>CM020033.1:33035945-34235945 GCA_009769605.1 Bucorvus abyssinicus | reverse complement strand
GCCTGGAAGCCTGCAGGATTAGATGGTTCGGCACTCTGCCGGGCCTTGCTCTGACTCGGAAATTTTGTGCCAGCATCTGTGGAAAGCAATGAGGTACTTGGTTTTCTCATTCCAACCTAGGGGCAGTGAAGAAAAGGAATAAGAACACCAAAACATTTGAAGATATCATCACAAAGCAGTTGCAAGGGTAGAGTATAGCCTTTTGGGTTGAAAACTACAACTCTGATGATCCCTGCAACGACAGACAAAAGCCATCTTCTGATTTCTCCTTCCTTCAAAGAGCTTTACACTTCAGCTTGTTTCCAAAGCACTACGAAACAGCATTTTCTTCGAGATCTCTCTCCTGCAATTTTCAAAGAAATCAGATTAGGAAGAAAATCAATCCTCTTCCAAGCGGTGAGAGATGTTCAGATTTTACAGTCACGGAAATACCAGGACAGGGCCGGTTTTATACTGGGTGGACTGGTGACGTTTGCAAAAACCAGCAACTCGGGTAGGAACTGCAGGTGCGCTGTCACTGTCTGCACGCGGGGGTTGTGGTAGGCTTTTTACTTCTTTCAAGCACTCTTGTTTTTCCAGTGTGGAGCTGAACTGTGAAGTTTGGGAAGAGATTGGTTCACGAGAGGTGTTCTTCATACAGGTGCGAGACCTCCTGACGCAGAAGAAACCAAACCCCTATTAGTAAAGGAATAAATCTTTGGAGGGGAACATGTTATGTGCAGAGCAAGTAAACCCCTCTGATAAAACCTCCACGATAGAAACCTTTTTGCTAGATTCCTTACAGCAGGCTGCAGTTGGAGCTTCTCAGCAGTTTCCTCCGTCAGAAAACGCTGTTTTGCTGATTTCAGAACACTCCTTTATAATTCAGTGCTTTACAAGATTTAATTTCATAAATAATTCAAAGGAATCATTCAGAAATTGCAAGACTGATATTTTTTTAGAAAGGAACGCTACATTTTTATTTTTAACATGTGATTTTGATTATGTCGGTATTATCATGCAAGCTTAAAATAATTTTAGTTGTTTAGATCTCGTTCAGAAAGGTCAGTTTTCCAATAAACCAGAAAATACCATTCCTATACAGGACAGGAGCTTCCTAACGGTTTTCCTCTGTAAGAGATGTTTCCAAGGAGGAGGAACATTTTTATCCCCCAGACATGACATTTAATTTGACAATATTAAATGCACCAATCTTATTTAAAAATTAAATGTAAAACTATCACTATTTAACACTACATTTTGGGTTATGCAGCAGCATTATCCATCTGTTGGGGAGTTCTTTAAAATATTCAAGAAGTCTTCCCCTCAGATGAAGGGTGGTAATGACAAATTACCTCAGTGTCAGTGCAAATATAGTTTTACTTCAGGAGAATTTAGGCTCCAAAATGCAATTTTCAGTAGCTGAGCCCCGAGCAAGTACCCAGATGAAATTTCCTGAATCTGCATTTTCCAGACAAAGAAGCTGCCTTTATTTCCTCTTGTGAAGAACATCCTGGGAGCGTTACTCAGCTGAGGTGTTATGATTCCCATCACAAATTCTCACGGCGTATCACACAGGTGTCATTATTACGGCAGGAGATTCTGCATCTATGATTTATGCGTATATTTGAAAGTTACAGTTCTGCTAAAAAAAGTAAAAGCGTGACTATGAGGCCTGAAGATTGGAAAATGGGTACTGCTGTGTGAGGGTGGGTTGTAGCAAGCTGTATATGCGGCTCTTTAAGGGTTTTTGCAGATCAGAAATGCCCATGACACCCTTATATCTTGTTATCAAATGCACTCTGGTGGAGTTGGTCTGCTTGGACTGGTGGAAAGAATAGACGGAGGTGCGTGACCAGAATAAGCTGATTGTAGATCTGTGTAAGGGCAGAAATTGCTCCTTAAAGATAAGATAAGGGAAAAGGCACAGCACTCAGTGCCATCCAGGATGGGTCTTCCTGTGAGGCGTGAACCATGGTATCACCAGAGCAACAGTCTGAAACGAGCAACTCGAGCTCTTTGAAGGACTTTTCGAAGTTCTGGGATCTTCAAGCGTTGGAGTTAGTAAGGGTACGGGTCAGGAGCTGTGTTCCCAGCTCTTTCTAGAAATACTGCTGGGGGCAGCACCCTTTTCATCACACACATTATGAAAAACAAGTATGCGTGTCCATGTCTCCAAAGAACGTGAAAGTCATGGTGGAGAATGTCTTATGGGATTGAAAGAGTACGTAGCACTGGACATTTACTAACATAATACTTCAGAAGGGTATTTTTCCTGTCATTCTTTTCACACACGCTGGCATAGGGTCTAAAACTTCGAACAGAGGCACCATCAGTTCAGGGCTAGAGCTGCTTGTCAGTACTGGGGGGAATCCACTTATTTTTGGTTAACCTTACCCCAAAAGGAGTGGAGTGCTCTGTAGTGCCAGGTGAGTCTCTCACAGTCCAATCGGAGCTTGCGTTCGAGGAGCATCCTCCAACGCTGGATATAACAACATCTGCCACTTTGCTCTGATTGCTGCACAAAACATGGGGCCGGTCACTACGCAGCCGCTCGAGGCCACAGCTCCCCTGATTGCCAGCTGATGAACTGCTGAGGGCTTATTCTTGGGTTTAGATTGGTTGTTGATGTCCTTCTGATTCACTCTCTGTGCAATTTAGTCCAAGATCTGTGAAGTCTGGGCGCTTTGAGGGAAGATTGCAACAAAACTGCAATCCACCTACTCACGCGAAAAGCTTGAAGTATGTGCTGGTCTGGACTTGCTTTTGTCAGGTGTTTTGTGTGCTAAATAATCTGGGGTCTTGTGATTAAAAGCACTCTGTCATTCTCTGTCAACTTCATGCTTTTATAAGAACATTTGAGAACAAGGAAAGCAGAGGAATCTCGTTTTTAAAAAACCTCTCTCAGTCTGAAATGCCATCCCTTGATTCTCCTCCTAAACCATCCTCTTAATCTGCTTTCAAGATTTCATACTCCCTTTCATAGTGGGGAAAAAAATTATTGAAAATTTGTAACTCCTGCCTGTCTGACAACTTGATCTGAACCTTTTGCCAGCTTTTGCTTTTTTCTCTTTAAAATTAAAGGGACACATTGTCACCTCTCTGGAATCACTGCTGAACGGACAAGTACACATTCTTCTTACAAGGGCTTGGCTGCAGAAACATTTAAAATGAATTAGCATTTTAAACACAGTTTTATTGCATCTTTTATAACTTCAGTTAAATACCGTGATGGAGAATAGCTACACAAATTGCCTTAAAATCTAAATAGCTGATACCAATGTTTATTAAAAATACACCGTTGTTGCTGCCAGTGTAACAGCACTTGCAGTTCTTACTGCAGCTGAAAGCCGAACTCAAGCTAAACACCTGAGTAACTTTCCTTATGGTAAGAAATGGGAAAGCCCACCGATTTCTTAATGACAAAACTTGGTGGCAAGGCTGGATGCCAACACCCCTGCAGAGCAGGGGTCCGGCGCACTGAAGTGCTACCAAAACATTTAAAACTGGAGAATCCAACCCTTTGCAAAGTTTCTTGGTCACGTTTCTTCACTCATCGCTTGTGCGGTAGTGTCTATCCCTGGGCTCCTGATAACACACTCTGAAGTCTGTTCCAGGTTCTGACTGCAGCACCCAGGAACCTTTCATGAACGATCAGGAAGGCCCTGCTACGTCTGCAGCGTTTTCTCTCGCTTACCTGGACTGGACTGTTCAGTCTACATGGTGATACCCAGAACGTCACTTTCTCTGCAGCTTGGTGAGATGACAACTTGACTGGCTTTCGATTGTATTAAGATCTCAGCCTAGAGAGCCATTAACTTTTTGATGCGGCATGTCGCCTGACTTTTTTTTTTTTGTCATTTAAAATCACTCTTAGGATTTGCTTAGTCCCTCCACTGTCAGCTTCAATGAGATCAACTTTGTTCTGGTTATGAAAGCCCAAATTAGAAATAACAGTGTTCTCCGAGTAGGAGTACTCTAGCAGAGAAACCTGCTAATAGAACAATCAAAAGGCGGAACTTATCGGTTAAACAACTGGTTCTGTTCACAGAGCACAGTTCATAGTTCACGGTTGTTTCGCTTGCTTCCATGAGCACCATACTGCTGAAAAAAGTACACTATAATGACTGATTTGTGTCGTTTGTTTTCCTGACAGTTCATGAAGTAGAAAGTTTTCTATTCGTAGCACGTTTATTAGTGAAGACTTGAGACTTTGTGCGACTGGGGTACAATTGGCTGTTTGCCTCTTGTCTAAAAAATCATCTTGCCACCTTTGCTACGAAATTCCATCTTATCATCAATCTGACACAAGATTTGATCTACTCACTCCCATTTAGAGCGCTCTAATTCCCGAAGTGCAGGAGCACATGCCGTCAGCCTGGATTTGGGGCATCACACAGAGCTCCTGTCTCAGGCAAAGAAGGGCGAAGACAGCAAGGCAGGTCGCTGGAACCACTCGCTGGTGCAGCTGAGGTCTCAGTCAGGCAAAGAAGCAAAGCTGATGAAGTCTCTCAGAGTTTCGATCGCCCTTTTTCTGGAATTCGACTATCAAAGTTTTGGTGCAGAAAAACCTGCTCCATTCCTTCTCGTGCTTTCCCTAGTGTGTGTTCCTGACTGTGTAAAATGACGTACCGGTCAGCGCATGACGCATTTGGAGTCCAGGATTATCGCATTGCGGATACCGGATGGCTGAGGAGGGTCTGCTTATATTTATTTCTTCATGAAATCACTGTTGATAATTCTGTTTATAGCCTTATTGGACCTCCCAGGAGCATCACGAAGACTAGATTAGGAGAGAATGAAAATGGTTTCTTACACTTTCCTGTGCTTAGCTTTATTTTTAATGTTGCAATATTGGAATTGTCTGGAGCTTTTCATTGTTAGCTTGGACACAGATGATCCGGGTAGCCTCTAGCACTAGTAGACCTTGTTTCCTTCCCAAATTGCTCACAACTTAAGTAGATTACAGAAAAGAAGCACTGGTATTCTAATTTTGCATACGGGGAGCTGAGGCACATTGCAATTATATAATTTACCAAAGCAGGACTGTGGTAGAGATAGGAATGTTAAAGTCCCAGTCACAAGAATTTCATTAGTAGGTTAATCACACAGATGTCTAAATACACACAAAATCCCTTCATTAGTTCATTAGTTGGCTTAGGACTCTCTGAATTTCAAGAATTTTTATTGCAAGAGCTACTGAAAGGCAACTGCCTGTTGAAGAAGAAAAGCCGGGGCCTCAGGAACCAATTTTGAATTCCAGCCCTGATTTCCAACTCCTACTTGTTTCTTTTCTTCTTGCAGATCCTCACTTACGCTTTGTATTTACCTCACGGCATTCTGGGGATGGGAGGAGGGAGAAATGCCATAGAAGTTACTCACGCTAATATGCTTTCTGCCATATGTTTAAGAAAAATCTCCTATGCCATGTTCTCTGCAGAGCACTCTTCTTGAACATTTTGCAGTGGCTTTTTAAAATACAAATAGCGTGCTAAAGTCAGTCTAATCCTGCCAGCAAGACTGGGGAAACAGATAGTTTCTTCCCACAGGAATACATTTACAGTCTTTAAAGTTATACTCTTATCCAGTGACACATCTCGACGCTGAGACCTCGGAAATCCTTATTGCACATGCATGACTAGTGGCCTGCGATGCAAAGGAGGATGACAAGAGATTCCGTTTACGAGACTGTTAAACCTGCTTCCTTGATTTTCCCCCTAGTAAACATGATGGCAGAGTTTCTAAGCAGTTTGCAATGGTTCCAAAAGAAACCTCTTTTCAAGCACAACACGGTTCAAGTGCTTGTCCAGCCACAGCATTTGTGGAGCATATCAGTACCTATGCTGGATTAGTTTGGAAGCTTTTCCAAAACTGTCAGTCTTTGTAAAAACCCTTACAGATATTCTTCTAATCATCCCCTTCGTTACAAATGCAGAGTAAATCCAAGCGTCTGCCAGTCTTACCTGTACCGCTGGTACAGTGAAGCGTTACGTTAATATTTGTGTCTCTTGATGCACAACCAATTCTAGTCCCTTTCACAGTGAACGTTAAACACAAAACCACCATCCATAGCTCGTTACAGTCAAAGGAAAGGGAGCAACAGAAAAAGTGGGAGTGGGAAGGTAGGTTGAGTTTCAATATCATCATTTAACCAGTGATATTAGACGTACAGACACCTACCTTTAAGTGTCCTAATCTGGAACTCAGCCCCGCACAAGAGGTAGAGTTGGTTGCACGGCTAGAAGTGTGGAGCACTGTTCTGGAGGTTGTGGGTTACCCGGCCTCCAGCTGCGGTACTCTACAGACCCAGTTTAATCTCAGGACTAGATAGGTATTTCAGGGGCCTTGTCACATCAGCAATACCTCCAGACACTTGTGTACTAGGCAACAGAAGCATCAGACAGTTTTTGATGGTCATCTTTGAGACAAACCTCTTAGGATCCTGCTGCCTTTCTCTATTCCAAGAGAATTACTGTACTCATTCAGACTGGGGGTATTTTTGGGTAATTTAAAGGTATCAAACCCATTACATGGTGGTAATAGTTATCCGCCCCAAAAGTATTGCTCTGTAGGAAATCTGGAATTGTTTACATTCTAAAAGAATCCAAACATATCCTAGTATGGAAACACACAAATAAGGCACCTGTGCTAACTATCATACTTTTGGCTTGTTTTCAGTAAAACTTCCGAAGTTTCCCATCGGCTGGAAAAAAGATATACTTTGTGAGATAGATGCAAACACCCTTGAAAAATCATCAAATCATTAAACAATTTTGGTTGCAAGGGACCTCAAGAGGTCACCTACTCCAACACCATGCTCAACCTTCAAAAAATCAGTGTGGTCTTAAAATGTGGTGAATAGGTTCAGAAACACGCCAAGGGGCTCAGCCCGGACTATCAGGGCTTTTCTCAGGACAAAACCCCTTTCTCTTGGGTGGAGGTAAGAAGACACACAGGTAGCAGAAGCAGATAGCTAAACAAGTACAGGGTCCATGTTTACATAGAGAGGTCATAGACTCTTAGACCCATAGGATGGTTTGGGCTGGAAGGAACCTTAAAGATCATCTAGTTCCAAGCCCCTGCCACGGGCAGGGACACCTTCCACTAGACCAGGTTGCTCAAGCCCCATCAAACCTGGCCTTGAACACTGCCAGGGAGGGGACATCCCCAGCTTCTCTGGGCAGCCTGTTCCAGTGCCTGACCACCCTCACGGTGAAGAACTTCTTCTTTATATCTAATCTAAATCTACCCTTTTTCAGTTTAAATCCCCTGTCCTATCACTACAAGCCCTTGTAAAACACCCCTGCCCATCTTCCCTGTAGGTCCCCTTTAAGCACTGAAAGGCCACACTCAGGTCTCCCCGGAGCCTTCTCTTCTCAAGGCTGAACATCCCCAACTCTCTTTGAAACACTGGGGATTTTTAACACAGAAATAATTAGAAAAAAGCGTTGACTCTTACTTAAAGAGAGCTCGGAAGCTGTAAGGATATTAAGGTTGCAGTTGACAGCTGTGACCTTACTGATATATTTTAACACAATACATGTGACTGTAACTTTTTTAGTATCCCCATGGCCTGAACTACCAGCAAAAATACGAGAGTGATTTTAGCTGGTTTTTTTCTCCTACACCAGAGGATATTGCTGGCTTCAGAGAGATGGAATAAAACCATTTATTTGGTGTTCTGATGTTATTCAGCATTTGCTTGAGTCTCTTCATATAGAAATAAAAGATTCATGTAAACATAAACTCTCCAAAAGGTTAAGGCAGTAAACCACATCTACCCGAATAGGCGCACATTTAAGGTTATTTTCAGAGATCATTTTTCTTTCAGCTGACACCACGCTGGATTGTATGTATCTGTGGAGAATTACAAGAATGTGTTGCGATTCTCCCATGTAATTCTATTTCTATATCCCTCTGGCAGACCAGGAATAAAAGCGATAGGCACAACTCTGTTACTCTCTGCTTTTAATTCTGGCCACAAAGGAGGAAACAGAAATAGCTTAACAAAAGGGAAGAAGATTCTTTAATTTTCTACTGACCTATTGTGTATCTGTTTTAAATACTTGCCAACAGGGAAATCACTGAAATGAAACATTTGAAAAGCAGTTGCTTGTGCATTATCCCTCTCTATCAAAATGTTAATTTGCTGTCTTAAACAAATAATTGCGTTTTAATCTTTCATACAGTTAATACATCCAAATTTTTAATATCAGGTGGAGATGAAAATTAATATTGGATTATCAAAGGATTACTCACAACCTCAAGAAAAGATTTTTCAGCATTCATATGTAGGCAAACAAATGCACATAATGCCATCCTTACTTTCATAGACCCCTGAAGTCCAGGTTTGGAGTCGTATACTATTCCGTACAAACAGGAGTACTATAGCTCTGTCTTTAATATCTGCCAAATGGTCACTGTCCGTATCACAGTCCAACGTTATTAAAGCTCTTCTAGATCTGCATTTGACATGGGCATGCTCAGGGCCCAAGAAAACTTGGGGGCTGAAAAGAATTGAATCAATACGAGCTGGTATTACGCAAGCATAGGGCCTGTGAGCTTTCAGACATATGGTGGTATTTGTATAAAGTTTTAGATAGCCCATAACTGCCATGACAAGAGATTGAAATCCTTCTAAGGAGAGTGGATCATAGTCCTGACAGAGAGTAACCGGAAATGACCACCTGAGATCTGGTCAGTACTCAGGTGAAGATCTCTGTCCCATTTCAATGGGACTTAATTCCTTACTGCTGGCACCATGCTGTGGTTTTGCAGGCATTTTCTGTGACGACTGAAGACCCCGGTAGTTAAGCTATCCTCCCGGGCTCAGGATAAAGTGCATTGCTGGGAACACCTTAAAAACTTGGACTCCTGCTACCTGGCTTGATCTCTGAAGAAAGTAACACTACACTTCACTGGATTATGATCCCAAACTAAGTTTGGATCAAACTATCTTTAGATTTTTTTTTTTTTAAAGATAATAATGAGTTTTGCCCAAATGCAGAAAAGTGAGAGATTTTTCTAGCTTTCCGAGTCTTTTATCTTCTTTCTTTTTATTGTTCCTAAAATGTAGTTCTGAAGTTATCCTGTATTTGAGCATGTCACTGGTGTAGATTACCTCCTGAGGTCCATTGCAACCAAGGTGTGTATTACTGCTCCCTAAGAAAATCACAGAAAACTGCACAGGACACACAGATGAGCCATGAGTTGCATCAGAAACAGCATCCTTCTGTAGCAGTGCCTGGAGGCCAGTGGTGTCTAAAACGGCACTGGACACCGCTGGGTAGATATCTGAACCGTGCACTTGATGACTTGCATTCTCCTTAGCTACTGTCTTTCATTTCTAGCCAAAGAACATTATGCAGTGAAGATTAAGAAGGGATTTTTGATCTTTCCCGGCCGACCAGTTTTGGACTAGCCCTCTATTTTCCATTGCGTTGTGCAGAAGTTTTCATGACCTTTCTGCTTCAGACTGTCCAAGCTAAGAGGAGAAAGAGATTATCCAATAAATTCCAGAATAACTTGTTTTCTGCAGGAGCTGGATTTCCACTCACTGTGAGCCCACCTTACTCTGTAAAGAGAGGGATACTCTGATTCAACATCTCTGTCTGAGCTTGAATAATTCTGCAGGTCACCGGTAATCAAACAGAATCCTGGTTTTTCAGAAGTTAGACAAGATTAGCGAATGTCCATGACATGGAACAACACACTCATCTCGGCTCCAGCTAGCTCAGCCAAAATACCACAGTGCTTTGGAGCATGCTAACACAGCTGTGCTGCAGTGTATGCTAGTAGCTCTTCTTCCTACTCTTCTTCCCATTCCCTTGGCACAGAGCAGCATCTGTAGGAGGGTAAGGAGCAGTGGTGAAAAATCCTAAATGAGCCAAAGCTAATGTGCTTCAGAGCTTCTGCTTCCCTTCAGAAGCAAAGGAGTGCCATGGGAAAGAAATGCAAGCAGTGAAAAAGGAATAGCAGGGGAGATGAGAAGAAATGGTCTTAAGGGAGCTGGAATCAGGGAGCTCTAAAGGGTTATACACCAAGCTGCAGAAGGGTGAAGTAGCCTGGAAAGAAAATAGAAAAAGATGAGCGAGTGGTGCGTGGTGACGTAAACCACGAACTCCAACGCTGACTTCACTGGGCAGATTGGCCTATCTCCCTTGAAAGTCTCCTCTTAGCTACCACTTCGGCTCTCTGACCGAATCTGATACAGCAACAGAGGGCAGCACACTGCGAAATCAAAGCACGGGAACCAGCGGACCCAGGCCATTCAAAGGCCATTTAAATGGCCGTACAGAGACACCCAAGTCACAAGAGCTGTAAGCTCCGGTCAGGTTAACCCTTACTGTTTCTAAGCTGGGCTAATTAGGTCAGGGCAAACTCCATGCAAACCAGAGCATGTTACTTCGGGTACCTGCTGAGAAAATCTGTACACCGCACTTAGTTTGCCACATAGAGTCTAAGGTTATCCCTGCTCTGGGGGTATAAAGCAGGCTTATAGACGTGGGTAAAGAGCACCTAAAGGTAGATGTTGATGTGCAGGAGTCTACGAGAGGCGCTAGTGCTTGAGCTTCCATTACAGGCAGAGGAGAGGGAGAGTGGGATGCAGCTTCTTCGACCCAGTCATCTCTGCCATTGCGAGCTCAGGGGGTATCCTCCTAACACAGATCTGTCGGTGCCGTAGAGGACTGGCAGCTCTGCCCGAAGACGTAAGGAGGAGCTGTATCCTTCAGAACAGCGGGAGGCCAGGTGGCATATCCTGATGGCACCAGATCTCTGTATCTAGACAGGCGAATCAAACACTCCTGCCATTGACTGAGGCCACCAACGGAGCTGCCTTGACAGCAGGCATCTGCTTGACAGAGAGGTCTTTGGGTTCTCCTGACTGGAATGATTTGGGGTTTGAATCAGTTGGCCACACATTGATTTCTGGTGCCATTTGTGAGGCCCTAAAGATATTTGGCCAGCAGATTAAGGCCATATTTCTGTTCAGACGTCTTTCTGGCCAGATGCCTTTCCTTCTGATTATTTGTATGTGGAACAACTGTCTAAGGGTTATACCTGCTGAGGAAAGATAAGCATTATATAGGGTCAAACCAGCAGACTCCTGATTGTATCTGACTCTTTCAATAAAGGTCATGAATAACTTTTAACAGAGGTTCAGCATGTAACCCGATGGAAAAGATATCTCCCTTTCGTTTGATTATATTTATGTGGGTATAAATCTCTAGAGGAGTTTGATTTGGTCCTAAGCCGTGAAGTTCAAAGAGAGTCCCCTTTAATACTCTGGAAAATAGGGATACGTTTTTCTTCCCTCTTTCTGATCAGTGCCAAATTTCCAAGCATTCTTATTCAAAGCTTTCACACATGATGAACTGCTTTAGAGGGGCAAAGAGACAGCTGGATGGTTCCTGTTGCTGTAAATATTTAGAGATAAATTAAGCACAGATGTTACCCCTTAAGGAAAAAGGATCACTGGCACTAATTCTATTAATTTATTTAAAACAAGCGCAGTGGTGTAGATTCAACATCCCACCCCTTACACTCTGCTTTGAAATATCTCCAAATTATTTTGCTTATCTTCCTTCTTTCCTATGCATTTTGGTCTATATTGACATGGATGTTACCACCTGTGAAAAGGACTTCTCTACAGGTAGTCCTATGGCAGCTTTCCCTCTCCCATGTTCATTTCAGAGTTGATCTGGGTGGTCAGGAATAGAATTGAAGGGGGAAAAAAAGGCATTCTGCATTTATTTGATGGCATTTCAAGGCAAAATATCAGAACACCAGGGAAGGCAAAGATCGGGAAGAGAAGCTTCCTCCTCCTATGATCTCTGCAGCTCCATGATTTGCACGCTTGATCCCATTCTCTACCCCTTTCTTTGCCCACCTTCTCATGAAGGTGGGTTAGGATGTTTCCTCCCTGTTTCCTTCATAGCTATTAGAAAACCTAATGAGCGGGCACACTTGTGAGAAGTAGGAGGCATGGATTGGAACACCTTCAGGGTGAAGATGTGATTCAGAAAAGGATTTGTCCAAATAAGCACTTTATGTTATCATACTGCTATTTCATGACCACCTCCTAGTTCCCCTCTCCCTTTGTTTCTTCTGGTTACGTTTTTGAGTGGAAGTGGCTGAAATTACTGCATTTCATGCTGAGATCAATGGGGGAGGTAGGAGGCCCCAGGGCATTTTGGCAAAGGGTGCTACAGAACAGGCACTAAGACTTTCTGTGCTATCAGGATGCTGTGCGCGGTAGCAGAAGGTACTGATTTTCTGTCTCGGTGAACCACATGTCCCAGGAAACCTGTTGGTGCTTTAGAGTTTCATCAAGCTTTCCAGCAACAAATGCCCAAACACCATCTAAGCTGGCCTCCAGGTGCCCGTGGTTTCCTGC
This sequence comes from Bucorvus abyssinicus, assembly GCA_009769605.1. NCBI lineage: Eukaryota > Metazoa > Chordata > Aves > Bucerotiformes > Bucorvidae > Bucorvus > Bucorvus abyssinicus. The sequence goes on along the minus strand of CM020033.1, from coordinate 34,223,569 downwards.
TTTGTTTGCTTTTTGTTTCTGATCACTTAATTTGAACGATCTTCAGCTCTCACTTGGGAATGTTTGTGCAAGCTCCCAGAAAATTTCGGTCATTCTTTAGTTAATACATTTATCAACAATTACAGACTTTCAATCAAGTCGAATGCTCAGTTTCACAAAGTTTCATTAAAACACAGTAGCTTAAAGGTCCGAAGTAGCTCAGATGCATTTAAATGTCTTAGCACATGTGCCGGTACAGGCCCTCTGTGGTACTGACTTCTGGTGAGTCTCAATGACACAATATCAGGAAAGGAAAAAAAAATCAGTCTCATTCTCAGCTATCTGTGCTACAGGCTCAATAAATATAGGGTTTTTAAAATACATCTGGGGTACATCAAAGCTGTGTACCCATGCCCATCTGTCATAATCTGTGATAGTAAAACCCCTGCTGCTGGCAGCGTACAGAGAGGTGCAGTTTCTCGTCTTGTAACTGGAAACCTTAACAAACACTACTGGACGCAAAAAGCAGATAACAGGACAAGCTAGACACCCACAAATTATTAATCTATGCAGATGACCTTCTGTTTACTGTTAAAAATGTAACATTCAAAGCACTAAAATTGCCGAACACATCACAATACGGAACAGCTTCGTGTTATAAAATCTATCAGTCTAATCAGATGTCTGTTTTCTGACATCAGCCAAAGCATTGCCAGGACTTTGGAATTAGAGTCAGAAAGAAAACCAGAGTTTATATTCTGATCAAACTGGTTGGTACGACATGATCAAAGACAAGATGAAGCTGGCCATGCCAAGCCTCTGCGCTGAGTTAGTACTCTGAAACCGTTAGTATTCGACAAGTCCATTTCATTTTATTATTATTTTTGCAGAGGAGGAAGGAGCGGGAAAGAGGGCTGTTAAGCATGGCCAGATGACAAAGCCATAACCTACAGAAAATTATTCGGATGGTAGAGTAAAAATGTGATATTGAGCTCTTCTGAAAAATCTGCAGAAATAAATGAGTGCCACTCCTGAAACGGCCAGCCAAGCTGCAGCGACACCTAAAGCTGCACGAGACAGGGCTGGGATGTGACAGTTATTCAACATCCTTGGTTCTGAGATCTGCAAGAACCAGCTATAAAGTCCTGTTACGGAAGGGGTGGGTGCTTTATAACTCATCTCGTGGTAATGGAAAAGGGGAAAAAGAGGAGAGGACCCGTGTCTGTCATGTTCCTCTGGTGGTTTTAAATCCTAGATTCAGCAGTGTCCCTCCTGAGAAAGGATGGTTCTAAGGGGTGAGCCGCTTACCCGCTCTGCTGCTGCACCAAGATTGCCTAAGGATGTGGGATGCCTGCATGGACCAAATCGGACCCGAGGCCGGCAGCTGAACTGATGTGATGTGAAGTATAAATGAGATGGATATCTTACTGTGTGTGAGAGAAGAAAAATAAATAAATTATATATATATGTGAAGGAGAAGGGATTTTGGACTGTTAGGACATTTCCTAAATATCTCATTGCATATTCTATTAAGAGAACAGACTTTTCAAAAGCAGTTTACTAACACTGTAAGTAAAAGCAAAACCTGAAGTCTAAACAGTTTCAATCTGGACTTTTTAATTTATTTTAATTTTTATTTTTTAAATTGAAGTACTTTTAGTTTTTAATCTTACTTAAAACCCCAAGAGTTTGTTGGTTTGTTTTTAACGTCCTGATACAGCCGCTTGTTCAGACCACTTGAGAACCAAGCCTTTTGCTTTATGTATGTTTGAAATGACTGTGGCACAAGAAATGTGAACAACAACAAAATCTAAACCAATAATTTCTTTGAGAAAATAACCATATTGATACAGCAGTAAATATTTAAAACAGCAGTACATACTCCCTAGACTTAAAGCACAGAATAACATTTTTTTCACTCTATGGAGGTGATTTTTTTTCTTCCTTCAATTTATAGCAGCTCCATTGACTTCAATAAATTCCTCTCGATTTGCATGAAAGTAACAGGGCAAAATTTGACCCAGGGATTCCAACATTTCTTTTAAATCTAAATTTATAATAAAGTGCAAAAACTTCTCAATGATGAATTGTTTTGTTGCTAGGCAGTCTGGCCCTGATGGGCGGTTAAAGTTTGATTTACTCTGCTGATCCATGACCTTTTTCTCTGACAACTCATCTTTTATGATTATTTATTTATATTATAGAAGCACGTAGAGGCTTCTGAGGTGACCAGGGCTTTATTGTGCTATTAGGCACTGTCCAAACACGCATGAAGAAAAACCTCCGTATTCTGAAGAGTTCGTTATTTATGTAGTGTGCACAGTTTTTTAGGAGCAGAGCGAGACGGAGAGCTGAGCTTTAGCTCCCCTGACTTGCATTTCCCGGTGTGCTGTGCACTGTGCTTTGTGTAGGAGGATGCGGACTCTTGGTAGCCATCCATCACCCAGCAGCCTGCACCCACAGCTGGAGGGGACTGGAAACCAAAGCTTTTATCTGGTCTTACTGAGAGAGCCAAGAACAGAGGGAAGAGACTCTTGTCTCTCTGATGGGCTCTTCACAAATTACTGTGTGTACAGCAGAATTAGTTAAATTAGTTAAACCTGGTGAATTTAGTTGACAGGCTAAACAGTACAACAGTTATTGGGAGGGAGGGAGCAGACACCCTCCCCGACTCATAGCGCGAGGGAGCTGAAGTTAGCCTGAAAACACCTTGGCGGGGATGTTCAACCCAGGGGTCTGCAACCATTGAGGTTCCTGCCGGGGGTGCTCCCCAGGCTGACAGCTACTTACTGCCGAGCTGGGGGCACGGGAGAGCAGGCACGGCTTAAAAAAAAAAAAAAAAAGCCAGCTGTGCTGTATTGAGAGCAGAACAAGCAGGCAAGCATTGATTTCCCCGATGGGACGGGACAAAAGGGTCCTGTCCGCAGCCCTCCAAACGGCCGTGCCTCACTGAGGCTCTGTGAAGCTCTTTCACCCGACGTGTTTGTGTTTCCTTAGCCGCACGCCGTTGCCTCATACCCCAGCGGGGCCGTGTGGCCAGTGGCAGTGGAGATGGATTGCTGGTTTCTGCCGGGCTCACAGGGCTCTGCAGGCAGAGCTGCGCCTGAAAATGGTGAGGCAGTGCACGGGCCACAGCGGTTCGTTGTGACACCGACGTGAGCTGCTGACACGGCAAGAAAGGGGGCTCTGCTTCCACCCCTGCCAAGCGCATACACAACCATTACTGGGGCGCTGGAAATCTGACAGGCTAATTCAGTACACAGTCAGGTACAGCACATCTCCCTCTCTTCAGCGCTCTGCCTTTCCCCACAACGTGTCCTGCTTTTAGACCAGTTCTTGAGGGGTTAAATAACACCAGTTTAACAGAGCAGAGGCCAGTGTACCCAGACCCGTCAAGAATTTTCTGCTTTTCTTCTTTCTGTTGTGGGGGCTCTGAGCTACGTTTGCTGGAAAACCCACAGGATGAACCCAGGCTGCCTTCTAAGAACAGCGATTGTCCCTCTCAGCTCTCCACTTTTCGCAGTGTTGTCTGCTATGCCGGTTTGTGGCTCCTTTCTCCTGTTCCATCCCACCTGTGTTCAGCTTAGCTGTCTGGTGTGCAGAGAGTTGGTATTTTGGGCTCAGGGCAGAGTGACATAGGTATAAAATAGTTGACTGTACCTGGCCAGATGCTCAGTTAACATCACTCTGCGCAGCGCTGACTTGTTCCTGCAGACTCAACCTGGTGTTGAACAGCCTCGCACGGGTTTATTACATCTCTTGTGTTTCTCCCAGAAAATGCTTGCATTTTTCCCCCTCCGCTTTGGCACTGCGTGCTCACCTGCCAGCCGGTGTGTCTGCTTTCCTCATTCCAGGTACATCTGTGTTTGCTAGCAAAGGGACCCGCTTAAGGCTAAATTTTCTGCAAGATGTTATCTGCCAGCTGCGTCTACCTATTTGTTTTGTCTATCCCTCCTGTTTGCCAGCTGCTCGCAGCAGCCAGCTCTTCGATAGCCACAAGGTTCAACTGTAAAAGCTGCTCACGCTCCTGTGCAGTAACTCTGGTGCGTGTTTCCCCCCCGTCCCACTGCGTATCCAGCAAGTGTACCAGACCCTGGTGTTTCTTCCTCCCAGCCAGTCGTGACATGTGATTCCTGTTAAACGATTGTGGTCATGGGATCAGGACTCCTATTTCTGTATTTTTACCTGCTAGATACATCCAGCAACTCCCTTCTCAAACGGAACATTTCAAGAAAGCACAGCGAGATGTGGCAAGGACTGCAGAACCATCTGACAAAGACGACACGAAAGGAGGTTTTGGGGTGGGAAGGAAGGTAGAAGAAAGGTTGCAGGTACTACTACCTGCACGTAGAGGTATTAAGACTGGGCACTGTCTTCATTTTGCATCTGAAGCCTCTTAATACGCTACAGACTCACTAACACATTCCTCTGCCTGCTTTCTGAGTCAGGCGGCTCTGTGAGCAGGAGGAGGCTGGTACAGGGCACACTATGGATCCACTGTGAGCTGATCTCAGCAGCATGGGCACGTGCAGACAGACCCTGGATGTTTCCTTCCAGTAGCCTAAGCTTGTGTCTTTCCCCCTTATTACAGAGTGTCCAAATGCAGGAATTATACATAGTTTTATTTCTTCCTCTAAACCAAAACCCACATTTTCTCCATCTCCCTCGTAGGCACAAAGAGCACTGCCACACCTTCCCTGTGGTCCCCAGGAGCTCTCAAAGCCTTGTGTTCGCATTCATTCCCGCCCTTCTGATTAAGAGAAACTCATATGTTACCTATATGATTTTACTTTCCTTTATGATCCGGAGTACCCCAGATGATCCTCACTCTGGGATCCCTCATCTGAGGGCAATAGGACATGTAGACTTAAATAGGTGCATATGAATATACAGGATTTGAGCCAAGGCTGGATGCCATTGGTATGCTGAGCCCTATGTGGAGGAGAGGGAGGGACACATTGTATGTAACTTCTAGAAACACATGGGATTCTTAGGTCAACCTCTCTGTGATCTGTGTATCACACCATCGATCATTAAAACTCTACGGACTTCCAACAAAGTTATAAACATATACATCATGACATAGGAAGGGGAAGAGAGAAGAACTGTGACTGTGTCAAGCATGAACTTCTCTGGAGAGAACACTTCCAAGGTCACTTGCATCAGTGTGTGAGGATGTAAACAACACCTTACAGCTGCACCTTTGCCATTGCCTCTGAGCAGGGGCATCGAAGATACCGGAGAAAATGGACCTGTGTGCTCTTGGCATCTGGTTTGTTTCAGTTTGGAGTGAAGCATAATTTAACCGGCTCTTGAGGCACTGTGCTGCTTTCCCTGGAGATAATGGGGAAATGTTCTAGCGTGTTGGAGGAAGAGCATGCCTATTAGTTATGATGGCCAAGCATGCATATGCTCCAGTGACACCACGTGTCAGCAGAAGAGTGAGTCCCGAAGCATGGGTTTCAGCACAGTCTGAAGGTGCCTATAGAATTTTCGTTTCAGTCAAACACTTTAACTTTCTCCATAAGGTGCCTAAATGTTGAATGGCAGTTCTGTGCAAGGTGTATTATCATACCTGCATTGCATAAGCTTTGGTGTTGGTATCCCGTTTTGAAACACTTCTCTGTTAGTACAAAGAAACAAAGACTTTTGACCAAAGCCTTCCTGACACACAATGTTAAATGATTTCAGTCCTTTGCCAGTTACAGCACGAGAAAGACGAGGATTAGACTGTTAATCAGCACTTTGGCCTGTAAAAAACCCCATTTTGATCATGCAACAGTACTTGAAGTGCTGATGTGCCAGGATTGTTATTTTGACTTGATGAAGTAATACCAGATATTTGTTCCATACTTTTATCTCTTGAGCTTCTTTTGAAAGGAAAGTGAAGAATGAGACTCTACCAAAAAAAAAAAAAAAAAAAAATATTTGCAAGCATGGCTGTATGAAGAACCTTGGAAAAGAAGAATAAAAGTCACATGCTGAAAGCCTGGTGACGACTCTTTTAATCTCTTCTTGCATGAGTCTTGCAAACCTCTGTGGTTTCTTTCTCCTCCAGATATTGATTTATTGCTTGATGGTATTTATGAAACTCAAAACTTCCGTGGATGCTGCTTTAATGCTTTCATTCTTAAATCCGCTTTTTTAATCTCAAGCTAAATAACAAGACTTATTCCTCCACCATGGTTTAAAATATTAATTAATAAATTATTAACAAAGATTCTGAAAGGAAAAAAAGTGAGAAAAAAAGTCTAATCCATTGTCTTCATATAGAACAAACAGGCTAACACTGCTGAAAACCATGACTGGGAGAAATGACAAAAAAAGAAAAAACGAAAAAAGAAGAAAGACAGCATCTAGTAAAAAAAAGCAGCTGCTATTCTTCCATCAGACTAAAATGTGTAATGTTTAATGAACAGGACTAATTTCAGCCACATATCCTGCTAGAGACACAGATCCAGTTTCTAGTTCTTTCGCAGGAACATTAGTGCACGTCTTCGTTCCCCACAGTTTAATGGGACAATTCCATCATTTCCAATACATTTCAAGTGGAAAGATCCAGAAGGTGCTTGCTATAGGAGGGGTATAACTGAATTCTCTGTGTGTCCATACATGCTTCCAGACGTGCTTTTCTGGAATTACCCCAAAAGAAGGAACACGTTCGGTATGTGAAAGGGAATGGGGTATCCCACCGCATCCTTTCAGCGAATGTAGGAAGACTTACGGGGCTTCACCAACGAGCAACAGTCATGTCTGGCTGACGGCAGCAGTGTGGGCATTGGGCAATCCAAGTCTTGAGGAAGGCTGTAAAGTTACTCATGAATGATGGGAGAAGTTCTGCCTTCGCCCATGCAAATGTGGGATGCGCGGGGAGTCTGTGGGCATGGGGAGCAGCTGCAGTGCGGGGGAGATCCTCTGGATTTTGTCACACCTCTGTCTACCACCCGACAAAGCTGCATGAGCCAAATGTGTTGGACAGGTTGGTTTCCTCCTTGACCTCACTGGCACTGATCATGTTGAAGATTAAATCTGTGCTGTAGAGTGACAGATGCAGGCAAGCTCTGCCAGTCCGCTCCGCTCACCAAGGGCAGCGTGATCACATCGGTGCAACACAACACGCCGGTTAAGATGCGTCGCTAAAAGGAGACGGTACGTTGGCTGGGGCTTGGCTCCGGGCTGCCAGCCAGTTTTGGCCTGAGAGCTGGCTCGCGTCTCCTGCTGTGGTCTAGGGGATGGAGCAGGCCCATGCCAGCGTGTAAGAAACCACGTGGACGTATCCCACACGGCTGCTCTGTGGAGCTGGTGCAGCCACCAGCAGTGCAGCCCTTCCTGAGGGAACGGGAGTTGAAGGGGAGCAGGCAGCGCTTGGCAGCCTGGAAGGTTGAGGTGTCGGTTAATTAAATTCCTTGTAGGTTTTCGCTTCATGATAATGCTAAATCCAGGGATAAGTTGTCCTGGCAACAGCTTTGGCTACTGTTCTTCCCACCCTGGCTTTTATGCTTGTGATTAAAGGTACTTGCATATGTAAATCAGCAGCTGAGGCTAGCGATTGATTTATTTATTTATTTCACAGAAAGTAGCGCCCGTATTAATTGATAACACGGTGCGCTTCCACTTGCGTCTGAATAATAAAACAACGTACCCACTCTTCAGAGCTCAGTCTTTAGCCAACGACATACATTATTCATTGTTTCAAAGTGCAATAAAGATACATACTTAATAGCCGCTTTCCAATTAAACTTTATGAGTGGGGGTTGGCTGCGGTTATATTTTTTGGCTGTGCTTTTTAATTTTCTTCTAATGCCTCCCTGGGAATCCAGGAGGCGGCTTCAAGCATAAACATGTTGAGTGTTAAAATAGTGTAGTATGCTTTATGGTCAAAACGTTATTACATAGATCTGTGGGGCTGTGAAATGTGTGACTGAAAACAGGCACTGAACCTGCTTCGCTTGATTCCTCCGGTAGGTTTCAGGTTTGCCGTTTCAGATGACGCCAATGGCACCAGAGGTAAGTGTCCTGGTCTTTTTTTTTGTTCTTTGAGAAATGGTGTCGATTAACTCTTTGAAAACTGTGGATCCTTGGTACTCCTGCAGATCCAATCACATTCATTATTATTTACTTTATTATTATTATCATCCACATTGCATGTTTATTAAATAGTCCTCAGGCATAAGTGATGCAACCATAGCTTTATGTCCCTCGCTTTAGTTAGCTCTGTTTATAGGTTGGGTTCTTTATAAAAACGGTGGGTTTAGTTACAGGCATTTCTTCCAGGAGGTGGGCACTGCAGCTGATTAAAATGATTCCCCACTGTAGGCTTCTGCGGGTGTTTTTACTCTCCCCACTTTGTCCTTCCCAATATTCGGCTTGAGGAAGACAAGACACTTTTGCGCGTCCATGAGCCTGTGTGGCTGAGAGCTCGGAGACAGAGGTCATCCTCTGCACCGGAGGTGACAGTCCCCTCCTGCCAACAGCCTGGTGGAGCAGGGCGCTAGGAACAGCAAACGACTGATTGTTTGGGATGAGCGGGTTAGTTAGGAAATAGTTTAAGTCAGCACAAATAGTATCTTTCAGACGACACGTATTCTTCTGTATACAGTGGCTCGAGATGGAGCAGTGACTGTGTCCACAGTTGGGTTTTTCCTGCCTAAAGCCAGTAAGGACTTTCTCCATCCAGAGTACAAGTTGGTGGCTGTACGGGAAGAACAGACTGGAAGAACAAGTGCAGGTCCTACGCGCTCTAATGACTGAAGTGTTCCCGAATAAGGAAATGGAGGACGCATCGGTTTTGCAATGACAAAGCTCAAATACGGAAATTTCTGCTGGTCAATACAGGCAGAAGTGTCAGTGTGTCAACCAAGCGTGTGACGTGACTCAAGGCAGACGACAGCGGTGGTGAAATAGAGGTATCCAGCTCTCCCAATGCTAAGCACACTGCACAGCTGGGTGCGTTGTGGAGGCACTTCCCTTTGCTCTGTTAGTAGCCAATGCAGATGGAAAAGGGCTGCTCCTAAGAATCACCCTCCTAAGGATTGCCATTTGGGTGCCTGAATTATTCCCTGGAGGGGTTTCTCTTTTTCCCGTGGTTACAGAGGAAGCTTAAGGAAATTTGCATCAAAAGCCAGCCAATGAAGTTATATCATGTCCAACTCTCCTTTATAGCTCCTTCGGTTCACCCAGGCAAAGAGGTAACATAATAGGAGGCACACAATTTGAAGTACCCCTGCTACTTTCATATCTCTAACACGAGAAGAGCAGAAAAAAATGTCTGAAGAGGCAGCTGGTTGACTGAACTAGACGGCTCTGAGATGACATGCCTATGGCTGGCTGGCAGCCCAGGCTGCGATGCAATCGAGGGTGTCTGACTGGAGATCTCCAGCAGGCTAAAGAGGAAAGATGCTCTTGTTAGGAATTCCGGGCCAAAAAAGGATGGGAAACTATCTTCAAGGAACAAGTAAATAGGGCTGTGCATTTTCCAGAAAGATGATAGGAAACGGGACTCAAGAGTTGGATAGACTTCTGGCTATGGGAGAGTGCGCATCTGCTGGCAACGATGGGCATGGACACCGGGGTACGGAGGTATGACCAGATGGCCCAGGAAACTTCAGAAGAAGGGAAACCAAAGAAAAGAGAGAGGATTCTGGAAATGAGTAGCTCAGCTGGGCGAGCTCAGAGGGGTAGGCTTTTGTTGTGGATCACCGACTCTCCTACGAAGGAGGCGGGGGAATCATAAACTTTTAATCCTCAATAGCAGAAGAGCAGCCGGTTTTCTGGGGAAGGAGGCTGTTACCACGGGAGGTTAAATTAACAGCAAAATGGATTACAATGAGGGCGCAGCATATCAAAAAGTGTTGAGGAGAAAAGGAAACACAGACACAGAGCTGTCTTTGATTAGCCTTATGCCAATAACCGGGAGAAGTGAAGTAAAGATCTGAAAGCGTTGCTTTGTAAGGGTTTATTAACCACCTGGGCAGTAACAAAGCCTGAGAGGAGGGTCTGTGTGACAGAAGATTTTAAAACAATGACAGGGGGTTTGGTGAGCAGACTCTCTAAAGGGGACAGGTACTCTTCCAAAGCTCAGTTAAGAGTTGCCAGACCAATCACAGCTTGGCAATATCTGCAACAGAGCACCAAGCCAAGACAGGGCAGGGTGACTGACCTCTCCTCTTACGGCGGGGGAAAAACTGCACCAGCGTGTAGGGTGGGAGCCTGTGTGGGGTGTGTTGGAGTTCTTGTGCTGGAAGACAAGTTTGTGCATCTAAGCTTGGGGAACTCTAGCTTAAACATCATTTTGGAAGATTAAGAGAAGCAGTTCGCAAACCTGAAAGATACGGTTGCTTAGGTACAAGTGATTTGTACTTGATTACTTTTGCAAGCAAAATAGCAGAACTAGATGGAAGGGCTGAAATAGATACTTGATGTTTTAAAACATTCTGTTTCACAGGAATGAAAACAATTAGGAGGCAAATCAGCTGGGGAAAAGACTCTAAACAAGCTGATGAATTATGATTGAGTGCGATTGCTGAACATTCACCTGGTGCTTCTAAAGCCACGTTCTGACAGGGGGACGGAAGGCTCTGCCAGCTGTAAAACCAAACCAAGTCAGTTCAAAGCTTGACTGGGGGGGGGGGGATGGGGGGGTGGGCGGGGAGCTGGACTGGACTTTATCAAAGCAGTATAAAGCAGTGGGGCACTGGTAGGGCAGAAAGTTTATACACATGGGTGCAGGCAGGTACCATGCATTTCAGCGCAGCTACACATAGTCCATCACATTTCTGTAGGTTTTACCACAATGGTAAAGCAGTAAGAGTAACCAGCGACAGGTACAAACTAGTAAGAGGCACGATAAACTTTCCAGTGCAGAAATCTCTAAGGTTAAGCCTTCACTTGCTTTCTAATACCAATTGTTTATTTCAAACAGTGTTAATTTAACAAAGTGTTACCGTGCTTTCATGTAGTTGGTAAATTAAACATTACGATGTTTTCTTATGGCTCTATAATTTATGAATTCAGGCTCAAAACTTTGCCCAGTAACTTCATAGGATAACTAAATTTCCCATGAAATGTTATTAATAAAGTATATACTACTCTTGAAAAAAAAATTCTTAAATGAAACCTTCTGAAATGTTACTGTTTGCCTCGTGTTGCTGCCTTAGTGAAACAGCCATGACGCGATATGTCCACAGAGCGTTCACCACGACACACTTAATTCTCCTTCCTGACAATGAGCAAGCCACATAAGGAGTGGCTGGATTATCAGCTTTTAGAAACTGCTTTTCTTCTCCGTCGCTTCTACTCTGCAGATTCGTGGGGAACCAGGGATGTAGGTGGAGAGCAGAAGACTTGCAGAGGACATGCGGTAGAATAGGTCCAGGTGGCAAGTGACACCAAGAAGGGAAGAAAGAGGTGCCTCATGTGGGACCTGTGGAGATGGAAAAACCAATAACCTTATTCATCTTGTGCATATATGCAGAGCTATTCCTCCTCTTGTTCTTTTTCATTTTTCCCCCGAGGGATCAAACACATTGGAGAGCCCTGTGCAGCATTATGGTCTGGTACTGAGTTGATAGTTCATTACAGAGGAAAACAAGGACCCACAAATGCAAAGCAGAAGAAGTAGAAGATTTTTTTCAGAGTGGTTGGCTCTGTTCCTGGGATGTGTGCATATATATTACGTTTGTTGACTTTGCCGTCCGGCCAGCTGTGAGCTTGATTCAGAATCCACTGTGGAAAACCTTTGCCCTGTAAGGTCTTTGGAGCAGAAATTTGTTCCTGGAAACCTGAACTATCTCCAGGGTCTGTGATATCACAAGAAAATTGAGTTGTTGGAGGCATTCACGAGACAGGATGAATATAAAATTTATCTCTTCTTGTAAAAACACTTTTATTTCAGCTACCTCCTCTGTGCCCTGAATCCTCTGTGCCTCTCTCTCTCTCTCTCTCTCCTCACAGCAATTTTTCTTGAAAGGTTCTTAGCTGAGGTTCTTGGCTGAGAAGTTTAGTGCAAAAATCAGCATCTAATCACTTGCTAAGACTTAACGGGAAAGCAAACTGAGGGATGCTTCTTCTCCAGGCTGTTAGAGAAAAACCATGCTGCTGTCTTGGAGCTGCATCTTCTCCGTTTCCGTTGTGTCTGCAATGCTTAACGAGGTGGTTACAAAGACGAGGAAAACTAGCTGCGCTCTAAGGGAAAATCTCCTCCTTTGCACCCTGGGCCAGTCTGGGCTACTATAGCTACAAGCCACCTTTTCCAGCTGCAACCCAGCTGTGCTGGCTGCCAGACCAGGGAAGGAGACGTTGCAGGGCTTTTGCAGACACTTTCACACATCTTGTGTGCTGTGTCCACAGGGATACAGGTGCTTCTCTCAGGGATGCTGAGCCTCTGCAACATCCTCCACTTCCCTCTTCCTCTGATAGTTGAAATCAATCCTTCAGAGCTATTAGTTCAACTAATGAGGACTGCCCAGCAAAGTGACTACCTCAGTGTCTCAACAAAGACATTGGAAATAAAATTTAAGACCGCAAAGTGTAGTAGCTGGCACTATGCTGCTTGTGCAACCCTCTTTGTCCTCTTTTGCCTTTAATATTGAACACTTGCAGTCAGAGAAGAAAGAAGACATCGGTGGGCATCCTTTGTAGCCCACAGGGTAACTCCAGCTGCCCACCCTTGGGCTAAGCTCTGTTGAAGGTGGCCCTTCTGCCCATCTGCCTGATGGTGCCTGAAGGCGTAAGATATATTGTGCCAATACAAATGGTGTCTGCTTTGTGCACGTTGCCCAGGGTGAGGGCGGCTGGGCTGCCTCCAGCCAAGGCAATTCGTCTGGCTCGTGGTTCACTCTCTGCTTCTCCAGAGGCCCTTTGGGCATCGCCTCCTGCCCACCCCGAGATGGAGATGGGTAGCTATCAGCAGCACCCTGATCTGGGCTCCCAGGCCCTCTCTGCTCCCAGGAGCCTCTCTCATGGGTCAAGACTGACCCTGTGAAAAAAGGTATCTGCAAGCAGACTGGAGGAATTACCCTCTAGTTAATAACGCTAGTCATTTCCCCCGGGCCGTAGATTCGTCCTCCATTAGCCATCTTAAGAGAAGGTTTTGGAGAGAAATGAAAACTTCCCAAGTTCATGAAGGTAAGGAAACTTCTTGTCAAATTAATTATATGCGATGGTGTGACAACACCATCTTTCCTTCAACCCAAAAATCAGAGAATGGCAGACCCTGCGGTGATATGCTGTCCACCTTTAACTCACTAGAATGACCTCCACCATGGGGGACTGTGTCACAAACCGTTCACAAATTTACGAACACTTTTATATGCATGCATTCATAATCTCAGGCTGTGTTCTCAGGCATGTTGTTCTGTTGCCATTTCCTCCTTGTATAGGCGTTCCTGGCCTTCGTTTTCCCTTTGCTAGACTTCTTACATTTGGACATTAGGCTTTTAATAACCTTCTTCAAGAGGTTTTGGTTCTTATCCTTTATTAATACTCTCAAATCCCAAATTTAATCTTTGAGGTAGTTCATTTCATTGCAAGAACAATCACCCCTTTTGTTTTTCTCTTCAGCCAGATCCTCGTGCTTTTCACTCTTCTTTCCCTCTGTGTAGTCGTGTTCCCCCATGAGCTCTTTCTCAGGAGCTTATTGTTTCCACAGAATCGCTGTTTGGATGAAATCTGACCCATCTGGATAGGCTTTTTGTACCTCGAAATGACATTTACACAGGACAAAAGGAAAAGCTTCCTTCTTTTTTTCTTTATATGAGCTCTCCAGACATTTAGTGAAGTCCCTGTGCTATTCTCTCCCTCTTTTGCTCTGAGTGAGTAGTATGCAATACTGCAGAGGTTACTTTTACAAAAGTCACCCTCACCCTTTGTCCTACAGCTTATATTAGTTCCTCTAATTTCTTGACTAACTGTAGTCTGGATCTGGTGACCTTGGGGCCTTGAAGTGTGGTGTGTGTGGGTTTTTATGCTCCTTTTTGATATTGTAACTTAGGAGATATTACTGTTGTATTTGGTTTGCTGGATCTTAGTTTCTTTAAGCCCTATTGTATGGCCCTGGCAGGCTCCTTGCATCAACCATCTGCTATAGACATGAACAAAACTTTTGGTAACTAGTCTTCATCAGGAATCTCCTTTCACTACTTGCACTAGCCAGGAGAAAAAGACAATCAAAATGAAAGGCAACAGCTAAGGCAAGGATACATCCCCAATAAAATGAGTTCCTTCTACTGCAAAGCAGAATTATTGCGTGGCGTGCCCTACTACAAAAAGACTGTTGTAGTTAAGTGATCAGCCTATTTTAATGGAGAGGGTTGTACAGGCATGAGGAACACGGGGATTTTTAAATGGGAAATGAAAAAGAGGGCAAGCTCCTCGAGAGAACCTCATAGGCAGAGATGCCGAACACCTTCTGTGTCCAAGGCTGCTACTGCCACCAGGACCCAGCAATGACCGTGTTTTCATCTAGCCCAGCTGGAAGAAGAAAGTGGTTGTCACCTACAGAAATTCCCCCATGTGACTTGTCAAGGTGACAGTCTCTGTGGCCCTTGAGGCCAGGAGGAAAACTCCTGAAGTAGAAGGCCACCAAATTTGTCAGGCACGATTTGCCCTTAGCGAAGCCTTGCTGGCTGTCACTAACCACCTCATTATTTTTCATGTGCTTTAGCATAGTTTCCATAGCACCGTTTGACAAGGGAAGTCTCTTCTGGAGAAAGCTTCTGACGGATAACTGTTCAGAAACCTTCCCAGAAAACATAACTCAGACTTAACAACCTACACCTGGAAGAGAAGGAAACCCTCTGTCAACCCAGGGAGCAACGTCCTCAACCAGACAGTAAGCCAATTAGCACATTGGATCTGGCTGGAATACAGAAAAACCTCCGGGCCATAGGATCAGCTCTGAAGAGCTGAGAGGCTGAATGATCATGAAGAGCATTGGTACCAAGAGTAGTTCTCTGTACAAGATGTTTTTGTCCACCAGGGTTTTATTCAGAGAAGAAATAAAACGGAGATAAGCAGTATTTCATCACTTTATTTGTCAGCCTCGAGTCCATTACCACAGCAAATTGGAAGATGGAATGTCAAATAACACTAACAATTACTCGTGAAAAATGAGAGTGGAATTGCAGACAAATAATCTATGATGGCTGAAGGTTTTTTATGTATAACAATCGTTCAGTTAGATATGCTTCATTCCCTCTGTGGCTGTTATAGTGGCCATAACTGTCAACCCTTCCCTGGTTTTGCTGCACTCACTCCCAAACTCTCTTCCTGGATTAAATAAGCATTAGGCATCTGTCTGTAGTGGTGGAAAGACAATAAAGAGCCTTTGGATAGAAGAAGAAGAGGCCTACTGACAATATGAGGGGATTTGCCAGCTAAAGGTGCAGTAGAGACCTTTAATGAAAAGATTTTGCCAAACGAGAAAGACTCCATAGTTAAAAAACCTTTCACTTACATGTCCATAAAAGAACAATGAACTTACCATGAAAAATCATACGTAAATATTCAGCTATAAAGTCCAGATAAGGAGGCTTCCCTCCAAGATAGGAGGATGTACTGTCCTATAAATTCATAGTATTTTCCCAAGAATTCTCTAAGAGGCACTGCCAGGAAGAGAGGGTACTAGCCTATGGCTCCTTCCAAATCACCTTTGCTAGTATTTTTTACATGGGAGAACATCAAAGTGATAACACCAAGTCAGACACCCCGTGAGCCTAGAGCCCCATGAGGGTCTTGCCGCGGTGCTCAATACCGTGCACAGCCCAGAAAGCCAAATGCACCTTGGGCTACGTCAAGAGAAGTGTGGCCTGGCCTGCTAGGTCGAGGGAGGTGATCCTGCCCTTCTACTCCCCTCTTGTGAGACCCCACCTGGAGTGCTGTATTCAGCTCTGAGGTCCCCAACAGGAGAAAGATATGGACCTGTTGGAGCGGGACCAGAGGAGGCCGTGAAGGTGGAGGCGCTGGAGCACCTCCCTGTGAAGACAGACTGGCGGAGTTGGGGTTGCTCAGCCTGGAGAACAGAAGGGCTCCAGCGACACCTTACTGCAGCCTCCCAGTACCTAAAGGGGGCTACAGGAAAGCTGGAGAGGAACTTTTTACAAGGGCATGTAGTGATAGGACAAGGGATAAAGTCTTTAAACTGAAGAAGATGGATTTAAATTAGGTATATGGAAAAAATTCTTCGCTATGAGGGAGGTGAGGCACTGGAACAGGCTGCCCAGAGAAGTTGTGGATGTCCCCTCCCTGGCGGTGGTCAAGGCCAGGCTGGATGGGGCTTTGAGCAGCCTGGTCTAGTGGAAGGTGTCCCTGCCCATGGCAGGGGCTTGGAACTAGGGGATCTTTGAGGTCCCTTCCAACCCAAACCATTCTGTGATTTTATGAAAAGTCTGACAAGGCACAGTGTGTGTTCATTTAGTCTTCTTGTAATTAAACTGCCTCGAGTTACAAAAGATAGGCTTTTATTCTCCTTATATCTGGAAAGCACCTAGCTGGCTTCTGTTCTGCCATCACCCATCCACAGCGGCTGAGCACTGAGTAACGCTGCACATATGGTCCCTGTTGACATAATCTTGAGCTTCACTTTTGCACCGAGGGATTAGGCTACAAGAAGCCGAACGTTTACAAACAAAACAGACGATTTAGCACACAAAAGACCCTTCGAGGCATTTGGGGTTTTATTCCTGAATTCTGTTTCTTCGGAGGTTTTTTTTTCAACTTTTTGAATCTTTATGGATTCCTGACTGATGTCATATGCCCTGTTTTGTGGCTCTTGGAGTATGGAGATCAGTGGATTGAGAACAAGCCCCAGCTTCGCATGGTGCGGAGAAACTGTGCCATGCCGTAATGAAAGGGATTCCACGAGATGCAGGAAAGCAGTGACGTGTTTGACTGTCATTTTTCTACCTGTATCTCTCAGAATTATGTTTTAATTTGGTTTTAGGAGGAACAGAAAAATTCAAGAATTAGAGAATCACAGAACGGTAGGTGTTGGAAGGAACCTCTGGAGATCACCTAGTCCAACCCCCTGCTAGAGCAGGTTCACCTAGAGCAGGTTGATCAGGATCACATCCAGGCAGGTTTTGAATCTCTCCAGAGAAGGAGACTCCACAGCCTCTCTGGGCAGCCTCTTCCAGTGCTCTGCCACCCTCAAACTAAAGAAATTTCTCCTCATGTTTTGGTGGAACTTCCTGCTTTCCACAGCTTCAGAAAATTTGGGCACGGAAACTGCGAAGAATTTGTAATGAAAAGATGGTTTATCCTTAATAACTGAAGAGATTCGCGTTTTTCTGTAATACAGAATGCATACTGAATTCATGCCTGATATGCCCGGGACAGAAGTGTAACAGAAATGACTTCGTTCAGAGGATGACTGCATACTTTTTTACTGCCCGTGTTTGACTGCAAATTTTTTGAAATGTTGAAAGTTAAAAATTGCCCGATGTTCAGGCATGAACCCAACCACATTCAGTTCAGAGAGGTTTCTGGAGAGTTTTTCATTTTTTTGAGCATTAGCTTAAAACTTCCAGCATTTACAGCTGCTTTAACTCAATTTTAGTTGACGCGATGTGTAAATTTACACCAGACAGTTTCTGCACTGGCAGAAATCTACCTACTTTTTTCCAGACAGAAATATGCAGTGCAATTCTCTCCTCTTTTAATCAAATTATCATCTGGTGTCACCAAAATCTGCTTTAATATCAGAACGATTGACTTTGCATGTTTTTAATGTCTGTTTTCTTTGTTGCTACTTATAACAACGTGTTGATTCTGACTACTGATTAAGGTGCCATTTCTGCTCATCTTCATTAAACGTATTCCAAAAGCTCTCAAGAAAAATCTCCTGCAAGTACACTTGGAAACCTCTATTTGGGCATCATCCATTGGCAAAAGCTCTGATGAGGCTGACGGGAATACTGGCTCCTTCAGGGCTGTAAATTCAGCCTTTGCATTGCCAAAAGTAAGAAACGCTCAGAGCTTTGAGACATTCATCGATGAAATATTTCCTTAGGACAGAAATTAAGCCTCTGCAGGCTCCCAGTCTCTTACCAGTACAAAACCTTCACTGTCACTAAGGGAGGTTGTCTGCTTGGGGGTTGCTCTTAGTCTGAGAGTTGAGGAAGAAAGCAGCTGAGACGCACAGCAGCCTGCTCCAGCGTTTCTAATTAGTCTGCGCAATGGCTCTTGCTCCAGGGTGGAGGAAGGGCTGAAGGACTGAGGGCAGGGAGGCAAGAGGGTAGTTCACCACTGGAGACAAGTCCAGTGTCCGCACTGGAGGAACTTCTGACATGGCGATGCTGGCTACCATTTATTATGGAAAACGTCCCACTTCTTGTGGAATGACAGAAGTGAGCTGAAAGGGCTGCGGGGGCAGTGGGCAACGAACGGACGGCTTGGTGCAGGAAAGGGCTCAGAATTACAACCCCCCACAAAAAACGGTGGGAGCGGGGCAAGAGTCCATGGGAAACATAAAATGTAGGTACATTTAAGAGTGCAAAGAGGACTCTCTTCAGGTTGATAAGTTCCACAAGATAAAAATAAACATAAAAATAATAGTAATATTATAGTAGATGATTGCAAAATAGTTCAGCCACAAGAAATGCTCAAAAATACCTGTTATACTGGTATGGGCAAATGCTTGGGAAAAGAGTATTGTCCCTGAACACAGAGCATTTGGGTTTGCAATCCAGTACAGGGGAGCTCTGCAGCCCTCTTGTCAGCGACAGCTGTTCTCACTCCGGTTCCAAGGGCACTGCGCCTGTTGGAAGTAAAATGCTCTTGGAGACTGAGGAGAGAGGCATTGTACCAGCTGCTCCGTCCCATGGCACAGAATCTGCCTTCAACGATGCTAAGGAAAGTTTAATTCTCCCCTAACTTTTCAAATCAAGAGCTGAAAGCTGATCGTGTGCATCGTTGTCATTTTCCATGGCAAAACTGTTTGCTTTTCAATTTTATCTACACAGGGAACAAGTCTGGAGCTGTTGCAATAACTTGTGTCGTCATAGTGTAAGACCCCAAATCTTTAAAACGAAAGCTTTAATTTGGAAGTAAAACTCTAGTCCCTTTCTCCTAGACTTAGGATATTCTAGCACTTGTGTAGCTTTAATTAAGAGCGACTAATCGCCACAAGCACTGCTTCACCCTAAATGGGAAGTTTAATTAATGGTTGGGAAGGATTTGAAGGGAAAACCTAAGGGTCCAGCTTGGGACAGTTCGCCTTGAATCACACCTGCTCTTTCTCAGTTATAGATCTAACCTCCCCAGCTTGAATCAATTCTGAACAAGACTTTCCGGATCATCCCTGACACCCCTAGAAATCAGGGTACAGTAGGAGCAGCACATCTATTCTCATTTTCGAAGGAGAGTTCTTTACTTTCTTAGGCTTGAACTGTGAGGCTGTTTGTCCGAATTCTAGCTACTGGTGGTCAAATCCTGTTTTTTCTCAATTCCTGCAAAATTCCAGGTGTTCAAAACGCATGAAGCAGGTTCTCTGAGATTCTTAAATAAAATTCCTGTTTTAGGGAAGGATGAGAAAGGTGATTCTTATATTATTGAACTAATTTACCCATCTTACACTCGAATTCACAGAAGTTTCAAATACAGTCCTTAAAACCATCAGTTCAACACCTATTTTACCCACAGATTCTCACAGAATAGGTATCAGAACATGTTTCTGATTTTCAATTTTCCACTTTGTTTCTGATCCCTTCAATTAAACGGATTCATTGCATTTTGCAGCTTGGCAAAGCTAAGTGCAAGCTCCAAAAAGATGAGACAAAAATGGGAGTGATGCAGAAAGGTTAGGATTTTTTAGAAGTGTATCTCTTAGAGCAGAAAAGAAAAGAGACCATAAGAAATGGAAGGCCAAGAGGATGTAGTTTTGATCATAGGTTTATCTTGCTTTATTTTTGGAAAAATGAAGCTTTGTTCACTGTGCTGAAAGCAAAAGACTTGGAGGGAAGCTGGCTTTCCATTTAAACATGATTTTATGAAAAACCAAAGAATACAAAAGGGCCATAGACCTGGGGAATGAAGACTTACCAACCCCTTCTCTGACTCGGTGTTTCTTTGCTTTTTCACTTGCAGGGAAGGAGTTTGCCTAATAAAATCGGAGGCACTCCAAACCAACAGAGATTGCTTCTTGTACTCATATCTAAGACCTATAATATTTTGGCTGCTCATGTCTGGTAGAAATCAGGGGGCAGCTATCATGTATCTTACTACTACACATGCGTGATTTACCTTAGGGAAGATAAGAATGGGTGAAAGGAATTTTTATCTGCACATGGCAACAAAACGCCTTGCACCCACCCTGCCAGTGCAATTTACCGAGTGACAAGAAGATTTTGCTTCTTTGGGGAGGGAGAGGAGTCACAGGTCTGAAATGTTTGAGTGATTAGAAATGAGCCTCCCTTCTAATCAGAGGAATTCAGACTCCCTAGACCTTAGCATGGAGCCAGCTAGAGAATTTGATGCTATCTGTGGTGAACATGAACTTGAAATGTGCACTGAAGACTCTTAAACCTGCCTTTCCACTGTGTGGTACTGGGTGTAGCTTTTGACACACAGCAGAGATATCGCAGGGCTTCCCTAAATGCCGCTGCCTACGAATTGCTCTGGAATGGATGCTACAATTACACTTGCCAGAGTAGGAGTTATTGTGGCTGTGGCTGTTCTTGTCTCCAGCTGATGGGGGAGGAAGGAAAGTAGGTCAGAAAAGACAGCTCAGATGTATATGACGTACTCAAAAGGGTGACAGCATCCCTTTGGGAGCATCCTTTGCACAGCTATTAGGACACCTGATATGCTTTTTGTAGACTCATAGAATAATTTAGGTTGGAAGAGACCTCTTCAGGCCCTCTTGCCTAACCTCCTGCTCAAAGAAGGACCAACTGCATGAGGTGCCTCGGTAGAAATCTAAAAGATCCTTTTCAATGCAGAGGATTGCAAGTACTGCTGAAAGCCTGTGTTAAGCTGTTTTGTTTTTCAGTATTAAGGCAGCTTCTTGGAATGATTGTTATTGGATTATGAGGTGCTGTTGGTAAGAGAGGTGTTCAGTGTTTAGATACCTTGGGCATGGACTAGTCCTCCTAAAGATCCTGTATGGGTGAAAACCTCTGTTTTGACCCAGCTGACACATGGCAATAGAGGCATAAAGGTAAGAGGAACAGCAAACCCTTCGTCTTCCCGGCCAGACAAGGAGGCACGAACTGACTGTTTTTAGACTCCATGATCAAATGCAGAGCACGCACCTTACATTCAGGTACTCTGAGTTCTGATTTGCTAGGGGTTTGCACAAACAGAAAAACGAAAAGCAAACACATGGAACTTAGAAACTTGCTTTCGGGTGGGCACTGTGACCAGAGGGAAGCATGCAAATTCTCTGGAAAGCCAATGGGGAGAGGTACATCCCTAACCAGAGGCAATACTATGTAAGCTGTCTATTTAACAGGTATCCTATGAATGACCTACACGCACCCCCCCGCCAGGGAGTCGATAACTTGTAAAAATTCACCAGCTGCGGCTCCCATCAGTTGGAGCAGCGCAAAGGACAGTCACTGCCTTAGTTACTTGCACTAGCTTAAAGTGAATTATTTACAGACCAATTCATTTTTATGTTGATGGGCCACATTCTGCATTTGATTGCTTCAGCGCAAAGTGAAGTAACTGGAACACTACAGATTCACACCAGCGTGAAAGCTGAGTCGCTGCTCTTCCCCATTCCCCACATCCAAGCGTCACAGCTCCAACGGACCAACCACAATTTCTTGTGCGGGAGCAGCTGGGCATGGAATTTGGATCTGCTGAAGTCCAGAAAAGAAAGAAACACCTAAGCAAACAATAAAGAGCTACTCTTAAAAGCTAACGAGCGAATCAAGGAACTGCCACGGATTTGAACAGGCAGGTTAACTGACCAGTAGAATCCCAGACTGAGGTGTTGTAAGTGAGGTAGACAGCAACACATTAAACCTTCACCACTCTGTAATTAACCTTGTTACATGGTTTTAATGAAGACTGCAGTCCCACAGAAAATTAGGGGATCCTTGTGCCGTTGATTTCGTTAGAGTGTTACATAGCAAAAATAATAAAAATGGCCTTGCAGGCTTGTGTGAGTTTCTTAAGGACAGAGTAACACTACTACTGCGCTGGGTCCGGCTTGGCAGTGGTGTTAGTGCAGTACGAACCACACTGCCACAATTGCTACGCATTTCTCAAAATGCTCCTAAGAGAAATCGGCTCTACCCAGTGCCTGCAGGTGGGTCGTCTGCCACGCTCCTAACACTGCGGGTAGGTGTCTCTGCTGTCGTGTGGTGAAGTAACTTGTGTGCTTTCCAGCAATTAAATCTGACCTTGGAAAGTTTGCAGGGTGGAAATAGGAGCAAGATACAGGAGTAAAATGAAGTGAATAGTCGCTACAGCTGCTATGAAGCTGTGGTGATGTCCTGCCTGCAGGGGAGTCCTTGGTTGTATTGTTCTGCTCGATTGTTTCAAAGTTTTTCAGCCAAAGCCTTTCCTTTGGCCGCCTGATCAGATACACCCAGTCCCTTTGCTCCCCGGGTCGTTCGGAGGGAGAAGCGTTCAGGGGCCAGAGGGGCCAAACCTTACCTTTCCAGTAGCATGGGCAGGCGGGATAAACACAGCGTAGGCTTCTTGAACCTTCAGGTGTGTCTGACGAATGTGGATGTTTATGTAGAAAGGTGATACTGAGAGACATGCAAAGCCCAAGAGAAATGCAGAGAAACACACAGAGAGCCCAGCTGTGCCTGTGGCAGCCACACGCCTCGGCCTCTCCCAGTTTTCCCAGCTTTGGAAATATTTTGCCACCAGCCCAAATGTCATTTTCCCCCAACACCTGAGTAAAGATGCAGAGAACAAGTATGCTGCCCATCATCCTTCCTGCTCTGCGGGTCCTGGGGTCTGTCCCGTGCACAGCAAGGGGAAATGTCCCACGGATGTCTCGGTGCCTGCCCTCTCTGAGTTCCCACCGAGCGCTGCAGCCTTAGCTGCTTCCCAGATATCATTACAACTGCAGAAGAATGGCCCAGGCCTCCTCGTAGAATGAGTGGAAAGATCCCTTCACCACTGAGGGCAAATGAAAGACAAATTAGTGCCCCATTGATGGTGAAGAATCACAGGAGCCTTTGGCTCCTCTTTGACTCCACTCCGCTTTATGGAGACCACAGGTATTTTGTAGGATAAATCATCATGCGATTATTTGCAGAATAAGATGATTCATCCTGTGCATTGAAGCTATAAAGCAGAAAGCAAAGACGAAACTCGCATGGAAAACAAAGCCCTTCTTGCTAAACAATTTAGAGATCTACTCTATGCTGTGCAGCTCCCGATGCAGACTGCTGTTTCTGTTACGTTTGCTCACTGACTCTGAACTTCTGAATCAAGGCATGCATGCAAGTGGAATAATCTTTTTCAGGAAGTCTAATTAACTTTCTTGCAGAACATGCTAAGCAAAAGCCTATGAAATAGGTGTGTTTAAGTCAGTGTGTATCCCAGAAAATAATTCTAGATTCTTCTAAAGAAGACAAATGATGCATTTGTAGGAAAAGAAGAAAGAAGAGTCAAATGCCTTTTGGTAAGTAATAAATCTGTCTGTGACTTCTATGTACACAGCCTGTCCCGATCCCTCTGTAGAACCTCCCTTCCCTCCAGCAGATATCAACACTCCCACCCAACTTGCAGTCATCTGCAGACTTCCTGAGGGGTCACTTGATGCCTTCATCCAGATGATTGAAAAAGATGTTAAAGAGGACGGGCCCCAGCACTGAGCCCTAGGAACACCACTGGTGACCGGCCTTTCTGGACTCCCTTGCCCTTCAGGACTGCCTCCCAAAGGACTCTGTCCACCAGTGTCCTAAACAGGCCAAAGTCCATCCTCCGGAAGTTCAAGGTGCAAGTTCTGCTAACTACGCTCTTTGCTTCTCTGAGAATCGAAAACTGTGTCACTTTGTGATTGCTATGCCCACTATGGCCTCTAAACTTGACATCACCCACAAGTTCTTCCCTGTTCGCAAACAGCACGTCCAGCGGGGCGTCTTCCCTGGTTGTCTCCCTCACCAGCTGTCAGGAAGCCGTCTTCCACACAGTCCAGGAACCTCCTGGACTGTTTCCTCTCTGCAGTATTGTGTTTTCAGCAGGCAGACATCTGGTGACTTGAAGTCCCCTGAAGAACAAGGACGAGCAATGGTGAGACTTCTCCCAGCTGTTTGTACAATATTTCACCTGCCTCTTCACCCTGGTTGGGTGGTCTGTAACAGACTCCAACCATGATATTTGCCTTGCTGGCCTTCCCCTGATTCTTACCCATAACCACTCAACCCTATCATCACCTTCATCAAGCTCAACAGACAAAACACTCTGTACCGCACAGGGTTGCCCCACCGCCTCTCCTTCCTTGCCCTCCCCACCTGGAGAGTTTAGAGCCATCCAGTGCAGCACTCCAGCTGTGCGTGTCAGCCCACCACGGTTCCACCATGACAACTATATCACAGTTTTCACGCTGCGCAATGGCTCCGACTCCTGTTTGTGCCCATGCTGCGGGCATTGGTGTAGACGCACTTCAGCTGGGCTATTGATCCTGCCACATTTTTGGGAAGAGACTCTAATTCCTATGTGACTGTTCTCAGGCTCTTCCATGGTCTCTAACTGATCAATAACCACACATCTTAATATGCAATTTAGAAATGAGAGGCTGATCTTGGTTGACTTTGTGTGTTTTGAGCCTTATATATTTTACTTTTTTTGCCTGGCCCTACAGTCTAGAAACTTTCTCTTTTTAACAAGAAAAAAAAAAAAGATTCTCATATAATCACAGTCTGCTTGGAGCTGGAGTTTGGGGGGAAATACTGCATATTGGTACACGGGTGACATAATTAGAGAAGTCACCAACTCCGCTTCCAGCAGTGTAGCATTCCTCTTACCATTCCTCAGTTCCGGGCTGGGAAACTCAGCTGCTCTGAGCCTGAAACCACGCGCCTGGGGCTTACTTCAGCTGTATGCAACAGAGGAGCTGGATCCCGGTGGTCAGCCTCCCTCTGTCTTGCAGCTGCAATTGAGGAAAGCACCGTCTGAGGCACAATACCCTCGTGGAGAGAAGAAGGTTGCTGCGATACCCTTTCCACACTCATTTGCACAGCTACTAGGGGCCAGTGACAGCGTGTCCCACTGGTCACAGGCATTGCCCAGTGGCAGAAGGCTGTACGATATGAAGTGAAAAGTTTTTAGTTATAAACCTTGTTGTGGGTTAACCCTGATAGGCAACTAAGCACCACACAGGTGCTCAATCCCTCCCTCAAACCCAGCTCCCAGTGGGGAGGGGAAGAGGAAAGGAAGAGTGAGAAAACTTGTTCAAGACAAAAACCAAAACAACTTAATAAGCAGAGGACAGATGGAAGAAGAAAGCAAAGCAAAACACGTGATGCAAAGGCAATCACTCACCACCTCCAACAGGTAGCACCGTGCCCAGCAAGTCCCTGAGCAAAAGATGGGTGACCTCTCTAAATGCCCTTGTCTCTGTTGTTACTGCTGAGCATGACATACCCATGGCATGGAATAGCTCTTCACATCTATTCACTGTGGGTGGAGGGGAAGGAGAGTTAGAAGCAGAGAAGGCCCTGATGCCGTGCAAACACCGTTCAGCAGCAGGTAGAACATCGGTGTGTTATTGGCATTGGTTGGGTCACCAATCTAAACCAAGCACCAAAAACCTGTTATGAAAAAATTGTCTCTATCCCAGTTAGACCCAGTACAACCCCCTGATCTTTGGTAAGAAAAGGTTAACTCCGGACTGCTGTTAGGAAATGTTATCGATGATTTCAATAGAATTTAGCACCTGCCTGTTATTCTTTTCCATTCATATAGCTCCTCTGAGCTGCAGGAAAGGATTTGAATAAAAGAAAAGGCAAAGTAAACCCTCATCCTCCTGGGACAAAATGTTTCTGCTTGTTTCTCCTGTTTTTCTTCAAAGCAAGAGTTTCAGGAATAGCTCCAGCACTATTATGAACCACGAGAGTACCTAATGTTATTGAAAATAGAGTGTGTCAGGAGAAAGTATTGCACGAATACCAGCCCCTGTTGTGCTGGGAGAGGGGGGTCAGAAGGGTGCTCGGAGCAATACATCGCTCTCTGAACAAGTCCCAGGGAGGCTCAGAAGTGAGCGTGTCACTCCCGCCTCGGCTTGCCGGCATGACTAACCATGTGCTGGCTCTGCTGTGGGTTGGTGCTGTCGGGTCGTGTTCCCCTGGAAATCCAAAGCTTGTGTTTGGAGTGGCACCCGTGTTTCCCGTTACTTGCCACGGTGAGCACTGCATTTGCCTAGTCTTGTCTTGACTCTCGCTCAAGACAAGGCTGCCTGATTTGGGAGCAGGTGGGTTTTGTGTTGGGCATTTTAAAGTTGTATGGGGTCATCTTCAGTGAGCCGTTTCCCAGGACCTTCGCTGGAGCTGAAGGGTTTTGAAGGACAGAGATGGGGTAGAGGAGAAATGTGAATATTTCGCAGAAACGGTGTTTTGTACTTTATAAATGGGTGTTTGAGCACTCGTGTGGTGTGTATAAGGTACACACTGTACAATGTGGGTGATACTGCACAGTCAGTGGGGTGCAGTGACAAGGAGACTCGTCCCCTATGGTTCTGGGAACCAGTCCTGGGAACTTCTCACAGATCCGTTACAGAACTGAATGATGGCAGACTTGATGTGTTTTGGCACGTGATCCAAGGATCCAAATCTCCTCCACTGCAGCTGCTTGGCCCTCACAGGAGCCCTTGTTCACCATCCTCTTCAGCCGTGAGTAACATCTTTGGTATTGTAAGGCAGAGAACGGGCAGCCTCCTTGGCTCAAAGCTGAGCAACTGCTTTAAGCAGTCAGGGCTGAAACAGGGCCTTGCAAAGCCGTCTGTGAGAGCATCCTGTGGAAGGGTGGAATTTTCATGCCAGTCATGTGAAAACATTTGGGTTTGCTTTTTTTATCAGTATGTTGTGTAATGGGGTCTCTGCAAGAAGCGTTGACTGTGGGGGTAATACTTGCCATGGACCTCGCACAAACTAACGACCCATGCTGAAGACACCACAGACAATTCTCTGCATGTTGTCCTTTAAAACTCATTCTTTCTGCTAACAATACTGACAGTTAAAAATAGTAATTACACCACAGACAAGCCTGGGTTTTAGAGGGCACCCATGAAAGGAGCAAACCCGATTGAAGCAAATTAATTGCTCATACCTGTCAAGTGGCTGCACGAGCCGCATTTACACATACCTGTGACCTCCACCATCCTCCACAGACTAAGAAACCCACAGCTAGGGACAGTCATCAAAAAAGTTTCTGCAAGGAACTGCTTCTGTTAGCGAGGCGAGAGGATTTTCCTTATTTGTACGTAAGGGATTGCTTTCTCTCTTTCTGAAGAGCATAGGCAACTGTTTTGGTACTTACAAGTGTTTCTTTTAGTAAACAGCTCCACGATTAATGAACCTTTCAAGGATTATCATGGCAAGATTTCTGTTACGACGCAGGTAGCACGTGAGATGCCAGAAGCAGATGTTGTGAAAGCTGCGGAGAGGAATCAGTGATGAGAATAAATGGAAAGAAATTTTTCTCAACAAACATTTGCCAAGAGCCTAATTTTTGTGGTGTGGACCAAAATTACTGCTGACATTTTCCTTAATGAAGTTTGTTCCAACTTGCTCAAAGTCGTCCTCTGCACTCTGACTCACCCGCTTTAGTCCTGGGCTGGGTGTGTGAGACAGACCTCCACATCTGCAGGGCTCTGGCACGCGCCTGCAAAATGCTCCTTCTAGGAAGGGCTGGGGCAGGTGGGTACATACAGATCTGCAGCTGTCCACTTACCACTGGAACAACAAAGCCCTGACTGAGAAAAATCACCTTTGTGTCCAGATCCTTCTCGCTGGCCTTTTTTTCTCCCCTAACATTAAGTGTTGTTTAAACTTTGTTCCGAATGTTTAAAACTGTGGTTACGTCTCATCTCTCTTCTTGCTTTTCTGGCTGGATGTGTAGGTGGGGCAGGTTGCGTCAGTTCTATTGAAATCAGAGGAACTATCCCAAATTGCACCAAACGAGGATCTGGGATTTAAAATGCGTATTCAGAATAAAATCATCCTGTGCAGAAAGTAGCTGTGGGTAATGAGGCGAGAATTGCAGCTAGAGGTTCCAGAAATGTATTTATGAGCCTTAGAGTCACATTTCTCCTTGCTAGGAAAATAATATCTGTTCTGTCACTTGTTAATATAATTATCCTCTATTTCATGATAATTAACAAGTCACAGTGCATTTAAAAACTGCTGCATTGGTGTTTTGTAAAGTTGGGAACAAAATTGTTCATTGTATTTGTCCTTTCCAAAGATCCCGTTACCTGTCCTTCTCTACAGACAGTCATTGAGCCATCATTGTGAATAATTTGTTTTGCTCTGGAAAATTTCAGCCGTGGCTGGGACTGACGAAGAGGAATTGTTGTTTCAGCGATAATCTCTATTGATGTGCTGTGTATTAAGCAATAAGCGGGTGCTGAAATTGATTAATCTTCGAAGTGGAGATGAGATTTCAAGGCAATTTCAAATTCTGTTCATTGCACTCACATTTTTTTATTAAATATCCTCTTGTTGTGGTGTTCTGCTGAAGATGAATAGAACTTTTTTTTTTAATCAGACTTGCCAGTGTCATACATTACTTTCCAAACATTTGGGATGTTTGAAAATCCCCGGTACCAGCAGCTCTATTTCCAAGTCTTCACTGAGGAAGGAGAAAAGGATAACCTTGTCCTTTAAAACACACTTGTCTGTGGTTTCTTGTGTGACAGAAGACTTTTTTTCCCCCTTTGCAATATATAGGACAAGGAGAATAGCCAGAGCAGGGCAGACCCGAGGTCGATGAAGGCCAGCCCTCTGCAGCTGGCAGCAGACAGCACCAGCTGCTCCAAAGGACGAGACAAGAAGTTTCACAGTTAGTGGCAACTTGAAAATTAACCTTTGAGAAATATTCTCCCAGCTTCCATGGGTGGAAAATTCATTTATGCCTGGAGACAGGAAGGTTTGCGGGTCTTCCTCTTCTCCTCTTTTTTTTATTTCCCCCTTTTTTCTTTTTCTTTTGGGTTCACTACTATGATTATGGCCATTCTTGATACTTGCATGAAATCTTGGACCTTTCATTCCTGTGAAGCTCTTGGCCTTGCTGATATATCGTACCAAAGACAGGCAAGTAGAAACTGGTGTGGGTCAGGGTGTTGCTGTATCAGTACAGATGATGTCTCTTCCCCGTCTCAGCCCGTCTGCCATGTTTCTAACAGCGCCTGGACAGTGGCAAGCTTTAGGCTACAGGGGTTTGTTGTTTGCTTGCTGTTATCCCTTTCCCCTTGTCACCTCTTGTGTCCTTGGACTGCAAGTTCTTCAACAGAGGCTCGTCTTAATACAGCTGTTATACAGCACTCAATTCGCTGTGGACATCAGAAATTTGCAAATGAAAAGTACACACCAATGTTTAAGTTACTTCCAGAGGAACTGAACGCTGACCACATATTCTGTCCCCCTTTTCACTAAATTTCAGTAGAACAAAAAAATAATAAAAAAAAGAACAAAATTAACAGCTCTGCCCGTGAAATGTGTCACCGTGTCACTTGCTGACAGTGTATACCAAGGTACAAGGTCTTCTGATGCACCAAAGACTCGAGGTACCTGGAGGAGTTGTGAGGGCGAGGTCTTTCGTTGGCCGTGTGTCTTGGGTCAGGCCTCCGCTCCTCACATTTGCCAGCGTTTCTTATCTGTGACAACGGCTGGTCATGAAAACGATGGCACACTTGACTGCACGAGGGTTTCACAGTGTCCTCCCACTAAATCCCCTGCAGCTGCTCCTGTTTGCGCTCTGCAAGGTGAGAAGGGGGCACACAGAAGTGCCGTGCTGGTTGTTGCAGAACACGAGCTGCTTCTCTGCTTTCCCTTACAGCTGAGCCCCAAACTTCCCGAATTTAAAGACTAAGGCTTTGAAGAACCATTAAACTTGACATCTATGTCTACTTTCCCTCAAAGCCCTTCTGAGAAATTTGACTTCAAAGCAATAGGCTCCATGTTAAGACAAAACTGAATCTGCCTTTATTATCTCTTTGTAGGAGATTAAATAGATTTGCAGCAGCGACTGTGTAGAAAAACCCGGGTTTCTTTTACTTTTGTTTAAATAGTGATCAGCAGGAGAGGAGTTGGAAAGACCTACTGAGAGAGAAGAAAAAAGGCTAGCTCAGCACTGAGAGAAGCATTTTACTTTTCTAATTTGCCATTTCTCTGCGAAGAAGTACCTTTTGATTGTAGCCTGGTCCTCTCCTTGAAAGACATTTTATGGGGAGGCTGGATTGGATGGAGGGAGCTAAAGGTGATAATGGCCAATCTCCGAATCTGATGGAAACTTCAGTTCATATCATGTGGCCGTTATAAACTCAACGCTCAACCCTCTGCGCTCTGAAAAGATGTTTGACCACCACTATGTTTCAGGAAGAACTCTCCATCCTAAAGCAGCTTCTTTTCATGCAGAGACTCCTCATAACACCCTCGACAGTCACTGTGTTAGTTTTGCTCCAGTCGTGGTCGCCAGGTGAACATGGGATGGGTACACAGGCACAATAGGTATAATGTCTGTCTGTGTGCGGAGGGGCGGGACACGGGTCATGTCCAACCGCACCTGCGAGTTTGGGTGTGAGATTAGAGAGTCCTCGAACTATGTTCTAGCTGATCCTTAAAGCCAGCTCTCGGGCTATATTAAAATTCAATGCTAGCCTTTTCACCGCTTCTAATCCAACGTGAGCTGAAGCAGGAGCATGGTTCTGCACAAATGAAGTGACTGAGATTGGTTTCATTCGCTGTCAGTAGCACGACATTGATTTCTGCCCGCTGAAATCGGACCGGGTGACACTGCTCACAGAAACACGGCATTTCGGGTTTCAAAAAGAGGTGGGTTTTTTGTGTTTGTGCTGTAGTTGCCTACTTTGGAGTGTTACTTTGTCAAACAATAGCCATTTTGGTGCTGGTTTATTAAGTCTTCATGGATTTGTGCTAATCAGTTTTTGTCAGAAAGTAACTTATTTCTTTTCAGCCCAGGCAAATAATTAAATTGGAAAAAGATCATTCCATTGCCATAGTGTACCTGCAGTTTATTTACCGTCAGCACACAGCAGTGGTCTCCCAGGAGATCTCAGATGCAGAACTTGTGATAAGGAGAAAATATGAGAGCTAATCTTTCTTGTTAGTTACCTTTGATTTTTTCTTACTTTTCCCAGTCTCTGACGAGGACAATAACCTTTCTCTGCACGTGCTGGTGGGCCTTTGTGCATGCTGATCTGGGTGGAGGTACCTCTGCTAGAAGCAGCTTCTCTTCAGGCAGAAGATTGTGGAAATGTTGGGCACTGCTCAGCCCTTCAGCAAAATAGGAATCACAGACGGCAGCCCGAGAAAGCATAGGTGGGGCCAGCGCTCACAAGGGGAGGGTCGAAGTTTTCCTGGGTATCATGAACATTTCCAGCCTCTTGTATGATGACACGGTTCTGCCCTGCAAGTCTGCCCTTGAGTGCTTCAAGCAACGGGTGCAATTTCGGATGAGTCAGGTGGTGGGATTAGTACGACTAACATTCACTGAAGCGTATCTTGCTCATCTTCTAGTAGACCTTGCTGGGCCTGGAGGAACTAAAAAGAGGCAAGTAGTGCTTTTGGGGGTGGGGAAGGGTGGTGGGTGATGGGAAATGATTTAGAAGTGTTGACTAGGAAAATTCCTACATCCCAGGTCTATTTAATTTCTCCTTTTCCTCTCTGTTTTATACTGCTAAGGTCCTGCACAGTGTTTTATTAGTCTCCCTGGCAGAGCTTTCTCATTTGTGGTTATCTGACTCTGCTTCATTTTTATGCCCATATCATTCGTTTATTGGATTGGACAGTTGACTACAAGCCATCCAGGGAGACTGTCAGCAGCAGAATACCACATTACTGAAGTGAACAGCAATTCAGCTCCTGTACATTTTGATGCTATTTGCTGAACTAAACAGAAACATCCTGAGACTTTTCCCAGAAGACGACCATTTTTCACCCAGATATGGTCATGCTATCAACAGGCAACTGGCCGTTGCTAAAATAATGCTCTCAGCATCGTATAAACCCCCATAAAACATGAGTTAAGGATGTGTGAAGCATCTACAATATGGCATAGCTCTATCTAGTTTATACCCCAGGCCCTAATCTGGCTCTGCTGATGGAAGGGAGTATCAGTGAAACCATAAAGGGAACATTATTGGACAGGTTTTGGGGGCCTTGGATTAACCACAGGCTAAAGGTGTACCTAACCACTGTTAACCCCACACTGTTTCAAATTCTCCATGGGACGTATGCTCTAAAAGTCGTATGCATCAAAACTAAAAACGTTTGCATCCAGTCTTGGCTTTCAGCTACAAACCTGAGCTGAACAGAGAGCTATAAAGCTCAACCGAAGCAGCCCGCCCTCCTTCGAAATCCTTGCTCAATTTGAATATTACTTACTGGTGCAAAATGTCTTAATTTCATGACTGGAGGAAAAAGAGTCTCACTTTTTAAGGAGGGGGACCCGCCTGCTAACCACAAAGGAACACAACAGGTTAAACTGACACCGACTTTGTAAGAGTATTGTCATTGTCTATTTAAACAGTCGGGCACAGTTTTATCGTGAGGAGGAGCTGGTACTGCCCGTGACAGTAAGTAACACCTCCTGAATGGAATAGGTAGAGAGGTGGGGAAACCAGTAACGGCGTCATTCCTGTGGTGGGTGCCAGGTCGGTTTATGGTATTGACAGAAACAAGAGGAAGGGGCTGCAGGGTGGGAAAGGGGAGTCGGGTAGACTGATTTTAGAATATGTGACTAGGAATACTGGGATAAGTTAAACAGAGAAACCCCCACAACACAAACACCTTGCACTGCAAAATAGTCTCCCTTAGGATAGGAAGGAACAGTTAGTTTAGAAAAGGAGTAATTTAAAATGGGTGGAAGAAAATGTTGGAAAATACACTGTAGAGACCAATCCTGGAGACAGACTACTAGATATCCCTCTTCACTGTGATTATCTGCATTCATATTTTTTTACTGATGTTCAGAAAGTAGAAGTGAGGTAAATGGAGGTTGTTTCTTTCCGCTGCTGAGCTACACAAGCTGAAAAAATGTGGTTTGATTTCTTAATGCCATTACTTAAGTGGAGAACACTGACTTTGTCTTTGAAAAGGAGAAAGAGAGTCACATTTATAAACTGAAAAGGCAAGGAATTGCCAGCATGTCAGTTTAAACTCAGGTAGAAAGAGCGAATATTGCATTCCAGAGCTATGACAGGACGACCCCTCAGACACCTCCAGCAGTAAAGTATGTTTACTCAAGAGGGAACAATTTTTTTTTCTTCTACAAGTACTTGTATTATTACAAGTATTGTTAATTGCATTATTATATCTCATGTCATTAATTTGTATTTAATTTTGTGCAATATTTATTAAAATCTTGGCTAAGGAGCTTACTTCGTCACGCTTTCATTGTCTCCCTACTCTCAACTATTCAAAGAGGCAATTGCTTTTTGTTGGGCGCTTTCAGTTTCTTTCTCCATCAAATGTTATAGCTCTCTGGTGATGGGGAGTCATCTGTGCATGTGAGCAAAACAAACCACACTTCTATTTGCTTGACAGAGTCTGTTATGCTGCTAGAACAGTCTACATGTGCGGTGGTGCAGTGCCCCTGTCACGCGAAGCCCACTCAAGACCTGAGGCGATTTCTCCCTAACACCCCTCTTTTCCCTGGACCACGACCAGCCCAGGGCAAGTCAGGCTTGGATTGTGAAAGATGGTGAAACAGGACACAGAGGCACCTCCTCGGTGTGCTGGCCCCGCTCTCCCAGCCTTGCACAGCTCTCCTTGTCACGGGGGAGATGGATAGTCACCACTGGTTGTGGTAACCGGGTACATCTGCACTGGAGTCCAGGCCAAGTGGGGGATGAAGACAAACGCTGGAAATCAACAACTTCTGGGCCAGTTCTGGGCTAGAGTACGAAAATGTCTAGTGGAAGTCAATCATCTCAGTCCCTATAAACAGCGATCCTAAAGCGAGACCCTTCGAGCTCTTCTGGATGGCAGCGGGCTGCCTCCAGCATCTCCCCTGCGGCGGGACGCCTCTCAGGTGCCATCTGCATGACAGGCTAGGGTGAAGTCAGCCTTCCTGAGCCTCGATGTTTGTCCGCTGGGATGGCTGGAGCGTTGTGGGTATTTGCTCTAAACTCGGGAAGGGAATTTTAACTGCAGGCTGGCCTCTCCTTGGTCCCTCTCTCTCAGGAGTGTGGCTGGGTGTGTGTTTCAGCGGGTACCAGTAACGGCGTGTGTGGTGTGGGGTCGTGTCTGTGCGTACGCTCACCTACGTAACGGATCTCCTGCAGTAAGTCGCTGTGAATCTCGCAGTGTTGAGTCTGTAACTCGCTGTCTGAGTCACCCTGTTATTTTTGAATTGATGAGAGATTAAGCACTGCTAAAACCCAACCCTTTGACCTACCCCCCTCCACTAATAAATCTCAGATTGCTGCCTAATCACAACTGCGTCCATATTTTCCCCTGCAACACCATGGTGGGAATATAGTTGATAATTGGGGCACTTGGACTTTTAGTGGTTTAAAGGCAAGAGGCTGTTCCTACTCCTGCAGTAAGCAGAATGGTTATTAGCTTCAGTTAGGACAGGTTCAGACCTTAAGTCAGGAGAAAGAAACTTTGTGCTTCTCCTTTCCCCCATCACTGTGTAGGAGACTTCAAATTGCTTTGTTTAAAGTTTCCTGTTTCCATTGACTGCTGTAGATCGAGCCCAACAGAGAAAAACGGGAGAGAGATCTGACCCAGGCAGAACTGCCCGTATTCGCAGCAGGTTGGTTTTTCAACAGCCGTCTTACAGTCCTTACCCTGCGGGTGCTCAGGACACTGCCCTCAGCCAGAGGCAGAGCAGCCCCAGACTGCAGCAGGAGCCCTGCTCCAGAGGGTGACATGGGCCCGCGGGACCCCCGAGGGCAGCGAGTTCTGCTTAGTAGCAACTCGCTCCCACGCTGCACGTCATGGGAAAGGGTGCCAGGCCGTGTAGACAGAGGTCTGGGGACTCGAGGACCTCCCTGACTGTGATTTCAGGACCCGAGAAGCTGTGTGCTAGACACAGCACTCAGGTGATTTTCCTTGCAGGTCAGACGCTCCCGTAGTCAAAGCGAGCTTTGTTTTCTTTCTCCGAGAGACAAAGGAGCTTTAGGGTATGCACGTATGTACGTGTACGCGTGTTTCTACACACACGCACAACTGCCGGTCTATCCGCAGGCATACCCGAGGCTTATGAAATAGAGGGCAAATGTCACAGGCAGATCAAAGACATCTAAACTAATTTTAAGCCTAAAAGCTTTAACAATGTCCTTTATCCCTGGATAAAGTAGATGATTCAGATTTAATGCTTCTAACTATTCTTCTCTTCCTAAGCCTGTGTAAATGGTGGAGACTAACATTTTTCAGATTATTGATGAGGGATCCAGCTCAAACACGGCCGTGGTTATTATGAGAGCAGTGGGTGGTCAAGTAGGTGTTGCTCTGGAGCTGAACACCATGGGTTTGTGCCAGGCACTGCTCTGCTGCACCAGAGGGGCCAGTCTACGGTTCTATGACCCTCTTGTCCGTTAGCTTGCTAGGTCTTTGGAGCCAAAGTTAATTCCCCTGTACATCAGAGGCACTTTCCAGCCGGGAAGCTCACCGGGGGCCTCCTCACTGCTGCTAGGCTGCCAACAACCCCCAAACGGCATAGACTGAAATGTTGCTTAGACCCATCTGTAGATTAAACTCCTCTTACGCTGCTAATCCTCTGGGGTTTTAGGGATGGCAAAGTGTTGTTGCCTTATCTGCCACCTATAAAAACGTGCCCGTGGCACCAGATGTGTGAGAAATCCGGGCAATGCTGGGCTTCTGCACTCCCTCCTCCTCCTCCTCCCAGCTCTCTGATAACACTGCCCACAACCCTTCTCTCTGTTCCCAAAGCAAACCCCGAGGGTCACCACCCCTTCTCCCCCATGCCTCGCCACTCCCAGCGCTGGGTGCCGTGCCTAACCTACCAACCCTTGTTTTGCTGGACGCCCAGATGCACATCAGGCTAATTCTTACACAGCACTCTGAAACAGGCGTGCAGCAACCAAAAGGAAGGGAGCCCTGCCATGCAGCCTTGGACAGCAGGCCAGTGACTATTTACAAGTCTCTGCTTTCTGGCTACCTATTTTGCTATTCAGAACCTGTTTTGCAATGTCCGGATGGCATTGCTAAAACACACACAGCTCCGAAGAAATCCAAAAACCCAGTTGTAGGCATAATGCTTGTGAGCCTCATGCAATTTATCTCTTCATATTGTTTGATTTGGTCACCACTGTTAGGTCTTGAAGGATCCTGAAGCTCTGCAGATGTAAATTACGCTCCCCAAACTTGTTATTCTTGTGATGGAGAGTCTCCCTTGCATGCCACAAACCCAATTGAGAAGTAATCTTTCCTTCTTTTTAAGATGTACACCGTTTCACTTTTACAGCAATATGGTGAAATGCTCACATGCTGCCAATAAAAGCTGTATATAGGAACCCACATAATTTTCTTTCTTTTATTTTAGTGTTTAGTTAAAGGTGAATGTAATTGTTTTATTTATAAACTGGGATTTATAAGTACTGCATCCTCAAGGGAGCATTAAGTGACCATCTAATAGCCCAAGCGTTACTCAGAAGTGTTTCTGGACACTTGTTATATCAGATTATAAACGTGTTTTGACACTTAGAGTCCCAAGGGGCTAATCTTGCTTCAATTAAAAAAAATTATAAACTTGTAACAACTGCAGTCTTGCATAGACCTCTTTGAACGCCATTGGAATTGTGCAACAGACGCTTGAAAACAGGGGGTGGCTGATCTCTGCAGATACAGCATTATCATGCTGCCAGTGAAGCTGAATAGCCAGAGTCCTCAGCCAGCCTTCTCAACCTGAATGGGCTGTAATCAGACCAAAGAGGCTGTGAGGATCACCGTGGGCATCAGACTGCAGCACTGTTTTGAACAGAAGCCCAGCTCCTGGGATTAAAAGAAACCAGAGATTTGGTCTGTGCACAGACTTTCTCCTGCATCTTGATTTTTACAGTGGACATTTGTCTGTTGCTTTGCTTTGATCACTCTGGTTAAGCATCCTCAGGATGAGTATCCCACCACGGTGAAGTAATGGCTTTCCAAGTCCTGATACACCCTGGTACGTGGGCAGAGCCTCAAAGGGAGGGGAAGCCTTCCCCTAACAAACCTGGTATCTTGTCTCAGCATGGATGAGAGCAGCCACAATGCAAACGGCAGCTGAGCGACTCCTGCATCCTATTCTCCCGGTGCAACTTCGGCAGCTGGTGCTGGCAGGAGCTCTGCTGGGTGGCAGCTTCGGCACGGCGCTGAGAGCAGGCGCACGGGGCGCAGGACTGCCGGAGGGCAGGGGGCGGCGGGGCTGCCCCTGTTCCAACGACCTCGCGTTCTCTTTCCTTGGCCCCAAAACCTTGTGCCTGCCCGCAGTCAACACCGGGGAGGACAATGAGGGGGATACTCTCTGCTTCCTTCAACCAATGCTGCATGTAGGTGCTATTACCTTAGTTCATGTGGTGGCTTACGGAATTACCAGGTTCGGACCTTAAACCCAGTTGTAGCCTTTGACTCAATTCCACCAGGAACAGCTGCTAAGGAAGAGATTTCTCGCTGTATTTCTATTAAATATTTTGATGATTTAGCTTTCGTTGGAAGTTCATTTTTAAACTAAGTTATTTTGAGTTAGATTTATTAAAAAGAAGAAAATAAATTTAGCTTTTGCCATGAAAAGGCTTTTGTATCGGGGAAGGCATGAGGATGGCACGCCTGTTTGCTAAAAACCTGCTTTGGATCAATCCCCACGTACGTTACACCAGTACGACGTTAGCATCCTGGAACAGTTTGCAAACCTGTTTATTTTTGTATGAAAATGTACGTCTCATAGCACAACAAGTGCAGCAGCAGCCTTTGGAAAGCCTTCTGCCCTGGATAAACACGGGAGGGTTTTCTGTCAGCCTCCCCCTGAGCGTGCACGGAGCAGCAGCTTTCCCATCCTGTTTGGAGCTGGTGCTGGAGGCGCTTCTGGGACGAATGGCCGTGGCACGGTGCCTGCCGCACTGACGGACGAGGCTGTGCCGCCCGGCGTGCCTTGCCGTGCCCCTTGCTGAGGAGGACCGCGGCTGCCCTGCAGGGCTGGCTGCTGCCGGCTGCGGGGCACAGCCTGTCCGGGCTGTGGTAGGTGGCGAACAAGAATTACAGAATATGAGCTCTCCTCATTTTAACGGGGTGAGACTACAAGAGATTTCCTTTAGGAGGAGCAGTAACGTAGAGGGGTTTGCATGGTAAAACCTTCTGTCTCTGCTTTTTCCAAGACCATGCCTGCGATCGCGATGGGGTTCTTCTTCCAGAATCAGTGAGCAAACCTTCTCACGCTTGATTTTGTCGTGGGTGAGAGAGGGACGCGCTGGTCCGGCAGGCTGTGTGTGGGCTGTGGGCTGTTCCACCGGCCCCTTGGCAGTGTGAGGGGGGTCACAGTTACCCTGTCTAGCTGCACTCTAGCCGTGACCCTGCATGCAGGACGTGCTCAAGGGACCAGATAGAGAGAGTAGGCCAGCGTGTGGCACTTAGGGTTCTGGGGTGGGACAGCGGTTGTGATGTGGCTTTACCTGCTCCTCAGACACAGGCACCACTGCAGAGGAGGGCGCGTTTCCGTCCCGCGCTGTCCAGAGGGCTGGGATAGTCTGAGGAGTTTCTAGTGGTCTCTCTTACGCATGACGTGGGCAGAGCAGCCCATAAAGTCCACGGGCTGCTCTTTACCACAGCCCAGCCCTTCTGGTCCCTGCTGCTGCTTACAGGTGAATCAATCCCCAGCCTGTCCTGTAGGGTTCTGCGTCCTCTGCTCCAGGGGCACTCACAGGGCTCAGCGTGTCACTGATGAAGGTGCAATGATGAGAAAGCTGGAGGATTCATTGTGTCTGGTAATGGTCTGTCCGTCCACGCAGGGACAGAGTGCGTTGTGCTGGTGGGGCCTCCAGGTGGAAAACGCGCTGCTAGACAAGCACAGCCACCATCGTCAAAAAGGAAGGTGGCACAATCATCTTTTAACGCTGCCTAGAGCTAGGGTGTAGGCCAATTTTCGTCATTTTTATTTGATTTTTTTTTTTCTTTTCTTACTTCATTTTGAGTGAGGAAATGGCTCATGATTCCCAGAGGCAGAAGTTCTGCCCCCTTGAAAATTTAGCCTAAACCATTAAAGTAATCTTCGGTTTAGCCCCTCTAGACCTCAGGCATAAACAGTCTTCATTTGGCACCCAGCTGTTTAGCTTGCTGAGAGATGTTAATAGGTAAACTAATAATTACTGCACCTTTGCAATCGACCTTGAGGTAATCTTAATGCAGATACTTTAAAGATAGAAATAATTATTTCTAGATTTTTTTTTTTAACTAGAACAAAATTATTTGTCTACTTATGTTCTTTCTCTACTTCAGGTGATTAGTGTGAACCAAAGCACATGAAAAGTTCAGTAACTACTGACCATAGGGAGAAGTTACCATCATGGCTGATAGAGGTTGGGAAAATGGGCTTCATCACTTGGTGTAGAACTTTTCTGCATTAAACTGCTCCTTCAGTCGTTGAGAACAAAGTACACGCAACTTCATTCACACTTTATCCTCTTCTTCCTGAGCAGTGTTTAGCAAAAGGTTTCCAGCAGGTTTGGGATGTATGGAGTTGGCAAAAAAAACACGCAAAATGTCGCAAGTCTAGAAATAGAGAAAAACACGTCACCCAAATGTGGTTTTGCTCTTCATCATCACTTTTGGCATTCAGAGCCCCACACACTTTTGATGCACCTTCTCTGCGAGAAGGGCTCGTGAGACCTTGGAAGAGCCCCTCTTTGCGGATGGGGACAGTGGAGCAAAGTCATTAGGTTGCTTTCCTAAACCTCACGGTGACCTGTTCTGTGTGGATACAGAGCTGGGCACCAGATGAAAAGCTTTTATGAGAAAGTTCATGTCTCATCCCTCCCAGCAATTCAAGTGAAACGCAGAAGTAAGAGACCTCTCCGTTTTGGAGCTGAGGGACGTTCCTTCTGAATCCCGGCGCTCAGGGGGTGATGCACAGATGTGATTTATGCAGTAGTTAAATCTGCAGAGTGCAGTTAGGGGCCTAAATGCCTTTTAAAATGGTATTTAGAAGATGAGTCCTTGAGGCCTGGCATTCAGAGGCACTGACTCCCGTTGGTAGCCACCGAGGCCAATGGGGCAATCGGTACTTAAGCCACAGCGTGGCCTCGAGCCAGAGTGCTCAGTGCCACGCAGGAGCAAGCCCAGCATGGCCTTCCCACAATGTATGGCTATCTATTTCGTGCTAACTCGTACGACTTTGAAGCAGGAAGATAGCGTGGGACAGTCCATCCTCCTGCTGAAGAGCACCCTGAACGTTACTGCTGTGGGTGGGTACCGTGGGACCGGCAGTGAAATGCTCTTTTCTCAGGCCAGCCAGCGTGCCAGCTGGCTGATTACTTGCTGCGTGTGATCTAGCCCGTATCCAGTGGGACTCCTTCTCCGCAGCCCCAGGAAAATGTGCTGTCAGCGTGTTAGAGGCGCTGCTGCTCAGTGCTAGGAAACGAGGAATCTCCTTCTCAATGTGTTTCATCAAAACGGTGGGCTGGATTTTAAGACATCAAGGCCGTTAGGAAAAGGGAGGAAAAATGGCATACCTGTATTACCACGAGAGATGGAGAGTTTATTTTGCAGGCAAAGGCTGAGAGAGAGTGAAACCATGTTGTATTTAAAAAGTCGTGTTTTTCTAAAACTGCCGGCGAGTGAACCATTCCATGCTGGCTCATCAGCACCCTGGCTTGCTCTCCACCTTTCCCCTGCAAAGAAGTAGATGGAAATTTTGCTCTTGCCTGTAAAGCCAGAAGTGGGTGCCATGGTGACTTTACTGCCTATATTCTGTTACTATCTCTTTACCCGTACTGGACCTAGCACCCTGTGACAGGAGCTGAGGTGGTGTGTCGGCCGGTTCCCTGCTCCGGTGTCAGACAGGACACGATATATCATAAAACTGGATCCACCTACACTGGGGGAGCTGAGCACCCAAACACCCTTTGCATCTGGTCTTGGTGGGTCAGGGTTGGACACGGCAGCAGAGCAAACACCTGCAAACCCGACTGGCCTGATGGATGGTCCACGTTAGTCATAAGAGAGGTGGATTCATTCTAATGTTAAACAGTCTGCCCTACTTAAGCTGAACCAGACAAATGGCTTCACTTGAGATTTGCAGTGGAGTGTGGCAGAGTGGAATTACAGCCACCCTTTGACCTCTACTTGGTTTGGAGTGGTGCTGAGTGTTCAGACCTGTAACAGCATATGTCAGCAAAGACTTAGCTCAAAAATTATTTTTATCCATGTACCTGGGGCACAGGGAGGAGCTGATGGAGATATTTGGGCCAAACATACTCCCTAACATAACGCCAGGTGCTACTGATCCAGATATGAATCAGTACGGAGATGGGACACTCAGTGGGTTTCAACAGCCCAGGATGCTGCAGAGGGGCAGGCTCTCTGCCACCCCGTCCAGGATTTTCCCGTGCCATGTTGGCAGATCCTGTCCCTCCTATCTCCCATTCATGCCAGCTCCTTCAAGGAACTGCCCTTCCCAGTCTAGCACAGTCAGTGGTTCAACGAAACAGGCTTGATGGAAGGTTTATAAAGATGAGGGATTTAGCGAGATAGATAGGAGATTTAACAAATTCCCCCTCTGCTGACCTCATTCTCAACCGGTTTCTTTTGTCTGGGGCCAAGGCCCTATTCAGGGCAGCTTCTCCTGCTGCTAGTCACCTGCCTGCAGATAATCCGACCTTTGCTTTCTCCAGTACTGGCAACACTTAGAAAAAAAAAAAGATAGATTGAACCTTCCCTTTTATTGAACCTTCCCTTTTATTGAAGGTTTAGAAGTAACCCGTAAAAATGGAAGCAGGACCGTTCGGGGGAGCAAAGAGAAGTGTGGGCAGCCGAGAGTCTGCTGCTGCTGCTGCAGTGTGGTGCCCACTCCTTCCCAGGGCAGGTGGGCACAGCTTCCCCAGAGCTGCCGCTGCAGAGCTGATGGGGGATCTCATCACACGAACTCCTCAGGATGCTGCGCCGTGGGGGTGGAAAGAATTTCAGCTTAACTCCCCAACACACGAGCCAGCCAGAGATAAGTTTAGTATTCTGTAGGTTAAATCTGAGTTCCTTTCTTCCTTCTTTGTGTGTCGTGTTCTGATCAGCACTCCTTTGTCTTGGCAGGCGATTGCTATTCCTAATTTGAATAATAAATCTGTTGTCTCCTCGGACCACAAGTTTTTCTTTCAACTACATGGACGCCAATTGTTATTGAAATGTGTGACATTCATTTTGAGTGTTTGTTCTCAGGAAACTAAATGAGCAAATTTTTCATCTTGTTCCATGTGATTTTGTCAAGCTAGCAGGCCATGTTTTATCAGCACCAGACCCGTAAGCATCCACTCTTTTGACAAATTTGAGCAGAATTCCCGCTTTCTTCAGTGTAAATATGGAAAAAAAGTAGCAGGAACCAGACATCTACTCTTTATAACGTCTCTTTCTTCCTACATGGTGAGTTGCATCAAAGCAGGCCTGAGAGAGGGGCGCTGTGAATATACGCATTTTTACAGGAGGGGAAACTGAGGCATGGCTTAGTTGTAAAGCTAGAATGGAGCTGCGATGCTGGGAGTCCGAAGGCAGTGCTCTGTTTGCTGTGCCACACAGCCTCCTTCACAGCACTTGCACTAACAGGGCCTGACAACCTCTTAGACGCTGCCGAGTTTATCCTTATAATGGATGCAGAAGGCACTGATGCTTTGTTTGTGAGGTGGGATATCAAAGCACTTACGTGTGTATGTGCTTCAGGAGCAGAGGGAAGAGCTGCGTACACATGGACACACAGACAGAAGGAGGGATAAGCATATTGGAAACTCTGATCCACTGGGGAAAAAGAAAACTTGATTAATTTTAAACATTTACAGCCTTGCTCTGCTCAGTTGGGCCCAGAATGTTCCATCCTTTATGTGCCTGTTACTGACTTGAGGCCCAGGTCTTCAGAGAAGCGTGTGGTTGCCCCTAATCAGGACTCCTAAAGCAAGACCACCAGCAGGCACTGCTCGAGGCTGAACATGGGTGCAGCAGCTCGCAGCATGCAACGTTTTGCAGAGCTGCGTCTTTATTTGTCAGCGCTGACGGGGGTCTTTGCTGGGGTGGGGTGGGGCAGTGATTCTGCCATATCCTGAATCCTACCGGATAAAATGTCAGCTGTGCAATCCTGGTAGCCCCCCAGGCCACCGTCGCACTCTGGCCAGGGGCAGCTTTCTTTGGGAAGGACTGCTCCAGATAACGGCAACTGCAAGACCCCCAGAGTGGGGAGCGACCGTGGGAAAACCTCTGCTGGTATCACGCGTGGTCCAAAACTTTGTACCCCTTTATTCTCTCCCCAGGGAAAAGAGGTTGGAAAGCCCCACAGAGATACCTGAGTACCTCATGCACACCGAGCAGAAGGGTCTCCTCAAAATGCTTGCTGGAGTGAGGTGAGGGCGACGAAGCTGGGGACGTGTAAGGATCCGGTGATCTGGAGGCGGTAAAAAACTGCTGGGGGAATGTGGTTGCTGCGTGCTGAGACAGAGGGTAAGAGAGCAAGCAGCTCCGTGGTCTGCCTTGTGAATTTGTTTCATCTTCCCAGACGTTGTCTCCCCTCGTGCAGAACCTGATTGGGACAGGGTCCTGCAGTGCATTTCAGCCTATAAACACATTAATTTTTGCCCGGTGCGCTTTGCGCACCATCGCAGTGCTTCAAATGTTGTCTCAGCATGTTGTTCTCTTCTGAATCACTGAGAACACGTAGAAAGAAGGATGTGGGCTGTGAAACCTTCTGGGTTTGCAATGCTTGGCTTAAGTCTGTGCAGTATTTATCTTCCAGTCTATATTTGAAGCATATAGGTTATAATAATGTTTGACATGGGTGTCAAATCTGTTCATCTAGCTCGAATAAATGCTATTCCTCTTCTGTGTTCGTCTTTATCAGCCCAAAACCATGGGAAGATTTCTGACAAAAATTAAGGCAAGGAGTTTTCTTTCTTCAGAAAAGGACAAAGTGGAATATCAATTAATCTGTTCTAAGGTCAAAACCACAAGAATAAATGCACTGTTGTCATAATTGTGACAGCTGTGTTATCTTTCACACGACAAAATAGAATTTTCAGAGAATTTTACTCTATTCCTTTCACAGAATATGTCTCTCTGTTGGAAATCATGCTACGAGTGGGTTTTTTAAAAAATGTTGTAGTCTTTCTTAAACAAGCAAATGAGCAATTCAGGCATCAGAACAGGATTTTTGTTTTCGAGTATTGCAAACGTTGTTGAAATCTAGCTATGTAAGGGTATAGGTTACAACATACCTCCAAATTTATGCTGGGGAATGTGAATAAAATAATGCTGTAGGTGATGTTGGCAGCA
This sequence comes from Bucorvus abyssinicus, assembly GCA_009769605.1. Classification (NCBI taxonomy): domain Eukaryota; kingdom Metazoa; phylum Chordata; class Aves; order Bucerotiformes; family Bucorvidae; genus Bucorvus; species Bucorvus abyssinicus. The sequence continues at coordinate 34,178,987 of CM020033.1, read as the reverse complement.
AATAAAAGAAGGTAGGAGGTAGAAAATTGTTGTCAAAAGGCTGGTGTCCTTCAAGATGTCTTTATAATGAAAATATGCTTCTATATTTTATGATTTACACTTTTCAAACTATCTTGGAATCAAAAATGCTGTCAAAATGTGTAAAAGAGAAACAAAATTTTTCAAACATCTCTAGCCTTTAGAGTCCTACCCCAAGATGCCGAATGATCAGCATCGGTCTAATCTTTAAAAACTGCCTGACTGACATGACTGCTGGTTGTATCTTTCGTATTTTCTGAGCTCCACTAGCAGAGGTGTGAGGCTCACAGACGGCCCGTCTGCAGGCAGTCGCCCGGCACAGCTCCCGCTGAGCTCACACCCAGAGAAAAGGACCCTTTGTCTTGGCCTTAATCTGGACTGAGCTCTCTGGAATGTCTAACTGGAGCTGGTTGCAAAATGGAGACAAATTTTCATTTAAAATTTGGCAAAACTTGTCACCATTTTTCATCCCCCCCCCCTTGACCTCAGTTTTCAGCAGTGGTCCCTGAGAACAGAGAAATCGTCGAGCTGAGAAAACGTGTTTAGAGCCTCGTTTCCAACGTAGTCCCGTCTGTTGTACCTGTGGAAGGGTGGATTTGTACAGGAACTTCACCAGTCCCAAAGCAGCTCCTGCTTCTGCGGATGCGAGTGGATGCCAGCAGCCAGCTCCAGTGCTGGAGCTGATTCTGCCCTTGGCCAGCGGCGATTTAGACCGTTCTTCCTTTGGACCTCCTAACGCTGGAGAGGCTATTGCTTTCTTACGAAAAAGGAATAATTTTTTCTCATTTTAAAGCTACAGCTCAAAGCAAACATGGAATGAGGTCGTGGAGGCTTTCGACCCACCGCCCAGAGACAATGAAGTGACACGCTCCAGCCAGGAGACCTTTCCTGAAAACCAGATCTGTGCGGTGGGAAGGCTTCAGCCCTGAGCTGACTGCACACCCTGGAGATGCTGGCTCTGCTTCCAATGGGAAACGTCAGACTAAGGTGAAGAGCTTCTGAAGATCTGTTCTGGAAACAGAGATTGCCTCCCAGAGAGCCTGTTTCCCCCCGCCTGTTCTCCTCGCTCGCTCATCACTGAGGTGGAAGAGATCTCAAGCTGCCCCGTCGTGCGCTACTCTGACCAAGCCGCTCTAAAGCTGCACGGCCTGAATGCCTGAGGAGGATGTGGAAACCCTGGGGATGGTCCAGACGCATCGCGATACCTTAACTGTGAGACTTAGCGAAAGGCGGGGCAGAGTTAAAAGCCCTGAACTCCGCTCCACTTGGCTGCGAGCTCTAATATGCTCTTTGATAGGACACTTGGGGGCGTTTGGCTCTATTCTGAAAACTTTTCACGTGAACTCAGCAAAAGCAAAGTCCCCACTGGGCTAGACAGAACCTTCTGGGACACAGCCTAATTAATTCCTAATTAGTGTCAGTGGAATTGGTACATGGAAACTGAGGGCATAGGCTATTTCCAAGAGGTTTTTGCAAATCAAGGAAAATTAATTGTTCGGTGATGAATGGAATGAATGCCAGCCCCTGGTAATAAAGGGGAGGTTCTTGACTGAAACATCAAATATCCAAATACAGCAGATATGATCACAGCTGATTGGAAAGGACCCTCCTTTGTAGGACTATGCTGGGAAATCTTGATAAAAAATTTGTATTCAGAATTTCTTTTCTTTCTCAGTGATTCCCCAAGTCAGCTGAGCTCACAAATGCAGCAGTGCAGCGCCAATTGGTCACCTGAAGTTATTTTCTTGGATTGGGACTTGAAACAATAATCCCTGAAAAGCTCATTGTGCAGTGCCAGGATTAACCTCAGTTCTGTCATCTGAATGACAAATTATCACCTCAGTGACCCCTGTCCAGCTAGTTTTTCTTCAGCAGATGAGCTCGGCTGGATCTGGCAGGACATTAGTGAGCAAACCAGCAGTAAGTGGAGAAGAATTAACAGAAACACTCTTCTTCTTGCCTCCTGGAGCTGCAGAGGGTTTTAAGGGCTGGAAGCAGAGGAAAGCATCAAATTCTTGCTTTCATCTCTACAGTTTATAAAAGCAACCTTAAATGCAACTCTGGAGGTGTCAAATTAGGATGATGCTACTTTTGCGAAATCATTTTTCTGAAAGTACTAGCAGAAATTTAGATTATTTATATAATTTTTTTTTTCTATAAATGGCAGACAACAAGAATGGCCACGAAAACTTTTTCTAGAAGGGGAAAGCAGAAGTCTGATGTTGAAGTTTCTTTTTTTGTGTGTGCAGTTCTAGGGTGCATCTATACTGAGGTACTGGGAAATCAGTACAAACTCCTTGGTTCAGGATTAAACTAGCAGGTTCAAGTCCTACCTACAAGCTAGCTGCAGCTGTATGAAGAGCCACATGCTTTAATTTACTTTGCTGACCCTCCTTTGCATCCTGGCAGGCTACAGGTTGCTGCTACAAACCTCCCTCAATTGTTTTGCTACGTCATATAAAGCCAGCTTGGTGCTTCTCGCCACCACCGGCTCACATCCTCACTCTGATTCCATGAGGTCTGAGGATCCATGGAAAGGCAGCAGTGCTGATCCTCCCAGCCTCAAACTCAAGAAAAATATGGGACGTGTCACAAATCATGAGGCTGCTTCTGAACACGGGGCAAACACATAACGGTAATAACTACTTATTTTCTTCACCACATTTTTCTCAAACGTCCATGTTTTATTCACGTCAGGGTGTTCAGCTTTGCTCTGCGGCCATGAGGGTGGAACATTACACCTTTGTTTTTCCAAACAAGACCTGAGGTTTGCTCTTTATTCACTTACTCCCGAGAAGCTGCACTTTTAGAGTTAAAATTCACCTTTTCCTGACAGGATTTGGTCCTGCTGGCTGTGGCCCACGACAATAATCTCTCTAACACTTCCTATTTAATTTATCAAATTTGAAATAGAGCTTTCCAGAGCCTTGCACTGAAGGTGATCTTTTCCTCTTCCATTTTTCATTTTGTCAACTTCTCTATATGTGACTTACTTCCTTAAATTTTTTCTTTTCAAGATGAAGCAAACATCTTTTCTCTCGGATCTTGTTGTGTTTTCCCCATTACAAAGTTTCTTCACGTTGGGAAGATGATATTACAAGCCTGATCAATAACTGAAGTTGGTGTGTCCATTTACTTTAGCCTTCCTCACTCATCATCGGAAGAACGGTGATTTTTCTGTTTTAATTCTTGGGTAGACACTTTCTGGAAGGCTTTTTTCAAAGTAAAGAACACATCTCTTTTAACTTTGAGTAGACCCCTTGCCCTACAGAACTTCTGGATGAATCACAGTGGAATTCAAAGTGGAATTTTGTTCATCTGTGCCTTGCAGACGCCTCTGTCTTTCTTGGACGAGAAGGTGTTGCTCTCTTTGTTCTGAAATCGGTAGGGTTGGTTTTCTGGGAAGGGTAGTGAGGAGGCGATCCACAATCCAGTCCACCGCCATTTCCTCGGAATCTCTCTCCCTCGCATTTACATGTTTTCACAAAAATCAAAGTGTATTTCTGGAAGTCCTTTTTTGTACTGGCTTGCAGTCTGGTGCTTCCTTACCCAATTACAGTGTAAAGGACAAAGACTGGGAGCTCCCTTTCTCATTTTCCCCCAGCTGTAGATCAAGGACACGTTCAATGACACAAAGAGATGGCAGATTCAGAAGGGCATAAAGAACATACCTTTTCATGCAGCTTGTAATTTAAGCTGGAACTCACAGCTTCTCCATGGCATAGAGGCCAGAAATACAGAGATAAGTCACAGTAAGGATGGAAAGTGTAGAGGGATAATAAAAACGGTGATATGCAATTGTAAAAGCTAACATTTTGGAACACATTTATCTTTTTTTTTCCCCTCCTGGAGTTGAGCCAATCAAACACTGTTAGAGATTAGAGGAGACCAGAGGTTGGAGGAATATTAAAAACTGTCTGTCAAGTCTGGAATGGATTTTGCTTTCTGAAACATGGGATACCATCCTCTATCAGAAACCAAATTGATGGGCTGGAGCACAGTGATTCCTGTTCTCCTATTCTGATATGAAGAAAATGACTGCAGACATTTGTATGTTTGAAAAAATGCACACTTATGGTCTTAGGAAATGTATTTTATTTTTTTTTAATGAACTATAGGAAGCTTGTTTTCAGAGTCCAAGCACTACGGTAGAGGGAAGACGGACAGCATATCACAAACCAGCAAAGGAAGTAACTTAGCTTGATGACACCGCTGGCTGTTTAATTATGCAAAGAAATGATCTTCTCCTCTTCACTGTTGGTAAAAATGAGCTTGCTACATTTAGATTTAAAGTAGCATACCCATAAATTTAAGTTTAATGCCCCTGTACAGAGGCTTTCCCAGATAATTCAAAAGCCTATCTCCTTGAAGTCATTGGGACTGTCATTCTGACGAGACAGATCTTACGTTCTGTGTGTAATAGCAGAGCTCAATGATGTGAGCTGTGCTGAGAGGGCTCTCGAGCTTTGGGAAGGTCTGTGTGGATATCTGATCTGGTTTCTTGATTCTTTCTCTCTTTACACACTGGCATCGGAGGTTTAAATAGAGCAGTGCTACCGAACACCTCCTTCCTGCTCTGAGCAGGCTAATACGGATCAGGGTCACCCCTTCGACTTCAACAGGGTCACACTGGTTTATACCGCCTGAACATCTTCCCTGCTACGGTGGAAGCCAAGACACTTCCTTGAAAAAGTGAGCTGAGCAGTTTTTATTTGTCTGAAGTTTCATCTTCCATGAATTCCATGGGGATCACAGCACCACGGTGACTATTAAAGACCTAAATTGCCCCATTCAGCTTGGTCAGAATTTCTCTGTCATTCACAAAGAGGTGGCTGCCCTCCTCTTCAGAGTGGGCAGCACTGCATCGGTGAAGTGTTTCTCCTAGTTCTATTGGGACCCTCTGAGATGCAAGACACCAGGGACATTGCTGGCCTTGGGAAGGCATGGGAAAATACACCTAGTATGTAGCCTCTGAGGGAGGAAAGCATATTCAAACATCAGTGTTTGGTTCAGCACCCTGTTGCGAATGTTCAGCATGGTTCACGGGGGTTTACTTGCTCAGCTCCCATCAAATATGTATTAATGGAAGTCGTGTAGATAAATCCCTAAACTTCTCTAGGAACAGCTCTTCTGTATTTCTTATTCCTCCTGAATTTCAGTTCCCCTCAAAGATTAAACAACCTCAGGTTTTCTTTTACTTTTGTGGGAGTTTGAGTGAGTCGTGGTAACACCCTGGGAACACGACAAGTGGGATGAAGACCAGGTTCTTCATGGGACTGATCAAGTTATTTGCATGTTGAGTGAGAACATTTTCTGTTTCTCAAACTTCGGTATGTCCTGACACAATATTTGCACCAGCAGCTGTCTGCAGCTCCCTAGGAAAGAAGGAAACTGGGAAAGAGTTCTTAGGTTCGTTGTTCTTGATGGTGAATTGTTCTAGCGTTGGTATAAATTCTCTTGCGAAATGCAAACTGCTCAGTACAAAAAGATGAGGTGGACTGGGCAATGTCATTATGTCTAGGACTATCCAATGTCAGTGAGGTTAACAGGTGGTTTCTCCAGATAGTGGCCCCCAAATTCCCCTCGAGCTCATCCCACAGTAACTGGTTCTTAGTTCCATGCATTTGATGAGTTTCCCACAAATGCAAAAGAAAAAAAAAAAAAAAAAAAGAAAATCCCAAACCCTAGGAGTGTTTTTTCCTTCTAACTGATTATCTTTGAAGGTGTAGAGTTATCTTTCAAATTAAAAGGCTGGTAGGTTAGGAACTGATTTTGCACTGCCTTACTATTGATTAAGGTCCTGCTCTTCCTTTCCACTAGTTGCAGTGAGGAGACAATGTCTGTGGGCTGACTGCTTTGCTCCTTTATAGCTTCAGCACTATGGCAGAGATGAAAAAAACACATTTCTGCTCATCATGTCCTTTATTCTCTTCCACTCTCAATCTTTAAACTCAATTTTCATGTCTTTGTGACAAATTTCTCCAGCTCTTCTGTGCTTTCTAGTACTGCTGTGCAAAAATACGTGGTCCGAGCTGTGCATAAAGGCAAGTCAGATGATGCAAATGGTCTCTCTCATCTATTCATCTATGTACACTACACAGAGGATGAAGATAGATGTTAAAGAAACCTATGCTTTCGACTCCTTTTGGCATCTCTTCAGTTGAACCCTCCAGAGGCAGATTTCACCCATTAAACCGAATCTGAATGGTATCACACGACGCTTCCACAGTAACGTTGCAGCTCATTTCACCAGCATCCAAAAACCCTTTCCCTCCGAGAGCAGGAAATAACGTGTCACAGGAACAATCTCTTGGAAGCAAAGCATTCTGTGTTTGTCAAAAGGTATGTCATACAGAGCACAAGGGGTAAAAGCAGTAAAGACTTACCTGACGGTGATTCTTTCACCCAAACCGTGGCTTTTCTCTCAGAGAGTGGACTATCTCCTTAAAAGCACGTAGTGCTGGGGATCAGACAGCTTCCTTTAAAGTGCCTGGTCCCTCTCTAATCACCTCGGCTTGGCTTGACTGAAAACCCTGTAACCTGTAGGTTACAACCTGCACTGCTAAGTGCATCTACTCTTGGGAGCAAATCCTGGTTCCCAGGCCAGGCGGTGCAAATGCTTTCCGGCTGCATTGTGGAGAGCTCCTTCGGAGCAGGCTGGCTGCATCCACCCTCCACAGAACTTGGCCCTGCATCTCTCTTCCATGCTCCTTGTGATGCCTCTGTGATTTTATCACGCAATTATATTTTTGGGTGGGATTTTGTCATTTCAGCGTTCAAAAATAATGAGAATACCTGAATCCTGAAAAAACAGTAAGCTTTGCTTAAAGACAAACCCTATTGTAAAGGCAAGACTTTAAGATGTTAGTTCCTCCTTCCCTTTTCACTGGTGCTAGATTTTCTTTCTTTTCCTCCTCCTTGGCATTTCTCCAGAATTGCCCATGCTTGCTGAGTGTTTCCTTCACCTCCCTCTCTAAAGCAGTGGGGACCTAAGAAGAAGCAACACAGTAATTGAGGTGTCCCAGATATGCTTAATTTTGTGGACCCCTTTGCAGGACACAGGACAAAGAAGGCTTTGTCAGCTGGCGTCTGGGCTCAGCTTAACCGTGTTATCACGGTGCTGTGCCTGCTTAACACTGTGGTGGTGCAGGAAGGGATTTCCACACCCAAGCGGCTGTGCAGAGCCCTGTGAAATGACTTACCCCTTAGGAATCCACCTGCTCAGGGCTTTCTGCACCGTTTTGCGTTTTTCAGGTAAGACTTACTGCTGAGGAGGCAGCGTGTCCTCTTGAATCATTATAGCTGGGAAAGACACACATGAAGGAAGATCTGAGCGTGCGCGCTCAGATCCCAAGTCAGGTTTGCATGGGGAGTTGTACAATATTTATAAAGTCAACGTGTTTGATGTGGAGATCACGGAGAAACAGCACACACAGAACTCTGTCATGCCGTATTTTTTCAAAGCAAAGCCATACTCCCTAGTGTAAAATATCCTAAAATATGTTTAAAATTTGTTTTATTAGTATTACTGTTTACAAAATGAGAAATGTAGGAACATAGCAGGGTCTGTTCAAATCACCACGAAGCGGGCGCACACTGGCGCTTCCTGAGCAATACGGAAGAAGTGCAGGATTTTTATTGGTTTCTTGCGAAGGTATACATGCCAATAATTTTGTTTTCTTAGTTGTGATGCAAATCAGGACTATTTATTCTGTCAATAGCCTTGTCTAGCAATGTTAAAAAAAAAATGCCAGCCCTTTTGAACCCTGTAGGGGCTATTAGAAAATGAATGGTCTTAGAAGAACTGTCAAGCGTAAGAATCTCCTTGTACAAACCCCAAGCATTAACAACAAGATGCCAAGTTCTTCCTACCTTCTCTAGCAGGCCAGAAGCTTGCAGGAAAAGGACAACCCAAAGAGTATTAGAGGGTCTCTACTACTTTTAGAGAAGAAGATAAGTGAGCTGTCATAAAGCCTTGTAGTTACTGACCTTCTCTTCCAATTTGAGCTAATTCATTAGCTTCATAAAAGCCTTTCAGCACTCTCTCAATAATTATTTTTTCCACATAGTTGAGTTCTGAATTAGTATTCGGCTCTGAAGAAAATGGTGTTTATAAACACACTTCCTAATGGATGGAGCTGAAAATCACCTCTCCTGATGGCTCAAAGCGATCTGTGGGGAATATTCTGTGATTCCTTTTTAGATTCTTTTATAGGACCTTTCCATGCTTTTATTTTCCCAAGTTTTCAAACAAAAGGAAGATTAATATAGCTCTAGCACATGTGGTCACTGCTCGACCATAGTCACAGGTTTTCCTTTTGACTTCAAGAACTGATGTGCCAAATGTTATGTATGTGGGAGTTTTTTTGGTTCCCTAAAGGCAACTTAGTGATACCAACTTAGAGGCTCCCCCGCCTGCCTTTATTCACACAATGGGATCTATGATGACTAACATTTCCATGCTTAGGCACCTCCAAGCTTTCTTGAATGACCCCTTGTAGAGAAACACATTCTCTCTCACACTTTGCCATTTTGCTGAGATGACGTATTTCCATCAGAGTTGGTGGAGTTCTGCATCTTTCTAAAGACACGTGTGCAGCCCAGTTATTAGAGGAGGAACCATAGCTATCCTCCTGTTTGCTACAAGCAACCATATATTATGGCTATGGGACCTAAACTATTTGTTACTAGAACATCACTAAGGCTGCAAAGCTCCAGTGAAATCTGTTCACTTCAGATATATGAAAACTTGGATAGATCTCAGCTCTGTTGCTTGCAGAATGTTTTTTACTGCCTGAGATAGTCGCTGTCAGTAACAGAGCATGCTGCCTGATAAGAAGGTCTTACTACCACCCTGTCTCATGTAGGTCTATGAAACAGATGCAAGAACTAGGGATGCCGTCCTTATCCCCACTGCTGGGCTGGGAAGGGTGCTACGGGCTGGTTTGTTGCTGTGATAAGCAGTCTTCATGTGAAAGTGGAACGCCTGCCAGAAGAATCCTGCATTTGCTTAAGCTCTGTGGATCTGTTCTGTCTTCAGCCTCGTCTGATGTCCAAGAGCTATTCCTTATCCAGTTTTGGTCACCATTAGACGGCAATATCCTGGATTAAGTCTAAAACTCTGTCAAAGATAAAATCAAGATCATTTTGTCAAACTCTTGTTCCTACTTTTGCCAAATTATGAATGTTTTCAACATTATTCTTAAATCTGATATGTTCCAGAAGTGTATGTTTGTAGTGGTTACAGTATATACAAAGGAATTTATGAATGCTGCTGGAAGTTGCCATCTCATTCACTTTAAAGCAGTATTGCTTCAAAATAGAGTAAAAACCTCAGGGTTTGGCCTATGAATTATCACCTTTCTTTCTGTCTTCAAAAAATAGTTTTAGTTTCTTGGATATGTATCAGTACAAAATATATTTGTGACTGTTCCTGGGTTCCGATCCTGCTCGGCAATATTATTTGTGTGTGCACGTGGACAAGACCGCCTGTGTGATTATAGTTACTCCGACATTGAATGTCAGTGTCGTGGCTTGAGTGGGAAGATTGGCATAACCAAGATGCACGTGTTATCCTGGTGATACCACTCCTAAATTGTGCTGTACTGGAAGGGGTTTGTGCCTGCCATCAAGTGGCTCTTAGTTCACAAGACCGGTAGAGACACGTTTAAGGCTGTCAGGTTTTCCAGCCTTCGCTGGAGCTAACTGAAGGGAACCAAGTGAAGAGCGAGTACTGCGACGGTAAGAAAAAGGGAGAAGAGCCACTGCTCCAGGAACGGTGGCACCCAGAAATATGGAGACAGCAGAAGAATGGGACAGGGGTCCCTGACACTGGGTACGAATACAGAGGCTAAGAAATTGTTTGACACATTGAACGAGTGGGAGGGAGAGAGGAGAAAACCAGCAGAAAGCTGGAGAGCCGGCACTGAGTATATCCCTGAGGAAAAACAGCAAGATAGAGGTTTTAGGGAACGTATCGCCCTGGAACAGGAGGTTTGGAAGTTGTGAGTGACAGAGCTGTATTCTGCCAGTTCTTTCTGCCTCTTCAGAGAAACTGAGCTTTGTGGATCCTTTGCAAGGAAACGAGGTTACATGAAAGAGTATAATCTGGCTCACATGAGACATTTCTGGAAATATTCCCACAAGTTCCCACTGACTTACTGACTGCTTTGGTCAAAGTGATGACATTATTTAACCCTTAAGGAAAAGCACCAAAGTGACCTGGGGGGACTGTTCTCCTTTCTTTGGATACTGCCTCGCCGCTGTGTGCGTGTGTGCGTGTGTGTGTGTGCTGGTAGTTTATCACCACGAGCACTGCTACGACAACTGGCCAATTGCAAGCTTTTGACCAACGAGGGTCAGGAGCTCGTGGGGATGTTTTAAAAGAGTAGTTCCTGCAGGTAACACTTTTCCGTGTTTCAAGCTTTTGTGGAATGTCTGCACTACTTGGCAATGAGCCCAATCGATTTACAATGAGGCTTACATTAAATCACTTCTTTTCACACAGAGATCACGTCTAAGTAATCACATGCCTCTTATTTAATTGTACAGCTCTTCTCTAAAAGGAAGGCTCTGCTATTTGATTTACTGCAGTGGCACTTAAACAATACTGATTGGGCTGTATTCCTAGTGCAGAACATATGGACTAAGTAGGGCAAAGAAAGGCAGAGATTTTTATTATGTCTAATTATGAAACTTGTCTAACAATTTTAGGAGGTTCGAAAGGTCGACTTGAATGTGAATGTTATTGAGAACATAGAAGCCCTTGAAGAGCAAGTGTTGAGGAGAAAAATCATGAAGATCTAATCAATATAGTTAATGGAGCATGCAGCACACTCTTCAGGAGGCAGCAGGATATAGGTTTCCAAGTGCCAACTTAAGCAATATTTGTTAGCCCCATAGGGCTGCCTCAGCTAACCAAACCCATGTCAAAGAGTTCTGGACACCTATGTTAGGGAACCATGCTGAGCCTCAGCTGAACTGCTGCATGTGGTGTCGACAAGGACTGCAATTTTGTTCTCCATCAATAAGCATTTCTTACTATTTGACATATCCTTCCTGCTCTGCCTGGTCTCCATCTACAACTCCAAAGGACAGGTCTCCCAGAGCTCTCATGCCACATCTACCAGTCCCATGCAGGTACCCCAGGCAGTCTAAGCATTTCCTATAGCCTTATACCTCTGAGCCTAGCCATCTGAACTGAAGGTCAGTGTAGAAGTCTTAACTTCAGCTGCATCTCACCTCAAGTATCTCAGCTCCTGCTCGCTCAGCGGCCGATTAGGTGTCCAATGCCATCACTGACAAATGCCTATAACTGAACTCCTACCTCTTGGCAGATGGTTTGCACAGGAATGCTGGGGGTGAGGGTAATGAGGAGTAGTTCTCTCCACCTTGGGTTGCTCCTGAAAGAAGGTGAAGTGGGGAGTGGTATCGGGTGAGGGGAACTGATGCTCAAAACGGGCGCTCATTTAATTGTGTAACTCCTCTCCAAAAATACAGCGATGCTCGCTGGTTTACTGGGGTGGTACTTAAATGATACTGATCAGGTTTTATTCCCAGTGCCATGGACTAAGCAGGACAACAGATTCTTATGATTATATTATGTATTGTTTCTTTTTTTTCTTCAATTCTCTGACTCTTCAAACTTCAAGTTTATGGTGTTACCGTGATGAGGGCTGAAGACATGTATGTTAAGGCATGGTCCACTCCTGTGATGACCATTACTACTCAAAATTATGGGCATAACAATGCAAGGTCAAGGACAGGTCTAGATTCTCACTCCAGTGCTGCTGGAAGCTTGCACGGGTTTAGGGACTCTGGCAGTGCAGGGTGAACGGTTGGACTCAATGGTCTTAAAGGTCTCTTCCAACCAGATGGTTCTGTGATTCTGTAACACTGGCAGGACAAGGAAGAGGTGTGCAGTAAGACTGCAAAGCATCTACCCAGGAGCCTTCCTCGTAACTGCATGGTGAACTTTTCTACATTGATGATTTAAAACAGGCCTGACAAAAAACAAAGTCATGCTTTAAAAATCAAGGCAGTAAATAATGCATGCATTACTCCAACAGCAATAATGTAGAGGGATAGCATACCGTTTACTTGCAGCCGTTTAAAACAAAAGCAGCACAGACCTACACAAAATAAGGGTAGAAAGTGAGAGAAACCGCTGCAGTTAATAACACATCAGTCTGAAGGGCAGGCACCACAAGAACAGGAAGAAAACGTGGCATTTCGAACCACACCAAGAAATCCGCCTGGAACAGACATGACTTTCTTGAGAGCTGTTACTGATGTGGAGACACAGCATCTCTTTCAAGGTGATTTTTCCATTTGGCGTATTTATAGTTCAATCAGATATTCTCATTGATTTGAGGATGTGGTATTTTCCTTGGGAAAGGGATAATGAGAGGAGGTGTCCAAGCAAACCTTCCCGAGATTTGAGCTGCCTGGATGCTGATTAAGGCTGATGCTGTTGGAACACTGACTGTGTTGCTCTGCTTGGCTGCCCACTGTGGCATCCCTTTAAAGACCAGGTTGTAGACCTGTTAGTTAATTTTAATTCTGCTTGTATTAATATCAATTAGCCTATGAGATGCCAGAAAATCTAAGACAGCTTTGTACTCTGATTCTAAAAATAAATGCACTAATGAATCAGGGAATGTCTCATGGAGTTTTGGTATTTGCTTCTGTGTTTTGGAAAGGAGACAAAGCATCAATCTTCCAGTTCATAGTTGAAGAGTTGAAATGAGCCTTTAATACAAAGAGGCTTTAATAGAAGGTAATTTTCTGGTCTCCCAGGTGATGTTTCTTTTTTTGTTCGCTTCTTTACTTCTATTGCAAATAAAATCATTGGAATTGTGTATGTGATTTAAGAACTCACATCTCATTTTCAAAAGCTACTTTTTTCACACTGAAGTGAAAGTAGCAATGAATTCCAGTGAAACTTTGGGTCCAGATGAGGCTGTCTTAGATGAGGACATTCAGTTTCTGTGCCTCTGAAGGTTTCAGTCCTTACATGGCATTTAGAACATTCCCCTGCCTCCAGTGGCTTGAGTTTGCATCCGGTGCCCTGCAAGTCTGATGCAGCGAGGCAGTCCATGCATTTGGACTGCAGTTCTCACCTTCTCAGTATATGACTGTCTCTGGGCCAAACAGTTTGTGCTGTAGCATGGACACTACCAGAAAGTCAGCGGACAAAGTCTGCTTTTCTTTGTGGGAAGATAGGTAGGGGTGAAACTAGGGCAAGCTATCTTAGGTGCTGTAAAAAGACCTCCAAGGATCAAATTCTGTCTTCTTTTACATCTTACTCCACTTGTTACTGACAACCTTTATCCTGCATTTTGTAGGTACCATTTATCCCATTGTGAATGATGTTGCTAATGTCCTGTGGATGGAGAAAATCACACCTAGACCTGCTGAATACCGTGGCCTTGTAGATGAGGAATATCTAGTTTTCATTCTACCCTGAAGACTCCCATGAAGTTAAGCCAGCAAAACTGCCTGTGATGTTTAGCTTATTGACGATGATCAAAACAATAAAGTCTGCTTTGAGATATTTGGGGTATATCTAGTGATAAAATGTTGCAGTTTTCTCTACCCAACCTCCGAAACATAAATCACAGCTCGAACTAAAAAGAAGTCTGTGGCTTTACAAATGTACAAATTCCTCTCTTCCCCTGAGAAGAGAGAAAAATGTGCAGCAGTTACAAATGTTTTTTGCATACAAAGGATCTGTTTATGCTGACAGAGATTATTCTTCTCACTGATAAGTAGGTAAATAAATTAAAAAATATAATTTTCTGCCTGGGAAGATATTCAGTTGCAAAATACAGTAAATTAATTCACTTACGTGGAGCTATTTCTTAAGTGGCTATGAAAACAAGAGCCATAACTTGAAATGACGCCCAGAGCCACTAGAGGGTATTTTGAAGGCTCGTCTGTACCTGAACTTGACTTGTTGGTAGGAGATGTTTTAACTGTATCTTCAGATAGTTGTCGAGACTACTAAGCAGAAAGTCTTTTGCTCAGCGGCTCATAAATCTCAGTTATGATAGTTCCATTTTCAGAAGGTTTCTCTCTTGGAATTCAAAACAACAAGGGTCAAACCCATCAAATACCAAAGGTAGAAGCTGCAGTGCAGAAGCACCTCCAAGATCACAGCAGCTGGAAAAGATAAGCTTTCAAAGTCCTTCACAGTCCTTGAGGAAAGCTGAAGATGATGGCTCCAGACCCAGGCCACAGCAGACTTGCACTCAGTAAATAAAGCTGTTTTAAAAACGAGGACTGTTTTAATTTACATGGGGTTGCCAATAATCTCTAGTGACAAAGGAAACCCAAACTGTGGAATTGTTGATGTAACACCCCTTTCCCAGGAGGTGATAGAGGAGGTTCATGTGCCACATACATCTCCTGAAAGCCCCACAGCTCTGGACTCTCTGCTGAGCCAGCAACACTGCTGTGTAATTTGTTCTATGTCTGTTGTCAAATGGGATTACTGAAATTTTTCATTTATCCATGTTTATTTGTGTTAAAGTCTGCGCTAAGCCTTGTCCGCTGAGAGTAAGGTGGCTTTACTGAGTATGGGCTGTATTTCACTACATGGAATTTGTGAGAGTCTACTAAGCGAAGTTGTAGGAGTTCGAGAGTATGAAGGTTTCAGGATGAAGATGATGCTAACAATCAGGTGTGAGGTAGGAGCCTGACGTGCTCTAATACCCATGGAAATAGTGAGCAAAAGTTTATGGCTGCCCCAGAAGGTATCACTGATGAGGGATCCAGTTCCCACACATCCTCTCCTTGTTCAGGTAGGCAGAATTACATGAGGATGGAGTGCAGGCTGGACTGTAGCTCCTACCAGCATGAGCTAGCTCTTGATGCTTTCCCTCAGAGCAAGGGCAAACATATTCAGGACACGGCATCTCACAGCGAGGCAAGCTGCCATTTGGGCCAACATCCTGGGAAATGGGCCAAGGACCACAGCTTGGTCAGAAGAGGGCCAGTGGGTTACCAACAGACCAGAGCACTGACAGCACCACGGCATCCGCTTCGGCTGAGGGTACCCTGGAGACCCTGGATCGGTACTGGGCTCTGAATATCTTGTTGAGCAAATAACCCTCGTGGGGTTGCTGCCTAATTCACAGAGCTAAAGCAACCTGGAAAAAAGGAGTAGGCAGAGAGAAAGAGTGAGTGCTTTTCAGAGCGCTGCATGTGATACCTCTAGGGCTGTAATTTGGATGTCAGCTGTAGGTTAGGTTTTTAGCCGCTAAGATTTCCAAAGAAACAAATTAAAGCTACAGCAAACTGGTCTGAGAGCTTTTTTTTGAACTCAGAGCTTGCTGTCACTGTATTCATTTCTTCTCCTCTCTCCTTTCCACCTGTCATTGTGTCAGCTTTAACAGGGCCTGAAAATAAGACATCAGAAAACATGAGTGGCAAAGCTGATCTACCTGCGATTAGCCCTTCGCTACTTTACATCCAAATTGAAATATCTAAGTAACATATAGATGTTACAGGAGTGATTTGACCATAAATAGCTGCAGGCGCAGTAACATAAAACAAAGCTGGAAACCACCATATGTTCACAGACACAGCTAGCGCCTTTGAAGTAGTCCCTGCATTTTGAAGTTTATTACCATGCAGTGGAAAAAGGGGCTTAAAGCGATGTTTAGAAATCACTCTGAAAAGCAGATTATAAACATTTTACATGCCTTGAGTAAAAAACATTACTCCTGTAAGCCATTTTTCACCTACTAATTTTCCATTCATTGCATTGTGTAACATTAGCAGGAAAAAAATCCCACCACAATTGCTTGAAGTCTAAAAGTCTAGTCATAAAATACTTGATTTGGCTAAAAACAAGGTAATAATTGTCACTACTTTTTTCTTTAAAAAATATTATTTGCTTAGAATGACTCTTACTATTTCATCGTTAGCACAAGCATAATGAAATAATGGGCCAGTTAGTGGGCTAATGCATTTTTTGCTCGCTTTTTATCATCTTTCTTTGAAAAAAATAATACGCTGCTGAGGGTGAAATAGCATAATGAGGTTAATGAGTAAAGAAATAACACAAACCTGCTTTCATCACACTCAGCTCTAAATCACCAAACAGGCGAAACAGATGCTTTGGAATGCAGCCGAGGAGTTGATCAGCAGAAGCTGATTATCTGTTAATGAGAGGGTTTTAGTGCTGTACCCTGGTGTAAAAATCACTAGACTCCATTCAGGCAGCCATTGCTTACAAATATCATGTGTACGAATTTCTTGATTGATGTACAAGACTCCAACCAGATTTTCCCCAGTGCCCTATGGGTTGTCATGCACCGATGCTCCCCTGTATGTTTATGTTAATGAAACAGGATTTTTCGGTAAGTAAGTATGTGTCGTATTTAATTAAACTCACTGCTGGAGCCTGTGTGAAAATGTAGCGCTATTGTTCTGAACTGCTATTTGACTGCAATTCTTTGTTTTCACCCCGGTTTTCCTTCCCAGTTGCCTCAGTCCTCTGACTACAGAGGCGCTGGCGTTGTCCATGCCAAGACCTTGTGAGCATCAGGATGTCTTGGAAAGGCGGCCAGCACAGCCCCCATCCCCAAAGACCTGGTCTTTTACCAGTACCCGCAGGCAAAAGGTGCCTTTGACTTGAGTAACCGCAGGCACAAACCCTCAGGTTCCCATCCCGGCCCCACAATTACCAGGATCGCATCAGCCATCTCCCGGGGAGCGGATGGTTCTGGCGCTCAGCAAACCGCTCTGCTCCCGTGGGATCCATGTGATGACAGGGGAACGGCAGTTTCATGCGGTTTGTTGCCCCATTTGGAGGATAAAGACTTGCTTTTCCAAGTGTTTTGGGACTGAATGGTTAAAAAAGTTTTATGAAAATATGTGTTATGATTAGAGCAGGAATAAGAGCTGCTGATTCCTGCTTCAAGGCCCTACATGTGGCTGGACAATGCAAAAGGAACTACAAAAAGAATAAAAATCAGGCTTAAGGTAGAAGCCTGTAAAAATATTTCCCCCAGCTCTAACAAAGATCTTATACGTTTTGTTTAAAGAGGAAGCAAGATGATGATGATGATGATTATAATTAATTTTTTATCCAAAATATTTTTCTGCCTCTTTTTTTTTTCTTCCATTGTCATGATTTTTCCTGAACAGAAATGGAGCAGTTGCTGATAAGCTCTGCAGCACTCCTGGTAAGCCTTGGTAGGATCTGTGGCTTTATTTATTGAAGAGCTGGTATTAATAGTTTTCACTTATTAGCGGCTGCCTGCCCTTTACCGCGGCATCTATTTGCAGTTTAATGCTGCCATGTATCAGGTATTTGCATGTGTGATAGTTTAGTAGCCCCTAGCAGTGCTCATGCATTTTATTCAGGCCATGCTCTAACTTTGCCCAGCTGTTCGAGGGTCTGTACCTAGGAACGGCTCAGGGTACCGTTTCCTGTCTCCGCGTTGCCAGAAGTCCAGAAGCTGCAAAGGCCATGTCCAGGTCAAATCTCTCCTCCTCTTCCTACTTGGTAAGACATTAAAGATCTCACCTGCACTAATAGGGTTAGGAAGACTTTGCCGAATATGATCTGTTCTGTTGTGGCCTCATTAACTGACTGAAGAAGCAGTTGAAAGGGAATGCTGGTCACTGCTTTGGCTGTTGCGTCTGGTCTTTTCTGAGGTTGGATACCGAGCGGGGCTCAGAGTCCAACTAACCAAAGTTATCGGTATATTCACGAAGAGCTGCTCCTTCCAGCACAGCCTCACTAACGCATATCAGTATTTGGGAAATCTTCCTTGCTCATGGAGACTTCTTTTTTTTTTTTAACCAACAGAAAAGATTCTCGGCACCATTCCAGATCAGCGATACAGAGCACGTGGCCAGGGGAAGCAGAAAAGCCGCCTCCAGCCCCGGCTGTGCCTACACTCTTCAGAACGTATGAGAACAACGGCTTGTTTGGACAGACAGCAGACCTTTCCCCTAATGAATGTGCTAACGACACACCCTTCTGTCACTCTGCTTCCGCAGAAGTGGAGACAAACACCTCCAAAGAACATATACTAACTTTCTGAAAGCACAGGACAAGCACCAAGCTTAAGATTAGCATCAGCTCGATTCCCTTGTTGAGTTACTACCTTCCGCCCGGTTCGTGGGGACTCAGAGGTTGCTGAGCAGAGCTGGTGGGAATGTCCCGAATATTCCTTGCAAAGTAGTCTTCAAATTAAATTCCCCAAATCGCCTTTTGCCGGGTTTTTTCAAATCACCTAGCAGTCATGTTTACAAACCTTCACGCAAATGGCACGTAAACCCGTGGTTATTGATGAACAAAACGAATCATCCGAACCTTCCCGTTGTTTGTTATAAAATGGGATTTTTTTTGCCTACCGCCTGCGTTCTCCATCGCCGGGCCCTGCGTTGCCGTGAGACCGGTTACAAGCCTCAAGGCCGTGGTGATGCTTTGTCTGCCAGCTCCTACGGTTAGCGTTCCTTTCGGCCGGTTTCAGAGCTCTGTATTACCCGCATTTCCAAGCTGTGTCTGCACCTCTGTGTTCTGTACGTATGTCGGAAAGAAGGACTCACAGCCCCCTGGCTCCTGAGGGATGAAACTCTGAAGGTGCCAAAAATCCTGTGTTCTTAATGAGGAAATAATCAAATCTGGCAATTTCTGAAAGCTCACGAGATCTATAGCAAAATCTCCACTGATTTTTTTTTTTTATGTAGCCCAGATCTTGCCTCACGTGAAATCAAATATTTAATCAAATTCTGCATTACAGTAAAAAAAGATGGCAAAGCGCTGACAGTTGTGAGTACATCTGTAGAGAATTTTGGTGCTGGGTGGCCGAGGTATCATCCAAATCTGACATCTAGATCTTCAAAATTCTTGTCTAACATCTACGGCATGAATGAAAGAGCTGAAAACTTACATTTTTTTCTGACTCAGTCCTCCGTATATTCACAGTCCGGAACCTCTTCCTCTACCATAGCTGAATGTAGCACCTGGGCAGAGAGATCATGGTCTTACCTTCTAGTTGAGACCTTAAACAAAAGGAGGGCGGCAGAGGGACACTAAAGACTCAGGCAACCACTAAGCTTTTGAAAAGCTATGATTTAAGTTCAGTCTCCTCCCATGAGGTTTCTGTGTCGCAAATTCAACAGAATTTCGGCAGAGTGCCCCAGCCAGTCCAGGTATTCTCAGATGGCTCTCTCACAGGCTCTCATTTCAAAAGTGTCTCCTGTCCAAGGAAAAATTTAAACATCATTGAATCTGGCACAGCAGTGTGAACCTCTGTGGGAATGATGATGTTTCTAGGGGGAAAAATCCCCACGCCTGTGGTGATGCTGGTGGGATCAGTCCTTAACAAACCCACCACCTCAAGAACCAGAGTTTTCTGCTGCTTTTTGTATGGCCTTTTTGGCTAACTTTTTGCACACAGCTAAAATAAATTGACTTCATCTTATAAGCAATGAAACGACGGACTTCTGTGCAGAAACCCCCCAGTTTATTGCAAATGAATCAGAGTGACCTGTCTGTTCCTCCAACAGCATCTTGCTCTTATGACTGTGAAAGATCTTCAGCACAGTCTTCTTCATCTTTTCCTGCCATGGGGATAGGGCAATTTGGGGCAGCTATAGAAAGTGCTGGCTGTTCCCTGGGTGAAAGCAATACCACTGGGAAAAGACAGTCATTCCCAACCAATTCCGTACTTTCTTACAAGCTGCCTTAAGTCAATACGGTAACTGGACAAAATTTTCCATGAGTGGAAGAGCACAATCATGACTAAATGGAGTGCACCTCCATGTGCATGTACGTTACAGGAACGTGGGGTTTTTAACCTGTCAAAGTGAAATTAAATGGACAAGCCCGTAGATATGTCCTTGCCTGACAGAGCGTTGCCAGTCAGCAGATGGGATCCAGTTCTGCTTTTCTTCAGTATTTATTGGAACTATATATACACAAACAGAAAAGCATTTATATGCTGAAGTTCTGTGTATTTAGGGTGGGGCTTGAAGAATTATTTTATGTCTAGGTGCTCTTTGATTTGAAGTAGCATGGGCCACACACACACGAAAAGGAACAAGCAACTCGTGTGCCTTTAATCTCGCTGTTCACACTGACAAGGAAAGGAAGAAGGGTTATTTGCAAGAACTGCAGTTTTGAGAGAGAGAGAGAAAGGGGGCTGGTTTCGACCAGAAGAGATGTTCCCGTGCAGCGCAGTCTCTGCCTTGAAGAGTTTGCATGTTAAATAGCTGGGTAATGAAACCCCACCTCTAGCACTTCAGATTGGGAACTCAGAGAGTGACGTTGTCATGGGTGTCACAGGTAACCACAGGACATCTCTTTGGATCTTTGGAGTGCCTGTCCAGCAGCTGCACCACCAATCTGATGAAGAGGAGGACTTCCATGGTCCGACTTCAAGGAGAGACATGCACCAGCCCAGCGCTGTTAAGTGCTGCAGTAGTTTGGGATGCTCCTGACAGCTTACAGGATCATGCCCACAGGCAGGTGGAAAGACAGCACAAGATTAAACATCAAAGACTAAATTGCTTTACTTTTCTTTAACAGGAAGATAATAAAACTGCTTCTGATCCTTAAGTTTTAAAGGCAGTTGTGAAGCTTTAAAAAGAGAATCTGAGATGATGGCCTCCTGAATCACTTTATTTTGATTGAAAGAATCATACTCTTAAATTCACAGCCCTCCTTGAATCATTCTCCTAGGCTTTCCATAAAAGGTGTAGCATAATGATCTTAATTTTTAGTCTTTCTTTCTTTGAGTGGTTTTTCATCTGATAGAGAAGCCACAGTTTTTTAAGAGCATCGTGAGGAAAATTGTCTCTTTCAGACTGTCTGCATTAGAGGGCCGTCCCAAGGAGGCAAGGACAAGGCAGATGCTCTAACTGCTTCTGGTGGCTAGGGTGCAGCCTAGACCACGAGCACGTCTGTGAGCAAGGGTCCAGAGTGCACACAGGGGAGTCAACATCCTCCTCCACAGAGCAGACAGCTGCTGAGCATCTTCTTGTGTCCTGTATCAAACGAAACATCCTCCGGCCACGTCTCGTGTGTACTGGCTTGTGCCCACTGTGACGCTGCAGCTATTCCTGACCAAGAGAGCAGAAGCATGAAAAAAACTAGGCCACCCCCCCCCCCTTTTTTTTTTTTGGTCTCTAAATGGATAAAGATTGGTAGAATCAGAGGAATTTTCTGATGAGCAAGCTTCTAATCATTCTGGTAAAACCAAAACTGTTTTGTTGGAAGAGGTCAGAACTATTCCGGAAGAATTCTCCATGTACCAGATGACTTAATTTTTTTGTTGTTTTGTTCTGTATGATGTTCCATTTTGAGGAATGCAAATGGTTTCTTTCAAAATTTAAATTCATTGTCATAATTAAGCGACATTAGTAAAGTAGTCAAGGTGAAATCAAATATTTGAACTAAACCCAACCAAAATATTTTGGAACAAGTGGGCTTTAGCTGATTTGAAATGTTGATCTGTGTAGTAATTTGGGGAGATGAACATGTACAAAAAGAACGTAAAGCCCAGGAAAAGTGAGTTTAGCCCAACTGTATGAACGAGTTGCTGATTTCCTTGCTGATTTTTTTTATTCTTGTGGCTTCATTTCCTCTAAAACCATTCCAATTATAATGCAAATGGTACATAACTGGGATTCCTTTCTCGCCCTCTGTTTAACCTTTCAGAGCCTTTTCACTGGCTTGCTAGTCTCTTTTTGCATATTTACATGATTACATCAACCAGGAAACTGTCTGACAGTGTCAAACTCTGTTTCATCCCAGGCAGGTGGAACGAATTCGGGGCACTTCCAGCTTTCCCCAAAGGTTGCTCAGCTGCTTTCAGCGACGCCAGACTCCTCTGTGAGGCTGGACTGTGGAAAGCCAAATATTGGCTTAACAGCGATGTTATCAAAGGAGACTGCACAAGTTATGGATCCTTTTTATTCAACCTGCTCGTACTGTACCTTGTGGGATGCTGAGAACCAGACTACGAGGGAATGTCAAGCTAAGATACTTGTTACCAGCAGAAATATCTTTTCTTGGATGTTGGGCCGTAACCTCGATTCCTCTGATTCCCCACACAGAGATAAGCTCTGTTAGGCCTGAGTTTCATGAACTGGCTCCATTTTATGAGCAACCTTCCTACGACCTTCTTCCCTGTGAGGCTCACAGGCACAGGTCGGGTAAGATCCGTTTCAGTTAACGCTGGGCGTGTGCTGTAGGTGTTTGCATTGGAACTGCAGCCTTTGGAAGCAGTGCCGAGGGTGGGAGCCTCTAGTGCCTGGGTCATCGGATCCCGAGATCAGTGTGTAACACAGACTCATTGCACCTTGTGAAGGACTGGTCTCCCTGCTGCCTGCAGGGAGAGTTTAGACGGCAAGGTGTTCTCAAACTAGGTGAAGTGGCTCGTGCCAAGGGAGAGCCCCAGCTCTGCAGCTGGGATACGTGTTTCTCCTGCTCCGGCTCTGCAGTCCTGCAGGTGCACCTTCGTGCCTCACGTCCCGCGGTACACTCTGCAGGGACGACTTCACAAAAGTCTTGCAGCAGCAGTTAGCCCAGCACAGCGTTTCCGGGGGAAGTCGTGCTACGTTTCCCTGGGCAGGACGGACGTCTCTGCTGTGCAGGTGGACGAGGTCAGAAACCTAACCTGAATGCAGTATTGTTAGTGCTTCGAACCTTAAGGCACTGATATTAGTAGCTGGTTTTGTAAAAGTTACTATCAAAGAGGTGTAAAGCCTGAGTTGGAGTTAAGATGTTCACTTAATACGTTCTTAAAACACCATGAAATGTGTGGGTGAACACGTGTACAAACCCACAGAAATCCCAAAGCAAAGGGTTTATTTAGCACGGCCGCTTCTGTAGCTGGACTAGAGCGTGATGCCTGAGGACCTCCGTAGCGATGGGTTATATTATCTGAAGACACCTTTCCACTGAAGGCTCATTTATTATAAGACCCATTACAAAATAATGAGTATTTGTTTTAAGTGAAGGCAGGGTCAGGTTTACCTCCCAGGGGACATGTGTAATTTTTGTGATAACCAGGAAGGACTTGTTCCCGCTGGCCTGAACTGCTCTGGATTTAGTGCTGCATTAGTACGCTGAGCATCTAAACTCTGCTTCCTGCTAATTTAGCTTCTCTTCAGCAGAGCACTAGGGTGTTTCTCAAGCACGCACATAGTTGTGGAGATTGATTTCAATGAGACTGCTCTAGGAAATCAAGACAAAAATTATTTCTGCTTATTTCACAGATCTAATACTTCTGATTTTAGAGGAATAGATTTTTCTGAAAATTGGATTTTAAGACCACAATAATAATTTTTGGTTCTACCCATGGATCTCAAAGTATTACATAAATATTAGTCCTAATGGAATGAGTATTTGGAAAGTGCGGCTGCTCATCAGAATTAATTTTATAAGAATAAATTATGTCATTAATCTTTGGATTAAACTTGCAAATATAGAGGAGGCCTCTTGTACTCTTAATATACTGTATATGTCAGATTATTTCATTATCCTCTTTCCTATACTGTAGCCCCAGGATAGGAAAAGCTTTCAGGTTTCAGTTTTTGCTGTAGTTCAGTAGCCCACCATGATGCTCTAACCCTCAAGAAAAGGGGCTGTTTTTATGCACTTTAAAAAAGGTGGATCTCTCACTACAGGTTTAGCACCTCTCACTCAGAGAAAGGCTTTGGATGGAGGTCTCCTGCAGTCGTGGTGAGTCCTCTACTGAAGACAGCCAAAGGGGGAAGGTAAACTTCTGCTTCCTCCTCCATTGCTGCTGCTCGGGCCTTGGTCGTGGGGCTGCGATTGTTTAATGTCTTCATGAATGAGGGGGATGATGGGACAGACAGCAGCCTAAGCAAGTTGGTGGGTGATACCAAAGCGGGGGAGCAATCTACATCTGAACTCAGCCCTTCTCTGAGCATGGGGTTGGCTCAAAGGACCTTCAGGGCTTCCACAAACCTGATTGATTCGATGACTTTTTTTTCTTTCAATGAAGTGTTGCACTTTAGGAAAAGTTCTGGTGATACTAATCTCAGTTTGACAGCAAAACCCCTATGGGACTGACTCTTGAATTTCCTCCCTCTCTATATCCCCTAACAACTAGGCAACAGCTTCATGTTCTTAAGTTGATTCTTTCTTCTTGCTCCATGGTCCCTAAAGTCTTCATAGCGCTTTCAACAGGACGGGTTCTACCTACCCATTCACATCTCATTCTATAGGTGGTGATTTTGGTCCCATGGGTTTGCATTGCTGTTGAGAAAGGCAGATTGACTGAGCAGTCCAACATGGGAACACCTCTGATGAGCTGGCCCTGATGAAGCCCTTTGATAGTGATGTAATGTGAGCTGGATAACTTGGTACGCTGGAACCGCTGAGATAAAACATGTGTGATACCATTAAAACCAGAATTATATTCTTTAGAAGGAGAGATGCGGCAGGCGGACAGGTCACCCACCTGACCATGAAAGAGCTGTGCCACATATCTAAATGCAAGGTGACTAGCTGATGGGTGGAGGATGGATTGCAGTTTCAGACTTAATACCTAAGACATTTGTTTAAAGGGGAGGGGGAGGAAGAGGTGGAAGAGGGATTTGACTGCAAACCCTGAAATTTCTTACCTCTGTTGCAAGAAGTGCAATAAAATTCAAAATCTCAGCTTTGCCTTAAAGTCACTGGTGGAAAAAAAAAAAAAAAGGAAAGAAAAAAAAGAAAGAAAGAAAGAAAGATAAAACCTTCCAGTGACCTTTCCTATGCTGCCATGGTGCTTCAGAGAGGGATTAGCAGCCACCTGAAAAACATGTGCAAGGAGGGTGGCGTAAAGACTCTATTTAACATTGCTGTGAAGCAGCAGGGGAGCGAGCTGCAGCTGCAAATGAACCTGTTCTTTGCTCGAGTGAAGGTTTTGGCACAAAGACCAATACAGTGAGACCACAAATGAATGGCAGTTGTGCCAATATAATATGGGAGGATTAATGCAGATTTTTCTTGTTTAAGACTAGGTTTTGGAGCAAACGTATAAAATCATTTCCTTAATATGGTGCCTGGATTCATCTGGACGCTGATATTGGCAATTTAGCTGCAGAAAGCAGACGTTTACTCTCAGGTTCTCATTTCGATGTGGGGTTGTACCACCTTGTTAAGGGCTGCCTGAGGCACCGGCTGGAGCCACCTAACGTCTTCTTGCGTCCAAGCCGTTCACAGGCAGCAGCAGTGGTAAACCCCGCTTTTGTTAGCAGCACCCAGAGAACACCCCCCTGGCGCAGTGCCGGCTGAGACAGAGCTGAATGCCAGGAGTCACAACCAGTCAAGAGGAAATAAACCCTGTCAAACAAATCTGGGTTCGTTTTTTCAGCTGAATGGTTCTCTCTGGGGAAGTTATCCGTACTTCGAGGGAACGGGATGCTCTTACACAACCTATATAAGGTGTGGGTTACAGTGAGTAAGAGTCAGGTGCCTGACGAATTAGAAAAGGCTGTCAGTAGTGAATCTGGGGATGTTGCTAGGGTTTGACACTGGGAATTGGCAGCCCATCCAAACTGCTGAACTTTTTCATGGATCAGCTGAATAACATAAATATAGACCCAACCACTGATTAATTGTGGAATACTGAAATAAGGTAAGCTAATTATACAAGGAGATTCAGGTTACTTGTTCCATTTAAATAAAATATGCTTTAACACAACTAAGTCTGAAAGTATGTACTTAGGACAGAAATTCAGGCATCTGATAAGCGGTGAAAAAAATATCCCCCGCAACGACGTGACTCCGAGAAAGTGCTGGAGGTCACGGTGAGTGAGCCATTCAGCAGCAGTTTACAAATGTGTTCTGTAGCAAGAACAGCAAGAGACTAAATGTGATCTTCTCGTATAGGAAGAGGGTAGAGGAGCATACGGAGGTGAACTATCTCTGCCTACAGCATTGGATGGATTGATACTGAAATATTTTATATTCTGAGAGACCGTGTAGTTCGGAAGATGTCTAAAAGCTAGAGTGTATGCAAAATACCCACGACGCTGTGGCCCAAAGACCTGCAAAAAATTCTATGTGTGACAAGGTTGGAGGCTGGTTTGTTGAAAGGTGACTTGATGACAGTGCACGCTGAGGAAATAAAGGAAGTTAGAAGTGCGTTTAATGCCTCAAGGAGAAGGATTGCAGAATCTGATGCCTGCAAGTTGAAAGGGGCACAATGAAGTGAGAAAGAACAGTAGGAAGCATGGGGTGATGGGGCGCACCGTTGCAGTACTGGTGAGTTTGTGTCTCAAGACTATTCAGAACTTTTCTCTATTCAAAGGTAGAAGAGAGAACCTTCCTTCGAAGGTGAGACTGCAAGTGCCTGGCACATTTAGTGTAAGGATGTGTGTTTGAGCAGATATAAATAGAGTGTACTAGGGCTGGGGGAACCTTATGTGGACATGAACAGGTCATAGGCAAGTGCAGGCTGGAGACGGGTGAAACGTTTCTAATTATTATAGCAGGAAGGTCCAAAAAAACCCCTAAAACCCCCTTAAGAGTAACAGAGATGCTCTGAGGAGGCTGTTTGGCTTATTAAGACAGTTTTGTGATACAGCAGCCCACGGCAATGAGCAGACTTAACCGTGGAGCTTCTTTTCACTTGAATGTTCTAATGAAGCACAACAGGAGAGGTCAGACTGGATGGAACTTTTGATCTCTACACTCTGCAGCTTAGCAGGATGGAGTGTTTCCTGTGCTCACACTTCCTGACAAAGGCAACCGGCTGCCTTACAGTCTTGCATTAATTTTGCATTTCATTCCTGTCTGTTTTGAAGGCTAGACCATGAGAGGAGGGGGCACTCAAGACCTGTGGTCTCAGATTTTTGCTGAACTGCAGACAAGTTATTACAATGATTCTGAAAATTTTTAAACCAGAAATGTAGTAAAAATACACACTCAGAGAGAATTATTGCGAACGTCATGGCTATCAAAAGCCTTGGACAAGGTTAAATAACTGTATAGGTCTATGTGTACCTGAATGAGCCAAATCTCTAATTTCACATAGCAAGGCTGGCATGCACAGAAACATTTTCCTGTGAATTCTAGGGTTTGGTTTTGCTACAGATGGAATATCTACAGAAACTGCCCTCTTCTTCTATTTTGTCATTCCTATTTAAACTCCAGCTTGAAGTCAGACTCAGCAATTGCTATAGATGTTATCAGTTAACTACGCATTTTCCCCCATCATTTGAACAGTTGGTCCAAATTTAAGCAAGTGCTTAATTTAATTAAATTCTTTCCTTGTCATTTTCCCAAAAAGTTATCTCAGACCAAAATCTGTCTGTTTTTATCTGTGACACAGGTTAAAATCTGCATCTTCTGTAAGACTTTAATGCTCCTTCTGCTACCTGGAGGTCCAGTTTAACACCAGTGGCTTTTCAAATGTCACGTTCAACATGGGCTTTAACTTTATAACGATGAGTGAATAATGTTGGAGGAAAGCCATCAGCGTAGCAATAGGTTTCTATATTCTCCATCAGAAAAATGCTTAAAATCTGTTTCCGATGGATTTAGAAAATCCACAGTTCAAGCGGGTTTCTTTTTCATCTTACAGAAACTCAGCTTTAATTATAATGAAACTGATGACTTTTGTGATGCCATGATGGACTCCAAAATGCAACCCTTCAAACAGAGATGCTGAAAGAATAATAAGTGAGAACCTCTCCTTCTTGTTCTCAGCACTGGTTCTAAAGCTCAGGTATCTAATTTAAGCTTTTAATTTACAACCACGATGTTAACTGTCCCATCCTTTTACATGTTAAAGGGAGCAGACTTGTTCTGCTGTTTCATAAAGGTTAAAAAAGTTTGCAAAACACCCAAAGCTGAATCTTCTGAATAGTCAAAAACAGCTCTAAAGGCTGGAGAGTGTACAGACAGGTTGTTGTGTTAGAAAATCTCTCAGGTTTTAATGTGTCACAGAAACACTCTGAGGAAGGTATAGAGGAACTTTAGTTTCATTTTGAAAATGTGGATGCTTAGATCCACAAAGGTGTCGCGTTGGTGAATCCCACCTGAAACGGGTCGTATTTAGGAGCCTGAATATATTTGAAGGCTCGAAGCAGAAAGACGTGCATACCAGAAGCCTGCAGAGAACACAGGTGCTCCACCTGTGTCTCCCAAGAGACACCTCACACCTAATTGATTTCTCTTTTACTCCTGCTTGTAGTAGTAGAAAATTGTGCTTAGTAAGGTCGGTTTTCAGAATGCTTGCTAGACTAAAATTAATTAGATATCACAGCATCCTCAGAATAACTTACTGTTCTCCGTTTATTAGCAAGTAAACTGAAAGGAGGGGCTGAAATTACTTTGCCAAAGCCACATATCAAGTCCAGATTAGAACTTGTATTTCCACATTCTCAGTTTTGTGCTGGAACAGCCTGATTATACTGCTGGTGGTTTATCACCTTGCCAGTGCAGTATTGCTCCCCCAGGTCTTCTTCTTCCTAATAGTGGTTAAATTTCAGACCGTGTTAAATGCTCACTGGAAATGCGGAGGAGGGGGATTGGCCAAAACTGTTACTGTGGACTTTTTTTACAGAGTTTTTAAAGCTAACACGGATTTTTTATTCTGTGGGCGCCTAGAGCTAGGCACCATTATACACCCAAATTAAGGCAGACCTGAATTCTTCAGAGTTGCCAAGTACCATAATGCTTAATTAAATCAACAGAGGAATTGTTGATGAGCATCCCCGAAAACTGAGAAACTTTTATTTAGCTGTCTGGAGGCAGGTACTTAAGTAAAATACTCATGACCTGACTATTAAGTGATAAGACTCATTATCAAGTGAGAAAATAGTTTTCTATACAATATGTTTCAGAGGAGTGCTGGGAGATTTTCTTTTCTTTTTTTAAAGAAGAAAAGACAGATTTCCAATATGTAGTGTCATGTTCTTAAAGCTGGTGAACTAAGAATAAATGTGAGGGTTCTTTCTTAGATTAATTTAGTTTGTCCCCAGACTTGGTAGGCAGTACAGGATGCCTGTTCTTATGAGAACAAGGAGTATATCTGAGAAGGATTCTTCTAGATGCAATGAGGCCACTTGTTAACCCTTTCCCCAGAAAACTGCTCTGATCTTTACAGTTATGGGCGCTGGCTTTGGGTGTGTTGGGCTGACCTTCTGCTACTTCAGGAGAAAGGAAGCAAGCACACGAAGGAATGGAAGTCCAGACACACAGTTATAGCCCTGTGCCTTAATGAAGAAGAAACATACTGCTAAATGAAAACAACATGGATTGTTCATTTGGGGCTGAATGGAAGGTTTCTGCCCTGTGTCTGCCCAGGAAAGCCGAGAACTAGCAACTCAAAGCTTTAATGAAAGAACAGCGCTAGAATATCATAGATGGGCCTCAACGGTCATGGGCTGACAAGGAAAGAATAAGCGCTCTTAAAACCATTAAGTAAAATCCTAATAAAATTCTCACACACCTTAGGTCTGCGGGATGACGGCATTAAATACCATCCCTCTGCCTCCTGCCATCAGGATGTCCAGTTAAAGACCCGACAGACTGCCTTTCACAAAACATCCGAGTAAGGATGTGCTTTTCACTTGTTCCAGTTTTTTTCAAGAGGCAGTTAGGAGAAAAGGAGATTTTTACATGTGTTTACCTGTCCCAACCAGCTGGGGAGGGGGGGGGGGGGGGGGGGCGGAAAGGAGTAAAACTATGGCCACATCCATCAAGAAATTAGTCATGAGAAAAATCAGGGCCAGTGCCTGGGGACAAAAGCCGCTGGTACCAGTGGCACCAGTGGGGTACACAGGACTTCAGACCTGGTGCAAAAAGTGGGTGACCAGCACCCAACGCGGGGCTCTGAGAGCTGTGGCACAAGAGACCAAAGGGGTGGGAGGAGGAGAGACCTGCACGCACAGATCCATTGCCAGGCTTTGCAGGGATTAAAGAGAACTTATCCCGAGCTATTCTTTATTCTGCATTACTCTTCCCCTGTTCGCAGGACCATGCAAAGTCTCTGAGCTCCTAACCCTCCCTCTGGGGTGTGTAAGGTCAGCCGTGCTTCAGGGAGATCAAAGCAGGGGTTAGACCTCTCCACTGTGCCTCAGCTGCAGCGCATTTCCCCGTCGGCAGTGCTGGCACCCCGGGCATGTGCCCATGGCCCCTGGCCCATGGCCCAGGGACTGCTTGGTGCGTGGAGGCAGCAGGAAGCATGAGTGACAGCCCCACTGGCTGACCTGAACCCAGGCACAGGGGCTGCCGGGGCAACTCCCGATGTCCCCACGGGATTCTGTCAACGATGGTGAGGGTCTGCGACAAAACCTGCTCTGTTTCACTATGATGCCTGACCAAAGGCAGCCCAGCAAAGCACTTGGCTTGTTACGGCTCACCTGCTGGTGCAGGTAACACCTTTCCCTTCCTTTAGTGGACGAGGAGAGGAGATGCTGTCCCCACGATCCAGCTTTTCTGTCACCGCCTTGTAGCAGCTCTACAACTGTGAACGCAGCTATAAGCAGAGCATATAAAGCAGCTCTGTAATCACAGTGACTTAGAGCTCCTTTGCAGCGTGAATGTACTCCAGACATCCCCACCGCATGCAGAGTGAGGCAGGAGGTTGTGGCGTGCGGCAGCAGATTGTGGCTGCCCCAAGGGTTCTTCTGTTTCCAAAGCTGCTTCCTGCCCGGGATGATGGCTCGTGAGCGCTTTGTACCCTCCATTACAGAAACGACTTATTTCTCAGCATTATCGGAATATTGGATGAAAATGAAAATCTAATTAGCTAAAGGTTCCCTCCTCTGTCCTGTGTGCTAAATAATCTTGCACAGCGGGATTGTATCTGTTTTCCCAGCACCTGTTAATACAGTCGGGTTAGATGGAGAGCAGAGATTTCAGTGATTAGCTGTACCAGTATTTCCAGTGACCGCACATCAGTACCTGTGCCTCCCCTCCAGGCTTACTGACTGCCAGCCTGGAGAGATGTGGCTGCATATTGCAGCCACAAGAACATCCAGCTAACACTTTACATCCAAGGTCTCATTCTAAGGGGTCTGCTTATTCAGCGAGGCATCAGAATTAGACGTCTGACCTGTCACGGCCTATCGAAATGTGGCAGGCTGAATTTTGAGCTGACCTAAATCAGCACAGTTCCATGTCACCCGTGGACCATGGACCAAAGCTGGCTTCAACGAGCGGAGAATCCGTCCCACTGCTTTTTCAGGCCTTGCGATAAGTTTTTTATGAAAGACCTCCTAGCAAGGATTATTCATAGGAATTGGAAAAGAACTTCAAACATAAAATTAACCAGAGAGAATAGAAATCTCTCTGCATTTGCTCAGTGAACACAATGTAGGGCTCGCCATTTCTGAGGGAAGCTTGCTGTAGCTAGAGCTGTTCTCTGGAGCGTTTTCTGCTGGGTGGCAGCATCATTGCCCCTGCCCAAGAGCCGGATGGTCAGGGCATTCCTCTAGTGCTGGGAGGTGTGGATTCGACTTTGACCACGCTGAGGAGCACTGCTGGGGCTGCCAGTGGTCCTTTTGGCTTCAGAGCAGCCCAGCTGTGTTACTGCCCCAGCAGCTGGAGCAGGCAGCAGCTGGCTGGGTTCCCACGTGCTCCCCGAATAACCCCTGGGCTGGTTTCAGTGTGCTGGGTTGAAGTGGCTGGGAGAGTTACTGTTGATCTACAGCAGAAATGGGAACCTACACCATTTTACTGGGATGCTGGGGCACATTAAAAAAAAAAAAAATCAGAATTGTCTCTTATTTTGTTAGGACATTGGGCAGCTTTGCTCGCAGCAGCTGGCTCATAGGCTTTGGCCCCTAAAGGACTATTCAGCAGTGCCCAGCTCCTGCTAAAATCTAGGTCATCTGTGCTTGCCATTGGCTTCTTCTAGCCAACCTGCCCTTCAAGGCTGCTGCAGCACTATTTCCAGATTATTATAACTCCAAAAATTGAGTCTACTTTTCTTAAAATGAGCTATAATTACTTCAGTTGGTTCAGAGTTACTTCACCAAGGTAACAGAACTAAGATAATTTGAATAAGCAGGTTTCTTAATTGCAAACCAACCTCTCCTTCCTCTGACTGTCACTTCACTGAAATGGATCGATGACTCTTGACTTCCACCACCACAAATATTCCATTTTTAAGCCAACCACATTTATTATGTCTATTTAAACACCAAGCACACATTTTTCTGAAGCCAATGGCGCTTTCTGCTTATTGTGAATTCTAGCGTGCAGAGAAAAAATAAAAGTGACTGATCTCAAGCTTAGAAAATCCAACCACTGAGAAAACAAATTCTTTCATGAAGGGCTATCTGATCTCTCAAGAAATAAATGCTGTATCTCTTCGTTCTGCTTTTGTGTCCATGTCTAGTGCTCGTGTCATTTATAAGGTGAACTCTCTATTTCCGTACATGGCCAGGCTTCTCCTTTATTCCTTTTTTTCTGATGTCTTATTACAAGGTGCCAGTTAAAATTCTCTTAAAAAACAGAAACTCATCCCATACGTGACCTTTCTTTATGTTCAATAATGAAGACACCTGCCGTTTGACCTTGTCATCTAGACATTTGTTGCTGTCAGCTTGGGATTCCTCAGAAGGTTTTCCTTTTCTTTGAAACACTGTCCTTCTCACTTCCGCAGTGAACCAATGCCTTCAGAGGCCAGCACGGGCTATTGACACCTTTGCAGTCAACACAGATCAAACTTCTATATGTCCTTTCTAAATCAAATACTGAATCAAATGCTGCAGCCACCTCATGAAATCCTGCCTCCTTGGGAGAAAATCTACTGATCATTCAAAAAGTGGGGAGCCAAATTCTCTTCTCGAGTAAATCAAGAGATCTGTCAGCTCAGCAGGAGTTACTAGATGGCATTTTCTGGCCTGAATTATGCAGGAGGTCAGACCGGAATGGTCTAATAGGCTTTTTTTACCCTTAGAACTGATGTCTCTATCAGCCATTTCAGTGGAATCACCCGAAATTACATCAGTTGAGGTTCTGACCCATTTCTTTCTCCTGCCCTTTTTTTCTGGGGCAGGAATGTTTTCTGTGCCTGTAACTTGATTTAGTAACCTCCATTTTTTTCCTTCTTGGAGGAGAAAGGAAAGTCCGCCATAGTCAGAAACACTAAGTTAATTAGTAGGTTTTTGAAAGAGGAAAGGAACGGGTAAACGAAAAGGTCACAGCCTGATCTTGTATTGGCTCTCAAGAACTCACACGGTGTGCCCAACACCTTCTGTACACCCTCACTGTATTCTCTGCTTAGTATGTTACACACATTTTGTCTCAGCATTTCTTTTATTCAGATTATCATATTATACTGTTCTCAGTTTCAAAACTGTGTGATCCTGAAATGGTTTATAATGGGATACTTAGATTTATTTTTAACGTTAAATATTTCAAGTGTGCTAAGAATTGAGTCAAGCAGTGGCTAGACTAACACAGTTATTCACAAAACAGTGGAAAATAAATTCTTCACTCTGTAGACCTCCAGAGATAAACACACGCACACAAAACATAAAAATAATGGAATAAAATTAAAGTTTAAAAATACAATGTAAGATTAAAAAAAAAAAAGCTAATGCTTCAGTTGTCCCCTAAATGAATAGCACAAATTCAGAGATAACTGTAAAGAAATGTAAGGTGTGTAAACGCACGGTTAAGGCATCCAGACAATCCTGATGTGTGATAGCGCCGTAAGATAAATAAAGAAATGCGTGCCGCTCTGACAGTAATGCCTCCCGTTTTATTACCCTGGCCCACGACGTCAGAGGCGGCTGTTGGTGGTCTGGCTGTAGAGGTTGAACCTTCCCACCAATATTCTGTTAAATTCTGTAGCCGTGTGACAGACGGCAGCAGAGGGACCATCTGACAACTTGGCGCTTGACATGGCAGTGCCTGTGAAGGAAAAGGGTGTCCCCGAATTCCTCCGTGGGGAAAAAATTGCACCCACCGGCATTCCTCGACGCTGCTGAACGTCTACAGAGACCAAGCAGTGGGTGTCAGCCCAGTGAGGGGTGGGTGGTGCGTTCCAGCAGCGGCGACAGCGACGGTGGGTCCCCTCCGCTGGGGCACATCTTTACCAGCGCCGCGCACAGGGTCTTCTTCATCGCTGGGGAAAACGCACAGCCAGCGGTGGGGACGGCGTTGAAGAACAGTGCTTTGTAGCTGAGCATGTGCTCTATCACATGGTGTTATTGTGCTCTATTTGTATCTGTTGTAGCTCCCATGGGAAGGAATAGGAGGCATCACTTTTGGAGCGACCCGCGTACATTGAAATCAATCCACTTCATGTTTGGTCCCAAACTGCATTCACAAAACAAAATAGCAGACCTATTAAGGTTTTTTTTTCCCTTTTTTTCTTTTCATGATGTCACTCTAAGGTAGGCTTAAAGTTCTTTTGATACCTTACCTATAAAAAGTCTGATTCACCATGTTTACTTTTTTTTTTGCATCAGAGTAAAATAATCCATCAAGCCTGAACAGCAGATGAGAAGTCATTGGAAGAAGAAGAGAACTGTGTGGAGCAAAGAGAGGAGAAGGGGGATGAGTACGTGACACTGTGCACTGATCGACTTCCCCTTGTCTTCTCTGCTCATGATTACAAAATCAAACACCTTTATGGATGCTGGTCAGAGGTAATTGAAATATCTTTGCCATCACCAAGGAATTACAAAATTAATTCCTAGTGTATAAGGTATGCATAAACGGACTATTAAATCGAAGTTTTTACTGCTTTAGTACAGACTAGGGGGTTGTGATTTAGATAGTTTGCAATTTCAGAATCAAAGTAAATAATTAACTACTACATTATAGCCTCTGGGGAACATTACCTACATTTTAAGCAGAAAGGGGAAAAAAGTTTGAGCATATTAACGAGCAGGTGCAAAGATATATACCTTTGCTAAAAGAAACGGTAGACATTGCCATGACCAGATAAATCTGTTTTATCTAGAAGCATTAAGAATAGGACATATGCATCCATTATATCTAAATTTTTAACAGCTCTTGGCATATTTCACCTTTACGCATACGAACGCCTTGTCTTTTGCTGTCGTGTGAACCTCGAGGTATGGTTTTGTAGCTCGTTGCCACCTGTTGAACACAAACACCAGCCGTTTATTTGGACCGTATTGCAGAAAATACTGCAGTTCGGCTCACAGATAAGTTACAATTATGTTAAACAAATCGCTTGTGCTTCCCTGGTTGCTTTGGCGTCAGTGATTCAACAGCAGTTTGCACTTTTACCAGCTAAACAAAATTTTTGTCACCAGGCACAATCTTTTGTGTTCAGGCTCATAAATACCAAGTCTCTGCACTGTAATATATACCATTTTTTAACTGTTTAGAGAGATGATTCTTCTTTTTAAAGTAAGTTTTGCAATTAAGTTGGTACCAAAACTATTATCTGGTAAGAATAAATTCTCTGCCCAGACTTCAGCGTGGCCAGAGCACGTGGGGCTTCTTCCTTTCCAGGGGAGAAATAGAAACATAAACCATTGCATTGTAAACCTCACCACTGTAGATGCAAACTTATTTTTTCCGTACATCATGAATGTGCAGGATGTCACTTGGCATTCCCAGGCCTTATTTTAATTCTTTGGCTGTGTTGATTATTTCAGCCTTGTGAGCTAAACTTAAGCAACTCTACAATAACCGAATTCTCGTTAGCGATCGACTGTGTTGGTTAGTCGCAACAACAACAATTGCCCAAAAGAGGGAAGATTAAACCATAATTATTATTCTTACTTTTTTTCCCCCTAATTCAGTTTCTAGTCTTTTCTTAAGAAATGTATACCCTCTGGCCTGGAAACCTATTCTCCGTGTCCGCTGGTTTGAACATTGTAGGTGCTCTGAAAATAAATTAGTTTAAAGGAAAATAAAAAAATCCCAACCCAGCTCCAAAATCATTGATAACACAGTCAAGCATCTCCTTCTATTTTACCTCAGAGGCCCTTTTTAATTTTTAATAAGCTTACTGCTATTCCTGGTCTTTTGGACTACAGTGCCATTAGTAAAGAAAAATGCCATTTGGCATTAAAGGAAAGAAAGGAATATGCAAACAAAGAAAGAAAATGGCCTTTATGATATAACTGCAAAGCTTTCCAGCATAACACTGGAAAATAATTTGCAAACCCATTCTTCCTGCTCCTTAAAGAACATAAGTGGAAATTTTCTGTGTGCGCTGCATGCTGAATTCCGAATACATATCAATGTGTGTTTTCCACATATAACTCTTCATGTGCCACCCTGTCGCTGTGTTACAACACTAAGGTACCATTCGCTAGGGAGCACTGAGAAATTTCTCTCTCTTCTTTTAGTTACAACTCAGCTGCAAACATCTGTCATGAATAATGACGATGATCTAGGGCTTCACAAGGTGTGAATGAACAGTTTTGCTATAAATATTATAATGAGTCACTTATGGATGGTTCTTTGCATCCTCGATGATCCACTATACAATCACTAGACTCAAGTTTGTAGTTTCAAAACTGGTTACTACCAAATTCTGGGTGCATCATTCTGCCAAGAAGAAATCTTTTTAGGAAGGCAGAAAGGAGAACACTTGCTCTTTCGCAGGGAGGCATTAGGCATCCCTGTTGTGACCAGACCTGTTGTGTCTGGTCATGATGTGCAAATGAGGGACAAAGACCTGTTACTTACCCCAAAACACTTAAAGTCTAAGGACAGCCCTCACAGCCTTCACCAACTTCCCCGTGGAAGGGACAAACTCACTCCTGGGACATGGATAGTTTGATATAAAATAATAACGTATCACCTTCCTCTGTTAATTCTAAGAAATACAAACGTGCTATCTAAGAACCATTATTTTATTAATTCTCATTGCCATTTAAGTACAGGAGTTGCAGACTCTTTTACCTCGTTAAAGTCATTCTCTTCCTTCTGAATACTGATTTATCTGATGTACCCTGCTGCCAGCAGCACTGAGGGACTTAACTGAAAGGACATTTAGACATGAGATATACCCTCAGTTAGGAATTTCAGCTCTGACACTGAAATAACCTTGGGAAGTCACCTTACCTATCAATTTTCTCACCCACTGACTGTCTTTAGAGAGTAAAGGTTTTGCTTCCTTAGTGTGTGAGGGTGAGGTGTTAAGCCGATAGGTAAAAATCGTAGCTCAGTGCAACCTTTGTTTTAGGTAGGATCAAAAGTATCCATTATGATTCCATTTACTACCGCAAAGACACGCAGTGAAAACTCTGTGAGTGAATACAGAGGCCAGTTCTTCCACACTGATGTTGAGGTTATAGCAACATATAAGCCAGGCATATCTAGAACATCAAGGCATCTTGAATTTCAAGAGTGCCATCATCCGCACTTAAGAGTAAGTCAGATTTAAATTAAGTTTAATTTCTTACATTGTTTCCCTTAGGTCTGCATCCAAAAAACCAGGCTGCTTCTGAGAGTACACAGTGTGCCAGGGTAGCAGCAGACTGATCCATCTAATAGATTTGTGACAGTCTCTAAGTTTGCCAGCCCAAGTGCCAACAATATTTCACTGGAAGCCTTGAATTTGGACACCATGCTTGTGTCATTTATTTGGGCTGTCGTGTGCGTTTGGTACCCACAAGAGTTGGCATCCTCTAGTGATCTTCAAATGCTACTTCGCTTACAATCACTGACAGCGTCTTTCATTGCCTGTAAAGACTCCTGGGTTCAGGTACCACTTCTGTGGTTTTGCTCCCACTCCCTCGCACTATGTGAAGATGCACATCTGCTTTTGTTTATTACGCCATTCATGTCAGCTGCGGTTTGCTGCACATTTTTCTTCCTTGGCTACATCCCAGCCTTTGTGTTCACACAGGGGAGTTGCACAGAACCTGACGCACATTGAACTAATTACTCGCCCTGTCTTGAAGACTCAGCCAGCAGTTCAGCCACAGCACGTGGAGCACTGCATAATGCTGAGAAATGTCACCCATTCCTTCTCCAGGACAGAAGAAATTGCCAGTACAATGAGTAAGAGTTTTAGCAGACACCAGAATATTCTGAAGTCATTTTCTTGACTCCTTTTCCCAGTTCATCTCGTATTTCTACAGAATTATTCAAGCCCCTTCAGCCGGCTGTCAGTGGGATCAGCTCAGTGCCCGTCCAAGGCAGGAACGTATTAACTTTACACTGCGGTACGTTCCCGGTCCACAGGGAACAAATGTCAGTGCTGCATCACTTGGGGTCATATTTATCTGCTGAACTTGCTCACCACGTGGTGGTCTCCCAGTTTACTCAGACTGCGGGTAAAAGGTATTGTACTGTACGATACCTTCCGCTGTCACTGCTGCCAGGCGTCAGGAGTTGCCTAGCTTGTGACCAAGCCCTGTCTGCACGCAGGCAGCTCTGCAGAGAAAGTGGTGGCAAAGACTCACCACACTCTTCTTGGTGCCCATGCCATGAGTCATGGGCGAACGTGCACTCAGGAGAAAACAGATGTTCTTGGGCAAAAGGAGGTGCTCATGGTGCTGCACTCCTTCCCCAACAGCTGTCGCACCTGCTCCATGCCATCTCCCTGGCACCTGGCAGGGCTGCCCATGGCAGGTCCTACCTCCTGGGCACTGCACCCAAGCCCCGATGCACCAGAGACAAGCGGTGCCACTGTTACCAGGTATTCCTGCAACACCCGCCTCTTGCAGGTAAATGGGCATGAGACGACTGGTTTTTAGGAAAATCATGTTCCACGCACTGGTCGTTGCTGCCGGACGGGGGGGTGGTCAGTCACCCTGCTGACCCTCTAGCAGAGGGCCAGTGCCATCTTTCAGGCTCATGATTGCACAATGCTGCCAGGCCAAAGCGTGCCTGGTGTTTGAACAGCCTAAACGCAGAAGTTAGAAATGTTAAAAAACTGATGTCAAACAGAGGGAGGAAACATTCATCTGGTTACTTTTATTGATTTATATGCATCTAATTAGACTCCTAACTGCTTAATAGGGGTTAGCAGCCTTTTACAGATGTGAACGTGTACAATTATACCTGGAGGATAAAAGACAGAAGCTTAAGAGGATAAAAGATGGAGCCTTAAGCTCTGACTACAGCTGGTACCAGCTGGACCTGTAGCAGTATAAAAATCCTGCATGTCATCTCCCATCACCAGTTTACAGGAACCATTTCGCCACGTGACTGACTGTGCCTGTCTTCGAAAAGCAGAAGTGCCTTTTTCCAGCCATTGCTTACAACACAGCCAGGTAGCTGTCAGGGTCACGTGTGTGCCTGCAAAACCTGCACCACATCATTCAGCTGTGCCAGCAAAAGGAAAACGTGAAGCTCACACCAAGGATTTGATGGACTGACAAAAATCTCACATAAACCCACGTTATTTTGGATTTCAGGTAGTTTTAATTTAATACTTCTTGTAAAAAGAAAACAAAATCATCTTCTAATCGTAATTCTTATAAAAGTCGTTCTACCAAAACAGTTTGAGCTTTTTGTGGCTACAGTTAGAAATGCTGTTGTGTCTAGTAACGAGCATCCAGACATCAAAGATTTTAACATCAGATGATCCCATCAGATGAACTATCTTACGAGGAGCAGCTGAGGGAACCGGGGTTGTTTAACCTAGAGAAAAGGAGGCTCAGGGGTGACCATATCGCTCTCTACAACTACCTGAAAGGAGGTTGTAGTGACGTGGGGGCTGGTCTCTTCTCCCATGTGACAAGCGACAGGATGAGAGGAAACAGCCTCAAGTTGCATCAGGGGAAATTTAGGTTGGATATCAGGAAAAGTCTTTACAGAGAGGGTCGTTAAGCATTGGAAGAGGCTGCCCAGGGAGGTGGTGGAGTCCCCATCCCTGGAGGGGTTTAACAGCCGTGTGGATGTGGTGCTGAGAGACATGGTTTAGGGACCCTGGCAGTGCAGGGTGAAAAGTTGGACTCGATGATCTTAAAGGTCTCTTCCAACCAGCGAATTCTGTGATTCTGTGATTCTGTAACACCCTACTCATAGCACCTTCCCTTCTTTATTTTCTGTGAGCTACACAAGGAGCCGCACTGGTATCCCCATGGTCTCCAGCGTACAGGGGTCAGCAGCAAAGACACGGTAAGGCACAAACACAGAGCGTATGCAGACATAACTCCAGAAATCAATGGCTCACACTGGATAGCAACACCAAAGAGGATTACAAGCTTTTACACGAAGTTCAAGAAGTTCATCAGATCTGGCCATAGAGAAGAGAGGAAAAAACTCCCTGCTGCACATGATGGTTCAGTTCCAGGCAGTGGCTGCAATTATAATAATGAATAAGACATAGGGAGATGTATAACATCTTCCCAAGAGCCTGGGAACTATTCCGGGCCGGGGATGTCTCATTAGAACCAAAGAGTGCAGGCACAAGTAATAAAGATGATTTTATCAGAGGGAGCTCTATTTCCTGTCAGGTACTTACAGCATCTCCACGACATCAATCCTAGTCCATTGACAGGGACCGCTCTACATTAAAATCAGCAGCTTGGCAATTAGAAAAAATAATGCTGGGTTGGCTTGCAAAGAAAATGCGATCTGTGAAGCTCTTGAAGTTTCAGTGCAGGGTTTTTGTTCTAAATGTGCTGCCTCCAACACTTTGAATCCTCAGATCAAAACAAGAGCTCCTCTAATGTGACATGTCATTTTGCATAGCGTTCTGTTGGGTCCATTGCCCTCATTTTTGTCTTTCCAAGGATAACACCAGTGTCTGCCGAAGATTTGGAAGATTAGCATTAACCGGATAGAAAAGAAGAGGGCAGCTGTTTCATGATGGCATTTAGAGAGATGATCTGTCTGCTGCCTAATCCACACATCATCTACACATCCGGTCAGCATACGGCAACCTGGTAGAGATGTTTATATGGGCAAAGCCCTCCAAATCTAGGTGGGTCTGCTTACCATGCTTCCTCCCCCACAGACAGGGAGAAATTGCTGCTGTGTGGTTCCACTAGCCATGCTGGCAGCTTCTTCAGCCTCTTGCTGTAGGATAAAGGTTGGCTTTAAACCTGCAGCATCTACACTCATGTTTAATAAATTCTGTGACAGTAAATTCTCAGGCGTATAAGGCGGATAAAAAGGCCTTTCTGGTTAAGAATTCACACGTTGGGGTACTTACGTCTAGTGCCTCACAGGGGCTCGTGAGACTCTCTCGATGTGATAGGCATAGTCACAATAATGGTGATACCAAAGTGTGAGAGCTGTGAAAGACTCCCCAGGCAGTCAAGAGCTCAAGCACAATTTAATTCCAGTTGGTTTGGTAAATCTCAGGAGCCCTCTGTAATCTCAATCTGTTATGAATTTCTCATGAAGTCAGCTGTCTCCCACTTATCTCTATTGCTGGGTGTGATCAAGTTCTCTAGACAAAAAGCATCTTGTGGTTGAGTAATACTCAGACTTTGTTGTGGTTGTGGGGTTTTTGGGTTGGGGGTTTTTTTTGTTTGTTTTGTTTTGTTTTTTATGTTTCTGTTGGTCTTAATGAAACCATTTCAATAGAAAACTTTAAGCAACCATAGGGGGAAAATGTAGGTCTGAAGTCAAACAGCGTGAACAGGATTATTTAGGGCAAAGCAAAGCTGAGTAAAGGAATGGAACCACAGGAGTTTTCACTCAAGTGGAAAACCCTTAATTTTACAGCAGATTTCTAAGAAAGGAAACTGGAAGCCGTTAAAATCTCTCTGCATTCAGTGCTGCAGGTTCTGCACCGGCCCGGCATTGCCGTGCTGGGTGTCTTTGCAGAGCGCAGAATTTCTCCTGCAGAGAAAGCACGTAACCCGGCTGGACTCCGGTGTGGGGTTGCACACAGAGATCACTCGTTCCTTCTCCGCTCCTCGCAGCCTTTTGGTGAGAACGGCTGCACTTCAAAAGCCTGTGCAGCTCTCGTAAAATCCACAGCCCTCTTCCTTTTTACTGCTTAATCAAGGGGAAAGAATAAACTAATGACTAAAAATTGTGGGTCTAATGAGTAAGAATTGTGTTTTCCTTTCCGTAATGATTCGTTTACTTGCAGCGTGTTGTTCAGCTCCTGCTCGGCTTTGTAGGCAGGGCTGTGGGCATGGGAGCCCTGGTAAACAAGGCAAACAAACCCCGGCTTCACGCGGTGTAAATGCTCTCCTCAAAGCATACCTTTGGCTTAACGGGATTTAAAATTCTGTGTATTATGACATTCTTTCCTTCCTTTTGCTATTGTTAAATTTTAAAAAGTCGCATGAATAATGCATGATGTCATACGAAGCACAGAGTGTATTTGTTAATC
Organism: Bucorvus abyssinicus; assembly: GCA_009769605.1. Taxonomy (NCBI): domain Eukaryota; kingdom Metazoa; phylum Chordata; class Aves; order Bucerotiformes; family Bucorvidae; genus Bucorvus; species Bucorvus abyssinicus. The sequence continues at coordinate 34,136,781 of CM020033.1, read as the reverse complement.
AATGAGTAAGAAATTAGAGATGAAAACAAGATAAAACCATCTTTTCAGTCATGTACTCTGTATCCCCGTCAGAAGATGTTCTTTCCCCTGTAATCATCAGTACTTTGTCCCATTCCTTTGTCAGTGTAATAGGGATTTCATCATTGCATTTGTGGAAATGAGCTGGAATTTATTCTTCGTACAAACCCTGCGTTTTGCCATGCTTTTTGTACCGTATTTAAATTAGATCTCTTTTGGATATGCCTCCACAAATGACATTTCATACAGCTCATTCTGTAGCAATGTGTCCACTCTTCCACCGGCACTAAATCTCTTCAGATGTGATCTGAATCTGCTATTTATGGTGCAGAAATCTGTGGGAGTTTTGCTTCTACACTGTGAGATATGCTAAATAATTAAAACTTAAAATGCTGTTCAGAGAAGCCTTTTTGAATCGCATCTGTTCCTTCTTGTAGGAATTTGCCCTCGCAGATGTTACTATTTTTTCTTGTTTCTTTTAGGCTGCTAATGACATTTTAACCCTATCCCAGCTCCCCTTAATACAACAAATCTTCACAATGAGCTCGTCAAGTCACAGAAGGATGATAGTTGTAAGACACCAAAGTGACAGAGGTTCTGCACCCAGCTTCTGGTGGAAGTCCCACCACTGCCAGTCTGCCACTTGCCCTGGGAGTCCCGCCCTTCCCAGTCATGCGACCCCCCCACCGTGACCCATTTACCTCTCCCCTTTCCCCTGGGCATTGCCATTTCACCCAACACCGTACCCCAAGTGTTGGCAAACTTCCCCCCAGCTGGCTGGCAGGACCAGCGGCCCCTGCCAGTTCACCTGGAAGTACCTCAGAACTGGTCCACAATGTACACGGAATCTGTACATCTTCCTCCATGTGTTTGCATACTGCTCTCTGATTGGCCGGCTGCCATTTTTTGAACCCACCATACCCACCATAGCAACCATACCAACCATATCCACCATATCCACCATATCCACCGTAGCAACCATACCCACCATACCCACCATACCAACCATACCCACCATACCCACCATACCCACCACACCCACCACACCCACCATACCCACCATACCCACCACACCCACCATACCCACCACACCCACCACACCCACCACACCCACCACAACCACCACACCCACCATACCCACCACACCCACCACACCCACCATACCCACCACACCCACCACACCCACCATACCCACCATACCAACAGGATCTCAAAGTGCCCCTGATTGCCTGCTCCCTTTGCATCAGGGAGTGCTCCTCTAGAAATACATGTGGTTTATGTATAGTTATAAACACACAGGCAACACCACCGGAGAATATGGAAAACCAGAAGGAAATGCCATCTCCAGAAGAACGTCTGTATGAAAACAGGAAGGAAAAGCCTCCAAAGGATTCCCAGGAAAGACCGCATGAACCAGAAGGACCGGGCGATTGGCCTGTGGACTGGGAACTGTATTTTGAGGTAAGTTTTGTGTGGAGAAGGCAGGCAGTGGGGCAGCTCCCTTCGCCCCAGCTTTGGCAGAGCACACAACTACCTGTAAGAGCGTTATGGGGCGCAGGCTGGTGTGATATGAGTTCCCTTGCCTTTATGTTGATGGCCTTACAGGAAGTGTCACAAGCTCTGGCTGAACGGTCAAGGAGGAAGAAGGCAAAACTGTGCCGTGATCTGTTCATGTTCTTGGCCAGGGCTGCTGCGGGCAGGGAAAGGAGAACGGGCGTGGAAGGAGAATTGAAAGTGGTGTTTGAGGGGGAAAAAAGGCTGCGGAAGCCTGGCCAGCAATCAACATCACCCATACGCTGTGGCTGTTCGCTGGGAAAGATGGCCCTGACCTCTGCTGAGTGCGTCCCCACACCGCTGGGTCACCACCCTCTCCTACAGCCCTCGTCCACCCACAGCACATCCTGCTTCTACCAAACCTTTCCCTGTGCTGGGTCCTGCCTGGCTGCCCCAGACAGCCCCACACTGTCCAAAGTCAGGCTCTTCTCCAGGCCAAAACCCTGACCAGCCCGGCCTTACCCTGCAGCCTCTGTCACGGAGGCACCGGTCCGAGGTGGGCTGCTGGGTAAAGCCGAGCAGGGAGGATGGACCGGGTGGTTACTTAGAAACCAGCCTGAGGCAAGTGCCTTCACTCTCGGGCTTTGCTGCGGGTTTCTTGATGTCTTCTGGGTATCGTTGTGGTTCCAATGGCGTCCCTGCAGGTTAGCCAGGTGTCACCCTGGTTGGTGAGCCCTGTTTTTTCTTGGGTATCTGTTTGGAAAGCCCGTTCCCCCAGTGCACACACAGCACTCTAAGTTCTTCCATGGGGAAACGCAAGTGTCTAATACCGGCCTCTGCTTGCCTCTGGTGCCTGCTCTCCTGTGTGAACCAAACACACCCGTTTACTTGATGGAGGCCGGCTCCTCGCGCCGGGCAGCAGGACAGTGCAGGTTGCTGCTGCCACTCATTTCCTCCTGTTCCCTTATTTACAGGCCATCCATCTCGCACACAGCACTTGGGTCTTTGCACAGCGTGGACGCTGGAGACACCTCCGCCTTTGGTACTGAAAGTTTCTGGGATTTTTGCCAGACCTCAGCATTCGTTCCTGTCCATCTGCACCAGTCCTGGTTCTGTCGGTGGTGCTTTATTCTGTGCTGCTGTAGTAAGCACCGGAGGCTGCATAAACTATGGCGTAATGCAAACTATTTTTGTGACAAACATGAAAAAAGTACTGAAATAAAGAACACTTTCTGCTTAATTTTGAAGACAATCCTCTCCTGTCGCCTTGGCTCTCTCATCCACAATCAACTAAACATTCTCCCTATCAAGGAATGTGTCATAACAATTTATTGAAAGCGTCTTCCGCGTTGCACATTTTAATCTCATCTGAGATCTTCAGGTTCTACTGAAGTGTTGGTTATATATCATTCGCAGATTCTTACCTTCGGAGATACAACAATACACCAAACAAGAGGTATCCCTCCGAACACTAGTAGGAGGACTGCAGCTAGGTGGGCACCGCAAAGCTGCCCGGTGTGATGCAATTCGACCATGAAAAAGGCATCCTGAATTTTAACTCTGCAGGTTAAAGTTGTGCTCAGCCCTGTGGAAGCTGGTGGAGGGCAGGTTTAACATTCTTTAAGAGGCACCAAAAACAGAGCAATTGCCATAGAAAAATCTGAGAAGAACTTCTGGTCTTTATTTCCATTTCCCTCAAATGTATGAAATAAAAAATAGGCTTAATTCAGGGAGTTTAAGCAAAAGGGTAGAAGTAATTATTGAAACAAAAACTGTCATCAGCTCCAGCAGAACAGAGCATCTTCTGAAGACAAATATAAAATGGAGATTAAGAGACGATGAGAAAATCTGAAGAACAAATTATCAAAGCGAGTGAGAAGATACAAAGGACTTTAAGGCTATGAAGACATTAGGGAAGTGAGTGAATCCTTGCTAGTCAGGGCTGCTAGAGAGGAGATCAGGAGAGGGCATGCTGGACTGATAAGGGAAAAAGTCGCTCTTCTCACCTCATTCAGGGTGTTTTAAACATGAAGTGGCGGATCTAAGCAGCACAATGAAACTCAGACAAAGTGATTGAACAAGGCAGCACTAATCCACGGGTTTTGTTGGAAGCTCAGGGCAGTCACTAAAGAACTACCAATTACACCCATTAATAACATCAGCTTCTCCTGGGACTAAGTCTCCCGAGGGACAAGATCCTTCCTTATCTTCACAGCCTAGCTGCAGTGCAAGGATTACTGTCAGAAGACCAATATCCTCTTTGAGTTGGGCAGAAGAAGGAACAATTTGGTACTGGCTTAATTTGAACGGGAGTGTTTTTATAAAAAGCTTTATTTCAGAAAGAAGAGGCTTAAACCTTCTTCTGTATCTCAGATATTTCCATATCCACCATTTTCTCCTTTAAGTACTTATTCTACTCTAGAAGCTCTCACTACAATCACGTAAAGCTACAGAAACTGCTCCAGTACAAAATCCCAAACGTCATGCATTCTTTCACCCAGACACTCGCCTTTTTGACTTGCTTATGAACCTGCAGCAATTTTCGCTATTCTTTTTCCTTCCTTCTCCTTCCCTGAGCAGCCACTTAGACAACAATCCTCTTCTAAATCTCTGTCTTTACAAAGAAAGGATGCTCCCTTTTTGGTCCAGGTAAAGAAACCCCAATACAACACGACGGTGGAATGTGACAAAGACGCGACAGCTTGTCTTGCAATGCCGCACTTCCACCATTGTGAGATGCCTTTGGTGATCAGAGGACTCAGTCACCTCAGATGAGTCAAAATGGCACCTTCATCAATGAGCATGTTTTGGAGGGCCTTTTAGAAGATGTGGTTATGCACAGTATGGCCACTGTGGAAACCAGAACAACCAAACGTGTCTTTAGGCTGCTTTCGGCTGACCGCTTTCGTCTGTGCTCCTCAGACGAGGGCAAGGAGCAGGTCATGAGCTGGTGAAGTGTTTCTCCCAGCCTGTCCCCGTATCTTCTGCCTTCCTGCTTCACCGGCAAAAGCGCGCTTGCATGAGCAGAATGTGTAGGAGTTCCTTCCGTGGGACCTGTGCGTGTCTAACCAGACCGACAAAGGTTTACACCGCCTATCTCCCAGCCAGCTGCAGTCTGCAAGGCTGGGAATTCCCAAGGCACAGGCAATGACAACGACAGAAAGATGGAGGGCAGAGGAAATTATTTTAGTGAAAGACACAGAGAGCTTTAAAATATTTCTATAACTTTACCTGATGCGACAGTCCTGTGATTTTTTTGGTGTTGGCTTTGTTTTTTTTTTTCCATGGTGAATACGCACAGTTTAAATCACTGAAGATAATATCTGTAATACCCATTGTGCATTTATGGGCACATCACTTTGTACAAGTATTTTTGTGTGTCCGCATTAGATTGCAAAGAAGGTGCCCACTAGAATTAGGCTAGTCCTTATGTGTTTATTAAGATAAGCTTGTTGCTAAAAATTACCTCCTGGTGAATAATAATGCCGTACTATGAAATAAATTGAGAAGCTATTCAAATTTTTAATCTCCAAGGTGACTATGGCATAAGATACCAGCTATTTTTGAAGAGTAAATCGAAGCATTTTTAACCTGCTGGAACTCACTGAAAATGTTGAAAGAAATAGTGGGTGAAGGAGAACAGATGAGTATAACATATTTAAAATGGCAAACAAAAGACTCTGGCTGAAGATCTTCACGAGAGGCTGTTAAGAAACTTTGGTGGTCAGAGGTTACATTCTGCAATGGATTAAATGCAGTTAAAAGATAGACAATGAAGTAAAAATAAATACCCAATTTTTCGGAAGAAGAAAAGGTTAATAGTGAGCTGCCCCAGAGCTGAGCACTAGGAAGTACCAGTCTGTTATGAATTATGTGTACAAATGACCAGCAGGAAGGATGAATTGCATCATTAGTTGCGCAGCAGTTCACAATTATTTCAGTTAATCAGAAGAAGATGAGGGAAGCCTAGACATTTTCAAGTCAGGAAGCACCTTAGATCAGAGAGGATTAATAGATAAACCATCAAATGGTTTAATCGGGAATCGGGAAGGCACTGGTTCCGGGGTGTCCAGGAGAAAAGTGGTTGGAAGTGCTTCCGTTAACACTGAAGCCAATACACATTTATGATTTTTTCAGACTATCCCCTGCACAAACCTGCCTGTTCTGAGGGAATTTGTTTGGATATATGGTTTAGTGTGAGGATCTAATGTCCAGCGTAATTCAGAGACTTATGCAGACAAGCAAATAACCTGACGATCGAAGTGCCTCCCTAGTCTGTCGGCATCCTGTCCCTCACCTGGATTTTGCTTTGCCTTTGTTTCACAAGAAGGTGAACATGTCACCTCCTCTTCTGAGTTTCCTTCTTGTTCTCCCCCACCCCACGTGCTTTTTCAGAATTCTTTTAGGCATCTCAATACTGTATGTACAGCTGAAAAGTGCTCCATGCCCTTTTTCATGGCAATAAACAGCAGAGCTGGAGAGGGGGCAGGTTCTTGGCAAAATCACCTTGTCCTTTTGTTTAAAGGGGCTTATTCTTCTTTCATGCTGTCGTTGCTCTTGTGCCAGGTATTGAACGCAGAGGGAAAATTCAGCTTTTGAAACAGTCATTGGGAACTTGTCTTCAGGGAGGCTTTAGCAGAAAGACAAAAAATAGAGAAATCATCCCCTGCTCTTTCCTTTAGTGGCTGCAGGCAGCACAGCTGGATCCCGTTGTTGCTCATCTCCTAGTGTCTAGGATACTGAAACCAAGGTTTCAGCACTCAAGACACTCAGAGACTTCAGTCACTCAAAGAAAGACATAAGTACCCTGGCAAAAAGTTAAGGGGATAATTTTTCTAATATTTGTACAGAAACTGTGCAACATCCTACAACAAGTTAAAAGCTTTGCAACATTTAAGGGTTTGGTAATTTAGCGACTAATAGTGTCTGCAATTTTAGAGATGAATAAGAGCTCGTCTCTGACATATGTTCTAAGAAAAATGAGACTACGCTGGGATTTCAATAGATCTGAAGTGTCACTATATTCAAAAGCGTATTTGGGAGTAAAGCCTAGTACAGGTTGAAGGTAGCTTGGTCCTTTGCAGAGCAGAGCACCTGCCTGCAGACGTTGTTCACCAGCAGAAGTTAGAAAAAATGTTAAAATCCTACACTGGGAAAAACATAACTCTTCCTTTTGATTTTCAGCTGGGCACTATCATAAGTCAAATGAAGCATGTGATTGGGAAAAGCCAGCACGGATTCACCCAGGGCAAATCATGCTTGACAAACCTGACCGCCTTCTACGGCAAAGTAACCTCCTTGGCTGTTGCATGGCGAGCACCGGACATTGTCTACCTCGATTTCTCCAAGGCTTTTGATACTGTTCTCCCCAGCCTTTTCCTAGAGAAACTGATGTGTAATGTCTAGACAAGGGGTCTGTGTGGTGGGTGGGTGGGGAATTGTCTGGCAGGACACACCCAGAGGGTGCTGATAAAGAGCTCTTTTTCAAACAGGAGACCTGTCACAAGCGGGGTCCCCCAGGGATCAATACTGCGGCCAGTGCTGTCTAATACCTTCATAAATGATCTGGATGATGGCATCAAGCGTACCCTGATGATGTCTTCTGATGATACCAAACTGAGTGCGGAAGTGGAGGCTTTGGGGGAGCCACCCTGCAGGAACACCTGGATAGGCTGCAAGAGTAGGTGAACAAGAACTTTGTTAAGTTCAACAAGAGCAATTGTAAGGTCTTGCACCTGGGAACACATGATCCAGGAGTGCAGCACAGGCTGGGATCTACCTGGCTGGAGAGTAGTTCTATGGAAAGGGACCTGGAGGTCCTGGTGGGCAACAAGTTCTGTATGAGTGAACATGTGCTACAGCATCAAAGAAGGCCAACAGGATGCTGGGTTGCATCAACAAGGGCATGACCAGCAGAGATAAAGAAATCATTATCGCACTCTGCTTAATACTTGTCAGGCCACACCTGGAATACTTGTTCAGACTTGGTTCCTGCTGTACAAAAAATACATGGGCAGGTTGGAGAGGATCCAGAGAAGGGCCACAAAGATGATCAAAGGACTGGGAAGCCGCCATGTGAGGAAAGGCTGAGAGAATTGGGTTTGTTCGGCCTTGAGAAATGCTTAAGGAAGACCTTATCTCCATGTTCCAGTATTTAATGGGTGGCTGCAAAGAAGATGGAGACTCCTTTTTTATAAGGAGTCACATGGAAAAGACAGAGGTAATGGGTGCAAGTTATTCCTGGGGACATTCTGATTAAACACAAGAGGAAAATTTTTCTCAACAAGAGCAAACATCCATTGGAATAATCTCCCCAGGTACGTGGTGAAGTTCCCAACTTTGGACGTGTTTAAGAGTCATCTGGACAGGCTGCTGTCTTGTCAAGGGCCCATCTTGTCTAGACTGTGCTTTTTCCAAGAAAGGTTGGACCAGATGATCCTTGAGGGCCCTTCCAACCCGGTATTCTATAATTCTATGATTATATGAGTTTCCTATATTTGTTCTTGTGTTTTCCTCCTCCTTCGCATTTCAGTCCCATCACTTCAACTTCTTTCTCTCCCTGTCCTTAAGATGCAAAGACTCTGCTCCTGCCATGAGGTCTGTGCTAGATGTATTGCTTTTGTCTGTGCCATGCCTAAATAGGTGAAGACACTTGCCTTCTCCTCCTCTAGGTACGAAACCATCTCTGTAGGAGTAGCTGTCGAAACACAGGCTGACTACTAAAGTGGCTTCACAGAGATATTTTTTCCTCTTAATATAATTATTGAAAAGGAGCTATGCAGGCATTCAAAAATGGTGACTATTGGACAACCTACAGGAAAGGAGGGATGGCCCCTCTCTGAGTACAACTTGCTCAAACCCGTGCTCTCATTAAGGACATATGACCTCCTCTTAGTTGGTCACCTTCCTTCTGGCCCTGCCTTAGAAAGCTGTCAGGAGGCCTTTGGAGAGTACTAAGTGTGGGGATTAAAATGAGGTGATAATCTATTTTCTCTCCTCAGAAAAAGAGATTCTCACATTTCTGTTTATTGGCTTGATTTGTTAAAGTAATAAAAATACGTTTTGGCTTGTTAAGAATAGAAGAGGAGCTTATAAAGAATCAGAAGAGATGAAACTTTGAATTTCTGTCTAGGCAAAACTGAAAACCAGAAAGGGCTGAATAAGCTGAGAGTGTCAGCGCAGCGGAGGAATTATTCTGGCAAGCAGAAGCCTGTGTACCCAATTCCTTCCGTGTGTTTATTTATTGCTGATATTCATGTACAGTAAAGCAGTTTCACATCACTGCTGCCTAGTCATTTTTCTTCAGGAACGCGTGAATCAGGACGACTTCCCTGAACCATTTAAATGGGTGTTTGCTACAGAGCACTGCCAGGGCTCCGCGTTGCAGCGGGATGCTGTGGGCTCTGTGGTATGTTACGGCATGCAGTAATATATGGCACATTTCTCCCCCAGCCTATTTGCTTTTAATGAAAGTAATTAAAATACCAATTATAGAGTTGAAGTTATATCTTACCTGGCAGGCCTTGTGCTAGCACTGAGATACTGGTGACTGATTAATGTACTGCAGTAGAACCAGTACGCCAATGGTTTTTCACTTGTTTTGTGTGGGACAACTAGTCACTTAGCCAATCCATTTCTTCGTACGTTAATTGTGCAGTTTGATATGACTTTCCTTTTATCAGTCTCCTTGAAATGATAAACAGGCTTGTTTGCAATAAAGGAAGGATTCCTGCTTTATTGTAGTGACTAATTCTCTGTCGCTGGAGTCGGTAGGCAGAAATCCTTAGGACGTCCTACAGGATTTCCACAACAGGCCACATTAAAAGTTTTCCTTCCAAAAGATAGGATGTCATCTCATCCCATAAGGATCTAGTACACAGGAAGGCTTTGGTGTCTTTTCAGAAGATTTAAAAAACCATATATACATATTTAATGATCTAAAAGAATCCAGTTCTGAGAATCCTTTATCAGGTAACGCCTGGAACATGCCCCAGTCTCCTAAGCCTTTCCAGTCCCACATCAGCTTCTTTGTGTGCCTCCGTGCTTATGACACCTTCTTTAGTTCTGCCTTCCCTCACGTGTGCCAGGCTTCCTACAAAACTCCAAAAAACAATTGGAGGTGAGCAGGTGGTAAGCAACAGATATTTCTTTTCCTCCATTTTTCTCTCCTTGTTTTTTTCTTTACTGTGTTTAATCTCAGTAAATATCCCTCCCTTCCACAGTAAACCTGTGGATAAGTAACCAACCTGGTGATGAGTTTCATCATGTTCCTCATTTCAGTCCAACTCTCACTCATCACTTCTGGGTCTGTGAAGAATTTTCTCTGTCCATACAGCATGTAACAGTAGTTTCTTTTTTCCAGTGGGAAGCTGTGAGTTCCCACCTAGAACATATTCGCTGATCAAGATAAGGCACCAGTCCTTGACCTAGGGAATGCACAGTCTAAACTAATGCCGGGGCTGGGATTACTGAATGTTTGAGGCTAGAGAAGAAAGTTGAAATAACAGTCAATAGCATGGAGACAGGCATACAGGTTTGTCTCTGCCCGTCTCTTGTCATCTGGAAATGTTCCTGACTGGAGTTGCAGAAGAAATGAGAGTTGATTGAGTGTGTAGGGTTTGGGATTCATTGAGAGAGGGGGCATCTGTGTTTAGGCACGGCGTAGAGAAGCTTGGGAATACTTGGGTGGCATCACTGGGGAAGTTTTGATTCACATCAGATCACAGTCACGAGACAGGCTCTCCCGAATTAGCCCCTTCCCTTTCCCATGAGGGAAAGGGCTTAGGAGAGAGATAAGAAAGGGAAGGTTATCAGCCCTTTGTTAAGTTTGGAAAGTGATACAGTTTTAATGATAATAATAGAAAGGTATTTATATACAGAAACAAAGTTTAAATAGGTTGATATAGAATCTGAACCGTGCAACAAAAAGGTATGTGGGTGGGTTCTTACCTGAACTGTGGTTAGGAAAACAGCAATATAGACTATCAAGCTGTTAACCCTCATGGAGCAGCATCTGCAGGGCTGGAGCGGTGGAAAAGGGCAGGCGAGGGTGGCAGCAGCTGCAGCAGCAGCAGCCCATGCGGCAGGGGCAGGGGCAGGGGCAGGGCAGAGCAGGGCAGCAGCAAAACAGCAGCCAAGCTGGCAGCGGTAGCGATGGCAGCAGAAGATCTCGTGGTGGTCTTTAGCAGCATTGTCCCTGTGTTTCCCAAGGAAGCCCTGGGACATGCCAAGACTCCAGGGCCAGTGAGATGTGCTGACATCACGGGAGGAATGTGCCGTTGGTTCTTCGGCGTGTCTACTGTTCCTCCTCTGGCACACATGCTCACTTTTCCAGATCAGATGAGATCGGGCGTTCTTAGAGTGGGGTGGCTGTAAGTACGGGTGCTTTGGGACAACACCAAAGGTAAACTAATCCCGTTCGTCTTAAACCAGGACATTCCGTTAGTACCTGAAAGCAGAACTGTGGATAACCACCACCTCCTTGTTTACACATAGACCTGATTGTTAAGAAAGAAAATTCCTGCCAAGCTCTTAGATTGGGTGATCCGAGGGACTGCTGTTCCTATAAGGTGGTGCTGAATTGGCAATGGAATATTCCTCTGTCCCAAGGACAGGCACAGAGCCTGTGAACCGCTGAAGGTTCAGCAGAGCTCTCAGGGTAGGGAGAGCTGCTAAAGGAGAGCCTGGACCTTCTGCTGACTTCTGCACGCGGCAAATCTCAACTGGGCAAAAAACCGTCGCCTTTGAGCCATCTCAGTTATGTTGCCTGTCTGTTTGGCTGAGCATTTCCTCTTAGGTTGGTTTTATTGGGGTTTGTTTGTTTGTTTGTTTGTTGGGTTTTTTTTAGTACTGCCGTAGCACTTTGGCTTTTTCTAAACCAAGAAGCCCTTACCTCTCCTTTAGGCCTTGGGGTTGGAAATGGCTGTCTATGTCCCTTTCTAAAGGACTTATTTTTCTCTTTCAGTTTTTTGCCAAGGTAGAAAGGACAAATCTGAATACCGTCTACCTGGACAGGAAGGCTGAAAGCTGAGGCATGCATTACAACGCTCCTCTGAAACACTTGCTGCTGACCCCTAGGAGTTACAGAGCACCTCAGGTACGATCCAGTACGGCAATTGCTATTGTCCCTGTAGAATTTCCAGGTTTAAAGGATTCTTTGCCTATCTGTAGTCTTCAGGGATGTATTTCTAAGTGCAGTTGGACAAAGGAATACATACAAATGAGTTGACCCTCCCTTTCTGCTGTCAATGGACCACTTTTGATTTCAGCACATAGAAAACTTTATGGAACATCAGAGAGAGCCACACTGTAGATTAACTGTAGATAGTGTCTTCAACAGGTTTTTCATGAGCTGCCTTTTTTATTGCCAGTCCGTGAACATCACCTGAATCACAGCACCTTGTTTCTACTCTTTGACTCAATGACCTTCAAGGAATTACCACAAAGAAAAGGCAGGAAAATAATGAATGAATGTGGAAAATATAAACTTGAAAAATGTTAACTGATACGAATATCTGTGAATATTTTAGGGCTGTAGATACTAAAAGATGCATTTATTAGCTGACTGAATTTGAATACAGACCTTCAAGCAACTGTTTCTCTTAGCAAATAGCTAGCTCATCCCTCTAAACTTTTGGGGAAAGCGGTGAAGCAGAACAAAGGACCTCCTGAAGCGAGGTATTGTGACAGCTTTAGCTGATTTTAGGAAGCTTTTGAGCGGCATATATTGGCATCATGCAGTAAGAGGAAGCCAGACGTATGTGGTTTGGAACACATGTCTCAGATCTGATGAGTTACTCTATACCATAAATCATATGCTGGCAGAAACTGGAATGAAAGCTAGAAATAATTTCAGAAGGAAAAGAATGGTGATTCAGAAGTTAAACTTCTGTATCAGTTGTTCCACAGCCAAGCTTAAAACAACTTGAGGAGTGATGACTCAGGTTTTCACCTGTGATGTGCCATAGGAAAGCTGGAATCTTACTGACGTAATTTCTTTAATGGAAGAAAGATGGTGCTATTATAAAATGTGACAGATAACAATATCTTTTGGAGGGGAAGAAAGAGTCTGCTACTAAATTACTTGACTTTGCATAAGAAATTGCTGGCTCACATTATGAATTCATAAACATGAAGTTGCAGGGGGGCTACCTCATTAAACCAAATAAAAGCAGCGGGGGGTGGGAGGGGGAAGAAAAGCGTTCAGAGTCACTTTCCCTACTTCAGGCCCATGGGAAAAACAGAACCATTGAGATGGAACCCATTCCGCATTCTAGTTTTTGCTTCCTTTACGTGTGTGTTAATAATTTAAACAATTTTAAATGCATAAAGTCAAAATTTCAGTATTAGACAAAGCTGGCAAATAATTTATCAACTGCGCAACAAACAGTTGCCTTTAATTGAAAGGAATCTTTCTGCATTCTGCAACAATAACCCAGCCGCTGGGGCTGATAATAAAATAACCTGACTTCTTTAAGCCAGTTCTCTAGAATAATCTAATGTTCTAATATTTACATTATTAATTTGTTTATTCTCACCATTCATTTTGATATAATTGACTGAAAACTACCTAGCTGGCTCTTTTTCTCCCTCCTTTTTCACTGTTGTGCCGACCTGCATCTCCGTTTTCATACATGCAGTACAGATGGGCACATGCAAGGACACATGCCTGTATTCCCGTCTCCATACACCTCTTGCCTTCCCGGTGTGACTTGTCTGATTTTGTAATAGGGAACTGTAAACTCCTGCCTTACTGGGGATTGCACTGGGTGACCCTCACAACACTGGCAAATGAGACTGCTCGTGTTCGCTACTGACTAACAGTAAGCTTGTGCACAAATCATCACAAGACTTTGCAACAACAACAACAACAAACCCCCAAAAAGAATGGAAGTGCGGGGAAATGGCAGCGGACGTTTCAACATCAACCATGCGTCTGCATCAGTGATTTGTTGGCAGAAGGTGATCATCACCTTTGGCTGTGCCAGTTGGAACTTGCAAAAAATTCGCAATTATTTCCTAAAAGTAAAGTTAGGATTTTAAAATTTCATTATTTTTCTTTCTGCCATGGATTTCATTGTGCTAGTGGCAGGTTGCGTTTGGAAGGAGGGGTTGCACTTTGCAGGCGACTGAAGGAAGACGTCTCCACCCCTGAGCGCTGCAGTGGTCCAGGCAGTGGCAGTCCTAGCTTACCCTTGTCCCCGTTTAACGCTGGACTGGAGACCTAACCTCTCAGCATCGCCTTCCTGTATCCCAGCGTCTGGGCGGGTTTGCGCCTGACCTCTGTGTTGAGATTGTCAGAAGGATGCTCGTTCCACTGATTTTTCTGCTGCTACTGCTTTTCCTACGAGGTAGGTGCAGTGATAAACGCCTGCGTATGTGAGCTTACATCCCCTGGCAGCTGGGGTGAGGCCGCCAAACCTGACCAGCATTACCAGTCACTGGGCTGCTGCTTCACCACCGCCACGGAGTTAAAAGCTCCTTTTTCCTCTAAGGCAAGAGTGAGTCCCGGTTCAGGCGGATCCTTCACTGCCTCTAGTACATGCAGAGGAGAAGGGGAAGATGTGAATGACAGAGAGGTTAATAACTGAGGATAGATGATCTTTGAAAGCTTTCAGCTATGAGAATACTTTCAAACTTTCTACCGTGCTTCAGAGAAAGGATTCGGGGTTTTGTAGCTGCCGCCACAAGCGCAGGGCTGCTTTTGTGATGCTTGCTGACTTGCATGTAAAAGCTCCAGGCACTTCTGTGGACATGTTACTTCTCTCGTGTTTGTTCTCTCTAGAATGATGTTTTTCCAACTGGGCAGCAGAGGATGTCGAAGGGAGCTGAGGCCCAGCGTTATGCCAGGCTGGCAGCCAGTGGCGTGATACCAGCATTTCCGTGCCTCTGAGATGGATGGCAAATTGCTGTCCCTCTTCTGAAATGGCACTGGCCACAGCAGAAGGACCAGACGTGGCTACATGCCTCTTTTAACAGAGCAGCAGGGCCTAAGGTGGATGGAGCCCAAAGGCACTGTGAGTGCCAGCTTGCTCTGATTGCGATTGGCCACGAGGCTGGATGCCTTTCAGAGCGAGCTTCTTTCCAGACTAACAGCAGACAGGCAACTGCCTGCAGAACCTGTGGTGGAGAAAAAGAAAAATCCTAACCAATGTCACAGCGAGGCGGGTAGAGCGGCAGAATCTCAGCTGCTGATTGGGTGGGGCTCAACAGCGGGCTCTATCTGAAGGATGTGCAGACGTGCGCCTTCACTTCCTCGTAGGCAGGTTCCTGCCGTGGCAGTGAGGGATGGTTGAAGCTGCAGTAACCAGAAAAATGGTGAATGAAATCCTAATTGTAGCTAGATGTTCCTGCAGTTGTAGGGTGCTGCTGCTGGTGATGCTGTGGAAGTGAGGCACAATCCAGAAACTGGTCAACAGACGCACGAGAGACACACGGACACCTCCAAAAGTCAACATACAAGCCTGGCATCACAGTGCTTGTCCAAATGTTTCCTTCTGTTACCCTCTTTCTCAGACCCGATTTATTTTCTACATACATCTCACTCTGTAGGCTTTCCCAAAATCGGTATCCCTCCAAATCATTCCTTATTGGTTAACGACACTGGCTTGCCACCTTGGCACTTACTGCTAGCGACGTGAACTGCGTATTATGTTGATTCGTTTGTAGTCTGGACATTGGAAGAATAACTATAACAATTAACATAGCAAAGTGGGAGAGTCATCTATGGGAGGTGTCTGTGGTGATACAGAACCTGAGCCCAGCCCTTTGCTCAAAAATATATAATTTGCTTATTTGTTGTCTTCCATTAGTAGTTACCTAGTGGTTAACACACCGATACTTGTAAGCCAAATAGAGTGTAGTTAAATATATAATAGCTTCTCCCTCCTTTAATATATTTTCACTACTAGAAGGACATTGAGGTGCTGGAGCATGTCCAAAGCAGAGCAACGAACCTGGTGAAGGGTCCAGAGCACAAGTCCTGTGAGGAGCGGCTGAGGGAACCGGGGTTGTTTAGCCTGGAGAAAAGGAGGCTGAGGGGAGACCTTATCGCTCTCTACAACTACCTGAAAGGAGGTTGTGGTGAGGTAAGTGTGTCTCTTTTCCCTAAGAAGTGATAGGATGAGAGGAAATGGCCTCAAGTTGCACCGGGGGGTGGGGTGGGGGTGGGGTGGGAGGGTGGTGGGACATTATTGGCCATGAGGAAAAATTTCTTCGCTGAAATCCTTGTTAAGTACTGGAACAGGCTGCCCGGGGCAGTGGTGGAGTCCCCATCCCTGGGGGTATTTAAAAGACAATATAGATGTGGTGCTGAGGGACGTGGTTTACTGGTAGAGTTGGCAGTGCTGGGTTAGTCGTTGGGCTTGATCTTAAAGGTCTCTTCCAACCTAAATGATTCTATGATTCTACAACTAAGTATAAAATGGTTGAGCAATGAATTTTTTTTTTTTTGTGAATGTCCTTCAACACTGAAAAAGCAACAGGAGACTAGAAAACACCAGGTATATTTATGTCACATAGAGGGAAAAGTCTGGGAAAGATGATAAAAATTAAGTTCATTAAATCCAAGAGCAGCATTAAGACATTTTTGTGATAATGTTCATGGAGAGTTTAAAGCTGTATCTGGAGAATGAAAATATAATTATGGGTCAACGTGGATTTAGGAAGAAGAAATTATGACAACCAATTCTGATTACATTTTTAAATTGAATAATGGATGGCTTACCTAGAGGGAAACCTGGGAGACATTTTATAGATGGAATTTCAGGAGAGCTTTCAGCAAGGTTTCACATGATGGATTACTGCCTAAAGCCTTCTAAATATGGATTAGGTGATGAATGCTTCAGATGGCTAAGGAATTGTTTAGAAGATAAAAGTGGAGGAATTAAAAGGGCATTTTGTTCACCAAAGCTAGGGTCCTCCATGGGAGTCCTTCCAGCAGCTTCAGCAGGACTTGTATCAGGACTGGCAGGTGAAGTGGAGGCACACAGGACCCTTCGCTGAGAGCTCTGTGCCTTCATATTGATAATTCAGGTGGTGCTGTAATACGGGAGAGAGACATTTTCCAACAGCTGACGTGGTCTGCTTTATACCACGTGGTGGACTATAATCAAGGGTCTGTGAAGCAGGTCTGGACACACTGGTACTTCCACACTGTGCAGGGCAATGCTGTGCAGCGCTACCAGGGGGCATCTCCAGAGGGGTTCACCGCCCCAGCGTGGTGTGACTCTTTGAGACTGCGCGGAGTCTGGTGCAGGACCACCGTGACAGAGCTGTACTCGGCTGAGTTCTGGACTTACCTGGTGGTCAGCTAATGGGTAAGCTGTGTGTCCTCAGCGTGCTGCACGGCCGTTTGCTGACGTGCCTCGCTGGGCGAGCTGAGTGCTCTCAGGGGGAGCATCTGCAGGTTAGCAGGCCAGACCCATGTCCGCTGTCAAACGCTGGTGCTTTTCAGCGGAACAGCACTTTTCAAATCAGTTCTGGCCAAGAGCACGTGGAAGGGGAGCTGCTCATGTCAGCGAATGAACGAATACGAGAGCACCAGGAATCTGAATCTCCTGCAGAGGGGCAATGCACCCAGGGACTGTAGGACCGCAGTTTAAGGGGTTTGTGTCGCTCTCCATCCACCGTTCAGGCCAGCAGGCTGTGCCTATGCTTCTTCAGCTAGATCTCTGGGGGTAAACGTGTTCTACTTTGAGTCTTGGTCTGGCACGCAGAAGAGAGATTAATACTTCAAAACACTCTATCTGAAGTTCATCAGGATAGAGCGTTACCTTCCAGTACAGCTAAGGGAACTAAGTCGTAGAGAACTGCAACAACTTGCCCCACAGGGCCCCTGAGGAGTGGGGAGCAGAACTCATGCCTCACAAAGCCTGGTACAATGCCCCACTCGCTCCTCTAATTAGAAAATTACACCAGTTTAAGAATGTTGAATGATACAGGCTTGAAGACGAAACTAGAGGTGTTCCTATTCGGCATACAGCCCATCTCCAGAACCCAACTGAGCGTGTGAGAACTGGTGTGACTTTGATTTGCAGAACGAGGTTTAAGTGATGGCACAATGTGTTTCAGCTACTAAAGAACAGGGACAAAACATTCTGAAGAGATCTGAGGAAACAAATTAAATTATTGGGGAAATAACCTGGGAAATACTGACGCAGTACATAAGAGCAAAGTGTCACTTTATTTCCCCCGGTAACAACAGTGGCAGCGCTGCACATAGAGGGTTCAGTTTGCTGCTGCGTTTTCTTTGCTGAACTGAGTCAGTTTGTTTGATTTAAAGAGCAAAGACTGGAGTCTCTAAATGCAAAGCTCCAGATTTTACATGCTCATAGAGGACTCGACTGTTTAATATATAGGTCCATCCCCACGAATACCTTCTAACATAAATCCGGCTTGACTTAGCCTGTACATCTTTTCAGGGATTGATGATAACAGAAGGATGCTTTTCACATAGAGGAACAAGATTACACCAGCTTCATTCCAATCAGATCCAAACCGGTCGTAAGTTTTGGAAAAATATTTTAACTGTAAGAATGGTCCAGCACTGGATGAGGTGCCCAGAGAGATTGTGTAATCTTCATCCTTGGAGATTTTCAAAACTAATCTGGCCAAGGCCCTAAAAGCCTGATCGAGCTTTCAAGGTAGTCCTGTTTGTATAGAGAGGTCTCTTCTAGCATTAATCTTTCTGTGATTCTGTGACACTTGCAATTTTTTTTTTTTTTAAACATATCAAACTCTTTGATTCAGTTAAGAGGTTGAGTTTGATTCAGTTAAGAGGTTAAGATGATGGTAAAAACATTTGTAGGGTAATTTTGACTCACAGATTTCCTTAGTCTTGCACATTTTAAAATATTTTGACGGATTTCTTGGTTTTTGAGGGAGAGTAGCCATCGTTAAGTTCTCTTTTAGTTCCACGTTGAAGGGTTATGAGTTAAAACACGATCAGTAAACAGTCAAACCTCCCTTTTAAAGCTTCGATCTAACTGAACATTTGCTTTGCATATGATGACTTCCAGTGGAATGATTTTAATGTCACTGCCTTGCAGTAGTGAAGCTCTGAGCTGAGCCGTAGATAGTGCTACCCCCAGCAAAAAACTGGTGATGCTCTGAATGTGAGAGCTGAATAATGAACTGGCAATGAAAACATAATAGCCCATGGCTAATGGCATGTCTCCCACAATATGTTCCTCTGCAATGGGTAAGGCTGTACATATTTCATTTTCTATTTTAAAATGCTCATTCCTTAATTTCCCATTTTCCTCCTTCTCAAAAGTCTTACCCAATAACCTCAAAATAATTTTTGAATAATTGCATTAATTTAAAGGAAATGAACACTGAGCATCAAATAGCAAAAATGAAGTTTTTCAAGTCAAATGGCTATAGAATTATCTATAAGACTCCGATGTTTGAATCCTCACAGACATGAACTTTAATGGAATCTCTCCCCAAATTTCTGTTGTGATGAAAGTTTTAAATGATACTCAATTTTTACCAGCTAGTAATAACTGTATGTTGACCTTGCAAAGGCATCGGATAGAACAGATTGTAGTTAGCAGCAGGGATTTACTTGAAAACTGTAGCAAACTCGATGTGGAAGAGGCAATGCTATAGCATATAGATTCTGAACAGATCAAATGGGAATACAATCAACACTAAAGTATTTCTTTATTGTCATGCCTATTAAAAGCCCAGGGTAAAACTTTGCATTTTTATTCCTGAGTATGTATGTAACTAGTATTATTCTCCATCCAAATGTGCAATATGAAAACTTGCCTGCATTGGCCATTTTAAAATAATTGCTTTAATTTGGGACTGTGGCTGAAAGTGAACACAAGGTTGGTGTTATCTCCCTGCAGTCACTTTTTCAACAATTTCCTTTTTTCCAACTTGACAAATAATAAATGCTTGGTGTTAACTTTAAATTTAAAATTCATTGCCAACCAGCTGATAAGAAACATACCAAATATTGGATTTTACTATATAAATAAGCACATCCAGAAGAACAAAGAAGATTGCGATGATTTTCATTTGTGGTCCTGCCTTGGTTATCAAATTTCTCACTAATCAAAACTTTCATTTCTGCCATGTCCCTGACAGCTTTACATATCAAATTTATTTATCATATAACTCTGTTTATCAAAGTTCAATTTGTAAGATGTCTCATGCAGAGGAATGATACTCTGCATACGCAAATGCAGCTGGTATTTGAGATTTTGACTCGCAGTCCTGTGTTTTTTACGCCAAGATTTAAAGGATAAAGGAAAATTGCCATTGTCTGTGAACATGAGAACAAAATGCCTTTGCTCACTCTGACAGATTATGAGCTATGATGGAAGAGATTGTAATGCGATGTGCTCAGAAATCCCAACTGGTGCGTGCTAGAGAGCTAAAAAGCTAACAAAGGATTCTGATTGCCCACTTAGAAGAGATGCTGAGTTTGGAAACAAAATCTGGGACTTGATTTTTAGAATGACTTGATGTCGTTGGTAGGATTAACTGCATCTTTCTCATCTTTGTCTCTTCCTTTTGTTTCTCTGAGCTCTCATGTCTTGTGCTTTCATACGTTTTAGGATGTTCTCCATAGTCCTTGCCCAATCTCACATGTGGCTCATGGAAGAGAGTATCCACCATAGTCACCAACAAGGCAACTGAGGTTTGAGTCCCATGATTTTATGGGCAATGACCTAACAGGACCTTCGTAGAAAGAGTTTACTTTTAGCAACAGAAACAAGACAATTAAGGGAAAAATGTTTAAAAGCAAAAATTCATACCCAGGTTTATCTCACCTTGGTTTACTTCAGGAGACCAACTGAAGGCCACGCTGCGTAAGCTTTTAATTCTTGCTTTGTGTCTCCAAAATCTTTGTGCTCCCCTGCAGCGGACAGAGTCCTTTCACAGGTCTTTCGATTCTCCCTCTTCCTCTGCGCTGTCACACTTGCATGTACAACCACAGCCAAGGACTGAGTTGCTCTTGGGGAAAACAGCCTGTCTTCTGCTTGGGATCTCCGTTCACTCCACACCACATGACTCTAGGCTCCATACAATAGAGCAAAACCTAGCATTTTGGCCAAACCCAGCTTTAGCTAGAGAAAGAATATGGGTACACACAGTGATGATGTCAGAAGGCAACAACGAGATAGAACTGGAGAGCATGACATGCAGTTTGGAATTCATATTGAAAGAGTTAAAATGTTAGTTATCAAACAGTTCAGTCATCTTTCTAAAGTCTGTATTGGATCAAAAATGGTCAATAACCATCCCTTGAAGGAATGGCTGCTTTTCCATCAGTTGTCTATACTGGGACTTGCACTTTCACATGAAAATTAGGTTCCTGAAGGCCGTGAAAATAAATGAGAAACAAATGTCCTGTTTCTTTAGCCCCTTTAAAAACATGGCTGTAAGATCATTAAAATGTTTTAAAAAGCTGAAGTTTAGAATGAATGCTTTAAATAAAGTTAAAGCACTTGCAACTATGATCCTTCTCAAAACCTGGAAGTTCTCAACTTAAAAAGGGATAATCTAGCAAGCTGCAAACAAGAAGTGTCTGACAGGACTGACTGTGCTGTTTCAGAGTTGACGGGTTACTCAGATTTCTCATCTCTCTTAGGCAAAATCTCCAGTTATGAACAAGAAGTGCCCTGTTCTTGAACTGGCAGATGTCTCTGACGTCTGCAAACAAGCCCTGCTTGCACAGCTTGGCAAGCCTTGGGAAGTGGGTTTGACTGCGAAGACGGCAGGAAGACCTTGTGGAGGAGTTCAGGGACTTCCTACGTGAGAAGGAAGCTGTGCGGCAGGAAGGGTGACATTGATAACATGGGAGTCAGCAAGGCCATCCCCACTTCTGCAGACCAGACAGTGGGTATTCAGTCAGTGCTGACGTGCATCCAAGCCTCGTTTTTCACATCAGCTCCAGAAGTTTCTCTTCAGTAACACGGTACGCTCAGAAAGGTGTTCAGGCATCTGTCCCATCGCAGTCTGAGGAAAGAGAAGTCGCATCTACTTGTGTCACACATTTTGTGTAGCATTTCTGAGATGATAAATTATTTACATGATTACAACTGAAAGCACTAGCAGATGTCTTATTGAGTCAGTATTAAGTTTTAGCAATTCTTGATGAGCCCTGAACACCAGCTGAAAAAGAGGATTCTAGTGAACAGGCATTTATTGCTGCTCAGAGCAGATTCCTCAGGTAATTTATGCTAATCAGGAGTATCTGTAGATCTTAATGTGGACTGGCACTGAACCTGAAATCCTTATTTTCCTATACAATTTTGCAGAACTACAGTTCCTGGAATGTTATAGGGAGTAACAGGCAGGGATGAGCGTTCGGAAGATCTCGCGATGTACGGAAAGAATAGGGACCCTCCCACGAAGGCAGACTAAGGGCAGGGTTATCAGCAGCCCCTAGTATATAAGGCTTTGTAACTACGCAATAAACGCCATTTTGAGCTTCCTCTACATTAGAGTCAGTGTCTCATTTGGTCCTCGCCGGGGAGGAGCGAGTGTCCGGTACATGGGGGTCTGCAAGCCTTGAAGTGGAAGCACAACACTGGAAGACCCCGTTATATAATCTGGAGCCTCCACTTTTCTAGTGGCACACAACGTGGCTGTAGCCTAAAGCATGGCATAATAATTTCAGCTGTGGAAGCTGCATTTAAAAGTTTGCTGTATTTTTTAAACTCTTTTGGTTACTGGTTTCCATGTATTAATGTATGTTGCTCATTTTAGTAGGTCACTGTATATTTCTAATTTTCCAATTCCAGATTTAAGCTGGCAGCTGTTTTACCCTAAGTTAGCCCATGAACACGCCTCTTCCAAATTTATTCTCAAAGGCAATTTTTCAGACATTTTCTTTCTTCGTTAAGAATGATTTCTAATAATGAAAGTATTTTTTCATTCTTGAAGTTGTTGCAAATTCACCCTAATTTCCTAAGAGAAATTTCCCTTTTTTCTAGCCTTTCTCTTGTTCAGAATAATTGCTGATCAAACAAAAATTTCAAGGAGCCATCATTTGCAAAAATCTCTTTAGCTTGGTAGCCCTTCTCTTTTTTTGCTATTTTATTGCATCCTTTTCTGCTCATTTGAGATGCTGCAAAACCATAGCAAACAAATTACAGCTTATAATGAACTTCTCTTGCGTGATAATTATGTTTTACAAATAAGCAAAGCACTGATGGGCTGATCTGCTGCTGAGGAGAGACTAGTAAAAACCAGAGTGAGATGCTCTTGATCTAACTTTTATGGTATGTGCATTCACTTAACAGGTCATGGCGCTCAGAATCTGGATTTATTCTAAATCAGTCACTGCTTGACTTCCCTCAGCTTTATACAGCTATTCCATAAAACACTACAGAAAAACTGGGAAGAAAAATGCAAGTGCCAAAGAGAGGAAGAAACAGCACCCACGGAGTAGTCCTTAGTTGGCATTTTCTACCTGTAGTTTCCCTGAGAACCACTACACTGATGGTACCTTCCCGGAGGCCAGCATTGCTCAGTATTGCTGTAGGAGACTGATGGACAGAGTTTAAAACATGCCGTTAAAATTGCACAAGACCCGGAGCTGGCAAAAGAAGTTAAGGACCAGGTCAGAAATAAAACTGATCTTGAAAAACTGGAGGAAAGGTCTCCAAAAGAGGAGGAAATTCATCAGGCTCAAGTGAAAGACGTTGGACTTTGGCAGGGAGAATGAACTGAACAAACACAAAATAGGCAGCAACCTATTAGGAAGCAGTTCATCAAATAAAGCCCTGGGGGCAGGAAGGGGGTAGCAAAGGTGAATACATGTAACGATGTCATGGTATTGCAAATCAGGTGAGCACCATGAGGAGACGAATCAGCAGAAGGGATAACAGCCTCTGGAACTGCGAAACAACCTCTGTGCGTTTGCGGTGTTGATGGGAATGTCTGGGGTAGTGTCTTCAGCTTTGGACACTGTGCCTCAAGAAAGATAGGGACCGATTAAAGAGCAGAGAGCAATGAGAACAGGCAGAGGTCTAGAAAACATGAGCTAAGAGAAAAGCATGAAATAGATGGAGGAGATTAACCAGGACAAAATAGGAAACAGAAGATGTGAGTCTTAGGAAATGCAAGAATATTGCAGGGGGAGGAAATTATCCATGTCCAGGATGGATGGGCAAGAAATGTTGTCCTAAACTGTAAAAACTGGGAAAATCTTTCCAAAAGTAAAAACAGGCAGTCACTGGGACAGGTGGAATGAGAGTTGTCATTGTTGAAAATCAGTGCAGGAGAATGTCTGGCAGGGAGAGGTGTGTGCTTATACATCACACCTTACAAAGACTCTCATCAAACAAAACTTCCCAGATGATCACACCCAGAAGTGCCCCAGCTGATTCTGGACTGGATCTGCAACTGCTGGGTTGGTTGAGCAATGCAGAGGCAGCCAAAGTGATTGCTGTGCTGCATTCCCCAGCAATGCAGTATTTCCCACTGCTCCTGGAAGGGGCACTCAATGTCCCGTTTGTAAAATTCAGCCTTTAGGAGCTGTATTGGAAAGAAACCTCCGTGGCACTATATTAGGTCTGACCGGGGTTTGTGCTCTGTGAGTCCAAGCAGCGTGGCAATGGTTCGCCTCCATATGCTCAAGTTTGCTCCCTTCATCCTCAAAACATGGTGCCCGTGTCCAAATTGCCTAGTGGAAACAATCCCTGGCATCTGGTATCTCCTGAGCTGCGCCTGGGTGTCATCTGGGCAGCGCTACTTGGCATGAGCCAAAACCATGCAAAAAGCTGTGCTAACCGTTAAAACAGAGCAGATTATTGTGGACCATTGCCAGTGTCTTTCCCTTGGCCCTGTTTTATTTACTTGTGTTGATGTAGCCTAAGAGATGCTCTGCTAATAAAATGATTGTTATGTCCAGTACATGGACTAAAGCCACATGGGAACCGTTTTCAAGGGATCAGAGATGCGACATGCAAGGTCAGCATATGTGGCTTCCCGAAAGACAGCTGCTCTGTGAACCATCAGACATGGAACGACCAGACATTGAGTAATCCCTTCACTGTTTGCTTTTGATGAGAAGATATTTTGCAGGTGAGTTTTCAGCCAAATCACATCTCTGACCAGTGGGTTGACCTTGGCTAGATACCATGTGCCCACAAACGCTGCTCTATCACTCTCCTGCCCCAGCTGGACAGGGAGAGAGAAAAATATAACAAAAGATTTGTGGGTCAGATAAGCACAGGGAGATCACTCACCGAAACCACACTTGAATCGGGGAAATTAGTTTAAGTTATTAACAATCAAATCAGACTAGAACAATGAGAAATAAAACCAACGCCCTCTTCCCCACACCCCTCCCTTCTTCCTGGGCTCAACTTCCCTGCCGATTTTTCTGCCTCCTCTCCCTGAGCCGTTCAGCAGGATGGGGAATGGGAGGTACAGTCAGTTCATCACACATTGTCTCTGCTGCTCCTTCCTCCTCACACCCTTCCCCTGCTCCAGCGTCGGGTCACTCCCAAGGGAGACAGTCCTCCTTGAACTTCTCTAATGTGAGTCCTTCCCACGTGCTTATGAGTCTTACGAGGAGCAGCTGAGGGACCTGGGGTTGTTTAGCCTGGAGAAAAGGAGACAAGGGGTGACCTCATCATCCTCTACAAGGAGGTTGTAGTGAGGTTGGGGTCAGCCTCTTCTCCCCAGTAACAAGCGAAAGGATGAGAGGAAATGGCCTCAGATTGCACAAGGGGAGATTTAAATTGGATATTAGGAAAAATTTCTTTACAGAGAGGGATGTGCAGCATTGGAAGAGGCTGCCCAGGGAGGTGGTGGAGTCCCCACCCCTGGAGGTGTTTAACAGCCTTGTGGATGTGGTGCTGAAGGACATGGTTTAGAGACCCTGGCAGTGCAGGGGGAACGGTTGGACTCGATGATCTTAAACATCTTTTCCAACCAAAATGATTCTGTGATTCTGTGCTGCAGTTCTTCACAAACTGCTCCGGCATGGGTCCTTTCCATGGGTCCGTTCTGTGGCATGCAGTGCTTCAGGAAAAAATTGCTCCAGAGTGGGTCCCCCAAGTCCTGCTAACAAACCTGCTCCACCATGGGCTCCTCTCACCATGGGTTCACAGGTCCTGTCAGGTGCATGCTCCAGTGTGGGCTCTCCATGGGCTACAGAGGGATATCTGCTCCACCATTAACCATCATGGTCTGTAGGGGGACTGCCTGCCCCACTGTGGTCTTCACCACCAGCTGCAGGGAAATCTCTGCCCCGGCACCAGAGGCACCTTTGCCCGCCTCCTTCTTCACTGACCTTGGTGTCTGCAGAGCTGGTTCTCTCACATATTCTCACTCCTCTCTTCTGGTTGCTGTTGTGCAGGAGTTTTCCCCACCCCATTCTTAAACATGTTATTACAGAGGGACGTTGGTGATGGGCTCAGCCTTGGCCAGCAGGTGCATCTTAGAGCCTGCTGGCATTGGCTCTATCAGACACAGGGGAAGCTTCTGGCAGCTTCTCACAGAAACCACCCCTATAACTCTCCCGCTGCCAAAACCTGGCCACACAAACACAACGCAGTGGCCAGGCTCTTGGTGTGGCTCTATGTGTTCCTGTATCTACACAGAGCAGGCACCTGGACTGCATGACTGGGGCAAGTCTGGGATGACCCCGACCAGGGTAAACACAGACTTGGACCAGTTTAACGCAATCATGACAAGTCAGTCTCAGAAAGCTGCCTGCTGTTTCCTACCCTGAAGATCTGCTTGTTGCCCTGGCTCCTGTGGGAGACCAGCCAGCTTGCCCAGCTTCGTTTTTTTAGGTTGAATGAAGTTAGGTGTGTACTTCAATGCGTGCCTAATTAATAACATTTTATTTGTGTTAATTTGTATAGTTTATCTGTAATTATAGAAATGAAAAGTGGAAATGTCCCAACTGGTGTTCTGACACCAGTTAATGCTGTGCCTTGATTTTGAATCAATTTTTGGACTTCTCTTTTAAAGTATCAACTCCTAAGACTGTGGAGGCCTTCTGTTTGTCAGGAGAGGGCTTGTGTGCCCGTTTTATTAATATAAGTAATAAAAAATATATAATATGCCACTAAAATAAAGGTTATTTGCCAGCTATATTTGCCAGCTAATTAATGAGGAAAAATTCCCGTCCCCTGCTTCCCATGCATAGCTGGCATGGTGTCTTTTTTCACTCCGTGTTTGCCCCCGCTGCCCTCTCTGGCTCAGGTAGGCATACTGATAGCAACTACTAAACGCAGCATGTGGGGTTTTGGATTCTTTTGACTGTGTGCATTTCTCAAAGATATCAGGTGACTATTTCGACACATCCCAAACCTGCTTCCTTTCGCCCTGCTTTGAAATCAATGTCTGCTCTGAAGCCAGTTTGGTCAATAGAATTTTATCGCCTTCCCAGGAATTTGGGTTTCGTCCTTAAAGATGGGTAAAATGTAGTGCAGTTCCTTTAAATAACAAGAAGAAAGCAGTTGTTTTGTGGCTTTGCATTTCTGCCAGGTCTTCTACAATACTAGTCGCCTTCATCTTTCAAGGCTGTAAATCATGGCATGTGGGAAGAAGAAAAGCAGAAAGGTAGTAAACATTAGTCAAAACAGTACAAGAACCTGTTAATAATGCTCATTAATACATTTTGAAGAGAAATTACTAGATATTTCTTTCCCCCACGGGAAAGAGGGCTACTGAAGCATTCCACATAGGTAATTTCTCTGTAAAGTTCAGTAACTCTTACAGTGTTTAAACCCAAACATAAAAACACAGGCAAGGAGGAAACTCTCTAGTGTCGAAAAGTCTTCCGGTGTGTCACAATCAACAGATTTCTTTTTTACTATTCCATTTGAAAAGATCTTCCTGAAACTCCAGCTATAGTGATAAATTTATGGTCCCAGCAGGTCTGTCACCATAACACACACAGTATCTTCTGTAACTTCACGGGGATAACAGGATGTTCAGGTTTTCTGTAGACATGTCTGCATCACAAAAGCCCACTGCCACTGGTACAGGTAGCTTATAGCCCAGAGACACCCAGAGAGCAGCAGTGGGTCAGGGCTACACAGAGGACCCAGACTCCCATGTACAGCAAGATGACTGGAGCATTAACAGTCTAAAGGGACCACAGTCAGGGCTAAGGTGGTCTTGGTGTCACTCTCAGAGTCTTGATGGACATGTTATCAAATGGATGCAGAGCTTAAAAAATACACCTGTAGCTCCGAGTCATAGATGAGGCACGATTTCATTCAGCAATGTATTTTTCCATCTCTCTGGCTGAACAGAGCAGTGCTTTGGATTTCATTTTCAGGGTGGGTGAACCTAGCAGTTTCCATGAGCGCACAGACCTAGCAAGGAGAGCTGAGGTGCCCTATAGCTTCATAACATCATCCTGAGATGATGGGAGGACTGTATGACACATTGGAAGGTAGGGGCGAATTGTGATTGCTTAGTTTCACTGGGTTTCCCCAGTTAGAATCATAGTTACTTTTTTTCCCAGAAAGTAAGTAAAGGACAGTATTCAGGAGCTTTCCTATTGATATTGAGTTGATAAATAATAAACCAAATGTTGTTACTGTAGCTTGTTAAAACTGGTACCATGTAGTACATTTTCAGTATTCCTCTGGTGGTCTGAGAAGAGAGAGTCGGTGGGTACATGAGTTTGAGAACTGAGGAGCACAGCTGGCAGTGGCCTTAGCAAACCAAGACCCTACTTGCTGTCAAGGTTTTTGGAAACAGCACAGAGAAGAAGTCTTTGAGGTATGCTTTGTAAGATGATAAGTGGTCTGGGACACATTCACAAAGATTTCTTCTCAGCAATAAGGGCCAACACAGGATTCTCCAACATACAGATGCACTGGTTTCAGAACTGGGGTGTGGGTAGTGAAGCGGACTGGCGAGAGAGATTATCTAAACAAGTTCTTCAAGAGAATGGTTGGGTGTCTCAGGAAGGAGCCTGCTTGTGCCCTCTGAAGCTATTCAGCACTGAAAGATGTTCCAGGGATGGCAGTTATGGTGGACAATACGGTCAATGAGGAAAGCCTGTACCTTGTGTGTTGAAGCTGTGCTGAGGGAGAGGGATGAGCCAGACACCTTCCATAGAGGGCAGAGGAAAATTCTTAGGAGACTGCCACCTGGTGAGGCAGAGAACTGCTGAAAGCAAGACCCTACAGTGGGCTGGCGAAGGAGCAAACTCAAATCTTCCTATTTATATTGCATTGGATTTTGTCGCTTTGAGTTTTCTTGACTTAAAAGATATTTTTCTAGCTTTTATTGTATACTCCCTAGTAGTTTTTAGTTGGGTGAAACCTATTAGGGAGAGAAAAGGGCGTGTTTGCATTCTAAAGGCTCCTGATCCCCTTTGGGATCCCAGTAGAAGGGAGAGGTTTAAGGCTATTCGCGTCATTGCTGTGACTGACTGGGCTCCTGTCATGCAGACACACTGAACGCAGACGAGGGCTGACAGCATGAGAAAAGAAAGGCAGTGGGCAAAGTGACACAGACCCCTGCAACCAAAGGAAGTGGGGAAGGCAGAGGTGCTGCTGAGGAGGGATGAACAGACAAGTGCAAATACCGAAGCAGCAGGTCAGGAAAAGTAACCTCAGGTAGTGCCCTAAGTTTCTTTGAGGAGGAAAGAAATTGTATTCAACAAGACCAGTGAAAAGTGGTGGACCAGACTGGAAGTGGTGAGCTTAAACTTCAACTAAGTTAGTTGTGGGGATGTCTTCCTACTGGTCAGGACAGTGAAGTGCTGGAAAAGACTTCCTGGGGAGGTTATGGGGAGTCTGCCATCCAGAGCAGATTAGGAAAGCACCTGTTAGGATTAAAAGAGATATGCTTGATCCTGATTAAGGACCGGGTGGAGCAGGACAGACTACCGGACCTCCTGCAGCTCCGATTGGCTGATTGCAGCCCAGGAGGATAAGAGCTGGTATGGAAAGGTGGTGCTGTGTGGACAGATAAGCTGTAACTCTGCTGCAGTACAAAACCTCAGATACGGCTGACACGATGAGACAGGGATACCCCTTCTGGGCTCCAGCAAGGATGAGATACTGGGCATTGCTGGGCGCTGGGGGGTAGACACAGGGGAGCCGGGCTGGGAATTGTCCGGGTTTGAATTAAAGAATTCAAACTGTAGCCAACAGAATCAGAAAGGTAGGAGAAGACAGCAAGATGCAGCAATAGCTAGAGAGCGACACGGAGAAATTCTGGGATGTTAAGATGGCAGAGAGATTAGGGAAGAGATGAGCAGAGGTAATCAGGGTGTTTGCAAAGGGAAAATATCAGGAACTGAGGGAATAGGCACGGGGGTAAAAGGAGGATACAGAAGAGTGGCTACAGGGAAGTGAGGATGCCCAAACTCTCTGTCTTTAATAGGAGAAGAAGGAAGAAGAAGGAAGGCAGGGTAAAGAAAGAAAGGTGTAGCCCCATGAGGGCAGATTGCGAAGGCTGCCTTCTCCTGTCGGTCTTCACTGCCTGGAGTTCCTTATTGCAAAAAGCACGTTATGGTGTGACCTGCAGAGGGTTCTGTTAACATACCTGCTGCTCAGGAAGGCAACTACAGGAATTATTGGGTTTAGATTTGTTTTTCAGAAGTGATACAAGTTTCTGCCAAAGCGGGCCTAAAGCAGCTGCTTTTGATGTTGGCTACCAGTGTCAGGTCTGGTTTTTAGACAACGTTGTGATACTGTTGGAGGAACAGTCTGTTCTTGTAGAAGCCCTTTTACAATCCTGAAAGGTCAAAGCAATCACATGACAATACTTGTCCTTGCATGAGGATCCACCTTGCAGACCTGCCATGGGCTGTTAAGGGCGTGTTTAAATCAGGCATGTTCAAGCCCAGCGTTTAAATGATGCTGTAACTCTGTTGGAAGGATATCCAAAGGCTTTTGGTTTTTTTCCTAGTGAAAAGATTTTTTGATTCAAATCTTCCCCTCACAGTATGTGCAACCAAACGTTTACCACCAAATGCACAGGGAGGAGAAACAGAGATAAACTTGTCAGACTCCTTTTGTACAAGGTAAATGAGTTTGCTAGACGCAAACCGGCACCCACTAACTCCCCCAGCCCAGCGGTCTGCTCCGCATGGGTGGAACCATCGAGCAGCGCTGCCGAAATAATGAGCTCTGTGTGAGCACAAGGTTGCCTGAAGGACAAGGTCCTAACACTGAGAGAACTAAAGCAGGTTTTTAAAATCCTTCTGGCACAATAAGCAGCTTTTGCAGAGGAAAGGCTCTGCGGGCTTTGGGGTTTGTTTTGTAAATGGGGGCTGTGAACTCCATAATTCTCTAACAATATTGTTTGCTATTGCGTGGAACGGGTTTCAGCCACGTACAGGCAAAACCCCCTTGCTGCCCATGCCTGGAGGAACACCATGGCTTTTCTGCCTCTGCAAGCCTGGCTGAGGTTTCCACAGAAGCAGGTTAGATTGAGCAGGATAATATGCACCTTTCTCCCTGTTTAGCTTCCCCAGATGCTCCTGAAGAGACACACGTTTTGCTGAGCACTCTCCACTTCCTCTATTTATGCTCTGCAATTCAATAGGGATGACTGTAAGAATCCTCCTCCTGGGGAACTTGGCCGTCACCTTGTGTTAGGTTAAGTAAGGATTTGCAAAGCAGGTTGTTTTACGCTCTTCAGATAATGACTGATGTGGCACTACGGGAAACAGGGGACGCTGAAATCAGAGGGAGCCGCTTTTATGAGGTGTTCGGTTCCTCTGGATGTGCCTCAGTGTTCAAGGAGCAAAAACGTTTCTTAGAAAAGAGATGAACTTTGGAACGGAATCTTTAGACACCCCTGGCTAAAACACGCCCACTTCCTAACCCTCCAGAGAAGCCGGATCCATGCGTTACTGTCCCAGCAGAACATTCACCCTGTAGAGCCCGGGGCACCTCGAGAGCACACTGGGTACGTTCACGTCACTGAACTACAGAGCGGAAGAAAGTGACCTTCAACGCTGCAACCCAACTGGATTTTCACTCCTTGTCTCCCTTCGGGATACTGTTTTAGCTAACCATCTCCAAGGCACTCGGTTTCCTGCTGCAATCCACCAGTCTGGTGGACTACTATGGACCCGTCGGACGTGTCACTCGAGACACTTAGTGGAAAAAGCATACAACATATTACCTCCGTCTTAGTGTCAGAGGAGCATCACAGCCTCGGGAGACTGAGGGCCCAATGCGATGCGGTGGGGATCTGGCCACTCAGGAGAGCCTTTGCTGCAGCCCTCTTGAAGCAGTGAAGATACTGATGAGCTCTTTGGAAACAAGCCTCGGCTGGGACACGTTCTTCCGTTAACAGTGTAGACATAGCTGTTAGCTTGGTCACAGCACTGTGCCGTCAGATGCTAACGCCTTTTACGCTGGAGCTGCTTCAGATCTGCTCAGCAGAGAGGACAAGCAGAGGAATTCAAGCCTGTGGGCATCCCTATGTGAACCAGTCACGGACAGGGCTACACTCTCCATTAGTATTTCGTTCCTAACACTTCCTGGTTTGAACCATGGTTCTAATTGCGGGTAACTTTGCCAGATTACTCGGGATTATGTTTTTCATGACAGTACCCTGAAGATTTTTAGCCAACGTTGTTACGTTGTGCTGTCCATTTTCCAGAAGTCTGGCATGATTGTTATTGGAAAAATACTGTTCATATTTTCTTTGAAAAAGGGAAATTGAAGGGTGGAGGTAAAGTGGAAAGGGTTGTATTTTATTTATTTCAGTGAAAGAACAATGTTTTAAGAGGGAATGGTTATAAATGAAAGCTTTCTGGCTGCAAATCAGATGATTTTTGACCATTACAGGCACAAATTTCTGAAACAGCATTCAGGCAGGGTCATAAGTTAAATGATTTCATGTTTACAGAATTAATTATTTATACAAAGAATTGCAGTATAAATTAGAATATTTACGCAGAGAACTGTTACATGATTACTTGAATAGCAGACTTGATTAATTGGCCCAGGACAGCCCTTCTATTAGTTTGTTTGTATTTTCTAGCCCTTTGTTCTGTGTTAACATCGTTCACCTTTATAGCTGTACAATTTCATCCATTCTTGGTCTTGACTGGTTTAATCATTCTAGCAATATTCTAGTTCCCAAGACAAAAGGTTTTCTTATTTGCTTTCGAGAGTAGACCTAACCGGATAATTCTATGATTTTTTTTTCCGGTCATTTCTGTTTAAACAGATGACAGAGAACTTTGGTTTTGCCTTTACATTTTTCTACAGTTTTAAATTAAGACTACATCTTTGCATTCTATTCTGTGGACATCAGCAAATACCGCGTGCTTTCTTTGCAGCTTGCATTTTGAAAGGATATTAACTTATTGTGAGACTGCTGGTTGAGAAATAGACTTCCAGCAAAATCATGATGTATTCTGTTTAATGAACTTCAAGGGGCTCAGAATCATAGATCCAAACTGCTCCAAATAAAAAGAGGAACATTAACAAGCGTCGCAATCAATTCAGTGTCTTGCATTTATTCAAACTAAAATAAAAAAGAAGAGCAAACCCTTCCCCACATCGACTGGAAGAGTACTGTGTGGTAGCGCAGCTCTATGGGGACAACTCTTTTTAACTAATCACCCCTGTTTTGAACCCAGTTTTGCTTCAGCATGGGAAAGATTAATTGGGAGAGATCAAAGGGGTCTTTCAGGGTCAGCTAAGTGGTATTTCTCTTTGCTCGCCCTCTTGGCTGGCCTTTGGGCTTATCAGACTTGAGCAAGAAGCATCACGTCACCAGGAGCTCTGGAACACCGATGCACCAGTCCCGCCGCCTGCCGCACCTTTATGCATTTGAAAGTTGGTGCTGATACTGCCACTTCAAAGGCTCCGTTTCGCTCCAGGGCGTTCTATGTTTAAAGCGCTCAACATCAGTGGGAGGATTTTCACGTCATGTCACATCTCACTTTTGAAGTTTCTTGTTAATAGGGGTCGCCTTTGAAGACTTCCCACTCCTGAGAGGTTCTTCTCCCAGTTCCTCTTGTTGCAGGGATGTCTCTCACAAGATCTTTTAAGCAGTCCTCTTGAGGATTTTCTATCTTTAGGAACATCCCTTAAGAGCTTCTTATTGTTTAGGCCTGGGCCTTTTAGAAGAGTTCTGATACCCTTTAACAAGTTCCTGCTTGTGGGCCAGATCGTGCAGCCTCTACTCAGGTTTGAGGTCACTGTAGATACCTCTCCTGAGTAAGATGAGCATGACCTGGACAATACTTTTCTTCATGAGCAGATGCCATCCTTCTCGCATTACTCAAGTCTATTTAAAGAGAAAATACCATATATCTATTACAAAAATGAAGACACACTTCTTGTTATAAATACCATTTGAGTGATGGACAACTACATTTTTATGAAATCAGAAACTAACTCATGCTTAAATCCTGCACCTTTTTGGAGGAAAGCCACATTAACTTTGATTTCTTGTGATTCTTTTCTTCTCAGTGTTGCACTTTCTTGCCCTGGCTGGAAAATAACATTCCTTTTAGTATTACAGGCCTTATTGAGAACAAAAATGAAAGCCGCCTCTTCTCATGAGACTCTGAAACCCCAGAGGTCCACTAGGAAACTAAACTATTGAGCACTTGCATGAAGCAGGTCTTTGAGCTTTTTATTGCATGACTTAGTCAGTATGAGCATTCTCAGATGAATAATTTTAGAATGTTGTGTGTGATTTGAGAGTCTATTGTAATTCCTAGACCTTTTTTATTTTTGGTGGATAAACTTTAAACAAGTCTTTGTCAATTGATCCAATTTTTTGATGCCTTTTTTGTTGTACATATGTTTTGTTAGGTTTTGGTTTGGTTTTTTTCGAGTTGACCTGCCTGGCATAGTGATCTTAGACTCTGTGTGAATGGTGGAAGAGAAGCTACTGCGGAAAGACGCAAAGAGAGAAGATGTTACAGAAACATGAAGCAAGTCAGGCTGCAAAAACTGAAAACGCCTTTGGAAAGCTTAATGGAGAAGCAAACAGCCACACGAGAATAAACGGAACTGGGCGTCCAGTGGGCTTGTATCTTGTAACTGATTCTCTTGTTCACTGAGGAAAAGGACAGCAGGTGCAGTCTGAAGACCTGGGGGGACCTTGTCTAAGACCTGGATCAACGATGGACATTTCTCTAGCAAGGTAGATAGTCTAGGGAGAGAACTTCCTGAAGCAGAGAAGAAGGGGAGGTTGGCTGAAATGCGTTCTGAAGCACCTGAGCGAAGAGAGAGTGAGGGGCTGCAAAGCAGAGGTGTGTGGAGCTGCGTCAGGGTAAAGTGATCAATGGTGGTTACCTGGGAAAACCCTTGCAGCTAGTGATGAATTTAGCCCCTTGTTCTGGGAAAAAAAAACCAGAGACAACAGGCAAGAGGAAAAACTTAAGATAGTGAGGAAAGAAGGCTGTGTAAATGAGACAAGCTGTGGGCCACTTGTCTTCACTTTCAGAGAGGAAAGATCCTCCTTTGGAAGCCCACGGTTGAAAACTTGATGTGAAAGTTTATTTTTAAATGAAAATTATCCTAAAATCCTGCATTATTGGCATGTCATAAAATGGATTATGTGTATTAACTGATATTATAAAATTAAAAGTACATCTACTTGAATAGGCTTTCATTTTAAAATGTGTTCAACATTTTACAGAGAAAATTGTATGTGATTACTGAAGAGACAACTGAGCAAGATTATGCGCTGCTGCTAATACATCTACTGCCACGTCAAGAAGGTCTTTGTTTTTTTCTGAAGATATTAATAGTTCTATAAGGATTTATTTTAGTTCAAGGTTTCAAGGTGTTTCTTTTCAACAAATAGGAGAATTTTCAACAGAAATGAGAAAATAGAAGACATTTCGTGTGGTAGTACAGTAGCAGCTGGTTATAGTATCCTGGAAAAATTGTTCCTGGCAAAGAACAATGTTAAAAGCAACCCCCCTACTACTTTATATAAGAATTGGATAAAAGTAACGTACACATTTTGGTTACTATACCATGTTACCTCTTGAAATAAATACATGCTTAATTCACACAACTGCATTGTTTTCTCCTGAAAAATTGTTTCTTTAAATGACTCCAGAATTGCCTGGTCATGTCCAGTTTCCAAGGCTGAAGAAGCTCTGAGGTTGTTTATGATGTGCTCATTCCGTCCCCGTCTCCGACAGCCAGGCTTATGCTGAAGTAGGAGCCCCCATTGTAATCGGGTTTGTCTAATATCTGCCACTTAAATTCTCAAACCTAATTTTCTCTTTTCAAAGATACTAATGTTTTCATCAGTAATGTCAACTTCTAACCAGAAATCAATGAGACTCTTTTCTTGTCTCGCTCCTTCCGAAATCGAGACTCTTCCCATCGCCCATTACTGACATTCATATTTGTATGCAATAAATGAAGTTTTCTGCCCATAATGAGGGACTGTTGTGATAAATATCAAACATGACTTTGAATGAAACACAGGGCCGTGCGACTGATACGTAGCGGG
Source organism: Bucorvus abyssinicus (assembly GCA_009769605.1). Taxonomy (NCBI): domain Eukaryota; kingdom Metazoa; phylum Chordata; class Aves; order Bucerotiformes; family Bucorvidae; genus Bucorvus; species Bucorvus abyssinicus. Next base: position 34,100,859 of record CM020033.1, on the reverse strand, counting down.
AGATACCATCTCGAGTAACGTCAGAATAATTTCTGAAGCTAAGGAGGAAAAGATAATGTGGAGCAGAAATAGATAGCTGGAAAAAAAAAAAACCTTTGCCAACCCACCCAAGAATGGCCCTCACAATGTTATCTCAAGCAGTAAAATCTGCTTGTTCAAGGAACTATTAATCCTAGCACAAAACGCTGCCCAAATTTTGTAACCGAGCAGCAGAACACAAAGTCTGGCTGAGGTAGAGTGAGCATTAATGAGGCAGCTCTTGTAAGTGGCAATGAGTTTCACTGTTCTCCCTTAATTTTTTAGTACGTACCCAGGAATTTCCCAGGGGATATGGCAGGACTTGCGGGAATGAGCTGGCAGTTGTCTCCTTGTTTCCCATCTCTGTCCCAGCCTTCACAGTGCACGTTGCGGGGGACAGGGTTCAGCCACGCCAGACCCCGCGGACGAGCACTGAGAAGCTCTTCTCTTTCCGCAGTTGTGGGCTGCATCTCTCGGAAGCCTGGTGTGTGCCTGTGATGCTTTAAACGCCAGGCTGGCAGGAGCAAGCTGGGACAGCCCTGGGCTCTCAGAGACTGGCCCCGCTCCCCGGTGCTCCAGTATGTGCATTTCCAGTGCCCCAACTGCTCCTGGCACTGGGGTCAGAGCATGCTGCTCTCTGCTCTCCTGCAGCCTACCTAGACGTTACTTGGTTCCTTTCAGACAACGAGACAAAAAGTCCCATGGCATTGAGATAGTTGCTCTACACGCCGCAGCCACCTGGCCCCTCATGGTAAAAGCACAGGGAAAACCCTGACCTTGCTCTCCACACCCCAGCCGTGTCACCGACTGGGAACCCTGAGACCTCCCCACACAAGCCCCTTGGCAAAGCAAGTGCAGTGCTCAGGTGTTAGTCCATATTTGCACGGTTTGAGGTTTCTTTTCTTTAGGTAGGGCAGTCCATCCTGGAACGCATCTGAAGTTGCGTAGTGACAGGTTTCCACCGCAGTTCCTGTGAAGCCTTTGCAATGAGCTGTGGAGTTACCTAATGACTAGGAGCAAATACGGGCGCCCGGTCCTTGCTTGGCTGAGGCTGCGTTGTTCCCAGTCCGTTGGTGGTCTGAAGGTTAGCTCAGCCGTCACAACGGCGAAAGATTGTTCTCTTTTGTTACGAAATGAAAGGTCTCGATTTCAGATGACAGGCAATAGGGCAGGAAAAGCGTTACTTTTTTAGCAGAAAAAGTAAAATGCTGCCAAGTGGCTGCAGGTTAACACAGATCTGCTGTCCAACAGCACCAGAATAAACGTTAGTGCAGGGACCGGGTCGTGAAGTTTTCATGCCGATTTCTGGCCAACTCTTTTAGACTGATTTCTTTAATTATCTTTGGCTTTGGCTGGAGTTTTACAATCATTGGTAGGAAACTACTGTAAAGACAGTAATTGGGGGTTACAAACTGTTTAGATAGAAAGACAGAATGTTAATATTTATCCTAAAAACTAGCCACTGGTAAGCTTTGGTATTAGAGGAAAAACCACAAGACTGTTCCTCTTCACTGGTAGCTGGATATCATATTATTGTTATAGAAAAGTAATATTGCCGGCATTAGAAACCATTATAAACCTGCATTCCATGTATAATTCCGTCTCATGTGTATTTTAGTTTTGCTTTAAATACAATGTCTAGGAAAACGTTGCTCTCTGTCAGGATCAGGTAGTAATTTTTTGAATCACTGATAATTTAATTCTTCAAATTGATTGTAAAAATGTCAGCAACAAAAGTTCTGTCCCCAGAATTACAGTATTTGTGTCAATATATCCCTCGCTTGGGTAGATGTAGAGACAAGAGACACTTTATTAGTCAACCCTTTACTGAAGGTAAACTCTTTCTTACCACCTTTTTGTTTCGCTCATTGAGAGAAATCTAGAGACCGGCACGAACCACAGGCTGCTGTGTTACATTGGTGGAGAATCACCTGAAAGGCTCCCAAGTCAAAATTCTGGGTAGGCCTATGAGAAACTGTCATCACGCAGGTTTCTGGATAGGGTAGTTGTATCCCTACGAACAACATAAATATTTTGGATAAATATTCATTTACCTTTTATTGCCTTTGTTGTATCACCAGTGTGACAGGTGCCTCCCAATGCCTTGGGGGTAAACAATGAAGCAGATATTGCATGGGGTGCACGTACACAGAAGTTTTCTTTCTCATTAAAGTGTCTCAAGCAACTGGTAAGGGGAATGTGGAGAAGAACCTACAGAAGTGAGGAGCAGATACAAACTGACAGGCATGCAGATGTTTGTTCACATCTGGAACAAGTTTTGATTTCTGCCAGAATTGTATTTACTGCTTAGTTGTTGCCCACAACCGTCTTATTTGCTGTACAGGGAAAGAAAATAAAGAAGAATAAAATCTTCTTTTCAAGAAGAAAAATAAAATCCTGAAGAAAAATACAGTCCCACGGTAGCAAGAAAGAAACCCCACCAGCATGAAAAGACGGGCTAGAGAGATAGAGCATGCCAGCTGGCTGAGGTGACACCGAACCGGTTCCATCATTACGGTACTGTGAGGTGTTTATCTTTAGTTGGGCTGTAAACCAGTGAAAGATCTCTAAATAAATACTAGGAAACCTTTATCTTCCCCCATCCCCTTCATCTGCTCTCTTTCGGCTCTGACAATAGACCATGTCATCCAAGTATGTTTCTGATACCTGTAATTAACATCTCAAGCTTTTTTAAGAGAGAAATCCCACCCAAACAAACACTATACATTGTTGTATGCAAGGTCTTACGTAGCCCAGAAAAACTTCCTTGCAGCTCAGTGTAATGAAAGTTCAGTGTCCTGCCAACAGGCACTTCTCGAGCGATCTGCCTGTGGGGTGGATAACGACAGATCCTACGCACAAATCCCACCACGCGTGAATGGGTTAACACCACTCGTCTATGAGCAGAGCGAGCACTGACTAACCTGGGCAGGGAAGGGTGTTCTGGGTGTTGATGCACGAAGAGAGGTCCATCCTGGGTCTGCTCATCGCTGGGTGAACCATCGCAAACGCGGACGTGGTGCGGAGGTCGGGCTGTCCCTGCGGCCGGAGGTGACTCCGTTAACAGTCAGGGAACACATCTCACATACTCGATGTTTTCCAGGTGGTACAGCAATGTACAAAGTTAGGTATTTTTTAAAGCCGAGGTATTTTTGGCTTGGTTTTGCTCTGAGGAGCACATCCAGCAGTGCCGGCAGAGCCTCTGCAGATCGCTGCCACTGCGGCAGTGCAGAGCGTCAGGCTGTGCGCCCGGTCCCTGTAATTCTTCTTCACACTCCGCTTCTGTTTAATAAATGAAGCACCGTGTCGTTTCCATTTCGCACTGAGAGGACCACGTGCCTCTGCAGCAGTCACGGAAGCCACGGGGAGCTGGGGAGGGCCTGGGGGGGGGCCATCAGCTGCAGAAACCCCCATCGGTTATGAGCACACATCAGCCTTTGTGCTGAGACACCAACAGCTCTCACGGCTACGTCCTGAGTGCGGAAGGACGGCGTTTGGGGTGATGCTGCAGGAAGCTGCCTGCCAGGTGCCACTCTGACTGTGCCCTGGTGGGCACCCCTTCCAACGCCCACATTATTGCCTGGAAAGCTGGGAGAAGGAAGGGCCCGGCAGGAAGTTTTTGGAGGAACATCTGTCATCTCCAGTGGTGTATAGGAGAAATGCTGAGGCTGTTACGTTAGCATCTATCAGAAAGGGGAGAATAAAACATGGTTGAGGGAGGTGTAAGGAGGTGTTACCCATGTAATTCCTCACCAGTCTGGAAGCCAGCCAGGTCTGGAGTGTGCCTCTTGACCGGTTGGTCATCTTCCATTAATATGCCTTCTCCCCTCCAAATCCCTTCACAGCTCTGGCTCTCTAAGGTCTTGGGACGGGAAGTTCTGCAGTTGAATTTTGGGTCAGGCTAACAGCAGTTAAACTTTGTTAGCAGATACTTTCACCACTCCTCCAAGCGTGCACTTTGCCCACACCATTCATGGTTTTCCACCATTGCCCTTCCTGCCGTTTCTTTCTCCACATTTCCCCATCACCTCCCGTGCTTTCCAGAGGGACGTTTTGGGTGGAGGCTTTTTGATACCCCAAATCATCCCTGCTGCCCTTCTTTGCACCTTTGTTGTCTGCAGGCATGTTGCAGGGCTGCATCCTACAGCCGGGAGGTGTCACACTGTGAGCTTATGCACGGACCCAAGGAGAGCGCATTTTCCCTGTGACTTTCCTCATAATTCTAAATGTTTCATTTGCCTCTTTGACTGCTGCAGGGCATTGAACTGACGTTTTTTTAAAAAAAGTCTGTCCTCAACGACTTTAAGATCCCTTTCCTGAGTATATAAAACAAAGGAAGTTCTAACAATAGAGAAAAGGACACAGCAATAACTTATTAAAAACACCACAGCAGTGAGTCACCAGTAGAAGCAGGCAAAAAAGCTGAACGCTTGCTCCCACAGTATCTGCCTCTGCAGCCTTTTGTCAATTTGCCACAAACTACCTCCCAACCAAATGCTTTTTATGCCTTTTTTTTTTTTTCATGACTGCTTTGTTCCCCTTTGGTTTTCCACTGCCCTTGGCGAACAGTGTGTTCCACCCAGCTGACGAAGCTGTGGAAGGAGTCTGCCTCTCGCCTTTAGTCCAGTCCTGAGGCGTTGTTCCTCCCCTGGGCGAGCCCAAAGGCTGTCACCCATGAGGCTGGCGAGGGAAGGGGCAAGAGTCACTGCAGTGGTGACGGTGCTTTCTTGCTTCCTCCACATGCATTGGAACGGCACAGTCTGCCTCCCAACTCTTCACAGGTGGATGAAGAGAGAGAAACACCTAAGATTCTTTCTAACAAATGCCCTTGTTCCCACCACAACTACGAGCAGAGGCACCATTAGCAGCACTAAGCTTTTTCGGTTTGGGCACCGTCTTTTCACGGCTGCATTATCGAATAATACCTTAATGTAGAGCTGCTCAATGCTGGAGGCACAGTTCAAGCCTCGCAGCCTTGCCTCCCGCATTTTCCTGTGACACGTTTGGGGAATGCCCGCCCCCAAAGTCCTCATAACCCTGATCCTGTCCAAATTCTGACAAGGTGGGGTACAGGTGCACAGCCCTCCAGAGCAGTGTGGCTGCCCGGGGAGGTGCCATGTACTGCATTGCATTCCTGAGGACAGTCTTCATCGGAAATGCTAGGCTTTGATTTACTCACACGATTTCGGACTATTCCTCTGTGCTCTGAGAGCAGAAACCAAAGTACTGTGTGAGGCCCATGACACACCAAAACCTGCCGTTCCTGCTAGCTTGGATGGTGCTACTCAGAGCTAAACCTCTCAGCCTCCCTTTCCTCTTCTGTTACTGGTACCACTTCAGTGAAGGTGCTGCCTGCTGGGTCAGAAGCTGGTTTATGCTCTCACAGAAGAGGAATTGTTCTGCAGTGCATGAGACAAAACTCTTAAAAGCAGTTTGAAAGTAGAGGCTGGTTTTTGACTAAACAAAGCGTCCTCCGTCCTGTGTGCTGCTAATGTGTCCGTCCTCCTAGCAGGACATGAGACCGTGACGTGGGACACTGCTCAAGTCCTCAGCAGTCAGGTTTGTTTAGAGGAACATCCCCGACGAGGAAATCGCTGGGAATACGTTCTAGAAATATCACTGCAGATCAGGACCACTGAGGCAAGGCAATCTTAAGAAACCATCCAGTGGATATTTAAAACTGTTTTCTGTTAGAGTTAAGCTGTAACTAATGCTCCATGACGACTGGCATCCTTGGAGGACTTTTGAAGTACCCACTTAAGGGAAGAGCTGCTTCATTCTAGTGTGCAACAAGAATTTGGGCGGTCCTTTGTCCCTGGGCTCTCGAGTGAGTGGTCTAGGCTTGCTCCCTCTGTTCCCACCTGTAAAGTTGGGGAAAGTGCCATAGAGTGAGACACTTGAGCGTGCTCAGACACTGTGGTGGTTATGACAATGAGGAAGGGACTTTTTAAGTATCTGGATAAATCAGAGCTACGGGAGGGCGAGCACGGCATGCGTGCCCAGTGGTGTTTGTACGGCAGCCTTCCCTATTTCCCACTCCTCAGGCTGGAACTTGAGCTCTGGGATTTTTTGGCCTCCTATTGACATTCTTTCCAGATTTAGTGCCCTGTTTCTGAGGAATTATTTAGAATAAATTGGACTGATGTAAGAATTTTAACTCAAGGCCACACAATGTATTGACAGATTTCTTTATTCTGGGTACAAATTAATAGCCCTTTCAAAACACCTTGTATTTCTAGTTACTGCTGGGAATTCCTCATTCATTTATTACTTTCTGAGAGTAAAGCCAGCTTGGGAGCAGATAGGGAGCAGATAGGGAGCATACAGATTTTTTACTGAGTTGCCTTGTCTTCTAATCTGGGATATCTGCTTACAATGTTAGCTGTTCTATGCGGAACTGGGAGAAATATTCATCCGGGGCTGATATTCATATGCGATGACTGTCATGGGTTAGGGCTGGGCTGGGCTCTAGATGAATGCCAGATACTCTATTAACCCCCTTCCGTCCCCAAAGGGGAAGAGAAAGGGAACAAGGGAGAGAGACTGATGGACTGGAAAAGAAAACGAAACCTGCTGTTATGAAAATGAAAACAACAATAATAAAATGAAATGTATACAAATATATACAATACCAACACCAAACACAACCTCCCCAATGGCACCACGTCACCATCACCACTGACGCTGCGGGCAGGCACTGGGGAAGTCCCAGGCTGGGCTCAGCAGCAGATGGGAACTCATGCAGGAGCTGGATTCTGGAACTGGATTCAGGGATGCACAGATTGGGATCGAAGGCAGAACGGACACAGTCCTCCTCAGACACCGGCCATTGGAGAAGAGAGCTTGACCCTTGTGACCCCTCAGCTTTACACCAGATATGATGTCTATGGGATGGAACACCTGGTTGGTCAGTGTAGGGTCACCTGTCCTGTCCGCTCCTCCCCGCAGGTGCAGCCTCTCACTGAACCCCACCGTGGGACACAGGGTTCAGCAGGGACCTTGGTGTCCATAGGTCCAAGTACAAGCCAGAGCCTGTCTGCATCCCAGCCCCTGGCAGCGACTGTGCCCATCCAGCGCTGTCACTGCTGGAAGCAGCCACTGTCTGCACAAACACACCGTTAACTTCAGCCAGTGCCGTCACTGAGCAGAGACGGAGCTGGGAAGGGAAATCTCTGACCAGGATCGGTTCTGTTCTCACTCCAACCAGGACCTGACATGCTTACAGACATATTAAGAATGGTCAAACCCACACCCCAGAGCACAACCCACTCAGCTGACTCCCACCTCTTCCAGTGAACACCCTGCTGTGTGAGCATCCTGCCTTCGAGCAGAAAGACTATTGCAAGCTTTGTGTGTACCCCATGTGCCTGAATTCTGCCACTCTCCCACTGTCCCACTGGAGATCACCGTGACCGTCTCTGTCAGCCAATGCCTCTGTCCTCACAGCTCTCCTTCCCTGTGGTCAGCCAGCGTCCGCCTCACGTTTGCAAAACTGGGGTTCGGGGAACCAAGCTGAAGGTTCCCGCTGTGGCTGCTGATGCACCAAGGCCTTTCCTGCCGCGGGCGCCTGTTCAGATACGAGAATTCGGAACAAGTGTTGTGAGCCATGTTCCAGCCCGCGTGCCCGGGCCTGCTGATAGCGACTGCTATTCGGCCAGCAGCGTTAATCCATCAGGCTTCTGGAGTGGACAGAGAGTATTTTCAGCCAGCAGGCTGAGCCATAAAATCTAAAACTCAGCAAGAGCTGCTTATAAATAGTATGAAACAAAGTAGTGAGAATTAATCTTGTGTATCCACGGGGGGTTTAGGTTAGATCCTTTTTCAAGACAGAAAACAGGGGTCTATTTCTGAAGCAGTCATGAGGGTTTTTTCACTTTGACTTATCACTTGTAAGTGAGTTCAGAGGAAAAAGATGATAGATTGAAAAAGAAAAAAAAAATATCTCTTCTTTCTCCTTGCTGCAGTTTAGGTTAGGTCATGGCAGCACAAAAAGTTGATGTGGCATCTGGCACAACCAAGGCGATGAGCAATCTTGACAAGGGCATTTGGGCAGCGAGGTGGGGGGGGGCGTGTGCTGCATCCTAAAGAAGATCAGCCACTGATTAAGCAAATTTTTCTTCTGCAGCAAATGATCCAGTTTGGGGCTCCTGCCCATGCCTCCTCCCTCCTCAGAAGAGGTTGATAGCCCCAGTCTGTGCTGGATGTCAGTGAGCTCTTTGTGTAGCTGCTGCCTAATCATCCAGCTAATCCGTGGAAACCTGGCGGGAGAGCAGGACGAGGATCTGCCAGTGGTGGGGAAAGGGGAGTCTCTTAAACCCAGAAAAGTGAGTCACCCCCTTGGTCAGGTTTCCCATCCAGCAGTAGTTCTTGTTAATGGGAGGGAGCAGCTGATGAAACTGGTCTTGCTCGTATGAGAAGGCAGTAATGTCAAGAGCTGCGATACATCCACAAGGTGGGCACAACCGTGGTGTTTGACAGCCTTCTCTGTAGCACATTCGAAAGGGCAAAGAGGGGGACGCCAGCTGTGTAGCAGCTGGACGGGTGGTAGATGGGCTGGCAATAAGAGCGCTCAGGAAAGAGAGCTCAGCCTGGCAGCACTTCTCCAGGAGCCTCCGGGAATCTCAGCAGGACAGGGCTCTTAGGGACCCTCAGCACAAGGGAGATTACGTTCCTCAAAAGGAATTGGTGTTTGTTTAACAGCTTCCAAGTGAATTTCAGATTCACGCTGCTATTAAACATGAAATAGGTGCTAATGCAAAGGAAGGGGGCGGCAGCTGCACGCACAGTTCCTGTGCCAGAGTTTTCTGACCTTTTGAAATATTTTACGTGAGATGTCTAACGCTGACAGTGTCCGGGAGAGAAAGGGAAGGAGGGTGCAGAGAAGGTAAGATGTTTGCCTCGGTATTGGAACTTCCATCAGCATCAGCAGTGGCTGAAGTGTGCACGTTATTCTGCAAAAGAAAGAAGGATCAAAGAGTGTGGGCAGCATTTGAGGGAGAATAAAGTTAGCTATCCGTTCCACCCCGCTTCCCGACCTTAAAGGATTTTGATTAGGCTGCTCTCTGACAAGCCTGAAGGAAGGACCTCTGCTGTTCATCTCAGCCTTATGGATTTGTGCCAGGTTTCTGGTCACATTTATACTGACTTGTCCCCAGCAGGACAGAAAAAATGTCCTATTTTTAGCAAATACAAAGATGTAGCATATGGCACGCAGTCTATCATCCTGAGCCCTGGGTGCGTACAAGGAGCAGGGTTATCTGGGATCACTGCCTGGATGGGAAGCCCTCCAAGGACAATATCTGCGGTGTCCATGTTTCAAGAGGTAATGTTCTTTCTTCTGAGTTCACGCGTCACCTTGCTTAATGACACTAAAATCTTTCATGCGAAGCAAAATCCGTGGTCGTCACGACTTTTGGTCAGGTTTCAACTTCTACAGTAGCTGCAATGATTTTTCAAAAGGGTGCCTCTGTCTCCTCAGACAACAGTACCTCATGGCCATACCCTCTGAAAAGCTGTCTACAGAGTGTGCGCATTTCTTTGGAAAGAAAGTCACTTGCTTGGTATCTGGTAGTGAAGTCTTTGTCCAGTGGGACTCCGAAGGATATGAGGTGCTTCAGGAAAAACAGTGCTGTGCATGTGGACCATAAAAGGATCTGTCATTATAAGAGCTTTAACTATATCCACGCTTGTACTTTTGCCATTCTCTCCTGCTTCTTGAGTATGTTACCCAGAAGACAGGGGCACTGCAAATCCACCGGTTATTCCTGCCATAAAATTGGAGTATTATCATGCGGAACCCAGGGAAAACTTTGTTTTGACTTAATTGCTCAGCTGCGTGGATCTAGTGGAGCACATCCACAATGCAGACGCGGGGCAATGCCTGTAGATGGCATCACTGTGCCCTGTTCAGGCGCTAAAGGGTGATGCATAGACGGATTGAAGGGCTCAGCTCTGGTCTAGATGTCTTCTCCTTTGACCTGAATGGTTTTTTCTTAGTAGACCCAAAAGTCCAAGATTCACCAATCCACAGTGGTTGGACAGGACACTCGATCAGTAACTTCGAACTGTATCATCATCCATAAACTCTCTGAATGGCACCTGTTTGTTCAGAATAAAATGTTTGTCATGTAGACACGGCCTCTAGTTTAATTATTTGAGGTCTCCTTCTTTAGATGTTGGGGAGATGCTGACACATCTCAGGCCATCTTGTCCTAAAATTTACGTATTCCTGAAAGAGCCATTACATGAGCTTTGCTCTGGAAGTGACCAATGCTTATGAGGGTAGCCTGTCATGACTAGTTTGCGTTAAAATGTCTTCTACGAAGCTCTTCATGTTTGCAGTGCAAATGATAAGGTTAGGTGAGGTAAACCTCATTTTCTTGCCATATTCGTCTTGCAGACTCTGAGTTTGGAGGCATCTTGGGGTATTTATGAGCAAACCTTCCCAGGCATTACCTAATTTGGAGAGAATGGTTATGATTAATTCATAAATAATTGTTAAGAATTTCTGCCTTCCTAAGAGAAAGGTGACACGGGAAGCAGAATGTTTTTTTTTCCTCTTTCCTTTCTTTCCCACATGTCCTCCTCTTTCCATGACAGGGAAAGAAACATCCCTATTTCTTCCCGATAGGTGCCTTTACAAATGTTTTCCAGCTGCATACTGTGATATTCCCTAGCTACTGGGTAAGGCAAATTCACCTCAATAAAAAAGCCATAAAAGTTCACTTTTTCTGCACAATTACTTTTTTTTTTCCTTTTCCTGTGTAGAAACCTCACAATGCCCAAGTTTCCTAAAAACACTGGGAGTTTTTATTTCCGATAGAAGGGTTTTTTTCCTTTGAGGGCTCTGGGAAATTTTCTGTTTACTTCTTCATTTGGCTCATGGACATGAGCAGCCTGTTCTGTCCACAACTTCCCTGTGTAAACCTCACACAAACAGTTTAACCAGGGCTATTTCCACCCCTTCTGAAAGGTTTCCTCCTCACCTGTGGCAGTAATCTCCCAAGTAACACTTCTAGCACAATGTGTCAAAAAGACACTAAAGCATTTCTTACCGTCCTTAACACGCCGAGGTAAAGTTCTATGGTGAATCAGGAGTTGCTACTCAGGAAGCCGAGTTGTGCCTGCAACACACATCAAGCGAAGGTCCGGAGGCGGAAAACTTAGAGCTCTCCCAAAATGAGCCATCCTCTCTTTTAAGCCAGAGCTCCAGGCTTACACAGTGCCTATGTTTACACTGATAGTAAGACTCTGGCCTAAATCTGCCACCTGTGTATACGTGTAGTGTACACCCACAGTGTGCTACAAATGCTCTACAGCTTCCATTGACCCCGGGAGCTGGCCAGCCCCATCTTGGAAGTTCTGCTGGGCGGCAGCGTTTGTCTTCCCACGTGCCTTCCCGTGTTCAAAACATCCTTAAAAACCACGGGCTGTGAGCCGTTGCCATCAGCAAACACCAACCCTGTCTCTCCTGCTCCTGATTTTCTTCCTTTCTGCAACTGATTTCTTGTCCCTGTTGCTCACTCTTAGAAACAAGCCCAGAAGAAGACAGGAAACCAGTTCTGAGAAGGACCTAGCGCAGTGGAGATTATTGCAGTGTAAATATCTGTAATAAATGCGGGAGGAGTGACTTAACAGTTTGATTCGGGTGAGGAGAGTTCTCAGAAGGGATCTGAGACAGGCAGACCAATAGATTGGCAGACCTACCTTTAAGGCAATCTCTACAGTGTTCCGAGTATTAACACCTTAGCACTGCTCTCGGAGAGGCTCCTCTCTCTGCTTAACATCAGGGGTGTATACTGAGAATTTGTAATAAAAAACCACAGTGGGTCTTGGAGATGGAGACACTCCTAAATGCCTGAGTTAGCCTCGAGGGAGATGCCCTTAAATACCAGAAGGGCTCCAATCAGAGCCCCTTATGGTGACCATACCTGCTCTGAGCTTTGCTGAAAAGGCCTCCCTGTCATCTGGAGCAGTTTCAAGCTTCTCCCTTGCAAACCCTACACTCGTTCTTAGTTCGTGCACTGCCCTGGCGCTTCCTTTCAGTAACAGTGAATGCTGTTTTCTTCCTTCTTTTGTCTGGCTCTTTGGCAAACCCTCATTATCCCTCCTTGCTTTTCCACAAACCTTGAAAGGCAGCTGGGTGGCAAGCGGTTATTGTCGATGCCCATCATGGGGCCCATCAGCTATTCCCGCACCCCTTTGATGTTGTTGAAGTCTAATTCCTCGTGCAAGGGGGGCTCCACTCCCAGCGCACATTGTGCGTCCCAGGGAGAACAGGGTCTGATTGTGCTGCCAGTCAAAGCGCAGTGGAGATGCTGCTGGGGCTGATAATGGGAGCTGAAAAGGTGGCTGACATCACAGGCTGAGGAGGGGAGGGGGAGAAAGACAGACCATGAGCCATACTGGAGCTCAGTGGCTGAGAAGAATAGCCAGGCTCAGTCGGAGGATGGCAGAGGAGAAAAGGAGTTTCCATAGAGGTGGCGGAAAAGCAAAGGAATGGCGTTTCATCAGCTCCGTAAAGGGCTGGGATTCTCCTTTGAGCAGTGACAGACCTTCTGTTTGTTAAACTGCTTCACTGGCTTCTAGCCCAACATTTACGCTCAGGCGAGCTACAGCTTGCAGTGCTTTGGAGGCAGAGGGAGCGTGTCAAGAATACTGGCTTTTTAGGATGATTTGGTATGTCAAAAATTAAGAACTTGTCTCCTTATATTTCTTCTTTCTCCTTCCTCCCCCCCTCTCTTTCTGAGGGTAACCAGCTGCATCGGGTTCGCTCAAACTCAAACAACTGGTTTTCCTTTCTTAGAACACGTTTCCAGCCGGGGCACGCCTTTGGAGAGAAGCAAGACCACCAGCCACTGCAGGGGCCAAGGGCGATGAGGGGCTCTGAAAGCGTGACAGCTGAGCCGGGGGACTTACATTTAGAAACAAAATGTGATGAGAAATTCCTGGAAAACTAGGATTTTAACAACAAATTCCGTGGACTTTTCCTGGCTTTTCCCTGTTATCTTTCCCGTGCTCTGTCTCCGTTACACACCTTCCTTCCGTGCAATGGTTTGCCACGAACCTGGTGTACTCTGAATAGCTATGCTGGGCTTCAGGCCCCTTGAATTCATCCAACAATAAGGACACGGTAACGTTCACTGTACTGCGTGATTGACAGAAACCCGAGCTGTAAGACTTGGCTTCATTTTTAATCCTCTGCTTTTGGGAGGTGATAGAGCTCGAGGTTCTCTTTTATCAGCACTTAGCGCGACTGAGAATGAGGCAATCAGTTACAATTAGGCACATATAAAGAGGGTGAGGAAAGCTAAGCGTAGTCCCTTCTGGAGGAAATATAACAAACTTGTTTCACTAAAATGATAAAATACGGCAGCGTTTAAAAGGAAGGTGATGAAGAATTGGAGGAAACAACAACCCTCCAAAAAGAAGTTCTTTGAAGACTCAAGTTTGGTTTTCAGTGCTCTCCTTAGCTGCTTCCAACACGCTGTAGAAATCACCCCGCGTCTGCGCTTTCTAGGTCCTTGGGATGGCCTCCTCAGGCTGACTGCCTGTCCCTTAGGTCTGGATACATGCAGGGCAGACAGCAGTGTAACCGGGATCTCTAGGAATGAAGTACGGTATAGACGTTAATAGGACGAACGATCACTGGTGTTCCAGTTCTTACCTTCTATTATATACTACGTTCCTTTGCCTCCCTTCACAGTTTTTTCTTTGTACCATCACGGAGCCCTTGTCCTTCAGACGCACTTCAGCTCTGGGTTTGGAAATCACCTGGCACGGTCAATGGAATGGGCCAGTAGGAATAGTAAATTCCATAGGTAAGAAAGTGCATGCTGAACAAAGGCATGTGCATTTCCTCTCTTTGTATATACTTTCTTCACACTCTGTACTTCACACTGATCGAATATTATAACAATTCGTTGTATAACTTACCCCATTAAAAACCATATTAATATTTGGAACATTACTCCTTTATCGTATCCGCTCACTTTTTAAACTATATTTGAATCACATTATGAATTTTGGCAGTGATTTTTCTGGCATTTGCCAGATGACTAATCAGGTCAAAAATCTCTTTATTGCAACAAATTTGTGCTGGGGTGATCTGTAATGCCATGGCAGAACTGGTTTGTGACATAAATATGTGCATCTGCATTTGCATACAAGCATTTCAGTTCTGCCATCCGGCACCTCCTTCAACAGAAAGTTATCTCGGATAATTCCTGAAACCATTGACCTGTGAAATGGATTTGCAGTTGGACTCCTTGAGACCACACCTTCCTCTAACACAAGCGAAATTCAGCTTCTTTGAAACAACTTCGCTGGGCTCCCGGCCACCTCTGCTGCCTTCCAGAGGGGTTTTTTGTCATGGGGTTGTCACCAGATATTTTGGTATTAGACAGTGGTATATCTTGGACAAGAAATGGCGGGCCCCTTTGAAAAAAACAAAGCAACAACTGAGTTTATAGAAATATGTATGTGTAAGGAAGTCACCAACCTTGATAACGCCTCTTTAAAGTGTTAACTGTGGTCCTTAAGGTGCAGTGCTTTAATTTGTTATCTGCACAGTGTCTGCTCTGACGGGTCAGCCCTTACGAGTCGCGGTGAGCCAAACTGGAGAGTAGCGCCCAGTCACTTAGCTCTGTGAATAGCAGGACATATCACCCACTGACTGCAGACGAGCTAGTGCCACTGTTGAACTGATGGGAACTGGGATTACTGGGAGATAGACAGGCGCACAGGAGTGTCGCTGCTGATAAACACATTTTCTGATCGCACTTTTCAGCAAAGCACAACCATGTGAATTCCTTGGGCTTGTCTTGCCAAGCAGCTGCTTCACCAAGCAGGTCTCCTCATGCCTGGGATATATCAAAACTTGGGGAAAGAACGTTGTTTATAAAAGAGTGACACTATGGTATGTGTTTGCATGGTTCTTAGAAGTGATATATTGCAGGTGACTGCCCTTGGTTCTGTCTCCAGCAATAACTACAAGCCAAGAGGGCTGTGTGCCCTGTTGCTCGAAGAGCTGTCGTGGGAAGGGCAAATTCCAGCCTAATACCTTTGGATGTTGTTAGAGTGGTTATTTGACCCCGACATGAAAAAGTAAATAAATTGTGCGACCTCAACATGGATTCATGTTTTGTTCCTCCAGGTGCTGTTCTTTCTACCCCTTTCACGCGTAGACCAAAAGTCTTCTCAACTGTAGTTATATTCATGCGCACGGGATGAGAGATTTCTCTTCTAACTTGACCATAACCATAAAAGATCCCGCAGTACCTGTTGCAAGCAGGAGACTGACAGCCGCCATGCCCTGGACAGGATACACCAGGACTCATTGCAATTTGCTTACCCAAAACTGCCCATTGACCTTCTGTTTAATCAGGTTTTCTGTATTCCTCCTAAAATCTGATTGTGTTGGGACAGCATCATTTCATACTCCAGTCAAACTCTCCTGTAACGTTGTGCGATTACCACCCACATACGCAGCTGTAAGAAAGCACTTAGAAGCCTTATGGGAGGAAAAGCATGTAACGTCACACACAGGAACACGATTCCTGAGTGAAATTATCACAGAACAAGGACAGCAAGCAACTCGCTGGTTATTACAGGCTCTGTCAGTAGGGTTAGTATGTCTCTGTATTGTCACTGGATCTGAGCCATGTTGCGGCAGCAGCATTCCAACACAGTACAAACTGCTCTGATCCGTGTGTCTGTAGAAGCTGAAAGAATTCTTAACTGCTAGAGGGACTTGACTTTTGGATTTGGCCTTTTCTTCAACTAGTTTATAGTTGTTCTATCACTTTTTGGCCCACACATTGTTCATATTCAAAGATGATCCTGTATGCTGAGAATGGAAATACAATCTGTGTCGTGGCCGTTCCTGTAGCAGCAGATGGGAAGTTCTTCCTGTCCCCTGGGTGAGAGAAGTCATCGTACACCAGAACCTAGAGGAAAATCCTGTCCTGGCAAAGATCTCGTTCAGAGGGATTACGCACACAGTGGGTCTGCTGCTGTCAACTGGACCATTCAAAGAGACTGTCTCCAAGGGTCAGTCTCAAGAAAAAAAAACCACACCAAAAAACTTCCCACCCCTAAAGTGGTTTCTGCTGTTTGTAGGTTCTGGGCAGAAAAGAAGATCAGCAAGAAAAAGACTGTTCAAATGAGGGAAGAAAGCGCTCTGAATTACTGCATGACTTCCTTTCTGAGAGGACATACACCCACGGAGAAAAATTTCCTCCAGCTTCTCTTTCTCAGATGATTCCAAATTTTCGGCCAGCAAAAGCGGAGGAAGCAATAACTAGTAATGGACCAGGAACTATTGGTGCAGAAACCATGAGCTTGTGAAACTCTCACTCAGGCCTTTCCTCGCTGATTCTCAAGGTTTCGTCCTGCTGTCATCTTCTGGAGAGAGGGCTTTGTACAGTGCCATAACCTGTTCTCACCCGGGCATGCCTCACATGGGAAAACACACCTCTTACCCTTTTGTCCCTCTTTTCTCCCAAGTTTCTTCCTCCAAATAGCGATCATGAGGTTTGTTAGTGACTTCCTTTCTTTTCCTCTTGGAATTTGGTTAATAATTGCAGGTTTTTTCCTTAAGCCAGTGGGCCACAAACTTCTACCCGGAGGACCTCTTTAATCAACTGAGTCCAGGAAACACTGCTTTGGTAAGAAGTTTTTTACTGACAATAGCCTTTTGGTTGACATCATCACGGTTGCTTAGGAACATTAGGAGCCTTGTGAAGGTTTGGGGCTCTGTTTAGCACCGCCTTTTGACCACGATTCACGGTTGTTTGAGGACATCCTACAGCTGTCTCACAGACTCCAGGTGACCAGGCCCATCAGGAACGCTCATTTACGCGAAGAAATGAGTGCAGGTCTGCGTCTATCGTCAGGACTCTGCAAAGGATTCAGCTAAAGGGGCGTTTCAGACAACCTAACTTGAGGAATCTTGACTGGCCAGCCTTGGCTATGCCTTTTCTAGTTATTTTTTTCTTTCTACTAAAGGTTAAGCTAGATATTAAAGACTGATGGCAAGTATATAGAAAACAAATGTGCAAAATGAGCCGGCGGGAAAGAGAAGCTGGTAAATTTTCGATAAATTGTGATTCTTCATTATGTGAGGTGTAATATTGACCCCAAGTATGAAATACTATAGCCTAAACTGAGTCATTTAAAGGAGAAACATATGCTCAGTTATCATTCAGACATTCAGGCATCTCATTATATTGCAGCAATTCTTCTTCTGTCATAATTCAGCAGAAAATTCTATTTGCGATAGCAAATTAATTTTCCTAATTATGATCTGCTACAGACATTATAATGATTTGTTGTCAACATAAATTATCAAGAGGTGTTACGCTGTGCAAAATTATTTAACCTATAATCATACTTTATAGAAAATACAGGATCTTCTCATATGCTTTATTTCTGTGTCCCTCTAAGGGAATTTCATTTTGTTGATTTATAGTGGCAGAGGGAAGACTCTCACCTTTGTTATTTTACTTTCAGGTGCATCGGTTCTTGCCTATTAACTCTTTGAATGAGATTCTAATGCTTTTTTTTTCATTTATTTATGCCTTGCCAGATCACGGCAGATCCTAACCTCTCACACATTTAAGGACTTAATCTACTGACATTTTTATCTGGCAGAATATTTCCCTTGCTTTTCTGCTGTTTGATAATCTCTTAATAAAATATAATCCAAATATAAACTCGTCATTTGAAAGGCAAAAGATTTAGTCTTAAGAAAAGTAACTATGCCATCAATTCAGCCAAGTATTTGAGTAGGCATTTAAGTGATGAGAGAGAGAGCCCAGGAATGTGATGGAGCCCTCTTTAGCGACGGCTCTTAAGATTGATGGTTGAATAACCATGTGGGAACCATCACATGGAAGTAGCTGATTCAGGCTGAAGGCAGCGAGCTTAACTAGGTGATCATTTTGCCCAGCTGACATTCTTTACTGTGAAGTTTTCTACGTGAATAAATTCCAGTGCAGAAAAAACAACTAGGCAGCTTCTCGAGGAGCTTGAACAAAATCTGGCTCAGAAGTGCAAACTGAAAAGGTTTATTGCCACGTAAACGAGCATTGTCTGACGTGCTGTGCGCAGTGTTCAATATGACCTCAAAGGAAGGAGAAATCTGAACATATTAAGAAGGTGAGATCAGAGGATATGATGAATACTTTGCACTCAGTTTATATAACCAAAAAAAAAGAAAAAAAAAGAAAAAGGGAGGGGGAAAATGTTTCTTAATCTTATGGGCAGCGTGTTTATTTGTTCACCAATTCCTGAAAAGCAGCAAGTCCTGAACGACTGGATGACATGAGGAAGAACGAGTGAAGGCTTCTTGTGTGAAAGGTTATAAAATACAAGGATTCTGGTTTAATGGCAGAATAATAGGAAGCTTTAATAAGGACTTGTTCTTGTTTGGTCTAGGTGTTATCCAGACATATGAGTAAGATACAGTCCTCAAGGAGCTGTCTGGAAAAGAGTCTGCACCAGAATGGAATATTAATGTTATCATACAGTTCTGTTGGCTACTTTTTTGTACTGAAAACAGTAAAGCTATTTAAAAACAAAAGTCACAGCTGACGAGTTGCAATCCTTAATTCAGTTTCTTTTAATTAAAAGCTCAATAGACAAAAGCCTACAGTAAGTTTATCTTCTGGACTAACAGAGCATGATGTTTCATTTGTTAGAATTAACGCAGAGGACTACAAAATAATAATAATTAAAAATGTAAAAGTTAAAATATTGAGCAAGTTTGCTGGAAGATGTTTGCATTCAGACCAATCCAAAATGGTGCAGCATTGTTTTCCACAGACCTTGAACCAAATCCCCACTCTGTGCTTAAACCTAGCATCAATCTCGTTTTCACGGCTTGCATCTCGTTTTGCACTTGCTGCACTGATCATGAGAAGCTGGGAGGCAGAAATCAGTGTGTCTTCTCCACCGCTGAAGAACATCGACCCAAACCTGCACAACCCGGGCTGAGTGAAAGCATGGGCTAGTGAGGGATTTCTGATCTCCCACGCAGGGAGCGCTTTTGTCTGATTTTTCTCTTCTTGCCCTTACGCAGAGGGTGAGAATCACAGGGTAGCAACAAGCCACCATCGAGGACAAGGGTTTGTGACTGCACCGACTGTTAACACAAAAAGAAATCAAACTCCGTGCGTAGCTCCGGGACTTGTTTTCTAGAGGCAGGATTCTGGTTTGCTCACTTTGCCAATTGCTTGTACACCCAGGGAAGGTAGGATGCGCGGTACGGCAGGGTCCCAGCTGCGTACCCAGTGCCTGTGCTAGATTCCCAGAAGTTACATTGGTAGGAATTAGGTGACTGTTTTTGGATATTTAATTTTTTTCACAAAAAATATTTTCCATTTTCAGGGTGATATAATCAATTCACAAATATTTTTAGACGGGGACTAGAATGAGGTGGGGAGGAGATGAAGAAGAGGTGAGTGAAGGTTTGTACATTCATACAGAGCTCCAGGGAACCTTGGCTGTTCTCACTAACAACTGCTTTTTTGCCTCTCCAGCTCGAGGGGAAATTGCACTGAATCGTTACAAAGGAAAATAAGCATATCTTAGCCGAGCACCTCTTTTTTGCCTTATGGAATGCCTGGAGAAACTTCCTTTTATTAATGTTGTAAAATTAACCAGTAAATTTTGAAGACAGTTTTTTTTTATGGACCAATCCCAAAGACCCCACTGTAAGTCTTTGTACCACGCGTACTGTGGCTGAGTCAGCTAATGACAGACACCTTGTCACATGGTGTGTAGAATAACAGAATCACGGAATCATAGAATTGTTTAGGTTAGAAAAGATCTTTAAGATCAACATGTCCAACCGCAAAGCTAACACTGCCAGGTCACCACTAAACCATGTCCCTAAGTGCCACATCTGCACATAGCTCCAGGGCTGGTGACTCAACCACTTCACTGGGCAGCCTGTTCCAGTGCTTGACAACCCCTTTGGGGAAGAAATGTTTCCAGTGTCAGGTACATGGGTGTGATCACTGCCCTGCTCCTGCTGGCCACACGAGTGCTGATACAAGCCAGGATGCTGTTGGCCTTCTGGGCCACCTGGGCACACTGCTGGCTCCTATCCAACCGGCTGTCCACCAGCACCCCCAGGTCCTTTTCCACTGGCCGGTTTCCAGCCACTCCTCCCCAAGCCTGTAACGCTGCAGGGGGTTGTTGTGACCCAAGCGCAGGACCTGGCACTTGGCCTTGTTGAACTTCATACAGGTGACCTCAGCCCATCGATCCAGCCTGTCCAGATCCCTCTGTAGAGCCTCCCGACCCTCTCATCCAACCTGGAGTCATCTGCAAGGGTGCACTTGATTCCCTTGTCCACATCATTAATAAAGATATTAAAGATGTATTAAAGAGAACGGGCCCCAGTACCGAGCCCTGAGGAATACAATGTCGCCCCAGAAAGACACAGTGAGAGCTGTTTCTCTCCTTTTCTTGGGTGAAAACAACTCAGATAAGCAGGAAAAGGATCAGAATAAACTACTGGGGAGAGAAGAGGGAACAGAGAATGAAGTTTGGCTTTCTGGAGTGAGATCTGGTTTGTGGCAGACAACCACTAAAAAAGTACACGTTGTAAATAGGGTTTTGTGCCCTCCTCCCAGTAGAAGGCGAGATTTTTGCATCTGGGGCTGACGAAGAGACCTGTGTTGCATTTCAAACCCTGAAATGATCCTGTTCAGGATCTTCCTCCTCTACACTGCTCTCACCCAGCCATAATTTAATGTCCCTCAGCAGACCTTTTCCCCTGCTGACTATGGAGCTATTTGTACTTGCCTTGTTAAGTATTTTTCTGTCTTTAAACAGCAAAGGGAAGGAAAATGCCCCAAACCCCCAGCTGAGCTGATGCTGGTGAACGCATCTTACCTGCTGCAGACGCATTCGCTGGGATGTTAACCTGAGTGCTCCAATTCCCTCCATCCCTTCGTGCCTGACAGGCTTAAGGGGTACAGCTCTCTCCGTGACTTGATTGCCTCAGTACCTTTTCAGGTAATGCTGCCTCCCTCCACATTTCAAAGCGTGAAAATATTAATTACTTATTCACAATGTAAACAACGTGGTTTTATTTTATTCACTGCAAATTTGCAACCAAATAACTCTATTTCTGTTGTCTCTTAGCGTGTTTTTTATTCTGGCGTAGGAAATAATTGGTAAGGTGGCAGAGCTGAAGGTGACTCATAAGAACCAAGAATTGTTTTCTTGTTTTTTTCCTCCCCAACACAAATATTTTTCCCCTTTTCAGAAATCTGCTTATTGGGAGCAACTCCCCAGTCGCTCAGTCAGTACTGAAGGTACATACAATACACCCCACATGATAGACTAAAAAAAAAGAGAATGCCTGTGACAAGTCATGCACTTATTTTAGTGTTTGTGATGTAAAACTCACTGATGACACCCAAGGTGTCTTGCAGAGATAAGGCGATACTATTTGCTCATATTTTGAAGGAAAATTTTGCTGGTTTCAATTTAAATATTTACAGTGAGTGCATTCATCAGGACAGCTGCTTTCTACAGAGAAGCACAGCTGGAACTACACGCTTGCATGTTGGGTAATTTATTTTACATTTTACAGACCATAATTTAGGAACAGAATGCTAATTTCAGTCTTAGTTTTCAGGGGATTGTAGGCTTGCAGGACATGGGATGTCCTCGACCAACATTACAGAGCTAGTGGGCAGATCGCTTAGGCAGATATGTTGTTCTAGGATTTCAGACCTAAACGACGCTGATTTTTACCTCCTTCTCTTGGAAGAGCTATGGATCTATCTGGACTTCTGCAAAGCCTTTGACATGGTCTCCCACAACAACCCTCTCCCTAAATTGGAGAGATACGGAGGGTGGATGTTGGGTGGATAAGGAATTGGTTGGATGGTGGTATCCAGAGGGTAGTTGTCAACTGCTCCATGTCCAGATGGAGGTCAGGGACAAGTGCTCTCCCTCAGGGGTCTGTACTGGGACCAGTGCTGTTTAATATCTTCATCAATGACGTAGACATGGGGATTGAATTCACCCTCAGCAGGTTTGCAGGCAACACCAATTTGATTGGTGTGGTTGATATGCCTGAGGGGCAGGATGCCCTCCAGAGGGACCTGCACAAGGTGGAGAAGTGGGCCAGTGAACAGAAGTATAGGAGCTGAGGACTCGGTGGTGCTTTCTGCAATCCATCCAGTCCAGCCTATAGGCATAAGCAGGAGGCAGATCCATCCTACGTTTCAATACATGGCCCTTTGTAAGGGTGCTGCCAGCAGGACCTTTGTTTTCTTGACTAGAAGGTGGTGGTGTAAGGAGGAAGAGAGGCTAAGAAAAATGGGAAACTGTTCCTCCTGTTATAGACTTCTTAGTGTGGAAAGATGTAAATGAGGCTGATATTGGTATAGACCCAAAGTGTGACCTAGGTGTTGATAATTAGGAAGAGGTTAAAGGAGGAAGAAAAATAAGAAGTCAGTCTGCTGAACAGGTGCAAGAACATGGGGAATAAGCGGGAGAATCTGGAGATCTTAACGGTAATATACTGAATTGAACTGGCAAACCCGAAAGCCAGAGGAGGCAAGTGCGAATAACTGGAAGTATAACCTCATCTGCAGATGGCTGGTGCCTTTTTCGGTAGTGGGATTGCCATTTCCAACACAGCGCAAGCTGAGAATTTGTCCCCAACCAGCTGGTATCCTTTCACCAAAGCAGGTGCTCCAGGAGAGGCTTTGAACTGGGGAATACCTCTCAGGCATTTTCTTCCCCTGAGAAACAGCAATGATTACTCTGTACCCTACAGAGCAGGTTCTCGGTACTCCGCAACACCTTGAGCCCCACTCAGGCAAGAAGCTACTCCTACCGGCCTGTTTTAGATACTCATGATTTTCCTTCCTTCAGAAAGAATTTTGCACCTTCCTTTGTTGGTTTTTATAGACATTGAATAGATATCAGTGCCGATATTTGAATTATCTTTAGATTGGAGAGTGAACCGGCCCCTGAGGTGGAAGGAAGCAACGCAGACCTTGCAGAGTGCTTGTCTTACCTGTTCATGAACTCAGACGGATCCGCTTCCAGAGGTTGAGTTCGCTTAAATTTAGAAAATACCCGTTCAACCACAAATATTTGGGCATGGTATGCAAATTTTCAGACTCCAATCTTTGAGCACTTAAATCCCGAAAAGGAGGCTAAGCATTTGAGGTTTGTATGGCTCCCTCCCCTCCGTGTTAAATGAGAGGCCACTTCTGAAAATACGCCCTTTGCAACATGCAGATTCCGGAGTACCCAGTAGTGCCAGAGGAAAACATTATATTATTTTCCCAGTGTGACACAGGCTTGTTTTAGCGAACCTGGCGGCTGTGTACCAGCTCATTCCTTCAATAACCTGGGAAGGGTGCACAAAAGGTAGGCGCTGTTCGTGGACTGACTTCTTGAGTTAATGCTGCAGTTCCTGTGCCTGCAACATCAGTCTGGAATACAGAAATAAAACAGGCACTTACGTAAACTTGACATAATGATGCTAGTCTGTGGCAATCTGGAGCAGATAGCAAAGAATAATGCTAATGGAGAAGCGAGCATTCTTCAAGACAGCTGATAAAACCGCTCAAGGAAAGCATATGTTCATATCTGTCTCCCTCTCATCACTGAAAAGGCATTTTCAGTTGATTCTTAGAGAAATTTTAGATGGTATCTTTGTAAAGAAAATGTTAACTATTTTCTCCTTTCTATATCTAAGCACTTTTGCAGCCGTGCTTCTTTCCTCACTCTTTATCTCTGGCGTGGAGTTGACAAGCGAGACACCAATCATATGTGATAGAAATATCTATCGCTATGCCTTAGCACTGTGTCCTATCAATAAAGCCATATTTTGTGGGGGAAATCAGTCTTCCCCCCATTTTAGCTCTTTATCAACAGCCAAAGCTTCCTTTCGATTTGCTTGTGTGACAGCGCCGTAGCACAACATCCATCTGTAGCACGCTCTTTAGCCTGGCAGATTAATAAGTTAATAAATGTCTCGATGAAATAAGTCCAGAACTCATCCGGGGAATAGTTTTCTGAATGTTTCAGCTTCCAAGAGCTCACTAAGTTGTCACACGACCTGATTGTTCACATTAAACAAATGGAGTGGCTTACCACTGACCTTGTTGGCAATAATACGCAGCTACTAGCTCAGATCCCAGCTTATAAAGCTTTTCGAACATCTGCCTTTGTTCTGGGCCCCCGGAATGAAGCCGTTTTCAGCGAGACCCTTTCCTTACGTGCCAAGCACGTGTGTCAGGATTGCTCTAAAATGTTCACTCTTTTTAGAGTTTGATCTAGTTTAGGAGTGGGGAGGAGTCTGGTTTCTGTATTAACGTATCGTGTAGCCTGGCCTGCCACCATCTTGGTTATCATTCGGGCAGAAAATACTGCAGAGTCCTACAGGAGCTTCTGCAGGAGGCGTACGGTGACTTAAACACTGGCCAATAAACCTTTACCTTATGGCTCTTGTTGTGTTTTGCCACAGTCACTACAGTGTTTGTAGGTCACTGAGAAGCGCAGCCACTCAAATCTGGTGTTCACGTTTCTATTTTCATGCACAATAGCCAGATAAAATATCAGATGGCTGGTTTTTGTCACACAGGACCTTCCATCCATGAGATGTTTCCCACGTTTAAGTCATCCATTGTCAGAGCAGGAACAAAGCAAGCACCACAAAACAATTAAAAACTGTTAATTTGACTCATTTTCAACCTAACCCAAATCCCATTCAAGGCAATGAAAAGATTTCCAGGGATTTGAGGGGAATTCGGTAGGAACCTAAGGGGTACACAAAGTCTTTTACCGTCTTTTTACAATAACTGCCGAAGACTCGCTTGTGCTAATGTTTAAACCACAGTGGTGAGGGCCACGAGAGTGGGCGTTTAAGAGAGAAAGATTTCATTTGCACCTTCAAAGCTGTCGCTAATGTCCTGCTCTGTCAATTCAATTACACATACGGAACTTTTCACTCTGCTCACTGAATACCATTGTAGCTCACAGTGGGATCTCCCTGTAGACAACTGCTTGGAAACCTTCCGCTCTGCTTTGGAAAGAGTCACGGGAAAATCATACCTCTGATCGCTCTGCAGTCCCTGGGAGGCAACAGCAGAGCTACAGGTTGAACACAAGGCTGTGGCAGGAGGAGATGCCGAAAGAAAAGATCAACTATTTAGTGACATGGATGGTAGCATCTCAAATTAGACTCAGGAAAGGTTTCAGGAGCACACACAGCAAGTCTTTCTCTCAGGCTGTTACATGAACCATGGAAAAGTTTCCAAAAAAACGAAATCCAACTTAGTTAGAAGGGACATATTTAACTTAGGGGCAGAATATCTGCAGCATCAACAGTCTAATTGCGTAGCCCCAAGTGTGTGCACTCTTACCTGTGTGGGATGTTCCTTCGTGATCAGCAAATTTGCTCAACAAATGCGGTTGTTTTCTCTTTGGGTTACTCACGGAGGCAATGCTGTTCCTAGGTGAAGAGACCAGCTGCAAGGTGTGTGTGGCTTTTACCCCAGCACCTCCCTGCACTGCATCTTCCACCAGTAAAGGCAGGAGAACCTCCACCATGGAGCCATGTGTCCCTCGGAGACGTAACCCACTGAACCAATGTTACTCCTCTTCCTCTTCTCAGGGGATAGAGCGAGTGTTTTGGGATTATAACTGGATGATTTGAGTACAGACTACAGCAACGTTTGCTTTTCAGTCTGGCTCAGCCGTCAGTGCCTCAGAACAACGTGCGAGTTGCGACAGAATGGCCATCTGAGCTGCTGGGGGCCTCTAGCACGCAGGGTGACTGTTCTTTGATCAGAGGAAATGCCCAGCGATCGTAGCAACTGCTGTTTGATTTTATGGGGCTTTACACCGGAGCAAGGAATGTTTACTCAGCTCAGCTTGGAAAGCTTCAATAATCACCATGAGATTTAATTTCTGTGTGCATGGAAGCGTAGCAGGCAATGCCTGTTTGTAAAAGTGGCATTCAGAGCGAAGCCTTGCTTATCTGCGTCCTTTGTCATCAATAACACAAAATGCCCGAACAGAAGATTTTATTTCTCCACTTTTGAAAAATAGTTGGGGTCGCATAAAAGAGGTAATTTTGTGATGTTTCATTACATTCAAAACTGGGCATCACAGGCCTTCTTTCAAACTGGAATTTGCATTTTTGTCACAAGACACTCAGTAAGGTAATGCTGGGACCGTCAATTCAAACACCCATAAACCCCAAAGTTTTGTAGCTTCTTAGCTTACCCCACCTGGAGGGTGAAACGTGTTATTTGACACTGTGATTGGACTGGGTATCTGCAGAGGGTGGTATTCACCTGGCACAGGAGAAGCTCATGCCCTGAACTATAGAGCTCACGCTTTTCTCCAGGGAGCTGCAGCTGCAGCGTGGTGTACTCACTTGTCTGTGAACATGCTGATGAATCTCCCACAGTGCGCTGTAGCCTGCCCTCCACGCCTGCCCTGACAGTGCGGAGGAATCTGCACCTGGTCATCACCAGTGCTGGTTCCAACTCTTCCCTTTGTGACCACCGTATGGACTTGTCTGTGGAGTGATCATGCTGTGCAGGCTGCCTCCACCAGTGGCTCTGTGCCCTTTCCTAGCAGAATCCAAACACGAAGATGTCTGCAGACTGCCAGGTTTAGTGGTTTTGATCTGGCTAAGTTAGGTCATCAGCTTATAGCATGGGATTGTGACAGGTTTGATTCACTCTGATGTGCTGGATGTAAAATCCAAATGTCATAGGACGATGGCCTTAAGCTTCGACATAAATGGTTAAATTACTGAGTTTTCTGTTGCAATTGGCAAAGACTATGAGCTTTCTAAAGGTCAGCCATGGCAGCTCAGTTAATGAGCTGGTCAGGCCATGAGACTTCATTTAAAGAATTGCCAGTATGTTATGGTTTTTTTAAGAAGAAAGGTTTGGATGTTCTGCTTGGAAAAACTCCATTTTTTTAAGCAAATACCCTTCCCAGACTACACCTGGGACACTTCAGTCTTACGGAATTATTCGAGCAAATTTGAACTGCTCTGCAGCCTGAACGTACAAGGAACATCCCCTTCCTGAGATCTAGTGTGTGTATGTAGATACAGTTCCACGGGCGTCAAACGGACCCCGTAGAGTCGCACAAGGACCTGACTCATGGATATAACTGCACAATTGAAACTAAGGTTTACACACAGGAAGTACTTCACTGCTCTTAGCAGTTGTGTGTAGCATCTGCAGTTATTCGTATTTTAGATAAGTGATCCCCTGCAATCATTAAGTGGGAGTTACTATCAAAATTATGTGATTAGTTAATCATCAGACATTCCATAAATCAATTTTTGGCAGATTTTTATAAGAAAGGATTTTTTTCCCCTCAGAGTTCGTCAGAAAGTCTTGTACTCATTCTTACTTGATATATTAAAAAGGTGACTATCAGAAAGCGTGAGCCTTCTAGCTGAATAAGCCTCTTGCTCTCTCCTCCCAGATGCGCGCACTTATTAAGGTACAAGCCTCATGGCTGTATTGTCTTTGCTTCCTGTGCAGGAGAACACCTGAAGCTCCTGATCCTAGAGCCTGGCATGGAGTACTGTGGAAACCTCAGGGCCTTTCAGGTCAGATGGGTCATGTGCAAAACTTGATTGGAAAGATTCTCCACATACCGCATCTCTCCATGCTTCAACAAAGCTCTTTGAAGGCACTTTGCTATAGCTGAGCTGACTCGTGCACAAGTTGTAACCACTGCCACATGTTCTGTAGGTGGGATCAGATCCACCTCAGACCCTCAGGTGACTGAGAACAGGTCATTTGTCACAAGTAATATCCATAGAGCAGATAGGGTTTGGGTTTGAGGGTTTTGCCACTTAGATCACATCCAGGAATGTATTTCGAGAGAACTACTTACTACAGCCCAGTGTTTCCTGACAAAATGTCCTAGTCTGGGTGAGAACAGAACCGATCCTGGTCAGAGATTTCCCTTCCCAGCTCCGTCTCTGCTCAGTGACGGCACTGGCTGAAGTTAACGGCGTGTTTGTGCAGACAGCGGCTGCTTCCAGCAGTGACAATGCTGGGTGGGCACAGTCGCTGCCAGGGGCTGGGATGCAGACAGGCTCTGGCTTGTACTTGCACCTATGGACACCAAGGTCCCTGCTGAACCCTGTGTCCCACGGTGGGGTTCAGTGAGAGGCTGCACCTGCGGGGAGGAGCGGACAGGACAGGTGACCCTACACTGACCAACCAGGTGTTCCATCCCATAGACATCATATCTGGTGTAAAGCTGAGGGGTCACAAGGGTCAAGCTCTCTTCTCCAATGGCCGGTGTCTGAGGAGGACTCTGTCCGTTCTGCCTTCGATCCCAATCTGTGCATCCCTGAATCCGGTTCTGGAATCCAGCTCCTGCATGAGTTCCCATCTGCTGCTGAGCCCAGCCTGGGACTTCCCCAGTGCCTGTCCGCAGCGTCAGTGGTGATGGTGATGTGATTGCCATCAGGGGGGTTGGGTTTGGTGTTGGTATTTCAGATATTTTTATCTGTATATTTCGTTTTGTTATTATTATTCTCATTAAAGCAGTTTTAATTTCTTTTCAAATCATAGGTCTCTCTCACTCCTTTTCTCTTTCCCCTCTTTGAGAAGGGGGTGAGGGGAGAGTAGGGGTTAATAGAGAACATCTGTCATTCATCTAGTGGCCAACCCAGCCCTTGACACATATATGTGTATATATATATACAAGCAAATACATATCTTAAGTATATATGCATGTGTATATATATATCTATCTGCATTTTTGATCGGGGGACTGAGGTCCTACACAAAAGAGAAGATGCGCTATCATGACTTCATTAGCATGCTGCGCAAGAGCTGCCTTTCCCCCTCCCTCCTTCCTTAATTGCTCGCAGAGCCTCACTCACAAAGACCACAGAAACACCAGCACAGGGTGTTACCTGACGCAATCCACAAAGCCTGTGGTCTGCCGGGTAACGGGATCGGTAAAGCAGAGCTAAACACAATCGAACGGACAGTAAATGACAATACTGTATCTCAAATAATAGATCGCAGTTTTCTTCAGGGTATCTCTGCTCTCTGAGAATGAAATAGTCTAAGCTGTGGACTAAAAATGTGGTGTTTGATAGAGGAGAGGAAAAAAATGTCTTTTGCTAAACTCTAGATTTTGCCCATGCAGATATTTTATAGTAAGATATAGCTACATCAGCTTGATCTATAATGTAGTTGCAATAAGGAAACTTAATACAGAAATAAAAATATAAATTGGCTTCCTACTGCTGAACTTCCCTTATCTGAACTTAATTTACATATGTTACATCAAAGTAGAAAATAGAATTGTATATTAGCACCGGATTACTTCTGACTCTAATTTTTTCATAACTGTTGAAGGATTAGAAGTAAAAATCCCCTTTGAGGAACTCAGGTGTTCCACAATAAGTGCTTACAGTTGGCTGACACCAATCCTACTCAATACCAGTAGGTAAAAAAAAGTAATAGGCTTTATTTCACACTATCTGGTCTCTATTGTGCCCTGGGTTGAGGGTCGTATGGCTTCACAGTGCCACTCCCTGTGCATAGCTACGCCTGCCAAAGTGACTGGTCACATCTCAGACAGCTATATGCAATGATGGCAACCACCGGAATGAGGAGAGACAGCACAGAGCTTAATTCTTTAGGAGGGCGGCACACTTAACGTTCCAGCCACCATCTGAGATCCTGATTAAGGTGAAATTAAAGTTAGATTTAATTTAAGCGGCACCTAATGGGGTGGTTTAGTCTTTCTCATCTGGTCTCATAAGCACCAAGTTAATCTCTAGGGGTTCAAGTCCTACTTGTTTCAAAACTGTCTCATTGTCTTGCTCTGGTGATCCACTGTTCAGCAGTGAAAGGACACACTTCTGGTAAGCTCTTGAAGAACCTTCAGATATTTTCAGTACAAAAATACGAGATACCTGTGACCTGTGAGAAGTTCAGAGGTAACAGAGAGGGAAAGGGTTATTGGTGAATATCCTGACTGGAAGGAAAAAAGCTCCTTCCTCAGTGTTTTAATCACACCTTTATGCCACAACCCTTCCATCCTTCATCCGGAGCAGTTGAAAACGTGGAGGTACTCTCACCAGCCATCTCACAGTGATGATGAGTTCTCAGCCCATCTTTCCTCACTGGGTAGCAGAGGTGCCTGTAGTCTTTCTATTCCCTATTACTTCCCTTCTTCCATTTCTTTACCAGCTTCTCTCCCTTTCTGTGTCAGACTTAACTCCTAATCGGCTCTTCGTACTTTTCACGTAGCCCTAAACTGCTTTTGACCTCCAAGCTCTCTATTCTGTTTTCTTGGTCCACAATAACTTCTTTGTGACATGCCTGGTTTTGTTTTCTACTATGCTTCTTCCTATGTGTCAAATCACTTCTCTTCCCATTTATATTTTTTGAAGTACTCCCTAAACAAATACCTGTCTCAAAACTCACAGGTGTTAGGAAACCTCATGAGTAAAAATCCCATCGATTTTTTTTTTTCACTGATAAATTACAAGGAAAAATATGACTAGCTTTAGGTATTGTTTTTTGCAATAAGAAGATCTCTGATACAGACATGATATTCTCTTCAGTATCTTTCATCATCTTAATCATTCCAGCAGCAGTTAAAAGTGACATGTTTTCTTTCTTTATGGTGACATCTGGAAGGAGTTTTCTTTCTCTTCGCATTATTTTCATGGAGTGGTCTTCGCTGCTGTGCTGATGTATCGTCTTGGACTGATGCTGATAGCTGAATATCACCACATACTTCACCACATAATGTGCAGGTGGACAGGAAATGGGCGTTGCAGTCAGTCCATAATGCTTTAGCTCTGCCATCCCTTCCTCCTCGCACTCTTCCCCTGCTCCAGCGTGGTGTCCCTCCACACGGGAGACAGTCCTCCATGAAGTGCTCCGATGTGGGTTCTTCAAGAACTGCCCCAGAGTGGTGTCCTTTCCACGGACTGCAGTCCACTGCTCCAGCTTGGGTTCCCCATGGGGTCACAAGTCGTGCCGGCAAACCTGCTCCAGTGTGGGCTGCTCTCCATGTGCCACAGTTCCTGCTAGGAGTCTGCTCCTGCATGGGGTCTCCGTGGCTGCGGCGTTTTTCAACGTGCATCCGCCTGCTCTGTCATGGTGTCCTCCATGGGCCGCAGGTAGATATCTGCTCCACTGTGGTCCTACATGGGCTGCGAGGGGACAGCCTGCCTCACCATGGTCTTCTCCAGGAGCTGCCAGGGAATCTCTGCTCCAGCACCCAGAGCACCTCCTCCTCTCCTTCACTGACTCAGTGTCTGCAGGGCTGTTTCTCTCACATATTCTCACTCCTCTTTCTCACAGCTGCTGAACGGCTTTTATAGCTTTTCTTAAACATGTTATTGCAGAGGTGCTAGCAGCGTCGCTGAAAGGTTCAGCTTTGCTGGGTCTGTCCTCCAGCCAGATGGAGCTGGGTGTGCCTGACATGGGTGCAGTTCCTGGCATCTTTCTCACAGAGGACCACCCCTGCACTCCCCCTGCTACTAAGACCTTGCCACACAAACCCAATACAGTTTACAAGGTAGAGGGAAAGCAGGAAATTAAGTATTTGTAAAGTAAATGCTCTTTTGAAAATGTTGGCCCATTTTTGAGTTTTGGAAAATCGGACCCAAATTTCTATGTTTGGTGTTTATCTTAAAACATCTACAATTATTTGAATTGATCAGATATCTACAAGTACAATTCCTCTGATTTCAGAATGTTTCCTGTTTTATCAGCAGGCTGGGGCCCTAAATCATGCTCATATTTATCCAGCTACTTGTTCATTCTTTAACTATCCATTTAAAACCAATCCACCACATTTTGAAATGAAAGAACAGAAAAAAAAAGTGATCATGCACATGGCTTTTCTTGTGGCTGTTTCCTCTGTTTTCTGTTCCCTAAGAGCAAAGATCTTCAGTGGGTGTGGGAGGAAGAAAAATTTTATTCTTGAGCTCCCAGTTAAGTCTTCCAGGAGAAAGTTTGCAAGTGGAGAAGGTGCTGTAGACCCTCCTTTCAGCTGTGATGAGCTCTACTAACCTGCTCCCTACTCATCATCACTGGTTCTGCCAGGGGCGCTTGCTGGGAGCTGCCTAGAGCTTGGCTAACGCCAAGGACTGTCAGTGTGTTTGGACTTATTCCTGGTGGTCTGGTTTCAGCTGAGCCAGAGCTAACTTCTTCCCAGCAGCTGGTGCAGTGCTGCGGGTTGGATTTAGTGTGAGAATAACACTGATAACACCCTGATGGTTTAGTAGTTGCTAATTAGTGCTTATCCTAAGTCGAGGATTTCTCAGTTCCCATGCTCTGCCAGTGAGGAGGAGCACAAGAAGCTGGGAGGGAGCATGGCCAGGACAGGTGACCTGAAGGGTCACCAAAGGATGTTCCATACCACAGAACGTCACACTCACTATACAAACCGGGGACAGTTGGCCAGAGGAGCAGATCACTGCTCGGAGGCTGGCTGGGCATTGATCTGCGGCTGTGAGCATTGGGTTGTGACATCACTTGTCTTTTCTGGTTTTTTTCCTCTCTTTGTTGTTGTTGTTGTTATATCCTTATCATTAATAATTTTAATATCGTAATTGTTATTATTATATTTTGGTTTAGTTTAGTTATTAAACCATTCTTATCTCAACCACAAGTTCTACTTCTTTTTTTTCAATTCTCCTCCCCATCCCACTGGAGAGGGGAGGAGTGGTTGAGGGGCTGTGTGGTGCTTAGTTGCTGGCTGGGGTTAAACCATGACCTCTGGGTGCACTGGAACAGATCATTTCGGGACCACAGCCATGGGCACCATGGAATTTTCTCTGGCCTGAAAAAAATGTCAATATCTGTCATCTGTATTTTTTTTTCCTCTTTACATTCCACAGAGCTATCTCAACAGCACAGAAAGCTGGAGGAATGCTAGCGAGAACTGAGGGCAAAGTGTCACCCCTTTCAGAAGATGGCTGTTAGTGTGGCAATGTTTAACTCCACGGAGGGATCACAAAGTTTTGTGGAAAGCCGATATAAGCACAGAGCTGGTACACAAATTTCACAGTGTGGATTTTTGCCCACCTCATTCATCCTAGAGAAGAGGGGGATTAAGGCGTATTTCAGCAATAGCCCTTTCTGAGATTTACCTCTCCTGGCATAATCTGAAGGGTTTCTTTGTTACTTATTTTTCCTTTGAAAAATAAAAGCACGGAGATGTTTGAGTCAAGGTCGGAGTATCTTAAAGAGTTGTTTTTAAACAACTGTTGAATTTGGCTGGCATGCTGGTGTTGATGAGTTAGGGTGCTCTGAACATCACAAATGTGGTCCTATGTTTTCTTAGATTAAGAGAATTGGTATTGGCTAGTACGGGACAGGAGAAGCAGCCTGCTACTACAGTATCCCCAGGTAACTCCCGTTGAGTGAACAAGGTTTGTACTGCCCAGCTCAGTAACAGGATGGACAAGGTCTTACAGGGGATATTACGTCACTCTTTAGCAGATGGTGCAATAATTTAATTGCTGAGAGTGTTACAATACAGTCGAGCATTTAATCCTCCTTAAACTATAGAGTTCGTTACATATAAATCTGACGCTCGCCTTTGTTTTTCCCTCTATGACAGTAACAGCACTACGCTTACTATAACGTTTGGGGGGTTTCCCAATGGCTTATGTGAGGAGATATGTCCATGCAGTGCTGGAATGAGGGCAAGTTCCAGCAACAAAATAAGTAGAACCAGACTAAATAAAGCAGTCTCACCAACATTATCTTTACCAAAAAAAGGATTTTTAAATGTAAAACGATTGCTTGTGGGTTATGGGGGAAAAAAAAAAAAAAGATTAGTTCATCATTCTAGGGTCCAAATTATGAGAATACAATTCAGTTCCTCCCAAGGAATCAGATCTGGAGGCTGATCGAGTCAATGAAACTCTATTGAAGTGGAGTAGACTTGTTTCCATCCAAACCAGAACCAACTTAGCTGCGATTCTATTCCTGTGTGTGTGAAGAGCGAACAGGAATGTCCGGATGGCTCATTCATCACAATTTATGAAAAAGTAATCTGTGTGAACTCCTTCTGTGTGCTAGAAGAACATTTTTCTTTCAGTTCCTTCACCTTCTCCAGCCCTTGTTAGCAAGGTCCTTAGCTTTAAAATGGCAAACCAACCAAGCCTCTGCTGGTCTTTATCATCTGAGATACAAACCGGATGGATCTCAGCAGCTAAAAGCAAAGCCTGCTGTATGGCAGATGAAATACCTGCTTGGGAGCTGATGAAACCTCACAGTTGTCAAGTCAGGACTCAGAAGAGCCCCTCTGATACCCACCGTGCTGTAGGTCAGACTGTTCACCAAACCTGTGCTGGATTTGCTCAGCTCAGAAATCCAGGCTGTGACACCTGAGGAATTCATAACCACGACACTCAATTAATTCAGACCGAGGTGGCTATCTAACTCCACACATTTCTTCTGTAAAGGGAGGACTCAGCACTCTCCACCTCTACTGAACAAATTGTGCAGAAACTTGAAATGAGAGAAATGCGCACTAAGTAGCTTGTCACCTCTTTGCTTGTCATTTTACAATAGGGCTCTTTAAAATATAACCTCTATTTTCAAATGGTTGACATCGACTTTTATTGGAAGATTTCTGATGGGCAAATGAATCAGTTGGGAAGCAGAGGCAGTGTGATTAGCAAAGTAAGCAGATACTAGCAGCATCTCTGACAAACCGTCCTGCAGCGTTCATAACAGAAAAGCTGTAGGTTGTTGTATTGGGCAGAGAAGTGCTGTTCCATTTCTCATGTGCACCCACTGCTCATGCGAGCTACAAAAGCTCCATGGGTAACACGGCTCACTGCGGAGGGGTTTTGTAAGGAAAACTCAGGAAAACTGTTCCTGAATGCCAGGTCTAACCTGTGGGTAAACAAAAAAGAGCAGCCTAAAATAAGATGGAAACCAAGAAGACTGTTATTATTATAGAATCATGTAAAACAGCAGGGTTCTGCTTTTCTTTACCAACTCTCGATGTCATAGTTTTTCATAAAGTTTTTTGACAAAGAGCTACCATATTTCCTGCTAAGGGGAGATTTGGGGATAAACTCTATGTGATTATGGTAACTACACCCCAACCAGACAGCGTTGGCAGAGAGCAGCTCTCTGCGTTCTTTAGTAGGGGAAAGAAGGACCACTTCAACTCAGCTCTTGCTTTTGGTGGCTGGTTTTTGGTTTTGGTTTTGGTTTGGGTTTGGGTTTTTCTAACAAAGTACACTACATTTTAAGGACTGTTTCTTCAGCCAGCAGTTCCTATGAAGGTGTGGTGGGCTGAGCCGTCACAGCAGTGTGCACAGTAAATTCTGCAAACCGTTTGTGTGTATGCAGAGAGCCCTCCCATCTCTGCTGCAAGGGCAATCATGATAATCCCCTGAACTTGTCCCTCCAGCCTGGGAGTGTCCCCTTCTTGGCTGATCTACCAGATAATTTCTCTCCTAAAAATTAATTCACTTGGGCTTGCATTAAATGTAATTACTGGAGGTCTTTCTGCTGATCCCCGTCCTTCAGAGGTCCAGTGCTCCATATCTAAACCCTAGTCCACCGTCAGCATTCCTTTATTTTCCTCTGCAGGCTTCTCTTCGAGCAATATCTGTGAAGGCAAGCACACCCTCTCTTATCTCAGTTGCTCCCTGGAAAATCCTTCTATATTTTCTGTAGCTCCTTTCTTCAAGCTGCAGTAGACAGAAGTCGCAGCCAAGCACTCGGAACTAGTCCTTTATTGCCATGTGCATTTGTGGTAAACCTGCCACTGCAAGTTACCTTGTGGTAAATCCACTTCTCTAGCTCTGGAGGTCACCAGGCAGCTCTGGCAGCTCTCAGAAACGGTTCTTGGGTATAGCAGAGGGAGCGGGAAAAGTCCCATTTAAAGAAACTGTGAAATAGTCAAAATCATGACAGTAAAACTGAGATGTATTTAAGAAGGTTACACGCCAATGCAAAATGTCTGTGATATAAATTGTGCTTCTCTGATGTATCTTCAGTCATTTATCATTGACTAGGAAAGACACATCTTAAGGGGGGGATTTGCTCTGTTATACAGGCAAACTTCAACGCAAATTAATTCTAAACATAATTTATGGTATAAGACAGTGCTTGCTATGGAAAACTGGCTGATGGTTTAATTTAAGGCAAGAATAATCAAACGGTTCTGGGTGAATTTGTTTCAGAAAGTATTCTAGATGGAATGGGGGTTAAGTAATGTAGACAACATTGATGCGTGCTTCATTTTTGAAGTGTGTTATTTACCAAACAAACAACAGTAGCACTAAAGGCAATTTACTCCAAGGAACCTGACCATAATATTTAATGATGCAACAGAGGTTTCATCTTTCTTTTCCCACCTCATCTGAAATTAATGTTCTAAGTGATATGGCTGTGACTGCCATCTTGGCAGTGTTGGGGACGAGTCTCTACTTTCTGTGTCTCATTTCAAACTATACAATCATGGGATATAAGGGAAAAGAGGGAGTTACAAACTAGCAAAATATTTTTTAAAGCAAATTGCTGTTTACCTGCTTGTTGCTGCTAAGCAGATTGCAGGGTAGAGACTCTATTCAGGCTTCTTTAAGATAAAGTTTTAGGGGTCAGACCTAACTAAAGCACCTCAGATCACTCCACAGGCCAGTTTACTTTTCCCAGACCAATCTTGTTTCTCCTACTTTGGAGGAAATTGGAATGAATGGTTGCTCTACAGCTCATTACATCTTGGATGTTTGAAATGCAAGGGACTTAGAGATGTCCTGTCCAGCAGGTAGATAGTAGACGCTGTGTTCATCACCAGTGACTGCAGGCGATAGTGTGGCATAGCAATTGAAAAGGGAGATTATAGAAACCCGTGGATGAACGGTGTGTAATATCACCCACAGCCACAGAATCAAACCTTATAGGGTTTAAGGGGACGACAAGAAATTCTTGATTTGATGTGGAACCGTGAGGTTTTTTTCTTGGATTTTGTGATGTATTGGATTCAGTGTCAGATCCTGGGAGTTCTATTTTCTAGGTACAGGCACACAGGAATAGCAGATTTTCTTCAGATTCTTGAAGCATTAGATCATTCGACGCGTCACTGAAGTTTATTTGCTGGTGTTTTGCCCTCACTTTTCCTACGTATAACCGGTAGCTTGTGTTTCGCTTACTCAGCACTGCTGCTGCTGCAAGGTTGACTTGAATGACTTGCACTCGTGATGAAAAACTCATCTCCCCATCTGTCTGGCGGAACAGGTTTTCATCTTTTGTTTGCTGGGCACTAAAGGTACTGCATAAAATACATCATCTGTTTTATCTTCTGTAGGTTCTTGCCTTGGCCTTGACACTGCTCTGTCTGAGTCCCTTCCAACACTGCCTTAAGCAGGGGGCTGATCTGCATCCTCTGTGTGAGGATCAGTCATCCTCTGCATTTCTGTGCAGCACAGGGCTTTGTTTCAGGAAAGTCAGGCTCAATTTGTGCGTCAGGAGCATGTGTGTGATGTGCTTTTACACCGTACTGCTCTTCTAGCTAATGAGTCTTTTGCTTTTCCTCCAAAGCCCTTTCTGAGTCACAGAGCATGAAGCAGGTTAGCAGGATGAGAAAGGTCAGTGCAAATCCCCAGTGAACAATTTCCCTCCATGAAACCCCTTTATTGCAGAAGCATGGGAAACATTTCACACACCAAACACACAGTAGCCAGACGGGCAATGTCGTGGAGGCACCCACAAACAGACAGCAGCAGCTACCTGAAAATTGTGGATTTATGGCAATTGAAGTTGCCCAGCACTCCGACAGACCAAATTAAGTACAAGTTGGGATGTCAGTTGGGAATATATACACAGCAAATTCCTGAACTCTAAGGAATGCTCTTTAAGGAAGACCCAAAATGCACACAAGGGAAAATCTCCCACTCCAGGGTACCCAAAAAGGGGGGTGAGGGCTCACTCAGTCCCAGGAAGTATCCTCAGATGGAGTCTCATTCCGAGGGGAGGGTGTCCCAACTGCAAAACCTGCTGATACAAGGAGAAGCAGCTCAGCTCAGTTCCCTGACAGGGCTCCTTTTATACCACAGGGAGTGTGAACTGTGAGCGTTCTAATGAGTTGGAGGTAAGCGCCGACAAGAGTCAGGCTAAGGGAGCCCAGACTCTGAGGGGTCCAGCTGATCTTTATCAGGTGCTCGTGCAAGCCCTGGTCTTTGTGCAAGCACCTTGTCAGGGTGGCTGTACCTGCCACAGCAACACCGAACTAAAATTGCACACACAAACTCCCCCAAAACCCCAAACACGGGGTGGTTGTTACCAGTCAAGAAGAAGGGATAAACCCCTGCTCTTTGGATGTGTCCTGTGACAGCAGAGGTCCCACAGTAATCTCCCCCAGGGATGAGCAGCTGCAGAGCAAAGCAGGAGTATCAGGCTGTAGCGAGGAGGACGTTTCCCAGGTTCTTCAGGGTGTGGACCCATGAGTCAGTTCTCTCCTGGTGAATTTTAGGAGAACCTGTCTGCAAATTGAGGCAGGAGGTGAGAGAGATGAAAGCAAGTGGGTAACGTTTAGGAACTCTTCTTGGATCGCTGTCATAGCCACATCCTGGCTGCAAAATGAGAGGTTACTAGCGCGAAGGACACGTGAACTTGATTTCAACGCATTGCTACAGTCAGACTATTCAGATTCATGCAGAAAAGATGGGAACTAAGAGCAAAATCATGTATGACCCTGAATTAGCTCCTACAGAAGTGAGGTGGCCTCTGAACAAAAGTTTGTGGAGAGATGGGCAATACCACAGCCAAAAAAACCAGGTCAAACCAACCTGGCAATTTTGACAGATTTCGGGTCAAGTTGAAATGCTTTATTTATTCCAAAGGAAATTTTAATTATTGGGACATTTAACCCACTTTGATCTCCATCCCTTTTTGATCTTTTAACTTTATATTACCCAAATTAAAAAGACTGTTTCAAAACAAAATCTCACAAGGTTTAAATTTGAAAAACATTGAAGCAAAGTATATCAGCTTTTCAGAAATGAAACAGTTAATTTTGAAAATGATGAAGTGAGGGTAATACTTCTCAGCAGCAGCTTGTGACTGCATCAGAGTCAGCGTATGGGACAGAAAATCTGTTAAACAATGCTGGTAGCAATGCGCGTATCTCTAATCTCCCTCCTTTCGGCACGCTTAGCATTGCTACGCTCATGTGCTGTGTTTGGGCAGCTGTCTGGCCTAGCTGATGGTTCTGAGGCTAGAAATAACATCTCTTCCTGATGTCACATTTGGGATAGATGAGCTTGCAAGGAAGATGTTCATCAGGAAATGTGTTTTGTGAGACGATGGTTGTCAGGCAAGACTGCTTCATGGAAACGCTTCAAATATATGTTACATGCAAAAATGTGAACATTAAAAATTAAAAATAAAACCAACAAATGCTTGCAAAGGCAAGCGTCCAAGCACTGAGAATTGCCAGATTTTAATTTTGTTGGGGAAACCGTAACACGCTCCCCTTGTACCAATAATCAAATCTTTACTGATGTATTTCAGACTTTTCCCACAGAATTTAAGCTCCACAGCACAGGCTGTGCTCTGCTAATGACCAGCTCATCAATATTTTGTATGATCTCCACACTCACTGGGTGACCTTTTTTGCACTATTCTTTGCTGCTTCGAAATAACCGAGCCAGGAAGCCTGACAGAGAACCAGGCTCCAGCTGCTCCATACCACACCAGCCTCCGCATAAGGCAGCCAGTTCCCACTGACTGTGACAGTGGCTTGAAGGTAATTTCCTTCTCCCCAGCTCTTGCCGAACGTGGGTCAGACCTTGATCTGAGGGAAGAGTTATTAATTCATCTCTGCATCAGTGTAGTATGTGAATATTGCACAAACATTAATGACTCGGATCAATTTCTACAAAATACCTGCAATGTGAAGACAGATTGTTACCCCAGATGTAGATACAAGAAATTTTGAGTAAAATTTCCTCTGGCTTTCATTAAATAGTGTGAAATGTTCCACGTTACCATTTGCTCCATGCAAGACCCCTGAGGGGGCCGGGTTTCATAACCTGTTTAGGGTGTCTTCATGGATGCTGACACCTCCCACCTCTCTTTACATATCCTTCTTCCTCTGGCTCTTCTTCCTCATCCATTTTCTTTGTCTTCCGCACTTCATTCTCTACCTGGGAACTTCTCGATTTCCCATTCCCTGTGCCCTGTTTGTTTTCACCTTTTCTGAAGGCCACGTTGTCTGGGTTTGTATCTCACCCCTCCTCCTCCCTGCTACCATTTCTGTGGCTCCATTTGTGTTTTCTTGTGCCAGGAGCTCACGGCAGTACCTGGAATTATCCTGGCAAAAAGGAGTTGCAGACAGTGCCCTAAGCCCCTGATTTTGCAGCCGTACTCTAGCCATGGTGAGGAGGGGTGAGACGATGCTCAGAATGACACAGAGCAGCTCCAGGCTCAATCCCCGTCCCAGTCAGCACTGGGGATGCCATTAGTGGCCTCTGCTCCAAGAAACAGTCAGACACTAGAACAGACAAACCCAAACTTATGGACGTGGCTAAATCTGTAAATCCCTTTTTATCAGCACTGTGTGCACTAGTGCTTTCCATGGCATGAAGGAAATACTGCCCTTCTCCTCAAGAAGGGAAATACAACCAGACTTTGCTTCTTGATTGGCAAACAGAGCCCAGCAGAGGACAGAAAAGCCCAGACTGCATGAGACTGGCATTTGTCACTTGTCATTTCCACACAGGTACCAGTCCTTTGATTAACTGGTCACTTCTTTTAGAATAACTGTGTCAGAAAGTTATTGCATGACTATGTACATACTTGTTTAAAAGGGAAAAAATATCAGAGCCTAAAGTCCTGAAAGAGGAGAGAAATAGCACAGTGAGTGCAGAGCAGAACAGTCTGGGTAGCAAAGACTAACACTTACTCTACAGTACCAGTGTCCTGGAGAAAGAAGAGGTTCCATGTAAACCGTCGACAGCTTTCAGAGGGTATGAGAAAAAAGTGGAAAATATCTTTTTGTTGAAGATCTTGTAAGGCAAATTCTGCATAGGACTTCTGTCATCAAGGCTGGAGAGAAGCTTATAAAGAGGTTTCTGTGGAGGAAAGAGAAGGTAGCCCCTCCTGAGCAGAGAGTACTTGAGAAGACTCTTGAGAAGGATGGTCATTGCTGAGAGAATAGAAATGTACTGAACTGCTGCTGCTGTGGCAGGAAGGAAATGGGAGTGACCGATGAATTTCTCTCATGTATCTGCAAGTGGTGTTTCGTTCTGTCTTGGATCTTTTCTTATGCATATTTGGGTTAAATGCTTTTGTTTCCCTTTGTTTTGCGCTGTGCAAATGTTTGTCTTTATAATTCTGCACATATGAGCAGCATATTTTAGAAATGCTATGTGGTAAAACTTGAGTGATTCAGAGCTAAAGGTGACAGCTTCTCTGTCTGCCTGGAAAAGCAGGGGTAGTCCTGCAAAGATTTCCATCCTTGTTAGACACTTGTGAGTCACCCTTGAATAACTTGCCCAGGGTCACCCTATAACAATACAGCCACAGCATAAGGACTTTTTTCATGTGTATTTATAGGATCCTGTCTGTTTAGAATTTGCTGAATTCCAGAGGAAATAACTTTCTAAAAGGCATGCAGGAAAATATTCACAGAGAGAGATTTACTGTACATCTGTAGCCTTTTTTTCCTCAGGGCAAGTTTCTGTTGTGTAGAAATAAGACTTAGGCAGCAGCAGTGGTGGTAGTAGTTGTGCAGTGATTGGCCAGAAGCAGACTGCTACTGCCGTAACTCTGCCTGAGCCTTAAATGCACTTGAAATATTTAGAATTTTTCATAAATTTTATTTGATCGTCTGTTCAAAACACCAGCAGCACATAGTATCCAATTCATGATTTATTTTCTGCTTTTTATTAAATCATGACTCTTTCTCTGGGCATAGGTTTCCTCATACAGAAACATACAGCTTTCTGAACGCATAGCTGATTTAAGATACATGGGAGCAGAATAATGGAAATCCTATTTTCCCTCCTAAAGCAAAAGATGGAAATTGCTATACCTGAGCAAAATGTAGCCCAAATCACTGGTCAGTATTCAAATCTTGCAGGCTTGTTTTAATTAGGAAGAGGAATTGACTTGAGAAGAAATATAAATTCTTGGTGTAATCGTGTTGGGAAAAACCTCTGTAGGAATAAACAGCATGAAATCTCCTTGCTCACAGATCCTCAGGCCTGTCTTTCTAGGGGGTTCTTGGACTAAGAAACACTGTCCTGTTTCTCATTCTAGATGTGAAACTGGCTTTCCTCCTCCAGGGCACACATCCTGCAAATCAGGATCCCAACCCACACACCCACAGCCAGAAAAGCTGCTGTGGTTGGGTCTCCTCAAGGTGTGCCTGCACTTAAAGGTGCTGGGGAGCAGACTCTTTGTGCCTGGTTCGCTTCAGGGAAGGGTTTAATTGCTTGAGGCTGAAAGAAGTGCATGGCAAATCCATCAATTCCACTGAGGTCTGTGTTTGTCTTTGGGTCAGCACCCTCGACGGCAGCCATTAAAATCTTTCCATATAACTATATGGCCAGAAACAAATTTCAGCAATTGAATGAAGATAAACGACCTGATCCATCTGAACTTCTGGACTCAGCAGACCAGGACTGGGAAAACCGTCACACTGTCACATTTCTGGTAGTTACATCTGCTTAGGGCAAAACCATACAATAAGGACAACCCTTCACATGATAACACTTCAGCTTCAGAACCTGGCAAGTATTAGGAAAACAGAGGCAAAGGGGATAAAAAACAACAACAACAAACCCCAAATCAAAAGGTCAAATGGTAGAAGACTAAATGCATAATCCAGTGGTTGCTTCTAAAAGCACTGCCAAGATTTAAAGAACGGTTATCCTTCTGCAGCTTACGAACGCTCTTCTCTGCTTCCTCTCATCCCATCAGCTGAGACATTACACTAACTCTGGGATGCCGTGCAGGTTTAATTGAACCTCTTTCACTTTGCACCATTCTCCTCACAGCACCTCTCAGGCTGCGATGTGGTGATGGAGTGTGTCTCTCCATAAGATCCTCTCTGCTAGATTAGAAACTGCGGCCAAATATAACTAAGTGCTCATACAATTTGAATTCATGCTGCTGGCTCAAATTTGTGCAAATGAATGAAGTTAGGTGCATTTTTTTCAGCACATTTCAGGCCACGTCAATTTTTGTCTCTGCACCATCGCCAGTTCTATCTGTACCTGTCTGTACCGAGCTGGACTGTGTGTTATATCTGCTCCCACAGCCGATGTGGCTGTATGGCAATGACTGCTTGAGATCAAACCTGTGTTGCTGGCTGATCCATCCGTAATAGGGCTGGCACTATCAAAGTATTAGCTTTCATTTACAGTGGTGTAGGGAGAGAAGACCTGTGCTTTGTCCTTCTGTACCTGAAGAGCACTGGGGAATGTTCAAGAACCCCCCTGAGTATTCTTCTCTAGTTATAATGCTTGGAAACTAGGAATATGGATATGAGGAAATATTCTGATAGGCATAATCAAAATAAGTTCCTAATTGGTGCAGGCCACATTCAATAAATCGCCACCAGTCAGCCAATGGACGGGCAGTAAAGGACACTGATCCCAGATGTGGGTGTAAGCGGTATTTCC
Source organism: Bucorvus abyssinicus (assembly GCA_009769605.1). Classification (NCBI taxonomy): domain Eukaryota; kingdom Metazoa; phylum Chordata; class Aves; order Bucerotiformes; family Bucorvidae; genus Bucorvus; species Bucorvus abyssinicus. The sequence continues at coordinate 34,057,166 of CM020033.1, read as the reverse complement.
TCAGTCCGTTGTAAACAGGCATCTGTCGCTTTACCTGTACAGGTAGAGGTGCAGACTGATTACCGCTGTCGCTGTTGGCCTAGCTGTAAATAAATACTGTTGGCTTTGTTAAGATTCTTCTACTTTAATGAAACAGTCTCAAAAAGTCCTTCACCTGGGGATGATCACTTGTGCTGGCCCAGCGCAGCAGAAACAGGCTAAGGAGCATTAGAATAATCATCCTGGCCAATGGAGGTCCAGCTCCCTTACAGAAATAATTTCATATTTGCACCTAGAAAAAGTCTCCTTTAAAACCTTGCTAGGTTTTCTTTGAGAGCACAGATTCACAGTTATATCTGCTCCTCTTTTCCTGCCTGAGATAGGTGACCTTTCAGTCACTCCACCTCTCTGACACAGGGGTGATCTGCCATCCCACATGCTCTGCTGCCATCCATCCCGCTGTCGTTTGCAGAAGTGAGGGTCTAGATGACTTTGTGACGCTTATGCTGCCACACAGCTCATTTAATTCAACAAGAGAATTGGCTAGACACTGAATGTACCACAATGTGGGGACTGTTTGTCACCAAGAAGAGCCTCTGATTGACAGTTTACTTTCTTTAGCAATATGATTGATGGACTGACAGGGAGACACTGAGCTGTCAACTTCGGCTCCAAAATTTAGTGGGATGTAGCCCCACTATTTTAGGGGGAGTGGGAATAGAGGACTACCATGTATGTGCATTGTCCACCAATGACCATAAACCGTGCAGGGGTTAGTGTTCAGGGCACTTCCATTTTCTGCTTTTCTGTTGAACCTGGGAGATATAAGGCATCCAAACATCTGATCTTTTAGCATCTTGCAGCTTGCCGATCTCCAGTTGTGCATTCACATGTAGAAAATCCAGAGAAACTGTGCTGCCAGAGTTGGGAGGTTTAAAGACAAAAAGGAATCCACATTTGTGTTGAGAAATAACAGTTTCTATTAGAGCTGTTAATGTCTCTTGAACACTCAGACTAACTTTGGGTACAGGCTAGCTTTGGGCTGCAGACTCCCTTCCAGAGACGAAACTGAGGTGTGTAAATATGGGCGTCACATAAGTGAGTGCTTTGACCAGGGCACTGGCTACACCTGTGAGTGGGTTATACTACAGAGAGTAAATGAACTCTATTTCTGTTCTTTTGGGGTATTTCAATCCCTTCTTTCTAAACCAGAGGTGGCAAAGGGATCCTTCCTTCAAACTGAGAGTGTCTAGGCAGTCAGGGAGCATGCGGTGTTCTCCAACCTAAGTCCCTGCTTTATCTAAAGAAGTATTAGTACGTATCCTGCTCCCCTGTGAATACCCAAACAAACCAGCCGCTTGGAGACTGTTGTGCAATGGGCCTTTTATCAGTTTCTTCTTTTTATGCTTTTCCACTTTACATATGGTAGCAAAGCCCATACTGTGAAGCAGGTTTGCTCTACTCTCCACTGAATGTCCAGACTACTAGATGATAGATTTTTTTTTTCTTGTCTTTTGTTTTAGGAAACACCCTCCGGTGGAAGTATCTGACATTTCTAGTTCTTCTGATCAGTTCTGGCTGTAAACACTGCAATACCTGTAAACCAGCCTACCAGAGGTTTGATCTAATAATGGTATGGATATTCCATTACTTCACATATTTGAACTACAGACATATTTTTAATCTGTGGATAATGCCTGAAGAAGTATTGTATGTACACCACCACCAGAAAACAACAAACTCTTGGGTGAGAAGTAAAAGTGGCTAAAGCCCTATTTAAAAACTTCCTGTTCTCATGCAAGACAATCCTTTTCATCCTTGATGCCTGTGGCTGTCCCAGAGCACCCAGGAGCCAGGCATGAGAAGGGAGGAAGGCACGTAAACTCACACCCAGTTCCCCTTTTAGCTTTTGTCAGCAGAAGGACGGGCAGATTTGACTGGGCAATTTTCACCCATCTTTAATGAGAACAAAAACGTTGTGAAGTCAAGAGGCTTGAGAACTCAGAATTCTACTGGCTGCCTGCAGGGAATTTAAAGTACCAGCAACATATATTTTATTCAGAGTTTTCCTAATTTAGGACTACAATGTGGAGTGGAATGCTAAGCGCTGAGTTGTGCTTACGGAGCTTGAGGCAAATTGGAGTCTTGATGGAAAGGGATGAGAATGGCTAATACCATTTGAAAACTGCTTACTCAGAAATTAATGTTTCTTCTTGCCTGTTCCCTGCTGCTGCTACCAAATCCCAGAAAGGTGGTTTTTTACAATAAGGACTGTGATGCATTTCATATATGTTAACAGTATCCCAGGGGGAGTGAGATGTTGCTGTGTTCCACGTAATAAGATCCATATTGTAATGAAAAGAGGAGAGCGTAATTATTTAAGCAAACAGTCCAGTAGCTGGAAAATTCATCTGTCATCCAACCTGTGACTGAGCCCTATCCCCCAGCTGAGGTAAAGTGGCATATTTCTGTTGATGTCAGTGGAATAAACCTGGTTTATTTCTACCGTTGATTTGGCCTTTTACCCAAAGAACTAGGTTGCAATTCAGTTAGTAGAGGTGAGAATCTAATGGAAGGAAGCGTATGGCAAGTTGACAGGGACAAGTTTTACAGAACATATATAGAATGGAATTGGTCTTTTTACTAAGTTAAGTACCAATGATGCATGGATCTTGAGGCTGCTCTTAGCAATAGAGCTGTAAATCTCATTCTCTCTGAGTTTCAAGAAATGCAATATCTGATCAATATACTGACCAAACACTGATTATTTGTAGTGGAAAATTGCCTCCCTGGCTGCTAAAGCTGTGGAGCACAGGTTGTTTCCAATTTGTGAAGGCACTTTATTATATGTGTAGCCCAAAGTAACAGATCAATCTCCTATCCCTAAAGCCAAGGAGCCTATTCTGTCCTGGGAACAGTGAGACATAAAACTAGGTCTGTCTTCACAAGACCTGAATTTATTTGGCCACAGTAAGATGCATTACTTAGAGCTTGAGAACAATTTGCCTTCTTGGAGGTAGGAGATATGCAGGGAAGTTCTACGTGGAAGCAGAGTATTTTTATTCAATGCACAAATTCATCTAATGATTTCCCATTAAAAAAAAACAAACCCAAAACGCAAAACCTAAAGTACGTACAGGTGACTTAAATATGGTTCTGTGTTATTTTGATGGTGATGATGATGGTAATGTTGATGATGATATATTTCTTAAAGGTTATTTGCCCTGTTTCGAAGAGGAAATTGGATCTAGGCTCATTTAAAGCTTCATCAAATGGAGAGGTTGTAAAATAAAAATTACTTCCTGCCACAATTTTAATAAAATTTCCCTTCCTGCACCTCCTACCCTCCATGTATAACATTCCCTCCATAGGTTCATAATGATGATTCAATCTCCTTCTCTCTTGCTTTATGGAATCAGTAGCTGGACTCTATTAGATTGATTGTTCTTCACTTGTTATTAACAAGTGGCAATTAGTGGAGATGAACAAAATGAAAGAGGAGATTCAAATTCAGCTTCCTCTGCACCACAGGGTTATGATTTCAGACAGTTTATTCCTAATTTGAGGACAATGACAGTGAATTGATAACGTTCTGGGTGTGTTAGGATTCGGTGTGTGAAAGCTGATAAAGTACCTCATGACTTTTTTGCTTCAGATTTAATTATCCCCCCAAACAGCTCTTTATTCTTCCCTGAAGATGCTCTCCCTGGCTTCTTTCCCACCACTTGGAAAACTTTGCAGAACCTGGCTAGACTGCAGTGAACAGTGCTGTCATTATTCCTTACATGCCAGTTGGAGCTTCTGCAATTGTTTCATAACTGATGCTCCAGAAAATTTCTCTGCTGTTCTCAGTAGAACAGACAGGATATATCAGTTTATACAAAAATTTTAGATCTTTCTGTTTCCTCCAGGATGGTGCAAATGTCCTGCAGTAGTTTTCTAGCAGAGGACAGGGACCTGAGGGAGCTCTGTTCCCCGCTCTACTGTTGATGCAATGGGAAGAAGCCAAGAAACCTGCATGTCTGCATACTTCCTTGCAGTAGGAAGGGTAGGAGGGGAAGCCTCACAGCGGGCTGTGGGATCTTGCCCCAGGGCTGTCTTCCAGACCCACTGGGCTTCCACAGGAACCTGGGGCAATCTCCCTGTCTTTTGTTCCTGGCAACATCAAAGGTGACACCTTTGAGCAGCTTCCTCCAAGCAATGCCTAGTAACACGTACAGATATTGAATCAGATAGATTTTGGTTTTGCAGTACCTGCAATCTGTGCTGGTCAAACATCGCCATCCACACTGCTGCTGGAGAGGAGGGAGTCAACCACGCACACCAGAGCTTAGCTACACGGCCTAGTAACTGCTGAAGGGCTCTGCTCTGGACGGCCCTAAGAATCGAATAAAGAATGGGCTGGTTTTCCAAAGATGTCTATAATAGTTATTATTATTTTTGCTGTAACCAAAATACTAGGTTCTTTACTCCACATTTTAATATGTGACCCCTGTCACTATTACCATTTCTGGATTAACAGCCTGCTTAGAACAAAGTTCAGTGAACAGCTGCAGGTGTCCAGTCCCAAACTGTTCATGAAAGGAATACTGCCATTTTGAACATAAGGAATCAGCAAAGTACCGCACCTTCCAGGGTGCTGGTGTGCTTCAAATGGGACGGATTTCAGCCTCTAATTAGGATTTCACACTGCCTTCCAGCAGTAATTTCCCCATTGTTCCATCCACTTCTTGATTTCTGTGAGGAAATAATGTTTGTGGATACTTTTGCAATACCCACTGCACTTTTAAGTCAGCCTCGCACACTAACTGTTGGCACTGAGGTGCTAGCAAAGAGGGTTTAATGAGAGGTGACAACTCTTGAAAGAAGGCTTTTCCAGATCTAGGAAAAGAGTATAAAAGCGATAGTTTCAGAAGCAGCTCATTCCTGTCCTAGCTCACTTTGAATATAAACATGTGATTTAGAAGGTCTTCTTACGGGGTTATCATCATGTCATGGTACCTTTACAATACCTGTAAATCTGTGAAAGATTTCCAGCCTGATTGACCATTTCTATGGTCTTTCTAATCCAGCTCCCATTAAATCAAGGAGGATCAAGACCACGGCAGAAAGCATTAGATGATCAAGACAAGAGGAAATTCAAGCAGAAAGCAAACATTACACATCTTGTGTATGGGAATCAAATATGAAGGCACAGCAAGTGAAGTATTGGGGAATACAAAAAAATTTGGGAAACCTACTTTTCAATCACTGTTGCTGGGTCAAGATATTGAGATAGAAGCTTCAAGCCAAATATGTTCTCAGATACCCTGCAGGAATGATTCAGATGAATCCTAACCTCCATACTACTTTTCCACCTCTCACAGCTGTGGATGCTCTTTATCTGGAAGGTAAGAAAATTAAACTGTTTATTGATTAAATGGAATTAACAGTAACAGTTGAAACTGAAGACGAGTGCAAGGACTTCATTAGCTCCCCAAAAGCTATGAAGTGCTAAAAAACCCCGATGCATTCAGTGCTGATAGATATAAAATAAAGCACACGGGTTTACAGACATACAGCATCACAGGCTCTCTATTAGCTATTGCCATCATGAAGGAAATCTTGGAGACACTTTGTATAGTTTTCTGATGGTCAACATACAAACAGTGAGTTACGAACTGCTGGGAAAAGAATAGACAAGAAAGTAAGAAGCTTCATAACGTCACTGTGTTGTACACCCATATCTGGGACTGTCTGCACCTCCCTCAAAATCAACAGAATAAAACCTCAGAGGAGAACTGAAAAAAGGGAAAAGAAAAATGCCAGATATTGTGAGAAGTAGCAGTGATTTTGGTCTGAGGAGAGACCCAATACCCCAGAGTCCCTTAGCCTGAAAAAGAGAAATCTGAAAGGTTACATATTTAGGTTTTTTAGCACTGGGAATGTAACAGAGACAGTGAGATGAGAATAACCATTCATAACTAATCACACCACAAGTGCTAAATGACACCAAGAAAGACTATAAGGCTGTTTTACAGAATAAACCAAGTACACACGAGAGGAAGGTTCACTCTGCATTTGCACTTATCTTAACCTACTTCTAAGTGTCTGCTCCTGGCTATTGCCAAAGGCAGGGTGGGTGAGCAATCAGGATCCTAGGTTAGGGACAATAATAGGCCATTCTTACGTTCTTCCGTTCCTTGCATCCATGCTCTTCAAGTAGGTAAATCTCTCGGTATATCCAAGGGGTGTTTAATGTAAAATCTTAAGGCACTTCAGCACTTATATTCCTTTAAGGTTTTTGGTTACCTCATAAATATAATAGCAGGTCGTAACGAGTCTCCAAACATAATGCACAATCCTTCTAAGCTGGTTTAGCTTGATTTATTGGGAAAACACGTAACGCCAGACGAGATTGCTGCTCACACATTGTGTGATGCACCTGGCTAGGAACAATGCCAGATAGTCTCAGCAGACTCCGTGTTAAAATTCAATGAAAGAAGCAGCATTGAATGTATCAAAACCCCTGTAATGTACATCCTTCTGCGATAAAAATTAAGAGATCTTATGTACCAGGGAATAACATGTATGCTGGGGCTTTTTTCTTATGAGAGATGCCGGAAGCATTGCATAAAATGTGTATATATATTATATAGTATATGTATTATATAGCTCTTTGTTCTGAACTTTTAAAATATTGGCTTACATTCTTCAGAAATGCCACTGTTCAGCTTCATTATCACTTTTCTTTTCCTCTTTTTTTTTAATCCTGATTTTTTTGTTTCTGGTCTGTGGATAGCCTCCATAGTGCCCTTGACATGACACTTTAAGAACAGAGGTTTGAACTAGATAAACACGCTGTAATTAAGTGTTAGAAAAAATATACATAGGCTTTACGACAGACTTGTCAAGGAAACCACGACACGCTTTCCTATCTTGGCATCTTGATATCAGATTGCTCATGCTTAATTAGTTTTCCTTTTCTTAACACAAGACTAACTTGTATGATCAATTCAGTTCCTCTGCCAACATTACTATGGACTATGTGCACACAACAGTAGGTAGATCATATGTTCTAACTTATTTGAAGTAATGAGCACATTGTGCTGGCAGCAGGAAAACCCGCAGCAGCAGAGAGTGAGTGATCCTCAGCTGGGTTTGCTTGGAGTTTTCTGGGTTTCCTCTGCCTACTTCTTCGTGTCCATGATTCCTGCCTCAGCTGAGCTAGCTTTGGGGGCTGTCCTGAAAGCCAGATAACCAAAACAGCTCAGTTTAGAATAAATCCTTTCCAGTTTCAATTATGGAAAGCACCAAACACAGTCTGCAAGGAGTTGTCCCAGCCCAGCTGAGGGGCCAGCCAGCAGGGAGCAAGGGGAAGATCAGGATGGCAGAGAGTAGTAAGGGGAAAAGACAGGAAAACTTTTAAAGCTGGTCCACAGCTGAAACTAATATCTGGCTGCACTACACTTGATTGTTGCAGGAATAAGCCAGCAGCAAATTACTGTTCTCTGAAGCAAGAGTCACAAAGGTAATTATACTTCAAAGCAGTAATTCTTCCTTGAGCTTCTCTTGTAACAGCATGGTTTGGCTGCTGCTGCTTGCACAGGGCTCTGTCAGAGGCAGCGGCTGTTTCTCGCATTGCCCAGTGCCCCACATGCATGTAGAAACCGAGGTGTGGGGCTGATTTTCCTGTAAGAGTCCCCTGGCAGGTTTGGTGTGAGGCCAGGCAGAGCATCACCGTGGTGCTGCGGCATTGCCTGTGCCTGTGCCAGAGGCTGAGGGGACCAGCTGCCTCTGCTGCTGTCACCAAGGCATGGGTCAGGATGAGCTCCTCAGGATAAGGCTGCTCAGGACAAGGTCCTCCACATCACCCCAGGACGGCAAACCTCTCCTAGACATATAACACACTCTCCACCTCAGACCCAGACTTTGCTCCCCATTTTCTCCGTCCCCGTTCCCTTTCTCTGTTCATTCTCTGCTCCTCTCCTGTAATACCTGGGACATGATTGTCCTACCGGGTGCAGCGCTGGTAAAGCCTCAGCCACAGCACCACATCCTGTGCCAGCTGAGAGGGCAAGGGAAGCAGCAACGTTCCCAGCCACTAGAGACCTAGAAAACTAGCCGCAGAGGGAAAAATGGGCTCGTTTAGCCTGAGAGAGAGAGAGATGTAGAGGGAACATCACATCCCTCTTCAGATACATGAAAGGATGCTGCGAGAAGGCAGCAATAATCTGTTCCCAAAGTCCATGGCGGCAAGGCTTGACCTGCAGCCAGCCTCACAGGTGCTTCACCAGGGAGGACAACAAAGCCCTGAGACACCCAGCTTGGAAGAGAAGCGGGGAGGTACCCTGTGCCTCTTCTCTGCTTTGAAATTTTCGAGAGCAGACTTGGCATAGCTGCTGCTCTGCCCCCTGCGCAGAAAGCAGGCCCTGCGCCCTTGCTGCCTCTCGGGCTGACCCCACAGGCAAGGAGGAGAGAGCCGGCAGAACCGGCTCCGGCCCGGGCCCTTCCCCGGTCTGCCGCCCCTCAGGGACACGCTGCTCCCGCTCCCGCTGCCGCTCCCGCCGGGGCTCTCCCGGGCCGCAGCTCCCGCAGCGAACAGCCCCGGGCTGCGGCCCCTGCGGGGCCCTCCCCGGGCTGCGGGCTGGGGCTCTGCTCCAGCGGGGGCTCTGCGGGGCTGCCGGGGATCCCTGCTGCGGGCCTGCAGCCCCTCCTGCCCGGCTCCTGCTGCGGCCTCGGGCTCCCGCTGCTGCCGCTGCTCCCTCCTGGGCTCCCTCCTGCTCTGCCCGGGCCGCCCGGGGCCCTTCCCGGCAGCCGTTTGCCCTCCCCGGTGCCCCCAGCCTGGCTGAGGGGCTCCGCTGTGTCCTGCGGGGCGGCCGCGGGGCTGACTGGGACCAGCTGGAACCTGCTGTGTCCAGCACGGGGCAACTCCGGCCTCTTCTCACAGAGGCCGCCCCGCAGCCCCGCTGCCAGCACCTGGGCATGGGCCCTGACATGCAAAAGTAGAGCTGTGCCTGCCCTGGGCAGGGGGTCGGATGGACAGCTTGGTCTCTCGTGGTCCTGTGGGCAAACCGGATCCTGTGGGGAATACGGATGTCCGTGCCCCAGAGGGCCGGGAGAAGGGCAGGTGGGCTCCAGGCAAGCACAGGGTGAGAAAGCGTCCTCTGTCCCATCAGCAGGTGCAGAGGTAGGGAGGGGGGTCCAAGGACCCCTTGAGGCCCCTGAGATACCGTCACCCTGGAGCACCTTCCTTCTTGTGTGCCCACCATTAGAGAGGCAAACGGTTAGTCCTACCGCCTGAGGTAACAGGTCTCACACGGAAGGAGTGTTTGGAAGGAGGGTCGATCGGTTGTTTGGCATCGCTGCCTTAGTGCCACTCACACTTCATTTAAACCCGTGTCAACAGTCATATCGTGGGGTCTTAGTTCCGTTCCCTGACCCTCCTCTACCCTCTCTGCACGGGACTTAACACCAGGCTCTGCTTGGCCAGCCTCTGCACGACAAACTTAACAACGAGGGAGAAATCACCCTGGCAAAACATGTACGCAGCTCTCCGCACTAAATCACGCAGACTAAATCACACACTTTGCCAGCCACGCTCAGGATGGAAAGCCATTCCCTTCACGAACCCTCCCCTTGATTTAAATAGAGGGGTATGCAGCTGCCGGTAATTTACAGTCCCCCACACTGCTGCCAGTGGCCACTCTTCATGGTATGCTGCTGCGATGCATAAGTGTATATTAAAGCTTTCCAGCACATTCTATAACATAAATTCTCTGTGCCTGTACTGTAGTAACTTTGACAGTCATCAGTTGTGTAGGGTCTGAAACTGCCGTTCTTTGTCTTTTCACCAGACTGAATTTCAGCTGATTTCGACTAGGAAGTTTTAATCTTATTTTTGCAGGATACACTGGTGGCATAAACAGCATTTACAACAGTCTAACCACACTAATAATGTAACCACATTCTGCACTTAAGAAAGCTAGAAGATGAGTTCCCATCTCACAGAGGTAGGTAATATTTTTTTTTTGCTGTTTCAGCTGCACCTGTGTAATGGTGTCCTCAGCAAACGTCTGCTTGTTAAGGATAATATCTCAATTAACCTGAATGGTTTTCAAATGGAAACAGAAGAAGTGCATGGAAAGGCCACCTATAAGCCATTCAGAGTGAACTGCTGCAACTGCAGTTTATTGTCAGCTTGAAACTCTGAGACGGACCAAAGGTAAATCACTGCATTCTGAAACCAAGCAAAAATGATCCACAGTTTTTTCCCTCCTCATTGAATCTGAAGATAAAACAACCCAGCTCCTGAATATGCAGGAGTGAGTTGTTTTACACCCACCGAATATTTTTAGCTATTTAAAGACAAAGCAGTGCTGTATGATTTTGTCCTTATGCTCACAGCCCTTCCCAACTGGAATCAAGGTCTGAGTCTCTTCACAAACTCTCTGGCAACCTACCCTATGCTGAGCTGAAGACCCAGCACGTTCCCTCATCAAGCAGCAGGAACTGCTCCTGCCAGGGCTTTTACACAGCTGCCTGGCTAAAGCACTAGGTAAAATATGTTCCAGCACGATAGATCCAGGTTCCTCTTGTGAGATGGATCTGCCCAGAGGAAGCTGACACTCAGTAGAAAGGTACAAAGAGCATCGCCAAACAGACTGAACTAATGGGATCCCCATAGGACAGCCTCATACCCAGGAAGATCTTATCTTCACCCCTAATAACAAGAACCACCCTTCTACCAGAAAGCAGAGTTTCTTCTTAGAGCCTGGCTGTGTTCTCCACTCTCATCATACGCTCGGACAAGCAGTCCCCTCTCTGTATAAAAGCCACAAGCGAAGGGCCGCAGCACCACCAGAGCAGGACAGCCCCTGCTGAAGGGGAAGCTGGGAGGAGCAGCGGGCTCAGTGACTCCATTTCCATAAGCAAAGTGTGGTCAAAACATGCAAGCAATTGCTGACTTTTTCTGTTTGGAGACGGGCAGAATAGTAACGCTCTAACGTAACTGTTACACAGCTTTCACTGTTGTTACGTTAGGAGAAGCAAGGCGCCTCAGAATCAGAGATGTAAAGCTACGATTTCTGTAGGAACCAGACCTGCGCTAAATGTGTTAGAACATCTCAGAAGAAAATCTTTAATCTCAAAAGCGTCTTATCTGGAAGACTGTGAATCTAAGCTTTTGCACATTAGTTGTGGCCAGGTTTCATGTTACCTGGTATTTGTGAATTGCAGCAAGTCTGTTTTCAAAGCGTGGCTTTACATCCAAACCTTGCAGATGAGTCAGGAAGGAATGCCTGCGTCCTAAGCTTGGGAGAACCGGGCCAGAATCAAACATGAAACAAAATGTGCTTATCAAGTTCAGCATACAGCATGCAACCCTGCACGCGTGCAGCGGAGACCTCTTAGGCGGGGTCGAACTGGAATTTCCTGGCTTTGTTAAGAAGTAAACGCTAACCCATGGAACTTCATTAATCACTTTTGATCTTTCAAGAACAAATTGCCACAAAATGAGAAATTGCTTTTCCCTAATGATGATGCAGCTTTTCTTGAGCTGTAGCCACGCATTTGCTCTACAGGACTTTCTTGGTCATAGAATCTTGCTCACTAAAGTCTTCCAGGCTATCTGTTGGGTGAAATTCAGCCCTCATTCTCTGGGATCTTAGGGAACAAATTTTTTGGTTGTCAAGACACTGCTGTTTATTGTGAGTTATTCCCTGACTTCTTCCTTCGCTTTCCCAGAAGAGTAATGGGTCCTTGTGTTGAACAGGAGCCACATTTTGTGTCTGCTTTCAGAGTGCTCTGCGCTGCAGCCTGCTCCATGTTTGCTCCAGCAGTTGCAGAGTTACGGCAAAGGAGACGGTTAGGCGATATAAGCAGGAAATGAGATAATAACAAAGATGAAATATGACTTGAGGAAATTCCAGAGGTTGTTGAGGAAACAATGGGGAAGATACTGATTAAGGAATGCCTGTTTGTCTGGCTCCAGGCAGGTTAGCAAATAAACCCCAAACCTGGGGTTCCCATCAGGAACAGGAGAAAGGAGAGAGTGAAAGTGGCTGTGGCTGGAAACAAATGTCTCATAACGAGAGAAACGTAGGTACCTTTGGGTGGATGTGACTTTCCAAAGAACTCAAGCGGAGGGAATTTACCTAAGGCAAGGAGCTAACGTGCTGTAGGCAGAGACCCTTTTTGGTGCCAGGATTTTTCTTTCTTTTTCATATTTAAAGGAGTAGGCAATGACTTCGTTTGGAAGTGGTTTTTTAGCCTCTCAGCCACTGTTCAGACATTCTTGAGAACAAGCTTTTGGTAGTGATAAGAGTCAAAGAATCAATGATGCTCCCACATCTGGAACTGTCTGCTGGGTGGCACTGAGGGTGTTTGAACCTTGGGATTTTAATTGAGTATGGACACAGCACTGAAGGAGGCTGGGGTCAACACAAGAGAAGGGCACTCCAGCCATCCTGAATGGTAGTCCTCAGTGCTGGTCCTGAAGACTCTCCAATTACACTTCTTGCTTTGTAACTGTCACGCCCTACCTTATACTCAATTTCCATCCTCACCCTCTTTCTGTCTGAGATTAGGTGGAGGAAAGGAAGTGCCCTCCATGGCATTTAGTGCATAATCCTAAACCAGCGCAGCAATGAACCAATGTTTAGGAATGACAGACAAAACACCTAGACCTTTCTGATCAGCTATGGGCACAGAAAAAACTTTGGTAGTTGGGGAGCAGTTCGTGATTCTAGAATTGCTGTTTCCCCTGCACTCACATTGCTGATTTCAGCAAAGTTTTGAGACACAGTTAAACCTGATGAACATATGTACGTTTCTGCACAAAAAGAAAACTTCAAGTCAAACCTGCTCTTTGCTGGAACTGATCACACTGGACATTTCTGGCCCCAGACCAGTACAGGTAGTTCCTTTCCCAGCCAGTGAGGCATCTGTTTGTATTGTTTCCAGTTTTGGGCAAATGACTTACTCGTTTTGTGTCTCATGAGATTTTCCACCTATATTTCCACAGATGAAATAGATTCTTACAGATGCAGGCAGATGTGGGCACCACGACACTTCCACCTAAGTGACAGTATGTAATGACATGTAGCCACTTCTAATTTTTATTAAAACTCTCGACATTGAAAAACACTTACAAGGCAGTACCAGACAAGGCAGAGGGGGACACCAGTCCTCTTTTGGCTAAGCTTTTTTTCTGCTCAGTTTTCTTCCCCTCTGTGTTGCACATCACTCACATTTCTAGCAGTGGTTGAAGAAGAAGGATTAGATTCCCCCTCCTGCTTTGCTTTCCCCTTTCACCTTCTCGCTTTTGCCCTCTCTCTAGAATAGCACATTTTGTTCACCATAAAGGGCAGTGCCTCAGGTTCGGAAATCTTGCTGCAATAACCCCTCTGATACTGTTGGTGGTCGGGTATTGTACGACCAGGCTCTGGAAAGCCACTGCAGGGAGTGGATTCTTCCTGCTTTCTCACTGTTACAAACTGGGGAGATACTTCACCGATTTTGCTGAAATGAGAAAAAAAATCAAGCACCACATTCACTATTCAGCACAGATCATCCACTCTCTATTATGAGCTGAAAATACCATTACAGGAAGCATTAAAATGGCATAGCTACTAGTAATGAGCATCTGTGTATCTCTATTATATTGGTTTTGAGATAACAAGAAGTAGTGAATGAAAAGAGCCTCACCCAGGCTGCCAAAAAAAAAAAAAAAAAAACAAGAGAGAAAAAAAAAGAGAAAAAAGAGAACACTGCCCTAAGTAGTTCTTTTTTTTCTTGAAGATTGTTAATGAAAAGGGGGAAAGAAACCAGCACTTGAAATGAAAGACGTGGCGGATCTGCTTGTCCTCACGCACATTCACTGTGGGCTGAAGCCTGTAACAATGGAAGGAAATGATAGCAGCGAGCAGCATTGCCCTCCCTCAGACTGAGCAGCTCGCACTGCAAAAGCGTTTTACAAGAATAACCCAGAGTACAGTAATTAAAGCTGATTTGGCTTCTCAAAAGACTGCTTCAAGCTTTTGTGCTGAACCTTCACAAATTCCACAGGGCTTCATTATTAATTGTGCTCCCCCCACACACTGCTCGCTTTGGGATGGTTCTGCTGTCACAGGTTCAGGATTTCTCCCAGGCTTTGCTGTACATAACTGAGACTTGTCAGGAGACGGACAGATTTTTCCAAGCATTTTCCCCTTTGTCCTGCCTCTCTTGTGCCTTGTTCCCTTGGTAATTTTTTGTTTGCATGCTTTTTAATTTTCTTCTACATTTTCTTTCAAAGAGCCTCAGGCAGAAAGGACTGACGTGGGGGCTGGATGTCTTTCTTTCAGCACTCTGAGATCATATGTCAAACCCACCTGAATCTCTGAACACCTGATCTCTTGCAGGAGCTGGTAGATTCATGCCAAGGCAGGCGGCCATGCATGCAGCAGCTGTGGGTGCAACACACACATCTGGCCTTGGATCTAGATTTCCTCCAGACATCAGGAAAGATAGATACAGAATTTACAGGTTGCTGTTGGACAAGAGAATCCGAGCTGGCTGGGACCGGCTGTGTGCAGCATGGGGCAGCCCTGGTCTCTCCTCACAGAGGCCACCCTACAGCTGCCCCTACCAATGCTGGGAACATAGACACAAGGAACTCCAGAGGCCCGTTCCAAACTCAACTATTCCATGATTCAGTGGTTTTGTGATAATGGGAGTTGATGCTGCGAGGAGGTGCCATGTTCTTCTTGTCTGCTCCCTTATAATAGTTGGGCCATGGTGTCCTCCTCCTCTCCTTCCTGCAGAACCCAGAAGTTCCAGCAGATATACCTACGGCTGGCTCCGTGCAAGTAGCTTGCAAATCCTCAGCTACTCTTGAAATGTAAATCATTTCCATTTGCTTGAACCAGAGTAAAATTCTCTCTAGTTTAAAGCAAATCCTTGAACACAATTTTCATCTTCAGAACAGAAAATGAGAAAACAATTACCACGGCACAGCTCTTTCCTCCTCTTTCTTTTCTATTGCAGAAGTATTTTAAAATTCTTTTTCTTTCCCAATCCCAGAATAATATATGTTAATGCCACACAGAAATGACATTGTCTTTTCTCCCAGACAGACAGCAGGTTTTTCATTTACTAACCTACCACCGACTGAACCGAATGAAACTGCAAATTGTAAGAGTGATATGATATATTTTAAAAATCCAAAGATATCAAACAGATTCAAACATCGTTTGTTTGTTTATCCAAAAGCAGCATGTACCACAGGATGGCCAAAGTCTGGGAATAGAATTCTGAGCCTTTCTCCAGCTTGTTTGAGCTTCACTGTAGCAGAATCAAATTGATGCTGTCTTTGCAAGCTCCGCACCCAGGAGTGTTCTGAAAAAGGAGTAACAAGTGGGTGGCAAAGCCTTGGTTTCTTCCTGGCTATGAACACATGCAATATAATTTGGTTTCTTTTTTTAAAATTGTCTTCTGAAGTATCAGATTAAGAACATGAGATCTGGAGCGTTCATCACTCTAACGAGTTGACCGTTGTTAGCGTTACATAGACGCGACTCAGTTTGTGCACAGCGTCATTGATGGACTGTCCAAGAGGAATAAAATCAGAGATAAAGTTGAGTATATGTGGGGCTAAACAGAGCTTGTTCATGCCTGAAGTTAATGTAGGATTTTCTTGTCTCTAGAAGAGACCACTGAGCAGGGGAATAGCTGTTTTTTAATTTACCAAAGTTTTTTCTTCTCAAGGCCCAGAGGAAAGACAGACACCCATAAAGTGAAAAGAACTTGAATAATTTCTTCTGTTTCATGATGTGATCTCTAGGGAATCTGCCCTCATCTCTCCCACAGCCTACCTCATTTTGTGACCTGAGGCTACTGGATGCTCAGAAAGACACACCAAGGAAAAGATTAATTCCCATTGTGCCTGGGTAGAAAATAGCATCCGGTGTCCTTAGCAGCAGACCTGGCTACAAGACCAGCCTCTGCAACCTCCAGGCTTCAGTACTGAGGGTCACAGAGCTTCATCTGGGACAGACTGCAGGAGCCCCTCTCGTGTTATCTCATGGGTCACTTCCTCTACACAAATTTCTGCCCCTTTCCCAGCTTCCCGGAGGATGTGGGGTCCATTTCAGCATCTTCAGAGTGGAGATTGTGCCTGACATTCCAGCAGGGCTTGTTGCTTCCAAGCAGTCACTTAGGCTAAAACAAAAATGAATGCCAAAGTGACAAGATAGCTCTAGACACACCAGTGAACTAGAAATAAGTGGAAAGGTCAGTAAAATGTTCTCCTGCTGAATCGGAATGTCTATTAAAGAATACACGGAAATGGAGCAGGAGCTAATGCTTTGCCATTGCACAGTATATTCTACTGAACTCCTTGTGTCATTAGCACACTGAATAAGCATTTGAAGTTGGGATGCACCCAAAGGCCCATTCTCAGCTAAAATAAAATAAAGGAAAAGTACAAATAAAAATGTCCCAAAACCCAAAGACACAAAAGTTTCTCAAAAATCCTTTTATTTCTTTTTAAAACTTCAGATCATAATCTTTAGGAGCAGCATTTTGCAAATTTCCTGTGTCCTAGAAACATTATTAATGGAGCACTGAAATGTTCTTCTGAGCACACACCAGGTGCCAGACTTTTAAAACCCGATCATTTCAGTTACTAGTGCGTTTCTCCCTTGTTCTTACTACAGCATGGACATCATTTGAACAGACAATATTTTATGAACTGACCCACTTAGAGACAATGCCGTGCAATGTTTCAAGCCAGTATTCTGACCCGGCACAGACTTACAAGTGTTGGTATCTATTCTAATAGCTCTCTACATCTACTGAAATCGCTTTGCAATGGAAATGGGAAAGAAAAGCAAGGCTGAATGTGAGCAAACGCCTCTGTAAGCACAATACCTACCTCAGTGTACTACTGTGCTCCATCCCGTAACACAAAAGTTAACATCAATGGCTCCAGATGCTGTCAAAAGAACTGGGAACAACAAGGCTGCAATAGTTTATTAGGAAAATTGCCCTAATGAGGGTGACTAAACCAGGACTTAGGTTTACTCACCCCTCCTTGGTAGATCTCAAGTCTTCCTAGAGGCACCCCTTCTTTGTGTCCCGCTTGCCCACCTGGAATCTGTGGATGACAGCACAGTCATACCCTCTGGAGCAATGACTGCAAAGCCTTGAAAAAGGGCGGTAATGATAGGATTGGGACAGTATCTACCGCAGCTAGGAAGGGCTTGGCGAGAGAGGTGTAGCAGGTATACCACACTTCTTCATTAGCTGCTTTCAACCTTGCAGGAAGCAAGGGGTTCTTCTAAGGAACCTTTAGCTGCCCTGCTGGAAGCACAAGTGCTCCGATGTTTGTCCGAGGGTGACATTCGCCTTGCTGCTGTCAGAAGCTCCGCTGGTTGCTTAGACAGCACGTGAGATATGAAAGGTGCCCAAGCACTGAATCATGCTACGGTTATAACACGCTGCTGAGCTGTTCAAGAAAACATCTCAGTTTCAAACCATTGGTTTTTACATATTTGGAGTAAATTCTACTCTAATGAGCTTGTTCGTCTAACAGGCTAGAAAATCTAGTAGAAACTGCCAATTTGTACACATTTGCCACTAACAGGCTTCTTGAACACTGTGGGCCTCTCAGTTACCCTCTGGGGATGGACGTCAGATCCATTACAGCCAGCCTCAAAATTATGGTTACTGTTACGGGTTGTAGTGGCTAGCAAAAGTGTCCATATCCAAAACTGCATTGTGCTAGGGCTGTCCAAAACCAGCCAGAAAGGCATCCCATCTCCCAAAGAGCAACACTCTTCATGCACAGAACGAAAAGTCACCATCTGGTGTGCGCGGGAGGTGGACTAACAGAGTCGGAGCTAGATCTTGGTGCATGAGTGTCACCAGTGAAAGTGCAGTATGGGCACAGGCTCCAAGATGCACCTCACTGGAATGGATGAAAAATATTATGAGCCTTCAATTATCATTTCATTACTAATCTCTATTATAGGTCCCCCAGAAAGTGCAGATCTCTTTGCATTCTCTGCATTTGATGTGTGGTTCTGTCTGTCAGTGAAACCTGTCCGGTGGGGCCAGATCTGATCTCCAGCTCTTTCCGGCTTTCTCTGATCTCTGGCTATAAGGTGGCTGCACAGCCATGTGAGTTTCCCAAGATGGGTCCTGGTGCGATAGGAGTAAGATTTCCTCAAACTCATGACAGAGAGTTACGAGTTAGACAAAACCATTCTTTTTTTCCATTACACAACATGATTTCCTCATTTGCTGATAGAAGAGAACAATTGCTCAGTGATTTGATGCTTCCTGACTGTTTAGTTACTTTGTGGACTTAAATAGGATGGAGTTTTCATCCAAACTATTCCACTCCAATGCAAAAAAACCCCTGCAAAATAGGACTTTGATAAGCAATATTCTCTCAGTTTTTGGCAGTTTCTGTTCCAAGTCACTGGGGTCTCGGGCACTGATGCCAACCACCACTGTAAAATACTGTCCTCCCTCTGCTGCGGATAGGAAGCAGAAACAAAGGTGGTTGCTCCATTCTGCCTTGTGGCAGGGTTATTTCCTTAACTGCGCCTTTCCAACGGCGAGGAAGAAACAGGAGGAGGATGACCACGTCACCTCATCTTGGTAGTCCTTGGCTAGAAGTCTAAGGTGTAACAACGTTAGAAGGTTAGCCCAAAGTCGGCAACCAGTTTATGTAGCCCTCTGTTGAAAATGGGATACATTTGATGACCCCAGAAACTACTGCCTCGGGATCTATTTTTTCGTAGTTTGATTAAACTTCCTTAAGTATGACAAGAATGGAAATGAATAAAGCTGGTGTTCCAGAGGGGACTCTGTAGTGCTACAGCATCTTTCAGCACAGTAGCAAAGTGCTTGTAATCTCTCCATAAAGCCAGTTAAAGCGAAACACAAGACCTTGAATTGTTTCTATGTAGTTTATTTCTCTAAATTGGTTTTTGGCTTTGTAACATCATGGTTTTTTCTGGGTTTGTTAGCCAAGCACGGGCAAAAACAAAAGCTGCATCTGGAAATTCCTCAGACAGATAGACTAAAAGTAATGAGAGCTTTATATGTATATTCTTTTTAGCTGCTCTTTGAACTGTTAGCATTTAGGATTTTGATCCTTTCATATTCAGTATCTACTTTTTCCCACTGCAAACAAGAGCTATTGTTGTCAAGAATTCACAGGACTCCAGGAGGCAGGGATTCTGATACCAAGCACCAAATAAGGAGAGAATACAAACGATGTCAGGACTGTGGTGGGCAAACATTTCATTCATACCTCTGTAACCTGAGAATTGTAAACAAGAAATTTCTGGTGTCCCAAGGTGCAGAAAAAGAGAATTTCGTAGGATTCTGACCATTGAAAGGAAGTCATCCACGTATTTGGAAGTGGCCTTACTGACCTTCATCACCATTGCTTGCTTTATTTCTCTATGAATGTGGCTGTGTACAGTGAAGACTTGTGCCTCATGTTGCATCCCTGTGTTTGTAATGTGTTTGAGGAGGTTTAGGAATTGCAGTTGAATGAACCCTTCCTGGTATTAGGCCTTAGCTCTACAGAGGTGCTTAAAGCGTTATTTTTATTAGGAACCTGGTTTTGTTCATTAGAACTATGCACTAAACCCCTCAGTTTTAATAGAAACTTGGGACTAAATTGCCATGTTGCTTAAAAACTGCTGAGGTGTAATCTGATGTAGCTGCAAGGACTGCTTGTCCACAGGCTGACAGCTCCGCTTCTCGGATTGCTCCGGACTTGCCCATTTTCTCTCCTGCTTAGCATCACTACTCCACTGACAGCCGCTCAGATGTGCAGCTCCTGTCGTTCGGTCACCCCGCCAGCCAGCCAGCGTTAGCATCAGGCTCTGCACTGAAAGACTGATAACGTGGCATCTTATTTTAACTCTGTAGGGACTGCTAGGTAAAGGGGCTGCCTTTCAGTGTCATCTTCATTATTCTCTGAGCCATTCCTGTAGAAGGAAAAGGGTTTTGATCCCCCTTTAGGATTTTCTAAGATTAAAGATTAAGACCGTTGACCTCCAACTGGGCTCTGCCATGAAGAATCACAGAAATGTTTAGGTCAGAGAGGTCCTTTAAGATCATCAAGTCTAAGCGTTAACCCAACACTGCCAAGTCCACCACTAAACCACGTCCCTAAACACCAAATATACACATCTTTTAAATACTCGCAGGAAAGGCGACTCCACCACTTCCCTGGGCAGCCTGTTCCAGTGTTTGACAACCCTCTTGGTGAAGAAGTTTTTCCTGATGTCCAATCCAATCCTTCCCTGGTACACTGTGAGGCCATTTCCTCTGTTCCTACCAGTTGTTACTTGGGAGAAGACACCACCACCCACCTCACTACAACCTCCTTTCAGGTAGTTTTAGAGAGTGATGAGGTCACCCCTGAGTCTCCTTTTCTCCAGACTCAACAACCCCAGTTCCTCAGCTGCTCCCCATGAGACTTGTGCTCTAGAAGAAGAGATTTCAGCCCTTATTCTCCTAGTTTCAAATGCCTTCAGGGAAATAGTGTCAAAAGGATTTTCCCGTCACACATAACAGCTAATTTGAAACCTGTGTGTTTCACTTGGGGTCTTTATTCTGCATTTTCTCCGTGATGGTTGCATCTCTAGAGACTGATGGTATTTGACAACAGAGATGGTGAATTCCCCAGTCTGAAAATACAGGGGCATTTCTGGGGCAGACGGCTTGGAGCTCTGCTGTCTACCACGGTCCCAGGCAGTGTGTCTGTACTTTCCTATGCAGTCACTTGTCTGGCATCCCAGCCCTCTGTTAATGGAATAATTGCCATTGATTATCAGCAGAACTGTGGGAGGTGGGGTGGCACCTGTGGGCTTGCCCTTAAAGAAAATCCTTAAAGTCTCAACTCTGATGTTTTCTGGTGTCCTATTAATATTCCTTAGAAGTTTTACTTAATTTGGGTTGAATAAAATACCATAAGACTATTAAACACCAGTGTGGGACCAGTGTGACAGTTCATTTGTATTTCCAAAACCCCTCATAGAAATTTTGCTAATTTTTTTCATGGAAACTTATTTCAAAAATGCTATCAGAGAAGGCAAGGCAGGAAGGGCGAGGAATAGCAGTGTCAGAAAAGAGAAACATCTTTCTCCTTTGGATTCCACCTTAAAATCTTGTGTACGCTTTACCAGAATTTCAGTCCCGAGGGTTAGGCAGTGTCCGTACTACGTTGCTGTCTGTCACAGTGACCATCACAGAGCCACAGACACGGGGGATTCTGTCCCTGCCTATAACACCTATAGCCTTGCCAGTGAGTTTAAGCTATTTAAAGCCCTCACTACCTCCTCTGGCTCGCTGATCTTGCTAGAGATATTTTTCTTTTTCTGATAAAATCAACACAGCTGGCTATTTTATTAGCTGCTTTTACCGCAAGGACATGGGGTAACAGAAAAGGTGATTGCAGAAGTCTCTGCTGAGGGAGGATTTGGGAGGTCCAGGGCAGCTGGGATCAGGACAAGCGACGTCAGAAATGCAGCCCCAATTCTTCCACTCTTCTCCTCCTGGAGAAAAGGCATTCTCCGACTCATTAGCCCTGGATGTAACCATCTAATCTGCATTACACACTATAACTTTCTTCCTATTTTTGAGTTCTGATTTCAACAGTCTGTTTAGAAATATTCTTCACTACTGCATTCTGAGACGGCTTAATTTGGAGGTTTCACATATATGTATTTTTTGCCTGTACCAGATTCCCATTACAGACAAATACAGTGTTCTGTGAAGTCATCCAAAAGGCAATTCTTTTGATAAAGCATTCTGTAGTGTGTACTTATAAATACAGTCAGTTTAATTGGCTCTCTAACTGTTGTGACAGTCCAAATATTCTTACAGAGCCCTGGAAAAACATCCCACTCACCCTCTTCCTTTAAAAACCCTGAACAGTTCTAGTGAGAAAAGGAGAAGTTTGGAAACCTGGGATTTTCAGAGAAGTTTTTGAGGCTTTTTAGAGGGTTAGTGTATGTTTGAAAGAGAATAATGAGAGATTGCTGGAGGGACCCACTAGGCAGAGCAGGGAGGGATAATTCTTGCCAGTTCCCAGAGCTAGTCGTCAGCTCGCTGGAGGTTTGCACCCTGAGAGGAACCAAATCCTGGTTCAGTCTGGTTCAAGAGAACTGGCAAAAAATGGGGTGAAAAGACAGCCCTGTCCTAGAGGGAGGCACTATGTCCTGCTGCTTGGCGGGTCTTGCAAGGAGCTTTGAAGCAGAATGGGCAAAAGTGGCTTGAGTTTAAAGCTTTTGTTTGAGGGTGTGTTCTGTGTTTCCCTAAGAGAATGCTGCCCCTCTAAGCAGCGTTTTGCCTTGCTAAGCTGAACTATCGCAGGATAAGCCCTGTTCTTCTCCCTGAGGAGAGGTGGTGTACCAGGGCTTGAAGTCAACCCAAAGAATGATAATGAATCGTGAGACTTGGAGTCACGGGATTAATCCTGGAGGGAAATACCTCTTCTCTGGAATAATTCGGGGAAGGGTCTGCAAACCCTGTGTTCTGCGCGGGCTCTCAGAGGGGCCAGGCACTGCCCCTCTGCCCGCCCCATAACGGACACAGCAGGGCTCTGGATACAGGTCCAGCACCACCCCTGGCTTCAGTGGAGCCAGCTCGCTCACAGGAATCGAGTTTCACAAAATCAGGCCTTAAATTTGAAAGAAAACGATTACAGTCTTTATTCAAGCAAAAGAGTTGAACATAAGCTGAACTGTAAGGACACAGTGAGTCCACCCCCGTCAGTGAACTGCGCGTACTCCAGCTTTACCTACAGGTTCAATGCCAAGGAAGAAATGAACTTACCAAGCATTTCTATTTGCACAAGGTCGTTCTGATTTCAGAGCAGTGAAAAGAAAACACCCTGACTTAACAGAGGCTTCCCCTGAAAAAAGCAGTGCAGAAAAGCAACACGAGGCTGTATAGGGCGTGGAAGATGATGATGTCGTACCTTGTTGTACCTTGGCTTTCTCTTTTCAGTGACGGTTGGTGGGGTTTTGATTGAAGTTCAGTGGCCTGCTGTCAAAGAGAGCAGCTCGTGAGATCAGAGAGAAGTTTTGACTGCGTAGTAGTGGCTGGTTATTATTTAAAAAACAAAGCCTAAACCATACTGGTTACCCCTTCACCAGCCACACTCTCATGGGTATTCCTCTACGATTGTTCCATTTTCTGAGTCTAACACAACAATTTGAAGTTAAGCATAGCAGAGCTTGTTCTGCTTAAGATATCAAGGGAATTTACATAATGACTAATTTAAAAGCAAATGCACAAATTAAGTAAATTCACACATAAAGGAAAAAGGAAAATGCTTCAAAAGTTAGCACATTTTTTGCTGGCTGGGATTCAGTGGCTAATTAAAAAACCTCAACCCTCTTGCTGATCATCAATGCAGAAAATGTGTAAGTAGGTTTTTAGAACAAAAGGTAAAGGCCGCGCTCTCGGCAGCCTGTCTAGACGATGAGGTGGCCTTCTTTAAACTGGTGCACTGGGGGGGCGTCTCCTGGGACTTGGACTCGATGGAAGTGAAGGGGCTAATTGCTGGAGATCAAATCAGAGATGTCTGAATCATCGTCTCCAATAGAAAAGGTGTCCAAAATTTGTATGTGCTTTGGGAATATTTTCAAAGAGAAAATAAAACCGAAAAACCGAGGAAGGAAGGCTACTTAAACGGCCGCTGGGGTTGCCCCCTGGGTTGCTCAAGCCTGCTTGTTCTCCTTGGGCTGTGCTAAAGCAAACCTTTGCACAGTCGTGCTGTGAGCCATACTGGGGAACTTTTTACCTTGGGTTGTTTTCCACACAGATCAGCTCCTCACTTGAGTCAGCGCTGGACCAAAGGCCTTGTGTAGGCACAGCCTGAGGGATGATGCCAGGACAGGAAAGAACAGCAACGCGTTTGAAGTGTAATTACCCCTTTACTAACCGTTGAATACATCATTCATCTAATCCATGCCGAGAAATACGTTTATGTAGAAACGTCATGTCTTCTTCACTTCCAAGCTGTCAGGTAACTGCTGTAATAAACTGGGATGTGGTTTAATAGGGCTCTCCCCAGCCCAGATGTTCAGCATAGTGCCAGAAAAAGAGGAGAGACTGTAAAAAAATCTGCAAAGTTACAGCATCCCTCAATAGTTACCTAATTAACCTTCCTAATTCGATGAGACTAAAACCATGACCAAATTGGCTGTCATCTAATTATGCTCCTTTCATTAATATTTTTATAATATTTCTTATTTCATGGCATAGCCCATTTATTGTAAATTACGGACTTTCTTCTAAAAGCTGTGCTTGTGGGAACATGTGTAAAAAGGTCTTTTTATGCTTTTTCACTCTATCTTTCAGTCTGTGTTTCAAAATCAGCTGTAGATCATGATTGTCAGGAAAAGGAGGTGTTTATTACAAGGATTTGCACTCCTTGTAACTCTTCTCTGCTGGGTTTTGAGGTACAGTTAACTCTCTTGGTGAAAGCACGAGTCTTAGGACGATCTGTAGGATCACTGAGAAGTTAAATATCGACAGGGGAAGTAATAGTCAGAAGCTAGACTTGAGGAACCTCTGGATGTTTTGACTCAGCAAAAAGGTGCTGCACACGATTTGAAAACAGGATATATTTTAATATCCTGAAAAGTAATTTGTTGAACAAAGCGAGCACTAAAGCAGTGTGTGTGCACATACATCTATATGAAAGTGCTCTGCTTCCATCTGAAGCCTTGTAGCTATTTCGGATTAAGTCTTGAGAAGACCTGTGTGCCTATTCTAATTAGAATTTCCTGAGATAACATTATTCTCTATGTTAAGCAGTAACAGAAAAATTCTGAAAACACAAAGGGTTTGATTTTAGGTTACTAAACCCTGATTTTGTGGCATAAATTCCATTAGTGTGGGATTGTGGATAATTTAAATTTGTGAGGAAGTGCTTGTTCTATACTTCTGAGTTTCAGATTCTTTCGGAGATCTATCATCTGAGTTGGCATCTTCACTAATACTCTTTCTTTAAAATCACTGCTTTGAAAGCCTGACCTTTAGAATCATACAGCCATAGAATTATTTAGGTTGGGAAAGATCTTTAAGTTCATCAGGTCCAGCCATTAACCCAACACTGCCAAGTCACCACTAAAGCCGTTCCTAAGCATCACATCTGCACATCTTTTAAATACCTCCAGGGTTGGTGACTCAACCTCCTCCCTGGGCAGCCTGTTCCAGTGCTTGACAACCCTTTCAGTGAAGAAACTTTTTTCTAATATCCAGCCTAAATCTCCCCTGGTGCAACTTGAGGCCGTTTCCTCTCATCCTGTCGCTTGTTACTTGGGAGAAGAGACCAGCCCCCACCTCACCACAACCTCCTTTCAGGTAGTTGTAGAGAGCGATAAGGTCTCCCCTGAGCCTCCTTTTCTCCAGGCTAAACACCCCCGGTTCCCTCAGCCGCTCCTCATGAGACTTGTGCTCTGGACCCTGCACCAGCTTCGTTGCTCTGCTTTGAACACCCTCCAGCACCTCAATGTCCTTCTAGTAGCGAGGGCCCCAAAACTTTTCCTGGTGTTTATCCTGTGCCTCCGTGTTGCTGCCTTATTCTAATTACATGGCTGTAATAAGAATTTTTTTTCTTTCCTGGGAGATCGCTTCCCTCATAAGCAAAGGGTATGAGGATTAATGTCCACCCTCTGAGAGATGAGACAGCCTCTGATTTCAGAGACTTCATTCTGTGCTCTGTCGCAGGCAGTGGGACTATTTGCCTCTCTAAAGAAGTATTAGAATATTCCTCTAGCTACTGAAAAGGGAATGTAACAGGATTAAAAAAAAAATCCCCCCAAACCTCCTTTCAGGCTTTCTGTTTTCTGATTGAATAAGAGGTGAAGTGCTTTGGGACCAGAAAACAGGGAACGCACCTCTGCCTGCCTTAAGGTAAAAACTCAGGCCTGTAAGTGACGAAACACCTTTAATTCAAGGACTCTTTCCTGCAATGGGGCACAGCGCAGCAGCTGCCTGTGAAGCAGTGGCAGCTCTTAGTACCTGCTGGGATCACCGCCTCTGTTCTACCACTTGCATTTCGTCCTCTTTTCCTCTGCTCTGGCTGCTGCCTTGGCTTTGCATGCCCTGGGCAAGAGCTGCTTTGCTCATCCTCGTATCATTTACAGTGTAGCTGGACTCCTCCAGTGCCTGAAGTCCTTGGGGGATCTACGCTGCATGGCTCGAAGCATCCATCGGAGATGTTTAAATCTGAAAGCTTTTTTTCCTTGACTGTGTGAGCAGTCGGGGGAAGAAGAGGAGCTCCTGCCGTTCTTGGCTGAATTACTCTCTCTCTCCATTGACCACATAAGGAGCCTCAGGAGACCTATGTCCTGCCTTCGGCATCTAACATCAGATGACTACAAATTGGCTTTGTGTGCTATCATGATTACAGATTTTTTTTCCTCTCCAGCTTTATTTATGGCTTTAATCATTTCGGTTATTGTTTGTGTAGTTTCTATGACCTCTTTGTGATAGCAAGATGCATTTTTAGGTTTTTTACCTTGGCCACCTAAGCTAGTTTTCTATTCTAATAATAACTCACATCAGAGACCCTTCATCCAGCGTTGCCAATTCACCTTGCAAGCTGCTCATAACTACATTCTCCTAAGGCCCCTATGAAGTGGGAAGGGAACCCTTAGGACCAACACTGAGAAGATCCCACTGAATTTACCTACATCCGAGATGGAAAGTGTTGTCTGTTAAATGAAAACACTGTGAAGCTACAATATCACCTAAGTCCTGCCAACTTAAACACCATCAGCGGTGTGAGAAGTGGGTTTAGGCTAAGACTGCTCGGAAAGTGAAGTCAAAGTTAAAGCTAATATGGGGAGTAGAACTAACCCCCCTTGGCTTATACAGATGCTCTGGGAGCTTCGCTGACTGGAGAGCCGGGACATCCCAGGTCTCATTTGCTGGCTGATCAGCAAATTGGCTGCAGTCAGAATTTCATATGATGCCTCATTTGCCAAAGCTCTCCCCAACTTCTAGTCTGCTTGACTTTTCAAACCTGTTTCAAACAAATCCCCCCAGGTTTCTCAGCACAGCGGAAAATTATCTAATTGTATACACCAGCCGTTTGTAATGAGGTTGTCCGTGTGTTCTAGTTACTGGTTTCTGGCCATAAGCCTGTATTTCAGGTTTTCTTACCTTAAGCAGGCAGGTTGCACGCAGTGAAGCTAAGCTGCTGTCATACATTAAGCGCAGCTCCTGAAATTAGTGACTATCTGTCCATACAGCCCATTGTCAGGAAACCCAAAGAGCAGCAAATGCCTACACCGCTTGACATCAAAAAGGTGTTTGTGACGAGAGTCATCGACTGATCTGGGATTGTATCGGGGACTGTGCTTTCCAGGAGGAACTACCTTCTACCTTTGTCTCACTGTTTCATTCCATTCTGGATAGGATGAATTCAAATATTTTTATTTAAGGTCCAATCAATGCCAATTAGCTTCTTTTTTTGTACAATAAGGGCTTACATGCTTTACATTTTTGCTTTCTTTGAAGTGTGCTTGCAAAATGTATGTAAACAGTACCCACACCTTCCCGTGTATTTGAAACAAAAATGAAAATTTATTATTTTCATGGTCATTTGATTAGAATTTGAAGACATTTAAATGGCTTCATGAAGCAGATTTCTGCTGGAATATAAAGCAAGGGAAAAAAACCCTCTTCTATGTAATATAAATTTTTTTGATGTTTCTACAGTTCATACTTTGTCATTCATTTTTCTATTATTTTTAGAAAGTGTTCCCTGGCATATAGTTCCTAATTCAGTAATTATTAGAAGCACGTTTCTGTTCATGTAAATCTTTAAGTAACGAAGAAGTAGTTAACCACCTTAGTCTGATCACTGCCAGCTTCGGGGGCAGCACAGTCCCTACAGCAGACCTTGTCCTTTAGCTCCTTGAGACCAACCCAAAACTCAGAATATTTTAGAATCCCTTAATTTATTATATTAAAATACCACAGCTTGACTTTCTTTCTGGTTTTAAAAATCTTCTCTACTGAAGGAAGAGTTAGCAATGTAACAGGCAGCGTGAGCCCAGCTCTGTTTCCTCAGCATTAACGATATTGATTGCAATGACTACAGCAGACTCGGACTTCCTCACACTTATACAATTAGCCTTTCGACATGAACAAGTGATGGGGTTTGTTTTCTTATTAATTTTATTCTGTACTAAGTTCCACTGCCAACAAGGAGTACTTTGTATTGGCTGCTACTTTCATGATGCGATCTGCACAGTCTGTTCCTGTGCGATGCCCGTAGGAGAGCTTTCATCAGCCAGAGCTCTCTGCACTTCCCTTGGGCTATCTTTTTACGCTCCCCGCTCCTGGCATTGTTGAAAGAGTATTCTGTTTCAAAGATGCATTTTAAAACTGCCAAAATTATATTTGATTTTGCAGTATTTTGGTTTTTTTAAATGAGAATTTTTCTCTCCTTTTTTTTTTTTTTTGGTCAAAATGATATAGCTGAAGTTTTATGGTTTTAATATAATGAGGGTGAAGCTGAAACAAGACACGCCTGATTGAGGCTGGCTGTCTGTCTGTTAAAAACTTTTAATTTGCAGAAGTTCCATGGTCTTGAATTTTATTATCAAGTTTGATGACAAAAATCACCAGGTTCTCAACAGTCAGTTATGGGATGGCAAAGGCAGCAAAGCTGCCAGCCCGTGGGGTGAGCTGACAAGGTTGGAAGAGTTGGCCAGGTGGGGGGTGTTGATTAAACACACTTAATCTATGAGAGGACAACGAATGTGTAATGTTATCGTGGTGCTTTTATAGACTCAGATTTA
Organism: Bucorvus abyssinicus; assembly: GCA_009769605.1. Lineage (NCBI taxonomy): Eukaryota > Metazoa > Chordata > Aves > Bucerotiformes > Bucorvidae > Bucorvus > Bucorvus abyssinicus. The sequence goes on along the minus strand of CM020033.1, from coordinate 34,028,367 downwards.
AAGGAGAACTGTCATTTAATGACATCTTAATTTAAACAACAGGCAATGAATCCCTTCTTCCCTTCCTAAATTTACAGGAGCTAAATAAAACTAGAGCCTTTCTTTGAGCATTCTAAAGGTTTAACTACTCTTGGACTGCCTGGCTGCTTGCTTTTATTAATATTTTATCCTGCCTCTTCCCTTGAATTACATTTTTTGTGGCAATGCTTTAATTAAAGGAAACTGAGAAGCGGAAGAATTGTTCTTAAAATCTTCAGCTGAAATAAAACTGCTTTTGGTGCTGTCAACTGGAGCCTGGATGGTTTACTCTTGAGGTTTAATTTATATCAATTATAATGACCATCCTGTGAGTACAACACGAATTAATGCTAAGCAGAAAATAACGGCTATGATTTTTCATACTCAGGGGTGTATGGTTTGCAGTCTCTAATACTGGGGAGCTAAACGGGCATTAACGCTGTGTGATAGCAGCCACCCATTCGACTCGGGTTGCCACATGCCATCCTTGCTAACTGCTATACGTCCTTCTTGCATGAGAGCAAAATGAAGGGAACATAAATATATCTGACAAAGTCATCAGGGATTAGAAAACAGAATCCAGCAATAAATATGGTAATTAGGCAATTTGAGACTTAAAGCACAGGGTTCTTTGAAAATGCAATTTCAGGTCTGAGAACCAGCACTGAAATTTTTACCATTAAGGAGAATTATGATAGAACTGAAACTTTTTAATGACATTTAAACATTTTTTATTGGGAATTTAATAACTTTTCTGCTCATGCTAGGGAAATTTTAATGATGAAGCTCTGTATAAAGAGTTTTCTGTGCACACCAGTCCTCCCTAATCCGCCTCATCTCCAGCAGCTGAATTTGGACTCCTCCAACACTCTTCTTTCTATTGCAGTGTGACGATGGGGGACTACTTAGTTAGTAATGAGGGTGCAGAGTTTCTTGATTAAAAGTAATTTTGGACAGATAACACTATAACTAATTTCATGGAGTTTGGAACTTTAAATAAGTTCTGTCATTTTGTAGTATTATGTTCCTCATTCATGTCTACATCCATTTTTGTTGTTGATGTTTTCCGTTATGATAACATGTTAATGAAGTTAATGGTTTGAGGTTCTGTAAGTAGGTGTTTCCTGTTAAAGAAGGCACGATGGCTTTTAAAACCAGAGGTCAAGGAACCACAGATGCTTGGTTTAGAAGTGTGATAACACCCCCATTTTCTTTTCACCCGCGCGATTTTTCTGCCCTGTCACTGTATTCTTTTCCACTCTCCAGTCCGCCGCCAGCTGCGGAACTGCTCCTCAGCCTGCGCGGGAGTCTCTTGGGCTTTCAAGCAATGGCAAAACTCAAACAGGAAACCTGTGCACGGCACCTTTGGGGACGTGTGATGGTAACAGTCTTGGTGATGAACCTTTAACTCTCTGGCATGCGTGTGGGGACCGTACCAAGTATAATTGCAGACTTGGGCGCTTTCAATACTCCAGAGCACGAAGGGACGGGGCAGCATTTCTCAAGAGTATCTGCAGCAGCGTTATGATTAATTAGGACTCATTACAGATGACTAATAAAAACATAACTAAGCAAATCTTACTGTAACTTGCAAAATTATCAACCTAACCTCGAAAGCCGAGGCGGAGGGGGGCCTGGTGGGCAATGATCTGCGCCACGCATCACCTGCATCTCCCTCTCGCACAGAGCGAGCCCCCACCACCTCATTTTTACAGGAACCGCTGTCTCATACGCTGAACGCAGGTGTTACGGTGTAAGATGTACCCATGTGCAGGTGAGGGTGCTGTGCTGCTTTTGAAACCGGGCAATTAAAGATGAACCCTCTGAGCCGCTTCCCAGGCCCCAGAGCTGTGCACGGCAAACCCACCGGTACCCAAACAGACCGCTCAGGCAGCGGGGAACCCTTCCGCCAAGGGCAGGGTAAGCAGCAGCTCTGTTTCCCTGAAAAACCTTTTCCTCCATCTAGTTGCAGCGCAGGAGACAGGACGGAGAGGGTTATGTGCTGCTAAGAGTTAATGAAGACTTGGAGTACGCCTCAGAGAACAGACCCCTGGATTTTTAAATCTCTGCTCCCCAGACTGATGGGTATCTCTCAGACAAGGCTTTGCGCTCGGATTGCAGCCAAGGCGTATTTTGGCGTAAGCAATGCTAACAATCTGCTACTCTGCAGAAAAATAAACATTCGCATCATTGTGTGTCTAAAAACTAATCCCGAAAGGCATTAGCCTGTATTTGCCAATGTCCTCGGTGCCAGTCTGGGTATTCCCAGTGTCCTCAAGACAGTGACACGCCCCGCTCCTGCTCCTGGCATTTCACTACTCTTTCACACCAGCGGCTGTGATTCCTGTCTGAACGCTGGGCGACACTCTCCTTTCACTTTTTATTTTTTATTTTTACATAAATAAGCCCAAACTGAAGCACGTCTGGGTAATTCAGCTCTCTTTGCTGTCACCGCTTTTGTGCAGCGTCAATGCCGAGTTAATAACGCACTCAGCTGGATGGCACATCCACAGTCCACCTGGTATTTTGGGATTGCTCTTCTACACTGCAGGGCAGCCCAGAGCCGGTGGAACGATACGGTGACGAGAGACAGGCTTTGGTTATGCACGTTTCTATTGCACCACAGCCATTTTCAAAGGGACAAACCAGGCTTTGCCTTAAAAGGGATCCTTGACCTTGACACCTCAAAACCTTCCAAACCCCTAAATAAACCCACATCCATTTCCAGCCTGAGCTGATGCCTGAGTATTCCCTCGAAATCATGGTGCCTTGTTTTGATGGTTCTAGCCAAACGTTTTACAGGAAGGATAACGAACCCAGGAAGGAGGGAAGCGACATCAATCCCAGAGCACATTCGGCTTCCTGGAATAAACCCTTATAACCTGGTAGCACTGTGATCTTGTGTTGCTTTTCGTCCCCCAACGTTAGCAGCATCGCGGTTTGGATTGGCGCGTCCTGCTGGCTCTGTGGGACTGCTGGATCGTGAAGCGGGGAATGAATTATATTCACCCATTTGTTTAGTTTTATCGTCTGTGGCGGGTACGATAAGGAAAATAACTTTGTGCAATAAGGAATCTGTGACTGATGCTGTGTAAGCTGGAAATCATACAAGTTATGGCTGGTCCTGTGTGTGTAAGCAAGCCCGGTCTGGTGTAAAGAATTGGTACAAACGCTCCTGATTTGTGGCATTTTTGCAGCCCGGAACCATGGCCACATTTTACGACTGTTTCCTCGTCCTCAGAGCTTCCTAATGGCTTCCCCCGTTTCTCTGATGCTGATAGCTCCTACTTACCCTCCGACCACACGTCCGCAGCCGCTTCCTGGCTGTCGGAGAGGGCAGGAGCAGCTGCAGGATGCGGGCACACGTGTCCCCAGCCAAGCACCTCCTGCCCCAGCTTTCGGGAAGAGCTGAAGCCAGGGGCAAACGCCTCTTTGTGAGCGGCTGCTCTTCCCCCGTGTTTTCCAGAAAGGTTTCTGCAGAGGCTTTGTGCTACAGCAGGAAGAGTCACGACTGGTCCCTCGAAAGCCCCAGCCCGCAGCCCGGGGAGGGCTCCACACTGCAGCAGGGGGCTGTTTCCTGCAGGAGCTGCAGCCCTGCAGAGCCCTGGCAGGAGCAGGAGCGGGAGCAGGGTGTCCCCGAAGGGCTGCAGCCTGGGGAAGCGCCCACGCTGGAGCTCTCTCCCCTGCTCCGTGCCACCGATTCCCTTTGTATGTTGAGTGCCTTGAGAAAAACCACTGGTGACCAGTTACTGTAGAGACCGTGATGTCTCCAGCGGGGGAGTGGTGCTTGGGACAGCGGTTCCTCTTCCTGATCACTCTTAACACACTTACAAAACACACTAATGAAAGGGAAAAAATGTATTTTAGGGAAAGGTCTGAGATCTGAGAAAAGTCTCACGGATATTTTGAAGGTTTTAGTTACCATTTGGAACCTTTTTTTTCTACTTAATATTAGTTAATAACCTAATAACAGTCTTTCCATCCCAGAGAAAAACTGGGGTAGGGCAAGAGCAGAAAATACAGAAAGGTCTGAAAGTGAGGTGGGGACTTTGGCCATTATACATTGAGAAAGGTACCTGGGGGCATTTGGGGCATTTGGACTGGCTTGTTTACATAGTTTTGACTCCCTGAATGGGATTTAATGTGAAGACAGGGTGAGAGGTTCCTATTTGCCCCTGCATATGGACCTGAAAGGAGGCTGTAACGAAGTGAGTGCCTGTCTCTTTTCCCAAGTAACAGGTACTAGAACGAGAGGAAATGGTCTCAAATTGCACCGAGGAGGTTTAGACTGGGTATCAGGAAAAACTTCTTCCCTGAAACAGGCTGCCCAGGGCAGTGGTGGAGTCACCAACCCTGGAGGTATTTAAAAGACGTGTAGACATGGCGCTTAGGGGTATGGTTTAGTGATGACTTGGCAGCGTTAGGTTTATGGTTGGACTCAATGATCTTAAGGGTCTTTTCCAACCTAACGGATTTTATGATTGTATTTTATCATTCTACGACATTGTGCCATGACTTTGCTATTGAGTGCTGGCTCAGTGTTGGAAAGTCAAACCTTGAACTCTAATATTCAGACTCTAAAGAAATGAAAAATGTATGTGCTAATACAATGTCTTTTACAGCAGCTCTTGGAATATGAGAGCTTGGAAGCATGGTAGCCTGCCTGAGGCCAGTATCCCTTTTAGTTCCTATCCTACAGTTAATCCTGGGCACTTTGCCTGGTCTCCGGGCATCACTCTAGCTCTTTATCATGCGGAGAATACCACTGTTCCTTTTGACCAAGCCCAAATACAGGCTAAGACCAGCACCTCGGTTTGTAACTGGCAGGTAAATGGCAAGCAGCAAGGACTGTGGGTTTCTGATCTCACCGTGGCCCCAGTGAACCACTGTATTTGATAATCCAGCTGCATCCTGCCTTCGCTCCAGTGCCCGCGCAGTCCCAGAGCCCGGCCCCGTGTGGAGTGAGTTTCAGCAACCGTACTAATGTAGTTAAACTGGTGGAGGAGCTGATCAGTCACCAAAACCCAACAACACACCCATAACACGCACTGTTGTATATGATTTGGATGTTAAGGATGGGATTAGAATTTACAACAGCTAAGACTCTTCAATACATTTGCATACATTATGTAAATGTCCTTGAAAATACATTGACATATATTAAACGTGAACTTTGTAATTTGTGGTACAATCTCTTACACTGGGAGAGTTTCTACGTGGAAGCTGGTTGAGTTTAGCTTGAAAATGTAACTGTTTGCATAGTTAGCCAGACACACACACTGTACAGCTAAATATTTTAATGGATTAATTTCAGTTGTGTAGACCAATTCATAGAGTAATTACTTGACAAACCTTAATTGATTAGTTTACTTTTTTTGAAGGCGTTATTGAAGCTACCATTCCCTGGGGGAATCTTCATTTCCAAGAGAAAAATCAGTCGTATCTAGCTAATTTCCCAGGCACTGTCACAGCGCACGCTGTTCCGGGACAGAGCACCGACAGCCTAGGGAGGCTTCCTCACCACCCCGTGCCCAAAGCGTTCCGCTGAGCCGGGTGGAAAACAGCTGCTCTTGCAGCGAGAAATTCTCCGTCATCCAAGTGCCCGTCTGGGCCCGGAAAGGGCTGCGCGAGGAGCAGGAGCTGCTGCCACAGCCGTATTTTCTGACGGCAGCAGCCTGAGCTGCGTAACTCCACTGACACTGTAAGGCGGCGGGGAGCTTCACCAAGGAGACAGTGCTGGTCCCAGCAAAGTCAACACACAAGTATTCCAGCTATTTCAGTGGCGTTAGCACTCTGCCTGAAATCTTTGGGTCCTGCCTGCAGATCTTTATTAAAAGAGGCTCTTTATCTGCCCAGGAGTCCCTGGGTGTGGGGGTGTGCCCACATTTATACTAACTAAAACTGCCGGAGGCAGGATATTGAAGTTTCTGGTTTGTATTTTCTGTGGCTGTATGAGTTCCAAGTTATTTGTGTTCTAAAAACACGGCGCTCAAAAGGCAGTGCTAAGCAGGAAGGGTCATGCTTTGCTCACAGTGGTTTTATTGTTCGTGCGCTTTGCTCACGGATCAAAAGTTGCGAACCTGTTAATTTAATTCACTCCACCACAACCTTGCTACCAAAATGCAACACTCTTGTCCCGAACGCAAAGGCCTTACGAGAAGGAAATGAACCTTAGGAAATATATTTATTTCTGTTTTGTTTCTTAGAAGTAACAGAATAATTTTCACTGAAAAGCAGGGAGAAAAGGATCAGTTATCTGAGGCAAGAAGCGAGCATGAAATGCTCTAGCCCAAGTGGATAAAATGAGATATAAGCGACTGAATGCAGAGAGTTATCGTGGAAAACATTAAGCAACCTTATCTCTCCGTGTCGCTAGCAGCTCCATCTGTTAGACACAGTAAAAATACTAAAACCAGCAAAGCAAACGCAGCAACAATCAACTTTATTTATTGAAATAAAGATGTATAAAATAACACTCCTATATCAAAATGTCCTAGAGGAAGCAAACCAATCTCCCTGGGCAAGGTTTCCCAGCACTGAAGGGAATACAAAGGGAAATTGTGGAGGCGAAGAGCTGCTGTTCCGAAGGAAGATCCAGCGATCGGCACGCAGACCCCGAGATACAGGGGGCAGGAGGATTTCCAACAGAGCAGAGGCTTTCTGTAAAATATTCCGGTTTCCATTTTTTACAGCAGTAGTAGAGACCCTGGCGATGATATTCTCTTCTCTTGAAATGAGCTGTTCTGAACGTACGCTGGTCACAGTGGCTTGCCCTTTCCCTGGGGGGTTATGAAGTGGGACTCTGTCTGGACGGTTAATCATTAAGTGGAGCCCTTTCCATTTTCAGGAACAGAACGTTTCCTAAAAGAAATGGTGAGGGAAATGAAATGCGATGTATTCAAGCCACCTTGGCTCACCAGTACGCTGCCAGATCGGTAAGCAGTGGCACGTGTCAGCCAGCGACCGCCTGAATAAGCAACCGGAGCCGTTCTGTTTGCAAGCGGTGAGCGGGCACCAATGGCACCCTAGGAAACAGGCGACTGCTTCTGTGTAGGAGGTTATCAACCGACTTATCTGAAGTACGTTTGCTGCTGCTCTTGTTGCAATGACAATATTTTTTTTTGTTCTATACATTCCTAGACAACTTACCTAAATTGCAAGTCCAGTTACGATCTCCATAATCATACAAAAGTGTAATTTTTTTGTTTTCCTGGGAAAAAGGAGTAGCCGCTCCAGGTGAACAGACGGATTCAGCTTCCTTCTCCAGCTTGGGGAAATGAGGCTGCAGAAACTGAAATAAGCAGCAACACTTCCATTTGCGGCATCTATTGCAGATTCCCTAAATCAAGGCTTTATATCAAATCAAAACTTCACCCAAAGCAAAAACCAGCCCTACAGAGACAAAAACATCATTGCATTTGATTCAGGCAACTGCCCATCTTCTGACCAAGCACACAACCCCTCTTCTTCCTGCTCATCTGTTCCTTTCATGGCCAGACATTATTGGTATTTTTATAAAATACTGTGCATAGTTAGGCTAAATTTATAGCCATCTGCTTAGCTGAAGCAAATTTTGTAATTTTCTTGTGGAAATAGACACCCAAAGACATGTAGCATTGGAACAGGCTGCCCAGGGAGGTGGTGCAGTCCCCATCCCTGGAGGGGTTTAACAGCCGTGTGGATGTGGTGCCGAGGGACATGGTGTAGGGACCCTGGCAGAGCAGGGTGAACGGTTGGACTCGATGATCTTAAAGGTCTCTTCCAGCCAGAGGATTCTGTGATTCTGGGTTATTCTGTATGTGACTGAAATGTTGGCAGGACTAGTGCTGGCACATCGGTGTTTGTATCCTTGTGCTGGAAGTTTTCAGAAGGAACCCCTGAAATGATCTGAGTTCCAGTATAACACTCCAGAACACACTGAATTACTTAGCTGCATCACCAAGTGCAGCTGATGTGTGTGGGGATGTACGTGTTTGTGGGCATAGGGAGCCATTTCTATTAAATTAAACCTGGGAAATAACACGGGGTGAGGCTCTGTGCCACCAAGCAGTTGATTAAGCCTGATAACCTGCTGAAGACTCGACTCAGTTTGAATGCAGAACCCAGGCAGAGTCTTGCAATCAGGTATCAGCTCCCCACGCCTGTGGGATGTGTCCCTGAAGACAGCCCGTGCCTCCCCTGGTCTTTTGGCCCCGGCCCGCGGTCACCACACAAAGACCTCAAACACCATGCGAATGAACCCCAGCCTGATTTCCCTGTAATGTGATCGCAGCCTGAAGAGGCTCTAAAGCTACCTCAGTGCTCGTAAACAAACCAGCTCCCACCGTATTACCCCTCCTCAGCAGCACAGATAAATCCAGATGAACTCCTGCCTTCCTCACATCAACACTCGGGCTGCGCTCGCTCCCCTCATAACTCAAAGGACGGTTCTGTGTTTGGAAAGGAACACAGCTAATGAACTGCCTTTGTGGCCAGGGTTTCATTAATCGTTCTCAGCTCTAGGAAGATCCTGGGAAATGTGAGTGTGCCGTGTTGCTCAAGCAGTCTTCATGCTCCTAGGCTGCTCGGCTAACGTACCGTGGCTGGTCGCCGGCAGCAAAGACACCTCTGAGCTTGCATGGGTCGTGGACGTTTTGGAAACCACCACCTTTTCTCCCCATTTCAAAGGTGAAAGCACATTTTTCACGTCTGCCTGTTACACCTGAGCTCTACAGAACCCTGCTTTAAGAGTTCGGATTAGATGTTCAACTTCTCTGGTTTTGGGTTGTGTTCCCAGCTGTCATTGACGCCTGGGCACTATAAAAGAGTGAACTAACCTTTTCCTGTGGGATCGGTGCTCCACGTAGATCCTTCGGGAGTTCATTTGACTGAATGATTTACGTAATCTCCGGCACTCAGTTATGTGTAGCCCACTCCAGTTTCGTGGGGATTGCTTTAAACTCACCTTGTGCATCCATATCAGAGGGAAATATTCCTTCAGATGTTGACGAACTTGTGGTGATAATTTAATATATGGGACTTTGTTGTGGTGGGGGTGAGGCAGACAGAGAACTGATGCTTGTGACTTTACCCCTTGCTGAGCCTGTAGTGAAGTGCCTGAGGGGAAACACCTCCAGTGCTGAGGAGTGTGCAGGATCCTGTCTGGCCGTGATGAGGGTAATCTCAACCCAAGCAAAAGTTCAATGAATCTTCCCTGTTTCTTTGGAAAATACCAGGGTCTTATGATACCCCAGTAGTATGAACCCCGCGTAGCTTTTGCACAGGCAGGCTCCCTCACCCCAGTTATCACATCCACCCAACTACGTTTTCAGAATTTTTGGCATTTACCTTCCATTTCCAGAAAACCTTCAACCTGAGCACTGCAGCGTTTGCCAGATTTATGGGCTTGTACCTTTGTAATTCTCTCAGAGGTGGATGATGGTGGGTTGCTCTGCTTAGGAACTCTCCAGGCTTGGTGCACGGAAAAAGTTCTGTAAATTGGTTTTTTCTTCTTCCGCTGGGTTTAACTTTGATTTCTTGAGGACACTCTTAACAGATGCAGTATGATTTTGACTTTTATGTTGTGATGGATGAACACCAACACATTCACACAGATCAGTTCTACCTTGGTAGGAACAAGCCTGACTCTGTAGGTGCATGGTTCAGCTTGGTGCTGCTGATATGAATATTTACTGGCCAGAGAAACTGCATCTCTTTTGGAGCCTCCATTAGAACTAAAATTACTTTTTTCTTTCTTGTGCTCTCTGAGGGTGGAGACCACCCTCAGGGCAGATCCTAGTTATCAACTACAAGCTATGGTCTTGCCCTTGACACTGGCATGATACTTGCAGATAATTCACATCCACAAGTTCGTATAAAAAGCACTAGAGACAGAGGAACCCAGGGCAGGACTCGTGATCTTCAGAGCTGGTTTTATGTTTTACTTTGTTTACTGAGTCAGTTTGCGTGACCCTGAGTTCTGGGTGCTGCTTCTGTCATTGCTAATCCCACACCTTTTGGTCAAGTCCTGTTTCCCGTAGTCACATAAGGCCTTTGAAGTCTGTCATCACTCATACTGTACAGCTGCACTGAAGCATGGTCTCCTGGACATTTCTGAATACACGGTCATTTTGCTTGTTAGCTGTGGTATTAATCTCCTGTTGAATTTCCTTATTCTATTACGAAATTTGCTGTCCACAATGCTGCCTAGCTTTGGGCATGCAGTACTCTGCTGAGACCTTTTACAGCGCTTGTAGACGTATGGTTCCTGGTTTCCGAGACTGCAACAAGGCACTTCATAGGGCGTTAACTTTAACTGCCACAGATAGTGAGGAAAATTGCTTTCTGTGTATCTTTATCTATAATCTTATTTGTGAGAAAATAGTGGCTCAACCTTTTTAACCTTCGGAACTTCTGTAGGCTTTCAGACAGCTGCTGTGTTTTGCTGTCTGTCTTTTTTCTAATCAGCCTGTTCTTGAAGTGTTATCTTCTGTTCTCAAACAGAATTTCATTCTTCAAATCACTGGGACGGAATGCAAAACAGATAATATTTAATCTCTCTCTCTATGAGTAACAAGTAAAGTATTCATCTATCGCCGGTCAAAGTGAGTGCTAGATATGCAACGTGAGGGTTTCTTTTAAACAGTGGATCTAGTTTGGGGAATGCAAAATAGCTGTTATTTTCTTTTTACTCTGAACTTCTGCCGGGCCCATAGTAACTTCACAAATTGAATGATAGAGTTACCAGTAAAAATGCAAATAATAAGGCATTGCTGTTCGTAGACAGGATTTTTAGTAGGCTATGGTTAGGCTAAAGTTTTCTAGTGTCCAGCTTTTGTTAACTTGTTTTGCCACTTGGTTTATACAGTTAGACCTAAAACGCGCTGCACTATGCTACTGTGGCTTGTGTGCTTCGTAGTATATCAGAGCCCAGATGCTCTACAGATGTAAATCAAGAGAGATTCAGTAGCATCTACAGAGCAGTATTGGTTTATTAATCAATATATCAACTGGAGATCTGTCACTTAGTGTGTAGAGGTACATTCATGTGTAAAAGAACTACATATAACCCTACAGATCCTATATATCTATAGTCATTGAGCTGTCAAGTTCCTTACACTTGAAAAGGAGAGTTGATAGATGAGGTGTGATGAGTGCCCGGGTGATTATGTGGAACAGTGCTTTTATTTTACAATTGACAGCACAGATCAATGAATTCAACCAAGAGTGCTCCACAAAAAGTCCCATCCTGCCAAGAGATGTGTATATATTTTTTATATTATATGTCTGTGTGTACATGCATTTGTGTGTGTGCATGTGTGTGTGTGCAAATGTGGCTTTAGAGTGTTGGTGTGCATACATTTACATGTGTGCGATACAATACATACACAACATCGGTGAGAGTATCCGCTTCCCATGCAGCAGAACTGGCAACATGAACAGGAGCAGAACGATGTGTGAAAAGAGCTGTCTCCAAAGAATCCCTTACCTCTCCTGTCTGCAGGTGGCCAGTGTTTCCTAGAGACTGCCCAAGCTGCAAGGTTGTGCATTATTGAGCAGGAAGGCACGTAAATCCCTCATGAGGATTCAACAGGAACGCGCTCTTTAAAGAGCGAGGTTGGTGATGCCTATGCTTGAGTACGTTCTGAAACTGCGCGTGTTGAAACCTGCAACTTTCCCATGCCAGCACAGTGCATGCACCGAGCAGTCATTTGATGCCCCAAAACCATCTGTGGCAAGATACTGAATTCAGTTTAATCCTTCACCTTGCCAGGGCTTCTGCAAGGCGTTTCATGTTAAATACAATGTGCCCTTCAGCTTCCTTCCTGAAAGCAGTGCCCAGCTCTACCAAACAGCGCGCTGCCCACGTGTACTGGAGGATCTCCCCTGTAAAGTAGAATACATGCCAAAAAACACTGTAAGAATCCTCCACAGAAAGCAAATTGGCACTTGTTCGGAGTCTTTAGTGTTTGCAGCCTGCAGGATATGCATGCTACCCCCCAAGCAGTGTATGGAGGTGGAAGAGGTGAGGTTGGGGCACCAACTTCAAAGAGGCCCAGCAAAGCACGTTCACCACAGCCTGGTACAGGCACAGCTATAGCTTAGCAGCCCCTTTTTATGATGTTGTTTAACATGCCGCTGAGAAAACTGCAGAGCCGTTTTGAGTCTGCCAGAACTCAGACGTTGCCTTCAGGGCTGAGAAGTTCCTTGACTCACATGATCTGTTGGCGGTTGGTGTCATTGCTCGTCATGTGCGGGTGCAGTTACAAAGGTGTTTTCTGCCTGGCAGTTACCAAGACAGTGGTTCCACTGACTAATCAGTGAGTTCCTGAAACTGGGGGGCTTTTAGGTACATTTTCTTCTTGGAGATTAAGCCGAGCAGAATGACAGCCCTTGATCTGCTCTCTCTTTGACATGAGGGAGGTAAATTAACACAGGTGTGGGTGGAAGAATCAAGAACTGAAGTCTAAATCTAGAGGAAAGGCAGGTTTTGAGATGGGCTGATAACAAGTGATAGAGCAGGTTATGAGCAGTTAAGGAAGGAGGATGAAGTAGCACAAGAAAGGCCATCTCACATCAGTTGGTGAGTGCCTACATTTTTTTGTTTTGGCTTGTTATGACCACCCCTCGCTGCTATCTTGCTAGGACATCTCAGAATAGACATCCAGTGCACTGTCTCCACTACTACATTTGATGTCTTAAAGCCACTGACCACCACTGCATGCCACGTCACGTTTACATGCTGGACTGAACATCTCCATGCCCCCTAGAAACTGGTTTACCTGCAGAGGGAGACGAAAAAAGGTTCATCAACATTGCAAAGGTGCTAATGAGATGCAGGAATAAATAGCAATAGAGTGAAAGTGGATCAAGTCTGGACAAAGTGAAATACTCCAGGAACAAGTTTGAAACATTAATAAACACAGAGAGAGATGCATGAAACCAGCTTTTCGGAGCGAGGGAGTTACCAGAGAGGTAACTCGCTGGTGACATGGAGATAAGCCATTTAGGCTGTCAGCTCATGATGGATTCGTCAAGCCATCTCAGCTTAGATATGCTCAGTAAAACTTTACCTTAGAGCTTTTCCCATCGATGCAATCTGTTTTGGCTGTTTTTTCAGCTCCTCCTAATTTCAGAGGAGTCAGAGAATCTACTCCAGTCTGTGACCCGGCTGTTAGAGATCACCTTTATACCCGAACAGCATCCTTACCAAGCTAAATGCCTTATTTTTTTTTTCTTTCTCAGGCATCAAAGCTTTGGCATGATAAGACAACCCGAGTTGAAAGTTCATATCAAGGAGAGTGAAATAATGGGCAGCATACAAGCAGGAAAAATACGTATTATCTAAACCCTCATTTTGGTTTTGGTCACTGGAAGTAACCAGCACCACTCAGTGGTAATAGTAGTGATGGCTCTTCAAACCTCCAGGCACGCCAGCGCTAGAGCGTAAACTAAAAAGTGCAAATCTGAGTACACACACTAGAGAGAACATCATTGTGGTGGCCGTAGGTTTCCTCAGCAGATAGCGGCTTACCCGGCAGTGAAACCAAGTGAAGGTATCCTTGATAACACCGAGCTGTCTCCTTCTGCTGGCATGCATCAAGAGGATGAGGAGAACTGCAGACTCGGTTAGTGGAAACAGCGTCCACCCCTGCTCCGCTGCTGCTGTTCGCTCTTGAGGTGACTCTGAATGGAGGGCTGGACATAGTCCCCGCGGCCCAGCAGTCACATGCGTAAGAAGGGATGAGGGGGTGGATTTTGGCCGGTGCTGCTGTGGCTTTCTTGTATCCTGGCTCTCTGTTACAGCCACCCAGTGACAGAAAATGCAGCCAGAGCTCCTTAAAACTCGGGACTGTGCTCAGGGTGTGGAGCTGACACGTCAGGGATATATGTGTCACCTAAAATTTGGTGCTCTCTTTTAGCCAGCCTGCTTCGGATTTTAAATTGGAACATGAGAGGAAGAGAGCAACCACTCTAAGGTAACATTAACCCCTCTTACTGGGATAAAATGTTGTGCAGCCGCAGAGATTTTACTCAAGAATCTCAGCTATCCTCAGGAACTCCCTTAAAACCCGTGAGCTGCACGGGTAACTGGGTAAGTGTTTGCAGTAAGAGAAGTGTGGTGGTGTTGATGCTCGTGGCATTTCCTATGTGGGGAAGAACTGCAGATGCAGAGTTTACCTGTTTATCTCTGACAAGATAGCTTTGGTAATCTTAAAAGATCATGGAACCCAATGATAAGTCACACTTCGATAACCATAACAAGGTGGAATGGTTTGTGTTTATCTGATGGGATGGAGCAGTTCCAGCCCAAGCTTGTCTGTAATCAGCGTTCAGTAGGATATACATTTACTTTCTGTCATAACTCTTGCAGCGACCTCCAAATAAGAGTCAAAATGTTGTTCTCCTGCGTGTGGGAGGCCAAGTCGTCTTCCCTGAGCCCTGAGCAGGGTGCACACGGCTTGGTAATGTTCGTGCATTTTCCATTAGTACCAGCAGTGCTTTGTTTCCGCACCGTGCTCAGAAGAGGGCTGAACCGCAGCCTCCTCCGGGTCCGAGGGGACCGACGGGCCAGGGCACTGCCCAGTCTGGAGGAAGGGATCTGTCCGGGCTAAAGGCTTTGCAGAAACGGTCTCACAGAGGCGTGCAGGGAGAGCCAACCGCTGACCAAGGGAGGCTCTGACCCGTCCCTCAACTGGCCTGAGGAGGAGCTCAGCTGGTCTGTGGGGGGCCGAGGTCTTGGGAGCTGTGCTAGTTTACCTGAGCTGAAGATGTGACTACGTATCTCCCAGGTACGATGTTCAGTCTGATGAACCGTGTATTAACTCTTCAACTACCAGCTTCTGTTTAAAGCCATAAACACCATTCTGATACGCTTTACTCTCAAAGCTTTCCTCTGCTATGAAGTAAATCAGCAAAGTCAGAAGAAACTCCTTTATGTGTCATAGCTGTAAAAACAGTGAAAGAGCAGAAGCATAATTTGCTCTATCAAACTTCCACGCCTGGATTTATCCCATGTAAGGGTGGGCGAGGGTCCTGGGACCAGAGTGCAGCTTGCTGGGGACTGTTAGCACAAGCGCACGTGCTCGCACGCACACGTGCTCGCACTCACACGTCAATGTGTGTGTAACCTACACACTCACATACGTACCTATACACATATGAATCCCTCCCTGGGTGTGTTCCGTGCTTCTTTGTACACACATACATTTATACTGAGATAAAGGAAGAGATTGAGTACATACGAGAAAATAATTCAGCTCTCCTGAGATCTGAAATGCTCTCCGGATGTGCTTGCCTCTCTTTATAAAGTACAGAAGAAGCCTAGGGAGACTTAAAAAATGCTATTTTTAGTAATAAATTTCCTAGCTTGTGCTGCTAATTGTAACTTATTACACTGAAAGTTATTCAGAATTTAATTAACTTGGCTTTTAATCCTGATTGTTTGCTTTGTTCTTTCTTCCACTCTGAGCAACAGAAGTGAACTACGTACTTTCACCTTTATTTCCAGTCAGTGTCCAATCACTTTCACTTTTGTATTCTCAGACACGTACCCAGTGCTGCTGTGCGAGAGCGCAGACATTTCTCCTGAAGTCAAGAACTCCTCTTGTGGGCAGAAATAAATAAATAAATAAATACAAATTCAGGGAACCTCTTTGCTGTGTAAAACAACGCATTTCACACTGGTTTTGTTGATCACAATTCAAATTATTCCAATTCAATTCCGCCTTTAAAACTTGTTGTTTAAGATATCCCTGGACTTATTCTGGGGAGGACGCTAGCCTGAGGTCCATGCAGAACCCTTCGTAACTCCTCCACTAAAATGGGGCTCTTGACTGTGGCTCAGCGCTGCAAGACTGAGTCGAACGAGCAAATGCACACCGCCCAAAGCTCCTTTCTACTCCGGCCAGTCCAGGCTGGTTGTTACACGCTTTGGCAAACCACCAATGCGGAAGAACATGGCTTGTCTTTCCACGGCAGGCACGGTGACCCTGGGTACGCAGTGTGGTGCCTTCTAAATGCTCTTTCTACTTCACCAATTGTTAACATTTCCTTCTCTTAATTTAAAGGCTGCATCTGAGGCAACTGCTTCTTCAAGAAGGTGGAACATTTTCCCAGTTTGGACAACTGGTGTTGTTATTTAACATAGGAAGACTGTACTGGCAACACATTGCTTAAACCACTGGCAGTGTCTACCTGGGGATACAGCTGTTGTGGTAGTACATCTCTTTAAAAGAGCAGGAAAAGCATAATTGCATTTAGTGACTAACGGACACATGAAAACAAGGGGGGTTAATTGCCCCCTTTGCCTGGTCCCTGAAGCAGGGCAGAATCTCTCAGGGCTACCTACAGCCACTGGAGTTCAGTGCAAGAGGCTGAAGCAAGCACCTACCTCTTTGCTCCTTACTCATAGCACTCAGCTAGTTACACAGAACTTGGTACGTTTCTGAAAATACCTATTGATGAGCGTTTCAGTTCTGCTGAGCTTTAGCCAGGTAAATGGTGCTGAATTTTATAACTGTTAATGCTTAACCGAGACAGCTCAATTTCTCCCAAATCTGAGCATTGGAATTGCTTCTTGATCTCACACCAACAAGGACGTGATTTCTGTGTATGAACGGCACAACGCTGCTCACACCAGCTGTGGTGGCACTTCCATGCAGCCACTGGCCTGCTGTGGAGGACAGACCTGACACTTCCTCAAACCAAGGCTTTATTTCTGCGTACCGTTCTGCCTCTTACCTGCTCCCCGTTCCACTTTCCAATTTGCAGGTTCTCCTTCTGCAAAGAACCGGGAAGAAGAAAATCTCAGCTTCAAAACTGCCCTGGATTTAGTTCACATCGCTGTAGAATCCTTGACACAGAGGTGAAATAGTGAGCACTGCTATCAATAAACGGTCCCATCTTCCAAGCACCCTTTCCTTGTAGCGGGAGCTTCCTTTTGGCCTCTACTAAAACGCACCGACTGTGTTTGGCTATGCTGTATTTTTGTTTCCCCATCAGTGACACTGAAATGTACTTTAGTGTTCAAGCGGAAATCCCACTCAGCATTATGTGAAGAACACTCTGTTTGTGAACTGAACCCTTTGTACGGGTTATCACGGAGTCTAAAAGGATATCGGACTTCTCAAAAATTATCTAAGGCAAAACCGGCAGCCTGAGATCAATGTCCAGATCGCAAACTTTGTACATTTTGCTTTTACATCCCAGGGATAACGAGCCCTATTCTACACCTCCATGTCTTTGCACGCACCTCAGTAGGATGGCTCAGTTGCAGCCCAAAGAGTATAAGGACCAATGAACAGCAAATTAAATTCTTGCAATTCAGTTTCATCATCCTTCCTCAAATTTCCAAAACATTTTTGCTAACATAATGCTTTAAAATCTACAATATATACTTCAGCCCATTTGTAGGTGGGCTTCCTTATTAAATCACAAAACCTTAACTGCAGTATCCTATAACGACGGTCCCAAGAGTGGCAGAGAAATTACTGTAATTTCCCTCCTTGAAAAAATGGGCAAAACCATCCACAAATCCAAACCATGTTTCTGTGAGAATACGAAACCTCCTTTATTTCATTCACGGGCTCTATTTCCCATGCTAACATTTCACACCACTTATTGGCATTACAGTCCTGGTTTTTCAGGAGCTACATAATACCGTAGTTTAAAAATATGAACCACAAGTTTTGTATAAATTTATGAAGCTCTCTCTAGAATCACATTTTATACTACAATGTGATCAATCACCCTATTTTCATATTTCAAAACAACATTCCAGCCTGCCACAGCATTAGCCTGTATGAAATTTATAGGACATCAGCAGAGCTGGCAGGCTGCTGGGACCCTGCTTCCTCAGTCTGCTTCCCCGCGTTTTAAACGTTAACGTCGCTTTAACCTTCATGCTTCTGCAAAAGTGCAGGAGGGACTTGAAACCTTCCACACCCTCCTCAAGCACACCATGTCTAGGCACTGCAGTCTTTGCCTTCCTGGTTACCAGAGTAATGGAAGAGTAGATGAATGAGCCCTCTGCTCAGATCTGGACAGCAGGGAGGAGGAAAATGCCTCGCCTCGGGATGAGTTAATCCTTCCTAGCCTAGCCTAGCACGGCTGGCTGCGTCACGCTGGCTCCTCTTGCAAAGCTGAAGAGTTTGACACCAATGTTTGCTTGGGATTGTGTCCAAGAGTACAGTCACACCCTGTCAGGAGCTGCAAGGATTGACAGCCTCCCTCAGTGCCCGCTCCGTGAGCCCCTGCAGACCAACAGGGAGCACAATACCCTGGCGAGGCGGAGCTGGAGCAATGCAAACACCAGACCAGACGAGGCCTTATCGCTTAACCCTTCCTTCACAGACTTCTGGCTTAGGAGCGGTGTTGTAAGCTGTAGGCTCACAAAGGAGCAGGAACTTGTGCGAGTGTAAAGGGTGTTCCATCAAGGTCATTCCCCTTCTAATAGGTTGACAAATCTCCTGTCAGGCTGGTGCCTCCTTAGCTCTGAAATTTGTAAAACAGCGGAAAAATTAAACCAGCCTACAATGAAGTGCTTCCAGACCTACCTGCGTTTTCAAGACCTTGACGCTGTAAAGCCATGAGCCCACTGCTGCTGTTGCACTTTATCTTTATGTGCACGTTTCAGTGCCTGCAGAGCCAAACTCTGCGTCGGCAAGTGCCCTGTTTTCCAAAGGCGTGCTGGGGAGACCAAGGTTGAAACCCAAATCGCTTCTCAGCAGCCTGCAAGCCTGCCTCTCCCGTCAGGAGTCACAACTGTGTCTGAGCCAAAGGCGGCAGTTCTACTGTCGGTAGAGAACGGGCTTGGGTGGACGAGCTCGAAGACCTGAGAAAGCCCTGGTTTAGCTCAGAGAGGGGAATGCAGGTTCTGGGCACCAGCCCGGAATACGTTGAGGCTGGGTTGGTAGGCAGGAAGTACAGGACAGAAAAGGCGAACGGAGGATTTAAAACGTCATTGCAGAAACTCGCACATCCTCCCAGGCCCTGCCCGGCGGTTCGGTGCGGCAGCAGGCAGGGATAACGGCACACTTTCATTGCCCCACTAATCCCAGGGGATGGACGAAACACTTGACCAAGCCACGTCCTGCGTAAGCAACAGGCTGGGCCTTCCTGCTCCTCTGTGGAGGGAGAGCACATTAAAATTTGCTTTAATAAAGTAATTCAGACAACTTTACCCCTAATTAACAGACAAGCTAGAATTGTTCCGTTTTGTTTGGGGGGAAGCGGAGTAGTGTCATAGCAAACAGAAATGACCTAGAAGACACATAGGCCATTCGTGTGCATAAATTCCAGAGTCAGAAGAGAATATGGAGGTCTCTGATCTCATTATACAAAGAGAGACAAAAATCCTGCCCTGGTAAACTTCATTTAAGAACCTTGTCGTCAAGCTCTAATTTCCCCTACTGGGGTCTTTGCTTTTTGCAGTTTGCTTATGGTTTTACGAGTAGATGTGATTCTAGGTTAACAAATGACACAGTGCTAGAATAATGTAAAAATTTTCCTGAGCCAGGGGTCACCATGTCCGAGTGATGGATTTTATTTGGGTGGGAAGTTGAGGTCTGGCAAACTGGACGTTGCCTCTGGTTGAACCCTCTAAAGACAGACCAGCTTTGAGAACGCCTCATTTGGAAGCTCTCCTGTTGAGAGGTCTGTCCTTTTTCATAGCTAGGGAACCCTGTTAGACCAGGTGTATCATTTGCCTGCCTAACATTAGGCTCACAAAGTACTCTCCTGCAACAAAAATGACCAAACTCAGTTAGCTTCTTCATTTGTATTAGAAAAAGCTTAATTTCTAGTTACATGTTACCAGGCAAAAAGTAGCGTTCCCCACCTTAATACATTGAGATATGTCAGCTGCGTGAAGACAAGAACAAAAGATTATTTTGGCCATCAAAAGCTTGTGGAAAACTTCTTTCAACCCCTTACCATCTCTGGAACAAAGCAGCCCAAAAGTCCAAGAAAGGACATCTTGTGCTTTGAAGATCTTGACACAGCTGACACAGCTGCTTTGCGATGTTATCATCTGGTGTTTCCCTGTAGCGCATTTCTGCAAGTATCTTCAAGAGGTGTTTATAATCTCAATGACAATTTCTTATGAAAAGCAAAGAACTCTTAAAATGTTCTTCATGGTCACCTTAACTGCAGTCTCTTCCAGGAATACTAAGCAGCATCTACAAGCATCCCTATTTCACATAGGAAGGGTGCAGGAGGGGGATGTTGGCACAGATGCCCATGCCCAAGGAATGGTATCTGTGTGGAGGGACCCACAAGACCGTGAGGCTGAGAGCGCCCAGTTCAGCAGTGGGCAAGGTAAGTGCTTGTGATGGGTGGTGTTTCCTCAACTAGCCCTCTCCCGAAAGCAGGCCTGAAGTCCCAGGCAGAGCACACGTCCAACAGCAGCTCCTCTCCACTTAGCCTCATATCTCTAAGAAATCAGGCTAAAAACATTCATTGTGGGAGCACCTGTGGCAGCTGCAATGTCATGGGTTATTCAAGGTCTATCAGATGGCAAAGGGACAGATGCTGTGCGCGTCTGCAGAATTCACAGACCGTTCGTCAATGTTACAAATTTATCTATCTCCTGCAGGTTCTGCTACCAACTGTATTCCTGGTTAAATGAGTCAGACAAAGAAGTACATTCACTAAAGGAACTGCAGTTCCCTAGACTTCAGAAACTTGAAATATCCTATATTGACCTGATGAGGTTCAAGAAGGTGGCAGGGAGATGACTAGAAGCTTCACAGCAAGACCAGCTTGACTCAGAAGAGGGGTTGTATGCTGTGGATTCGAGACTCTTATGGGTGAAGGAGCCCTAGAGAACAATGAAGAAATATTCTTGGTCTCCACGTAGAAGCTGTTAAAGGTGTATAGAGAGAGACAGCCTGATAATCTCTTTATTATTTGAAGAACAATTTTTTTCATAATGCTTTTATTCCAGCAACAATGCTGCTGTTCCAATACCTCTGCCAGAGCTACTGAGCTGTGAGTTAACCCTGCTGTTGCCCTGAGAGAAGAAGGTGGAAGGTGCTGAGCTAAAGCAAAGCCTGTGGATAGACCTTTTCAAGCTGCAGAAACCATCAGCTCAGGGGAGAGGAATTGCCTGGAAAAGGAGGCTGAGGGAGACCTAATAATGATCCCCTGAGGAAAACTGCTGGTCAGAGCAATTAGCTACGAATGCGGGAAAAGCCATAACTGAAAGGAGAACAGAGGGTTTATTTTAATTCCCCAGTGTCTGGGAGCACTTTGGAGGGGAGCTAAAGGAATGCTTTCCCTTTCTAAGCAGACCCCTAGGAAGATCAGACCCACGATGTCCTAGGGCGTTGGGGTCACTTGGTGGCCAGGGCTGCCTCCCAGCCCCAGCTCTTCATTCCTCATTATGTCCCATTATGGGACAAGTGGACCGTTAAACATGTTACTGTCATTATGAAGAGCTGTAGTCTATAAATGAGATACCTGGTTTGTAATGCAGGCTGCGAAGGGATGTCCGGTCCTACCATGGTCAGGGAGGAGCTGGCAGGCTCGTCAGAGACTTCAGAAAACCACAGCTTCCCAGTTAGCAAGAAGCTCAGTGCTCTCAGGTACCCGACTGTTACACGAGGAATGCCACGCAATGTTGCTCGGGGGAGTTACAAGGCAGTAGCTGCCATTTCAGAAAAGTCACCCCTCTCTGCTGCAGTTCACCAAGGATCAGCGACACACGCGTCCCCGATCAACTGTCAACGGTCAATGGAGAGTCATCTTCCGATTTCACTGGGGTTTAGATTCCGCTTGTGAGAGGCGAGGCCAGTTAACAGAGTCCTGTGCTTTGAAACGAAACGTGATTATTCGTGACCGTTATCCCCCACCGAAATCGGCGGAGGAGTTTACTTAGTCCTTTGTCCTTCAATCAAAGCAGTAAAGCGTTTCAGCAAGCGGCACGTTCTGGCTGTATGGAGCTACCAAACAGGGAGAATTCACGGCAGTGCCATTTCTCTTGGCAACCCTGCAGCTCGGTGAAAGATGTGAGCAAACCCGTCACAAAACGCACCGCTCTACGACGACACATACATTGACCCGTGTTCCTGTCAGGAATTCCTGCCAGAGGTTTTGCAGCAGAGGGGAAGGGCAGGGCGGAATCGTGTTGAAAAGCACGGGTGTTGGTGGTTAAAAAAAATCACTGCTCCTTTTTAAAACCCCATCTCGGGTCTTTACTAGGCTGCACGACGAGACACTTACAAACTGTGTTATATTAAAATGTTTAATTAGAAATATGAGTTATGCCTTGCACCGTAACAGGAAACCGCCATAAAACATCAAATAATGTACACTCTGATAGCCTCAGACTATCAGAGCAGTCACGCATGAGTTCAAATCCCCTTTCAGGGGGACATTGATGAAATTCCTCGATGAATCTAGGCCCGTGCATTCAGCAGCTTCTTCCCTCTCTCAGCACGGGTTTAGTTACGTGAAGCCAGAAACGGCCTTTGCATGTTTGGACTTTGGGAGCACAGCCGGCTGGAGGCCAGCCTTGCTCCCCAGGTTAGACCTCTGCAGTAATTTGACTCTGCTTGTCCCGTCTCTGAACAGAGACAAGCAGGGCTACCGAGTTACGTTACTTACTACAAGTTGAAGCATCACCTTTCCATGTGGCGTTATCCTCCCGCCCCCTTTCCCACAGGAACAGCGCAGTGAAAGTGAAGCTCTCGTGGCTCGGTTCCAGCGCACGGCTGTGTACCACCTCATTATTTATATCCTGCTAGCATCTTATTTAGTACCTCAGCTTCCATCACAGATGTACTGGGATAACTGCTTTTTCCTGGATGAGAGACTCATTATAATTGCAGCTTCTCTGCAGGGGTCAGCACCTCCTCCCCATGAATGTGATAAGGTGCGCCGAGTGCCACCTCACCTGCAAATGGTGTTTTTCCCTGCAGAGTCACTTCCCACTGGCTACAAGCTGCTATTGAATTTCTGCAGTAATATTTTAATAACTTAATTTAAGATTTAACGGCTTGCTTTCCTGTGCATTGCAGTATAATTAATTCATGTGATGGGAACTCATTAAACTTGGGGATTTGAGATACATCTGGGCACGCAAGGGCTCTAAACACATAAACCTGTGTTAGGGGCTATTGAAGGTGGGCAAATGCAGACATGTGCATGGAAAGAATAAACTATTTTATCCTTAGGGATAATTAGACAATACTCTGTTAATAGTCGGGTATGTCTTTTAACCATATCTGTATTTTGTAATAATGATGGCAAAACCAACAGATGTCTGGTCCACTGACATTCAAGGTGGCTAAGTCCTAGGCTTGCTGGGCCTGCAAGATCTGGCCCAACATCTCCAAACGTCACCTTGCATACATGCGTGCATGCCCAGGGGCTGTGGGCACTTCTGCCTCTTGAAAACGTAGCTCAAGCAGATGCTACAGAGACCCTTTGAGCCAGACATCAGTCCACCACGGGACTTGCTCTCTTTGGCTTACTTAGAGTTGTGGTGCTGTGCATATCCCATGGAAGAGATAAGGCCTGTCACTGTCATTGAAAATCCTGAGTTGCTGAAAGAGCTGAAGCCTTGGTGGCCCACTCCTCCAGAGAACACGGTAAGTGCAAGACTGCCAGCTACTTGAAGGGGGCGGTTCTTGTTTCCTAATGGTAGTACTCTTCTGCTTTGATATGATGGGTCAAATACTCCCTGATCCAGAGAATATGAATGGCTCTGGCCCTAACCACTGGTTAGAGCTCAGGTTCTATGGTCAAGATCACGCGCTGGATTAGGCAGAGCAGGGTTTGAAACCACTCTCCAGGCAAACACTTGAGCTGCCCACTTATCTGCAAGTCTGGGTATGGGTATCTCATTTCTTCAGTTTGCAGTGAGGGCTGAAGAACTCAGCTGCAGGAGACAGGCAGAACACCACGGCTAGGTGTGCCCCAGTGTGCACACCAGTATGCCCCACAACTGTGCACTTCCCTCTTCTGCACATCTTTTTCAGAGGTGCATTGCTTTCTTGAGGAGCTGAGGAAGGAGAGCACAGAAAACACGAGGGGAAAACACAGAATAAAGGTTTTCCCAGGGAGTCACACCTTTGGGTCTCAAGGATGTGCTCCTCACTGTGTATGCAGTGCTGAGGTTCCCAGCAGAACACCTCTTCCCCACTGGACATGACCAACAGCTCTAGCGAAAGCACTGTGAAGAGTGCTGCCAGCTGCCTTCTAGGGCAGCTGGAGGAGTAGTGTACGGAGACCTTTTCTCCACAGGCACAATTTACATAAACACTTCACGCATTTCGCTGTGTGCTGTCAGGGTGCCTTGATCCTTCTCTCTGGAGGCTCATCTTCCTCTGTACAAGTTCTGCGGTGAGCCAGGTACACTTGTGTACCTGTTTTGCTCAATTAAACTTTTTCCAGGGATGTGAGTCATCTATTTCATGGTCCAGAACATCCTCATCTCATTTCCTCTGCCCTCTGGTGATTGACTTCTTTAATACTATGTAAGCACCTTGAAACCTCGTTGCTCCAACTACTGTACAGGAAGCGCAGAGCTTGTCCCAGAACACTTGTTCTGAACAGGACAAAGGGGAGAAGCTCAGGAGCAAGACGAAATCAGAGAGAGACCAGACTTTTACACGATCCTCAGTTAACTTGGTTCTTAACAGTCCCACTTAATTTCCACTGATGGTCTTGATAAGAGCAACAAATTCTGGTTCCAACACAGGGACATACCAGAGGCTTCCAGGGGGAAACTGAGGCCAAAACTCAAACATTAAAAAAGCATGTAAGAGGTGGAAGGTTGCTTGGAGAGGTCATTGGTCTCCATCACTGGGGTTATTAAAAATCTGACTGGATGCAGCCCTGAGCAACCTGCTCTAGTTGCCCATGCTTTGAGCAAGGGGGTAGATTAGATGATCTCCCGAGGTTCCTTCCACCCTTAAGGATTTTCTGTGACTCTGCTGCTCCCCACTCCCCACCACCCCTAGTGTTTGGGCATCTTACTCTTGGCTAACAGGAACTGCCTCCTGCCGCCGTTCAGAAGCAAGTACAAGGCAACCACTCTTGCAAATTAAAACTCCGGCCACCTTCCTTTCTAATGCCAAAAGAGGTGGGCAGCCTTCCCCTACAGAGTATCCAGAAATCTGAACATTATCTCAGGATGAAGGAAGACTGAAAATTGATCTCCTCTGCTGCCTGGGGATTCAACCTTTCTATCACTTCCAGATTTTTGTGGGCTGTGGGCTTTCAAGGGTGCTCTGCTAAAAGTGATCCACAGCGCAGAAAAGGGAGAACTGAAGAGAAAGCCGCTCTGCACAAGTCCAGTGGCTCAGAGCAGCTGGCTGGGAGTGCAGAGACCTCACCACAGGCAATGTCCCTTTAAACGCATTTTACATTAACCTATTTCTTCTCCGGTGTGTTCTGAAATACAAGGGCAGTACAAATGTCCTTTTAAAGAAGCTCTTCTTTGGTACCTGAGGTCACAAACATTCTGGGAGCAGCCACTGGGATGTGAGGCAAGATACTGCTTGCTGGATCTCCCTTCGTATAGGCACAGGCTGTGAAAGAAGCCACAAGCTGCTTTACTTCATGTACTAGGAGAAACTTCTGGGTGAGAAAAGGCCCAGAACCTCAAGATTCTGGAAACACTACAGTAAACAAAGAAGAAAGAAAAAAAAAAAAAATCAACCTTCAGAGTTCAGTGGCCTGCAGTGCTAGGTCGCAGCTGAGCAGGGATTGTCAGGCATTGGTTTAGTCACCCAGCTCACAGTTTTGGTTCTTCATGTTTTTTCAGATCCAGTATCAGGCACCTGGAAATGCAGGTACACGTGCAGTCACACAGAGCACAGCTGGATACCCCATGCATCTCATTCAAAGTCACCCAAGCCCATGCCAGAGCTAGCAATTAAATGTTACGGTGGAATCCCAGCTGTGGCCCCGAGCCTCAAAACCTGCTGTCTCCTACAAGGATTTGTTTCACCCCGTCACACCTGTGAGAAGGCTGTCAAGGAAGCTGCAGCCCACAGCAGAGCTAAGATCTCCACCGGTACTTTCAGCCGAAGTCTGATCGTGTTGCAGTATCTCCTCGGGATAGTTTCACTCAAAGCATTCCTGTCTGAGCCGAGTCAGTGCCTCTGTGTGCGATTCGCGTAGCTCTCTCGGTCAGGATCCCGGGAGAAGGACAGTTTGTTTGTTGTGTCGCTGGTTTTGGCCTCATGGCTGTGCACACGGTGGAAGGCTCTGACCGGTTACGGACCATTACCCCATGGATGCAACGCCTCCCTACAATGAACGACCCTCCTCGCCTCCAGTAAGAAATGCCCCTGTGCCTGGTGCGGGTAGAATATAGATCCCACCCCATCCCTGGAGCTTCCGTGAGACAAAACATCCCACAACCCGAACAGTTGTACAGATTTTCCAAAACCTCCCCGAGTTCTGATGTTCTCTCTCCCTCTCGCAGACACTACATCTGTTCCTTTAGCAGTTGCTGGCAGACAGGACAAGCCCAGGTGCCAACTAATACTATATGATCTGCTGAATTAATTTTCCGCTTTTACAATTAAATTATGGGCCAGATCCTCACTGGATTTCATACAGCTACTGCCTATTAAGCAGCTGATGGTCTGGCCTTGGGCAGAGATTATTCTGCCTCTCTTTGGAGCAAGAGCACAACCCAGGAGTGAGATTTTGATCTGACATGTGAAGTCAGTGGAAACACTGATTGTGTTGTGTCCAATCTTGAAATATCATGAGTTTTCCAAAAAGCTGGGGAAAAACATGCCGTTCAAAACCCAAAGGAAAGAAAGAAAGATTGTAAAAGATACTATAAATCTTTTATTTCTTTTTAGTTACTATGCAATGCCCTTCATTTTGAAGGAAATGGTACAATCAATGATCTGTACTCCTTTCTCAGGAAAAGAAGATATTTGCACTAACAATTCAACATTTACTGACAAAAGACAGCTTACAGAAAACGCTCGTGGTGGACAAATCATATTTTGTGATTACACTTGTTACTGTGGATGATTCCATGAAGTGT
This sequence comes from Bucorvus abyssinicus, assembly GCA_009769605.1. Classification (NCBI taxonomy): domain Eukaryota; kingdom Metazoa; phylum Chordata; class Aves; order Bucerotiformes; family Bucorvidae; genus Bucorvus; species Bucorvus abyssinicus. The sequence goes on along the minus strand of CM020033.1, from coordinate 34,001,351 downwards.
TACAGCGTCAAGAATTTCAGGTGTGCACTTAAAGAAAGCTTCTAATTCAGTATTAATGCAAAAGAACCTAAACCACCATCTAAACCACCGGTGTTTGGAGTCACCCTGATTACCTCCTACCCACAGGATCAAAAACCAAAAATCTGGTCTGAGAGCCTAAGCCCATTATACAATGCACCCGGCCTGACCACTGCACCTTGATTTGCAAGAGTAGTCGACACATAATGAACAGTGGATTTCTTACAAACAGAAACTGCTGTTTAGTTACTAGTCTCCAGTCTGTGATATAAAATTAAAATTTCACCTTCAAAAAAATAGTTGTTCCTACGTGGCTGTTCGGGTTACGTTTGGTGCCATTAACTGCCAGAAAAGCACAGGTGGGAAACCACTTGACAACACACTTCACACACCCAAGGACAGACCTTTGGTAAAACTTACCCAAAGGAGAAGAGAAAAAGAAAACCACCATTACATTCAAAACCTGAAATATATTCATCACATATTACCTACTTTAGTACTGAGAGTGGAATACTGAAATTAAAGGATCAAAACTTAGGAAGTTCGCCTAGGGTTTAATTTATACACCACAATTAAAAGTTTACTTCCATCCTCTAGGGTCCTCCAGGCTGAAGAACATATTGTTCCAAGTAAGAAAGTAGAGTTTTTGAATCGGCTCTTGGGTATTCTCCCTGCCTACCCTACAACTGATGGCCAGGAGAGCTCTGGCGAGCTGCTGTAATCCATTCTTTGCACTCACACAGACCCAGGGATAACCTGGAACAGTCCTCAGTCGATGTCCTTGCTCACTGCCATGGAAGGTGAATGTCTGAATTGTGTTTTTCAAATCACAGTCGAGGGATAACGGTAGGTTTTACTATACAGCCTTTTCCAAGACGCTGTTTGCATCAAACACGCCAATACTCTGGGGAAATAAGACTTCTCATCTACCGTTCCTAGCTGGAGCCACGTTTCCACATCTGGGGCTCACTCTCGCCAGCCTTAACACGTGCACAGTGACAGTCACAGCAGCATCCTCTCCGTAGCGGTGGGTATGCCCAAATGAGTGCAGTCATACAGACGATTAAGTGTTTGCGCAATCAAAGGGCTTTTAAAACAAATTATATTACCTTTAAATGTTAAAAGCACAAGGGAAAGTTCAAGTACGACAAGACAGACAAAGCCAGCAGAGACCAGTCTGCAGCACCATCATCAGCTGAGCTTACAGCTGCCGCGCAATACACCCCTCCACCGAGCCATCGCAGCCCCTGGGCTTCCAGGGGGAAACTGAGGCCAAAATTTGGGCTGGATTCCATGAGCCTGGTTTGGACAAGAGGCCCTTTGAGAAACAGCTTTCACAGCACTCCTTGTTCTCACCCAGTGCTTATGCAACCTCAGAAAGTCCATGCTCCCACCAGAGACCTCGGATTGAAATTCCAGGCCCTTATTCACCAATACATGTAGATGTACGCTTAACTGCAACCACACGAAGAGTCTTACTGATTTTCAGGTGGCTCAAGTTAGGGTCTACTCACAACTTCCAACTCCGTTACAGGCTCAGGACCTTTCTTGAACCACAGGTTCTGCAGAAGGATCACGCCTAATTTTCTACATGCTAAAGAAGACGCTGCAGAGAAGAGCACTTGGATCTATTTCTTTCCCCTCTCTTTTGTGATCTACACAGAAGTCTTGAAGTAGACACATACACCTGGGACATCTTCCTCTTTAAAATCAACCTCTGGACATCCCAGCCTAGCCTGCAGCCAGTAGCTGAGTACAGAACAGCAGAGAGAAGCAGCGGAGCAGCTGTGATGAGCTCCTCCAGCAGCCCCTGTTCTCACACCCAGCGCACTCCAGGGCCACGGCTCCAAAACCAGACTGCCCAGACACGGCTGCAGTGCGGTTTGGTAGCGCCTGTCAGACAACACTGCCTAAGCAGCAGGCAGAGGAGAAGGACCCTCGCGTTAGCGATTCAGCAGTGGCACCTTTCTCTGCTGGAATAAGAAAACCCTGTATGGAGGCAGCCTGCTTCCAGGCTACAGAAAACAATTCCAGGCTTCCCTCCCTCCTCTCCTTTTACTCCTCTCGGGACGTCAGGGGACAGACTACATCTCCAAACGCAGCTTGCAGAGGAATTTATAGATTACAAGGATCTGCGTTTCCAGCACTGGACACCCGTATGCCAGGTGCCAGAGGAGCGTATCGGCTGTACAGCACACCACAAGGACCGCCAGCCTCTGCTGCGGGGCAAGCCCCCCCCTCACACCCCGTCCAGCAAGGCAGGGCGAGCAGATTTGGTCCTTCTTTAATTAAACAAAAAGCGGACAAAGAACAGACGATGCAGGGTATCTCAGAAGGAGAGGAATGGCCAAGGGTCACAGTTCTGATGTTTCAGACACATGGGAAAAATATTTCCACAATTAGTTTACTGTTTAGTACCCTGTAGATACATAATATTTGACATTTATAGCAGTTTCTATACTTTATGACCCAGAATATACTTTAGATCACTAATGAAAAATAAACCCATTCAGAGGACTGGAAAACAATGTGCATAACAACTTACTTTTAAATGCAAGGTTATGAAGGGATTTTTTTTTAACTTTCAAAAATATCTGTAAGAAAATATTATTTTACATACCTATATTACACAGTGAAATCAATTTTATGTACAAGGTCTCAGTAGGAAAGAAACCACAGCCAGACATGTACTCATGGTGTAGATGATCTCGGTTGTCTTCTATCAGTCAGCACAAGAGAGACTCTCCTCCACTCTTCTTCAGACTATTTCAGTGATGGGTTCAGCTTCCAGTGGTTACTAGTGGTTGTCTAAAGCCTGTGTGCAGACATCCACATATTAACCCTACTACAGTCAGATGTAGGTAGTTATGTCCTCAAAGCAAGGCTGTACATCCGCACGACAACCACAGTAACTTGAGTATAACTCCAGTGCATATTGGAGGAGAAAATAAAGCCAAGCTAGAGCAGACACCTGAGCTACAGCAGTCTAAGGGTTAAACTCTCCTTAGGATTCGGGTATTTCACAGCCCACGAGGACAGCATGGGAGTCATTAAGGAAACTGTGTATGATATTTTTCCTCCTGACGTGAGGATGAAGTAGTCTGTCACAGCTTTTTCCTAGCTTGTGTATTTTAGGCAGAAAACACCACCCCACACCACACCCTACTTAGGTCAGAGCGGCCAAAGCCGGTACCTACCTATACTAAAACCAATCAACTTTGCTCCTGTCCGGGGTGGAAAGGATGCGGAGTACTTTGCTATTTGTGGTCTAACTGTAAACAGCTGCAGGGAAGACGGTATTAATTACGCTTCAAGTTTACGTCACAATGTTAGTTTCCATCACTGACATGAACTCAAGCTTATCCTCGAGTTCACCTCATCACTACTGTGCTTTAAGGGGAAGGAATTTTGCGTTAGAAACGGCCTCCAAATCAGTGTTGGCTCACACACTGCAGACCCCAGGACAAAGATCTGACAGCGCTGCCTGTGTGGGAGACCAGTTCAACGGCTGAAAACAAGTTCAGGGAATATTCAAGCGCAGCCCCGCACTCCCCCTCCCCTCCTGCTTAATGAGGGACTCGTGCAACAATTCTGGAGACGAACCCTCCTTTTGCCTAACGCTATAGCTCAGCTGCATACCACAACAATTCACAGAAAAGGAAACATTAAATCCTTAACGAAGAGGAGATCGCTTTGTGGTCAGGAAGGAAAAGGGGAACACCCAGAGCACCCCGCCTGCGACGCCGTCCAGCCTGCGCTCCTCCCCGTCACTTCCCATCACGGCTGGGTTTGCCGCGGTGCAGAACCGGTGACACGCTCACAGCCAGGGGCACGCAGCCGAGAGGCCACCCTCGCGAGGGACAGCGTACTCGAGTCGGACCCTTGCACATGAGCAACCTGCTGCTACTGCCTTGAGGGGTACCACAGGCGTAACCAGGAGCTCTACCCTGTGCTCGGGGGGGAGCCTGGCCGCCTGCAACGGCACAGCTCAGGATGTGACTGCGGAAGTCCCCGCACACACCGGTGCACACTTGGTCAGGGCTGCAAACCTCCTTCTCCCCTGGGACAGGTCAGCAATAAACACATCTGTCCTCAAAGCCCCCCACTGAGCGCCAAGGAGGAGGTCACCCAGCCCTCCGGCAAGGTCTTACCAATTAGGAAGGCACCAGGCACATCAAACCCACGTCACTACCATTAGTGGAGATCTCTCCCTTACACCTCCTGGGGGGCTGGCTACCAACCCACGAAGCCCTGCACCAGGCAAACAGCTCGCTGCAATACCAAGAGGAGCCACAACGGAAGAGAAACTGGAAGGGAAAACACACTCCTCAGCTACCAAACCAATCATGCACTGAGAGCTACGTGGCCGTGTCCTGGAAGTTGCTGGCTCCATCTTAATAGCATTAAATACTCTTAACTTCTGCTGATAAGTAGATGTCAAAGGCATTTAGCATCTTGCAGGGTCAGGCCTGCTGGCAGATGGCTGAGGGAAAGGCTATGCATGGAGAGGGCAGAGAGGAAGGGAAAGAGATGGGAGTGGAGAGGGGTAGAATTGCCCTGAGTTTTATCCTCTACAAGTAAGTCAGTGGTTTTACCATCAAGCACTGAAGGAGTTAAGCACTAAAGCACAGACACTTAATCAGCTTTCCCCCTTCCTTTCACATGTGATCGGAATGAAGCTGCACCGAGGCGGCCCAAAGGGCTTATAACAGCTCAATTTCGCAGCCTTCAGTTTTAATCCCCATCACCCAGGCTAAGAAACATGGTGGTGCTGAGGCTGCTACTCCACAGCAGTCCGAGCACCTGGATGATGGTGATGATGTTGGTCTTCCTCCTCCTCTTCCTCCTCCTCGGCAGCCTGCAGGTGGCTGGAGAGCTCCTGGATCACAGCAGCCCTACCAATCTGGTCATTTCTTCTCTTCTCCATAATCAGATCCTCCAGGCTCTGAAACTCCAGCGTGTGGCTGCGCTTGTCGCCCAGTCGGATCTGCAGGCGGTAGGGCTGCTTGCCGATGCGCAGCTCCCCGCCGATTTTAAACTCCCGCTTGCCATACCGGCACCAGGCGGCGAAACACTCCGAGTTTCTCCAGCTCAAGTCCCGATCCTTGCAGCCCACCTGCTCCAGCGCGTTGCGCACCACCACGGCCGGGCTGAGGGGTTTGTAGCGGTACAGCCGGTTGGCAATGCGGCCCCTCCTGCCCTGGCTGGCATCGGTGAGGAAGCTGTTCACCACCTCCAGCCTGTGTAGGTGCACAACTTGAAAATCCCCGACGTAGACCACCCAGTGCGGGTACTGGGCCTGGCACACAAACTCCACCAGGTCACCCGGTTTGCACCTATTCAGCAGGTTCTCCGGGGTGTAGGTGCTCAAAGGACCCCCACCGCCTTCATCGCCCTCCTCCGGCAACGCGTCCTCCTCGGAGAAGCTCTTCTGGTAGATGCACTCGTCCCGGTAGTAGACCGAGCACTCCACCTCGTGCAGCTGGGGGTCGTAGGGCTGCAGGGCAGGGTGCTCACCCCCCAGGTCGTGCACCGAATCCTGCTGCTGTTCCAGCTCATCGTCGTCGTTCGAAAAGATGTAGGAAACCCCGATCCTGGGCCCTTCATCTCTGTCCATACCTGTCGGGTCGGCTGTGGGAACTTCCTTGTAGTTCAGATGGGTCAGCTTCTCCACCTGGTTCCCCATGCCCGCTGCAACGACAGACACACGGCGGGGCCCTGAGGGCAGGCTCGGGGTGAGCGGCTTCCGGAGAAGCGCCGGGCTGGCAGAGCGCGGCTCCCCCCACCGCCCCCCCGCCGCAACGCGGCCCCTGCCGGAGCCCCCGGGGGCTGCCGGAGCCGCTCGGGGAGGCGCGGCGGCGGCCGCAGGCGGGCGCGCACCCCGCCACCTGCCCCGGGGCGGGCGAGGCGGCGGCGGCAGCACCACCTGTTCGGCGGCGGCCAGGGGGAGGAAGTCGCAGGAGCAGCCGCGGGAGCGGGCGGGCAGCGAGCCACCTGTTGGAGAGGGGCTGCGAACGCCGAGGGAGCTCCGGAGGTCCGGGCTGCGGACGGCCGAGGAGCGCCCCCCGAGGAGCGCGCACCCGCCCGCCGCCATGCCGAGCCGGGCCGGGCCGGGCCGGGCTGAGCCACGCCAGGCTGCCGGCCAGGTGCGCCTCCTCCTCCTCCTCCTCCTCCCCCCCACGCCCTCCCCGGCACCGGGCGGTTGAAAACTTACCCGGCGGGGAAGGCTGCGCGGCGCCGGGAGCGGCTCTAGGGCGAGCGGGCGGCGGCGGCGCGGCTGCGGGGGGGAGTCGCGCGGCGCGGCTGGATCATGGCCCCGGCCCGGCTCCGCGCTCCCCGCGCAGCAGCAGCGCCCGTGCGCCGCGCTGCCGGCACTGGGGCTGTGCAACGAGCGCCGGGGAGGCTCGGCCAAGGGGCGGGAGGCTGGATCCGGCTGCGGACGCCCCGGCGAGGGCTCAGCCCCCAGCATTTAAAGAGGCAGCTCTTCTTTTCCCTCTTTTTTTTTTTTCTTTCCTTCTCCCTCCCTCCCTCCCGCCCTTTCCTCCTGCCCGCACCTTTTCCCCTCTCCTCTCTCCTACGTGCCAAGCGCTCTGCCCCGCGCCGAGGCTGACCTGCAAGCCGCGGCGGGGCCGCGGGGCTCTCCGCGGCGCTCGGCAGCGGGAGCGGGCGGCCAACGCGCTCAGCGCGGACCCTTTAAGGGAACGGCGCCGCTCGGCAGCCCAACCCGCCCGTCTGGGCAGCGGGGAGCAACTGGGAGCCGGAGTTTGCCCGGGACAGCCCCGAGAGGCGCAAAGCCTCGGTGCGGGGCCGCGCTGCACCCCGCGGGCGCGGAGGGGCGCGCGGCCCCTCTGCGCGGCAGCGCCGGGAGGTGCCTCCTCGGGGCCGCAGGCAATAGCGGGCAAGTTGTAAAGCGAGCGAAATCAAAGAGCTCGGCTCGCCGGGCGGACTTGGTGCCTTCGATTCCTCCGCGAGCGGAGCGTGTAATTAGTTTGACTAATTTCTTTGCTTCCCGACTCCAAGAGATCCCTCTCTTTTTCAATATAGAAGATTATGATTCTTTCCCCCTGGAAAGGCACTATCAGAGCTGGGGGAATATTTTCCTGTGTTTTGGAGAATGCAAAACAATATTCTGCTCTTTCATTAACGCCTAGTTAGTCTGCTAGGGGGGTTTATTATTCACACTCTTTGAACATGCGCTGGCAAATCCACGCTGTTAAAATAGACTGCAGAGATAATTGATGGGAGCTAGGAGTAATGTCTTTAATTTTGTCTCTCGTGTTCCTGTTGTCTGTTGTCTTGTAATTTATAAGCCCTGCTGCACACCGCTGTTTGAGGATCCATCAGCGGTGGTGATGGAAGGGGCGGACAGAGTGTTACCAGGGTGCTGGGCACTGCCCACGGACCCGGAGAGTTCCGTTTCCATCCCGTTACTCACCTCTGGTTTCAACACCAGCCCTGCCCTCTGGGGCGGGGAGGATTGCTGGGGCTGGGGAGATGAGCCCTCTGCTCCGCCAGGGGTGGTGGGGCCGTTGCAAGCGATTGCAGCAGGTGCCAGGCGGCCGGATCAGGACCTTCTTGTTTTGAGTTCAGCTGGTGACTGTGTCCGTGGGAGCATTTTAGAGGACCAAAAAGCACATCGGGGGGTGCTTTTGACATGAATCCCCCAAACTCTGACCCCCAACACCCACGCACCGTGGTTTGCATCCCGCTGTCGTTTCAGACGGCACGTTCCTTTCAGATTTCAGCCGTCTGAATCCGGCTGAATTCAGATTCAGCCGCAGGATTGGACCAAGGCTGGGTGAGTAACCTCCAAAACGTGTTGAATGGAGGTGTCAGCACTGCCTGGTTCCCCCTGCAGTTCCTCTTCTGCTGGTGGGCAGAAGAGGGCCCTGCTTCACGGCCAGAGCTTTGAGATTGCTTCAGCAGTTAAAGGTGGGCGTGGGTAAAAGTGAGACTACCTCAAAAGGCGAAGCCAGACTGAACACAGAAGTGACATTTGCGTGTTCCCTCGTTGATATTGGAAGCTGTGTCTCAGCGCCGTTCCTCCCTATCTTTGGAGCAGTTTTATTTCTCGGCTAGAATGGATTGGCAGCCCCGTGTCGAAGGCTGGGTTTCCTTTCGAGTCTGCCGCAATGTGTGGAAAGTTGTGTCTGCGCAGGAGCAGAAACTCGGCGTTGCCCAGAGCGGTCATTCGTGTGTGCCTGCACATCCACACACACTTGCAGCTCTGTCTTGTTCTCTCATTCCTCCCTGTCTGCTTCAGCTCACCCCGGTGCTTAATTTTCTGCACCTTGTCAGTGCTTTGATCTCTTTGATCTCTTTGAGCTGCCTTTCAATGACTGCCTCTCAGAATCCACGTTCCCTGATCAATCTGCTGCTTTCCAGGATCACAAACCATTGGTGAGTACTTTTGTGTCATAAAACACAGATAGAGTGGCGTACTGCACCTGCGGCTAAGGTGAAAATTGCACAAAGGACTTACAACGCCTATATATCACCTGGGCTGGAGCCTAAGATGAGGATGCTTGAAACTTCTACGTGCTTAACCTCTAAGCAGCCAAGCTCCACAGGCACGAGGGGTGGGGGCTGCTGGCAGTGACGCGACTGTGCTCTTAGAGAGAGCATTGACCTCTTGCACAGCTTTCGGAACAAAAAAAAAAAAAAGGACTTTGGTTCTTATCTGCTAAAGATAATCCGGTCATGGAGATGGAGCGGAGGGTTGTGCAGTTGCTCAGCTGGGAGCCCAAACTGCTGCAGGACAGTGTTGAAGACACACCTCTGACCTTGCTATTGGAGGCTCCTCGATTAGGTGACTCCTTGCTCAGTGTGCTGGCATTTGTCTGCCAGTTTTGAGACAGTCCGCTCTGTGCACAGGTCACAGCGGGAACGCGGGGGGTACCACAGTTGCAGCTGTGCTTGAACGCCTACGGAAGTCAAGAGGGATGCCCACGCTGTTCAGTAAGGTAACTCCCTGGGGTCACTCGCAGGTCCCAGGCACTTGCTCCTCCGGATTGCATAAGCATGTGTTCCTTGTAGATTCCCAGGTGTGGTTGTAGGGCTGGTCCACTGCAGGCAATGCCCCCATCTGAGTCCCTGCAAGGACACGAGGAAGCAGGGGTGAATCTGCATGAGGTCTGGCTCCCTCTGCTCTACACAGCCCTCAACGCTTTCCCAGCTGAGTCGGCACATCCATACGCTCTCAATCTATTGTTGAGTGCAGCAACACATGTCTACAGTTTCACGTCATAAAAATTCTAGTGGTTTGCAACATGGCTCATAGGATATTTGAGATGCATGAAACGGTGATTGCCCATAACACACACTCTAAATAGTAATTTCCCTTTTAAGGCCAAAACCCCCTCCCTGATGCAGGGCTCTCTGGAAACCCCAAGCTGCATGGCTGTATAGTCCATTGATGTATACAGAACCCAGAGGGGACCGTACCTCTTGGCTTAGAGCCTGTGCACCATCCATGGAGCAAGTGCATTTATTAGTCAGATTAACTATGGAGCTGATAGGATCCAGGGACCTTTGTAGTGCTGGCTCGGGTCGCGTTAGACTTAAGCTCTCTAGTTTCGAGACTTGAGTGTGAAAGTTGTTTTGTGGCTCTGATGGTCTAGCATCTTGCTGTTCCAATGCTGTCTTATTTTTAACCTTACACACATCTTACATCTGGAGATCGAAAAGGTGATGTTGATTTGAAATCACAGTTCATCCTTACTTGGATGTGAAATGCTGCGTTCCCATTCTTATTGTTGTTAAAAGGTACCCAGTGTGAGAAGAAGTAAGTCTTCTTGTTATTTGTTTGTACTTTTTCCTAGAGAGTAGTACTTCTGAGTAGAACAAGGTTTAGTACCATGTTCTGTAAGCATGTTGGGTTTCTCAGGTACTCAGCTGATGGCTATGACACCCTTGAATTATCTAATAGCTTCCCCCTTTTTTTTAGTAGAGTTTTATGAGAACTAAGATAAAATATCCTCAATTTGGCTTGTAAGCACTCTACTGCATCATAGACCTAGCAAACTAGAGTGCTTAAACACCATGGTGGAATAAGGAGCTGTCGCCGGTCGGCTGAGGCAAGCCGATGCACGGGGACGAGTCCTTCCCTATCCCCGAACCCCTCTCCTCCGGGAGAGAAAAGGGTTCAAAAGCAGAGATACGAAAAGGAAAAAAATAAAAGATTTTGTGAGACCTCTGAACGTTTGGAAAACTGAAACAAAACTTTATTAAAACTAGAACAATATATATAACATGCAGGAAAAAACCAATACAAAATCTGAGAACCTGTGCAGGATGGAAAGGTGAGGGTTTTAAACACAAGAACAAAGACAAAGGGGGACGGCACCACGTGCAGTCCAGAAAAATGGCACCGGCCACGTGTGCGCTTCCGTGGAGCGAACAAAGAAACCGCGGCTGTTATGAACGCCGGGCTGTAATATGCAGGAAACGCTGTCCCTACCGCTTTCTCGTTGTGCAGAGAAGAAATCAAAGCAGCAGAAAAACCTCCAGGCGAGCAGTCTGTCCCAGGCGGCGTGTCGGGGGCTGCCCCGGTGCACGGTCCACTCCGGCAGCCTGCAAGGTCCCCGGAGCTGGGCTGCAGGGTTTTGGAGAAGCCTCTTTCCCGGAACGAAGCTGAAGTCCCGCAGTGACTCCCGCAGAGCGGAGAGTGTCCGGAGCGCCGAGGAGCCGCGAACGAGCTGCGAATGCCCCCCGAAGCAGTCCGGAGAAGCAGCCCCGCAAGTCCCGAACTAGCCCCGGAAGTCTCGAGTAGCCGAATGGCCCCGAAGCCCTCCGGAAGGCAGCCAGGAAGTCCCAAGTAGCCCCCGGCCGTCCCCGAGCCGCCTGAGCCCGCAGCTTCTTAAAGGGGCAGTGCCCTCTCGAGAAAACTTTCTCATCCCATAAGATGGGCAAACCGTAACATGGAAGGGAATAATTCAATTAATAAGCCTTCAAGCAGGTTTTTTTCTTCAACCTGTCACAGGAGCATTGGAGAAATAAATGACTTTCTAGTGAAGTTCATGAAAGTTCTTCCACGGAGTTGTGTAGAAGTCAATCATGCCCTTAGTAGAGGGAGGTATGTGACCTGAGAACTCCTTGATGAATTGTGTCCTTCCATGACAGCCATAGCTAAGTCCACTAAGGAAATTTGGATACAGAGTTGTAGTATCATGTGTGTTGCCTCTTTGTCTTCCAGTGGAAGCTGCGTCCCTGAGTCAGGCACCAACTTCGTGTGAAGCCAGGAATGCCACCTAAAATGCGATTCCTCAAAGCTGGCATGCCTCAGGTAGCTGGTGGGGAATAGGACATAGAGTTATCATCCTGACGGTTGTTGGTAAGTGGCGCTTCCTTTCACTCAGGTTACACAGCCCGGCCCTCCCAAGGTTAAGTGCTTTAATGAGGTTGGCCGTTTCTCACACACAAGAGGAAATGGTGCCACATCATTTAATAAAAAGCATTAATATTTCAGACTGCTCCCTTGGGGTACGCAAGACCAAGGTTGAAGTCTCTCATCTCACTGAAGGAACTTGAAGCGGTATCTCCCAGGAGAGTACTGAAAGCCACCGGACTGTAGGCTATTTTTGAGCAAGTCGTGCTCTCTGTCCCACTGAAGCTGTTCAGCTTTGTACGGGCTCATTAAATACCCGCTCAGTCAGTTGGGGAGAAAAAAGGAAAGAGTGACAATGGCTCTTAGATCAGATGCAGGAAGGAGATGAGAGCGCTTTGAGGTCCTCTCTAATGAATATTCACGTCTCACAATCCTGCGGTGTCTTAATCAGGAGTCATTCAGACAGACCCACCAGAAAGATCTGAACGTTTTGCTTTTAAGATGTGCTCGTGGAAGACTTCTGTTCCTGTTTTCTGAGGACGATGTTGGGCTCCGGGTGTCACATATCCTGCGTGACTGGTGTAACCCAAATACTATGAGATAGCAACTCCTCATGGTTTCTGTCGCCTTAGAACCGCACTGGTACCTCAGTTGGACCAGGCCTCGTGCCATGACCTAGGAAGGGGCACAACTAATTTGTGGCTTGTGTTTGGGCTTACGTACGAAGTAAACACGGAGCCGTCACTACTCAGTGGCTCTGCTCGTGTCTCCAGGAGAAATGTTGGGAATTTAGATAACCACAACATTTATGCACCTTAAAATGTTGACAAATATCATGAGAGTCTTGGTATTTCTGAAACTTGAGAGTCGTGTTATTTGACATAACATGAGAGCTGCAATGAGCCTCTGGTGTCGGGAAGGTTTTGTCCGCCTTTAGCCTGTAAACCTTTGGTGTCACCGACGAGAGGCCCTGCTCAACTACGATCTTTTGTATTCCATATACAAGAGTGGAGAGGAGCTGCAGGTCAGAGAGAGACCTGCTTCCTGAGAACAGAGAGAAGTTGGAACTGCCATGTTTATCACATCAGCAAACTCTGGTTTTTCTGAAACTCTCGCTGGAAGCTTATGGCTCTGTTAACTACTTTCAACATTATAATTTGTGGCTAAATGTGATCTGTGGCAAAATAAATTGCTGAGGTTTCCAAAGCCACAGAGTTTTTGACCGAGGGACCCAAGCTGTATCTCAGAAGAAGCTCATCCACTGTGAGATTTTAATTGGTGCATCCCAGCAAATGAAAACAAAGTAATTCATATGTCAGTAGATGCCTGTATTCTCAGGAATTGCTATCAAAAGGACTTGAGCATCAGGCAAAGCTTAATTAAAATGCAGTCCTTTTTTTCGCCCAGAAACTAGCAACTATATTTCAAACGTAACAAGGAAGGAGGTACAGCACATGCATCTTTCCAGCGTGAGAACTACTAGTCCCTTGCATCTCTCATCTCTCTCTCATGCTGAGCTTCTCCCCCAGAAGCTCCTCCTTTAATCTGTCTTTTAGCACTTCACTGGACTGCCGGCTGCCTTGCTAGCACAGCCTGTCCTTTCGTATGCAGCCAGGAAAGGGTGGGACTGCTGCGTCAGTGGAGAAATTTATGGTGATCGCTCCTGGTGTGCAGTCCCTAAGCAGAAGCCATTAGTAAAGGGAAGGAGTCTCGTCTTTGGCCGTTGCCATGCTGCTAATGTAACATTTAAGTATTAAAAGTAATCAGAGGTAAACACATCTCTCCTTCCAGCAAATCTGTGATGTGGCTACAGGATACCCAGAGAAGTTGTGGATGTCCCCTCCCTGGCGGTGGTCAAGGCCAGGCTGGATGGGGCTTTGAGCAGCCTGGTCTAGTGGAAGGTGTCCCTGCCCATGGCAGGGGGTTGGAACTAGGGGATCCTTAAGGTCCCTCCCAACCCAAACCATTCTGTGATTCTATGACTACATGCTCATGCCTGCCTTTTAAATGAGGAGGAACGGAGGAACCACTGAGCAACGTGGCTGCTTTGGTGTCCATGGCGTCTGTGCCAGAGTATGAGGCTGATCATGTCAGAACCTGCGGCCATCCACAGAGTGGTAACAGAGGTGGGGATCTGTGGGGTCTGCTGCCTTTATGCCATCTGTGGGTGCTTGCTGATTTGACCCAGAAGTGATGGCCAGAGCTGTTCTCCACAGCCATCTCTGCAGGTCTGCGGCAGGGTAGAGGAGCAGGAGTCAGGCAGGTAACCCAGCTTTTCATTCACCCCTTAGACTGGGAACTAGGTTAATATTTTTCCTCCCCAGCCAATGGAAGGCAACAGAGATACAAACCATCGAACCACCTGTGAAGGTGATGGTTGGGGCTTTCCACTGGACCTGTTCCAAATCCAGCAGAGCAGAACTCATCCCCTTGCTGGTCTCGACCACTGAGGCTCCAGCGCTGCAGGGGGAGCAGCTGTGGGGTTTGCACACAGGCACCTGCACTGGGGAAGGCCTTGGGCTACCTGGTCCGTGCTGTGTGAGTCGAGGGTGGAACGGGAACGGAGCACAGCTTGCCCTCCGTGTGGGACTCTCATGAGCCTTGTGTCACATTTCTTATCGCCCACAGCCCTCACCACGGATGGATGCGCAGAGTGAACCTGCATCTGCCCCAGGTGTGTTATGAGTGTGCTTATGGGATGGGGATTTGCTGAGCGAGACGAGGAGGGAACAGGCAGCTGAAGGATCTCCTCGGGGGCGTTGATGTTGAGGCAGGGCTTGGGGAAGCTCATGGTCTGGATGTTGCATCAGTCTGAGGCAGCTTTGCACACACCCCTCAGCACACCGAGGCAACAGCAAAATGGAGTGAGAACAATATGATGCTCTTGAGAGCACCAAGGATGCTTTCAGACCTCTGGTCTCCATTTGTGAATAGAAGCTACTTCTACCTGTTGCACTGGAGTGCTGCAAAGATAAATAAACCCATTAAGGTCCTGAGGTGGTCAGAGTGCCTGCTAACAAGGCCCACAGAGACAGAGAGGAAAATCGCTAGGTAGGTGCTACATATTTCCAGGCAGTAGGAGTGTCTGAATTTGAATCAGACTGCTGATGCCCACAGTGCTCAAGGAGGTCCTTAACTCCTTACCCAGGCCTCCCTCTGTAAATGACGTGCAGCAAAGTACCTGCAGCATGCACGCCGAACACCGTCCGTGGAGGTGGTTTCCAGTTGGCTGCAAGCATGGCTCTCCCGTAACTCACTAACGGTGCTGCAGAGACCTGGGAGGCTGCAGGGGACCAGCCAAGCCTAGGCAGGCTGAAGTCACTCCTGTGGACTCGTTCATTACCGCCTGCAACCAAGAACCGTTTTCCACCTTGGTTAAACATACGCCTTGAGACAACCTGCTCGGCTTTGTAGACAAATAGCAGGTACAGTGGCTGCTGTGTTAAACAATTGCTGTCCCTTTGCAGAAGACGCATGAGCCTGAGGAAATGCCACAGTGCTCCTTGTTCAAGAAAGCATCTGTATTATCCTTGTCTTCCACTAAGCCCTTTCTCTTAGTGCCTCTGGGAGGAGAGCAAGAAGCAGATGGTTATTCCTTCAATCCTGTGAACTAGTTAGATGAAAATTGTATTCCTAGTAGAATCTACTGTCAGTGAATCCCTGGTCTGCTTGATGGCACTTGCTGGGTTGGATTTATCAAGTACTCTCTGGGTGATGATGTATGTGCTCATAATAATGCCTTCAATACCTGTTAGAACTGACAGCTGCATGCCTTTGCCTTTCTGGAGACAGATGTTTTGCTGCCTGGTTCTGTGGGTTGATTCCAGCTGAGGAAAGAGGACAGCATGAGCAGTGTGCTGTTCATTGTGATTTCATTCCCTGGTTGTTTTTGTTCCCTTCCCCTCCCTCCCCTCTTTCCTTCCCTGGGCTCTCTGCTGCGCAGGAGTTGGACTGATCCCATCGGCCGCTGCAGGGAAGCCCCTTGGCCGTTCCCGTTCCTGCTCCTCCACTGGCTGTCAGAGCATAGCAGGAGGCTCAGGGCAGGGCTCTGAACTTGTCTCAACTCAGCAGCACTCAAAGCGCTTTGGTGCTGCTTTCCCTCCCCACACGTGAGGCCAGCTGCAGACCGGGCTTGACGCTTACGCTTACAGGCAGCGCTTAATTTCAGACAGTCCCTGTGTGTGTTAAAGTTGTCAGCTCCTCACCGAGTCCCTTTCCTTGGCTCTTTCTGAGCAGCATGGTGTTCTCTTGCTCTCATTTAAGTGTTTTATGGTTCCACATGAAGGAGAAAACAGCATGAGCAAAGCTGTGGGTGAAGATAAATCATCTGTAGGGGAAAATAGGAACCCTCTGATTTTTGGAAAGCAGCAAGGCCACCATGCAAAGGGACCAAAACTCTGGAGTAAGTGTCTGCAGCAACCAGCTTAAATCTCCCCGGCCTCAAATTCCAAATGATTTCAGTGCAAAACACCTTTGCAGTGCAGCTTTTGTGTTAGAATGAGCAATATAAAGACACTCCTCTAGGGAAGATGCAGATTCCCCTTTTTCACCTGAAATGTCCTTCATTTGTTGTTACAAACTCAATCCAGTTCAGAAAGGCTCCAGCTGACGTTAAGGGATACAAGCCTTGCGAAACAGCACTCCTTTTTCTTTCCCTTTTTTTTTTTTTCCATTTCACTCTTCATCCATGAGAACTCTGAACAATTTGTGGCCCCTCAGACTCGTGGTTGCACCTTGTACAAGCGCAGAAGGGAAACGTTGCCGGTTCTAGGTTTCTGGTGCAGGCTAATTAAAGCCATATAATAGCCACATTTCAAGCATGTCCTTACGAGGCCAACAGCACCATGGGCTGTATTAATAAGAGTGTAGCCAGCGGGTCCAGAAAGAGATCTTTCCCCTCTGTTCAGCACTCGGGAAATTGCATCTGGAGTGCTGCTTCAGTTTTGGGCTTCCCAGTGCAAGAAGGACAGAGACAGGCCAACAGATACGAGTTGGAATCTGGAAAACTCCATTTTATGTGTTAAGCTTTTACAATTTTACCAAGAGGGTGGTCAAGTAAGGGCATAAGTTGCCCAGAGAAGCTGTGTAATTTCCATCTGTGGAAGTGTTAAAGACTGGACTGGGTACATCCCAGAGCAAACTCTTCTAAGCAGACCTGCTTTGCACAGGATTAGATGACATCTGCAGGTCTCTTTCAGCCCAAACTGTGATTCTATGATTCACAGAATCACAGAATTGTTTTGGTTGGAAGAGACCTTTGAGATCATCGAGTCGAACCATTCACCCTGCACTGCCAGGTCATCACTGAACCACGTCCCTCAGCACCACGTCTTCATGTCTTTTAAATACCTCCAGGGGTGGGGACTCCACCACTGCCCTGGGCAGCTTCTTCCAAGGCTTCACAACCCGCTCTGTAAAGAAATTTTTCCTAATAACCAGCCTAAATCTCCCCTGGCACAACTTGAGGCCATTTCCTCTTGTCCTGTCACTTGTTACTTGGGAGAACAGGCTGACCCCCACCTCACCACAACCTCCTGTCAGGTAGTTGTAGAGAGCGATAAGGTCTCCCCTCAGCCTCCTTTTCTCCAGGCTAAACAACCCCGGTTCCCTCAGCCGCTCCTCAGCACATTGTGCTCCAGACCCTGCACCAGCTTCGTTGCCCTTCTCTGAACATGCTCCAGCACCTCCATGTCCTTCTTGCAGTGAGGGGCCCAAAACTGGACACAGTATTTGAGGTGCGGTCTCACCAGTGCCGAGTACAGGGGGACGATTCTCACAGGACACAGTAGATCTGCAAATTATTACTGCCTACTGGATCCAGTGAATCCAATTTACGGCTTCTTTCAACTCTATCCTGCAGTCTGCTTCAGTAAGAACTAGATAAAATCTTCTGCTCGATTTGAAACTCCATGAAGAGATAAACCCCCTCGAGGCTCTCCTTGCCTAAATACTTAAGTTCTGATTTTTGTGGACTTCAAAGGCAGAAACACTTTTCTGCCTGGAAATGTCTCTGTCTACGGATGCCGGAGAAAATAACTTTTCTTATCTTTGCAGATATACCAGGTCATCCGAAGAAATGGCAAATCACAGCACGGCTTCCCTGATTCTCCCCCAGCTGTATGTACTTTGCAGGACTGGATGTGCACTCTATCCACGGTGAATAGCACCTTCTTAGTTACCTTGCAGTGGTACCCAGGGCACCTTGTCACTGCCACCGGATGGGAATGACAGGTTTGAGCAGTGATGTTCTTCTTCTGGTCAAGGGTTTCATGAATTCCCTTCCCCACTAGAAATTCTGACCTATTAGTACTGATGGGCTAAAGTCCGAAGCCCAAGCTCAACACATCAGCTCTTATGAAAGATAGGCATTACAAATCCCAGTTAAATGCATACCCTAAGGCCAGAGGTTGCCTCCGTGCTTTACTGAGCTAAACAAGGATGTGAGAAGGTGCTACTCTTGTAAGGAACGCTGTGAGAGCTTGGCTGTCAAGGAATGTGGTCTCTTTGGTACTGCTGTATTCAGTGCTCGTGAGAAAGGCTCGTGGAGGGCATCTTCTATGCTGGAATGAAGTCACTGAGTGCCATGCATGCCTGGGCTTCTCTAGCTCTCTCAATGTGAGCCTTATTCATTCCACAAAGGAGGCTTTGAAAAGTTGATTGCTTAGGTTTTAACTTTTCCAAAAAGGTTTCTCTGTTAAAAGCTTCTGGTTGGAAATACCAAACTCTGTTGTTGCTAAGATTAGGGTATTTGTTTCTCAGAAATGGCTTATAAACCAGCACGTGGATCATTGCTCCTGCTTTAGCCAAGTGGAACGAAGGTGCTCCAAGTAAATTGTGCTCCCAGTAGGATCAGTTTGGCATGTGATTTTAATAATGGCTTTGGAGAAGGAGGGGACAGACCTAAATCTTTATATTGTAACTCGTATGGAAAGAAGAAAAGCAGTGCTTACCACTAACATACTGGGGGTTTCGGCTGTTTTAAATGCAGATAGCTATAACAGCTACTGTGTTTCAGTAGAAATGTAGAATGTGATTTATTTTTGCATTCTAATGAAAAATTGCACCATGATCAGATTTATGGATTTTGCTTTTCGGAAACAGGAAATTTTTTCCGACTTTATTTCTGTGTTGTTTTTTTCCCCCTGAGGTTAATGTCATAAGCAAAATAAAATCTAGCTAATTAACTCAGCCTTAGGAATATTGTAAATACCTGTCAGGAAACAGAAGATTTTTTGCTGTTGCTAGACAGCGACCTTAACTGTGACCTGGAAAGATTGTGCTTGTAGGTTGTGAATGAAGGCAGTGACCGTGCTGTGGTATTTCTAGCCTTGTTGTGAAATACACATCACAGATCACGTCTAATTGCCCATGGTGGTTTTACGGTATCGGTGGCCACTGAGCCAAGACCCAGATGTCAGATATCAGCAGTCCTGCTATAGTTAAAAGCTGCTGCCATGCAATAGATTCTGTTTATCTCTCCTCCAGCTTCCAAATTGCTGTGTCTGGGGTCAATGCCCGAAGTTCATTTTTCGTAAATCCCTGACCAAAGTTATTAGCTCTCCCCTTTAAAAATCCGACTGAATTAGTGCTGCATTATCCTCCATTCTGGGCAGCATGGCCCCAGCTTTTATCATCATCACTGGACTGACTTTTGCTTGGTTTACCAGAAGGAGATTGGTGGAATTACTTCAGTAGGGGATATCCAGCCCTTTGCTTAAATGAAGGAAGAAGTCTTCTGCTGGTGTTCACAGAGGTTGTGGGATTGCTTTACCTGCTTGGAAACCTGGCAGAAGTTAGAACTGTGACTGTGGAGAACAGATCCGTCCTCATTTCCCCCAGCCTCAAATACATGCCCCTGGCTTGAGCTTGAGATGTACTTACAGAATCATGTGCAATCAGTAATGGATATTCATGTTCTGAAAAGTTCGAGGGTGCGGTGCTGATGCCTCAGGCAGCATCGCCATTAGCGTACTGACCTTGGTCCTCTTGGCCAGTCCTCCCTGTGCCTGCCAGAGCCCAAACACCACGACCTGTTTCTGTAGTGCACGAGGACACTTGTGGTGCCATGCCTGGATGGAGCCTGCTGTAATGGCCTCTGTCTACCCCTCTCCCCTCTGACTTTCTCAAAACACTCATGATGCCAACAAATAGCAACATTTTTGCAAGGTCTTTCCACCAGCAACGCCGGAGTAAGGTACTGCTGAGAGCACTTGTGTGGAGCAATGTCCCATGCCTGTTTTTCAGACAGTCACTGCTGCCTACAGCCACTCTCTGTCTTTGGCATCTACGGTGTCAGCTGCCGGGGAAAGAACTGATGTGCTGGGCTCCTTGCTGTATTTGTCTTCATGCAGCCCTGTGCTGCTCCCAGTTTCCAGTTTCATAATCGTTTTTGCAGCATGTTTTGTTCCTCTCTTATGCACTTGGTACTGGCAGTAAAATGTGGATTGTTCTCAATGTTTAGCATCAAGTCCTACATATGGAAGTGATTTATCAAGATTACAGACTGGAGGCCGGTGGAAATTGGGCTCCAAGGTCCAATAATTCTTTGGAAAGTGCCAGCCATGGTAGGTTTTGCCTCCCAGCGGCTGTCCATTATTGATAGCCTTACTCAGATATTATGTTCGGATTGTAAACAATGACCAGTGTCTCAATTTTATACAGTTGCAGCTAATTCAAGTCTTGGTCATCATGCTCACCTCCGTTCTTTCATGCCAGCCCCCTCTTCCTTTGCCCTCACAGTCTTTGTTTCTTTTATTTCATGGGAATAAGGTGACATGTCTTCCCAAAAATGTTTTCCATGTGAAGTACTGCCATAGGCAGTCATCATCACCGAGTGGTTCTCCTGGTAACATGGAAATGTCAACGTTTAGAACATTCTGATGTACAGAAGAGATAGGCACCTGGGACAGTTGCAGCTTACTGTTGAATCTCCATGTCATTTATAGCTTGTGCTGCTGCTCAGTGGCTGAGAGAAGAAGATGGTGTAGTTGTCCTGGGACATTTATAATTGCTGGATCTATGGCAAGGGAAAGGAATAATTAGTACCAATGCCCAGTGTAAGATATCCAGCCAATGGGTATTGCTTTCAAGGGAGGCCTGTAGGCTGCATTAAGAAATGTGCTCAGTGGGGTAGTGCGGCCGTTCTTGAGCCTGACAGCAAGGAATGAGGTGGGCTTTCTGTCTATCTAACTGCCAGTGTTTCCCCCTGCCTTCTCTTACCTTAGCTCCACACCAGAGCTTGCTGGCCCATGAACATTGTGATGCTTTTAGTAGCTGACAGCTGGCCCGCTGAGATGGAAGTCCTTAAACATCCCTGGGCAACATCAGAGGTCTCGAGACAAAGTCATCTGGAGGAACAAAGAAACTGAGAAACTTGAGATGTGTCTCCCATGACCTCATGAATCTTAGAGAAGTGCCTGGCTAAATTGCTCTTTACCTTTAATGTTTTATATCCTTTTTTATCTGCCTGTCAGGGCATTGTCTCTTTCCCTGAGAAAGTGAGGAACAGCGGGCACTGAACAAAATCAAAGTGGCTGATGATCATCTCAGTGAACTGACTGGAGACTGCAGTCGGTAGTTGCAATAAAGCTGGTTGGTGGGGAGGGAGGTATGGAGACTTTTGACTAAGACAAGCTGTTATCTAGAAGCTGGAATAAAATACCTAAGAGGTGATCAAGGGTAAAATTTACCCCTAACTATGCCAGCCCCATTTTAGACTGGAATTCTGTGATATCAAAAAAGGCATACAGACTATCCATAAATATTTTGGAACCAGCAAATGTAGGAGGCTACTGTGATATAAAGAAAGGAAATCTTGAGGGTCCTGAAGCAAGACGGATTAGGAGAACTCCTACTGACTTCAGCAGGAACAACTTTGAGCCTTGAGTTATTTGGCTCATAACTCTTTAGCAAGACTGAAAGAAGAAGGGTCTGGGATTTTTTTGATCTAAGCTTTTATTTATGTCCAACTAGGATGCTGTTTAATCTTTAAAACAAATATCAGCACACAGGACACATCAATTGTTTGGATCCTGAGCTCTGCATTGCACTTTTTCTTGGACGGGCAAATTACAATGAGAATAATCATTGTCAGAATACTAATGTGATGTAAACTAATGTAGAGATATTTATTCAATGGAATGCAATTACCAGCAATACTCTATTTTCTGAACAGTGTGACTGTAATCCAATTTAGGCTGTTTAACCCCTGGTGATTTGTTTCCGTTTGTATTGTGATAGGCTGGAAACAGGCAGGATTGCTGGGGGCAGCAAAAAGGAGAGTAAGGGGAAATAGCACCACATGTAATCTGAGATCTTAATGACTTCACTAAATCTACATAACCAGGGGCTGTTCATCATGGTTGTGCTGCTAATTGAATTTTAAAGTAAGAGTAGATCCTACACGCACTTTCTCCCAATGTCATTTTGACTTCAGATAAATGCTTAGTCACCAGTTTAAAAAGATCCTTTATGAATTCAACCTGAAGCTACATCAGGACCTTGGATTTTGTACAAGGTGGGACTCTCGGGTACACAGTGGCAAGTGACGGAGGATTTACAAGGTGGCTTTCATGACCAGCTTCACTTGAAGGCGTGTTCTTGACGGGAGGAGTTGCAGCAGGATCCCACGGGTAAGAGGACAGCTTCTCTCCTTCAGAGGGAGGAGGATCCTGGGAAGGACAGAGCATGGGGACCTTGCTGCAGGCTGTTTCTGAAGACTAAAACTGTTCTGCTAGATACTGGTACATTCATTAGCGCAGAGGAGTCCCCCTGCAACTAGCACAGTTTCTGTGCTTCTGAAACCAGCACAGGGTGCGTTGTCAGCACAGGCAGAAGTCTTGCAATCTGGTCTTTAAATTAAAAAAGTGCTAGGGTAATCTCATTTAAGAGCAGGGAGATATCTTGTAAGCACCCAAAAATAAGTGGAGAAGGCTTCAGTGTCCATCTGGTGCAGAGTTTTCTAATGGTGATTGCAGTTCTGACACTGAGCTGAACGAAAGCGCGTGCAGCCTGAAGGGTGGAGCTGGGCTTGGTAAGGGGAGCTGGGCGCGTGGAATATTCTGCCTCTCACCAATCACCAGAAAAAAGTGTTGAGGAATGAGGATAACCATAACTGACAGGAGAATGGGCCTGTTCTCCAGAAAGCTACACACAGCTCTGGTGGCTGCTCAGGTTAGAAGAACCCAGGGAATAGCTATTCAGACCTTTTGGTAGTACCGTGTCATTCCCCCACCAACCCCTACAGTGAAACTATCCCCTTTAGTTACAAAACCCCAAAGGGCCAGAGATGCAAGGTTTTGTCGCGGCAGTAGGTCAATATGGAATAGGCTAGGACGTGCACGCTGCCAACCCTGCTTATCTGCACAGGACAGGGCTCTGGGTGGGGGTTCAGCTCTGCCTCCCTGGTCTCCATAGCCGGGTATCTCAGAGGAGGACAGCAAATAAAGTGGCAGCAGTGGGATAGGATGGATGCTTTGCTGATGGTTTTGCATCAGCATTTCTTGATTTCTTGATGCATTTCTTGAAGGTCTGGTGGTAAGATATGTCAACCTTTGGTTGTCGGGTTGGTTCTGTACAGAAGGATGTGTTCACCCCACGGCAGGCTTAGGAAGGCTGGGATCCAGTGTATCCCCTGGGGCTACCTTAGCAAATTAGTTATTCTTGATATCTCCGGTGCCTGTGCCCTGCCAGAGGGATGATGCCAGTTCTTGAAGGCTCACTGGTATAACCACCCATAGCTGGTGGGAGCCCTAGCTTCAGTGTTATTAATGTGCATTGCAGCAGGCACCAGAGGCCCCAGCTTTACTGTGGCTAGAGCAGTGCCAATACAGCACGGCCAAAGGAATGCATGACTAAAGCCATGGCGATTCAAAGGTGATTTCCCCAAAATGGGAAACCTTCCAGCAGAAACCATTGTGTGACTGCTTCCAGACTAGCAAAGCACAGAAAACCAGTCCTTCCAAGAGAAATGGGCCCTGGATGAGAACCTGAGAAAGATTTCCAACTTCAGGGCATTTGTGCTTTCATTCAAGTTTTTGTGTCACGTAAGCACCTATCTTGGGGAGAAGGTGCCAGCTGGGGCTTGCCCACATATGCTATTGGCATGTCTGTAGTCTTGCAGTGGTACGAGGGAACAGAAATCGGGTGAAAAGAGAGGTAAGAGTAGCACAGTGAGGACAGAGTGCTCCTAACTCCCCAGGATTCTGCAGGAGAGGGATTTGCCAAATCAAAGCCTTACTATTTCCCACAGCCATTCAGCCATAAGAACTTAATCTGTGAGTGAAAAGCACACGGTGCAGCTATTATTCTTTCACGTCCCAGTCGGGCTGTTTGCTTTTTCACTTTTAATTTTTAATATAATGTCTCTTGTGAGTTTGCGTGAGGCGTGCCTCCCCAGTCATTTACCGCGAGGGCTGCAGGGACTCCTGACAGAACGCATCGAGGGCTCGCCGCGTCGGTGAGCTGAGGAAGAAGGCGGTTGTGTTCCTTACAGCAGTCCTTCCTCAGGCCCAGCTGGGTTTAAATTACGTGCTGCTAGGAGCTTTGTACAAGACATCTGTAGCAGCAGAAACACCTGCAGGGCAGAGTTTCAGGATGACAAATCTCCTCTCTCTCTGGACTACCTCTCTCTCTTGTCTAAGCTGCGTTCTCTCCACTGGCTTGCACAGTCCTTGTTATTTACGCTGGTGTAAATGAAAGGAGAATCCGAGCTGTTCTTCCCTTGGCTGGGAAAAGTCATCCAGCGTGTGCCTGCCAAGCTAACCTGGCTGCACCCTGCCCGGTCCTCTCCTCTCCCAAGTGCCCTTCCCACTAAGCCCAGCTCTGAACAAGTTGAAGCATACGGCCTCTGGGAAGAGCCGGGCCCTCTTTGCCGCTTCTCACACCGCCGACCTCTGGAAGGCCGATGGTTTACAGCGAAGCTGAGTGTTGGTTTCTCTTCAGTACATATGAATTTTGAAATGAATCGTGGTTTCATCGGAGCCCCTTTCCACCGGTGATAGAGCATCCCCACTCCTTCACATCGACGGTATGGATTTCACTTTGTGAAGATATAATGCACAGATTTTGAGGTAACGTTCTCTGCTATGAAGAGAAAGGCCAGGATCAAGACTGTGGGAAGAGTTACGTCCCCAAGCGCAGACTGATCCTCACTGGGCTCAGAGTTCTTCGCCCCTTGACGTGCTTTTATCCTACTCCGGCTAAGACAGCGTTGATCTTGACTCAGTACTTGACATGCAAGCCTGATTTCTACCTCCTGTCCCACTCATTCTGACGTGAAGTTTGATCCTGGCCTTTGGCTGTAAGACTGAGGTAGGTAAAACTTCTGTTCCTATGTCTGGTGTCTGCCTGCAAGAGCGTGTTCCTTGTGTAGCAGCCATCTTTAGCCTGTATGACTCGAGAGCACGTCCTGTAGCCGCTGGCACTGCTGTATGCGTTGCTGCAGCTATGTCATTTTTTGTCAGCTGGAGCCCTTGACCGTGATTGCCATTAAATGAGCAGGAACAGATTACTGTATGCAAGGGAAGAAGACCTTCAGGATTTGAAGAGGTAGGATTATGTTTTTGATAAGGGATGTTCAGCAAGACTTTTTTTCCCAGTAACAACCTACCTTTATCCAGCCTGCGCTCACCATTTTGCAAAGTCCCTAGAGCGATACTAAGGAGACCTGCCACGCACAGACATGTGTGATAGCCTCCCAGTGGTGTCATCTAGGGTGTGGTGTAGTCAATGGTAGACTCTGACTGAACAGAAGGTTTGTTTGAGAACAGGCCTGCAGTACCCCTCGGCATCACGCCTGGCCGTGCCTAGCATTCGATTTGTTGTTGCCATTCCCCAGGACACATAATGGTTCCCTTTCTACTTTTCCTCCCCTCCTTACTTGTTTGCTATGTCCATGTGTTGTTGGGCATCACAGCCCATGACCTGATGCTCTGGACAGTTCAAAAACCTGAACCGTAGAAAAATCGTAGAACCATTTAGGTTAGAAAAGACCTTTAAGATCATCAAGTCTGATCATTAACCTAACACTGCCAAGTGCACCACTAAACCACATGCCTAAGCCCCGTGTCTACACGTCTTTTAAATACCTCCAGGGTTGGTGACTCAACCACTTCCCTGGGCAGCCTGTTCTAGTGTTTCACAACACTTTCAGTGAAGAATTTTTTCCTAATATCCAGCCTAAATCTCCCCTGGTGCAACTTGAGGCTGTTTCCTCTCATCCTGTCGCTTGTTACTGGAGAGGGGAGACTAACAACCCACTCGCTACAACCTCCTTTCAGGTAATTGTAGAGAGTGATGAGGTCTCCGCTAATTCCAGTGTGACTGTTCTCAGGTGCTTCCATGGTTTCTAACACATCAGTAACTCTTGCGGCTTTGCTGCCACAAGGATTTCCATCCCCTGCCTCCACTGAGATGGCAGACTGAAGGACCTTGCTAGCACACCATCCCTTAAACATTGGCATGCTGCCCCCAGACTTATCTTTAGCAAGCCTAGTTTTATCCCTTCCCCCTTCAAATGTAGCTTAAACCTTCATCAAAGAGCCCTGCTAACTCCTGCACAAAAGATCCTTTTCCTGCTTTGAGACGGGCGTACCTCAACTGCTGCCAGATTAAAATGACCCAAGATCAGACCTGTGATCAAAAAACCCAAAATTCTGCTGGTGACACCAGGCTTGGAGCCAGGTATTGATCTGCTGGCTCTTCCTGTTTCTTTCCTCATCATTCCCTGCAACGGGAAGGATAGAGGAGAACACTGCTTGTGCTTCAGACGTTTTTCAGCCTGCAACCTTACTGTAATTTGCAGTGATGGATTCCTATTTTTAGAAGTAAACATGGAGGCTAAAATCCTCATTTGAGGGGATGGTGGGAGCCAAAGAGCTACATTTGGCACCCGGTCAGATCTCAAAGTTTTGCAGTCCAAGCACATTTTGCAGCTGGGCAGGCCAAGTGCTCTGCAGAGTCTTAAATGGGAATGTGTGACGAAGAGAGCCTGTAGAGAAAGAGGTTAGTAGGCAGAAGGGAAAAGATAAAGAAATACATTATTAACGTTTCAGATTGTCCATCCAAAGCAAAATAAGGTGGGAAATCTAGTATATTGTTGACCACTGTCATGGTCTAGTGTGTGCTCCAAGCCATATGAGGGAGCTCCCTCCATGTGCACCCAATATCCGTGTTCCAGGGAATGCCTCCTCATCCTCTCTCTTGTTACGGATGGCTGTAATGCTGCAGAAACAGCTGCAGGGAAAGTGCTTGTCACTCGTTTGGTGTCAGGGGTGATCGTGGAAGAATCCCATGCTAAAGAAGTAGTCCCACCTCCTCCTCCTTCAACAAAAGCGGCATCTGAGGAAGATTGAGGAGGGATATAAAAACAAAGAACTACTGAGAATTTGTGCATGCCTATGCCTTGATGCGCGCCTGTTTGCTGGAGATGTAGCCATGACCTTTGGATCTTTGCTGCTTAGGCACTGGGGCACTTTTCATTGACCTTCCCTCTAAGGCTCCATTCATAAATTGCTTATGGACTGTGAATAAACCATGGGGATGCTTTAATAAATGGTTCCTCACATCAAGTTTTATTCCCCAATAATAATTAGCTTATTAGTAAATCCCTAATGGCATCACTAAGGAGGTCATTATCATTATCCCTGTTTTATATCCGCAGAAACTGAATCTGAGAAAGGGAAAGTCACCCCCTAAGGGGGATTTGTGGATGCAAACTCCTGAGTCAAGGGAAATGCTTTATTCGGTAGGTCACAGGACTAACAGGTATTTGAAGTAAATGGGTGATCAACTGGTGTAACCAGGATGTATAGGACAGTGATATCTACTGGGAAAATGTTTAAAACCATCTAGAGTAGTTACTTCTGTCTGTGACTGTCGACATTTAATAGCACTAACTGTAGAGGCCGTCTTAGTACACACAGCAAACTGCTGTATGTTCCTCTTTAGGAAGCTGCATGCTCTCTGTGCCATCAGGATTTGTGCCATCGTCTTCTGAATTGTTAAGAAGAAACTGGCATGCCATTTACTAAGCGTTTTACTCAGAGATACCCATTTCATTCAGCTTATTCCTGATCACTTTGAAAATCATGCTAGTACACTTGATTGTTTTCTTTAACAGTCCATTACTGGCCATAGAAAAATCTGCTGCTGTCTCAATATAGGGGGCAGCAAAATGGAAAGCGGGGTTAAATCAGAATAGATGTCATGAAGGCCACTGCCATGATTGCCTCGTACAAGGCAATACGCAATTCCCTGAAAGAGTTGCATGCCTTTTTCTGACAGCAACCAGGACGGATTTCCTATGTACAAGGATCCCCCTGGGTAAGAAAAACTGTACCATGCTGGCTTTGGCTGGGATGGAGTTAATTTTCTTCGTAGTAGCCAGCATGGGGCTGTGTTCTGGATTTGTGCTGAAAGCAGTGTTGATAAAACAGGGGTGTTCTAGTTAGTGCTGAGCAGAGCTCACACAGCGCCAAGGCCTGTTCTACCGCTCACCCCACCCCGCCAGCACGTAGGCTGGGGCTGCACAAGAAGCTGGGAGGGGACACAGCTGGGACAGCTGACCTAAACTGACCAAAGGGATGTTCCGTACCATATGATGCCGCACCCAGCAACAAAAAGCTGGGGGAAGAAGAAGGAAGGGGGAGACGTTTGGAGTGATGGAGTTTGTCTTCCCAAGCAGTGGTTACGTGTGGTGGAGCCCGGCTTTCCTGGAGATGGCTGGACACCCGCCTGCCCATGGGAAGTGGTGAATGCATTCCCTGTTTTGCTTTGCTGACGTGCAGCTTTTGCCTCTCCTGTTAAACTGTCCTTTTCTCAACCCACGAGTTTTCTCACTTTTGCTCTTCTGATTCTTTCCCCCATCCCACCTCTCTTAAACTAAGGTCGTATATTTGGTGACTCTTAAAATACTTCTGCCCCCATTTTGCCTGCTGATGTAGTGGTGAGAGCACCCACTCGGGAGGTGGGATTTGAAGGTTTGGAGTCTTTCTCTACCTGAGGAGGTTTGACTCTGACTTCTGCACTCCATGACAAAGAAGGTGCCCTCTCCTGATCACCAGGTCACAGGGTAGCCAGGGATTCATTGGTGCTATGGAAAGACAAGTGCAGAGAGGGCAACCTGCTCTAGTTGAAGCTGTCCCTGCTCACTGCAGGGGGGTTGGACTAGATGAGCTTTGAAGGTCTCTTCCAACCCAAAGCTTGCTATGACCCTATGATAACTTGCACAGCAGCCTGCGCCAAAGCTCCTGTCCAATTCCTGGAGCTCCGCTTGCTGCTCCTAGATCTTTTCCTGGTTACTGTTTTTTGTTCTTCCAATGCAGGCTCTCTAATGAGGAATGTGTAAAGAGTTGTGGGAGCAGCGCAGATTCCTCAGGCTGTCCCTTGCCAGCTGAATATGCAGAAAAGCTCACACACCATCCGTGTTGCTCAAGGGAGCTGGTTAAGGTAGGATTGTGTGTATGAAATGGGCATAGTTAATGCCTGTGAAGTAGTTTAAAACATCTAAGGACAGCTCAGACCCGAAGCCTCGGGCTCCAGATTGCTGCAGAAACCTGCAAGGCCTTCTAGGGGAATTTTTATTGCTCTTGGCCCAAATCCTGCCTGTAAGTTGATCCCTCCAGTTGAGGTTTTGCACGTGCAGGTAGCTGACCACCCCCTGCAATGCTGAACAAAGTGCAAGGCAAACACCAGTGCTCGGGCTGTGACATGATGAGCTTGACGTGCTGGTAAGGAAGCCACACATCCCCATAATTACTTTAAATTCCATGCCTGGCAACAAGGTGCAGGGAGTTAATTAGGCTTATAAGCTAGGGGGGGCGGGGAGACCTTTGGGAGAATCTTGTAGACAAGCAGCAAAGCATGTGACTTCATTTGAATTTTACTCTTAGGTTTCCTGCAGAGATCTCAAAAGCATCCTCTGATCACTGCCTGAAACTTTGTTTAGGTTTCATGTTTGCACACGCAAGGCATCTCTATTAGATTATGAAGATGCTGCACGTGCTTTAAACCCTCAAATGGGTGATTACGACAAGCCTCTTAGATCCCCTCGCCTCTTTTGTTTGTTAGAACTAATGACTCTCCCCGCTCTTGTAGGAAACAGTTGCCCATTCTTCTGTCAGAGTCTTGTGGTGCTGCTGGTTGGAGCTCAAATGGTTGAGACTGGCACGGACGGACACGGGGCTGTTCTTGGGTGAGGCTTCCTAGTCTGCGCGGAGGCTGTAACAGCAGCCTGACCTGTGTCTCTGCACTCTGCAGCTCCTTGGTCGCAGTGAGGTTTTGCACAAGTCCCTGGTGTTTCTCTTCCACTCTTCTTCTCCCGCCCCACCAGTTTTCTTCCGCAGTCGTAGCTATGGTGTCAGTACTGTGCATTTCAGTCCTGCAGCGTTTTGGTTGAGGCAGGAGAGGTTTCCCCAGGCTGCGCTGAGTCTAGAGGGCAGCTAGCCTGTGGCTATCAGCCTTCACAAGGCTTTGCTGGAGAAGGGAAGGGAAAAGGTAGGGTTGGGCGATAACACCAAATCCAGCGTCACTCCAACTCCTGACCTCCCGCAGTCCTTTCTCCAGCTGATGCAAACCTTCTGCTGCTCTCGGGGTTCTTTCCACTGCCTGTAACAACAACCGGTTTCACAGCGGTGGCAGCTCTGGGGTAGCGCAGGAGAGGGGAGGGTAATTCCTCGTTGCTGTGTCCAGCTGCGGCACATGTCAGAAAAGGAGTGTGAGGGGAGTCTCATCTGAGTGCCCCAGTCCCTCCCGCCCCAGATGTATGATCTGCTTCTGCACACTGAAGAAATCCTGGCTTTCAAAGGGAGCGGATCCCTCGTGTCAAGACAGGAGCAAATAATAGCCTTTACCTCTCTCCAGACAGGAGCCGTGCCTGGAATAGCTCGCTGTGAGGGTTACAGGGAGTTTCATTATTACCACAGTACCTGTTTCTTGTGGCAATGACATCAAGAAATTCACCTTCTGCCTTTTGGGCACCGCTGTGATCCGAAGTAGCTGTCTTCACCACGGGTTGCCTGCAGCCTCCACGGAGCAGAGACATCATGCTCCCCGCACGCTGCTGTACTTCCATGGTACGTGTGTGAGTGAAATCCAACCTGGGGGATTTCTTCCCAGCACTCCAGACACGCACCCGCGTCGCAGAATACAAATGCGAGAGCTGGGCTGACGCAGGCGCGGGGAGTTCAGCTCTCAGCCCCAGGGACTAGCAACAGGCAGGCAAACCTTGAAGGGCAGCATAGCTCATTAACTCAGTGCTTTAAATAATAGCGGTGATGGGGATGCTGGTGATGTGTGTCCCCAGAGAGTGTGTGTGTGTGTGAGTGTTGTGACAACAGGCGTGAAACAGCACTTCCTTCTTGGCTCCTCAGGCAGCAGCCCTGTGGAAGAGCATCGAGGAGGGAATAGGAAAGAGGTTACTTATTTTTTTCTTCTCCTTGGAGATTTCGGACTGATTAAAAAGCTATTTTTGCTAGGAAAGCAGCAATGAAAAAAAAACCCCGTCATACGTGCCAGGGATAAAAGCGTGCTTGACTCTTCCAGAAGTACAATAGCATCTAATATCTTTGCTGCTTGGCCCAGTGTTGTATCACAGGCATCACCAGAGCTGCGCTTCCCAGCATGCCCCAGCATTCCTTCAAACAAGTGTTCGCTGTAGCAGAAAGTCCAAGAACACGCTCACTCCCTTGAGGATCAGGAAGAAAGCAACACTGAAGAAAGGTACAGGAGCTATTAATATTAATGTTAAAGGAAGAGAGGGGAGAGGGGACATGGGAGCAGGGAAAAACAACTACTTACAGCTTTGATGTGTTTGTTTCCACAGGACCAATAGCAGCCTTAGGAATACGGGAAGCAGATAAAGAGGAAAATGAGGAGGTAGAGGTGAGCAGAAGGCAGCTCAGAAAATTGCACAAACTGTGGGTAGTTTTTTTGTCTAGACACTCACACACGGCAAACGGAGCGACTGCCATCTGCATCTGCTCCAAAAAAAGGAAGGGAGAGAAGGCACAGAGCTGAGACAAAAGTAGAATTCACCCTGCATGCCTCTCGTTTTGGCTGTGCTGTGGCTGATCACACCGAATGCCTCCTGTGTGAGGGGAAGGGGAGCTGGTGGAGGTATCCGTGTGTCTAAGGAGGGAGCGTATGAATCCTCCTGCGTGGCTCTGTCCTACTGACACAGTGGGAAAAGGAAGGAGGAAACTATTTTAGTCCTGTTGGGGCTGCTGAAGAGTAAAAATGGAAGTAATTAAAGGCCTATTCTAGTCTCACTTAAGTCTCCGAGTCTTCAGGCCAGAGTTATTTTCATCACATCGCTTTAATGGTGTTGCATTGATGTTTAGACTGGGATGGATTTTTTTTTATTATTAATTTCAACCTGAGTTTAGGAAATGAGCCAGCACTTTCTGTGGCAATGCACTCACTTCACTGAAATTTTGCCTGTGGAGTTTGTTCAGGTCCCAGAAGGACTTTTGCTAAATTTCAAGCAGCTCCAGCAGAGCCAGTGTTTGGGCAGCTGGGACACTGCCTCACGCTGTGGAAAGGGCAGGTTAAGTCCCAGTGTTAGCTGGTCCAAAGCTGGCCTGGAAATAAGGATGACTCCTGCACCTTAGAAAGGTGATTGCTTGATAAACAATGACTGCAGAGTCTTACTATCCCCTATTTTTTCACTGAAAAGAAAATCTTCAGCGGTTCAGAACAAGAACAAAACCCAGAGCAAGAGCAGGAGAGGTTTGCGGTAACAGCACTGCTTCTGCTGCCCTTCTTGGCCGCGGTGAAGGCTGCTGGGGCTGGAAGCAGCGACAGGACCTGCCTTCTCTTGCTGCCACCTCCATTCCCAGTGAACCTCGTGTCATCTCAGCACCACTGTTAATCTTGCTGTTCTCAGGGCTCCCCGCCCGTGCAGCCCCTGCAGGCTTACGTGGTATCGTGAGAAGTCTGATCTCAAGTCTCCTGAGCCTGTGAGTGTGTCTGCGTCTCCTCAGGTGGCACCTGTCCGACGAGGGATTTAGCCCACCTCCGTATCCTCGTGTGGCCTCCCAACAGTGCAGGGTGTCATCAGGAAGAGGTTGGACTCTTCCCCGGCACAGATATCTGTCCTGTGCAGGCTGCCGGGATCTCACCACACCTCCTGCAGGGAAGTCAATATAAAGAGCAAAGAACTTGATGCTTTTTTTTCCAAAAAAAAAAAAAAGGCAAAATCAATATCAGTGTTGCTAGCCTCCTGCATTAGACCTCCCACAGCTTTTTAAGAACTATCAGTTCATATAAGCAGAGGCACAAAGTTCTCTCTTGACAAAGGCAAGGAGGTCCCTCAACCCAGTGTCCTTTATTTCTGAGTAGTCACAGAAAGCAGAGCATGGCAGAAGCTTGACGTGGGAGGACTGCCATGGGAAGGTCCTTCACCTTCCCTGCAAGTGGGGGTAAACATCACATCCCAGCAGAAATGGACAGCCTGCCCCAAACCTCTCGGTCCTTTGCTCCAGAATAACCATTGAGGCTCATTTCCCTGCAGACCAGTTACTGCAAGGAGGGAGAGGATGTGGATAACTAGCCCCAGTGAGAGGTACTGAGTCTGTTCCTGTGCTCACAGAGGACACTGAAAACGCCCGTTTTAGTTGTGCCCTGCTAAGGGTACCACATGCTCATGTAGTGATGGGGAAAAAGCATCTCCCTGTCTTCCCAGAAACAAGCAATAAAGATCAGAAAGGACTGAGCCATTGGAGCAGCGGCTTGGGTCAACGGCGAAGGAACTGTTTGGGTACAGTGAGGTATAATGAGAGGGAAGGTAATTTTCTCGTGTGTAGGGGAGGAAATCAGATAGGTACTTTGAACCCCAGCCCACGTATTTTCACCTGTAAGTGCTATTAACCAGTTATTTTCATTCACAGTGACTGACTGAATGCTGCGGATGTGTTTTAGACCTTAGATCGTTCTTGTTACTCCACCCTGAATTTTCTACCATTTCTGTTTCAATTCCTGAAAGCTGTTTTTCCGGCTGGACACAGGAAAGTGCTTGAACTCCCCTGGCTCTGAGTAAGAGAATTACCGATGGTGTGTCTTATGGGCAATTCACCCCTTGATTCATCTCGGCAGGGAGGTAGGTTGTGTTACATCTCGACACCCATTCTGAGCCTATTTTCTACAATTTGTACAATTCCTGTAACCCCTCCAGGGGTACCAATCACTATCATGTAAGCTCATCAGTCTTGGTTTCTTACTATTGCCACTCCATGTGTCTCACACTTCCAGAGGTGTGTCAGAAATAAGCGACCTTGCTCTGTTCCTATAGCCACGGTCTAACAATCCCATCATCTCATTCATCTTCGTAAGCACTTGGCTGGCAAAAATGCCACCAAATTCCCATGGCTGGCGCTGTGCAGGCTCTGTCTTCTCCCCGTGTGTCGTTGGAGAGCGCAGCTGCGGCACGGCACGGCACGGCACGGCAAGTGTGCGTGGAGGTGGGAGCTTTGCTGGGCGTGGATGCCCCCCAGGCTCCCAGTGGCAGCAGAAAGGCGAGCGGGGCCGCTTGCTGCCTCTCTGCAGTCGCTCGCTCCAGCGGATTAAGGCTGATTATTCCCTGTTTTGGCTCATGGAGTTGCTTGTCTGTTCTCCCAAGCGTGGGTATTTACAACGAGCTAAGCAAGAGTTTGAAGGCAGAGGGCATCGGGGCGCTTCTCCCGGTCAGAGGAACTGCTAGGGTGGGTTCGTTACTGACGAGCAGTTGGGGTCAGCTGCCCACCGAGGAGGGCACACGAGGTACCCCCGAGCCTGCTGCCTGCAGCAGCTTGCTGCTGCCGCGGGACAAGACTCAGCAGGATGGTTAACCTAAAGCAGGTGAGAAATCGTATGTCTGTCTGGCGGCTGGGGTGGATGATGAAGGCACACACTGAAACACTTCTCTGCGTCAGAGCTATGGCTGCATTTGAGACCCTCCTCAAAGCCCACCTCTGGCTGCACTCAGCTGTGCGGCCGATGGGGAGCGGTCTGTTCTTCAGTGCTCGGCGATGAAAGCAACGCTGCTGTCCTGCCGCCGGAGCAGTCGGACACAATGCACGCTCGTCTCTGTTTTTTAAAAAGTCATTTCAGATCCCTGAATGCGCAAGTGCCGGCACCTCGTTGCCAGCAGAACCCAATTGTCATAACTGATGGGTGACAGGGAATCAAAACAGTCGGATCCAGCAGCCCCAGAATCAGGATTGTGGATTGTACAGTCGCACATTTTTCTAGAAGATGACTCGGTTTGTTCTCTTTCCATTGTAATCAAAAGTGAATTACGATCTTGGAAGGTTCTATCTCTCCCAGATAACTGAAAAAAGCTAATTAAAACCAAAAGCCAGAGATGTAATCATTGCTTAATGCTGTAAGCCTAACGTGACCTAATGCTATTATGAGTTCTGAACAAATTTCAATTAGAACCCCAGCTGGTAAACAGATAAATGTGATGACAGCATTTTAATATTACCTAATCACTTGTTAGTGGAAGTCGTTTTTATTTCAGCCATTCATAAGTATCAAAACTGGTTTTAGGTTTAGGTATGTTTTTCAGTACTATTAGAGGACAAAAAGCCATTTAAATTAGTGACATTTGAGGAGATCCTTCTCAGGGCTGTGTTCCATTTTTTGAAGTTAATCAATTTATTTTTTTTTGTTTATACAATCACCACCGCTTTGTACCTTGCTTGTGATTTGCACCATTACCAGATTAAAAAAATAATCCAAACTCAGACTTCATACTCCGCACTAGGAGGCATCACTTCCAGGTTACACTGGCCTTTTGTTGCTCAAAGTACTTTGTTATTTCTTGTCTCGTTGACCTTTAGGGAATGTGGAAAGTCTTTGCCCGTGACAGGGAGTCAACAGGGTTTCAGAACATGTGGAAAAGCAGGGATGTATTGGTGTAGTGTTGAGAAGAGGATAACCACGACTCGGACTGGATACATGTGATAGGTAAGGGTGGACCGTGGCCAGAGTGCTAGCGTGGCTTTGGAGAGACAGGACCAGCTCCCCGCTCTGCCAAATTCCCAGTGAAAGGTGAGTAAAATACTCAACTTACTCGTGCCTCAGTTTCCCTGGGGGAAAAGAAAAAAAAAAGTACCGGGATAGTGACTTGAAGTGGCTCTCCTGGCAACCAGGAGTGCACAGGGTAAAACCACAACCAGACTTCCTGCCTTATTCTTGAGAGGCACAGATGAAAAGCAGCGTCTCTGGAAGGCTGCTCTCTCCTTGCAGGTTGGCATCACGCTTCTCTGCTGCAACCAGTGCTCCGGCCCCAGCATTTGATTTCAAGACAGGTGTGGATTAGCTGCCTGGTAGGATGGTGCCAGCTTACGCACCTCATCAGCATACAACTCTTCCCTCGTCATTTAAAAAATGGATAAATACATGCCATCACTGGGGGAGCACGCTCGCCTGACAGCTCCGAGGGAGGAAATCCACTCCAAGATGGAGACAGTGAGGGGAGGGGCAACGCAAGGCTCTCCTCCTTGTGCCGTTAACCAGCCTTAACCTTGTCCTCAGGAGACCCCCTCTGATGGGGGAGCACTCAGCATCCACCACGTGGCCTCTGTGCTGAGGGGACCGATCTGCCGCTCTGATGAAGATGATGCGCGTGACACGGACACCTGTATTTCACGTGATTTCATTTGCATGCAGCAGTCCTCCTGAGTCCAGTTATTTGATGGCAGAGACAACAGAAGCTGTCACTACCCTGAAATAAAACTCTTGCTATCTCTCCGTGACATGATTTTTCTCCCCTTCCTCCTTCAATTATCCATTTTAAATGTTTGTTACATACTCTGTAGCGTTACTTTTAGTCTGGAAAGAGCAAGGGTTAGGCTTCTGGTTTTTTAAACAGGAGAAAGTGTGTTGAAATAAATCACTTCTTTTCAGCTGCAACAATAACACAGGGAAAAAAAAGAGAAATCAAATATGAAAACATACTGTTCTTAGTTAAAAGGGCAATAACTCATGGGACTAAAAGCTCTCCTGACTAGCTGTCGGGGCTTCTCCATTCTTTACTCATATCACAGTAGCAGCTAGAGGTTTGGCACTGAACAAGAGGCACGTGCTCAGCCCCGCAAGGCGCAGTAGGAGCGTGCTCTCTGTGCAGGTGAGAGCACAGTCCGGGAGGTGGAACGTCGTGCTGTCCGTGTGAGAGGCAGAGTGGCTTGGTTACAGAGGAGGTGGCGGTCTGTGGTGAGGTCAGCTCTGAAATGATGCTCTTGGACCCTTTGTGCAGCCCTGAGTTCCTCCTTCCTCCTGGCAGTGTATGTGAACATCCCAAGACCTGGGTTATCACTCTGATCTCCATGTGTCACCTTACTCGGCCTTATTATGGGGCATGTGCCATAGACCCAAGAGCGGATGCTGGTTTTTAACTCGAGATTTCTAAAATGTAAATGTTTACCTTTGAGGCAGATATCTGAGCTTCAACTATTTATGAAGAACCAGTTGATACCGTCCATGGTACACCGGGCATGATTCATCTGACCTAAATGTGGGTGTCTACTTTAAAATAAACTGACTGACACCTTATGGCTCTATTGACCAGATCCCAGCGACTGTAACGGGAACCCAGTCAACAGAGACAACCTAATTTAACGAGGTGAATACCACCCCACCCAAGTCTGTGCGCAGCAATGCCTTAGCAAAAGCTGTCCTGTCTGGACGAACGCTGCTGTGTATGCCTGGCACGCTTCAGGAGGTTGGGCAACCATGGTGCTGAGATCCTAAGCAGATGCAGAGATTGGATAAAGTGAGTTCATGGGAGACACTTCATTTTGTCAGAGCCAACACACGAGTTGGCAAATCGGCAAGTCAGCCGTTAGGCTGCTGTAGGCTGAGTCACGGAAGTCGTCTCCTGTGTAATAGGTGTAATTTTTATTGTCTGCGTCTGAAAATGGGCTTGGCTGTCTTCGAGCATGCCCTAGCGAAGCTGGTGGTCCAGATAGCCAGAAGCAGTTCAGCACAGCTTGACAGCGAGTGGCAAACGGAGGATATTCGTAGTTTTGACTATCTGTGCCAACCTTGCCTGGCTTCAGGTAAAATAAGGTCCGTCTCTGCTGAATATCTGTGTGACTCCTTTAAACATCGTTTCTTTGCCAGGGTGTTAAGACAGCCCTAAACTCACCATATTAATGGATCCTGTTGAAAGCTGGCTCTGTAATGGTCAGCAATCCTTACGCCAATGCATCCTTCCAATATTTCAACGAGGCTGTATTTATACTCTGACAAACGGGGTAGAGTATTCCTGTAGTTAAATTGCTCTTACATCACCTGATTCACACATCAAATGTGGAGGTAGGTAATTATTACCGTCCCGTCGTTATCGCGGGGGAAGGAGAGGGCAGTGTTCAGAGCGCTGGGTGTCTCCGTTAGGTTAGCCTCCCTCAGCTCTCTGCACAGAGAGAAGCTCCTCCAAAAGGTAACGTTAGAAGAGCCTGCTGAGATGAGCCTCCTAAGATGAGTCAGATAATTCGGCTGGCTAAATTAGACTCTTCAAATGAGTCAGTGGTACCGGTCCTAATGGCTTCAGAGGATGTGCATTCCAGCAATTAGCCACCATGTGTAACTGGGGTTCTATGTAATTAGCTGTACAAATTGCAGCAATATACAATAGGTTGCTATGTCTTAAACAAGCAATGAATAAGAGCAGTGTGACTGGAGCTCAGGGTTATTCTTGTCTTCCTGTGCCTCACTACAAGAAGCCTGCAGGGCTTTGATTTCCAAAGGGAGAGGAAGTTTGTCTTCGTTAAGCCTATTATAACCACACGATGATTCTTTGGGTCTGGCTTAGTATTCGATTTAGGCACCTCTTTTCTCTCTGCCTTATATATTCCTTGGCTTTTGAATCTCATTTTGTGCTGTGACATTTTGGGTTTCTCCTTACACCTCGTTTCTATTCTTGTCTAAGATCACACAAAGATACAATTCAAAGGGACCTCCAGAGAGCAAAGCAAGGTGGCATCAATGGTAGATCAGGACCTTTGGGGCCTTTGTGTTGTCTTGCTTTGAAAATCTCCAAGGGTGGAGACTGCACACCTTCTCTGGGTCTGTTGTAGTGTTTGACCGCCCTCACCACAAGGGATTTTTCCCTTATAGCTAATCGGTATTTCTCATTTCCGTTTGGTGTACCATGTGTCTGTCAGCTCTTCGTCCAGCTTCATCTCTTTTCAAAACTCTCTTTAGGTAGTTGAAAATATTCACCTGATTCCGCTTAGCCGCCTTTTCTTGCAGCTAAACAAGCTCAGCCTCTGGAGATCATCTTGTACATCACGTGCTTTGGTCCCTAACCATCTCAGCAGGCCGCCGATGAACTCGCTTTAGCTTGTCGGTAACTTTCTTGTACTGGGAAGCCCCAAACTGAACACAGTAGCGCAGACGTGTGCTATTCACCAGTGTGAAACGGAGGGCAAAATCTGCTCGCTCCTGCAGTCCCCTGTTCCTGCTGAGGCAGCCCCCCGTGCAGCTGCAGGGTGTCACTGGGAGGCTGCTTGGCAGGCTCCCGCTCGACTCCTTGTCTGCCAGCCCCCAGGTCCCTCTCTGCAGGAGTGATTCCGGGTCAGCCAGACCTCAGCCTGAACTGTTCCTGCAATTATTCCAATCCACGTGCAGGACTTCGTCTTTGTTTGCAGGAACAACTTCTAAACCTTGATCCCAAGGTGTTTCTGAAAGACCCAGGTTCTGAGGCTGCAGGGCGGGTCGATCACTAAGGGCTGTTGGCAGGATCCTGCTGAAGCGCACGGAACTGACGACATTGGTGTGGTGAAAGATCTTGATGCTGCTTGC
This sequence comes from Bucorvus abyssinicus, assembly GCA_009769605.1. Classification (NCBI taxonomy): domain Eukaryota; kingdom Metazoa; phylum Chordata; class Aves; order Bucerotiformes; family Bucorvidae; genus Bucorvus; species Bucorvus abyssinicus. The sequence goes on along the minus strand of CM020033.1, from coordinate 33,962,221 downwards.
TTTACGCTGCTTACTGCGTTTTCTCTCCGATTGTCCTCTTTAACAGTATGAACATCCAATCTTCATTTCTATTATTAGTGTGCGTTAGCTTCAGTATTGACTGGAGGTAATGGTTTAGTTTTGGTTCTTTTTTAATCTAAGTGAGAGGCTTGATTCATCTTCCTTCGCTCTTTAACAGGATCTTTATTTCCCTCTGCAGGTTGTAAATAGGCTGATAAAGGTGTTAATTGAAATGCCTGTCAGATGTACTCAAAATGAGCAATTTCAGGAGTCCTGCCTTGCAGGCGCATTCACAGTGAAGTCTAACGCATGGAGCCCTGCTCGTTAGACTGGTTTCTACACCATGAAGAAGCAGCCATGAATGATGCAACAGAGCCCACAAGCAGAGGTGCGTGTGGATGCACACGCTAGTGCACGCTCACCGGGAAACAGTGCTGGCTAGGGTCGTTATGATGGTGGACAAAGCGGGCGGCTTGGTCAGTCAGCTGAGCTCTAATCAATCTGTCTAACGCCTTTCTCAATATCATTTCATCAGAGGTTCAGAATAATCATTCACTCATCTGCTCTTCAGCTGCTGTGTTTGATTTGTGCTCTTTGATTGTGGGAGCTAATGCGTATCCCATAAGGTCTGGTCTTTTTGAACATTTCCTATTTATTGCTTATGTGCTAAGAATATGTATTTCCTTTATTGTACAGACATCAGAGGGTGAAATCCAGGGGGGGGTTTCTACAGAGTACGCTATGTAAAACAGTTACGTTCTTGTAGGGTTGAAAGGGTTAGAATATTCACTGAGTTATCAACCCTCTTTCCTTCACGAACCAGGTTAATTGACATCCTGCAGAAGCCATTAGGCATTTTTTATTACAACTCTTTGGGCTGTATTCCACCTTTCTTTAGACCTCAGCTTTCAATGAGCTTAAAGGTAATTCGAATGAAGAAGTGAGTAGCTCAAAAATCTGTTTTCCACTTCCAACCGTCTGTGTCCATCTAGGGAGAACAGGGTAGAACGGGAGGGTAGATGTAAGCGGAGGTGGGGAAAGTTCCCACTGATACAGAGGAGAGCATAATAAGAGCAGAGCAATGGAGAAAGCAGCCCCCAGCAGGGAACAAGGAAACCCTTGAGCCAGTGTGTCCAATATTCCTGAATCACAGGTTTGTTCCTGACCTTCAAGCAATTACTTTTTTCCCTCTACTTCTGAAATGTCATTCTAGAATCTTGCCCACCTTGATCATGAACTTTACATTTCCCTCTATTTGCATGCCATGTTTAGTCACAGCCGGTTTCTTTGTTCTGGGTTGGGTTTTTTTATGTCATTTGCGGGCCTTATTCAGATAGCACATTGCAGCTGCCCTGTTGAGACACCACAGTACCTCCATAAATGACACGGGTGTTTCACAGGACTGAGCGACTGAAGCTCCTTCTAAACTGTGGGACCACCCAGGATCCTCCATACCCTGGTTCACCATCTCGGAGATCAAGGCAGCTGCCTGAGGAGCCATAGCTCAGGCTTTTTGTGGATCAGTGGAACAAAACAACCTTTATCCATCTGCATCAGGCTAAAAACTGGACCATGAACCACATGTTGTCTGAGGGAAGGTGCCTGGTGGAGAAGGAAGAGGAGGAAGCCTCTGCAGCTGCATTTTGCCTATTGCCTGGTGTGGGACTATACTCCTCTCTGCTGAAGATGGACCACTGCGCAGAAAACAAACGCGTGATCTGTGAAGGCAGAAGGATCCTGATTATGTAGCCCGTTTAATGCGGCTCTGGAAGAACAGTGCTGGGACCTACTTCCAGTGCTTGCATGTGTATTTCATGTAACGACTTTTTTGGGTGAAAAACACACACTGCTGTTTCTGAAGCAGGCGCTATTGCTGATTGCAAAGTGGTTTCTCATCAGCTAAAACAAGGAACGCTCCCCACCTGTGGAATTATCACAGGGTGGTTTCATCACTCCTGGAAGATGTAACAGCACCATTTGCACGATCTTTGGTGGAAAAATGCTTCGGATTTGTGTTTCCTTCTGATCGGTCAGTTGTGTGACCCAGGCTCTACTGCAGGAGGTGCACCTCTCCTGAGCTCTCGGCCCTACTCAGAGCAATTTGAGCTCCCCTGGTGGATTAGTCTTTTGGGGGCTTTTGGTGGCTCTCTGTCCACCTCTGGATTGCACCTGGGCAGTTTAGTTCTCCACGTTCAAAGGGCAATGCCACTGCTGACAAGGACCGGTAGCAGTCGCAGCTCTCAGCCTTAACTCAGGCCTCAGACTGTCTCCCAGGTACTTTTTATTCCTCGGTGGTGTTTGCTATCTAGTATGGACAGCGATACTCTCTCTAGTATCTTTGTCTCCTCTAGTAAGTCAGGTTCCCTTGGTAACGTCAGGAGTCCTCTGTGCCCATCCCGGTTTGAATTCAGCCTTTCTGCATGTGGTTAGCTGGACTGTGCCTTACACACCGCGTCCCACACAAACGTCAGCAGAGCCCTGCACTGATACTTCTCCATCTCCCCTGATATAACCAGTCATCTACTACAGTCTCTCACTTAAATCTCGGGAGGAAAATGTGCTGGTACGAGCAGGTCCCCCAAGTCGATGGTAGATGGTAGCCGGCCGATCGTAAAGGGTTTCACTAACCTTGGCAGCGCTGAACACCTTTGAGTTATTTGTCTGAAATGTTACTCACAAAAATACTTAAAACTGAGTTTCAGACTTCTGCTATTTACAGCAGCCCGTTTTTCTTGCCTCAGCCATTTCCTCTGGATTGTGGTGGAATTCTCTCACTTCCCTCCCTTTCCAGCTGATCTGCAGCGATGATGCGAGTTGTCAGTTTGTTCTGTACGGACAGAGCTTTCTCGTTGTGTAAGGAACCTTGGCAATGCTCAGCAACTGATGTCCAAAGGATTGCTCAGCCGCTTGTATCCTTGCTGTGAGGAGAGAGAACATTCTTTACCCCATTTCAAGGTCATCTGCTGATTTTTGGATGTGTAGATGTGAAACAATGGTACATGTAAAAGAAACTACTAAAATTCTGTACCAAATGAAATTTTATTACCCTAATAATAACCAAAGAATCTTGTATTCACACTCATAAATGTTGTAACTTTGGGGCATAACATCCTGGGGCAAGAGGGGTAGCAATAACTCTGCTTGTTGAACTCATGCCATGAAAACTTCTGGTTATCAAACTGATACCAGATGGTTAGTGGTTCTTTGGTCTAAGCCCCTCTTATCTTTCGGTCAGCCTGCTTTATTGTATACAACAATGAAAACACAATGAGCAGCACTTGAGCATTTTTCATATGATTTAGAATAACACCCAAACCAGCTGATAGGATGTAATTTCATCTGGGGAAGCAAAGCACGTCTATAAGCCCTACAAGGTAATTCCAGCTGCAACAAGCAACAGTGGCCTTTAAAATTCCTGCTTCAAACAAAGTCAGTACTTGAGTTTTGCCTAAGATGAAATTTTGACGTTGAAGCAATTACCCATAATTAAGCCGGAAACTATCAAGTTATTTTTTTACTTACTCAAGAGTTGAAAGAAAATTTCCAGTCAATGTTTTTCCTTAGTGGTACCATTTTGGTGCAGCTCCCAGGAATCTGGAACAGAAAAGATAACAAGGGAAGTTTCCATGTCAGGTCTTTTTCTTTCTTTCTTAGTTTCAGACTGTAGTATTTATTCTTTAGCAGGCTTTGTTGATAAAATACGGCTGAATTTTTCAGAGAGCTCAACCCTCGCTGCTGAGTCCAGAGGCTCCAAATAAATCAACACATGGGCTTTTAAATTCTACCTAAAAGGATTATAGTGGGAGCTGTTAAGGCATTGGGCACTTTGGAATATCTGACCCCTGCACAGGGGCTTAAAGACAGTTGAGCTCTTCTGAAAAATTTGTTCATGCTTGAAGACTCTTGGAGGTCCTGGCTTCTCCACTTTTCTTTACCCAGAGACGGGATGCTGTTACTGAGGCTGAGACCCGCAAACTCCAGACAATCGATGTGAGAGGCTAAAGCATGTTAAGTGATTGTTTGCCAGAAGGCTAAACTGCAGGAATGATTTATAAAATGCAATTCTTGTGCAAAACCTATGATGCTGCTGAATTCCTTTGCTGGAGGAACAGCCAGGGTCTTGTGGAACAGATTGGGATTATGGCATGCAGTGAACGACAGCGGGGAGACAGCCATGTCAAAAGTTCACATGCGATATGTGATATCAATAATTTACAAGGCACTTCCATTCCATTTTCTTTATCAACAAAGCTGTCTACAAGCCGTTTGGAGGGTTAGCCTAGCTCACTGCGTTTGCTGCATCCCAAAGGGTTGCAATTTCCTTCCATATAACATGATTTTGTGTCATGTACGTGTATCTTTACCACGTCTCCGATGCAGTGCAGCAGGATACATTAGCTGTATCCAGCTGTGCCAGGATCCTCCCCCGACACCAGCATATCCGTGACTCTGCCATCGTCCCTGTGATCTCTTAACACTTTGTCTTCTTTCATCTGCCCATCCTAATGCCTCGAGTGATAGGAGAGTGAACCCCTTTGAATACGTGTGTTTGTGTGTGCCTGTGTCAGAGATTGCTGGGGGGGGTCCTTAGGAATGTAAAGACGTTGCATTAATTGCCTCAGGCACTGGAGAAGCAGCCCGGTTTGATAAGTCTCCTCGAGACGTTTTTCAGTGAGAGGGCCGGGTGTGTGGGTCTGCACTTCTCGATTCCCTACGGCACAGAGGTATGAGGAGGAATAGATGATTTTTCCCATCTTTCCTTTGGCGTACAGTACTGTATGGTTCACAGGATGAGTTATTGATGGTCTAAGGGCAAGGCTCTCCCAAGCCCATCTCTTTGAAACCCTTATCAGTGTTCTTTTGGGGTTGAATAACTGAAGAGCAGAAATTAGCATCTAGATGTGAACTGGGAGGATAAAATGGTAAAACACCAACTTGACCAGCTGTGACGTGATTAGATACTTTCATTTTGAAATAGAAATATGAAGGATCGTCTGATCCACTCTGATCTGTATAGACTGCCACAGTCTTGGCTCTTGTAAGCAGGAGGAGAAACTGGGGCTAGGGATCTGGAATGCAGTTCTGTATATTTGCGAGAGTGTACTGATCCTGTTATTCCTGAGCATGGGAGCAATCAGAGACAGCTTCCAGTCCCAGCTCAGCATCCCCAGCCCAACCCCTGTGTTCTGGGACTCTCTCTGCACTCTTCCCATCCTAGTCAGCCTATTCTGGCTGGCTTACTCAGCTCACTCAGTTTTCCTTGTTATGTTCCAGTGCTGCGCTCTCCTACATGCACTCACACACTGAGACACACACCCACACACCTTTCCCATAATAATTGTCGCTGAAACCTGTCTGCTCAGAGCACTGAAACTTTGTGTTGGGTGGATATGTGTGCTTTACTCTCCTACCTTTAAATCTGAAGAGAAGGAGAGTCATAATATCTGTTAGGCTCTAAAAGGATCAACCTGACCTAAAGCGATTTAACCTGCAAACCTTAACAGGGAGAAACGAGACAGGGGGGAAAACTTCCTTCTGCTCCCTCCTTCCTTCCCCTGCTGTGCACAGGAGGCAGTCATCCCTTCTCTAATGAATTATTTTCCCACTGCAATTACAACCCGAGGGGCTGACCCTTGGGTAGTCCCAGGGAAAGGGCCACCTCTATGAGACGTCGACAAGTGGGATGAGTCGTGCACTTGTTCATCTCTTAGAGGACTTGGGAGTAGTTCCCGGAGCTGTCCCAACCCTTCTTGTTTCTCTGTATAGACATGTCTGCTGTGGCTCTTCAAAGGTAAAGTCGGTTGCCTGTGTACCTCTGAGGCTCTGGACCTCTGGCCACTTCTCAGGAGATTAAAAGAGGGTGAGGATAGTGTTTTTCCCAGAGCTGTTGCAGGGTGACAGTGAGTTAAAACAGAGAGACAAGAAAAGACTGTGAGGAGAGGATCACTGTGTTGGTGGGAGTGGGCAGAGTACATGAGCAGGATTAATTAGGAAACACCGATTTCCCTGGAAATTAATATTCTACCTTTGTGTTCAGCCGTATTATGGCATCTCTCATTTTGCCGCCTTCTTCCACCCGTATCGTATCACTATCTGACCACTTGTTTCATGTCTAAAGATGACCTTCGAAGTGTAAAAAGAAAGAAGAAACTAACAAAGCAAAATCAAGGAGGTTTCTGGCCAGCAGCATAAAAAATGACGCGTATTCCAATCATCCTCTCCAGTCCTGATGATACAACCTGTGAAGTGATTTAGCCTGGCACTGCTCTGCTTGCTGCCATGGAGCTACTGTAGCTCAGACCACATGGGGCCTGGCCTTTTGCTCCCAGCATCTGCTGGTGTGACACAGACTGACAGGGAGGACAGAAAGAGCATTCAGGCAAACGTTCAACACCTTGCTCCGTTCTCACCGGCACAGAGGTCCTGGCGAGTTCATGAGGAGCGTTAGGAAACTTGGGAGGTGTGGGGTCCCTGGTGTCCATAGACACTGAGCCTTCATTTCAGCTTAAGTTGATTTAATAGTAAGTCCGGAGTAACTGGGTGTAACCGAGACCTGGCCTTCTGGGTCTCTGTCTCTGAAACCAATCAGCACCATTTTTGCAGCAGTTTGTAAGGAGTCACAGGAGCGTAAGGACGAGCAGAGCGTGCCAGCCCCAGGTGCACGCAGCCCACATGTCTGTCTCCAGCACTGGCCCAGGGCGGATACACAGGAAGAAATCTAAGACAAAGCAAATATTGGGGTTTTTTTTCTTCCACAGGACACCCTCCCAACTTCCATGTGACTTCGAGTGTAAATTCTGATTTGGGTTTCATTATTCCATTTGCTTATCTCCCCAGGAAACGTCCAACTGAAGAGCATCTTTTTTGGCAGTCGAGAGGTTGGGCTTAGAAATGAGCCAGACCTGGCAGGCTTGACCTCCCTGCTTACTGACCTGGAACTCCCGGTGGCATTTGCCATTTTGCCATGATTCTTCTTCAGCTTTTTTTTTCTTATGCAGCATTAATTATTGTTTCACCAAACAACAAACAGTCTCAGAGATCTCTATCTGGGTGGCTGCACTTCACATGGAGAAAACGGACTCACGTGGTGCCAGAGTAAGGAGACATTCCTCTGCTAGCGACTGATGACGTTACCTAGGGTATATTACAAGCCAACCCTGTTAGAGTAAACCTTGAACTATTCATAGTCATGCCCTCTAATGGGGTCCCTAGCTATTGCAGGCGTCCTGACCGAAGGAGGTCGTTATTTAATGTCTACATTTCGGCATGTGTATAAATATGCATGAAACCTAGTCATTCTGCAGTGAAAATCCAGTGGCTTTCCCCAGCATATATTTGCACTTACTTAATGCTAGATAGAAAGATATACAGTACAGAGACCTTTTAAACATTCAGATATACTGCAGATGAGCTTTAATCCTTTACCGTTTGTCTAGGATTGAATTTTTCCCCCCAGGTTCTTGATTCGTTAATAGTTTTGCTACACGCTATTTGAGGCATTGCTGATGTGACTGCTTTGAGTACAGGAAGTTCAAGTTTTATAAAAACTATTTTGCTGGAAACAATAGGTACCATTCTTCAGCTGGTACTATCACCAATAATTATCTCCTGGCTACTATGCAAATATCTCATGCCCTAATTTCCACACTTGTTCGTTTAACACCTAAGCTCATTACAGTTCAGGTGTTTGTTTAAAGGCGCTGCAAATGTCTGAGAGCAAGTTACTCAAAAGCTTTATAAATAAGTTTGCTTCACTGGCAAATTCCACTTTCTGCTGGAGGCATGGTCTGCAGTCCACAGCTGTTTTTAACTGAGTCTGTTCGGAAAGGACTCCACAGCCGGGCATGAGGCCAGATTTTGATCCCAGTCGCTTTATTGGTTTCAGCTGAATGACTTCAGATTTCAACTGGTTCTCTGGCAAACCGAGCCTGTCCTTTCACTCAAGTGTCAGCCCAGTGCTCAGCTGCTAAGGGGAGATGCATGAGGAAATAACCCTTGTTTGCGCTTGACACCTGACTTGTTACCTCGCTTCTCCAAGAAAACGACGATCATCAAGAAGAGTGGCACATATCCGCTCTCTATTTCCAGCCACTGCCGAGCGCAGCGGTGTTCTCAAACCTCCGTGCACGGTGTCTGTGGTCTTAGAGGCTTGTGAAGGGCACCCCTCACAAATGGCTGGTGGGTTCAGAGCACGCTCAGGGCGTTGCGTAATGATTGCAACGTCTTGGTACAATACCCAAGGGCTGACCCAGTCAGTCACGGGAAGTTAGCGGTGGTCTGCTTTGCAGATCGCCTTTCTGGCCAAGGCCTGCCTCCGTTTGTGGTCACACGGCTTCACACGTGTGACCAAAGCCAAAATGTGGGCTCCAGCAATGGTGCCTGCACTACAGTTTTAAGCAAATCGTGATCAATTTTTGAGGAAAGCTGTTCATAATTCTCCAGTTGGGTCTTCTCCGTGTTTGGAGCAGGACCTTGCTGTCTATGTAAGGGGATTTGCAAAGCTGTTTGGCATAACATGGTGCACGGCTGACAGCTTTTCTAACAAAGGCTCGATAAGCAAAAAAAAAAAAAAATAAAGAAAGAAAAAGGCAGTTCACACTTTCCTGTGTCTTTTCTCCTGCCTCTTCTCTCCTGCAAATACCTAAACACAAGAGTCGTGATGAGGGCAGCATCCCCTTTGCATTGCAGAGCTGTGCACTTCAGTGTCTGGACCGTTTGTCCTAAGCTGCTGAACCATGACAGGGAGAGGAGGAAACTAGCTCGTAGGCTCCTCCAAATCTCCCCGCTGGTCACAGGCAAACCTGCCTTTTTGCCATCCTGCACTCCCTTTCTGGATCAAACTGTAAAGAAACAGGGTTTTTTTCTTTCCGAGGCCGCAGAACACATTCAGTCGCTGCCTCCTTCCTAGTTCTTATCTCTCAGGAATGGCAAAGATCTTCCACAGAAATTTCTGTGTATCAATCTAAGCCCAGAGCCTGAGTTTTGTGAGACAGCCTAAGTGCTGATGAGAAACCTACTGTAGGTGTTTCTTTGGCTGCCACAGCCGAAATGAGGTCAGTCTGTTTTTCCCTATGGGTGATGTGCTTTGAGATGTTCAAAGTCAAGGTGGCAGATAAATGAGACCTAACTTGTGTTCTCAAAGGTTTGTGACGATCATAAACCACGATAATCCTCAGATGCTTGATTGCCTCTGGGCTTTCCTAACCAGCTTGGAGAGTTCAGCCGTGGTTGTCCTTTCTTGCCACACTTCGGTCAGGCTTGTAGGGTTGGAGCGTCAGGCGGGGGTTGCCAATGGCAGTGTCCCTCCTGGACACCTCCGCACTTCAGGAATGTCAGCTTTAGATATGACTCTCTTCCATTCAAATTCGTGGAGGTGCAGAGGGAACGGAAAGGTGCTTTCTTCCAGTGCTAGGAACGGGTTTGGGGTGCAGCTCTTGTAAGCTGGGCACTTCCACGGCTGCTTCAAGCTTATTATGCACTCGTGAGCCCTAACGCTGAATTCAGAGGTTGTTGCCAGTTTCCACTGCTCAGCGTGATGCCTGTGCCTTTGGCAACTCTAGGTGTACGACCCTGCCCCAAAGATTATCTGCCAAAATGTTAAATATGGCAGAGGTACTGCCAGCCCAGGGAAAGCGAGAGCCCGTTATCAGTGATGCCAGAAGATGCTGAAGGGGACACAGAATGCAGCATCATTTGGTTTACAACAGCCCTTCTGGAAGCACAAGGATCTGTCTCAGAGTGACTATCTATCTCTGCTCTTGGGGGGTCAGCACAAAGCAAGGTGAAGGCAGCACGGTCAGGTAATTGGCTGGTGCCACATAAATTGAAGCTCAGAAAGCTGGGAGAAGGAAAACAAAACCAGACCAGAACACACAGCAAGTAAACTCCTCTAAAGAATGCATAGAATAAATACTTACCCTTGCAACCCTAATAAACCTAATCAAGATTAATTACTATGTCTTACTTTCAAAATTTGTCCTGCCAAATGTCTGTTTTTTCCTGACAGGTTCCCTCCTGATCCACCGATATGGCTGAGGCAGCCAACTTTCAAAGACAAAAGGCTTTTTCAATCACAAAAATGCCCAGCGCAACCAAATAAAAAAAAGATCCTGTATTTTAGCTCCAAACATCTCTTTCCTGATTGATTTTGAGCCCCACTAAACACATTCATGTGAAGAAAAACAAATACCAGTCTCCGTTTGTTTAATCCATGGCAGCAAACCAGCTGAACTGGTTCTCACTGCAATCTCTGGACACCAAACCGGGCCCTTCCTGGGAGGATCTCCCAGAACTTCAGAGGCGGCCGTGTGGTCAGGTTAACAGTAAACCCACAGATCAAAAACATGATACGGGTGTGATCCCTCCCCTGGAAGGCAGACGGCTTACATGGGTAAATCCAGCTGGTAAATGGGCTTCAGAGGAAAAATCTATCTGCCCCCACCACACCCAGTGGTCCTGTCCTTGTTCGGTGCTGGCACAAAAGTACGTGTATGTGCGTGTAGAATTGATGCAAATTGAGTAAAACAGAGAGGCAAGCGGATGATTTACAGCAAGCCTTTCCTGGACAATTGATATTAGGGGAGCCTTAAGGAACTCGTAAATCCCTTATTTCGAGTCCCGTGATGAGCCCACTCCTCTGTTATGCAACAGCCGTCTCCTACCCGCAGAGTTCAAGCTAACAGTAATATTAAAGAAAACGTTGTGGAAAGTGGAGTCCTTTAATTGGCATAACCAATATATTCAGAAAAAATGATGCAAGGAGATTTTTTTGTTAGACAATGCACAATTAGCCTGAGGAAGTCATTATCATAAGATGTAAACTTTAGAGAGTTCCATGAAATTCAGAAAGAGATTGTTTGTACAGGAGACAGTAATATCCAGTATTAATGGCAAATAGTTGCTTTAGCAGGGCTCAGATCTAATCTTCGTGCCAATCGTACATTTTTTTCCCCAAATATTGACAGGTAGGGACCTTCCTTCTGGGCAAATCTCTTGCTCCTTCCCTCTGAACCGGATGGTGCCAGCTGCAGCCTTTGCTCGGGGACTCGGTTAAGTGGACTGCAGGGATAGGATTGCTCTCATCTAATTTTTTCCCTCTAGTAACCGGTATCCAGTCTAAGCTGGCGTTCTGGGTGTCCTCTCGTGTCAGCACACAGACACACAGGTACCTCTAGACAGTGACTCACCCAGCTTCTCCTAGATACAGGCTGGGATGAACCATCCCTTGGTGCCCCCATGTCTCGATATAGGAGAGAGACACGGTGGTGGCAGACAACTCCAGATTACCACATCTGCAGGTGGGTGTCTCCACATGCGTTAGAACAAATTAGATGTTGGAGCTCCCACTGCAGGCAGAGGAGATCTAGGCATTGATTCACATCCCCAGGCAGAAAGGACCATGCAAGTAGAGACAGTATTGCCTTCCTCTTCTCTTCATCTTGGGCCACCCATCAGTTTTGTAGGCATGCCAGGCATAACTGCGAGGACATTTTTAGGCAGAGCAGACATCTTCACAAGGGCTAACCTCTTTTCACTGAGGCTGCTAACAGCTTTCGGTTGTTAGCTGTGAAGTAACTCACCAGCTGGCAAGGCTGGGTTGTAGAGGCTGGTGAGAAACAACTGCTTCAGAGCATCTGCAGAGTGGCCCTTGCTTGGTGCCAGTTTCACCAGAGCACATGGTGGGCAGAGCAGCCTAACGGCCAGCAATGGCCATGAGAGGTAAAAACCTGCATTGAAGGGCTTGCTCTCCCCTCTGGTTTTGATCAACATTTTCCTCCTAACCAAGATACAAAGTCAAACTAGCAACAGCTTGAAAGGATAACAACTATTAGTGCTAATAAGTGCTAATCCAGCACGGAAGGGATAGCAACCCATTGAGTCGACAGGCGGAGAGAGGAGCCAAGTCTGGCTGCAGCATGCTGAGAATCTCTACCATTATAAATCATAAATTATAAAGCAGCTCACTGCGGAATAAGGGTACAGTCACAGTAACAACTCCAATAACAGTTTGAAGCAATGCTTTGGTTTGGTTAGCGTTATGAAACCTGACTACAGCTCAACTCATTATACCTCCCCACAAAAAGCCATATCCTTACCTGAATCCTCTGTTACTAATCAGAAAGGCTTCCTTCTAGACAAACACTTCATTTAAGGACTTGGCAGGCAGTTGGCTGATGTATGTGTCACAGTTTTGAGCCTGTTAGAGCCGCACTTATTCACTAATCATACCCATATACCTACACGCCGCATTTTTAAATGCTATGGATGAATAATCTCTTTGCTCCTGTAGAAGGTTTTTTATGGCTCTTCTAAGCTGTGCTTCTATTTTCACTTGACTTTAAAGCAATCAATATGCTGGCACAAAGGTTTTGGGATAATTCATAGCAACAATCTGTAGCAACTTACAGACTGATTTGGGTCCTTTAAATTGTTCTGATGAAAAAATTACTAGAAGATTCCAAATGCCTCGAGTTCTCAGAAAAAAAAAAAAAAGGAAAAAAGAGAGAAAATAAAAATGGAAGAAAAGATTTCTGTATGTTACAAAATGCTCAGGAGACAAATTCTGTTCTCTCAAGTACAACCCTTTAGTTTTCACGGAGGCCTTCCGAATTTCCTCCGGAGTGGCAAGATGAGAACATGGCCCCCACGTAAACCCTGCTCGATGGCAGGGGTTTCAAAGACGTAGGGAAAGGAGTACCGACTCCTAGGGCCGTTGCTCTGCTCACCAGAAAAGGCAAAGAGGGGCACAGACTCCCGCATCCCGCTTTTCTCGGTGCTTCTTTGTGCTGAGCGTTTCGGGAGCCGCCTTGGCAAAGAGGAGCACTGCTGTTGGGGGTGACTCTGAACGCAGAGTTGCTCTGCACAGAGGCTGGGAAGGGAGGCACGGCAGAGCACCCCCCAGCTTGCTGCTGCTGGGACGCCCGGCAGCTGGTAGTTCTATGTAGGGGAGAGTATGGCTCTAAACCCACTGGCATCTGCCTTACAGATGAGAGTTAAACAGGACACGTTGCTTTTGCTATTACCTCACCCACTGCAAGGCATAAATTAGTCGGTTGATGGATTTTGATGACTAACGTGAGCTGTAAAGAAGCAGAACATTGCATCTGTGTTGGCTGGGTAACAATGGCTCTTTGTAGGGGCTCTGCTCTTGCCAACTTCTCCAGCAGTCATGACACAGTCATTTTGCAGTGTGCACCAGGAGGAGGAGGCAGGTGTGTTTCCAGCCTCTGGAAACTAAATCTTGGTCCCTAAGTCTCTGAAACTGTGTGGCTCTGTGTACAAAACTTGCCAGGAATGGTCCTTGGCTGGTGCTAACTGCTGAGCTGCGCCTGGGAGTGCCTTGGGAAGGTGTTAGTTGCTGCAGATCTGAGTCAGGCCAGGAGCTACCATAATCAGTTCACAGCACAATCGACTCCATTCCAGGCTGGGGATATTCCCTATATTGTTTATTTTTCAAATAAAGGAATGATTCCTGAGGCTACTCTCAGTTTCGTATAACCAAGGCTCAAAGTAGACCCTTATTCCTGCACAGTCTCGCTCTTACTAGATGTACGTTGCTGCTACTGCTCTTAAAAAAACCCCAAACCCAACAACTAAATGGGCGCAGAGGCAAAACACCCCCTGTTTGCTCACAGTAGTTAATAAAATGTGAACGCAATTTATTCCGAAGTACGCACACTGGATTAGTCAGCTGTCCAGGAACTGGTCGTGATTTCTAGAAAAATCAACCTGTTAGTCACAGGCACCTGGCAAATAGTTTGCATACAATAAAGCTCAGCACGGGGGTTTGTCGGCTGGTTTGCACACACAGGTCGTTATTCACTCTATCAATCCTGTGACTAGCCACGCCTGACACAATTCCTGCGTGTTATTTACACAGAGCAGCTACCAACAGGAGAAACCCAAATGAATACGTATCTACATACAACCCACCTCTGTGTTAATAGCAATGCTAAATGACCGCCTGTAATTCCACAAGCGTTCCTTTCTGGAGTCCCCAGGTGTCTTTGCAAAGACTTCTGAATAATTAACAGCGGTGACGCACGGCACGCGGTCACCAGCGTGGCCTTCTATTCATAGCCGTGCTTCTAAATTCTGCGTCTTAATACCAGCAGTAGCAGCTGAAAAAAACCACCACGTTAGGCATTCCTTCAGATCCACTCAGACATGGGGTAGCTCTTCTCTTCATCGTCACTGCGCTCAGCCCGTAGGAAACTCATGGGAAGAAAAATGGGATGTCAAGACTCCAAATTTTTCAGAGTCAACAAATGTAGTTAGCCACTAACATGCTCATCGAAATTAATGCGTGGTGTGCTAAATTCCCTGGTAAGCTCTGAGACTCATCAAACAAGATGTTTTCTATCCGTACACAACGGCATGGCTAATTCTGACGGACTGGCGGAGATCCTCAACACAGGGATTTTTGTTCCACGTTCCCTCCTGTTTTTTCCACTTCCCTAACCTTTCTGTGCTCTGCCTCGGCATTCTCTCCCTGCGCTAAGTAATGTGTTTTCTTCTATCAGATACTGCAGTCTTGTATCGCTTTATCTCAATTTTAGGGCCAATCAATGGAAGTTATAGAGCGATATAAGGGCTGTGCATCACTCCGCTATCAGATCCACTTTGCTGTTTATCAATTAAAGGTCAGGCACAGGTTAGTGAGAAAAAACTCTCTGAAATGCTGGGCTGACGGCATTATTACAGCTCGTGCTTTGGCACGGGGTTAGCAACACATCAGCTGTGTAGCACGGTGTTTAGAAACGGAAGGGAAATGGTAGGTGTCGATGCTGAGAAGTACACTCTGGAGCTAAAAATAGGCATAGGTAAAATAGGCACAGATGAATAGGCATTTCCAGTGTTTTAGGGACCACCGATACCACCGCTTCCACTGATTTTGCTAAAAGGGTCAGACAAAGACAAAGAATTGTGTGGGAGTGTAGAGGTATTTGGCTTTGCTGATGTTGTCAGGGTTCTGCTAGAAGAAAGCAGCTGGAACAGCCCCCATCGTTGAAAAATTTGCCATGGGGCTCATTTGCAAATCTCACTCGATCTGCAGGGAGGCCAGGGCCATCTGTACGAAGCACAGATGCCTCTGCTGCAGAGTGTCAGCAGCTCTGTCCTCATCCCTGGCAGGGATGCTGCCACCATGTTCTCCTGGCCAAAATTCTCTCAGAAGAGGGAAGCCAGCCCACGAACAAGAATTGAGAGGTTCTGTCATGTTTTTCTCTTAAACTCCGTTACATTGGTCACATTGGTGAACACCGGACTCAAGCCTGCCCCATCGCCCTAAGCCTCAAGCCTTGCCTTTGTGGCCAGTCCTCATGGTCATCCTTCACCACAGAGCTGTAACTGCAACCAGTGGCCCGGACCAGCGTCGTGACAGCCCTTTAAAGCATCCATGCGAGGACTGATGGTGACAAGCTCCCATCTCCCTTCTTCACACACTGCCTGGCCAGCCTTCTCACAACACCCTAGGAGGCAAGGGAGGCATGATTTACCCTTCCGAGCGCTGTGTTAGCATGTCCCCGTCACATTAAACACACCTCAGCGCTTTAGAGCTCTGCCTTCAGAGAGGTTAACAGCTATTTCTCCTGGTACTGTCACAGCTGTAACAACGAGCTTGGCACAGATCTGCACCCCGCAGTTTCAAGGTGTAGTAGCTGCCGTTAATGATCCACTGGAGTGTGCAGCTTGGTACTCCAGGCTTTTCTTCATCCCTGATCCTCAGATAAATTAACCACCTAGTTCTCGTGATTTATTGCAGTTTCGGTTCTCTGTTAGTTGCCACTCACTTGTTCTTGGCTGTAATGGATGTGGCTGCAGCTTGGTGTGAGGGATGGCTCCTGTTTGTGCTCGGTGGTGTCAGAGCCTTGCTAGGAGCTGGGGGTGGTGTCGGAACTGCAGACAACAGTAGAGCAAATTCCTCTGCACTGTGTCCCAGCCCATCCTGTCTCCAGGTCAGAGGCATGGAAATGATGCCCCTGACAACACAAAGAGAGTACAGGTGGATTTCTTCACCAGAGGGCTCAGGTTCAGACCTTAGGAACAGCAGACAATAGAAACATCTGATGTCATGGGTCGTGTTGGGGAATGCCAGCATGAGAAAATCCTGCCTTTGTGCCTCCCATGTACCTGACTGGGAGGCTATGCTGTAACTGGCTTAATGAACTGACTGGTGCAAGTAAAAACATTATTGCCCAAAGTCGGGCTGATTGGGACCTCACTAAACTATCATTGCTGCTGAATCTTCCTCCTTAAACGAAACTGCTGTCTCAGGTTGCCCGGTCTTTTTTGCTAGCCTAGTGTGTAGTTAATTTTAGGACTAAGGAACAACACACTGTGGAGATATTTCCAGCAGGGATAATAGGGATGACATTCACAGGCCCTTTGCTGCCTGCCGTGGGAGCTGGGGGAGGTGTTTGCTCATGCCTCTCTGGTTATGTGCACTGAGTCACTAAGCCCCAGCGCCATCGTGCATGCCTGCGCATGATGTGATATGGTCAGGCGGTCCCTATCTGGCAGAGGAGTTACCGTGCAGTCAACATGCTTGACTTTTTGGAAGTAAGGAAGAGGATCTGGGATCCTTCTGTCATGATGGACCTGGGCAGAGACTTTTCCTGTCTGCAGACCCCAAATGACACAGTCGTTCCCTAAACAGGCTGCAGGCAGGTTACAAGGCCGGTAAGAAAACCTGTGAGGACCCAGTTATGGCAAGTTATTGGCAGACAATAAAATTATTCTAAAGAAATTCCTCTTTCCCTGATGTAGTTGAGGAGGAACACTTGGATTTGTGGCAGTTATTGTCAGTTAAATACTCATAAAGAGGAGGAAAGAGAAAAAGGATGCTCAGGGAAGAAGCATCTGACAAGTAGGCTGGGGAGAGTTAGTGTGGGTAGTTTGTTTTGTTGAGGGATGCCAGCTGTGTAAATCAGGATTTAGTTTTGCCAGTCTAGGCAAAGATGATGTCTCACTGTTTGTTTTACATTTCCTATAGAAGCAAATCACTAAACGCAGCCATACGCATGGAGAAATCTTTCATTCCAGATTAAAGAAGTCACAATGTATACAGCTGCACCTCATCCCTGTCTGGTTCTCGATGCCTTTTATGTTAAGGGCTGCTACCGCTTTGAAAATGACCACCTTGATTCCTTGAGTAATTCACTTTGGAAATAATAGAACAATATAATGGAGATCTATCAAAATTACTTGAAAAAGTCTAAATTACTAAATGGAAAACATTATCCTTTCTTCGGGACTTTTGAACCACCCCTACAATTCTGCAGCAAGGAGATAATTTTCCATTAGATCTTACAGATGAGGCTGTTAAGTTCCATCAAGTTACCCTAACGGCATCTTAGAGTGAATTATTCCGAACTGTTCCCAGAATTATTCTTAAGGCAAAGGTTCATGACAAGAGAAGGAACCAGCATTTCATTTTACCTCTTCTGAAACCACTTTTTTCCGCCTGCTGCCTTTAGTAGTTAATCACCTAAAAGCTTTTGCTAGAAATGTGTCTGGTCTATTGATAGCACTTGGGACAGTTTTCAGAGCTGCCTGATGGGATGACTGTCATGGCGAGGACCTGCTTTGCTCTCTGTATAAATATAAATGAGGATTACATCTGTTGCACTGAATGGCTTTGGCACACCAGTTTAAAACCAGGACTGGAACGCCATGAAGTCCTGCCCATACTGATTTCCTAGCAGATCCTATCATTGACGAGTGTCTGTAAAGATAGCCAGGCAGGTATTGTACAGAGCTAAATCTTGCCATCTATCAGCAAAATCGCTGGTCTTCTGGTGAGGGGCTAACAGAACATGCTGGCATTTTTGAAGATGATTTCAAATATTTACCACAGAGAATATGAATATCTGAGTAAAGGATGCTGAAAAAATCATCTCTACAAGGGACCATTTATGAAGACACTTAAGACTTGTCCAGAATAAAATTCCTCCTCCCAAACAGGCAAATTTGGCAGATCTACCCCTGTCAAAAAACACCTCCCTGTGCTCTCAGCAGAACAAAATATCAGAAAAGATTTATCAGACCATCCAGCCCATCTTCCTGATAACAGAGCATTGTTTTCCTAAAGCGTATTTATTCTCGTGTTTTGACTAGTTTTAGAAGACCTAAGTGATGGATGGTGTTTTTATCGTTAACCTTGGGAAATGATTCCAGAGCCTAACAAATCTCAGTGTCAGGCTTCTCACATTAGCGCCTCTGCTGTGTCAGTGATTTCACAGGTTTATACTGGTTGCGTTTCCCTCAAAGCGTAGGCTCCTGCTGAGTTTGAGAACAGCATTAGCTATTGTGGACAGATGTTGACTATCCATCCTCATGCAGGAGGATTGCTTCTCCTGCAAAGCAGTCTCTTAGAAATCTAGGAGTATTCACCACAGTGAGCAAGGAGAAATTCCAGTCTGACTCTGAACTGAAAATTACTGCTGGGCCAGCAGTGTTGTCCATGAACCCAGTGCATTTTAATGGGGAATAAAATTAGGGATAAAGCTTAACTTCTGCAGCCACAGAGGTGGACCAACATGGCATTGCAAGGGATGGGGAACACGCATGCTGCTAGAGACCAGCTCTCAGCTGCCAAGGTGGGAACAATTTTCAACTTGGCAATCATAATGTCTGTCTGTCTTCTGCTTTTTTTCCATTGACTTAAGCACTCGCTCACCTTTCAAGAGCACTCTTCATTCCAAGGGATTTGGACATTCCGTGATAGAGGAGCAATGGTCAAAAAAGATGAACGCAGCCTGGGAAGGGTCAGAAAAGGACTGTGGAAACAGAGAGCTCAGTGTGAGCTGCAGGCACCATGAAGGTTGATGATAGAGTTCCTGTCTGTCCATACAGCATGAAGACAAGCATCAGGAAGAAAATGGGTGCTGCTTTGCCTTCAGGACAACACTGTCATGAAAACAACAGGCAAAAGCTGGTTATGAATAAATTTGTGTTGGAAAAGAGAATTGTTCTCTTCCTATTTGCAGAGGACAGAAGAATGGTTTTAAGAGGTAATTCAGCTACTCTGAGAGGGAGTGCCTGATCCGTGAGAAATGAGAAGGAATGCCCTGTCTAGCCAGTTCAGTCAGTTAAAGGACCAAAATTTCCAAGTTAGTTTCTGTTAGCATAACCCAAATGTAACAAAACAAAGATTCACGCTCCCCTCTTCCGCTGTTTCACAGATCAACTCACATTAGTAAACACAAACTTCCATTCAATTAAATCCATTTGGTGCAAAATTGTTTCCCTGTTGCTCAGAGGCCAAGATAACCCTTTTCACAGTATTCAGGCTTCATTTAGCGTATCATTTGCAGCAAGGGTTGGTTTTTGTAAAGTAGAGCAGAGTTTCAAGTGGATTGTCACAGTTAGAAAAAAGGCAACCCTCCTGCTGTTCTTACACTGTGCGCAGAAGATGTCAATGAAAATTTTAACTCCTGAAGAAAACCAAAAGAAATATTTTGGCCCCACCAGCTCATTTTAGATTAACAGTTTGCTTTGTGGTCCTTGAGTTTCCCTCATGCCTTTGCATTTGTAGCTTGTAAGTGAGGTAATGCATAAGCAAGGGGGAGAGTTCCCCGTTGTTTCTCAAACATAATCTGTATCTAAGACTTGGGCTTGAGATCCATGTTGAGAACGATGCCTCTGCACGAGAAAAAGACAACCAAGACCTTAGCTCTCCCTGAGCCAAGGACCAGGCTCCTACTGCCCTAAGAACCATGCTTCTGCTTGTTCCTGTCACTTCAAGCATTGCTTTATGGTGCATCAGAGAGTGACATGCATGGGTATACTGAAGTGGAAAAGCTATACCCTTCCACCAGAGGAGAAAGAAGATTATCTTTGCCCTGCATCTATTGATCCTAATGATGTTGTGAGGAGAGAGGTGTGATTGAATTGTCTTACCTCCACTACAGATGAAGAGCCAAACCCAAATAGATTTTGCCTAGAGTGCATCTAACCAATGGAAAGGGGAGAGGGGGAAATATTGTGCTCAGTTAAGATGACTTAGTTGACTAAATACAAGAGATGCCCTTTGGTGTCTAAGGCATCCTCTGGGGCTGACCATTATAATACAGAATATACAAGACACCTGTGTTTTTCAGAAGCCTGAGTTGGAAGCCAAGAGGAATACCCTAGGGCATCTCAGATGCCAAGTATTTGTATTTGGGTAACCAAATCCCACCAACATTGTCCTAGTATGCATCAGTCAAAGCCTGAGTACAATGGTAAATGTGGGATGGGAGAGGTACATTAACCTCTAAGACCAAAGGGAAATGTAGCTGTGCCTTATGTCGGAGAAACACCAAATGTACATGCTCCAGTTAATCTGACTTCAGTTTTCTTTTCTGTCATAACCTGTATATGTGGTCTCCAATATATGTGGTCTCTTCATCCTTAGAGATGTAAAACTCAGCTGGACAAGGTCCTGAATAACCTGATCAAACATCAAAGATAACCCTGCTTTGAGAAGAGTATATGGCCTCCTGAGGCCCCTTCCAGCCTAAGTTATTCTGTGATAATGTGATTCTTCCAAAGACAGAAGGAGGTGGAGGGGAGAATGGTGTTGAAACGGGGATGATCTTTATCTTGGAGTAATGCTCACTTGCTATCTGCCAGACCAGACATTCACATAGTAACTTCTGAGAGCTAATGCTGGATCTGCCTTTTTATTTAAAGTCAATATCAGGTAGAAATTAGTGATAAAAATCAACTCTTCTGGCTGACGTCATCTTAAAAATATTCCTATAGACATGAAAATTTCCGCATAAGCTCTCTGACAAAGCACTAGATAAAAGATAGGAAACAGAAGACAGGAATAAACAGCCATTTGTCAAAGCAGAGGGACATGACCAGTGGAGATCTACAAGGAGATGTGCTATGGCTCGTTCTGCTCAACGCATTTATCAATGATCTGGGAAAGAAGGGCAAACAAAGCTGAGATAAAGGAGACAAAGTCCGACGGTGAAGAATTGCAAAGGGGACGGCTCCGGCAAGAAAATGGCAGTTGAAATTCAGTGTGAATAAAAAACACACATGGGTAAAAATGGTCCTGATCTTTCTGTATGAAACGATGAGCTGATATGACTTTATTACTCAGGAACAAGATCTTGGGGTATAATAGGTAGCGTCTGTAAAAATTGCCTCAGTGCTCAACATGCTCGGAAAACCAGATTTAATACTAGGAGTTTCAAGGACAGGGATAGTGAACAGAGTAGATGAGTAGCTGTTGTGGTTTAACCCCAGCCAGCAGCTCAGCCCCACACAGCCACTCACTTCTCCCCAGTGGGATGGGGAAGAGAATCAGAAGGGTATAAGTGAGAAAACTCGTGGGTTGAGATAAGGACAGTTTAAAAGGTGAAGAAAATTAAAACAGGGAATTCATTCACCACTTCCCATGGGCAGACGGGTGTCCAGCCATCTCCAGGAAAGCCGGGCTCCACCACACGTAACCATTGCTTGGGAAGACAAACTCCATCACTCCAAACGTCTCCCCCTTCTTTCTTCTTCCCCCAGCTTTTTGTTGCTGGGTGCGGCATCATATGGTACGGAACATCCCTTTGGTCAGTTTAGGTCAGCTGTCCCAGCTGTGTCCCCTCCCAGCTTCCTGTGCAGCCCCAGCCTACGCGCTGGTGGGGTGGGGTGAGCGGTAGAACGGGCCTTGGCGCTGAAGAAAATTAACTTTATCCCAGCCAAACCCAGCACAGCGTGTCTTATATAAGAACCACATCTTGGCGTACACTTCGGCTCGCTGTGTCTTGAAGGGGGTGTAATTAGGCTGGGAAAGGCTCAGAGAAAAGCAACAAGGATGATAAGGGTATGGAATGACCTCTCTGCAAGGAACAATCAAGCAGATTAGGAGTCCTCAGGGACTATTGAGGGGATATGTGATAGAGGTCTATAAAACCATGGGTGACCAGAAGCGGGTAGGTAGGTAATGGTTATTCCCTGTCTCTTCTAAGAGAAGGACTAGTGCACATCAAATGACGCTAGGAAATGGCAAGTTCAAAGTGTACAGAAAGAGCTGGCTCTTCAGGTGAGAAGCATCACACCACAGGCTGGTGTGGGTGTCTCATGGAGTCAAGAGCAGGCTAGCAGAATCTGTGGATTCAGAGGCAAGCAAGACAGGTTTATGGAAGAAAAATCCATTGAGGGGTACTGAACATAGAGATGTGACTGCTGGCTCACAAAGACTTTGTCTTGCTAACTGTTGGCAGATAATAAAATGTTCTGGGAGGCAGCATTATACGTTTGCCCCTCATGTTCAAAACTTTTCCCTGAGAAAGTTCTTGGCCACTTGCAAAGGCAGGAAACTGCTGGAAGTGATCCGACTCAGCAGAGTGACTCCCTTTTTTCATGTTCTGCTGCTCCTGGAGTCCTAGATGCAAAATGCTTAGCAAAATACTTTGTAAATATGTCCACGGTAAAGGTGTCCACAGTAAAGATAGTGCAGTTCGTGTCTTCTCACCCACCAAATTTGCTGAAAGAGCAAAGCATGCATAGCTTGGAAATCGCTAGCAGAGTTTCCATATTAGACTCATCTACAATCAGTTACCAAGTAAAACTTGCAGTCCAGCCCAGCGCCGGGCAGAGCACAGCAGCACTGCCCAAGGGACAGGGCAGGGAACGGACTGCCAGTTAAACCCGACAGTCAGAACAGAGCTCAACCTGTTTGCGAGACAGAGTCGTTACTACTTATTACCTAAATAAATAATTTTAAAAGGGGCATTTTGAATAATAAAGGAGTAGTTACCTGTAGTGTAGCTCTGTTTTCTGACACATATCATCATTACTGATCTGTCCAATTAGAAAATGCAGGCTACCCTATGCAAGCTATCTTGAAGTCTGCCCTTTCTACCACTGCATGCCTTGGGTTTTTTTAGGTTGGGTTGTAATAGGTGTCAGATAGCTGAGATCTCTCACAGCAAAGCCTCTCTCTGCTTGTGAGAGCAGATGTGCTCCCCTGTGACTGACTGCATCTGGCCTGCACCACCCAGGGGATCCTACAGGCTTCCTGCAGGGCGGAAAACTGGCTTTGAATGTTACTGTGCTTTTTGAGCTTTACAGCCAAAACATGTTTCTCTCTAGATATAAAGCCCTTTCTTGGTATAGCTTCCTCAGCTGAGAACACCTGTAAGCCTGGTGGCCAAGTATGCCTGCCCATGAAGGCAAACCGTCAGCTGACGAATACTCGGTAAGTCTGCTCCGAACCTAACTTAGAGACAGCAGAAGTTAGGCAGGGGTGTGTAAGATGTTTGGTGAAGGTACCTCACTTATTTGCTTCCTCTTGGTATATTGTGGGTTGACCTTGTGCTTTTGAGCTTCTCCATGGAAGAAGAGCTTTTTTTCTGCCTAAGAAGATCCCAGGACACTCTTACTGGAGGCTTTAAACAATGGTTAAGTCAACCTTGTGAGCGTCTTCAATCTTGCTCTGGGACATGAGCGCTAGGGTACAGGAGTCTCTTAGGTCTCTTCCAGGCTTAGTTTGTGCAATTCAAAGATTTTCCAGATCAACCCATTCAATGTATGTTTTAAAATGGAATTTGACACAATTCTGCTTCTACGTCTCTTCAACACTGACTATGCACGTGTGGGATCTTTTTTCAAATCATTTCAGTTTTACGTGCTTTCCATTAAAATGTTATAAACCGTGTATGGCTTCCTGCTGCAGAGCACCGAGACATTTACGTTATAGAAGACACTCTCCATACTGAGTCTGTGCCGCTCGCTGCTGTGCTGCCCGCAGTCTTGCCTGCAGTTCTGTATATTTGCCAGCTGTTTGCAACACAGTCCTTGGATTTCATGGAATGTTCCCAGATGGATGCCTTTTGGAGCTGAACCCTCTGAGCTGGAGCTGTTAGTTAACCAGGCAATGTAGAGGCTGGAGATGATCTGTGCTCCTAAACGCAATGAGGTGGTGAACAGTTTGGTGACAAGAGAGTTTAAACAAAGGCTTGGGGCACAGTCCAGCGCTCCTTTCACCGCAGCGTTTCCATATGGCCGTATGAGTTTGCGGCTTAGTTCCCAATGGGGCAGTTCATGTTCTCCTGCCTCAGAGGGGCTTCGTGGGGATGGGCATCTCAGGACCTGGGCACTGTCTCTGGTGAAACAGGGATCAGATGAGGACTGTGGGCAGCTGTGCCAGTTGAACAGTGCATGAGTAAAAAGTAATGCAAAAAATCGGACACTAATACATGTTGTAGTCTCAGTCTCTCTATACTGCTTGCCTATGGCCTTTTTCACATCAGTTAGGTCCAGGACCTCGGAAATATCTAGGGACTGAATTGACAAGGACTTTGACAAGCTCGATTTTAGGTCCTGGTTTTGAAACCTTGACACCTCAACACCTTCTGGTCTGACCATACACCATAGATAAATAACAACAGAGACCCTTTCCCATAGAAAACCACCTCTATGAGGATTCTGGCATCCCACCCGACTCTTCTCTGACATGCACTCACCATGAGCTTCAGCCAAGAAGTCTCTGTAAAGCTCCATTTGCACATAACGAGGTTCTGTGAAGCTGCAACTACAAACACTGCTTTTCTTGAAAGTGCTTTTGTTACTTGTCATTTTCCTGCCAAACCCACACCCTGAACTATCCCATCTAATTATACTCACTGGCCATCTTTCCCCCTTTTATTGGCAATATTTTTCTTGTTAATTGTGCGTGCTTGTTTTTAAAGAATGGTGTCTGCCTTCCCTTATGTGGCTCTGCAAGGAATATTTCTGCATCCTGGGTAGTTTCTCTGACATGTTTATGCCTTGCTGGTTACTGTAAAAACTGCAAGACGTATTATGTACTGCAGAAAACCAGGCTGGCACTGTGCAGTTTTAACGCTGTGCCTTATTGTATAGTTAAAATAAATGTACCTGATATCAGCTTTATTGCTCCTATTAGACGGTCTAATGGCTTGATGTGCAGGAGTTCTTCCAGCAGGATGTTAAAGGGAAAGCATCGACGGCTCGGCTCAGCCCCCGTACTCAGTAGCACCCAGGGAGCAATCAGGACTCTGCAGAGCTGCTCATGATGCTCAGCTGGGGCTGTGTTAGGGCTCTGAAGTCAATCCCTTGCCTCCAGATACTACATTTAACGTGTGACAGTGTGTCAAAAAGAAGTTAGCACAGCAGTAAATGAAAGCAGGTCCACAGATGCTGCTTGTAGTCGCTGTCCATTTCTACTTTTCATTAAAAATACTACCTCTTGGATGCTGTAAATCTCCCCTCTGAGCGGGGCTACAGAGGTCACACAGGACAGGTTTACTCAACACTGCTGAAACTTTGTTCAGTAAATATGCCTGCCTGGTTTGAAACGTGCTACAGTCATTCCTGACTGACAGCTGTCTGAAGGAATGAATATGGCCATCCGGAGCTCAGTGCAGTCTGGGGTCTCGTGCGCTTCCGCAGCTCACTTACCCCAGCAGTGCCTGGGTGGGTCTGTCTAGGGCTGAGCAAGGGATGCACAGGCTCCGTGGAGGTTGGGATGAAGTTACCCACGTGCATGCCTGTGTTCCATGTTTGGTTAGAGAAATCACATCAAACTATCAGTTGACTGCGCTGACCAAATACCCGTTGACTATCCACGGAACAGATACTACCTGCGATACAGCACTTGTATCAGAACGTTAGGCCAGGTGAGTGCCACATGACACGTGGGCTTTTATTTACCTATATTCACCACAGATCCACTTTGATCTAGTCATCCTTGACTCTCTTTGACTCTAATTTTAAGGGAAGTGAACGCACTGAAAACACCTCTATTTGGTCAGAGGAACCCTGCTCAGTGTCACCTTTGGTGGGAAGTAAGTGGTACGGAGTTAAGAGTGCTGAGGAATATGCTGAGGGAGGGTGAGAGAGGATGTTACCTGTTTGGCCCAAGAAGATCTCAAATGGGTTGCAATCAGAGCAGGCTGATATGGATGCACCTCAAGTTTCTCCTAAGCAAAGTTGGTGGCTTACCACCTCTTCCTAACAGAAATGCTGAAGTTTCGAGGGAAATGCTCAGGGCCAATGACAGCATAAAGCACACTGGGTGTTAACTCGTCCCTTTTAGCTGATGTATTTTCTTCTGCTCATACTGGATGTAGAGGTGAAAGGAAAGCTCCTGTTGTCCGTGTGAAAGCCCCGTGAATACTCATCCACATGTGCACATCTGCACTAGCAGGTCTGGGATACTTCCTATGGCAGAAGGGAAGAGGGAGCTGCCAAGATGTTGCTCCAAGGGAAGGTCTGACCGATAATCAGTAATTTATATTTCTAACTGCGATCCCTGGAGGTGCCCAGCAAAGAGGCCCCAGCATTGAAAAGACAAGACTGGCTTTGACCATATGGAGGGGTGTTTCTGAGCCGAGGTCCCACTAAGTGTTGTTATAAAGAATTAGTTTTGTTAATTCTACCACCTTTCCCAGGTTTTAATGAGATCCTGTGCTCAGCTGAGCTGTTTCAGGCACTGTAACTCCCTGGCCCTGGAGAGCTCAGCTCAGGTGCTTCATTTGATCTGCAGTGAAATTGTTCTTTTTGCTCCATTTCCCAGCTGGGTTGCCGCTGGCACAAAGGGTCAAGTGGTTTGAGTGAATTGTCCCTGGCTCATTCCGGATCAACGCCCAGGTTTTACCTGGTTCCACGCCTGCCCTCCACCCACACCGTTAAGGGATCGCTGGACCTTCGGTATCCAGTCCCCAGTAAGCGGGACAGGCGGTGGTAGCTGAACGCAGCAAAACACACCCCGGGAGGTTTCCTCTGGGCAGATAGCAGCAGATAACCGAGGGCCAAGACAAGATGAGAGGTGGAGAAGGGGGTGCTTTACCTACCCAAGCCGAAGAAGCGAGAACAGCAGGTGCAATGTGTGCTTCCTGGATGGGCAGGCTACTGGAGAAGAGGGTGTTGGTCCGTGGAGCCAGGGGAGGTGCAGCAGGAAAGGCCGTGCCGGTTGGTGCGCTGCAGGAGCTCTGAGCTCTCCGCTTTGGTTAACGCTGTCGGAACGCGAGTTTGTGAAGGGTACGAGGCAGAGGAGTGGGTGTCTCCTCCCAGCTGAACTCGTCTCGTTGTGTAATTCCAGGTCAGACGTTGTTCTGCCGTTCGCAGGAAAGCCGAGGCAGTGTCTGTGTGTCTAAAGCGGTCGTTGTCAGTAGGGCACTGTGGGACTCGGGAGAGGATTCGTTGCAGGCAGAACCCCTGTTTATTTCGTTAGACTGCGTAGCGCAAGCAGTGGAAGAACTTTACGCTCCCAACATTGCAGCGGTCACATTACGCCCAGAGAATGGTCAGGTGTAGAACACCGAGAGGACAGAGAATCTCCAGGAAGGGGATCGAACACCTCATACCTCCTAGGTACAGCTAGAGTTTCTAGTTGAACTTAACGTCAAAGCTCAGGCAAGGCCAGCAGTTTTCAGAAAATTAGGAAGATAAAATTTAGACACAGGTTTGTCTGGTCTCGTTTCTTCCATATTCTACTTTTTAAGCTACATTTTCTGTCTGAGCTGAGAGGCACTTGAGCTGTTTTGCCACACCCAGCTTCTAGGAGCCTTGATAGGTGCAAATCATGTACCTCTTGCCATTTTCAAAGTGATACCTCCTCTCCAACCGTATCAATAACCCGTTTGCTTCTGTTGCCATGGATTTGGGGGAAACACGGATCTAAGCTTTCTCCTTTGCTTTCTCAGCTAAGAATATTAATCATAGGCTTTAGAGATATTTCCAATGCTTGTTCTGGATATTTAGATAATTTATGCAAGAGACAATTTCAAGAGGGAAGAGCTCTTCAAAATGCTGTATTGGCCAGGTTCAGCATCTGCTCTGGGCAGTAGAAGAGCATCTATCTGGACTTCTCAACTGAGCTCCTCTCCTTTGTGTTGTGCGGATCCCCAAATGTTCAGCAGCAAAAAAAAGGCAGATATCTGGGGAATTTCAGTTCTTCCTGGAGGAGCAGCAGCTGCATGGGGACTTCAAGTTTCTAGTAAGTATTTGAAGTGAGTAGATGTGGATTAACCTGTTCTCTAGTTCCAAGGATTTGAGGAAGGCATGCTGAGACTTGACTGCACCAAAAGACGGCTGTGATACCAAATCCCCTTGGCTTCCAAAGCACAGAAGGGTTTTTCAGCCAGAAGGTATAATGCCGTTAGAGTAGCCTGTCTGAACTGTCACAGCCTGTGTGCACGTGTTCGCGACAATAACCATCAATACGGTATTTCACGACATTTCTTATATTTCCTGCGTGTAGTCACTCCCTTTGCAGAAAGAGCCCTCTTTCTGTGGTGGTGTGTATTCCTGTGAGCCTCGACAAAGCAGAAAAGTCGAAAGGCCCGTGACAATGCACGGTAAAATATGGTTAAACCAGTTTTCACGTTAAAAGTTCAGGGGGAGTTTGCAGTGAAAGTTTGTGAGTGAGAAATGGTGCACTTTGCATGAAGCCCAAAGCAGCTCTCCTGTCCCTGTTGATGATCTGCCCTTGTTTGAAGCGCATTGAATTGGAGCTAATCTCTCTGTTGGTTCGAGACAAGCTGTCTTTGTTGCATATAGCTCCTTTTGTGCACAAAGTGTAATGGGTTTTTTTTGTAACCCACATCCATATTGGAGAATAATCATCTTTGTACAACACAGACGATCTTGTTCCTGAACCAGACAACTCTGCTCTTGATGCGGAGCCAGATGAGGGAAAACTGAGAGGCTCCCATTGACTTCCCTGGCTGTTAGATCAGGCTGCCACTGTCTGCGTTCACCCCAGGACATACAGTAGCTAATTCAGAGCCTGTGTTGTGAACGGGCTGAGAAGCACAATGACAATGCAGTACACATTCTTTTTAGCACCTGCCTTCGGCGGAGCGTGGCTGAGAACTTTTGTGGAGGAAGACTATTGGGAAGAGGTTCAGAAGAATAAGCATTCAGCATTCCCTGACTCTAAAGGAGTACTCGAAGCGCTTTTTTTTTTTTTTTCCCTGGGAATTGGATGGAGTATCAAAAGTTTAATTAATAAAACGCAGATTGGGAGATTAATCAGATGGACAAATAAATGAAATTCTCTGTGTGTATCTCCAAATAGCGCTGCATTTGGATGTACCTGCTGAGAGACGCATCTGTTCTCAGAAAACCTCTGGGCTGTTTTTGACTGAAGCCGCACAGCCCCATAAACAAAGCGGTTGAGCAGTGAGTGTAAATTCTGAGGTAAAGCGGGCTTGGACGCCTCATTCCACAAGCATCCTTGTAAAGGTGCTGTGCTGTGAATTTCCACCTCCTTCCCGCGAGTGTTCGGCTGCGGGAGTGAGCCCCGACGGCGGACTCGTGGTGTACGTCGCCACCATGTGGTCCTTGCGGGAAGGTAAACTGCCACGGTAACCCACCCGGGGGAGTGGTGCTTGGCGGGGACAGACCGTACAGCCCCGGGCCGCCTCCGCTACGGCAACGCGAGCAGCCCCCAGACGGCTGTGAGCAGCGCACAGACCGCTGTGAGCAGCCCCCAGACGGCTGTGAGCAGCCCCCAGACGGCTGTGAGCAGCCCCCAGACCGCTGTGAGCAGCCCCCAGACCGCTGTGAGCAGCCCCCAGACGGCGGTGAGCAGCCCCCAGACCGCTGTGAGCAGCCCCACGGGACTCCGGAGCGTTATCCCGGCTCTGCTCCGGGCTGGAGCAGCGCCAGGCGCAGGAGGCGGCGCCCGCGCACCGCCCGAGGCAGCGGCACTTAGAATCACCTCTGGTTGGAAGAGACCTTTAAGATCATCGAGTCCAACCGTTCCCCCTGCACTGCCAGGGTCCCTAAACCATGTCTCTCAGCACCACATCCACACGTCTGTTAAACAGCTCCAGGGATGGGGACTCCACCGCTGCCCTGGGCAGCCTGTCCCAATGCTTAATGACCCTCCGCGTAAAGAAATTTTTCC
The DNA here is from genome assembly GCA_009769605.1 of Bucorvus abyssinicus. NCBI lineage: Eukaryota > Metazoa > Chordata > Aves > Bucerotiformes > Bucorvidae > Bucorvus > Bucorvus abyssinicus. Next base: position 33,932,352 of record CM020033.1, on the reverse strand, counting down.
TGATATCCAACCTAAATTTCCCCTGATGCAACTTAAGGCCATTCCCTCTTGTCCTGTCATTCATAATATGGGAGAAGAGACAGACCCCCCCCTCCCTACAGCCTCCTTTCAGGTAGTTGTAGAGAGCCAGAAGATCTCCCCTCAGCCTCCTCCAGACTAAACACCCCCAGTTCCCTCAGCCATTCCTCATAAGACAAGTTCTCTAGACCCTTCACCAGCTTTGTTGCCCCTCTCTGAAGCCGCTCCAGCCCCTCCATGTCCTTCTTGCAGTGAAGGGCCCAAAACTGGACACAGCACTCAAGGTGTGGCCTCACCAGTGCCGAGTACAGGGGGACAATCACTGCCCTGCTCCTGCTGGCCACACGAGTGCTGATACAAGCCAGGATGCTGTTGGCCTTCTGGGCCACCTGGGCACACTGCTGGCTCCTATCCAACCGGCTGTCCACCAGCACCCCCAGGTCCTTTTCCGCTGGCCGGTTTCCAGCCACTCCTCCCCAAGCCTGTAACGCTGCAGGGGGTTGTTGTGACCCAAGTGCAGGACCTGGCACTTGGCCTTGTTGAACTTCATACAGGTGACCTCAGCCCATCGATCCAGCCTGTCCAGATCCCTCTGTAGAGCCTCCCGACCCTCAGGCAGATCAACACTTCCTCCCAACTTAGTGTCATCTGCGAACTTGCTTCAACCCGCCCCTGTGTGCCTGGGGCAGGTCCCGACGGGCAGCAGGCGGCACATGCTGAGAGTGGAGTGAGGAGATTGGCCCCATCGCTGGGCATAGCACGGGGCATTTTCCTCAAGGTAGAAATTACATTCGGGAAAGCAGCCTCTAGTACGAATTTTAGAAGAGAGTTCTGCAGAGTGTGGCAAAGGATGGCACTGTTTTGTTCTGGCTTTCCTGTAGAGTTTCCAATTAATTTGAGGAGGTGTTTCTTGGTTTTTTGTTTTGTTTTGTTTTGGGTTTTTTTGTGGAAGGGGGGTTCCAGTGGGGTATCTGGGCGAGTTCAGGGATGTTGCCCCTTTCATTAGGACTGCGTGCAAAGCAGAACCTTAAAACATCCTTTTCTGAAAGGGCATTGGGAACACTTCGCAGAAGGCTGAGCACTCCGTTTCTTCTAGTTTGTGTAACGGGAGGGATCTCATTCCTTATTTTCTTTTGCCGTACTATCAGTTTCATCCCTACTCAGATCTGTCGGACTTTCCAGTAGGGAAACAATTGTAGTAACTTTCTGCAACATTCACTTCTGCCGTTCCTCTCTCATGAGCAGTACCTGCAGAGGGACCAAACTCCTCTGATCTTCCAGGCACTGCTCTGGTTGAGCCTTAATTGTCTGTCCAAAGTGAAGGCTGTCAGCTCCTCATTCTTCCCCATCTTCTTCTCACAAACACAAACAGGGAGTTATAATGAACCCCCAAATGTGAGTCTTGGTAAAATATTTTCAGAAGGCACTTGTGGTGGATCCAGATGTGGCTGCAAAGCAGACTGAAGGCAGCTATTGCTGTATTTCAGACTGTGTGCTGTGTAAGAGCCTCTAAGCAGAGACCCTGAAGGAAAAGCACACTGAGATGCAGTAGAGCCATGCAGGGATTTTTACCTTCCAAAATACTAACCACTTGTGCAGGTGTATAATGGCAAAGAGGAGATGAGTAGCCATGATCCAGGAATACATTCAACCGCACCAAGAAATGCCTCTGTCTAAAATATTTATCCAGTTTTTTAATAGCTTGCTGCTCCAGAATATATTTTCCTCTCATCTTTATCAACCTAATCCTGGAAGGTGCTGAAGCACTTGGTTTTCTCATGCCTGAGGGTGTGGAGGCATAAATGAAGCTTTGCTCTGCTCTAATAGCTTAAGATCTCTTTCTCTCGGCAGCAGTGGTACAATGTAATACGAGCATTTAGCCATGGTCGGAAAGCTCTGGGAAGGGCAGTATCACCTCAGTCGTGTTTTCCTCTATATCACCCTCTTTGGAGGATGCCCCTTCATGACACCAAGGACTTGCACAAGAAAGACATAGACCTGTTGGAGCAGGTCCAGAGGAGGCCACAAAAATGATCAGAGGGATGGAACACCTCTGCTATGAAGAAAGGCTGAGAGAGTTGGGGTTGTTCAGTTGGAGGAGGCTCCAGGGACACCCAGAGTCTTTCAGTATTTAAAGGGGGCCTCTAAGAGAGGTGAGGACAGTCTTTTTAGCAGGGACTTTTGCAACAGGACAAGGGGTGATGGTGCTGAAGTAAAAGAGGATGGATTTAGCCTAGTTATCAGGTAGAGATTTTTTACACAGGGTGGTGAAACACTGACACAGGTTGCCCAGAGAGGTGGTAGATGCCCCATCCCAGGGGGGGTAAACATTCCAGGTCAAGAGCTCTGAGCAACCTGATCTAGTGGAAGATGTGCTATGAAAACCTGCTCACTGCAGGGGGTTTGGACTAGACAGCCTTTACAGGTCCCTTCCAACCCAAACCCTTCTATGATTCCATGAGCTTCACTATGGCTTCTCCCTCTAGCTCTCTGAATTGTGATTTGTGGTGCCTGCAGGTATCAGATATTCATTTGGGATGTAAATTACACGGGACAGGAACTAGAACACTGCTTTTCTTCATGGTTCTTCTACAGCCTTCAGTTGGGTCAGAGGTTGAGTGTAAATTCCATGGAAGTATAGCAGGACTCAAACTATCCAAAATTAATCTTTTTTCTGGGATGCTTTCCAGCCTGTATATTGGATTTTGGGGATGTTATGGATCCGATGAATCTACGGTGCAGTAATTGGCTTTCACAGTAGTTGTGACATTGAGGAGCAGGGAGTTTGGGTCAGAGTTACCAAATAGGGACCAACAGGCACCCTGGAAAACATTGGGGAAGAAGGAGGGGGTGTTGCACAAGAAATCAAGCACAAAGTCCTGGTGTAACAGGTTAGTATAAAAGTATTAGAGTAGGAGTAGAGGCATTTTACCTCTGGCACCTTTTGTGATTCTACAGGGATCCTGGATTCATTCGAATTGTCAGGGCTTTGAAAAGAGTGCTAAATGAGACAAGGCAGTAAGGACCCGTAAATGCTTTTCAAGGGCTGAAGAATGATGCTTTTCTTGACAGACTCGAGGAGTGCTATTTACTTAGTCTATCCAAAAGGAGACTGAGAGTCCTGGCAGAGCATACTTCTTCTAAAGGGCTCAGTCAGAGGAACACGTGAACTGATGCAGAGGCAAGAGGAAGGGAGTGATGTTGCACTTCAGAGAGCTTTATGTCCATGGCTCTGCACACACGCTACCAGAGCAAGAGACATGGTTAGAGTCTATGATCAACACTCAGGGGAGAAAACCACCAGGTTTAGAAGACTCTTTTGTAGAAAAAGGTCTAGCATCATGGTTGAGTGCAAAAACATGATGAATTTGAATGATAATTAGACAAGTGCTTTTAATAATGAAGGAAATTTGCCACTGGAATGAGCTGAAGAGAACGGTAGATCTGCCAAGTCTTGATATCCTCAAGTCCAAACTGATTATCTTTCTGGGAGACAGACAGAAGCTGAAGAGAAGTCACTCGACAAAATTCAAAGTCAGCTGGGAAGAAAAAGCAGAATTTGGATGGCAGATGAGAAGAAATGACATCTCCTGGCACTAAGCTGTATTAATGCTTGAAATTCTGGGAAATTACTTCCAAACAAAGCATTTTGAGCAATGCAAAGCTTGTATATGATTGGTAACTCCCCAAATAAACCCCACATGTGCAACTGCTTTTCCTCGGTCTTGGATTTTCAGGAAAAGAGTTAAATATCTGATTAAGACACAGGGGAGACCTACCGTCATTATTGCTTCAGCCACAGGTCACTCTCTCACATGCTCTTTTTCTCATATTCAGCAGTACTAAGGCAGACAATGTTGGAAGATCTGAAGAGTTGTAGGTCTCTAAATCAACCTTCTGGCTTCCTTTCCTTCTCCTTGCCTCCACAAACAACTCTTCTCTTCCTCCTCCTAGCTTCCAGCCATGGGTGATAGGAAATCCCTGAACTCAAGGTCTGCCATGAGTCCGTGAATCTTGATGGATCCATCCTTCAGGCATAGGGCCAGCTCCTCTTTAACCCAAAATATCCTGTGTCAATTAATTTCAACGTTTAATGGGGGGTGGAGTTAAACATGTGGCTTAAAAGCATTTGGTGCCCCTAGTTCTTGAGCTGTGAAAACCAGCAGATAATCTCGCTCAACTATTCTCTCCATATCTTCCATGATTCTGGGCATCTTCGACTATTTATTTCTTCCTTCCACGGAAACTATTCTCTGCTGTTGATCATCTCTGTCACGCTTCTGTGCATGCTGTCGGCTCTGCTGCCTGTTGCTGAGCTGTGATTACCAAGTCACAGACCGCTCCAGACACGCCAAACTGTTTGTGCGTAATGTCCTAATAATGTTTCGTTTAATCTACTTCAGTGACTCAATTTGCCTTTTCCAGAGTCGCTGCATGAACAATCACTACAAGATCACTTCTCTGAGTGGTGAAATCTAATTTAGAGGCTATCGCTGTATCTAGATAAAAAGTTGCGATTGTTTTTATTTGTGTCCATTGCTTTGGATTTATCTAAGCTGAATTACATCTGCTATGTTATATCACCCAGCCGCTTAGCATCTTATGATTCTTTCACAGCTCTTCCAGGGCTTATTAATTTTAACATAACACCATGTGAACAAAAGAAATCCTGTTTGCAGTTAGCTTCTGTTCGAGTAGGGCACCGAAGAGGCACAGAAACTTGCAGTTCCCTGCATTGCTCCACGTGCACCTACCTTATAAAAGCTCTTAGTGTACCCTGAGAGGCAGAGAACTGTTGAAGACACCCCCAGCAGCTTGAGGTGGGAGAGCTGCAGCAGAAGGAATAGACTAAATTTAGGTAAATAGTTCTGTTTCTTTCTAATTTTCCATTTTCTCAGGCAATCTGGCCTGATCTGTGGGCAGATGATGTGCCTCTTTGAGGGGAACACTCATGATCTGGCTCTAGGGAGTGATGGTTGAGAGATTACAGGGCACTCTGAACTGCTCACGGTACTCCACGAAATCCCGTATCTTTTAGAGATATGCTCCGTAGTTCGTCAAATTCATCTGCACAAGAGGCAGGCACAGTTATTCGGATTCACGAGATGCTTCGTCCTCTACAAAGCCCAGTTGATAAATGGAAATATAAATTAGCCACTGGGAGAGAGGTCCTGCCAGTGAAGGGACAGTCATGCTTGGAGATGGGGCTGTGCCCACCGAACCGAGCCCGTCAGCAATGACGAGGACTGACGGGTTAAAGCGTGTTCATCCCAGCGTTGCGGTGCCAATCATCCTTGCCATCAGAGGGCACCAAATCACTTTAAACGCTGCCTTCTCGCCCACGGGACCGGGGTGTGCACCAGCCCGGGCAGAGCCTGAGCCCCGAACTGCCTCTCCACAGCTCAGGCGATTTTGCGGTCACTCTTGTCCCTCGGTGTCCGCCACTAGGTTGCTGCCGTTTTGGCCGCAAATCCCACCACTGTAGCTGGCAAGTTTTCCTAACTGTCACATTTCGGAATGGAAGACGTGCAGCCTCCTGCCTGCCGGGGGAACACCGGGAAAATCTTATTTACATACATTTCTTCCCTTGTCAGGCGTAGAGCCTTCGGGGACGGAAACTACACTGTGCAAACAGCAATAAACTGTGAGGTTTGAAGGGCATGACAGGGAATGTCACCTATTAAATGACAAATAGGCTGGAAAATACGGGAGCGGGCGGAATACCGCTGTTTGTTAGGGCACTGCCTTACTGCTGTTAGCTTAGAGAACCTTTCTCAGCTGCTGCTCACATTTGCTGCTATGGCTGCTCTGGTCACAGTACTCTTCAGTGCATGTTTTTGCTTCTGTTGTTTTGCTCACCTTACACCTTCTAGTTTCTTCCTGAATAAAAATCAGCTCCAGTGGAAGTGGGGCTGCAGGAGGCTGCCGGAGGAAGGGGAATGCTGCACAGAGAAGACTCCCATGAAAACTTTTCCATCTGAGCCATGGCTGAGAACCTTGAACTAAGGTTCAGTCAAAGCCTTGAGTTAGATTAGGGTTAGGACAGAGTTGCAGCTGAGGCTGGGCTGCAGTGGAGCTGCTGAAGGATGCCTAGTTTGTTAAGCATCTTCTGACAGGTGATACATAAGCTCCTGTTAATATCTGATGAAAAAAAATGGATGGTTCAGTCTTTAGGGAAAGTGGAACAAGACCAAGCAATTAGTTAGACTGCTGGGAACCTGGAATAGCTCTGCTAAAATTAAACGAGTTGCTGGGGCTGTGATGTACTCTATTCCACAGCCTTTTAATTCTGTTGAGTTTGGCAGGGTTATTCCAGATCTATACCAGGGTGAAAGGTCCTCTGACTCTGCCCTGAGAACAAAATCTGGTGCAGCTAAACATAAGGAGAGCCATGTGTTTTATTATGAAACTGAGTTTTACAACCTTTAAATTCCGTCACCTGCTGTGGATCTTCGCTGTAAGTTCTTAAATATTTGAATAAAGAGATGTTTCTGGAACATTGCTGGCTGGCTGTGAGGATCAAAGGGTGATGTTGACGTTAGTATTCTTTAAAAGGGCACCTCATCACAGTGTTTTGGAGCTTTTTCCCTCTCTTCCCTTGTGGGTATGTGAGATAAAGCGGTGCCAACTTCTTTAAACAGGGAAAAGAAGAAAGAGAACCAGCACTTGCATGAGCATCTCTGAGGAACTCTGAAGAACTTAGTTTAATACCAGCCAAATTTGTAGCGCTGAAAAATATCTCTTTGGGGGAGGATTAGCTTTCCTCTCCAAGCTGCAACCAACAATGTGTAGAGGAGGTGAAAAAGTAGTGTGGGATCCAATCACGTTGGGACTGAGTTAAGTGTATCTGGGTGCGAGGAATGATGGAAATTTACGTTTTAGCTATTACTAACAAAAATCCAAAGGAGCAACTTTACCCTTGAGCATAACAAAGGATTAATTCTTTCTCTGGTGTTTTAATGGAAGTGGGATCCTAAGGCAGGACGTGTATCTGCTGATTTTCGCTGTCTACAATGCACGTGTGTGGGTGAGGTGTGTAAGCTCCTCTGAAATTCAGTGGGGATCTAGTCAGTAAAGTCAGTTGCCCTTAGGATGTGATTCACTGGACCAGAGGTGAGAGTGTATTTTACTATGACAGCATAACCTAAATTACATGGAGTTACTCACCACTGGCGAGAAGCTGCTTAGGGCAGTTTACTGTAAGCACTCACATCCTGTCTGATGAAGACTACTTTTAACATCTCTGAAGCTGCTTATTTGGAAGAAATGCCAAAATGTCAATGCTAGAAAAAGTTCTCAGTACTTCTTATACATCAATTTCACAACACGGTGTAAATAATAGCATGAAAAACACTGCTGAGAAAGATCATTACTAAGGATACTGTGGCTGGAAGTTAGATATTTCGAAAGTGTAATCTATATCCAGGTGCTTGGCCAGCATTCAAATCCAAGACAGATTGTCAAAGGTCAGGGTCCCACTTGCATGGGTGTGGTAAGCTCTGAGGTCTGAGTAGTAACTGTAGCTGTAATGTTCTTCTGTGAAAAAATCATGTAAAAAAGATACGTCTTGAAAAAAAAGTTTGTATTGTGAGATCTTGGCTTTGAGTCTGACATCTTCATTCTCTGCTCTACACACTGTCAAAAAATTGTATCTTCAGTAGATCTACACTGCTGAAAGCCATGTTAATTCAAGCACCTAAACGTCTTTCAAGGCCCAGAGCAACCATCCAACCCTTTCCATGAATTATACCAAACACTTTGCAAACTAAGAAGTGGGAATCAAAGTGTGGCATCTTGAAAGTCACACAACATATGAGGAGTCAAGCACTGTGACTCCAGATTCTTAATCCGCTGAACTGCGATGTTATACCTACCAAAAAAAAAAAAAAAAAAAAAGCACCGTGCTGGTTAACTGCTAATACCATTGCAAGATGGAAAGGCAACCTGTCTGCATGATCCTTGTGCTCAAGAGAAGGGTTCATTTCTAGTGGAGCTCTTTTCTCAAGGGTAGATAAAGTTCCACAAGCAGTCACTTGCCCGGCTTGTCAGGCAGGCTAAGTTCCCTGTTTCATTGCATTTTTAACCTTCTGACTTTTCCAATACCTTTTTCTGCCCACGCAGGTGCTGGAAATGGACATGGCAGGTGGTTTCAGACAGGAAGATGATATCTATCAGTTAGTATCTTGAGGCGTTCCTTCTGAAGAAAATAAGATGAACTTTTCCTGGTGTCTCAGGTTTACTTACTCCTGGGAGGATGATGGATGCACTTCTTCTGATTGTGATGATCCCAATTTGAGAAAAAAATGTTCTGAATATGAAAAAGCAGAACTGGACAGTCTTGTAATGTCCCATCCTACATCTTGCAAATCCTGTAGATTAGGGAAGAGGTATCTGTTGTCTTGTACATGTGCAGAGGCAGATGAAATGTCCTTTGACCAACTGACATCAATGGATTGGCTCACATTAGAGCTAGAAATGTCATAACATGCCCTCTGGAGTTTATTTCTGCACAAACAACTTTGGTGATAAGATAGAACAAGGGTTAAGACGTGAATGGTAGGAAGTGGAGGCCAATTCAAGGAGCTGTTCTAAAAATGTTGGCTCAAAACCAGCTTCTAAAATTTGAGCGAATATGGTGGCGCAAATTGGTTCCTATGTTCTAGAAATGCTGAGTACCTGCAACTTCCAATGGCGCTCTAGAAATGAATGTCTTGAGCTATGTAGCCAAACCAGGCACTGCATAAAAAAAATTTGTTGAAAATCTCCTCACCAATTCACCATCCTAAAACTTAGATACCACCCTCTGCTTCAGGTTAATATGTTGTGGCTTCACAAATCAATGGTTTTGAGCTGGGATGGTACGATGGTAGAAAGACCAATCCTATAACACAGTGACTCCCAATCCAAGGAAGAGCGTGTCAAAGAGCTTTCAGACACACTTCCTAAGATCTTGGTGCATGCTGGAGAGCCCGCAGTGTTAACATCGGCTTAGGAAGGTGCTTCTTCCTCTTCTGACTCCCACGATACCTGCTTTTTCCTGACTCACACTATATAAACGCTCTTGGCTATGCTTTTGGCTCTCTGGAGAAGGTTGCAAGGAGCATTTACGGTCCTCCTGCTTATAGAGTCCATACAGACCTGGCAGAGGACCACCTTGTTGTTACCCAGCAACTCTGAAATCATGCTGAGCTCAAGATAAGGAACAGTGAAAGACGAATAAATGTATTCCTTCACCACATCCCACATAGACAATGTAATTCAGAAGCGAGGAATAAATGACCGCCATCCAACAAAACAGCCCTCACTTCTGGTCTCCAGGTACTAAACCACAAAAATCCTCCTTCCGCGTTTTATCCGTCTCATTGAGATTTTCCTGACAGAGGGTACGGAGAAATTGAAAACAGTGTTAAAATTAACAACGCCCTCCTGCACTGCGCTCAGGTGCGTTTGTTCAGCTCACCTCCGACAGGCTATTAGTCTGTGCTGGGACCCAGCGGGAGGCTAAACCGACGGGCACTGGAAGCGGCCAGCCCCGCCGCGGACATCCTGCAGGCAGGCTCCCTGGGAGAGGCGCTCCAGCCTGCTGGCTTGCCCGGTGCCTACACACTCATGCATATTCATGACTGGCTATTCTTTCGGGCAAGAGAGAAAATTTCTTTAGAAAATTGCAGCAGCAGAACAGGGCTGTGCTTTCAAGTATTTTGTCTTTCCCAAAAGAAAATAGCTGATGCCATGAAAAGTTTTGTGCAACCGTAAATGTGCTCAACTGCGCTCTAATGTTTCATGGAGGGGGAATTTTCTTTCCCAGCCCAGCTGCTGAATAGTTTATGCCTCCAGGCTCCGTGAGGAATTGAGAAATAGGACCAGGCATCGCACTAATTTTTATGATTTTTCACCCCATTTGCAATAATCTGGGACACGGAAACTCCCCCCCTGTGACAGAGCGCAGCTCCTTGATTCAGTCTGAGATCACGTGTGCAGACACACGCACACACAAACACACACTTTAGTCACTCACCTCTCCTTCAAGACATTGTTTTGAAGAAGTATTTTGGAGGAAAACCTCCATACCTAACTTGGTACAATTGTTTTTAGAGGGCGTTGCTGTGCCTTGGGACTAGCGCTGACTATGGGAAGGTAACGCTTTCTAAAGGAACCTGCACCTGGTTTATTTTCCACTTTCTGCTCATACATACATTTAATGTGGCTTTTTGTTTCCAGCAGCAAAATGCTTCACTCAGAAAAAAGGGACCTGCCAGTATGGAAGCTGGGAGAGTTGGGATTTTCCCCTTTTGCCCAAGACTTCTCAGGAGAAAAGGGGAACGCTTCAGAACGTACATCTTCCCTGAAATGTTCAGGTTGTCTTGTCTGGTGTTCGGCCATTGACAGCGGAAAGTAAAACCATCCTGTGTTAGAAGCAAGAGTAAAACTTTTGTAATAGGCAATTAATTAGTCTCTTACATGCAAATAAGTAAAGATAATTTTTCTAAATTCAGCGGAATTGCATTTCTTGGCCTTGAGGAAAAAAGTAGTTCAGTTTCTGAGAGTCTCTTCAACAATGTTTCCTATGAATCCTTAATTACTTTTATCTTCTTCTCTAGGGATGATGCTCTACTTCAAGACCAAGACTATCTTCTCTGCTACCTGTTCCCTTGGGTTCTGTCGTAGTTGTACCTGGTGGCTCTGAGTTGCTCATTGTCTCTGGATGTGGACGGACAGACAGACTGATGAAAGCCATTCTTAGTCTTATTCTCTGGGTTTCCATATTTCTCTCATTCGTGGGCAACAAGGCTGGGTGCAACTGTTTATTTTTACCCTTTCTGCATTTTTCCTCATTTGTCATGTTTTTCTCACTGTCCTTTAGAGACTAAAGTCTAGAGGAAGGTGCTGTACCACGGAGCCCAGAAACTGCATCTGCTTCCTCACCATCCCTAGCACTGGAAAGGGCCTCAGAAGTTTCTCCTTCCTTTTTGGCCTGTTTTGTGGAAAACACTGTTTTGCAATGACACCAGTTTTGAAACGGCAGCTGACGTGGGTGATTTCTTATCTGCCTCTCTGTGCTTTGCCCCAGGAGATGGCCTCTCCATGCCCTGTAAGAACACAGCTCATAGCTTCTGAAGGTCTCCAACAGGCCGCTGCTCACTCCTTCGCATATGGCTTGTGGGATCTGAGAAAGCTGCTTCACAGGCTTTTGCTTTACACCATCAGGATCTCTTTTTTCCACTGTTAGAATGACCTTGGAGCTCAAAGACACATTCCAAGGAAGGCTCCTGATGCTGAGGAACTTGCCTCTAATGAGAGGAAGGGATTTGTCATTGCTTAACTAGAGTCTCCTTTGCAAGGTGCTCCGGGATGGTACGTTCTAAGCCTTTAATTTCCCCCTACGGATTTTCACACCTAAGAGCAAGTCAGAAGCAACTGTCTCTTGCCCCCCAGATTTTCATCTACAGTAGGAGGGTAATTGTATGTGGGAAGACTTTAAAATGACCAGAGACCTGCCAGATTATGTCTTGATCCTGATGCTCTGCGTGACATTGAGTTACATTTTTCCACATGCTCTAGCACTGATCAAGGCAGTTGTATTGTAGAAGAAAACTTTGTGGAATAGGTCTAAGTAACGAAACAGATAGGGCTGAGAAGTATGTTCTTTGTCTGATTTGTAACCCCTTGAACTCACACATTTATAATGGCATCAGCCATTACTAATAGTGTAACTTGCCAGAGAAAAAACACGCTAAAATATTTTGTAATACAAATGGGTCCCTTGCAAAGTCTCTACCTGTTACTCACTGTCATAGGATCAACGTTCTTTGACCTGAGCCACATGTGTCATCACAGCAGCAACACGAGGCCAGTGACTATGCTCTCCAGAGCTCCCTTTACACCGAGCCCTTGTAGGAAAGATCCCAGTCCTCTTCTCTGCCCCGTATTGAACACGTGGTGCTGCTTGCAAAGGCTGATGTGATGAGGGGATGAAAGGCTCAGCCAGGAGAGCCATGGCTGTACCCAGGCTGTGCCCAGAGTGCATTGGCACAGCTGGCTCCAGGCTGAAGGAGTGTGAGGTCTTCTGCTTTCCTCCTCTGGTTGCTCTGCTTGGGCAAGCTTCCTTTGAAACGTCATGTATGTGAGTGGAATTGAGTGTGAACTCAGATTGTGCTATGGAACAAGTTTAGACAGCAGCATCTTCATGCCTTCAGTGCCGGTGCTGGTACTTCATTACCTGTCAACAGAAAAGCTTTCCTGAAGCAAGGTTTGTCTGTGAATACTCAATATTGCAGAGCATTCTAGGGTGTATCTGCAGGAGGAATAGAAATGCCGTCCTGAAAAAATAGAAATGACAAATCTGGGTTAAAAAGAAAAAGGAAAAAATTTTTTCAGGTAAAGTGTGGAAGTTTATTTGTTATTAAAAAAACATAACCACTTTCTTGCTTTTGCAAGATTACAGGGGAATCAGCTGCATCAGGGCTCCTTCAGATGTCTGGAAGAGAAGATGCTGAAAGACAGGTTCAAATACACAGGGAAAAGAAAACTATACTGAAGACCTGCAAGGAGGGATTTTGGCTGGATCATATTTGTATAAACATTGGAGCTGGAACTGAACAAATCCCTTCTCTTTCAGTCGTTGAGGAACAGCCCCACGGACAGGCTATGCTCTACAGCTAACTGGTCAGGTCCTTGCAAGCCTTGCTGTCTGCCTGTTACTGCAAAGAAGAGCACAGACATCTGTGCTGGTGGTCCCCTGAGGACGAGGGTTGTCCAAGGACCAGCAGTGGTTGCGCTTCCATGGAAGTTTTGGTAAGTACAAGCATATGTTGTTAGAAGGCCATAAGGTAAAAATCATACAAGTGCTGAATATTTTCATTATTCTGTTTTCCCAGAGGACAGTTACCATCTAGTCTCTAGCTCAAAAGCCTTAATGGTTTGTTTTGGTTTGTTTGGGTTTTTTTCCCTTTCTTAAGGTTGCAATTCAAAAAATCAAATAATATTTGCATGACACGACTTGTTTGGGAAGGTCATCATGCCACAGGACTCGCCTATTCCATCACTAGCGTAAAATGCCCGTCAGCCTGGTGGCAAGTGGATAAAAAAGGGAACTGGACATCTATTTAGTCAGACCACTGTGAAGCTGTCAAGTGTTCTGAAGACTACTGTACCAAAACTGCCTGATCCCACCTTTGGTGTAACCAGCAGAAAAACTGTTATTGGATTCAGTTGGTCATAGTCCATAATTCATTTCCCATAATTTCCACACATCTCCTTTTTCCCATTTCCACTTTGTCCTAGAGGGAGGACTGCTGAAAAGCCACAAGAAAAATTACTTTTCTGTTCTTTTAAGTACTTGTGGGATGGGAATTTTCAGGAATTTGATGATTTCTTCCCTGCAGTCCCAAACGACTCACCAAAAATGGCCCTTTACTGATATTCTCAGAGCCAAATGTTTTGAATAGGTTGGACAAACTTCAGTTATGTATCAAGTTCACAGGACTGATAGTCCCCAGGCCCTGTGATGAGCAGTCCCTATGCAGTCCTGAGCCAGAGTGGTGGGGCTACCTACACTGTATGAGGATCATGGGAGCAAACCACATCCTCCTCAGGAGCACACTACTGGTTTGCAGCATTATGATCTTTTCTAGGTCTTTGCCATTTTTTCAACATCTGAAGAATTCTTAAAGCAATTTTAGGTCCATGCTAAGCAAAGGTTGCCACCTTTGAATTCTTCTGTCTTTGCTGCCTTGTGTGTTGTTCCTGAGAACTTTTATAATGTTAAGAGACAGCAATGGCACAAAAAATACTCACCCTCTGATCACAGTAATTTTCCGGATAACTGTGACTTTCAGATCCATATTCTCCCACTTTCTATGTTTTCCATTGTTTTTTATTTTCTTTTTTCTTTTTTTTTTCTTTTTCTTCTTTTTTTTTATTTATGAAAAAGCTTTTAATTAACTGGTGCATTCATATGTCTATGTGAGTATCAGCAAGGTTTGTGGACTGGTAGGAGTGAATCTGCATAAGGAAACACCAGGTACCCAGGACCTAATGTCCATCCTATTCACACTCCAGGGTTATTCTACTCTGAACTAGCTCTAGTCTGGTCTTGCAAAGCCCTTTGTGGTGCAGCGCCATGAGGTGTGCTCCCAAAGCACACTTTCCACTGCAGTTTCATCTGGCAGGAAGCTGGCTTATGGTCTCCAAGACAGATTCCTGATGGGAACCAAAGCACAGTAACTGGTGATGATGGGAGATTTGCTTCAAAAGTTTATTCTTGATCCAAACAAAAGCCCTGGTGTAGATACACCCTGAGTGACCCGCTGGAAGGATTTGGAATGCATGAAAGAGGTGTCAGGTCGTAAACAGCTAATGCCCAGGATGGAGCATTGTCTCAAAGAGCTTGCATTGCTGGAGGGAACAGACAAAAGTTTTAAGCACTCTGAGAAGCCACAAGGCATCCTACATATTCACAGCAATGAGTTCCCGGTGAACCAAAGATGTTCATCTATTTCCTTCTCCATTGAAAAGGCAGTTCGAGTTAATTTTCCTCTCTCAAAAGTTCTGCTAGCAAGCTGGGGAAAATGCACGGTTACAAAAAGAAGCTCTGCTGGGAGAGGCATGTGTGCCTTTTCGACGAGGTAGGCAAATGTCTTAGAGCACAGGGGTCTAATACATGGTTGCACAATGTGATTTAATAAGAAACTGGAGTTTCACAGAGGGAGACCGTTCCGGTATAGTAACTGACACGTACAGCAGCTGCGCTCTGCTTTTCAGTCATTTTTTCCCCCCACCGTTTTAATGAATGTTTTATGTTATCTTTTCTTGCTGCCCAATTGTCCCAGCTCCTGTTACTGAACACAAGGGCCGCCTTTCACAACCTGTATCACTCCAGACTGACATAATATACTTATAATTCTGGAAATTCCAAGGCGCATATACACTTCATGGTAACTCCCTGGCAACTAAGCCCTCTTGGAGTTAGTAATTTTACTGTATTTCATTCCACAAAGGAAACTCTACCCCCAAAGGAAGCAGTAAGCTTTGGCCACCCCTATAGCTGATAACAATCCGAGACTTTAATCACATTTTTTTGACCCATTCTTGACTTTCAGGAATAACAACAGCTGCTGAAAGCAATACAATTTTTAGTTGTGCTTCTTTACCTTCCCCCTAGCAAGCGTCCTTATGAGGGGCTGAGAGATTAAATAGCCTTGAGGTAAATCAATCTCCAACAGCTGTTGCCTCCAGCATTCTTGACTGTCAGTGACTTCATTGAAAACGTATAAATGATCTTTCAACATGTTCACAAGTGGAGAAACGTGTCAACTGGGAAATCTCCCTCCTCCCAACACCATCTTCACGAGCGTACATGGATGGTTGAATAGCTTCTCAAAAATCCCAGTGGTTCCATGACATTTCCTTCTTTATCTCCTTGGTTTTGTTTGTTAATCTCTTCTTTAATGCAAAGATAGCTCTAAAAAGGATGAGCATAAGTTATGTTTTGTCAGCCTGAAATTCCCCTTTGAGGGCCGTTTGTTTGGATATGTAAATCAGTTTTCATAATGCAAGAGGCTGTGGCAGAACTGACTTGAGTACTGAAATCAGAAATGTGGACTGAAAACCAAATACAGAACTGGAGACCACCACAGGCAGTCCCCGTTTCTCATCAACGTAGGCAGCTTTTGCTTTGATAGGTGCTCTGTGACCCTTCCTGAGCACTTAAGACACAGATGGCACATGCCCTCTCTTTGCCTAAACAGGACCTCCCAGAACTGCTAGCTGGCACCATGTCTACTCAACACCATGTTCAAGACCAAGGCCCACAGCCTTCAGCCCATGGTCCAACTCTGCTTCCCTCGTGCTGAGGTGACGTTGGCACAGCTGCTTCCAGCCTGGCAGTGGGGACAGGAAGGGTCATGGAGGCAATGGACCAAGCGAATGGAATGAGGCTGATTCTTAGCAAGGATGGAAGGTTTGCATGTGTTTGACTCCTCAATCCACTATGAAATAGTGAGGTCTGGGGAATCTACTGCTCTAATGACTCCAGAACCCACAACAGCAGCTGTATACCTTGTGTACCTGAAGCTGCCCCTCATCCCGTTTACACCTTGATCAAAGTCTGTCTTAACTTTATTCTCATTTTTCATGCTTAGAAGGCTGTTAAACGAACTTAATCCTTTGATACCAGAAACTCGTTTCTGCTTTCTAACTAAACATATCTAGGCACGATTTGCATTCAGTTGCTGTTATAATAACCTTTATCTTTAAGTTTAAGTGGCTTTTGTCCATCCCTGATTTTTGGTGCTGGCTTTTGTGCATCCTTGATTTTTGGTGCATCCAAGGTCTCTCTTGCTTTTTCTTGTCGCCCTGTGACAGCCCCCGTTCAATAGAGCTGCTGTAGTAAGCTGGATCTGCAGGCTAGGACTGAGCAGCATTTTTCGTGGGGGAGAATCTCTGGCCCAAGAAAGTGTTTCTGTGAACTTGAACTACCCCCCAAACTTCAATTTGAATTAACAATCTGAGAACTCATTCCTATTGTAAAAATGCTGGTTTCCTTTATGTGGGAAATAGTGAAAACACCCTTAGAGGGACATAAGCTGGACATGTTTCACTTCCTGAAGATCCTGAATTGACAGATTCTTACTCGGTTATGGTTTTGCTCCTTCCTTTCTTCTGGTAAGGTGAAGTTCACCTTGTCTGGAATGCTCACGCAGGCACTTCCTTTCACTGAAAAGTGATATTGGATGCATATTCCCTTCTGAAGTCAAGAGAAAGTAAAGGATGTTGGTTAAGTCTCACTTATCCAGACATATAACTTGCCGTTGATATTCTGTGCCTGAAATCCTGGTCTCCCATCCATCGGCCGTGAAACACTGATTAGCTTCAACAGAGTGAATATTTCATACTGCAGGTTTAGCGGATCCGAACACTGCACGGTAATTAGATCTCTCGTAAAAATGACCAGTCCCTTTCACCGGAATCGTAACTCATTTAAGCACTTGGAGGACGATTATCTCCTCTAAAGCACTTTTTATCTCTACATCTTCAAGTGGCTTGAAAAGCAGACCGCAACATCATTTCTTCCATTTTGGAGTCAGCGAACTGCTGTGGCCGGTTTTGGGGACTCTCTGTCAACCAGTCCTTCCATAACTCTTGACCAAAGTGTTTTGCCACCTTGGAAGTGTTTGGTGTGATTCTGCTGGAATTACTGGGTTATCAGCTCAGGCTGGAAGCAGGGGCAGTTGTTGGCAGCTGTATGAAGTGTACTGAACAGGAGTGGATCTGTGCTCTCTTGGCGGAAGATTTACCAGGGTTTCAACCTTATCATGCTGCTGCACAGCAAGCGAGACTTTCACACTGGACAGCAGTCAGATTTGTGAGCTGGGCAATTTCTCTTGAAATCACCTTTATTTTCTACTACGGTGTGGTGCTGAGCTGAAAAAATGATGGGTGAGAGACCTGCACTGTCCTTATTGTCCTTTATTAGGAGATTTGAGGTTTTCTGAAGCTTTAATGAGGAAGGGTTGTCCGTGTTAATTTATACTTTGGGTTCACAAAATGTCTGAGCACTTCCTAGAGAGTGCTTCAAAATGAAGCTACCCTGAAGCCTGAATATGAATTGCACGGCAACTATTTTGACCTCTTGACCTCTTGGGGGGAAAAAAAAAAAAGAGGAAATTTTAAACTTTCATGATGGGATATCTCATGCCATGTGGCAGAAGAATTATGCTGGATGGGGCAGAATGATGGAGCAGAAGGACAGGACAATTTCATGCATTGATATAATACGGCTGCAGTGAAATTTTGCAGCAAACAGTTATTTCTTATGCATAGGGTTCTACCTGATTCCCCTGCAGCCAAACCACTGCCATCCCCAGCCATAGGATACCTATTGCATTATATCACAATTACTGGGTAAAGCAGAGAGCTGGATTGCCTGACTTGATGTCCTGCCGCTGATCAGGGGATGTCGGAGTTATTTATAAGAAGTGCAAAGAACTGCTCATTATGTTCCCACTAGCACAAAGAGCTCCAAAGGGACTTACAGCTGGCAAGTTTTACTGTCTTCATTTCGTTACACCAAGGGCTTGAAAACTTTGTCCTTGCGATATACATTTACTTTTCATTATTATGGTGGGAACAGGAGGAGACATTTACAAACTTCAGAAAATATGTGCAAGGGCTTCTCAAACTGGAGACGTTAAATTTTGTATTTGACACCAATTAAACAGCAAAGGCAAAGTCTTCATGGAAAATAGATATCCTGCCTGCATGGTTCAAATGCAGTGTCCGCAGTATATCTGCAAACAGTGCTCTTCTCGAGTACTTCCGTGAATGTCAAGGTGACTATGTCTTTCACCCAATTAATCCCACAACTCCCATTTGACTGTGCTCCCACTCAAAAGACCTCAGGCCAGCAGGCCAGATTTCTTCTAGTAATTAACCTTTAACCCTCCCAGTCTTTGCTTTTTCAATTGCCACCGATTCTGTGTCAGACAGGAGTTTTATGCTTCTCTTAAAGCTTATTCCACACTGGCTCTGGCTTGACCTTTGGAGTGTGTGCATTTATAAGGAAATGGTTTGAGAGAGACATTTTAACCACTATTTAAGAAAGGTAACATAATCCTTGCCTGTATCTCGAGGTGCAATTTTGTCCTCCTGACTACTTTTTATTTTGTCCTTTTCTCTGTGATATGTAGGAAACTATGAATCTGCTCACAATTGTTATCATCAGTCCGTATCTATTAGGAGCAAAGAGCTGTCATTGTGCGAGTTCAGAAATAGCCTAACGCTCTGCTCTATGTTCATCACCAGCAGTCACTACTGTGCCCGTATCGTGAATTAACTCGTGTGTGTGGAGAACCTCCTCCTGTATTGGACAGAATCAGAACAATTCGGCTATGTCTCCTGCTCAGTCCCTCAGTAACCGTTTCCTGCAGTTATCGATGGACAGTGGAAGTGGACCTGTGGAGATGCATTGCCATGCCAAAGGCTGTGGTCGTCAGCATAATGAAGCCCCAGATGACCATCAGTTTCAATGGTGGATAAAAGTCTGTTTTCAGAAACCCCAGGGGCATTTAGGTCTTCTGGATCCAGAGGCAGCCATTCAGGAAGAGAATTAGTCTGGCACTGCAATCCCTTATCTGAGTACCTTGTCTGAACTGCTCTTGTTTCAACCTATCCCTGTTGTCTCTTGTACTTCCACCATGAACCACTGTAAGGAGCCTGGCTCAGTCTTACCGACGACCTTCCCGTAAGCACAGGAAAGCAGCTAGTAGATCCTCCTAATGCCTCCCTTTCCCCAGGCTGAGCAAGCCTCTTCTCACAGGTTAAGCACTTCAGCTTGTGACCATCTTGGTCAGCTCCTGGGTTCTTCGCATGTTGGCGACCTGGCTGCAGATCTACTCCATGTGAAAAATGTCCCCAACCCAGCAGAGCTGTATTCGTAGCTGAGGGTGACTGCACAGGGGGGTTTTCTTCCCCAGGCAATTCATAACCACAAGGAGCTATCAATTACATTCTGACGTCAGAGATTCTGATCCTGAAAAAATCAGAGTCCATCTCCAAAGGGGAGACATAACTAAAGACAATGTCACGTACAAAGCAGCTGTTTCCACTGTGCATTTGTCCGTGAAGTCTTGAGGTGGCAGTCAGTTAAGCAAATTTGTTGGCGCTATTTTGTTCTGAATGGCAGCTATGCTTCCCTTAGCAGTATGATAATAATAACAAATCAAAACCAGTTCTTGCTAACTACTACTGTCACTAACGGGAAGATTCAGAATGGTCCGCACAGTCCTGGAAATTAATTCCTTCCCTGAAGCGTTTGAAATGGAGCTGGGAAAAATCTATACTGTGTTTTGTGAAGGAACTGCTGATACTAAACTACTGAAAAATGGTGGTAAGCAAGAAGTAAACTAAGTCCTTTAACTGCAGGTAAGTCTTTATCTTGAGCATAGGTCTTTTTGATAACTTCAAAGACCACTCATTTTCTTAGCTAGTACGCTTACTTTTAATGACTCACATTTCTAAGTAACAATAAAATCTTGTATTCCGGTGTTTTTAATGATTTTTTCTTTTAAGTCCAGTGAAAAATGTGCGTAAGTAGCATTTCATTTGCTTAGAAGTACGTTTGTTGTCCTGGAGTTTCATTTATCTTCATTAATACCATTGCAGACTCTTGCAGAGTATAGTTAGATGCACTTTTTCCCCTAATAGACAATTCTTCTGAGTTTGGTGTCGTGTATCTGATGAAATGCATGAAGTGCCCTTATCCTAAATGAATTTATTTTTGGGCAACTTCATTTGTCAAAATACTCCGATTCCCAAAATGCATATTCCTGAATATTTAGGGTAAAGAAGAAACTATCATATTTTCAGAAATCTTGCTTTCTTTTTTTTTTCTCTGTCATATTTCTCCTCCTGCTGTGGGGTGGGTGAAGGAAGGAGAATAAATGAGGCAGTGTCTCAAATTGAAAACCTCTCCTGTAAATAAGTTTCTCTCCATTCTTTGTTTCACCAGTAATGGACTTTAGTGGAATTATTTACGAGGCACCTAGTTCACCTCAATATAACCACAGACATTATTTAGACAGCAGCATAATTGTGAAGAGCATTTTCAGAGAAGTAAAGGTCACCGTCTCTAGCAAAGAGCGTCTCACCTAAATTAAGATCTGAGAAGGGAAGTCATGCGCCTTCAACCATTCCATAAGTGACTCAGAAGTGAAGGCGTATGCACAGACACTCTTGCAGCCCCTGCCTCTGGTTTTAAAGGAAAAGCTGGGAGAAGGACATGCATTTTGGAGAAGGAGCAATGCACAGCAAATGGAAGGGACTGGGGAGCGGAGGTGCTGAGGCACAGGGACGGCACAGAGAGGCAGAGGCCATTGGCTTGTTGGCCACTGGTAGACCCTGTGTGATGGTAGTGTAGGTAAGCCTAAACTGCTGAGCCCTGCTGCTAACTGAGGACCTGCCAGCCTTCCTTGCTTCTGAGCTGGGCGCTAGCGGCCCGTGCTGGACCCCACCGCTCTGCCACAGCTCCGCTGCTGTGGGTAAGCAAGCCTCTTCTGAGCAGCCGTTCAGAAAGCACTCTATACCAACCCGTTTCTCTTCATCTGGCTCATCATCAGATCCACATCATCACTTCCAGGAAGCTTACTTTTTTCCTGAGTAATTGGTACTGCTTAGGATGGCATAACAGTCCTTTATAGATATTAGCTTACGAATCAATACAATCAGGATTTCGAGGCCAAAATCTTTCCTGATTCACAAACACCACAATCTCATTAAAGCCAACGAATTTCCACAGAGAATCCATCGGGGCAGATTTGGCCTTAAGCTCTCATGTTAAGTAGGAAGCGGTGCTAGAGCAATGCCTCTTGGCGGAGTCCAGCCCTCCGTCACAGAGACAGACAAATAGCAAATGATTAGCATTCACAAACCACAAGAAGAAGCCAAAAATTCTTTTCTAACAGGATACAACGACCTTATTGCAGTAGATGTTTTCTGGACTAACAGTTGCAGTGCTCAGGCTGGTTGGGCTGGGGCCCATCTCCTGTTGGCTTGTCAGGGACAAACCCTTTGCAGGAGCCTGACTGTGCCTTTACTTACGGCAGCAAGAGGCTCGCAAGGGCTGGGTGCTGTGACAGCGGGCATGGGAGGTTGCCCAGAACCCAAATACTCTTCTGTTTCATGGCCTATAGTGTGAGTCCTTCTGTTGAAGCATCTTCTTTTGTGACTGGATGGCTCTGTTTACCCACCTTTTAAAAGGCTCCTTAGATAACATGCAGTGCAGGCTAGACCCTAGAGGGGACTTCAGCATTGCAGTGCTTGGCAAAGTGATTAGTGCATATGTCTAGGTAGTGACTTCTGGGCTACAGAATATGCTCCATGGGTTTGTCTATGCATTTTACACTGCATACCCCACAGACCAAAAAAAAAAAAAAAAAAAAAAAAGAAAAGAAAAATTTCTAGAAGAAAAGACTGCAACTCAGGACTCCTCTGCCAAGTGAATGATCTCACAAGACTGTGCAGCCAGGCTTATTTCTGCTTGCTTTACCTCACCCAAGAGTCTTGAACTCTCTTCCATGCAGTGGGCCAGCTTCAACAGGAAGCATGAATAATATGCCAGCTCCAAAATATCCTCTAGCCTTGAGTCTACAGGGATCTGTTGT
This sequence comes from Bucorvus abyssinicus, assembly GCA_009769605.1. Classification (NCBI taxonomy): domain Eukaryota; kingdom Metazoa; phylum Chordata; class Aves; order Bucerotiformes; family Bucorvidae; genus Bucorvus; species Bucorvus abyssinicus. The sequence goes on along the minus strand of CM020033.1, from coordinate 33,910,174 downwards.
CCTCAGAAAAACTCTGCCATAGAAACTAGGGTGAGGAGCACTTCTCTGGTGGGACTTAGTGTTGAAGCAGAGGGCCAAGTGCACAGCTCCATCACAGGTCCTTCTGAACTCCAGGGCTCCATCAACAAGAGTCCATGAAGGAAAGCCAAGTCATGTACCCAGGCACTGGGACTTGAATCTCCATGCTGGTCCGAGGCATAGTTTAGATGCAGCTACTCTGTTCTGGAGCTTGTGAGAGTTGGCGTGAGGCCTCTTACGCGCCAGTTGGCCTCAACAATACAGAAACCCTGGAATATTTGTTTATATGTACATCTAATGTTGATGATGAAGATGAACAGGCTAAGACACTGAAAGCTTTCTATTGGCTGTTAAAAGACCGTAATGGGTCAGCTGAGACCAGAGAGCTAAGTTTTAGGCGGATAAAGTCAGAGCGATAAGCTCCCATTGATTATCATGAAGGCTAATTTGGCATGATGAGATGATTTATGGCCAGCAGACACAGTCCCACAGCAGGAACAGTGCTGTCAGCTTTGTGTTCAGTCCCAGAATAAACTCTGTCAGGAGCTGATAGCCTGCCGTGGAGCACTTAGGTTTTCTCCAAAGGAGTTCCCCAGAGGCACACGCCTTGCAGTGTTCGCTGGCAGAAACACTTGACCACTCGAGTGTGAGACAACAGTGCAGGAACCTTTATCAATGTACACATCTCAAGCAACTGTCAGAGAGCAGTTGGAGCAATTGGTGGCCAGGAGGAAGATGTGCAGGGTATTATAAAGAGCTAATGGAGAAACTTGAATAACATTATGCAAATTTGGGCTAACAAAAACACATAGCAGTGAAAGTCAGAACATTTATACATGGCTCCTCCCTCAAGTCACTTGAGCTTCCCCGCAGTCAAAAGCAAAGAAGGTACTCTGGTAGCTCAGTTGCTTTGAAAGGGCATCATGGCTGAATCCCATTTCTTTAAAGTCCCACAGATAAACCAGAAGACAAAGGCACTTCGAGGATGCTGCAAGCACATGGCCAGAGACGTTTGAATTGAAGCAAGCAGCCTTGGCTTGCTGATGTATCACTTTCCCTCCCTGGGCTGGTGGTTGAAAGCTAAGCCACCGGAAAGAAACAGCATGCAAGAGAGCAGAAAATGTTACAGAAAATATTACTTCTTCACCTGCAAGTCCACATCCAGCAGTAGTGAGAAATGGCAAAAGATGGGGACGGGGATGGGGAGAGGCAGAGGTAGGTTTCAGAAATTATCAAAGGCAGGGGAAATAATCCACACAGGGGAATGGAGGGACAGATTCACAAAGGATGTCATCCAGCATCCTTCTGTAGACTCTGAAGGAGCATGTGTGGACCCTTGGAGAAAGGAGGACATCAGAATAGCATATATGCAAAAAGTATATGGAATAAAAATGGGTGCTCCTTCTTACCACTACTGTTAGTCAACAGTCTACAGACTTCTAGTGGCATGGAGTGACTGAGTTTGCAGCTGAGAAGAAAACATTTTCCTAAGTTATATTGAATGCTACTGGGAGACTGACCCTACCAAAATCGAAATAAATGTGTACGTAGATAGCCTCCTTTTTAATCCTCTCCGCTTGAAATTACACGCCTGAATTCCTGCTCAGGCATTCACATTATCTAGTTTTAAACACCCACATTCAAAAATACTGGTCTGAAAATACTTTCATAGGAGATGATTGGCAATTCTGCTGGAGAAGACAGGAATTGTCCTGAGGTATCGAACCGGCATGTTCTGTGTTAAGGAGGAGTGTATTTAGGGACAGAATGGGATACCTGTGTGACCGTGTTCCCTAACACCTATAGCACTGCCTGTCGTCACTGAGATCTGTATGAGCTTGCTACTAGCTCGTTACCTCGTACTCAGTGCTCTGTCACCAGCATGGCCTTGCTGCCTTGCTAGCCGGCTGGGGCATGTGGGGTCATCCCATCACACCGGCTGTCTGAGCCTCAGGGTGTTCAGGTATTAAGCAGAGAATAGGAAGCTCTTGAAGTTTGCAGATAATAAGCATTATATCCGTGCAAGGTATTTGCAAAAAGGTGGAGACTGTCAGAACATTGACTGGTGCCAGACCTAGATCAGCCGTTACTGGGCTGCGCAAGTGCCGTCCCTCTGGGTGCTTCCAGAAGCAAGGAGAACGTAACGGACTTGAGGATAAGCTTTCCTTCGGTACTTAGCGACCTTACCGGCAGTTCAAAGGGATCCTGAAACATCCATTCTTTTCTTTACACAAAGTATTCACATCCTTCCTGCCCACTGACCACCAGCCCCTCAACTTCCTTCTCTTAATAACCTTCTAGATCATTTCTTGTTACAGCGAACAGACCCCGAAACAATGACTGCTGTCACTGTGCTAAGTGCGGTGTAAAAATAGAGCAGGAGGCAAACCTTTCCTGGAAGAGATCAACAGCCTTAAATAAATTGTGGAAGGGGAAGCCCTGGGGAGGAGGATGGAGTGACCTGCCTGATTACAAAACCAGTCAGCGGCACAGAGAGAAAAGGATGTGCAGATTCTTACCCTTGGGCGTCGAGTGGAGTTTTTCATTTAACTTGATTTGTTTCTGTTACTCGTTCTGATGAACACGTTGTCCCTTCTTTCCCCAGACCGAGGGCACCTGCCCCATGCGCCGGCAATTCCACAACATTTTCTGCCTGAAAGGAGAAGACTGGCTCTTCCTTCTTCCCCCTCAGGTTGTGTATGCAGCTGTGTCACCAGATCTTTAATCATGGTGACAAGCAGCGAGGCTCTATGCAAATGTAAGCAAATACAGTTTGACATTTATATGAAGATGATTAAGACAAGCATTGGAGGCTGTTTCGAGGGTGGAAGTTGTTGACACTATTAGTACAAGAGAACATGGAGATTTAACTAAGCAATACTCCCAAGTCTGAGCTGACACGAGTTCAAAGATGGAGCAGCCTTGCTGGCCAGGTGGTTAAATACATTAAAGAGCAGCATCTGGCTTAAGATCACTCTTCGCAGAAGACACCTGCTTTTGTCCTCCTTCTTCCACCATCTCGTCTAACAGATCTTTTGCATCACGTTAAGCCTGGTATTGGTATTTTTGTTTATCAGTTCCCCCCCTGTGAATTTAGAGAGACAGAAAGGAGTTACGAATAGCTGCCACTTGGAAACCCCAGGACATCTGTTTCTTGATCTAAATTCTAGCAAAGCATCTTTCTGTTGACTTCAGCAGGGACCACCTTATCCTATTTATACAGCATCTAACACAGCTGTAGGCAAATCTCTGAGGAACTATGTGGGCACTCCCGTAACACCACAGCAGCAGTAAAATAATAATAACGTCTCTGAATCAGATGTATTTAACAGTACTAGCTGTATGGGTATGGGTTGTCCAGCTCCTCTTTTCCTGAGGGTGATGCTGGTTGTTACATTTCTATTTCTAACCTGAATTGAAGGCAGAGAAGCTGAATACTAAAAGAATGTTTGCACAAGTCTTTCAGACATGTCACGATTAAATGCCCCTCTATCACCAGATTAAACCCCTTTCTGCTTCAGTCTTTCTTCAGAGATAGTTGCAATGTGTACCCTTTCATTTGTAATACCGTCCTCCAAGTGGTCAACGGTGGAGGAGGCACGAGGATAAGGCTTACACCAAGATCCTCTTAGTTTTGTGAGGCCCGCCGGGCACTCTGGGTCTTGTATGCACAAAAGTCAGTCTCAGACAACTCACTTCAGTGAAATGACTTTATTACAGTTTATAGTGATTGACTGGAATTTGTTTAGATTTTTTTTTTCTGTTATCACAGGTAAGAGAAGAGATCAGTCATGAATCCTGAGTCATCTTCTTTATGACTAGAGAGTCACCTGTTCTCCTCCAGCTTACTTTATTAAACTCTTTCTCAGTCCCTTACGTATCATTTCCTGCAGAGGTAGACACAGTGGGAAGCTATCAGTTATTGGGTGTTTAGATCCTGGCTGTGTTGCAGGGTCCTTTATTAGAAAGCATTTGCTTTTTCTCAGGGGATTGGTAGAACAACCAAGTGGCTGAAAAGTGTTGTCACTTTTGGCAAAGCCAGTGAAACCTGCTGTGCTGGGTATTCATCTGAGGAGACTGTCGTCCTCCGTGTTTTGTGCAAACAAGTGAGGTTTTATCATCCTAGAGTCACAAGGTGTGAGCCATCCTAGCTGATCTGTAAGAAACATTTGTGCTGTTTCTAACCGTTTATCGTGCAAGTTTCCCTTTTTGTCAGTCTTCTCTATCTTCTTTCTGAATGCCCTACACACTTCAGGACGAAAAATAACTGCTATGGATATGATCGTGGTGTAACATACACAACAAATCTCATTTATTTTTTTAAAAGTCCTTCAATTCCCATAAGGTGAGCTTTTAAAAGGCCTTATCACTCATTGCCTGAGACGCGTGTCAGCACAACCAATGGTGAACATTCCTCTTGCATTTAACTGTCTCATCTCCTCCTCATTGCTTTGTGCCCAACGATCAACAAATGCAGGCGTGTTCCTGAACGTACGCTGTGTTAGTGCTTTAACGAGTCCATGGGAACGTGTCACCAGCTACAAGCAAGAGATAGGCCTGGAGAAGCCAAAGGGGAAGAAAGGCAAACTCCAGACTTCCCTACCCAGCCTTTCTCTCACTCACCTGTGAAACGGTGACAAAATACAGGTCCTCCACTTTGACTCTTGACTTTAACACCTAAGCAGAACTGTGTGCATCTCAAGCAGCTGTGGTTTACCATCCAAGGAACCGCTGTTCAGTTGGTACAAAAGTCCTGGTCACCGTGGTGTGTCAGCTAGCTTGCAAAATGCATTCTGACCATGGGCATGAGATCCCTCGCTGTACGCATGGAGTTGCGAGCTAAGAGAATGGATTTATAATGATATAATTACTTTAGTACGTGGCTCAGAAAATGTTATGGAATCTGCTTTTCTGAGGGATGTTGAAAGTACTGTGTCTCCTGCGTTGATTGCATAGCACAAAGAGGTGTACCAGGCTAGAAAGCAACTCAAAGGTTTAAATAAACACCACCATACTATGCACTTGAAGGCAATAATAGGACAATGACTCATGGCCCAAAAGTAACGCTGAGCCTGTGAGGTAATAGATTGAAGGACTATAAAGAGATAAAGTAACTGAAGGTATAAAGACAGGCATTCACTCCGATGTAGCACTTACCTTTTCTTACAGAAATGTACTTCCAGAAAGCAATTCAGCCTGTCGTGGATGAGGGAGGTGAAATGAAACTCCCTATAGATATTCCTCACTTACTCTTTGAACCAGTGAGAGCCGTGACAATCAGCTTTGATTAGACAACCATCCTTAAGGTATTAGATCTCATGAAGAAGGGTGATCGAAAATGCTGAATAGTATTTGAAGAATATTCAGGATGAAGAAAGAACAACGAACTATTCCTCTGGAACACATGTACGATCAAGAAAGGTAACAATCACAACAAAGGTAGTCCACTGAATACACCTTTTTGCTGTGGCTGTGTGACTAAAGGATATTCTTTCAAGGTTACAGCTTAAAGATGCTTTTTTAGATCACTGACCCAGAATAGCTTTGCGATGTTTCTAAAGTAGCTGTTAGAATCTATTACAGTAGATAGCTTAGGGAAACTTTAGTTCACAAATCAATGTCCCAATAAAATCAAATAAGTCCTTTCCTAGTTGTCATAGTTTACTCTATCAAGGCCCTACTTAATGTAGTTTTAGTTGGTGTGTCATTGATCCAATTGATTGGAATGACTTCTCTTGAGCTTTTAATATACACTAGATCTTTGTGGGGGAGAGGCATTCAGCCTGAGCACTGGAATGTACAGTAAAGGGTAATTCTAGTTAGTCAGGGAAGTGATTTATTTGGTGCTTTTTTATGTCTGATTTCAATGACTATGAGATTCGTTATGATATCACACACATGGATTAAAACCAATTGTACCTTCACTGAAGGTAGAAAGGCTATTGGATGTTGGACTAGTATAAATAAAGTCAGAAGAAAGTATTGAGTCTTTTGTGCAAAAAAATAGATTCTATTATCCATGACTTCCCTTACAGATGGATCTGTACATCAGATACAGACCCTAATTGTTCTGCCCCGCTCTGACGGAATCACCACCATGGCTTGGCTTCGCGGACGAAGATTTGGGAAGGGCTTTAAACGTGAGTACACCCTTCAAGCCTGCGCGGTGGATTTTTTAGGTGAGGCGCAGCGTGCGCGAGACTGGCCCCACCCTTTACACCTGAGGTTCATCTGCCAGGGCCTAGCGAGCTTGGACGGTGACTGCGAAGTCCTCAGGTCGTAGGTTTGGTTAGAGTATCCTTCTCTTAGGTGGATGGCCTTACAGGGCTAAACGAGCTCCATCTGCCCGGGTTTGGAGTTAGAGTTGTCCTTCTCCTAGGATGGTTGCCCGAAGGCTAGTGAGCCCATCCTGCCCGTGGACACACTTTGTCTGACCCTTCAGTTGAGACCTGTCAGGCTTGGGAGACCCTACCGGAGGCATATGCCACCACCAGCATAGCTCTCAACTTCGCAAGGGCACGCAAGCTCTTTCCCCACGGCAAGGGGGTGCCCGTGAAAGAGTCTGACGGAATAAAGCAGCTGTGAAAGATGTGTATCTGGTTCCCTAAAGCAGGGAGGGAACTTGCAGTGGCGTTCACTTTAACTTGCGTCGTCATCTAACTTCTGTCAGAAACGAGACTGGAGAAAGGAGGTGGAAAAGTCACTTACAGCTCTTTTGCCCTTGTATCTCTCAAAGTCATCTTGGATGTGGTTTGTGGCTGGAGTGGTAGGAGGATGTAGTAAGCCATTTATAACAAACTTGTTCTTCACTGTATTATTTTAGACATTCTAACCGTGGATTAGTCAGTGAAAGGAAAATCCGTAGGGCCTTTGGGGTGTTCTGGATTTCATTTACTGTTGCTGTGTACACCTGCAGAACTCCAGAAGCAGATGAAAGCTCTAGGAAAAATCTCACAAATGGTTTTATGTCCACCAGTCCACAGCTGAAGAAAAAGGCTGGGTGAGTGAAGGTATGAACAGTTTCTTGTACCACTCCTAACTGGACCAATTATTTGAACTGTTATTTGAACAGTTAAAGAGCTGGGTGTGTGGAATTAGGTATAGCCTAGCTTGGATTTAGGAGTGAGCCATAGACATTCTAGGGAACTCTTATGATGTGACGCATCTCACCTGATTTAAACCATCTACAAGTTAAACATCTAGTTTGTTGGTCATCTAGACTCCCTGCAGACCTTCTGAGATAGGAAGGTATGGCTGGTGACAGGAACCTCTCTCTGGAGTTGCCTGTTTTCTCTGCACTGATGGCAGGAGAGATTAGGCACCTAGCTGTTAGCCTCCGCTCCAATGGGAATGGTAGATGTTAGTAACTGAAGCTAAGGAGATGCTCCCACAACCTGATAGAAACATACTGCATTTAAAATAATTTGCTTCCCATCCTAGAGTGGGAAAGGGTGTGGGATGAGGCAAAGAATTTTGTTTAAGCAAAAGGCTATAAAAATCTTAAGGCAAATTCCGATAATTTTCAAGCATAGGCGAGACAGAATATTGGAAAATCCCAAATTGCTTACAGCTTTGTTGTCGAGATAAAGAAAAATTTTAAAAGTTTTTCTAAAGTTTACTTCTTCGATTTTGAGTTTGGCCAAATTCCCTGCAGCAGTTTGAGGGGCCAGACCTAATTTAGGCAGAATGCTTCAAAGATGGCTTAGACTGCCTTAACTTTTGGTCTGTAAAACTTTAATTAATAGCTTAGAAACTTTTTCTTCTCAATAGCAGCAGAAGGTTATAAAAGCAAAAAGCTGTATCGTCTAGGGATGCTGACAGGGGTAAATTTATTTCTGGCCGTGAACAAACATGAAATTAAATCAACTGCACGTGTTGAATGCTTGGCTGAGTCCATCAGTGTCCTGAGAACAGTGAGGGAAAAGATGGTGGAGAATAGGCAACAGATTCTTCTTTTATATAATTAATAATCTAGGGGGGGAAATGAGGAAAACATGAAGACATTTTCTTCATCAGAACTTCTTCACAAAGTCTTCCCAGCTCTTACAAAAGTAATGAGGGCGCGACACAGGACAGGCAGCATCCGTTCAGGTCCCTACCCCTCCTAGTACACCGAGCAGAAGGGTAAGAAAATTATGGAATAGCTTGAACAGTGAGCTGGTCCCTGAAATACATCAGCCATTACTGCCTGGCAATCAGAAACCCGTGCTCGGTAGACATCTTTGTGCTCTAAAATGTTCCTTGGTTTGATTCCTATGCCTTTGTGATACCAGGTTACCGGGAACAACAGGGCTCAAAAAGTGTGGTCCTGCAATCCTGCAAGATAAATGACATTATGACATGCTTTTCCTAGAGGGGACAAAGAAGTAGAGAAAACCTTGGGAGTTTCCTTAGTCCTTTAGTCCGGGTCATTGATGAACTTGACTTTCATGTTTACCCCATGGTTTGATCTGAACAGTAAACTCACAGAAGATAAGAGACTAAGCTTTTCCGGGCAGAGATTGACTTTGCTGTGTATAGGACCTACCAAATCAGCCATGTTTGGGGCCTTTTCAGAAATTACTGTAACAGCAAGGCTGGTATTGACCTAGCATGTGCCAACTTGGTTTCCCAAAATCACGGCATTTTGAGATGTTCTAGATAAGTTTAAAACAAATTATACCAGATCTTTTAATTTATTTCAGTTTTTGATGCTTTAGGGTTTATTCTGATCATATTTTTCATCTTTTAGTGATAATTTCAAGAGCAATAAATTTAAGTTTTATTTTATGAATGACAGCTATGATTCTGCGTTCACAAGACTCCAGGATCTATGGTATTAAGTAAAATGCCAATGTATCATCATGAAATTTCTAGCACTGGCAATTATGTGTTGGGAAAGCAGAAGAAGATGAAGACTCCACCTTCAAATTAATATATAAATGTACATTGCAAAGAGGAAGTGTTAACGGCTTCTGAATACCGAGATGACTTGAGTGTTATGATTTTGTGTCAGCCTTAAAGGCAAGATCCACTCACTACTGTATATAACATTTAATCAAGTACAAATGGGTTTGTGCTATTCCTTCTTCCTAGCTCCCTGTCTCTTTGCTTTATGCCTTGGGGATACTTCCCCTCCTCTGCAAGAATATTAAAGTAAATATATATTCTCAGATTTCAGAGAGCAGTAATTACAGAATAGAGAGATCAAATTTCCACAGCTTGTAATTTTCATTACTTCATCCCTTGCTCAGTGATGTGAACAGACAAACTCCGAAAAACAGCTGAAGCCTACTGCGGGGGGCTGATTTTACCCTGAGAAGAGGAGGGGGGCATGAAGAGGGGTGGAAAGGGCTTGTGAAAAAATTCAGATGCGCAGAAGAGGTGGGGAGAGACAGAGGGAGGGATGCAGCAGAAGGAGATGGTTTTTGACACAAACGCAGAGAATTAACTTCTCTTTTGATCACCAGGCCCATCAGCACCACAGTTACACTGGCTGGAGGAGGAAAAATTGGTGGTGAAAGAGTCCCCTCCCTTTGCCCTTTTGGGCTGCTATCGGGTATCGTGTTCTCCTGTTTGCACACATGGCAGTGTTATTCCTCAGAGAGAGAACTAAGAGAATGGGCAGCAGCAGGTTTTGAGGTATGTGCATTTGAAAACGAGCAGAAATTAAAAGGCAGTCATCACCCATCTGTAAGCTGCTGAAATGCCCCTGCCTTCCCCCTTCCCTTTGAATTCAGCTGAGTTAGACGTTCCCATACATTTCCGTGTGGTCATCCCCAAGGATCTGAGGGGATTAGATGGTGATTTAAGCCCTTGGTTCCTTCATTCCCATCAGCACCGTCTGTGAAGGGAAACGATCCCTCCAGATCTCCGCTTGGCTCAAGGCATTCCCCACTTTCTCTCTGAAAGTCCTGCTCTGTCCAGAGTGGGAGGACAATGCGCACATGAGAACTGCTGCAGGAGGGCGAGTCTAATTTAGTCGCTCTGAACTTGGTCTTCTTGTGGTCCCAATCTTCCCTCAGTCATTTGGGAGTCCTAAAGGACAATGGGCCATGTTGAATTTAAACCCCCAGGGACTTGGTAGAGCAAGGCAGTAGTTTTGAGGGTTCTCATAGAAAAAAGGACAAACCATAATTCAAGCTAGCTGAAAACTCTCCATACAAATGTGTATTGCATTTTGAAGTGCCTGCGAGTCCTCAGTCCCGGACCTCAAAGTCCCTCATCACCAGCAAAGGAAAACGCAGAACAAAAAGACTGTCTCAGGCTGCAGCTCAATGAGTCGTTTAACGCAGAGACACCCAGTGTTTGGACAACCAAGTCCTCTGGAGGAAGCAGTCAAGGTTCCCTCCTGATAAAGGGTTTGAAAAATAAAATACAATTTCCTGCACTGGGAAGCATTTCTCCTGCGCTGGGCTACACGGTACCCACATGGAATTTGGAATGCGCACAGCTCACCTCTGGCAAATTCCACTCCATGAAACACCAGTGGATCCCACAACACAACTGATGTCCTTGTCCTAAATTCCCTTGTCCCATCAATGCCTACTCCCCTCACTGGAGCCTTCCTTTCCTTCCCTTCCTCTTGCATGGGGTTCGTTACTTGATGTCTTGGTTGATACGGCTGGTTTCCTCCCTCATCTACACGGACACAGAGATTTACAGGATGGGATCTGCCAGCATGTCCACTGCAGTTTACAGTTGTGGTTTGTCACTCTCTCCAGGTTCAGTCTTGCTCTGAAAACTGTTCAGCGTTACAGATGGGGGAAAAAAGCCCTTTGCCTTATTCATTAGTCATAGAAAATCCCTGACCTCTGTTACTACATTTTCATTTTGTTTGAGATCTTGGCCCATCAAGAATGCATGTTTTCATGTGTATGTACAGTCACAGGTAAAGTCAGCATCCCTCCTGTCATGCAGGACTGTCAGGCCTCTTGTGATGGACATGCAAGATCTATTTGACTATTGCCTTGCACTTACAGGTAAGAGAACACCTCACATCTTCCCAGCAAAGCAATATGGCATCTCCTCCTATGCCATGCTCTGGTGGGCAGCAAGTTGGATCATGAAGTTGGAGATAGCTCAAGGTACTGAGCTGCTGCTGGATGTCTGCCACTTTGAAGGTCTTTGTACTTATGTGGTCTGTTGTAGGACACCATGCTAGACCTCTCCGTGAGCTCCCACACAAACCAACGCAGCACATGCATCCCTGACACTGTGTGTCTCAGCATACAGTTTGGATCCTGCCCTGATACATCCTATCGCTTGCAGCGCAGTTACCTGGTGACTTGAATTCAGGAAGAAACCTATATAAAAATGAAACAGATTAACACAGCAAAGGCTCAAGCTGCAGATAGGGAAGCAGAAAGGGCGGACTGAGTGGTGGAGGACAGGAATACCTGAGCTGGTATCACCAGCTCCAATGTTGGGAGGTATGTGACACCACGGTGTCAGGTACTGTCAAGCTTGTCCCACATAGTGTCCTCCATCCTGTATGAGAGCCATAATAAAGGAGGGGAGTGGTTGTGGATGGGTGTTCAAGGCTGTGATTTCTCATGCATTTTGTTTAAATGCACCAGCTTCTCTTGGGGGTGACCTTCACAGCAGCTAAATTCTCCCCGATTTGGGAGGATCAGCAGTTTTAGAAAGGAGAGATGGATACCACAGGGCTCACCACTTAAAAATCTTTTAAAAATCTTTAAAATCTTTAAGAATCCAATCTTTGTCCACCCTTGCCAAAGAGGGGGGAGGAGGAAAAGGAAGCAGAGGATGGGTATGTGTAAGGCATGCTCCCCCTTCCTTCCTGTGAACTCTGGGCTGTAGGAATGCTGGGCGGGAGGGCTGGCTGCTACGAAAGAGCTCTGCTCAGCGACAAGGGGCCCGATAACCCGGGGGTACCGCGCCGGAGCGCCGCCCGCCCGGGATGCTGCGGCGGGGCGGGCGGGGAGAGGTTTCCCCGCAGCCGTCGCGGGCAGAGCTGCTCTTCTCTGCGCCCCCGGAGCATCCTCCGAGCCGCGAAGAGAGCGGCGGGGGGTGGCAGAGGGGGCTCGAGCGGGGCGGGGGGCTTCGGGGCGGCGGGAGCTCCCCGTCCCGGTCCCGGTCCCCGTCCCCGGGGCCGCCGCTGCCGCCGCTGGATGGCAGCATGTCCCCGCCCAGGGACCCGCCGGCCACCCGCCCGCCTCCTGCCTGCGAGAGCCGGGCGGAGGGAAGGAGGGAGGAAAGAATAAAAATGGCAAAAGTTAGTGTTTTCCTTTGCCAGAGCCCTCTTTAAAAGCAGAATGAAAAGATAATTGCTCTAGATTTTTTAAAGTATTCAGTGTTAAATGTCATGAAAGAAAAAAAAAAAGAGCCAACGGATGTACCAGAGTTTTTGGACGCTGCTTCCCCAAAGCACTGGCTTGTGTCTCCTGTGGCTGCTTCCCCATCGCTCAGCCTTGCGTTGAGGGCAGGGGGCATCCTGACACACAGGCCTGAAGAAGGACGGCTGTTCTCCCAAACCAAGCTACGGAGCTGAGAGACAGGGCTTCTACCACAGAAACGTGCCCTGCGTGTAGAAACCCAGCAGGTCTGAGTCGGCTTTTTATGCTTGGGGCAAGAAAGAAGGAAGAGGACACACAGGTCTTGCTATAACCTTCCTCTTGCCCTTGCTCTTCGGCAGCCTGGGGCTGTCCACCGCTTGCAGCATCTTTGAGAAGAGACTCGACAGAGTGCTATGGGCAGCAGCTTCTTCCACGCCCAGCCTGCCTCCAGGCTTTCCCAGCCAAAGTGGGGATAGAATCAAAACCACCCAACATCACTCTGTCCTGGCTCACCCTGCGAAAGGAGCGCTGTGCTAGGCAGGACCTGTGCTGGGACACGTTTACTCCCCTTATTCCCTTCTCCTAGCTGCCACTGGCACTTTTTGCTCACCAGTGACCACAGCTCACCCCCTCATCCCAGACCACACAGCAAACCTGTTTTGCCACAGGGCGGTAGCAGCAGCCAGCAGGAGTTGGACCTATTCGTCCTGACCCTGCCCTTTAGACGGGCTCGAGAGGGTCAGCGTGCTCTTCCTTGCCCATGCCCTTGCCATAGCCACCTTCTTACGAGCTGTTTCTGTCCCCTCAGCTAGGTCACCTTATGTTGCCAAAGCTGCAGAAAGGGTCTTTAGTGCAGTTTGAAAACCAGTCCAAATTATCCTTAAATTACCATTTGTGCTTATAACAACACGAAGGAATGCACCCCTTTGCCCCTGGGCAGTAGCCCAGCCTGCCTCTCGCTTCCTCATCCTCTGCCACTCTCCACTACATCAGAAGTGGCTGCCAAAATCAGGATCACACCGGAGCCATCCCAGATTCCGCCCTGAGCTCCGAGGGCCGGGGGGATGTGTCTGACAGCAGCTGCTTAGATTGAAGGGCATTAAACTTAATTAACTGCAGTCTCGGAGGGCAGAAGCTGGAGGTGTGTGAGCAATGGATCACCCTGTTCTCTGCTGTGTTGATCCCTCTCCATGATCAAATCATCTGATCTATATGATTCCCTTTTTATTTCTTGCCCAGACAGATGACTTGTGACAGTGCTGAATAAGGGAATGACCTCATGAATTTCTATGTCTTGCATCATTCAGGTCAGATCTGATGTCCTTGAATCTGCAGTGGTTTGGAATGTGAGGCTCAGTCAAAGGAGCTCTGAGGCTCTTGCACACCTTAGCTTCACCTGTAAGGCTTGTGTCTCATGCTAGGAGAGCTGGAGTTGACAAAATTGACCAAATACTGACCTGATAGCAATGGGATTAATGACAGCACAGAAAAAGCCATCCTCTAGCCATCATGCCAGTCGTCATCGCCAGCAACTGCATGCAGACCTCGCCTTTGGCACACAAGGCAGGGCTATTGTCGGGTCACGGGGAAAGGCTCAGACCGGATAATCCACAAACTGGACTAAGCAGGTCCTGAAGCAGGAGGGGCAGTGGAAGAAAGGGGCTGTGCTGCAACTGCAGGAAGCACAGACGGAGATGCCAGGAGGCAGCAGAATCTGGGACAGGAGGAGTTGGCTTTGTGAATCTCATGCTTCGCGTTTCAGCCTTGGCAGGTCTTGAAGGGGAGCCAAATGCTGCGTATGTACGACACATCTGAGGACAGTGCTTGGCTCTCCTGAAAACCTTCCGGGGTGTGGTTCAAACGCTCTCCTCCTGTAAAAATGCAAAGGCACTCAAAACTGCTTCATCTGGGTGTTCTGCCGTTCCGCTTGCCTCTGAAATGCCAGAAGTAGCCTCGAGGGAGAGCGAAAACTGAAAGGAAAATGTTGCAGCTTTTTAGAGCATACCAGCTGCAGTCTGGAGGGGCGGCTGAAACCTTACTGCTGCACGCAGCCGGTGGTGTGAGGTGCCTGCACGCCCCTTGTATAAAGCAGCTATAAAATCATGGAAGAGTGAACAGACGAACAGAGGGAGCACGCTAGCCTCCAGAACGGCAAGCTCCAACATGCTCCCAGCCCAGCGAGGCAGCTTGCTGAACAAGGGATATTCAAAGTTTCAGCCTTCTCAGCACCCTCCTTGCAGTTGTTTCAAATGAAAGGCTCGTCACGATTTTTAAGCCGTGAGAGCTTTGCTCTTCGTGGAGGCTCCCTCTCTGTCTTCCCTGACCTGGTGTGGCTTTATAAAGTGGCAGGCTCAGCCTTAGGAGGACCCTTTCCATTCTGTGGCTCTGCCCCACTCATGCCAGCTGAGTGGGGATTAAAAATAGCTCTCCAGGAAAGTTTTAACAGGTAACATTTGACATCTGCACCCCCAAACTTCCTTGCCATCACAATGTCTAAAATTTTGCCTACAAGAGCCTGCTGAAGTCTCCCATCTTTGGCATTGTGCTCTTAGGGTGCAACTGGACATCAGAGCTGAGAGTTGCCTCAGGCCAGTACTCTAACAGCAGGGGAGTTAACAAGTACTAAAAGGAAGAGTCTGGGAGGGAGGAAAACGGGTCTGGGTGTTTCTGTATGACTGCTGAGGTCAACTATCAACTCCCGACTTGAACGGCTATGCTGGACAGTTTCAACCCCAGCACGTTAGAGAGACTGCCTGTATTGACATTGTCCCCCAACTTCTTTAACCCCCCCGCCACGCTCACCCACGCCAGAGCTCAGCATCCCACAGGAGCGACTTTTACAAGAATGCGTGGCCGTTCCTTCAGTCTGCGCACGGTTCAGATTCCTGAGTGAAACTCTTCAGTCACTTTAGTGAGAATCAACTTATTTCTGAAGCATTTGACTTTTGGTTATGACCCCTCACTGCATTCCTCCTGAAAGAAAAGGACATTTCCATATGTACAAAGGCAGATTTTAGGTGACTTCCCCGGTCAGAACTGAGGCATATGTAGCGTTTTAGATGCTTCCAGGTGGCAGAGGCTGAGCAGAGGGTGTGAATCGCAATCTGCAGGTTGGATCCCTAGGTGGGATCCAGGCTTGTGCATCCTTTGGTGGTTGTGAGGCAGGGCCATTCGCCATTCCCGAGGGCAAACGTTGGAGCATCGCAGAATGCAGCGACAGGGATGAGAACAGCTGAGTAATGATTCCTGCGTTCTCTTCAGTTGTTTCTGTTTTCTGAGTATCGGTATTGTTTGTGACTGTTTGCAAGAGGAAGGTTTTCTGATATTCCCGCTGATGTCGGCTGAGCATGGGGGTAAATGGTGATTTAGAATGGAAACCAGGAAAAATCCAACCCTAGGGGTTTTTTTGTCCTAGTTGGAAAAGAAACAAAACCCAAATTACTGGCGTCAAAAATAACTACATCCTCTTGGAACCTCAGCACAGCGTACTGAGTTCAATTCCCCCAGGTATAAGACATTGAAGTACGTACTGATTTGCCTATCAAAAGAAAGAATGAGTACGCACATGCCGGGGTGAGGTGCTGAGTGGTGAAGGTGTCTTGCTGTGGAATGGAAACTCTGAGTCTTGCGGCAGACTCGTGCCAAAGGCCACTCTTCTTCTCTCCAGCTGTTCCAGGGCTTGCAGGGTAGGAAAGTTCGAACAAGCCAGATGCTGCACTAGTCACAGGGTTCCCTTGAGCCCTCTGGATGTACGTTAATATTTCTAGCCCACACGGTACACAGGCTCGAGACCTTTGTCACAGAGGCTGAGCTAACGTGAATAAAGAGGCTTTGAACCGCCCAGAGCTGTAGATGTCCTCCTTCCTGCAGCGTGAAGTCAGCCCTGCTCGTCTCTGGCACACATTGATCTCAAGCCCTTGCTCATCCTTGACACAGACTCATTCTGTAGGCACATACCTCCTCTTTTTTCATTTCCTCTGTGCCTGACCCTAGCAGAACACCGAGGAAGCTGTGAGCAGCCTTTTAGGGAGACATCACTGGAAGTTTAAAGCAGAGACACCTGCGCTCCTTAATCTCTGCTGGTTTTGTGCAGGTGGCACCTGCAATACTGGCCATTCACTTCACTGCCTGGGGGATGAGAGTGCTCCAACTTACCCTTTTCCATGCAATGGAATTTTACAGCACGAAACGCTCGTCCTACGTGTAGCAATTCCTTCTGCACAGGCCTGGGCCATTCCTACTTGCCGTATACTACAGACCTCTCTGAGATTTTGTTCTGATTACCAATAATCCAAGGAGTTGGTGTTGTAACAACCCCCACTTTCTGCTTCACCACTGACCCCGTTTGGCTATTACAGCACTGCTGTCTCTGTAGGGTTTGGCCATAGACGTCACGTGCCTGAGTGATCATAAAATCATAGAATAGTTTGGGATGGAAGAGAACTTCAAAGCTCATCCAGTCCAACCCCCCTGCAGTGAGCAGGGACAGCTTCAACTAGAGCAGGTTGTTCAGAGACCCACCCAACCTGACCTGGGATGGTTCCAGGGATGGGGCATCTACCACCTCTCTGGGCAACCTGGGCCAGGGTTTCACCACCCTCAGTGTAAACTATTTCTTTCTTGTATCTAGTCTGCAGCTCCCCTCTTTTAGTTTAAAACCATCACCTGTTGTCCTATTGCTAGAGCCTTGCTAAAATTTTGTCCTCACCTTTCTTATAGGCCCCGTTTAAATATTGAAAAGCCACAATAAGGTCCCCCTGGATCTTTCTCTTCTCCAGGCTGAACACCCCCAGCCTTTCTTCATAGGATGAGTCGCCCCAGATGTGGTGTTTCACTTTATTTATTTAACGTGAACTCATGTGAATTCAATAACATCTGATCTACTGAGCGCTAAATGAATCCTGTGGAACAGTTTGTAAAAATCCGGGATATAGCTTCAGAGGATGCAAGCTATTTTCCTGGAAGAAGTTGCGTAGAATTTCATTAGCTGCATGAATCTGGTAGGAAGCTCTTCATGTATGATGCATTGTTTCTCTGGGATTTCTAATGTGTTGTGAAAGCCTGATGATGCAATGCTCATCTTTTAATTTGACAGTAGTTTAAAAAAAGAAAGCTATTTTTATCCTGAATTGTTTTATTTGAAAAATATTATCACC
The DNA here is from genome assembly GCA_009769605.1 of Bucorvus abyssinicus. Taxonomy (NCBI): domain Eukaryota; kingdom Metazoa; phylum Chordata; class Aves; order Bucerotiformes; family Bucorvidae; genus Bucorvus; species Bucorvus abyssinicus. The sequence continues at coordinate 33,892,722 of CM020033.1, read as the reverse complement.
AACTTATTATTCTTGTCTAGCATCTTCAGATGATTTTATGTCACTACACGCTTCTGTGAATATACTCTGACATCAGAGCATATATGTTCAGCCTTTGCAGGATGAGGTACAGATGCTCTAAGAGGATCCTTTAGAGGGTAGAGGTGGCTCATGGAAAAATATCTCATTCTCCACAACACGAGTTTGCCTTGATAGAGACCATAGAACACTCAGAGTGAGAAAACTAACCAGGATAACTCAAAGCTTTTTGTGGCCCAGGACAGGACATGATGTATCGGACAGTGGTCTATTTCCTACACTGTGCTGTGGATGTTCAGCAGTGAGCACCCACAGTAAAAATAATTTTGTTTGTTTTTCCTGGTAATTCAGGGTTCAAGGATGTTCGTCCTTTTGATTGTTCTGTAGCTCTGACTTTTTGTTGTTGTTGTAAAATCATCCCTAACTGAGATACCCCTTCTTTAAAAAATAGGAAGAGGACTGAAGGTTTTAAATGTTTCCTTGTCAAGCCTTTGCTTGGGAAGCCTCCTTTGATTCCAGTACTTTCTAATGGTCAGACCCCAAGTATCCAAGACCATTCTTCCATTTCCATCAAAGTTGCAGAGAACCATAAGTTGCCTTTCAAAGGGAGCACTGACACAACTATCCTTTCCCCCCTGCTCCCTCCTCGGGACCTGCAGCTAGTCCAAGATGTCTGTTAGCAAGGCAGGATTTGAAGAGTGACAATGTTTTGTTGGGTCACGGAGTGGGTTATTTTGACTGGATTGCTTCGGACATCTGAACTACAAAAACATAGGCTGAAACAGCAGCCAGGACAGTGTGGTCTAGATGACCTTTAAAGTTATCTTCCTACCCAAAGTGTTCCTCGATTCTGTGTTGATTCTGTGACTCTGTGATACTGTAATTTTTTAAGAGGATTTTGAGGGACTGGTAGTCCTGCAATCAACATCGATCCTATAGGGCAGTTTCTCTTTTGGCTACACAACACTGGATACATGCTTCAATGCTTGTCTGGGCAGATTTTGCCATTTGGAGAAAAAAAAAAAAAGTCATTTTTAGACGTGACAGGGAAAAAAATCAATTCCTACCGAAGTAACAAGGGGTGTTTTCTCGATAACAATACTTTTTAAATAGCCCAGAAACACAGGCAGGATTGTCAGGGAGAAAGCTTGTCTGCAAGGTACCAGACTGGAAAGTTGGCACATTAGTGCTAGTTCCTATCTCAGCTTTCAAACAGCTTCTGTCATAAATGTTTAATTCAGTTTTTTCTTTGATTATGTTCTTGCATGGGTAGACAAGGAAAAAATGTCAGACTTGCAACATGTTTCGACATGCTAATTTCCACGAGATACAACTCTTGAGGAGGCCTCTCTGGAGCAAGTGTCTTCAGCGACTATCTAAACTGATGGGCTTTGAGAGAATTCATGATTTCACTCACCCATTTTTCTGAGGGTGGCTTTTGATATTTTGTGGGGATGTCTAATGTATTTTTTTTCCTTCCAAATAACCTAGGTTTAAGAATAGAAATATAGAAAACATTTCAATTATATTTAGAATACTTTGCTGATGTTATGTCTTTACCTTTTGAAGATATTTTGGTTTTGTTGATGAGAAATTAAAGGCACAGTCTTCTAGAGATACTTTGTCCTTGTTGATGAAGAGATGAAGGACAATAGAAGTGTCTGCTCAGGAGTGTGAAGTCAGTAACACGGCGTGATACAGAACACCAGCCATGCTTCACCTCGAACACCTCTCTCTGTACCAGACTCCTCTAGAAAATGTAGAGTCTCTCATGAATTCTGAACATCTAACACCTCTACCAAAAGACCCTTCTGTCCAAGGAAAGATTTAGGACTTGGATGTTTTATGTTTTCCAAGTGCACATCTGTAACTGAGGGTGCTTATCGAGGTTTCGGTCTGCCACGCAGTGACGTGGTAACTGTGTGACACTGACAGCAGCTCTTTCTGTAGCAGTGAACCGTTTGCCCCATTTTACGCTTTTCGGTCCAGTCGACCACAGGGACAGACTGACAATTCCCAGAAACACCTGGAGGAGCAAAGACTTTACATCTCACCTCCAGCTATTCTTTTGCTGCGGAGCACAGAAAGCTCCTCCTGTACTCTGATTTCTCAAAAGCGACGAGCCCACCTCTCGCCTTTGCCAATATCTCCCCACTAGGCAGTACAGGCGGGCTGAACTGCTGTCGACTCTATTCAGGTGGTCCCCAACAGTCCCCCTTTCACTGTACAGAAAGCAAATCGCCCTTGCTCCAAAAACCATCATTCTGGGTTGTAAGAGACCTTGGGGAACATTAGAAATTATGATAGTCAGAAATGGTAGGACTTCAAAAATACATATCCATCCTTCAGCTAAACTCATACCACCTTTTCCCCCCCAGGTTTCCTCTTAAATTCATATTTAAACCCAGATGACCAAGGAGATTGCATAGTTTGCTTGTTTTATTACCTCGAAACTCTTGGATTTAACAGAATAAAATATGAATGAAATGCAGGACTCCAGGCGCTCCAGATTTCAGCTATGGTTCTCCCTGGTGTTCTGGGATATCTTCCATGTGTTACGATTCTTCTGCTCAATGCTTGATTTGCTTCTATTTTCTACTTAAAGTAACACAACTCGCTTTCAAAGGCCTCAGTGACAGGGACACCTCATGAGGACAGCCGTGCTCCGTAAAGACAATTCAGCTACGTAAACCTAATTCTGTGTGCAAAGAACTGGAAATTTTTTTGTCTGAAGGAGATGGGGGCAGAACTACATCCTACACCATGGCAAACCAATGCAGAATCTGGACATTCTTGTGATTAGTCCTTTGAAGAATTCTGTTCAACTCGAATTTTGGTCATAGGCAGGAGAAAGGTGTGATTTAGTATTGTCTCATAACTGAATTCTGTGTTCAAGAGAGGAGTAAAGAGAGAAAAGAGAAAAAAATTATTCTCATTTAGTACACCAGAGGCCTCATTATAGAAGTTTCCGTGAATAAAACAGAGACCGCTACAGAAATCCAGAGATAATGACCACTGCAAAAAAAGCAGACTAGCTTTAGATCCAGGCTTTGCTGCGGGTTGAGCCGACTCCCTTTGCTTCACGAGCGAGCAGATAACGGTATGTACGGCCAGCTCCATCGCTCAGCTAAGGAATGGTAATACTTCATCAATAAACCAACAGATCAGTTGTTTTAATTTCTGCATTAATTATTCCCTTTTCCCAATCCATTATCACAGCCAGGGTCCAGTCAGGAAAAGCCAGACACGAAAAAAAGAGAGGGTGAATTAACTTCTGAGCTGAGGGTTTTTTCTTGGGCGAGGCTGAGGAGCATAAGTAAGGCAGATAATGCCACAGCTTCCATTCTGCTTGAACAACACTGCTCCTGAACCGCTGATGCAAATAACTCTTCCTAGCAATGCCTTCCAGTTGCACATCATGCAACAGCTCTGACTTTGGATCTAGCCTGACTGCTGGCTCGCGGGTTATACAAGAAAGCAATTTTTTCTTTTTTTTTACCTTGGTCCATACACATATCCACTCATGTGAAGCAGCAAATCACTGCCAAATTAGGGAGAAAAGTGAATTCTTCTGATACCTTCTAGTTCAACCAGAAGGCATGGGCTTGTTGCAGCCGTTCCTGTGTGAAGTTTTATGGTGTGTGTTATCCAAGAGGTCCCAGTCAAGAACAGTCAAGAAATGGATGGAGTTGAATCCTTCTATCTCGAAATGTGGATTTATATACATATATATCTCATGGATGATTTATGCACAAAAATCAGACTCCAGATAAAATAAAGCAAAGTGTAGGCATTGATCATATTTTCAAGCAATTGCTTATAAATTCAGTAAGCTCTCTGCCTTTTTATACCTTTCGGCCTGTTCTCATTACAGACATGGCATAAGACTTTGTAGTAAATTAGGAATTTGCTGAGTGAGAAAACGAAGATTTATACAAAGCTAAATTGAACAAATGGTGAATAATTGATTTCACTGACCTGACAGCTCACACTGTGCTTGTAAATAATACATAACTTTGTACTACACTGATAATTTAGTATTCTGTGCTTCTAGATTGCTTTTGGTAAGTTACTGCAAGGAGCAAACAGTCTTTGACCACCCTAAAAAGGCAAAAATATGCTTACCAAGCATGTTCCGGTACCCCCGCTGTAGATTGCGATAGCCTGATACCACGCTGATAAAGCTTCTCCTTAAAGACTCCCTGACCTTTCGTCTTTTGCCTCTAAAATATTGTTGGAGAGATAACATCAACGTAACGACGTCATACTACTCTGCTAGCCACCAGCTCCTGGAGTCAGACAGTCTCTGCGTGAATCTACCTAGCCCCGCTGCGGTGAGCAGCGTCGCAGGGACTTGTAACGGCAAATGCTTGTGCCTGTTCTGCATTTCCTTTTCTTTCAACACCCGCGTTGGAGCTCGTGACCAAACGCATGAGCCCAAGCTGTTGTTAAACTGGTGCTCGAAGCACACGTACAGCCCTGAGCTGGTAGATCTGTCCGATGGCTTCCTTGCCTTGTAACTACGGTAATAACTTGTGAAAGACAACCCGAGGACATGGCAGACTTCCACACCCGCCCTGCAGGAGTGCAGCTGGGCACAGGAAAGCACAAAGCACTGATGGTTTCGCCTGCTTTGTGTTAGGATCTGTTCTCTCGCCACTGAGATCCACCCTCTCGGAGAAGGCAAACAGCATCTCTAAGACAGCAGGCAATATAAGGACTGTGCTGTCCATGGATCCGAAAGAGGAGTTCTCCATAAAGCCCATGGGAAGCACACTCTTCTCCAAAGATGGGCTGTAGATTTCGCTCCCAGAGAGAGGGCTCATACGTGCCACCACTTTGCTGAACCCTTTCTAGCCACCTTCTCTCTGGAAAGTCACTGTTAATGCCTTATGGCTGTGAGCTGAAGCACACCTATAGCTCAGAAATGTGAAACTGCAATTCCCCGTGCAATTTTAACCCAAACTGCTGCACTTCTTTCGTTTTAATACTGTATTATTTTATATCTTAATGTTTCTGTGCGGTGTGTCTGAGTTATGATAGCTGCAGAAAATTTCTGGGCTTGATTCCAGCTGCTGTCTCTGAAAGCAGAAGACACCATTACCCTCTCTGTCAGATGATGTTTATGTAAGGATCTACCTCCTGCCCCCAATGCTCATTCTGCCCTCTGACACCCCAAATCTAGCCAATCCCAGCAGGTGAAGGTCCCGAAGTAGACTGCACATCTGGCATATGCCTAGGTAAGGATCGTGGCGCCGGGCGCAGCAGAGGAGCGTGGCCCAGGGACTGGGCCCCGTGAACAGGGAGACGTTGCCCAGCTGCAGCCCAGTGCCTCTCTCCTACCCGTCCCCAGGCAAATCAGGATCTGACGGCTGAGCCACAGAGCAGAAGAGAGCCTGCAGAGAGGTGGAACATAAACTCTAGTCTGAGAGGGTGTTTATTGCTCAAGACTCATCCCTTGGTCCCTCTTTGGTTTTTTGCATTCCTGGCTTCTCAGGTTTGTTCTTCTCTATCCCAGCCTGAGACTTGGAGAAGAAAACTAGAGCTTACAGAGATAGTCAGTATCCTGACTCAGTGCCACCAACGTGATGCTGGTAGAAGACAGAGCAACCAAAATTAGCATGACCAGGTTTATGATGAGCCAGATCACTGCAAGAGCTTTGATGCAAAGGGGCTAAAGCCCAACAGACTGGATCTACAAAGCAACGGATGAGGAAGAGAAGAAAGGGCTAGAGCAATTCATAGAAGGGAGAACTGCAGATGTCCGCACTCCCTGTGTGCACCCCACAGACACCCAGCTGCAGAGCTCTGCAAACCTTCTGCTGAGCCAGACCTTCCCCCTCTGGCAACAGGTTCTCAAGGGAAAGTCCATCAGAAACTATCTTTTGTCTTCCCTTTTATCATAAGCTGGGTCAAGCAGATTGAGCAACAGACATGACAGGGCCAACTGACTGCAATGATGAATTTTTCATGCTGATTCCTTAGCAAAGATTAGCAAAATATTCTGGGTTTGTTGCAACAACCTTTTATTTTATGTACATACCTGACATTCTCCAGTACACCCCCTCACATAAAGATTCCTGCTCTTCTCACAGTCAAATAACATGGTCTCGCTATCCCCTGTCCTTCCTTGTGTCTGATTTCATGCCTGATTTTTAGGCTTTCTGCTCCAAAGGCAATTCTTAACGCGGTGTGTCCCTTCATCCCCAGCAGCATGAACAGCAGTAGCTGCTCCGGACTCCGGTGTGAGTTGCACGGGTCTAATCCAGAGTTAGATCAACGCTGCTTGTTTCTCTAGGGTTAGTTTTTGCCTTTATCTTGTAGGTGTTTTTATTTCCCGATTCCCTGTTGGCAAGCAGGGAATTCCTCTGCCCCCCGAGGAGTGAGTGCTTCCCCTTTACATGGAGACTCTGCCGGAGCCCTATACTCCCTTCCCTCCCCAACACCAAGGATCGCGTGTGCTACTCTAACAGAAGAGGTGTTTCATCTAAAAGCTTTTGAACCTTACCAATGACTCCCAAATGCTTCATCTACCTCAACTAACAAAAGGAGCTAAAACTTAAAGAGAGTCCTGAAGGGGGGAATGCACCTCCTCGATACTGCTGAGAGAATGACGGGGGAAAGGATCCAACGCTGTTTTAAGATCACAGAGAAAAGGAGAGAACCAGAAGACATTTTCTGGCCAGCTGGGAACAAGGAAACAGGGGTTTAAGAGGATTAAAAATGTCATTTTGCACTTTCTAAATCCTTCCAGCAAAAGACCAACGCGCCCACTGCCTTTTTTCTCCGCACACAGAGAAACTGAGGCAAAGCACCAGCAGCAGACAAAAGCTTTGCTGTAGACAAGCCCTCGCACACACCGTGGTGGCAGCAGCCCCCACACTGAGAGTCTGTCTCCAGGGTCAGAAATGATATTCCCTCCCCTTGTTGTAGGCGGGAGATTCTTGACATGCAGACCCAGCCAAAATCCCCTTTCGGTGCTTCTGTCCTTCATGCTTCCTTGGAAACCTTGTCCGTTATTTCAGTCTAGTGGTGGTGAAACCACTTACCTGGTTCAGGCTGGGGCGCAACCATGCCTCGGTTCTCCACCAGGCACCTTGGGGCACGCTGATGATCCGGACGAGTCTGCCTGCTCCAGGACAAGTATACGGCCCCCCAAATCCAGATGCTTTTGTCCACCCTCCTTCACTGAATCACTCTCTCCCTTGGAGGCTGTCAGTCATCCCTCTCAAAGCTCTGAGAGATGTTTCATCCAGCCTCTTCCTCTGGTGCCAGTTCCCTTCAAACTATTTACCAGTTCTCGGGCAGGGCCATGTTCCTCTCCCTCGCTGCTCGGAGGGGAAGCCTCCCTGTCCCATTCTTGTTCTGGGGTCGCCTCTGCCTTGAGTGCCGAACTCTGTGTTGGGAAGGGCAGCAGTGGAGTACTCTGCTACCCACGGTGGGAGGCCCCGTAATTTGGGGACCATTCTGTTTCACTGCACGTAAATGCTTTCCTTCCTCACAAGGTTTCTGTGAATTTCCAGACTTTTCTACTTAATAACAAGCCTCTTCATGGATGAGATTTTATTCTGTCTTGACAGGGCAAAACGACTTCTCAGAACTCAATTTTTCATTTGCAAAAAGATGGTTTATTAATGAGTATAATTTAATATTTATACAGACTTCTGTATAAAGTCTGGTGATTTGGCAACATGAAAAAAGGCAGTCCCTGGTCTTAAGTGTTTACAGTATGTTTTAGGATGACACTGTAAGACAAAGACAAGAGGCCAAGGCACAATCTGAAGTATGAAAATACAAGAACATGGAGATGTTGGATGTTCAAGGCATATGTCTTCTTGGTTTTATTCTTCTTTGTAATAGAGATTTATAGTTTATATAGTTATATAGTTCTTATTTTTCATATGCATGCATCACCTAGGAGAATAATTAAACGTAAAAAATGTGTCACCAAAGCAAAATAAAATAAAATCAAGCTAGTATCAAACTTTCAGATGTTCTAGCACAATAGAGAAGTAATTCCTTTAGAAAGAAAAATCAGATGTCCTAAAGAGTAGATATGTTTCCACAGATTCCATGAAATCCTTTTAAAAATGGTGAACTTCAAAAAAAAATAGTGCTTTTGAGTGCTTTTTATTTGCACCGGGTTTTCTGCAGCAGTGGTACTTTTCATAGCCTTACTGAAAAAGCCTGAAGTGCAATACCTTTTTTCCCCCCTGCTCTGTAAATAGGAGAGGTGATTCCAGGGTTTACGTGTTAATCCAGCCTTCAGGCTATCAGGAAAACATGAAGTTTATGGGACCGTCAGTAGCATTCTTGCAATGCTGGACACAACACTGTGGGAAAGGAGGAAGTGTGTGATACGCAGAACTGAGGGGATGGTAAAGTAAAACGAAGTCAAGTGGGTATCTGAGTTAATCCGGGGTAAGCAATCAAGCAAAGCAAGGCAGGTAAAACTGATGGCAGCTGGAGAAGAGTTAGCAAAAGAATAACTTTGTTGTGAAAAAGCGGCAAGGATGGGACAAATCAGATGAACTGCAGAACTCTTGGGGCTCATCTGGAAACCATGTAGGAAGGTACTTAGAGCGCACAGCCAGCATGGAGCAGTGAGGAGGTCTGCGTATTTTAAAATTTGAAATAAGTAGCGTATTTGAGACTTATGGGCTAGTATTGAAAATATAACACAAATTGTGTAGAAAATATATCCCGCAGGAGAAATCAGGGGTCATTAAAAGGTTACTTTTAACTAATGCTGCTTGATCGGTTATTAGTGTTCAGCTTCCTCTGAAGTGACAACACGTTAGGGTGACCGTTGCCCTCTTGCAGCAATTATTGGTGCTCTGACAATTGCACTCAGTTGTGATCAATTAGAGTCCTGAATGGTGCTTTTCTTGGTTTCAAACAAAAGAGCCAACTGTTGGACCAGAGATGTCCACTCCTTTTTGGCAGCTTCTGTTTTCTTTTGGAAGCTTTTTGAAGACCCTGTCGGGTTCAGGAATGGTTGTGATGAATCCCCTCTCCGTTAGGATGGCGCTGATTATGTGATCCACATTCCAGCAGAAATCCATATAATCAACAGAAAACAGGAAGACAGGAGCTGCCATTCTGGAGCAGAGCGAAGCATCTGGTTCCAAATCTCCACCAAGGTGTGGGGGTGGTTATCTTAGAGAAAGGTTTAAGAATTTCGCAGATGGGAGGTAAGGAAAAGTATTTCTCCTTTTATTCCCTCTCCTACTCCAGTAGGTCTGGTTTATATCTGCAGTATTTAGACTTTTTTGAAGAATGAGGTTGAATAACCAGGATGTATCAGTTAGCAATATTTATAGCTCTGGATATTCTTGTTATCTCTATGAATATAAATCTTATCGTAACCCCACTTACTCACCTCTGGCAGGAGTTCCCAGGTTCAGGTGCATGTGTCATTAATGATGCATGAGCTATCTCACAGACAGAGCAAATCCTGGCTCAACAGCTGAATGTCCCCATAGAAAACATCCACGAGCAGCCTTGGATGGACGTGGTGGTGCTGCACCACTACCCATGATAACTGGTGAGCCAGAGACTCCTTATCAGAGGCAAACACTCTGCAACACTAGTTTCAGGATACAGTTTTCACCAATGGGATCAGCTTAAATTATTCTTATTTTCCAACCATGTGTTCCCGCCCCATATGTTAGCACGGCATCTTCTCAGCTGTGATAACACAGCAGCTTGGGTAGTTGTGTGTGCAGTGGCTGTGGGAACTGCTGCAGCTTGCCGAGGACCAGGCTTGGAAAAGCTGGGTTACTTCCCCATTCCAGTTCACAGCCCAGCCCAGCAAACAGTTGTGCCTGGACCATTAGCTGAGGCTGATGGCTAGGTTCTCCGCTGCTGTTTCATGATATGAATCTCCTATTGTTTCCCTCCACTCACCCATCTGTATCCATCTATTGTATTTAGAGTCGGAAAGAGCCCTTTCTGCATGTGTCCAGAGCAATCTGAGGACCATGGGGTTTGGTCCCTGCTTGAAACTCCTTCAGTTCTTACACTAATAGCAGGAGCTGAAATCCTTAGCCCAAAGCTTATTGGGAGGCAATGCGTTATAAAACCAAATCCTTCCATAAGGAGGGAAGAAGCTAAATACTTATTTTGTTGGTGTAAATCTCTAAGTGAAAATACATGTATATGTTTTTCATATGAAAAAGATATTACTTCTATAGAGACCTAGGTACACAGTATACAGCCAGGAAACAGGACTCCGCAAAATGACAACTCGGGGTAACAGCACCAGGATAGTAGATCTGACCGAACGTTTTCTGCCAGTGTTTTTATTTGATTACCGATTTGAAGGGGTTGTTTGGTTGCTAATTTCTTCACCGAAAGGCTTGTGAAGGACTGGAACAGGCTGCCCAGGGAAGTGGCGAAGTCCCCACCCCTGGAGGTATTTAAAAGACATGCAGATGTGGTGCTGAGGGACGTGGTTCAGTGATGACCTGGCAGTGCAGGGGGAACGGTTGGACACAATGATCTCAAAGGTCTCTTCCAATCAAAATGATTCTGTGATTCTGTAAAACAAAAATTACTTTTTGGATTGTGGAACATTTCAAAAAAATTTGAAAGGCAATTTTTAATTCAATAACATGGAAAGATTTTTCATCATATGTTTCCTTACATTTAAAGCCTTCTGATGGACCTCTCCCATCAAGATGAAGTGAATTTTTTAAACTTAGGTTAAAAAACAAGGGAAGTTTTGAAAATTCAAAAAGAGAAACATTTACCAATAAAATGGAGTCTGCTTCTGAGATTTCTTCTGGAATATACAACATAAAAGGAGCAGAAAGCAGCAAAGAAGTTGGGCTTGGTTTTTACCAGTTCGAGGATATATTCAGGTGAGAAGTTTATGGGATTACAGCGGTTATTCCTCAGTTTGCTGCAGCTCCATGGGGGCACAGTTTCACAACCACCCTCCTTCACACCCAGCCACTTGCTAAACTCAGGTGTGTTTGTGGAGGTGCAAAGTCAGATGACTGAGCGTAACCTATTCTGGCAAAGAAACCTGTGGTAGGAATCGAGGGAAAGAGAGGGGTCTTAAAGAGGACTCTTCCCGCAAGGACCCTTCCCTCAAGGACCAGCCTGTGTTTCGGAGGCTTGATGTGACTGTGGGACTGCTACGACTGGCCCAGGTTAGAGGTTTCTTTCTGCCCCATGATAGCTTAAACTCCTCTGCTGAGAAGTGGCTGCTCGTTAAACCTCAATGACTCAAACACCATGACTGTCTTCAGCAGAATTCAAGACCAAAACCATCACTCCGGGAGTTCTTGCAGGAGAAAACACCTATCCACATTTTATGGTGCTGTGGGGGTCTATATAAACTTATGAGCTTGGACTTAAGATTTAGTAAAATTGCAGTTGCTGTATCTCACATTTAATGAACAACTAGCTCACGAGGCACGGGATATTAGGGATAAAAATTAGAGAATAGGGAGTTCACTTTAACTGCTCCCTAGAAATCGAAAAAGCCTGTTCTTCTGCCTGTCCTCCAGCACACATTTCCCACCGGATTCTTCCCTGCCGCTGGAGGACCACACTTCTGGGATGCAGCTCTTTTTTTTTTCTTTTTCCCCTGCAGTAAAAGCAGGTGGCATCCAACTCACAGGTTCATAACATTTCTGTAACCAGAAAGCTGGTGGTTTAAAAAAAAAAAATCAAACTTCAGAGGTTTACAAACAACCTTTGACAGAGACAATCTCAGTATAGGTGTGAAAGATTTGGTCGGTAGCTGCCAGAACGTTCAACTTCATGCACTGAATAGTTAACATGCAGTGATCTCTGTTTCAGGGAAGGGAAGCCTTTAATTAGCAAATGAGTCATTAGAGAGCTTTCTATTGACACCTGGTACCAGCAGGAACCCACCTGAGACCCACCCAGACACTGTGTTTTTTCAAGGTGAACTGTAAAGTAGTGAAGGAATATTTTTTGTTGCTTTACAGCACACTAGGAGGTCTTGGTACCTGCAATGTCATAACTTGTTCTTCAGAAAAAGGTCTTCTAGGGAAAGCAGGACAAAGGAATGTCTAATTGAAAAATAAATTTAAAAAATTATGTCCAAAAACCTGGTTAATTTTTGCAAGAGGAGGAGGGAGTGGAATTTAAAGTAGAGATGATCAAGACACGTCAATATTGCTGCCATACCAGGACAGTTCTTATGGTATCAGCAAAATATGGGAACCTCCTCCCAGAAGAGCACGCAGCCACAATGCAGAGTGCTCTGCTGCAGTACTAATGAGTGCTGCATCGCAGGAGCAGATCTGGACAGCGTGGCGGCGTGCACTAAGGACTCGCTGTCCACATCATCCGCATTTGGGGGTTACTTTAGAACACCCAGAGTCATGGACTGAATCACGGTACGTAAGCTGGGGGTAAATTTTTCTCAGCCTTTGGTTCAAGGACACCTAAGGCTAAAAGGCATGTTCGAACACAGAGGGGTCACACAATTAAGCATTTCCTGGCTGTGTTGGGTTTCCAACCAAGAGATCTGTGTCTAAAGAGTCCCCAAAGAAAAGAAAAAAAAAAGTTATTTTGATAAATAATATACCCTTCAGTAGGATGGAAGAGGGAACTCTTTTAAGGGTTGACTACAGTTTCTCTCTGCTGCATAACAGGAATTATCTCTAGGGGATAGGGAGATCCTCCACTCTTCATACAAAACCTCGGCAGGCTTACCTTTTCTCCATAGATGCTCTTTCTTTATGGCACAAAAAGCCACTTGGTCAGATCCTGAAGCAATCACTGCAAATCAGCAGTGGTCCAAGATTCAAACTACTGCACTTGTACATGCAGACGGTTTTACCTTGCAGCTCATGTAACTGCTTTTAATAATAAAAATTAAATATTTTTATTTATTATTTTTATTTCACTTAAGTCCCAATTATCTTTTCAGCTTTGACATAAATCTGAAATGAAATTACTTTACATTTACAGCCATCCTCCTGGGTCCTGAATTTGTCTTGCTTTGTTTGTGTGAAGAACGTCTGTCACATGCTTCTTCAAACCTCTTTTTCCTCCCTGGGTAACACAGAGACAGCGTGACAATGTCAGCGGAGCTTTTCTGATTTCTGCGATCGTGCTGTCTGCAGCCATGGGATTACACAAGTCTGGTATGAGTAGTGTGAATGGGGAGACCCTCCCTCGTGCATGCTAAAGTCTCAGAAGGACAGTATAACATCTAATCGTGAGTTTTAATAAACTTTTATTCCCCTGTGGCAATCTAGAACATTGCATGGTGAATCAGGAGCTATGAGGAAAACACCAAACAGCAAATCCGTGGGAGAAAGGCTGAGTCCGGACTGATTACCGAAGCTGTGCTGATGTGACCATGCTGCAGCGTTCGGTTTTCAGAGCTGGAGTAGAAAGATCTCCCTCGCCATACACACCTGCTGCAAACCCCTTAGAACAGATTTTCCTTTACGTTTTTGTTGGCTTCTGAGGGCGTTGGACCGAGCCTGTGTGCCATAGCTCACCATGGCTGGGGAAAAAAATCGCAAAAGCCAAAGTTAGCTGGACGGCATTGGTTGACAGTCACCTTTGTGAGACCCAGCCTCTTGAAAACCAGCGAGAAGCTGCTGCCGTGACCTGCTGGTGAACTGCAGAGGGGGGAAGGAGCAAGTGCTCCAAGGAGAAGAAGCAGGACACGCACTTGCATCTGATCCGAAGTGCTGTACAAAGGAAAAACGAGCGTAGCCAGCGCAGCCAAGCTGGCATTTTGTGACCTTCTGATCGCAGAGGTCAAGATTCCTTCATTTATTTTTCGCTGGAAGCTTGCAAGTCGGGGGAGAAGGAGCTTCCAGTGGTGAAGCCGGAGAGAGTAAATTTCCTTTCCAAAAAGTATTCCTCTTCCTGTGGAAGCAGCGTATTGTTTCTTGAAATGGACAGAGTTATTTTCTAACTTCCCTGTATCCTGTCACCTGGCCCTTCCTTCCTCCTCCCGATAGCGCAATAAAATACACAAACACACAAGCTACACGTTATTTGCATCACGGCAGGATTTATACTCTGATCGAGGGTGGTGATTTATACTTGTCGGATTTTCTACAGACCACATTCCAGATGTGGAATGAATTTTACTGGCATTTATTAGTCACTAGGGGTGGCTGAGGATGGCTTTCTTTATACCCCTGACATTTATGCTCTGGTGTAGCTTCCCTTTTCCTTCCAGAGATGTTTTTCCTTTAAAAAGACTAAAAACAAAGGGAAAACAAAAGGAAAAGAAGTTCATCCTGTAGCAACACAGACGTGATGGGACAGATTGTGTTAATAGAGGAGGACATTTGGATCAGAAATCCCATTCTTCTAATGAGGAAAGAAATAAAAGAGAACTGCTTGCCTGGATGAACAAGCTGTTGTTGCTAACTTCCACGATTTTAATCACCTTTACAAATGTTGTGGTGTCAGCATTGACTTGCTAAGCTCGTCCTGAGCTAGGTGAAAATTTTAACTTAAAGAAAATCTGTGATTCGGGTCTTCATGAAGGGACAAGAAGCTACGGCTTGTTGGGTATTTTTTACGCATAGAATATAAAAAAGCTGATTTTATGGTCATAGCAAAACAACCTTAAGCTTGAGACAGTCCACAAGCAACATGACACAAGGACCGTGACCAGCCTGCCTGTTGTGGGGAGCGCAGGTAACGTGAATTCAAAAGAGCAACAATGTGAAATCCACCTTTCACGTGGATTTCTTGAGGCTCATGGGAAGCAGAAGGAAGCTGCCTGCAGTCTGAAACGGTGTAAAAACTGATGGGTGCCTCCTGTGACCCAAAATTTACGGAGCGACACGGGGAGGGACCATGGAGAAACTGGGTGGGAGAGTGGAGCAACAACTCCTGAGAGAGGAAATTCTTTTGGTAAAATCAAACAGATTTGGTAGATAGAGATGGGATTACAAAGCCAACCTTACATGGGGGTTAATCCACCCACTGCTATTCCTCCCAGTCTGAAATTTGATTCCCACGTTGTAGCAACTCTTGAAGTCCTGCCTGAGAAGTTCTTCCGTCTGCTCAGACCTGGCACACCAAAGGCTGAGATGGTTGAACACAGTGTCTGGGTTTGGTGGGGAAATCTGGTGCAAGTTTTGCTTTCAAACTAAAACCAAAGTGTATAATTCTGATATAAATTGGATGCTTGCTGACAGCCAACAGGTGCTTGACTTTCTGCTTGGTTCTGCGGTGTCCATACCGCCTCTCTTATACTGCCTTTCAGCGGGGAGATGAGGTGCCACAAGCGTAAACCCCAGAGAAATGGGTCAGAGGGTTTCCATGAACACTGATGGAGGTTTGGGTCAGGCTCTTGTGCCGCTGGCAGAGCCCAGAAATGGCGACACCAGGAGAGAGGTAGACCTGTGTTTATGGTATGGCTTCTTTCAGAATGTCCCATCGGATTAGGCGGGGTAAAGCCTGTGGAAACAGAAAACAGCTCGCTGAAGTTTTTCAGGGATTAACTCAGTGTGAGACCACAGGATAAGTATAAACAAATAAGAAAGTGAAGAAGTGGCTGGAGCAGATAAGAAGAAGAGCTCAGGGAATTATTTATAAAACATGAGAAAGCAGACAGCATATGTGATGGGTTTAACTCTGATGGACCCCATTAGCTACAGGCAGTCCTGAGTTTAAAGAGTCCGAAATCCCTGTGACAGCTGAGATCAATGGGAATCTGTTCTCTTTGGTATTTATTAGATGAAGGTTAGGTTAATGGATTGACTTGTCAGATGAATTTGATAGTTGGTTCACAGAGTAAATACTAACCCTTACAGGAAAATATTAGTTGACTCTTCTGACTGTGACTTAGCACATTAAAACAGGGCAGCTCTTTGCCCTGTGTTGCTTTTCAGAAAAATAAACAAGTTGTGTCAGTGGGTTCGGGAGTCTGGTGCATACATTTGTGATGCGGATGAGATTATTTCTCATGGCCAATTACCAAAAAAACAACAAGCAAAAAAAACCCCACAGCAGCTGAAGCTCTGATTTACCCTTATAGGGGTGGACTCCAAACAAACGTGTTGCTACATGGGTATTGATTCACCGATCCACCAAGACCAGAGTGAATCCTTGTAATCATTTCAACAGGCGCTAGCTCACACCTCAGCGTCTCAGACACTGCTTCGGCTCAGCCGGTGAAGTTGCTTTTCCCATCGCAGTCTAGGGGTCAGAATCAGGGTCAGCGTCAGATGCTCGGCAAAGTTGGTATCTGACTGCTGGGTACAAAAATGCTCGTATTGCTGCTTACAGGTGTGTGAGGGGACACAGGACAGGCAGAGTCAGGGGAGGAGTTGGCATACCTGTGGAAGGGGAAGGAAGAGCAACACAGCTGCCTCTGTGCCTCTCATCACCTCAGCTGCATCCCCCCAGTGCAGCCCTGCTTCCCTGCTGTCTCTTTCCTACCCCATCCGCTGCCTGCGGCTGGAGCAGCCGTCCCTCACCCGTCCCCGATGGGGCAGCACAGATCTGTTCTGCCTCTGAAGAGCCTCGCGCAGCCCCGGGTTGGAAACCACTGTGCTAAAATCAAGGCAGGACAGTAGTGTTTATCTGATGGTGCTTCTCATCCCTTTTATTTAAAATAAAAGGCCACTGGTGTGCAGTCAGTGATGAATTATTTCTTTGTTTCTGGACTAAAAACCCCACCAAGTGTGGGGGTTCCTTTAACAGGTGGGTCAAGGTGCCACGTGTTTTAATCCTGGAGGTTTTATGTGTGAGCTCTGTCGCAGCCTGCAGTGCTACGGTCGTGTTTACAGCCATCTATGTGCCTGGTGTGTTTTCCGTATTTTCCCCCCACCATGTGGGGGGTCAAGATAATGCTGCCTTTAAAATTACACTCTTGAAATGCTGATCTCTGAGTCCTGAAAATGAGCAGAGCCACTAGTAGGGATTGACCAAGCTTTATGCTTTTGATGAGAAAACTGCAGCAAGCCAAATGTTCTTAATCGGCCCCAGAGGACATTTCCAAAGCATGAAGAGCTGCAACTGGCCAGCCTCTCTAGGAAACCCCTGGGAGCCGTCAGTCAAAGAGCCTGGGGAGAATTTAAGGTTCAAAAGTGAACACACACTAGGCAATGCCTGCCTACGGCACGCCACGTCACGTCAGTGACAGCCTACCTGCTGTCATGAAGCACGTTGAGGCTCCTGCGCTGGGTCTGCCATCAGGAGGCTGGCGGGGGATTGTGCTAAGTCCCAAAACACAGGAGGACACAAATTAATCAAGTCTGCTGGGGCTTGCAGCATTCTGCAGTGCTTCAGTTCAGCCCTGTCCACTCAGGATATGTGGGCTCCCGTGGGATGTTCCAGAGCTCCCATTCTCCTCAGCTCTCCAAGCTCTCATGTTGGTGTCTGAGCCCTTTGCTACTGTGTTGGGTTTGTGTGCCAAGGTTTTGGTAGCAGGGGGCTATAGGGGTGGTTTCTGTGAGAAGCTGCCAGAAGCTTCCCCTGTGTCCGATAGAGCCAATGCCAGCCGGCTCCAACACAGACTTGCTGCTGGGCAAAGCTGAGCCCATCAGAGACGGCGGAGGAGCCTCTGTGATAACATGTTTAAGAAGGGGGAAAAAAGAAGCAACTGCAGTTGAAGACAGGAGTGAGAATACGTGAGAGAACCAGCTCTGCAGACACCAGGGTCAGTGGAGAAGGAGGGGGAGGAGGTGCTCCAGGTGCCAGAGCAGAGATGTCCTTGCAGCCTGTGGTGAAGACCATGGTGAGGCAGACTGTCCGCCTGCAGCCCATGGAGGTCCATGGTGGAGCAGATAGCCACCTGCAGCCCATGGAGAGCCCCACATTGGAGCAGGTGGAGGTGCCCAAAGGAGGCTGTGGCCCTGTGGGAAGCCCATGCTGGAGCAGGCTCCTGGCAGTGCCAGTGGACCTGTGGAGAGATGAACCCACACTGGAGCAGATTTGCTAGGAGGACTTGTGACCCCATGGGGGACCCATGCTGGAGCAGTCTGTTCCTGAAGGACTGAGCCCCACAGGAGGGACCCACGCTGGATCTGGTCATGAAGAACTGCGCCCCATGGGAAGGACTTGCATTGGACAAGTTCATAGAGGACTGTCTCCTGTGAGAGGAACCTCACGCTGGAGCAAAAGGAGAGTGTGAGGAGTCCTCCCCCTGAGCAGAAGGGAGTGGCAGAAAAACCACAACTCCCATTCCCTGTCCCCCTGTGCTGCTGGAGAGGAGGAGGTAGAGAAAACTGGGAGTGAAGTTGAGCCTGGGAGGAAGGGAGGGGTGGGTGGAAGATGTTACAAGATTTGCTTTTATTCCTCATTATCGTACTCTGATATGATTGGTAATAAATTAAATTAATATTTCCCCAAGTCTGATTTGCCTGTGATGGTAATTGGTGTCGTTATCTCCACCCACAAGCCTTTTCTTATATTTTTTCTGCCCTGTCCAGCTGAGGAGGGGCGTTACAGAGCAAGCCGCTCTATACGCTGGGCACCCGGCATCCAGCCAGGGTCAGTCCAGCACAGCTTTTCAGAGACATTGGTGTGTAGATCCCAGGGTTGTGAAGGCTGTTCACCCTTGTACTATGCCAGGGGTATGTTTGAAGAAAAACAACCTGGGGAAGCCAGTGTTGTGAGCAAAAAGAAAACAGCAACACCTGAGGCTGTGATTTGTAAAGGAATGCTAGCAGTAGCACAAAAAGGAGGTAGGAGTCTGAACCCTCCCAGTGACACGCTCCGGGCCTGGGCAGCCCTTTCTGCATCTCCTGCAGGACGTGGCAATGGATGTAGCTTTGACAGCCCTGTCTGAATGGTTTATCACCTGCGCCTCCAAGCACAGGCTGGAGGGACCCCAGTCTGCCAGGGGCTGTGCACACGCATGGACCTCCCTGTCCCAGGAGATTGCCGCAGCAGAGTGGGTGTAAGCAGACGAGCGAGGCAGTCACTCAGACTGCCCTCAGAGTCGAGTGGCTTGAGGCGCACCTTAAGACAACTTTGTGCTGCACGCTGTATTTCTTACCAGAGGCTGCAGAGTTGTAAAGCGCAGCCTTGCCTGGTTTGGCTACGCTTTTCCAGGCTTCCTTCAGAAAGATAAGTGGGGTCCTTGGGGTGTTAGCTGAAGTGGCTAGAGTAGTTTCTCCCTTCTGGCATATAGAGCCAGAAACCAGACAGCCTCTGTCCTGGAGGTGAGTTAGAAAAGGATTGTGACAGAGGAAGATGCAGAGGCATGACCTCGAAGAAATGACTAATAAAAAATGACTTAAGAGCTCTTCTCCAAGGATCAAAGGTTAAGTCTAGGTCAATTGTAATAACTGCATTGCTTCACCAGTCAGGACATGTGCAGTCTCCTGGAGGAACATCTAAAGCATGTTCTCAAATGGCATTAAAGTGGCTGCCATTTGCAAAAGGTTTAGCTGCCCCCAAGTTTGGCAGGTGTAGTTTTACACCAGCCTGAAGCTTCTCAGTAACAGGGTCAGAGAATGATTTCTTTTCTCAAGATCTTCCCAGGGAGCAAGGACATTTCTCTGGGTAAAGCCAAGTTCACCACGTTCCCCGCAAGCACCCTCTCCTTCAGCAGCACACCTTGCAAAGCCTGGCGAAAGAAGGGGGGAAGTATTCGCACTCCCGTAGCTTAGGCTGTTATTGCTGCTCAGTAGGAGCTAAGAGTGTATTTACTTATCCTGAAACTGGGTATAAGAGTGCAGGAATAGCAGAGTGGAGGGAGAATGGATGAATGGAGAAAACAGGAGTCTGTCCGTCTGCACTGAACA
The DNA here is from genome assembly GCA_009769605.1 of Bucorvus abyssinicus. NCBI lineage: Eukaryota > Metazoa > Chordata > Aves > Bucerotiformes > Bucorvidae > Bucorvus > Bucorvus abyssinicus. The sequence continues at coordinate 33,872,980 of CM020033.1, read as the reverse complement.
GCGTAGTGCTGAGGAGAGATCCCGAAGCCAGTGCAACGTACGCTGCCCAAAGACTCAGTAGGGCAGCATCCTACACAGCAAGGGTTTGAACACGAGGATCCAAGTCACATCCCAGGCATTCTTTGATCTCTGCTCCAAAACTTGGCAATGCTGCAGCATGTTTCAGTTTCACACACTGGTTTGGGAAGTGCTGATTCAGTGAGATGTTTTTCCTGCCGGTGTCTGAGCTTGCTGCCTCGCAGTAAATGGGACTTTAGTCCCAGCGTTTCGCCTGACGCATACCTGCCCACCCCCTTGTCATTAACAGTGTAAGTGTTTCCGTCTCACACAGGGGCACACAGCAAAAACATATTACAAAGGCTACAAGGATGTAGTCATCAGCAGCAGCTCCGTTAAGCCTACATAGCTGGCTGCTCGGAGGAAATGAGATTCTTAATTGGGTAGTTTTCTCTTCGAAAAGGCAGTATGGCTTGGTGTGGGGCTTTCCCTACTGAAACAGCTGTCCAGAGGCATCAGCGGGCTGCTCAGGGGGTGGCTTCTGCCTGCAAACTACTTACCATTCTCTTTTGAAGACACACTTTTTTCCCCCTGTGCCACATTGATTATCACTATTAGAGGCTGCTCATTTGCACATTAATAGCGGTATAAGTTTCTGTTTGCTCCGGCCAGGTGATAACCACGTGCATTTTCAAGGTGAGCTATCTGCAAGGCTGCTTCTAGCATTTGACGATGAGGATGGTTTAAGAGCTAGATGGAGCTATAGTATGGACAATTCTATAGTATGGACAAAATGGGTTCTGCTTTGCACGCTTATTTCTTACGCCCATTGGCCTTTGAAAGCCCTTTTCTGCAGAAGTTGTTCCAGCCGTGTTGTGTAGTGTGTGCTAAATGCTAAGTGCGGGGTGAAGGAGAAGCACGGGTTATCCTTACTGTGAGCACCACATACGGTGCCAGGGAAAAGGTGCTGTTCTGTTATTCCCTATAACACTGCGCTGGGCTGTGGACATCTCTGGAAGCCACTCTAGTGCTTTGTGAAACTGTGGCAATTAAAATACCACTTAAGCTCAATTCTCCTCGCAGAGCTATTAGTCAAGACTTTTCAGACCTTTATGTGGGGAGTTCTTGCTTCCATTTACTCCAGTAGAAGAGTATTTGGCCAGCGCTGAACACTCCTGATAATTCCCCTATAAATATCTGTGAGAGGGAGTCAAGGGTTGTTGGCAATTTCTTCACTGTGTGTGGCGTTCATGGGATTATTCCAGATTTTAAAGCAGATTAAAACTTGGCTTCAGGCATTACAATGAATGATGTGGAGAACTGAGACCTTTTCCCTTTTTTTCCTGGTTAGTTTGGGAACAAGCAGATATTCAGATTATTAATTATTAGATTATTAATATATTAGATATTAATTATTTGTTATTTGATTTTATTCAAAAAGAATATTTTACTGTGCAAGTGAACACCAGACCAAAGACTGTTCATCAGTTCCGTACAGCACATACTCACCACAGACCCCGATAATCGGAAGTCGCTGTGTATATTGTTCTTCCTGGTTACTGGAGCTATGTATCATTTTCTTTCTTTCACTTTAAATTTTTATAAAATTTCATAAATTGGCAGAGCCTTCCAGCAACTTGATGCCTCGACTTATCTGCTCATGAAGGAGGAAGAGGAAGCCTATATGTGTAGGAAATAACCAAGACTAAAATTTTGAAGATATGTAAGCCCTGTTCTTTATTCTTTTTCAAACGGAAACAGAGAATCTAGAGAAAAACTCTGTGTCTGGTTAAGCTGTATCGGTCCCCGAAGTTCTTCCTGCCCGGCAGAGGGGTGGTGGGAGAAAAGCTAAAGCACTTGAAGCACATTATTTATTGGTGACCAGATTTTATGTATGCATGTGTTTTATAACAGCCTTTTCCCATCATTGCCTCTGCTCGTCTGAGTGCAGTATTGTTTATGATGCCTTTTATCTTGTATAACTGTCATCCCATTTGTGGGTGGAAACACTGAAATTTCACTTTTGGGAATTTCATTTTCCCAGGCGATATCAGGTTTGGTGTGTTAGGAGCTCCCAAACTAGTGCGCTATGGCGCATGAGACCTTGCGGCACTCCCCATGTGTTGTCTGGAACATATCTGCCATGTGCTTGGTGTTTTCTACATGTGCTTGAGTTTAGGCTTGCAATTTGCAGGTGATTAGTGCCCAATAAAGGATTATGTACTCCCACCTCCGTGGACCTAGCTGCCTTCCTGCTTGATCAGTGACGTATTGTCTTGTTCACTGCTTCTTGTATCTGATTCCCCAGATTGAGATTTTTCCACTCTTTTCACTTGCATGCCACTTGCTAATGTCCAGGACTGAAACGCTCGGTGACTGAATGGCCTGAGAGTCATGGCCACCACATCAGACCCTAGTCACAGAACACTGCCTGTGGTCTTGGGACTCATCTGAGCGAAGCAAGAGAATCTGATTATAAATTTCTGCTCCTTGGAGGGACTTGATGAGAGCTTCAAGATCTTAAGGTCTTCCTGGGAACTTCCCTGCATTCTGGTAAGCTTCCTACTAAGAATGATAGCCAAAGAGCCTCATTAGTTTGTTTCTCTTTTCAATTTCACAACCCTAAACTGAGGTTATAGGCAATAGTGTGAATGGTGGCAGCATCAGGCTGAAAGGAGGTTACCTGGTATCTACAGACATCCAAGGCAGGGTCTCCTACACCCAGGCCGCTCCTGATAGGTGTGCCTGTGCCCTGTTTTTAAAGACCTCCAGTAGAAAGGCGTCACAGCCTCCTCAGGCAGTTCCTGTGCTTTACTATTCTTATCATTAGAAACATTTCCTAATGTCTGACGTAAATCTTCCTCGCCACAAGCTGAACTCATTATTCTTGTCCCGCCCACTATAGCCAGAAGCTACTTCAGTAGTTACCTGCTCGCTCCATTCCCACTGAATGCAGCTTTGTCCTTTAATTCTGATGTAAGGTGGACAGTGACTAAGTTTACAGGAGTGGAACAACGTTTATGAGCATTCCTCGAAGTTTTACTGTTTCTTGGCACTGGGGTCTCTAGTGCTGCCGTGTTCAAAGTGCAGTTGTCTTCGCACGTGCAGGGATCAGAAGAGACTTTTAAGGCTAATAGACAATACGGGTAGAATAGCAGAAAGGTAGAAGGTAATTTTATTTAAACTAGTTTTGTACATTTGGTATCTGATCAAAAGTCTACTGAAGATAAAGAGGGCATGCGTACTTTGTTGCTTAAGACTGGGCCAACAAATATTTCAGGATTTAGCTGCACCTTTAAGCCTTTGTCAAACCAAACCTGCCTCTCAGATCAGCAAATTCTGTTGAATACCTTAACATGAGTTCAAGCTCTTTTTCATGCAGCCTGGACTTAAACAGTCTTGAACCATTATAGACCCATCTGCTGTCAAGTACCACAGTCTTGACACTTTCTAACCTAGCACAGAGGTTGTGGAAGGGGTCCACTTCTCCTACCATTAGGTTAGAACAGTGTAGTTCCTACATCTGAGCTTCTTATCATAGAATCACAGAATTGATTTGTTTGGAAGGGACCTTCCTAACCCAAACCCCCTGCAGTGGGCAGGGACACCTTCCACTAGATCAGGTTGCTCAAAGTTCTGTCCAACCTGGTTTTGAACACTTCCAGGGATGAAGCATCCACAACTTCTCCAAGAAACCTGTTCTATTGTCTCATCACCTTCATTGTAAAAAAAAATTCTTCTTTATGTCCAATCTAAATCTACCCTCTTTAAATTTAAAAGCACTACCCCTTGTCCTGTCACTACAGGCCTCAGTAAAAGGTTTCTCTCCATTGTTCTTATAAGGCCCCTTTATATATTGAAAGCCCACAAGAAGGTCTCCCCAGAGCCTTCCTTTCTCTGGGCTGAACAACCCCAACTCTTTCAGCTTGTCTTCAAAGGAGAGGTGTTCCATCCCTCTGGTCATTTTTGTGGCCCTCCTCTGGACCAACAGGTCCATATGTTTCTTGTGCTGGAGACCCGAGATGCTGTATTCCAGGTGAGGTCTCACCAGAGTGGAGCAAAAGGGGAGAATCACCTCCCTTGACCTGCTGGCCATACTTCTTTTGATGCAGCCCAGGATACAGTTAGCTTTCTGGGCTGCAAATGCACATTGCTGGGTCATGCTGAGCTTCTTGTCAGCCAACACGCTCATGTCCTTCTCCGCAGGGCTGCTCTCAATCCATACTTCACCTAGACTGTATTTATGCTTGGGATTGCCCCTACCCGGGTGCAGGACCTTGCACTTGGCCTTGTGGAACTTCATGAGGTTTGTATGGGCCCAGCTCTCAAGCCTGTCAAGGTCTGTCTGGATGACATCCCTTTCCTCAAGTGTACCTGCTAGCCTTTTATCAGGGGCTGTGTCAGGCTCATGAGACCAAACGCAGTCATCTCCTTGAGCTGCACTGCATGCAGGCTGTGTTAACTGCATTGACTAATTCTCTGTTCTCCGAGAAAGCAGCCCAAGGTGAATTATGCAGATGTAGATGCTTTCACTTGAGACACTGCGATTAGTCACATACATCCCCCACCAGTATTCAATGCCAAGCCAGAGCCAGCAATGTGTATGAGTGGTAAGGTTTGCTTTCACTTGATAGCACAATTTCAATTGACTCACTTGATAGCACAGGCACAGAGGGAGAATCTTTCTCTCCATTTCAGAGGGGTCTGCATAGGCTCTAGTTCACAAAATTCACTTTGAAGAAAGTCTGTTTGTCTTTGAATGAAAAAAGTGCAACACAACTTTCCAGATAAAATCTGAGAACGGATGTGGAGATCGGAGGTCTTTGTTTTGCAGTAAGAAAAACTTCACTAGCAGCTTGATTCAGAAGTTCATTTGAGTGGTTCCTACATTGTAAATGTAGCCAGGATTTGTTTGGGAAGACCTAGCTACAAAACAAGAGGTAACGTGATTGTTTACATGTGCATCGAAAACTGTGATCGAGCACGGAGTAGAAATACGTCATGTGGTACGTTCTCTTTGTCATCTCACCTTATTTCGACCACGGTATGAGAACGAAGACTGTAAGTCTCTGCCCAGGTATTTTTGCAGCTGTGTTTAAACCAAACAGTCCCTTTCTTTCAGCAACACAAGGACTATGTTTTTGCAACCGTTCAGTAAGTCATGGATGTTTCCTGGAGGAGTGAGCTGGTTGGTGTCTGGTCCTTGTTTAAACGAAGATGTTGTTGTTGCTGTATCCTTCTTTTCTTCCATGAGGGGGTTTCTCTGCTTGTCTGTAAACAGGTAGTTTTGTTCCTCTACCGCTTTTCTTTGTTGTGTTTCGAAGCTCATTTTTTGCAGCACACTAAAACTGCTGCAGAAGCTTCTATGCTGTGAGGCAGAGTTTACCACCCACGTACGGGGAAAAATCCCCAAATCTAGAAATACAGATGAAAACTTTTCATCAGAGCGTTAAAAGAAGCCAATCATATAATGTCTGTACTTTCTGCTTTATAGCACGCGTGGCCGGACACCTTATCATTTTGTTAATGCTGCTATTTAGGTAGATCTTCTCGGATGTACTTGAAGCACCAAGTATCTTCATTTACAGATAGTTTCTAAGCAAGGCTATTCCTCTGACATTGAGTTGAACTTGAAATTGGGAGTGTCAAATGAAGTGTTTTGCTGTTTTCTATCTAGCTGGCTGCAATTTATCTTCCTGAAATCTGATCTGATCATCTGAGGACCCTAGCTGGAGCAAATGAAATGTTTTACCACCAGAAATCACTTGAGATACTTTCCAGGAGGTGTAAAAGTCTTCTATGACGGGCTGTCCTCCTTGTATTTGTGGATGAGATATTTTTCCTGCAGCAAATCTGCAGTATTAGGGTGCACGTCTGTCTCCTCTTTGTCTGTCCAGCCCGGAGGGTTTCTGCTAGGAGATGAAAGCTCCTCATTGCACTTATGATCTTATTTTGGCCCTATCCAGCAGCTCCCAACTACTTCAGACTATTAAACAGAGGAGGATATGGTCCCTTGACCAGTTCAGAGTATTCTCCTGTCTTTTTTGGCTCTGTCAAGAAAGGACAGAGCTGGCTCTGAGGCTCCAAACCCCTTCCTGGCTCAATACTGAGAAATCCCAGAAGACGCTGCAATTGGTCTCTCGTCTCATGACTCCCTTACTTGGCTCATGTTTTGGCCTGACATCCAAAACTGATTTTAACAAATCTACTTCACCTACCTCAACTCAAAACTCACCCTCTAGCTCCCTTGTCCCCTACCTCTTCCTAACTGGCTTGCATCGTTTGGGCACCGCGTCCAGGTGGAGATGGTGGTGTTATTTCACTGCATCCCCTCTGTCGGTGAGTGGGCACGAGGGAGGTCACAGTCTGTTGTCATTAACCTGGGAACGAGCCCTGCCTTTGTTATCTGCCTCCACATTGCCTCCTGAGCGTGACCCCCACAGTACAGCTAAGGTCCTGTGGGAAGCGAGAAGGACAGTAAATTGTTGTCTCAGTATCAGAATCTTGTTCATTCTCTCTTTCTCGGGAAGAGCAAATTTAAAGTTCTGAGGAGATTCAGTCTTCCTGGCCAATCCTCTTTGCTGTTGCTTCATGTCCGTGCTCTGGTGAATGGTGAGCAGATGAAAATGATAGTCCCCATCAGATGTTCACCTTGGAATTAGGTTGATTACTTCAATGCCAGCCCCAGCGCTGGAGAAGAGCCTCAGTCATGACTTCAGGTGAGAGGAGAACAGCTTTGAACCTGCCTTCGTGGTGCTGAGCTCAATGAAAACAGCATTAAATCTCAAGACAGAGTAAGGTTCAAGTTGCCTGTCAGCTGGAAACCCTGGAGAGACCGTAAACACAACGCCTGCCGCTCCCAGGGGGTTGTTTGTTTGTGTTTTTCCTTAATGAAGCTGTTCAGAAGGGAGCCCCGCGCTGCACATTGCCCAATGGTGGCCTTAACCACAGCCTCTGTTGTGATATAAACAGGGCTTGGAGAGGGGCAGGACGTGCCAGTCACTCATACCTTCGACTGCGTATTTTTAAACATCAATAAATAGATACTTCTCAGGTGAGAAGGAGGGTGAACAAGCACCGTTCCCAATGCCCTCACTTGTGGGCAGGAGCTGCTCCTGGCTTTGGCTGTCCACTGCAGCCCCAGCACGGGGGAACTGTGGCAACCCTCTTTGGCAGTGGGGGGCAGGTCTGTCTGACTCCCGGGTCTTGTGTGTTCCCACAAAGCATCTTGCTCATTTAAGAGGCCGGGTTTGTCAAGTTCATGCTATGTTCCTGCCTCCTGTCAAAGTTCCCAGCTCTGTGTGGGGTGAAAATTTCTCAAAGGCAGCTGCTGGGATCTAGGACATTCTTTCATAGCAGCAATTCAAATTTCCCATTAGGCATGAGAGCCAGGGGCTTCTTCTGAGGTTAGCGAGGTCCTCCAAAATAGTTTTCTCCACCTCTATCATAAGGAAAGAGCAGTAACTTTTTTTTAACCCTTACCCCAGATCTCTTTATGCCAGGAAAAAAAAAAAGTTAATTTTCTTCCTGACATTCCTGTATGTCACACCCTCATTACAACATCTTTCTCTAGGAGCATTCCAGTGCGTGAGAAAAAGAAAAGCGAATCTGAAGTGACTTTACTTGGTCTAACTTTGGTCAAAATTTCTGCCAGCAGTTCCTCCCACGCGTAGTCATTGCTCATAGGTAGATGAAACTAGAGTTAAGGTTTATCTTCTCCTGTCAAAAGGGCTCAAAACGTCAGAATTAAAAAAACTGTGGGTAAGAGAGGAACGCAGTGTGTGCTGGTGAGTTTTCTTAGTTCACAAGGCAACAGCTGAAATCATTTCTATGCCAGGCGCGTGAACACCTTTCGTAAACTGTCCCAGTGATTAATACCCTGAAGAACGTGTCAGTGGCAACTGGAGCCATTGCAGCGTTGTAGTCACTGGGAATGGTACCATCTCAGGGGATGATAGGGGGCGTTTCTCAACTCTGCTTTCCAGAGGGGTGGGCTTACACCAGCCTCCTGCCTCGTGCGCTCCTACGAGATCACCCGGCTGCCTGCGTATGAAGGGGTGCTCTCCGGCTCTTCGGGAAGCGAGCCCCCGGCACAAGGCTGCAGTGCCAGCCCCTCAGCATGTCAAATACACGGTGGTTGGAGTTTCACGGATTTTCTGTCATTTTTGCCAGACTTTGAACAATGGCTGTGATGAATGCTGAATTTTAACAGGGTTGTGTTTTCATTCCAACTGTTTCATCTTAGGAAATTTGAAAGACATGCTCTGCACTCTTGGTAGGAAAAGCCAGCACTCATAATTTGGTGGAGATACTATGTGTCTTCCCTGACATAGATACTGGAAGCAGAAAGCCAGGTGGAATCTGGTCTTCACCAATGCTTGGAAGGTGAGTATGATGTACCCAAGAAAAGGGGGCTATTAGATACACCAAGGCAGCCAGCACACATGTAGAAACATACAATGACAAAAAACGTTCAAGACAGACCCCTCTCTGGAGATGATATTTTCCCAGGATGTTATTTTCAGGCTGCACAAGGAGCAGGAATCTCACACGTGGCATGGGGAAAGGCGCCCCTTTAAAAATCAGCCTCATGATGCTGCTTGTCATGTGAAAATTTCACCGGAACGCTAATGAGGAAAATCTGTTTTCAGTTAAGCCAATGTAAACTCAGGGAAGTTTAACCGGGATTGGTGAAGTCACTTCAGATTTGCACCATAGCACAAATTTGATCGGAACATTTGCTTTCATGTAACTTCTGCGGCTTTATTCCATTCATTAAATACGACCGTAATTTATGGAGGTTCCACATGCACATGCAAGTTAAGGCAATTTTGTTTCTTTTATTAAGCTATGAGTCTGTTTTATAATCAAAGTAGACCAGGCTCATTTGCACACCAAAAATCTTGGTGTGGGTTTCTGTCTGTGGGAGTGGAGACAAAGGATCTCGCTTGCTGACTCGAGCCAAACTACGCATTCAGCTTACCCAGTCAATTTTCATGGTGACTCAGTGCAATTCATTTGCTCTAGTGAGATAGGCAAATGATAATTTTTTAGAGCTGTATTTGAATGTAATTCTTACCAATGTATGTATGAATCAATATGAAGGACTTCGGTAATGTCACGCTGGAGTTTTGCATGATAATTAAGAAGAAAATATGGCTTGACGCAGGGGAGAGGAGAAGCCACAAAGTAGATCACATCACGGAGCTGTAAATACCCACGTTAGCTTTGTCCTGACTGTTACTCAGGACACTCTGACTAGACTGTCCCAGAGCAGAAGTGCCAAGTGAAGGTGTCTCCGTCAGTAACACTTGGCCTCCTTCCCCCAAGGTCTGAACACTGACATGCATGACAGGGCGCCTGAGGTCCTATCTCATCTCTGACCCTTTAAATGCTGCATTGACAGAAGGCATACAGCCCTGTTCCTTTGAGTCTGCTGCGTGAGCTAAGGCACGACGGCTCCGAGCTAGTTGCAGACTCACTGTGGTTCTGGCCAAACGACTGCATTTCACTGCGTTAAGGACGGAGTTATTCCTTAAAGGGTGGCTTCTGGGCTAGGACGAGTAGGAAATTCTTTGCTGAGGAAACAGGTCCATCTGACTTTTATTCAGCTGAAGAGAGACAGCCTGCATCCTCATGACTCCTCTGCTCATGGAGGCAAGGTGTGCCCTCCTCGCCATGTGCTGTGTTCTGTTTACCTGCCCACTGCACCCAGACCTGCCCCATGTATCTCAGATGGGGAGGAATGGAGCAATCCTGCTTCTCCCCTAAGCAGTAGGGTGAAGGGCTCCCAGTTCTGAAGGGCTTGCTTGGATTTAGCTGGTCCACGTCAGCAGAACTGCGAATGTATTTGGGAGTATAGTGTAGAAAATAAATCCCTCAGAGGTGTCTGCAATCTCTTTCTCAGTGACCCATTATCCTAGATAGAGTTTTAGGAACTGTCAAGCTCTCTGTAGACCCGATGTCAGATTGCTATCTTGTCAAGGATGTCTATACAGAGGTGGTGGACTTCTTTCCAGGCGCTGAGGTCTGCAGTACCTTTCCTTCCTTATCAGAAACTTTAACCCCTGCTGACCTCCGGGTCCCCCATAAGCAATAACTCTTGGCACAAACCCCCCTGTGGGACTGACTGTTCTACTTCTGCGTGGCAAGATGGGTTTTCATCCCTTTCCTCTTTGTGATTAGTATTGTGGAACCTTCACCACAGAAAATCTCTGTCCTCTTCCTGGGATAAAAAGGAGAAGTTAAAAGACAGCAACCATATCCAAATGTTAGAGGCAGCAGAGAGTTTTTTGTTAGTGAGACCTTTTCACTCCTTGGGTACCCTCCTGAGTGGGGTCAACACCTGACCATTGCTGCAGACTGCATCTCAAAAAGCAATTTACTAAAGGAACAGCATCCTTCCACAAAAATCATTCAAAGGTAGCACTGTCTATCAAAATAATGAATATGTGAAGAGATAAAAATGAAACACCATAAATAAAACATGTACCATCTCATTTCAGCCTGCCACGGGTCAGCCCAAAAGAGTTGACAGCTCTTGGAAAGGGTTTGCAGAACATTTCAGCATCAAATGACTGTAGCTGCGACTCCTAAAAGCCTTTGTTCATCTGGGCCAACATCCAGAACTCGTACCGAATAATTATCTACCAACACACAAAACTGTTTTCATGCAACCCCTAGACACACACATAGCCATATCAGATCCCCATTACTTCTCTTAGAACTGTCCCGTAGAGATGACTGTTGCCTTTGAACGAGGTTAATGAATGCTTTATCCTGAAGCTAATGGCAACTCCATTCTTGAGCTGGGATTTTTCAGATAAGATACCCTATTTCACTACTGAGAAACAGGTCAAGAGAAGATACTTACACCTTCTGAAAACTTGGCATTACCCCACTGACCCTTCCCTCTAGAGTAAATATTTTTAAGTGGATGATAGAGTGTTGCAAGAGAGTATGTTGCATTATTTGCTGCTTCCAGATACTCCTGCTCCATTGGTTCTACTGTGTCTGTAAAATAACAACGGTCCATACCGAGTAGCTCATCCCCCCCTTCCAAATCTTTGTGACTAGGATTCTGCAGGTGGAGAATGATGCACTGGGAACCCTGCATTTTTCCCTTGTTTGTTTTTTAGCTTACTATTTGGAAAAACTGGGGACTTTCCAACGCTAGCTGGGTAAGATGTTCTTCATTCCTCACACTCTCCCCTCCATGTCGCTTTTGTGCTTTTCTGTGCAGCCACGACATGTGGCGTACTTACAGCATACATGTAGCTGTGCACAGAGCACGTAGGGGCCAGGCAACCCTCCTGAAAGATACAGAAGGACAGTGCAGCACCATGTGTATGCCACTGGGGTGGGATCCAGGAGACCTGGCTTTTATTCTTGGCTCTGCCACAGATCTCCCGCGTAACTTTAGGCAGAGAAGACACATCACTTACCAGCCTCTGTCTATTCCATTTAGGTTGTAGATTGGTTTAAGAACTCTGATACTTAGCACAGCACTTAAAATGATGTATCACCTTTTCAGATGAGTCCTCTGTACATAGCATTGCTAATAAAAATCTCTCAGGGGTCCATAATCATGCTGATTGCCCATTCCTTGAATTTAATACTTCATTATCATCATACTCATTATTACTGTTAAATTTTAGACTTAGATTTTCTTCCATTTTCATTTTCACTGTGGAAAAAGTTCCCTTTTGAAAACTGCGTATTATTATCCGTAAGACACCAACTGTCCTGGGTGAAGAAGATATGCCATCTGAAACTATCACCACTGCTGAATTCCCCACCAAATAAATGCAATAGCTACATTGTTGATGCAAATGACCTAATGTAAATACGAAATGAGAAATAAAACCTACTGCAGCATACTCTGTACTAAAGACAAATATAACTTTGGAAAATTACTATTTTCTGCTATGGAGAAGAGCATGGCTAAGTCCTGCCATGCCTTTCATTTCACACACATGCAAGCGGCATGCTGGGCAGAAAAAAGACATACGTGAATCATGTGAGAAAAATTTTAGAAGCCCAGCTAATTGGCAAGACAATTAAAATAGGGGGAAAACAGGTCAGAACTGGTCTGAGCTACTATTTCTTCAAACTATCTGATGGCATGTTTAAGAAGAGAATAAGCTACCTTCAGGGCAAGGGCAGGATGGATTTAGGTGTGCTCAGAATGTGTGTCATTCTCTGTAAAAGAAATCACTAACAGGACTATAGCCAGTAATGAGCCAAATCCTTGGCCTGGATTTCAAGGCTCACATGAATACACAGGAACGGGGAGAGCCTTTGAACTTCTGACTTTCTCTTCTGTGAGAGCTCTGGAGGTTCCTACAGATGTTTCATTCAGCTGGATAAACATTAATACCATGGGAAAGCTCTGTCTCAGGCGTAAGACAAGATACAGCCTCAGTGTGTAAATGGGATAGAGTTATAGATGGGTTAGGATGGGATTTGTGGCCATCTCATATGGGTCCTACCTAGTGACTTGGCAATCTAGCCCTTTCCCGACGTGACTTTCATTGACTCCAGCAACAGGGCAACATACTGAGATGATATTAAAATAGGACTTGCAGGACTTGATCCAGGAACAATGTGACACGTCACACCAAATGGGCATAGAACAAAGCTCGCACTGATGTAGGTATTTTTACTCTGTTACAAATTATTTCCATCTTGAAAGCTTCAAAAATTTTGCAGTGATTTGTGGAATCGGTGCAAGATTTGTGTCAAACCCTATAATGTTTTGGTGTTTTCTCTTTGAACAGGAGCCTCATGGATGTAATTTTAAGAGGAAGTCTGAAATTTTCAGAGCTCATTCAAAATTTAAATTAAGAAGCAAATGTCTGAAGATCCAGCTCATAGGTTACTTACTCAGATTTTACTTGGGTAGAGCCCCACTGCACTTACCAAGGTAGATCAGAATAGACAAAGATATAGGAGAGAAAGCTGGATGTGTTCTTGAGATCTCGGTGTGGTCTGTCTCAGTTAAATGTGTGTCAAAGATGCACCAAATTAATCTGTAGTAATAATGTGTTCCAAAACCTCCTTTGTCTAAGAAGGAAAGCCATGCTGAGATGCAGTCTGTCTCTACAGATCACAAAAATGAGAATACTTCTCTTACAGTAGTATTCACCAACCTTGACCAACAGTATGAAGAACACATCTCTACAAATCCAGTCATTTTCCTGTTTAGATGTGGTTGAAATCAACCAGGACACCCAAGCGTGTTCACATGAGCACTTGGGAAAAGCATTTCCTGCACACTCCACACAGAAGACACAGAAGTCACTAATTTTACAGCATAAAAACATAAATAACAATTGTAGAAATGATGCGAAATTATGTGGCATGGTAAAAAGCAGTCTGACATATTCAAAATTTATTCCTGTGAGTCACATCTTAACAGATGACAGTCTCTAGTTCTCTTGCTCACTAACTTTAGTGACTCTTGAATGCAGAAGTCAGCTGATTGTGATGCTGTGGCAGAAGGGAAGAAAGAGATAGGCGAATCAATTTGCACTGGATTACAAAGTTAGTCTTCATCGCTGAGAAGGTACAGCATGTTATTCCCTTAAGTTTCCACACATTCTCAAGATTTACTTATTCCTAAACTATCAAATGCTAAATACAGAGCTCTACAACCAGCTCAGTCCATCAAACCTAGCCATGGCCCATGTAGACTTTTTAACTTAAGTCTTGTAGGAACAAAACTTCGTGATAGCTAGTAAAGATTATTCAGCAAAATGAACACCATGATGAGATGAGATGGGTGGTTACAAGCACGTGTTGGGGATCGGCATGAGGATTGGGAAAAGCTATCTATGTGAAAAGAAATACCAGTATTGGAATAAATCCATGTTATCCTTGAACATGTTAAGGGTGGAAATAAGAAAATGCTTTCTAAGCTTCAGTGCAGTAAGGAAAAAGAAGGTAGTTGTGTTATTTTATTTCAAAATTTCCACGTGTCATTGACAGGAAGAAGAATTTCCAGCAGGAAACGTCAGAAATATTAATATTCCAGGCATGGCTTAGAGTAATAATAAACGAAGAAAAAATACTGCAAATTTTTTTAGGGTACAAAACCCCCTATTTCTTGCCCAGCTCAGTAGAAATAACCATTTTTTACAATATCAGTTCATTTCTACTAGGGATCTAAATGAGATTCAAATTCAAATCAATAGAGATAGAATTTAAAAAGAAATTTTTTTTTTTTAGAAAATAGGAATTATTCAACAGTTCTGCTCTTAATTCTGCCTGTTCTGTGTTGTTGTTAGATGACACATTTAAGTTCAGTGACATGTCCTAGGAAGGTATCAGAAGGGGTTGCGCGTGAAAACGCAGTCTGTGGCTCAGAGAGCGTGAGCAGCTGATGGTGATAAAGACTGACATTTCGACAGCGTTTGTGTCCTCTGTGTGCATGGGAGAGAAAAGGTAAGAGACGGGGCGAGGTTACTCCCTGTGCAGGAAAAACCTGCTTAAAGCACAGGAAGTTCCCATGGGTTTCCATTCGTAACGGTTTCTTCAAAGTCATGTCACTGTGGGCAACAGGTTTTGCTGCCCTGTTGAACTTCTTACGGGTTCAACCTGCTAAAGCAAGAGATGTGTACTCCACTCCAAATTTCCTTCCAACATCCTTTTCTGCTCCGCTATCGTCCCCTGCCAGCAGCACCGCTCTCGCAAAGGCTGCGTTCCTGCAGGCTGCCTTCTTTCCACGCAACATTTTCAGATCCTTTCCTACACCTACACGTAGATCCAGGCACAACAGCTGTGTCCCAAGAACTGATGGTGCTCAGCCTAGGTATGATGAAGTTGGAATTTTCCAGCTGAGGAATCAAAAGTCGGGGTCTCTAACTAAAAATTGCTACATAGGGAATGGGAATGCAACCAGTGGACTGCAACCTGACCTGGATCGTCTGTATTTTGTCACGGGCATACTGACAGGAGAGAAATCCGAGGAACGGAGCAGTAAATGAGTTCAGTAGCTACGCTTTTTAACCCGGGTTTCCGGAAGAAGCAAAGCTCGTGGATCTTGCTTTTCCTTTGAGAGGCCCCATTCTTTCTCCCAGCTTTGTCAGCAAGTGGACACTCAGAGACGTTACTTCCCTGCAGGATCGATAGGAATGGGAGGACGCGAGGCCGTGCAGAGGAGCCTGTTGACGTGACAGCTAAGGAAAAGGTGGCAACCTTAACTCCTCTGCCCAAAGTTTCAGTTTGAGCTCATACTGCCAAGAACCTCTGAGGATCCATCTGACCAAGGCACAAACTCACAGTAAGCCCAACCTTCTTTGTTTCAGCGCTCACAGGCTTAGTCGCGTGCTTACAGAAAGCTTGTCCGCAATCCCCAGAGCACGTGTTCCAAAGCCCTTTTCCAACAGGGCCAAAGGAAGTACTGACAGCTAGGTTCCACGGGTGCCTCGTGAGATGGAGCCTGCAGTAACACACAACTGAGTTGTAACCACCTTGAGCATGTGAAAACATTTAAATCAGATGTGCATTGAATAACCTGATGTGATTTGCGCTTGTGCTGCAGAAGGCTTTGTCAGCCTAATAATGAAGTAGGAGATGCACAGATGTTATTTGCATGGGCAAGGAACGGTTTATATTTTATAAAACCTTGTTTATCTTCACATTCCACTTCTTAACTGGCTTTCTCTTTGCTTTGTGGTTAACCTACAGGACCGGCTGTTAGCAAACAGTAAATTAAAGACAACACCAACAAAAGGTCAGGAGTCAATTCTCCCAGAGCTATTTCGTGTCCAATCCGGAGACTTCCTCTTGCTCCATTTACTCGGAGGAATTAAGAGCAGGTGAAGGTAGGGTTGTGTGCAACTGATAACATCAAGAACGCACCTGAAAGTGAAGGAGTGAATGAGTAGTTTTGGCCTGATTGCCCTCAGTCTGCTGGGTATTGACCTGTTTTATCTGAAATAAACCTGGAAAGAACCATTCCAAGAAGAACACCACTATGGAAATGCCAAGTTACTTATTGCTATTATTATTGTGCGGCAAATCGGAACAAGCAGAGCAAAACCATGGAGTAGCAGCATCCAACAGTAGTTTCAGGTTGTCCTCTGTTGCCTTTCGTAATCGGCTTCGGCGGCTTGCTCCCTTCTGGTTAGTGCCCTGCGTTGTTTGTATACTGTAAATGGGTTGCAAAGCACACTTGGTTGTGTTGTGTGTGAGTCTGGAAGGCTCCAATAAGTCTGAGAAATCATCCTGCTACGTCTCATTGCTTAAAGAAAACAGTCAAATCTGTTTCTTCTTTTTCAGATGGTTTCTGTTCTCTTAAACCAGTACATTTTGATGTAAATGAATGAACATAAGGATCTGGCATAAACATTTCATCACATTCTTCCTCCTTTTGTTAAAGGATTGAAATCTATTGAGGGAAACACCATTTTGCATGTTCCTAATGGCCGTTCTGAGACTTTTGACCCCACCAGGTAAGCTCTGGTAGCTCCCCCAGAGAAAGTACCAGCTCACATTCACAGTGCTGTATATGGACAGTGGAGTTGAAGGATAAATTAAAGTATTTTGAGTAAACCCCCAGTGTGAACCAGTCTGTTCACGAAGGGGTTTTAGACTTGGAGAAAACTAAAAACTCTCATGTTAACGGGAAGTGTTCGGCCAACACTTTTCTTTGCATACTTGTTTTTGTTAAGTGACAGACAGGAAGATGTTGTAAATGATTGTGATAGGAGAATGTCCACTGAATTAGTGTGTAAAATGTGCAGAGGCCGCAATTTTCCAGCATCAGAAAACCTGCGTTGTTGTCATTCCTCAGTTCAGAAGCACATACAAAGAAACAGCAAATCAGCTGTGACATGACACTCACACTGCAAATCTTTTCTGGCTTTCCCCTAGGAGTTCCTTCTCGTCCCATATGTGCACTAGCCCCTGCTTTAAACGGCTCCTAAGCTATCCTCCTGGGCTGAAACGGCCCCTTTACTTTCTAGCAATACTTTGACTGGGATATTTTTTTTAAAATGAAAACATGAACACAACAGAGATGATTATGTTTTACCTGGTGATCACCCAGTGTTACAGTCCGGGTTGCAGGCAGTCGGTACCAGTCTGTAAGACACACTGCTCAGACTTATCAGTCTGATGGGCAAAACACGCTCTGTTTCCCATACAAACAAGTGGAGACTATGAGAACAACAAATACTGAATGTTAATGAGCGTGGAAATGCCAAATATTGATCAGGAGAGGTCCTCGAGCAGTTTAAATACTGAGTTCCCCAACTCGTCCTTTTCTCTTGTCCGATGGAAGGAGGGGAAGGAAAGCAGGGGTACATTATGAAGAAAAGAGTAAACACAACTTTTATGGGTTAAGTGATGTAAGTAAAGAAGGCAGCTAGTAAACCATCCTAACTTTCAGATGCCTAGGGAGATTATTGCCAGCATACATATCCTTGATCTATGAAACAATCCTAACTCTGTTTAAGTCTCTCTCTTTCCACGTTTTGGAAGTATCTACATGTCAAACTGATGTTCTTGTTTGTTTTGCACAACCCCGCTTTCATCAGCCAGCCTCTTACAGTTCAGAAATAAGAAATGCCTTCACAAAAGCAGTCATTAAAACCTCTTAGTGCAGGGCATGTTGCTTCTTTGTTTAGGTTTTGTTTACCATCAATTTTTCTGTGGAGAGTACTTCAGATCCTCTCCTTAGAGTTTCTCTCCATCGAGTGAACACTGCCTGCCTCGGGCAGCTGAGCAGTGAACAGAGTCTAGAAGGCAGCAAATTCTTGTCCTTTAATTACCCTCAGGGATGGAGGTGAGTCTGGGTTTATCCCCTGGGTACATGGCACCGTATATGACAGATGCTGAGTGATGTCATGATCTCCTGTGAGAGACAGTACGGAGAAAAGAGTGTCCGTGAACACAGCTGGAAAATCCGCAAGGGCTGCTCTACGCTGAGACATCGGCACCGCTTCAGCTAGTCTCTGATGTCCAGGTTGCCGAACGCTGGAAATACGTACAGGGAGGTATTTCTGGAGGAGTTATGCTTTTTCTGTTCTTTCTGAGGTGACCACTGGCAGAGCTGCGAGAAGCAGCCAGGCAGACATTTGGGCTCACCGGTGTTTGCCTGCTCTTGCAGTTACAAGGACAAAGCAAAAGGGTTCCCAGAAGGTCCGTGCTTCTGCAGGTGAAGACTTGGCTGTGGGATTGTTATCCTCTCTGCTTTTGTACTAAGAATGTCGTATCCTACACCGTGGCAGAAAAAAAACTTAGAAACGAGAAGCTACTGAAGGCAAAAACAATAGCTCTGGAACACGAGAGCTTTTCCGCCCAAGAAGTTCAGGGATACGAGGATGAAGTGATTTTTTATTTCCCCCCCCAACAGAGAACTGCTGGCACTGGGTTTTCCGCTGAGCTGTGTCTCCCTGACAGTTTGTTTGATGTCTCCTCTGTCTTCCCCTGCTTGCCTGAAGCTATTTCTTCCTCTCCAACTTTCCCGGTGTAAGATTACCTGCTCCTTTCCCCTGGCAGATGCTGCACGGTGAGGAAACACGAGTTCCTCTTTCCCATCTTCTGGAAAAAACAGAGAAAATGGTTAATCCATTCTCCCACTTCAGCGTCCCCAGAGCCTGGATGGTATCAGCCTGGAGACCGAGATGGCAGCTTGGCTCCACACCCCGGGATCTCTGGAGGATCTGAGCCCAGCCACCTGCACCCAAAACAAGGCAAGGTGGCCTGGCTGAGCCCCTGATGTCAGACCGCAGCTCTAACAACCCTCCAGCTGCATGGTGCCAGGACAGAAGTGAACCAGAAAGTGTCACCGAGTAAAGAAATAGTTAAAGTATTTAGTCATCCTGATCTTGCAAGGTACTCATCTCTGGCTAGAGCTGCCTCAAGCCTTATCCTCTTGGCATTCCTTGTAGAAACCAGTGCCGTGTGCTTCAGTCGTCTGGTCTGTTAAGAAAGCTGGGCTTTTAGCTCCACTATGGACACAGTCTGATTATAGTTCCACTGGGGGAGTCTGAGAGCCCATGGGTTAAAAATTAGAATTAAATACTCAGGGTTTCAATAATCACATGTAATTTTATTAGGTGTGCCTCAATCCAATTTCTGCTCTGCGAGAGGGATTCTCGCTTATTCTATGCATATGCAATTATGTATGAGAATTAGTTACGTTATCCTCCACAGAGATTTAATCCTTCACCTTTCTCCCAAAATGAAAATACAAGAAACCCCCAACAGAGCATCTCTGCCTAACGTGTTAGTCTCTAGTGTGAACGCAAGTTTATTCAGAAACATTAAAAAGAACCACTTCAGGCTAGCAGGGAGCGGAGCTCTGTGCCCACCAGCGGCGCTGGCCGGAGCCACCCTCCACGCGCTGCACACCTAGCAGGGAACCACGTGTCACTCCTGCAGCTCTTTGCACTGATTCCAAGTGCGGGGGGTGGATCTGCTGGTGTGCTGATTTCTTCACACAACCTGATTGTTCCTTTTGCCTTTGCAATTCCCCCCTCTCTTACAGACCCTGCTAGCTAAAGAGAGCACTGGCGATACTGTGTGTTTGGAACACAAGGGATTGAAACAGCCGATGACATCATTATCTTTAGAGGCTGGTGATCGATTTCTAAACGTATTTCTTGGGATCCGTATAACGTGTTAGTACTGCAAAGCCTAGCGAGGGGACTCCTTAGCACCGCTAGTGTTTCTCCGGCTCCCACAGTACCCTGCGCTCGCTTCCACCCCTCATGCCCACTGACTGTCCTGTTTCAATAGAGGGGGTTTGCCTGCAGAGCCCAGTTGAGCTGCCTACTTCACCATGAAAATTACTTTTTTTTTCTCTCTCTGGTCTGAAACGGTGGTTCAAATTCTTACTTTTCTGCAAAGAAAAAGATCTTTTTTTTTTTTACAAATACTGGATTTTTTTCTTAATTTTCTTTGGTTTGCTCGCTTGTCAGACAGTTCTGTCTGCTTTTTGTGTGTGGATCTTCAGTGTGAACTACCATGATTTAAACTCCAGCGAGATCTTGTTCTGATAAGGGCCTGAGTGTATGATGAATTTGATGTCATCAAAACAAGCCACCTGGGCAAGGTCTGAACCTCACATAAATTGCCTTGTGAATTAAAAACATTATGGGTTTGGGTTTTTTTATGTATAACTCACCACTAATTCACCGCATGTATGTCTGGTTAATCCTCAGGACTTCCTGTGGTGGAGAGGTGAATGAACCGGTCCCTTCAAAACCCCGAATTTGGTGTTCAAATGTTTCCTGAGCCTTTTTCAATCCCATTTAAAAGGAGGCAGGCATTAGGCTGGAATTTTTCCAGCACCAAGAGAAATCATGCTGTGAGTGGGTCTGGCAATAGACCCTTCAGAGAACTCAAGTATTACTTAGGAAACCCAGCATTTTTTATTTTTTATTAAGCATACTATGCTATTTGTACCCTATAAGTATACTGGCAACTTGCAATTGAAACACCTTATCCTGAGAATCTTAATGCTATAGGCTTCAAAATGCCTGAGTTAATTTAGAAATAATTATATAGATCTATAGAAACATCTTTTCCCTTGGGAAAAATGCGATGTGTTTTGGAGTAGCCAAATAGTCTATCTCTATAAAGTGAAGTCTAATTATGTGCGTGGGTGAAGTTATAATAACATATTTTTAAAATATGTGATTGTTTTTGTTCATACAGTTCTTATTGTAATAAATGCTCAGATAATGGAGTGAGAAATTCCGTGACAGGGAATTTACTACCCACGGTTAACATCTGGCTTTGGACACAAACTGCCCGAGTCTCTACTCTGTCGGGTGGCTTGGCACTTTTTTGATAACACCAGATAACATAGATTAACTCTCACAAAACAAAACCTCTTGAGTGAAACGTAATATAACATCTTTATCCCTGTTGTTAAGCCAGGCTTCATCTTTCAGAGCGGAATCTCTCTGGAACTCTCTGACCTTTGCATCCCCTCTAACACTTAAGAGCAATAATTAATAATCATGGCAAGACAAAAGAATTGCTTTCCAGGTGAGTCTTCCATTTGATCCCATGTTTCAGAGTATTTCTCATGAGAGATGGACCCGCAGTTCTCACGTTTGCAGACTGGACTGCATTACATCGTCTCTGTTTCGTGCGGATCTGACTGATTATCAGCCCAGTGAACTCCCTGACGTGAACAGGGCTATCTGGGTGCTCAATCATGTGTGCGCGCGTTTGCAGAGCGAGAGACATAACTGTTTCAATCAGCCTGCTTTGAATTCATACTTGATGCTGACAGGGCACCTACAGCCTGTAATCCGTAGCTGTTGCTGGGTGTTTATATTAAACAAATATTACCTAGTTACAAATAGTATTATCTGTCTTAAACCTCATAAAATAAAATCTAGCTTTTAGTTCCACAGCAAATTTAGCATTTCCCCATTTACATCTGTTATGCAGGCTCCCTACCAGGCATGAGAAGATACACTGAGTTGCCGTGTCTCAGGGCTGCAGAAAACTGGGCTACATCTATTTAATATGCCTCCCGTGTGGCCTGCTCTGCTTTTCTAGGCAGATCCAATGTTTAACATCTCATTGTTAATTTATAATAAAAGAATATTTTTACTCCTTTATCTTTCAATAGATTGAACACCGTGTCCTTCATAATGTGGTGCTCTCTAACCCTGCTGCTGAACCCCTTTGTGGACCCTGCAGTTTAATCACAATATACTATCAAGAACACGATAATGAAGCAACTGATGTACTAAAAAGAGTAATCTTATGACGATGAGTCCATGTAAACACACTTCTGCTGTTGCCACTTCTCTTGTTGAAGGTAGCACATTCTCCTCCAAGGTTATTCGATTTTTAGCAGATAATGTGCAGTCCAGTAATTGTCCATATAAAATATACTAATTTCTTGGATAGAAAGAGTGAGCTTTCCTCATAATGCATTCATACAGTAAATGAGACAGAAAATGAACTCAGCAACAATTATCTAGTCCTTCTGCAGCCGTCCCAATGTGTTTCTCTAACATTTCTACACTGACTATGCGATCTTGTCGGCTCTGCTTTTTACTGTCAGACCTCGGCCTGAAATAAGGATGAAGACATTTCAGACTCGTACAGGGTTTGTTCTTATTTATGTAAGACGGTGTGTTTCTCTGATCCGCATTTTCTCCCGGGCAAACAACCCAGACATTCCCATGGCAGGTATAGCTGAGCCTGGGTGTCGTCATTCAGCCATGCATGACCTTAGGACATTTGCAATTAGATTTAGCATCCTGGGTCCTCTTGCAAACGGCCTTCTAGTTCTACGGAACAGGACGGTGGCTTGTTGAGGGTATTTTAAAAATAACTCTGTGTTCGTTCTATTCAGGATGCTTTTGGTGCAACCTCACACCATGAGTGCCAGGAACGCTAGATTCTGAGCATTCTCATATAACAACTAGCAAGTAGCAACCTGTAAAACGGATACTTGAACACATCCTAAGTTCATCCTAGCCTCAGCTGTAATTTCCTCTGTGGTGGATGGAACCCATAACCGGCACAAACACCTCTCCTGCTCCGCTCCTCCTGGCTTTCCCTACACCCTCATTGCAAACCAAATTCCGACGCACTCGCTTCAGATGTTCTTTTTTCCTTCTGTGTAGCAGACCGGATCGCATTAACATCACGACCAAAGGACTGTTCTACAACTGCAATTGTTTAAAGCTGTCATACACTTCCCTAATAAGTTATGAAAAGATTTCAATCTGGTTTCTACGGGCAAACCCCAGCTTGTGTCTGTCAGTATGACTACATCCCGGCCAAACCGGAATTATTATCACTGTGGTAGACAGTAGGGTTTAGCAAAGCAGGTGATCTTCTCTCCAGTTAGGGCACCTGGGAAGTGCCATTGAAGAGCAAGGGGAGGACTTTAAAAACACAAGTGGCTTTACTGCTGACCAAATCATCTAGGAAGTTCGGGGGATGTAAGAGTTAGAATACCGTGTGTTTAAGCTAAGATATATCTTTTTCATTCAAATGTTTTGAAAACAATTATCTAATTAGTAGTAGACCTATTCAAGCAAGACTACAAGCTCGTTGAGAATACATCAAGTTTTAATGTCTCTTATTCTAGATGCGTTTTGCAATTATTCTGTTTATAAGCTCCCATGATCTTTCTGTGATTGAACTAGCATTTAAGTCAGCAAATAGAACAAGGAGCAGAACCGAACACTGGACCAGTCCTGCAGGACACAAGCATCCTATTTGGTTTTGTCTCAAATCAGAGCACAATTGGAAATCGGCAAAAATTTTGTTGCTTTATTTTTTAGCATTTTTATTGGCAACATCAGCTTTTTTGTTGTGATATTTTGGGTTAGATAAAATGTTTTGATGTTCATAAAACATGTTTTCCTTTTACTTACTGAACATTAAATACTTCTGTTTTTTTCAGGTACTATGTTCACCAATAGCCTTGAGGAAGCTGGTAGTGGGAATCTTAATTTTTCATTTTTCCAATCTGAGTAACCAGCCATGAGTCACAGGAAATGCACAGTGCAGTGTGGGAAACACAGTGTTCCTGCGAGCCAGGCAATAGGATTGACGGGGGACATGGATTACACCTCACATCAGTCAGGATGATCACAGGCAAATGAAAGATTATGGTTTTATTGTACCGAGACAAAAAACCACATTTGTCATTACAAAGAACATTCTGATTTAGGTTCAATAATTTATGAAAAGCATTTAATCCAGGGAAAACTTACTGGACACGTTTTGTTTACCAGAGGGAGTTGAATTACTGCGGTTTCAGGAGGAGATCTCCTGTTCTACGGAAACTGGTAGTTCGTTCCCACTGAGGATTCCCTTTCTTCGCAACACCAAAGAATCTGGACTCTGTCTCCTCTGGCTTTACGCTGTCAACCACATTTCCTCTTCCTCAGACTTTAACTACGCCTTTGGAATCGTTTGCACCCAGCTAAGCGAGTGCTGTGCACACGAGGGGTGTGGTGTGTTTTTGTGTGGAGAAGGAGCTGGAGGAAGAGGTAAACCTGCATTGCAACACAAGGTTGTCCGAGGGAACGGACTCCGCTGCGTGACAAACCTCTTTTTCAGTCTTTTGTCAAGGCACCGCTTTCCGAATCCTCAGCTTTCATCGCATTTGGTGTACCCTGGATTTTGGGTTTCCTTTGTAATCCTTTGTGTTGGGTATGGGAGGAGACTTTTTTAAAGGACAATAGCATCAGGAACCATCAGGCGTAATCTTGCCGGTGTAATTCTTGCACGCGCGGCAAGCACAGTGATTCACTGTGTCTCCTGCCAAATGCTTTGAATCAACTTGAAGCAAGCAGGAACAGTAATCCTGTCCTCGTTTTGTCCTAGAACATTCCTCCTGCCGTCAGGGCTCTGCAGCAAAAACTTTTGAAAACTCAGGTTAGCGAAGCCAGCACAAGCCTCGGTGGCTCACGCATGCTCCGGGCTGTGGGAGCGTTTGAGCTGTCACGATCCTGCGCTGGGTGCCTTTTGCACAACTCTTACAAGTATCCGTTTCGTGCCTGCACATCTTGTACGCGTTGTTTAGCAGGCAGTTACGGAAGCGAAGCAGAAATGAAGACATTTCCAGCACTGGCACAGCTAAGAGGAATGGAGTGAGTGAAACATACCTCTGTGCTATTGACCCTGGCTGAGAGTCTTTTTGTGCAAGAATCCTGACCAAATGGCTGCTGCAAGCATAAACCCTTAACCCGCCTTTAGTACCAGCCTCAGAGGAGTGCAGGACCGTGCTGACATCCTGTTGAAATGACCAGCATGGTCTCCCTCTCCACGGCTTTCCCCACGGCCGTTGTTCCCTCCCTTACCCGTCATTTATCATCTCTTTCCTCGGTTAGGCTAGAGCTCTAGCAACCCCCTGCATGGCAGCACCTTTCTCCTCTCAGAGATCCACTGCTTTCTTGCCTCTCCCAGCTCTGAGTCACAGCTCCCTCAGGAAGAACACGGGAACCAGACCAGGCAGGCACGCAAGACAGGCAACTATCACCTGCAGAGGTGGACCTTTTTTTAACTCAAGAGGTTAAACACTCTCTTCATCACCTCCTGCACCTTCAGCACAAGGAAAGATGGTCGTTTTGGCATTGCATCAGTATAATTCATAACTATTTAATTTATCTTTAGGGGAAATTATGTCTCTCCCCCTTGTTCTAGAGAATGGGGAAAAAAGCACCTGCTGGTCATTTTATGATTGTCGTGAAGCTTTTAGGTTAAGATAAACAAAGGATTACAAGAGCAAGCAACATTCCTCACACTAGGTCACTCTCTTCATTCCACTCAGCTCTGTGAAACTCTGCAGGAGCATATAAAGGGCTTAAAAGAGGGATGAGGAGGCAGGACAGAGCAAGGCAAGGCCCATCAGCATACTTGATAGCATTCAGCAGCACCTGTGAGGTCACTGTGGTAGAGATACAAAGCAGGACATTGCCAGGGCACGTGGCAGGGAAAGACGAGAAAAGGCGGGAGGAAACCAGCTGTTGACGACTGGGAACAGGAGATGCATTCCCTTCAATCATGATACACAATCACAAAACCAGTATTTGAGATTAGCAGGGTCCTCTGGAGGTCATCTGGTCCAAGCCCTCGTCTCAAGCAGGGTGACCTACAGCTGAATGCCCAAGACCATGTCCAGTTGGGGTTTGAATATCTCCAAGGGAGGAGACCCAACAGCTTCTCTGGGCAATCTGTGCCAGTGTTTGACCACCCTCACAGTGAAAAGGATTTTTCTTATATTTAAACATCATTTCCTATTTTTTAGTTTGTATCTGTTGGTTTTGTCCTGTCACTGGACACCAGCGAGAAGAGTTTGTCTTCCTTGTCTTCATTTGCTCGCATCAAGTATTTATCCATGTAGAAAAGACCTCACCCTGGAACTTTCTCTTCTTCCCAGCTCTCTCAGCTTCTCTCATATGAAAGAAGCCCCAGTTGGGCAGAAGGCCAGCTTGGCTGATCAGGAACCTTATTGTAGAACTTGGGCAGAAAAGAACAGTGTATGCACATTGGAAGCAAGGACAGGTGACTCAGAAGGACCACAGAGATGCTGTTCATCATTATAGGGAGAAAATTCTTGTGGACAAAGGTCAGTTAGAGTTCAGGCACTCATTGGTCATAGTCAGCACATGTTCATGAGGGGAAAGTCCTTCCTGTTATGACAAGTCACCCATCAGGTTGACCAAGGGGTGCCAGTGGTTTTTAACAAAGCCTTTGATACTGCCTCTCACAGTATCCATCTGGACAAGACATCCAGCACACAGCTAGACAAGTCCATAATATGTTGGGTGAGAAACAGGCTGAGCTCAAAGAGTTTTAGTAAACAGGGTTAAATCAGGCTGATGGCCAGTCACCAGTGGGGTTCACCAGGGTTCAGTTTTAGCGCCAGTACTCTTCAATGTTTTTATAAATTATCTGGACATGGAATTGAATGTACATTAAGTAAGTTTGTCAATGATGCTAAACTAGGATGAGCTGTGGACTGCCTTGAGGATAGAGAGGCCTTACAGAGAGATCTAGACAGGCTAGAGAACTCTGCAATCACCAACTGTATGAGATTTAACATGAGCAAGTGCCAGATTCTCGACATGGAACAGGGACATGGTTATATATACAAACTGGGAGATGAGAGGCTGAAGACTAGACCTGAGGAAAGGAATCTGGGCACTTGGGTTGGTGGCAAGTTGAATATATGTCAGCAGTGTGCCCTGGCAGACAAAAGGGCCAGCGGTGTCCTGAGGTGCATCAAGCACAGCATCACTAGCTGGTCAAGGGAGGTGATTGTCCCACTCTGCGCTGCACTGGTGCAGCCCCACCTCGACTACTGTGTGCAGTTTTGGGCACCTCAATATAAGAACATCAAACTATTAGAGTGTGTCCAGAGGGGTGACCGAGAGGGTGAAAGCCTCAAGGACAAGAATTAAGAGGAGTGGCTCAGGTCACCTGGCTTGTTTAGCTTGAAGAAGGTTGAGGGGTGACCTCATCACAGTCTACACCTTCCTCAAGTGGGGCAGCAGAGCAGGAGGTGCTGATCTCCTCTCTCTGGTGACCATCAATAGGACTTGAGGGAGTAGAATGAAGCTGCATTAGGGAAATTCAAATCGAACTTAGGAAAAGATTCTTCACTGAGAGTGTAGCGGTGACTGAGACAGTCTCCTCAGGGAAGGGCCCAACACCAAGCCTTTCAGTAGTTCAAGGAGCAATCTGGACAATGCTCTTGATTGTATTGTTAATTTTAGAGGTCCTTGAGGAGCAAGCATTGGACCTCGATGATTCTTATCGGTCCCTTCCCAAACTTGAGATATTCTTGATTCCTATGATTCTATAATCATCTTTGTGACTCTCCAGTATGTCTAGGTCTCACTTGTAGTGGGGAGACCATCCTGGACGCACCCAGATATGCTCACCAGGTAGAGGCAGAGGGGAAGGATAACCTCCCTTGACCTGCTGACAATGCCCCCTGCTTAATACAGCCCAGAAGGACAGCAACTGAGCAGTGCTTCTAAGCTCCATATGAACATCTGTAAATGAACAGGCCGCTGCATTTTGGGTGCTTTGTGCCTTCTAACCCACTCCTTGTTTGCCAGTACCCATGACCTGTGGCAGCGTGCAAGGTTTGTACTACTCAATCTCAAGACTTCATGCAAATACATCATTGCAAACCTGTCTTCATAAAGAGCTCTTTCAGAGTTGGTGAAGCTCTTTGGGATTGGGATTTGCCGTATGCCAGCTACTGTGCACTTACTCTGTGTAAAGCTCTTAGTGCACAGAAAGTATGAGGTAACTTATTCCTCTTCCAACTGTGGCTTGTAAATGCTCATCCATTAACTTCTCCAGAAGACAAGCCCGGAGAGAAAATGTACCACACCACATGCAGCTGAACAGTGTGAAAGCTCACTTGGTAGCAGGAACCCCACAGCAAGTGTAACTATGAGGTAAACCTGCCTCCGATGAGACACCTTGCTAAAAGCAACATGTTTTGCCCAGAAGGTCTGGCACTCTGATATAGAGGGTGTCTGACACCTAATATTCCCATCATATCCCACAAAAAGATCAACACGGATCTTTTCAGGATTGATAACGAACAATCCCTCCAGCAATCAAGCTCTGTGCACCTTTGAAAACAATTTCAAGCCTTCTGGGATTCTTTAGTTCTCACGTGCGTCACTGAAGTGCAGGTTCGGTATTCCCACAGAGAGCAGCGATCCCTCTGATTTACGGACTTCCCCACCCTTGGAACCGAGACACTGACATGTTCTGCTCCAGGCGCTGAAAGCTCAGCACTGCTCTGTCTCTTTTCTTTTTTTTTTTTTTTTTTTCTTTTTTCTTTTTCCCCTAAAGAAGTGTTTTCCTGTCAAATTAACGTTCCCAATTACAAGTGGATCTAATCCCTGGTGATTACCTACCTACCCTAATTAACTCTCTTGTTCCAAACTGAGGCAGGGTGTTTGAACAGACAAACAAAAAAAGGCTCCGATTTGCCGAGACAGAGATAAAATACTTACCTTCAGAAAATATGAGCTAGCTTACTCTCTCCCAATTACTACCCTTCCTCCTCTGAGCAATTAAAACTGCCTTGAAAATTTTATGGGTTCCTGAAAATTTAGTCGCTACAGTCTGCAGTTCCAGCTGTCCCTGTGAGGTTGGTGCTGGGATACAACTCAAAACTTTCCTGAAGTGCATTGGAAATGAAAGCATTTCAAAAAAATGCTACTTAATTGCCAGGCAATGTGCTTCCCTTACTGTCTAATTCCTAATTTCAAGGTACTGGGTGCTATTTTTTTGACTGATAGAGGCATAGGCTTTCACATTCCCAAAATGATGCTTTCTGTCTAATATTATCTTGTATTAGTTTCAGAGGTGTTTTTGCAAGGAGGAAACCACGTACCTGTTAATCACAATAAGACTTTGGCTAACTGATACTGTTTTTTCATCCATCTTATGTACTAGTCAGAGCAGATATGGCAAATAAGGGAGTGCAAGGTATGTAAACTAACAGGGAATTTCTGCATGTTTGGGGGTTTACCTGTTAGCATAAAATTATAGAAATAAAGGAAGAACCATTCTTGCTGATTTTAGCAATGTTCTTAAAAGTATGAGAGGCAAATAAGAAGATCTGTGACTCCTAAGATAGAGTGGAAAAGAAAGAGCATGTAAATTCTCCCCTGCTTGGTTACAGCAGCACACAAACTGGGAGCTGCTCTGCCACTTCCAGCACCAGCGAACACCACCATTCCAGAAAACTTAGAAGCCTGGTTCGGATCCAAATCTGGGGGAGCTTATAGTCCTCTACTGACTTGAAGTAAAATTGCCGGATCTAGACTCTAAGAGGATTTTCTCTGTTACTGCAAAAGGAGAGAAAGTAAAAGGCTTGTGAAAGAATTTCTGAAGAGGCCCAGCATCGTGAGCAAAGCCCCACTCCTGCCAGCAGTCAGTCCAAGGAGACACTTAGATGCTGTCAATATGCCGCAGCAGCTGACAAGAGTGACAGGGATCTTGACTCGTTGGGTTTTGTTAGCATAGGAGTGAAAGCCTAGCGGCAGAAGATACCCACTCTGGCTACCGGTAGAGTGTTTAAGTGGAAAGGTAATTTGGAGGGGAAAGGATTTAAGTGTGCGAGTTATTCTTCACCTTATTGCGTTATATCGGAAAGCTAAGTCGGAAAAACATGGCTAAGAAATTATAGGGTAACATTAAAGATCCTCAAGTATCAAAATACCTCCCAAGGCATGCTTTTCCATGCTGCATTCAATGAGGGCATGAAAAAGGAAGGGGAAGTGGTGCGGGAAGAATAGTGGGGAGCCAGCAAGCAGTCTGCATGTGTTCCTGACACAATTCTGCACTTCAGTAGCCCAGTAGCTCAGCATCATCTATGCACATACACACACTCACCAGTAGCAAACAAAAGGGACAGTTTTTAGTCTAACAGATCTGTAATGAATGTGCTGATGCAGACATCTTTGCAAGCAGAGCACACCACCCCGGTCGTACCCACACTCCACAGGATGCAGTTCCTTGAAAGAAAATACCCTTGGTTCTAAACAGGCATTCACCTAAATTCTGTAGAAACCAGAATGAAAACCAGCCCCAGCCAGAACAGAATGGTAGTGTGCCCCGCCCAACTGACTGTATATTTACCTTAAATACACCTCAGCTCTTTTTTACATTTTTGAGAGTCTTTTACATTCATTGTCCAGTGGAAAACCAGTGCACCCGGGCTGGTGTCTGGCAATCACCTCACAAGCCAGTATCACCCCTTGAATGTTTTGGCGAGAATAATCTTTAATTATTCTGATTGATTACTGATTATTAGCAGTGTTCATTAGTCTTCCTGATACTTCTTTTATAAAGTACTTTTGTTAAAGCATAAACTGGTCAGGATTATGAGTAACTTGCCCTGACTGCTGGAGGCAGCATTTCTCTCACAATGAAAAACAATTTGCCTGCAGTGAAGGCAGATGCCAGGACAGTAATTAGTATGTCTCAACTACAGAGGACCAATAGTTCTTCAGAAGCACCCCTGAATAGATGGAAATCTGAATCAATCCTCAGAAGAGTTTGGGGAAACAGGGATACGTATGACTCTGATCTGAAAGAAACTTCAAGGCCGTTTGTGCATTGCTGGAGAAGGGGAAGAGGCAGTATGGACCACCCCCCAGACAAGGTCTAGGGGTACCAAAACAATAACAGGGCTACTCCCTCGCTCGTACGCTGTCCGGTCCCGCTGGGGCTAGCAGCGTGGGTCCTCTCGCAAGAGGCTCTTTCCGTGCAACTGGCAACTGTGGCTTTCTAGGATGGTGCAGGCTGCTGGGAAGAGCACCTGGACCTTGAGGATCACCCAGCAGTTTGCAGCAGGTGGTAAATCCTTCACTAAGCACCAGCGGTATTTCATCAGTCTGGGCAAGTGGTTAAAAACCTCACATCCTCCAGTCACGCATAGCCAAGCTATGAACTTCACGGGCTAGATCCTGAGATGTGCTCTCATTCACAGGACACAGCAACTTGTGCAAATCAGGGGCCCGGGCAGAGCCCAAAGCACTAAGCTCATCAGGCTGGGCTCTGCATTGGCATTCCTGCGGTCGCTGATGGGGAGGTGGAAGTGTGGTGGAAGAAAAGGAGGAGGGAAGCACCAGGGGGGCAGTGGTGGATGGCTGAAGAGAGGACAAAGAGGCAGTGCTGGGAGCCTGGAGCGCGCCGACTTAACAGCAAAGGGAAGCCTGAATACACCTTTTGACCTGGGTTTGAGCTGCCGCCCTCATGGGAGTGAGTTCACACCTCAGGCTGTTTCCACACATCATTAGAGTGTCATCAGTTTAGGGATACAACCTCGTTCATTTTTGCGCACCCACGGGTTACAACTGAAATTATCAGCGATCTTCTGTAGGAGACGGGTTACGTGTAAAATAAGCAAACACGGCATTGTCTTCAGTCTCTGTTAGTTAAGTTCCAAATGGAAAAATTAAAGCCAGTTTTAATTAGCGTGTTGCACAATGGCAGGTTTAGGTTACAGTGGTGAGGGCCAAAAAGCTCCCAATTCACTGAAATTAAATGTTACTGGGTTTTAACCCCGCTGAAGTGAGGAACACCTTAACCCCTACATAAGGCTGAGTATTTCTCCCAAGATGTATTTAGTATCAGCAAGAGTCATTCTGAATCTTTGCCATCCCTATAATTGCCCACATAGCTGTCCTAGAGTTCCAGCCAAACGGTGAGCCTGCCTCCGGTCCCCGCGCTCGGGAGAGGGGAGCTCCGCGTGAAGACATCACCAGGCTGCTCCACGAGAAACGCTGGGCGTGCGTTAAACTAGCGGCATCTTAGCAGAATAAACCCAAACGTAGCGGTACGCCCCCCCCAGGGCAGCGTTCTGTTTACTGTGTCATCTCTTCTTTAAGAACCCTAAGGCTTTACACCATTGTTTTGCCTTCCCTGTTTTCAGACACATGGAGTATCGATGTTAGGTCCCAGCCATCTCGAGGGGCAATTTCAAAGAAGGCCCTGACACGATTTGTGTTCCTGTGGTTGACTGTTGTATTTTTTTCACAGAAGGTCATTGCTAAGACAAACGCCCGACAGGAATCTGCTGTCTTTCATCATTAGACTTTTCTGAGCTGATGGATTCCTACCCAGGGACGCTTTACACAAGCTGCACTGAGAGGCAGAAAGACTCTGCCGCCGATTTTTACCGTTTGCTCTCTCACTCAGTCCTTTCCAAGCTGCCTCTCGGGTGGGCAGCCAGGTCTTCAGTCTGCTGGTTACCTGCCTCTTCCTTCCAAAGGAGAGGTCCAAGGGATAGGATTGGCGTTTTCAAATGGATTTTTACCTCCTTCTGGATGAAAAGTGAATGCCAAACTGGGCATCGGTTAAGGCTAAGCCAGTTCCTGAAGCAATCTTCAGGGCAAAAAGAGAATTTCCTTATTTGTGAAGGTAGTGCAGAGGGTGGTGGAAATCCACACAGACCCAGTACAGACAGCACAGTGATGTTGATTTACACCTTCTAAGGACTTTGTTACTTCCTACATGGAAATGCTGAGCAGCACTTTTTTTTCAGGGATGTGAGCTTTTAATTATTGTATTAACACCATCAACTGTCAAATGCTTTGAAATAATTTAATATTCCCAGTGTCCTTACAATCTGTTTATTGATATTCATGAAGTGAATCCTCTTTTGAGATGTCTAGACTGAATGTCAATATGGTTTATAGATGAAGACATGGTTTATAGATGGAGGGTATTATTAATTGAATCCTGAAATTGTTTAATTTTACTTCAATAAAAGACCAGGCAGGACAGGAACCAATAAGCCCTTTTACTAAATAGAAGCACAAGTGAGTACAGACAAACAGAATCATTTCAACCATTAATGATGGGGAAAAAAAAATATTAACTTGGGAGGCATATTTTAATAAATAAAATTATTCTGTTGAAATTACTTTCCTGAGTGAAATTCCTTCTTGCCACATACGCTGTGAGTAGAGATACCTCTTTATAGTGTCTACATGCACTAGACATAACTTCTGGAAGACATATTTTAGCCTTCAACCTCTCCTTGAAAGTCACACCAGAAAGGACTAAGGAGAGACATGTTCCCAAGAATGATCACGAGTGTAATATTTAAGATCTATGCAGGACCTGCAAGATAAATATTGTTTCTCCTGTATTATTCATAACATCACAATAGCGGGGCATAACACTCCCTTCTGTCCTTATGAAATATGTTTATCCAATAATCCAATCAGGATGAGTAAAGGTCTGGGAATATCTTGAGGGAGGAGATTACTAGCCTTTCAAATATGAGAAAAAACTTCTTTCACGGACAAACACATGACAAACTCAGACCTAGAGGAAAGCAGAAATATTATCCGACCTGTAAATCACAACAGTTCTGCTGGAATTGTTGGGGTCCCAAAGGTGCCAGCAAGCTTCCAGGGAGACCACTCGGTCAGTGCCTCACTTGTTCATTGCCTCTATAAAATTTTCCGCCATTGAAGATTCACCCTTTCAATGTCTGTAGTCTGATCCTGTGCTCACTGAACTCAGCACACGACTTTATTTCTTATTACCTTCAGCGGCTATTTTATCTCAGTCCTGAAGAAAAGACCTATTTATATCTTTCTCAATTACGTTGGAAACCCTGATAAACCCAGCGTTTTTTGGCTATTAACTCCTTAGGCTTATACAACCTTTTTTATATTTACTGTGAATAGAATCAGAATGTTCGATTGCTTTCAAAAAGGGTGCATGTGATAGGAAGGAAACATCACTGCAGGTTTCCTGGTCTACACAGGATTTCAGTTATCGTTATGATCTCTTTGGAAAGGGCATGTATTAAATCCTAACACATAATCTAGGTCTGTTCTGTGCCAGTGTATAACGACTCAGAATTTAACTTCAGCATTAACTTCTGACCAGTCTGGGTATGAACTAAGCTGAAAGAATATTTTAACTGAAACTGAAAACTACAGGTAGAATTTTGCCAAGAGACACATACTTAGTACCTAAGTCTGACTGTGGGTGACCTGCTAAGATTCAAGGTTCACTAAGAGTCTTTCATTAGGAGTCTCATTTCCCTTTCATAGGAAAATACCCTCTCTTTTAGTCTTACACAGCACTAGAATGGTACCCACCCTT
The DNA here is from genome assembly GCA_009769605.1 of Bucorvus abyssinicus. Classification (NCBI taxonomy): domain Eukaryota; kingdom Metazoa; phylum Chordata; class Aves; order Bucerotiformes; family Bucorvidae; genus Bucorvus; species Bucorvus abyssinicus. The sequence goes on along the minus strand of CM020033.1, from coordinate 33,838,873 downwards.
GGATAACTATGATTTTAAATGACAAATGTCATATTGCCATCATAGGAACAAATAGGCAATGCTTAAGCTCATGTAGAAATCTAAGGTCTGTACCAAAATGTTCAAAAGGTTCATAACTGCTAACTTCTAAAAAATTGTAAAATCATATGAAAAAAATGCAGCAAAACCTAATTTTCATCACAATAAAATTGGAGCATTTAAAATATTGACTCCTGTCACTTTTAGGTCTGTAGAAGTATCAACTACACAGTGAACACCTAAGACTTCTTAGGCTCTGCCTTAGCGGACCCTGTTTTCCAAACATCTGTCAACGGTGTTTCCTTGTTCCCCAAGAGAATCAATAGGTGCCCCAGCCTTGATCCATCTTGGGTTCAGTGTTTTCTTTCAGTTCAGGAGTCTTTGCAGGTCTTGTCACTCCTATCAGTCCTTTACCCTCTCCATCAGTAGATCCAACCCCCTTTTCTATCTTCTTTTGCCAATGGCCATGGGCACCTTGACAGACGACACCTAATAGACAAATAGACTTTCTGCGGTCTCCTCAGACACCTTCTTCCCACCAGCTCTGGTCTTCGTGAGTTGGGCCCTGGTGTCTCTGACCCGGAGCAGACCACAGAGATGTCCAGATTCTCATCTCTGCTGGGACTCACAGGATGTCTTGTAAAGCAAGCAGTGGTCTGTCCCACTGTATGAAGGGTAATAATTTCACCAACCTAGCGGCTTTGCCTGAGCCGAGGTGGCTGTGTATTTGGCTTCCACAAGTGCAAGAAAGCTTTTCAACACCCTTTCTCAAATACGAAATCCCACTACTACCAATATAAATTGGTATCAAACGATGCGGGTCACTGTCTCATTTACCTACATGTTTATATTTTAGTGGGGAAATTAGTCTGTTTGAATCTTTCTGGTGTGTTCAGCCGGGTGGCTTAGGGGGAAATGTGAGAGAAGAAACAATTGTATTCTTAAACCCATGGGTAGCAGAGAACTGTGGCACTGACAATTCTTTAATTTGATTATTGAGTCTAATCTTCTCATGTCAGCATACGAATATATGCTATGCCCTAACATTCCTGCACTGCTGATCTGGAAATGTCACTGTTCATAGAGTGTAATGAACCTTGAGACTTGCTCCACTGGAGGGCTTTTCCTCCACCCACTAGATCCACTGTCCTTTTCGTTCCAGTCCCAAAATATGAGCATATTTTACCACAATGTCAAAAGTCATGTCAATTAGACAGCGTGAAAGGAGCAGGAAAAACTCAACCTTGACAATTCATGATGGCCCATGTTCATCTGAATTATAAGCAGGACTTTTATTCTAGAGTAGAAGAGTTGTCTTCTAAGCTAATCATACACTATCCTCGACTCAGCCTCGACTCAGATTTCAGAGGTTATGATCTACATAATTACTCATGGCATGAAATAAAGAAATGGAAATCATGGTATTTGTGTATGATTATGGGGATAACCATAGGTCAGCTGATAGAATCACCTCCCCGAGAAACGTTTGTAATTGTGAATAAATTTGTTCCATTCAGAAAGCGGGAAGCACATTAAAAGATGATGTTGTCGCAGTATTTGTTTCCAGTTAATTTCTATTCCCAGCTCTCTCTACTTATCTCAGTCATTCATCTCTTTCACTGAACAGTGTTCTTGTGTCTGCAGTGCGATGTGAATCAAGAGATTGAGCTACTTTGAAAAAAACCAAACCAAACTGCCGTTGCTTTTAGGTTAGATGACCTGGACCATGCATACACTGTAGGGTATCGCAGAAGCGGAGGGAGGTACGGGGCCCAGACATCAGCTGGTATTTCAACAAAAAGCTCAGTCTCATGAAGCCCACAGATTAAAAGGACCAATATCATAGAATCGTAGAACCATACTATAGTCTGGCTTGGAAGGGACCTTTAAAGGTCATCTAGTCCAATTCCCCCGCAATGAGCAGGGGCACCTTCAACCAGACCCATATTAAAGCTGGATCTGTCCATAGATCGTGACCCAAGCCAAGTTAATTCTCCTTGAGAATCTTGTCTGTCAGTTCCAGCAGGTTTTTGACCAGGCCTATGAGCAGTGAAGTGAATCTCTGTGCTCTGTTGACAAGGCAGTCTTCGCCTATTTTATATAACACTGAAGAGTTTCCTCATCCGCCAAACATTTAAGGCAAGCAGAGCCATGAGGAGCATCACGACAGCCTAAAGTAAATGAAGGTTATTTTGCCTATGGGTCTCCTTAAATTGCGACCCATCTGCTGGCCTGCTGGAACAGGTGCTGAGCATTTGCAGCTCCACTGGAGCACAGGGAGCTGGGTGGAGTTCTGCAGGAGCAGAAAACCCTCCTTCCAGTCCACAATTAGCTACGGGCCAGCGTGTGCTGCTGTGAGATGAACCACCCCCAATAGAGCCTCATAAGAGAATCAGTTTCTTCACAGATCTAAAAACATTCACGTTTGTGGAACTGATTATTATTTAATCCCTTCTATTGAGGTTTATCTACCCAAGAAGTAAATGCAGCAAAGTACTATTTCTTTGAGCTTCAGCATCTAATTAACAGCAAGAAGCATTGGAAAGAATTACTGTATTGTCAGTCCAACTTTACAGACCAAATATATTCAGGCGATTAATTTTAATATGTTCCAAATGTTATTTACTGTGGCACACAACATGGAAATGAAATAGCACATAGCTGAAAATAAGGAGCAGTTCCTCAGCTAGAGTTGAGCGGCATTACTCTTTTTCATTGCAGTTGCTCTTTGCTAACTCAGGTGAGCTGAAGATCTGTCGCACAATGCAAATTTGACCCAGATATCTAGAAAAATGGGATTAAATCTATTAGAGTATTTTAAGCCAATAGATGCAAGTTGCAGGCAAAAGTGACCTTTTCCTGTAATACATTTCCATGGGATGCAAATTCCCCGGCTTGTGTCTACCAGCTGAAAAATGCTGCCACAAGCAAACGATAGTTTTAATGGAATTGTGGCGTGGGACAGGCAATCTGCTGAAATGGTTGAGAGGTTTAGGAAGCTTATTCCAAACCACTAGGAAATTGCTACAATAATTCTGCAGAATGTATAGTTCCATTGTAGCCAGTTTTCTTTACCGCTCTCCACATTATTGATTCAGCTGTGCTGGTGATTGTAAGGGATGATGTTATAATAATGTCATTTTGGCAAGATGCAGCAGTTTAACTAATACATTATTTTCTAAAAGGATTCCTTTTCGAAACCATATGTTCTTACTATATCATTTGCTCCTTTCTCCCTGGCCTTTCTCCCTGGCCTTCGAGTACAACCAGAAAGAGAAACTGCAGGAGGTAAAAAAGCTTGTCATGTTAGCTCTTTCCCCTTAACCTTTACTCAGGATGATCCCTTCGAATCAAGAAAGGCTACTGCGGAGCGATGCGAAATGTTTGTGAGGGAACCCGGAGCAAAGTACAATTCAGCTGTTCACAGCTTTTCCTGCAGATGTGGTTCCAGCCCACGTTTTGTCAAAAAGATTGAGCCTTTTGATTAAACCTGAGGCCAGTTATGAATGAATTGGAGCCAATTTATTGGTTTGTGCCAAAAGAAAAAGATAAACCCCAGGATTCTCATGCTTCCAGCTACAGATTGACCAAACCCTGAACGGTGGAGTTCATGTTCTTGTTTCAGTGACAGAGAATGCCAGAGATGAACCCTGGAGAGAGGGGACCGTGATGAGCAGAAGGCCTGAAGGCAGAGGGTCGCAGCTATTCTTTCACACCCTCCACTGCTCCCGCTGAGGAATACTCTCCAGATTCCTGATTTGCATCCATGCCATGAATGATAAAATGAACCAAAGAGGTTGTCCAGAGCCTAGAAGGCTGGAGCAGCCTGCAAATTTGCTCGATCTTTGCTTTCTTTCTTTCTTTTTTTTTTTTTCCTCTGTGATATGGAAACTTCATCACTTTGCCCAGGATAATCCCATGAGAAATAGAAGCCCATTTAAGAAATATAATGGATAGTTGTCATACAGCTTTGGTGTTATTACTAAAATAGGAGAGCTGCAGGGCGAACCAAGCAAAGAAAATTTCTTAAGCTCCAAGGCCTTCCCCCATGCTGCCGTTTCTGTCCTAGAACTTCCAGAGACAAATATAAGGTGCAGGGAGGGATATTTTAAAGGATCTCCCAAGAAGTCAGTCCGTGGAGGTGGTTAGAAAGGCAGCTGCGGACGCAGGAAACATGCAGTAAAAAGCCATCTTGGTTTTAGATGCAGAAGCCACCACACATTATTGCACAGCATCTGCATTTGGCAGGGGATTAGCTGCATTCCCAGCAAAGAAGGATGGGTGACCAGCAGATGAGCAAACCAGTACCTGGAAACAGGCAAAGTAAGAATCCAGATCAATGGGAATTGAAAGCTTCCATGGCAAAAAATATTGCAAAAGCTTTGGAGTACCGGAAGAAGAATCCAGTTTGTATAGAGGACTGCCTAGGGAGATTAAAATCAAAAAATAAAACTTTTGTTTCACTCATTTATGGGAGGAAAAGAATAAGAAGTGAATGTATCTTTGTATCTAGACATAATAGCAGATAGTAGAAGAGCCGTAAAAACTGAAGGGGAAGGAGAGATCATCCCAATGATCAAGGGAGAGCAGGTTAAGGAGTTACCATCTCCTTGGCTGGATTTCACCAACCCCCCAACTGAAACGTGATCATTGACTGTGTGAGGAGCCCCTTTCACCCAACATGAAGTACAACAGGAGAGCTCAAAACACCCTTCACAGCACTTCTCAACCCTGCATTTGAATATGTTTTACAAAGGACTTGAAAAGGTGTCAGTCAGTTCTGGAAACATGAAAGATGTCCTCATTAGAGATGAGATCCCTGGGGAACACCTGATGCCTACATACAGCAAAGAGAGCTGAGAGGAACTGATCTTACTCTAGAAAAATGCTGGAGGATGACAAGGAAAGCAGAGGTATCCAGAAAATAAATAAAACCCTGTCAGACATTTAGGGTGGCAGAGCACCGTACAACAGTCTTAAGGTCAACCACAGAGGAAAGCTGGGCTGAGTGGGAGTGCAAGCAGCATGGTCCACAGCAGGGGTGTGGAAAACTGAATAAACGGGGGAAGCAAAACTCCCAACTTATACCAGCCTTGCAAAAGCCTTGGGAAATGGGACCACGGAACATCTTAATATGACAATTAAGAAAGAAAGGAGCGGAGTACTCATGATGGTTTCTAGTGAAAGAAGAGGGCAGCTACAATGTGATGTGTCAACATACATACACTGCTAAAAAGGATGCTAGTATTTGTCATCAACAGCTAAGCTGATGGATCAACAACCAGATCCATTTGCATCTGAACTGTGGAGTCAGTGCAGCACCAGTGACAAGAATCCCTTTTAGGACAGATGCTCCATAAAACTGTTTTCACACCAATGACCATCAAATGTGGGACGTTATAGCTGAGAGGTCATCGTGCACACAGTCACGCACAGCAGAAAACCGCAAGTGTGGCATCTGGCATCACACATTTACCCTCTCTTGACCAGAGGAGACATAATTATCACTATGGGTTTGTTCTAGCAGTTCAACAACATTTAAAAGGCAACGGAGCTTGGAGGTATGCTGCACTGAGAGTGGACCCTGCCCCACACTGCAGATTACTGAAACGCAGATTGCCACTTTAAAAAGGGATTAGAAAGGCTACAAAACTATGAAGCAATGTTGGACCCTCTTAGACTAGTTCAAAGGAAGGCAGTGCCCCAATAGTGGGCATAGCAACAGATAACGTGAGGAGTTGCACTGTTTAACAGCAGACCGGTAAGAAGTAAGTTCCCACTACTGAGGACTGAGGGCAGATTTATTAAGCGCAAAAGTTGTAAAGGTAATGCCAAACCCATTTTTTGGCATACTGAGCCTAAATGAGCCATCCAGTCAAGAGGCCAGCATTCTCCAGAGACCTGCTGGTCTAAAACTTAAAGCATCCACCTGGTTCCAAAGGTGTTTATATGTAAACTGAGCCTCACCCTGGAGAGAATGCCAGGCATCTGGCAGAGGCTGGTGAGCAGCCTCATGGTGGTTTATGTCCCAGTAATACCCAACATGGAAGTATGGACTGACATAGGAAGTAACCTCCTATACGATGAGGCACGAGTGCAAGATAGTTATGTTTAAAGCAACCCATCAGTAATCGCAGCAAAAGCAGAGCAGGTGTCATACAAAAGAGACACACCACAGTGCCAGCCAAGCTTGGTATGAGCTAAAGTGCGTGTTCCGCTGGCCATGAATAAACCCCGTTGTGAGGACATAAATGAAATAGAACAGGCTGTCCAAAATTTCCTGTGCTTAACCATCCAAAGTCACCTGAAATCCCGGACAGTTCTGGGGAAAGGCTGAACAGGTCTGTTCACTTCTCACGAAGAGAACGGCATGAAGATGGAAGAGAACCGTCCCGGTTTCTGGAGGTGGGGTAGCTGATGGGTGCTTGTGCACAGGCAGGAATCGGAAAACTAAAAACCACGTAGATAGACTATCATAAAATAGTTAACGAAGGAACCAAAACTTGATGCCTCTACTTAGAGAATAACAGACCCGAACCTTTTTTTGTCATGTGGGCACGCTCCGTAGGCAAAAGGCAAACGCAGGTCAGAGCGCATGCCAAAGGTAACAGCAGATTCAGAAAAGCTGTGGAAATTAAACCAAAGGCAGTTGCAGAGAGCTGTCAAGCAGCCCGTGGTCAGGCCTGACTGAGAAGCGCAGGAATGCTGCTGCTTCCAGGTTTCTTTCAGCTGGAGAGTCAGCCCAAGCCCGACTCACGAGCAGAGCACAAGAGCAACAAGATGGGACCAGCTGAACCGGGTCATGAGTGAACTCCCACCAGCAGCCGCACTGCGAGCTCTTTCAAAGACAAGTACTTTTACTGCCTGAGGACAATAGCTATCGTGAAAACCCACGTCCCTAGGTGAAATACATAGTGGTGACCTCCGGCTTCTGACCAGATGACAGCAGAAGGAGCCCGAGTTGGATGAAGTACAGGCTTTGCAGACCTTCATCCCAGCTAACTTTAAAAGTTGGTTGGAGACATGGAGCGGCGGTTGCTCTGCACAGATGGCCTTGCAGGGGGCAGTTTGTTTGGTGCCTAGGATTAGCTGGGCTGGATCTAGCTGAGGGAGGCTTGTGCTTTGCACACAGCTGAAAACCCAGCACTTCCTGCCTAGTTTTCTGAACAAAGCACCAGATTCGTTCTGGAAACATCCACCCTCTCATGTGCATGAACATGTGACATGAAATAAAGACCATTACTCTTGCCAGTGACTTCAAAGGGCTTAGATCAAGTAGTGGAACTGCACTTATGTGAAAAATAATTGAAATGCAATGCCAAGGCCACTCCGAAGCAATTCTCTGTGCTCCTCCTCCTAAATTTTACCACTGTGGTTGAGCTGTATCGAAGCCCTTTGGGTATCTATAGTATAGCCTATACCTCGCCTATGTCCTGACAGGACATTGAAATGAACACTGCTGTATCAAACTACCAGTGCTGCACGCATGTGCTGCAGCCTTCTTTAGGCAAAATATTCGTGCTTTCTGAAAGGGATGCAGCGTACTGTTTGACGCGGCTTTCCTTGATACAGAAATGTTAGAAAAGCCGGCATTTTAATCATGTGTTTTGCCATCAGATTTTTTTAAAAAATGAATTATTATGCTGAAGAATTATTTTTTTTCCCAAGAGATAACATCCCACAGTGCTGACAGGCTTTTTTCTCTAATGATATATGAATCGGTGCTAACAGGGGGAGACAATAACTGCAAGCCCTTTGATTAATCTATTTTCTTTGGTCCTCTCTTTAAAATGATAGATTAGTCCAGGAGGACAGTTTGCTATAGATATTTGCAACAGAAGTGTGAGCTCCAAACAAAATAAGTAACCAAGGTTTGTTTAATATATTGTAGACATCTGGTCCATTTTCAGTAGGAAATTAGCATACCGTTATCATCTGATTATCGCTGTGTGTGAAAGGTTTAAAAAACCAGTCCAGGTGTATCTGATGGCACAGGGATGGAAAAGAAAAAATTTCCGGTAGCATAATTTTAGAGAAGAATATATGTTAACACTACAGTTTAACTTTAATGATCCAAATCTACTCAGATGCACAATGTAAAATAAGCAAAGGAAAAAAGCATCCCTTTCAAGTAGTGACACACTCGTGACGTGTCTCTCATAACATCTCAGTTGCATTACTTTTGCCTGTTCAGAGAAACTGAGTTGCCTCATTTCATAAAAGTAAAGACAAGCAATAGCAGAAACTACTGGATAAACAACAGCTGTACAGTCCCTGCCTGTGATGGCGTCATGCTTTATTGCGATAAAGTTAAACCAGACTCTACTCAGAACTAAATAGAACAATTCCCACGTCTAACTCAGACCTGCCAAATGCCATTCTGAAAAAAGCTACAGTTTATAAAGCCTCTTTGCTAAATAATCTTATTTTTAAAATTGCAAAATCTGTTCAGAACATGATTGTGGGAGCCATGCCAGTACCTGGGGAACGTGGTTCATTAGCAGGGACTCAAGAACATCTTGAAGTGTTGTGTCCTTCTCCAGTGGCACAGCCTCCAGCACAAAACACGATGTAAGGTATACACCTTACTTTTGTGTACAACAAGGTATACAAGTGCTTCTGTGCACCGAGGTGTTAGCAAACATACACACTGACTAAGTGAGGGGATAGAGGGAATGAAGCACCCATCTGGAGCAACTTAAGTGTCGTGACACAAATATACAGCCTGATCTTTTAGGTGTGCTGCACAAATAACTCCAAGAAAAAGACAGGGTGACCTTATCACAAAATAAAGGACTTTTAATTGCTTATTGCAAAATGGCCGGCCACAAGCCTTCTGTGATGGCAGGAGTGGACCATCACTCCACCAGTATCTTTAATTTAGCAAGTCGGAGATGCTCGGGCAATGTTAATGGAAGATGAACTCTTTAAGACTTTGAAGAGAAGTTAGCTAAGGAGAGGTTGAATGAAAAGTTAGCCACTGAGGCAGAGATCCATCTTGCCTTACATTGAACACCTGCGTGTTGATGTTAGAAGGCTCCCTATTCTGTCAAAGGAGAAACAGACGCCTCCTGGGAGAAGTTCAGATGGTCAGTCTCTCTTTCTCATCCTCGGCTATCCAGGAAACATCCGAATGGAGCACTTCAATGCACAGAAGCTGGACCTAGGTCAGTGGGTTTGACTCTCCATTTCTTGTGACCTCTTGGTAGAGCTGCAGGATATTAAAGAAGTTACTACCTACCCTTTTTTACGTGTGGTATAAATATAAGGTATATGGTATACATCAGTAGACCAGAATGCACGGTGTCATTTGCTATAGCAGTTCTGGGAAAAGGTAATGAAACCAAATGTCTCGTCACATTACTTTTTTGTTAAACCATTCACAAACTGTTTTGGTCATTCCGAACCTGCATTTTTGTGCAGATATAATAATTGGTTATAAAACATAGCCGATACCAATGGCAATGCGATTGTATTTTGCTAAGAAAATATATATTTACACTGAGTCTTTAGATTGAGGAGCCCCTTTTATGGCCGTCTTTCAGCCATGACATGTAGGGGCTGAAAAAAGTAAATCTCCTTTTCACTGCTTTGGGGTTACAGACCTGAGCAGAGAAAGGGATGTAATGGCAGGAGACCATGGTGTCTAAGGGAGGTTTTTGCTTACAAGAGAATAGTTTATCTCTGGTGTTTCCGTGTCTTTCTTATGCCCTTTTCTTTGTACTTCATTCTCTTTCTGTTTTACTTACCATTGTGTTGGGATGCTCAGATGACAGAAGATCACACCACCTTGTCATGAAAGCATTTAAGCGGTGCCATCCACAGCATTTCACTATTGCCCTCTGAGAGTTGTTGTGGCTGGTCTGAATCATCAAGGCTTTCTTTATGCTGTAGAGTGGTGGTCCCTACGGTACTGCAGAGAACGAGAAGCACTGCGGTGAAACTTCCAAGGGAAAATTCATCCCACCTTGTCTCAGGCACCTCTTCTGAGAGCTTTGCCAAACTGGGTCCCTAAAGAGAAGGCAACAAAAGAGACTGAGATGCTTGCTCTTACTTTTGAATGGAATCTGTCTTCCTATAACTGAGATGATAGAAAATGAAGAGAACCCCTGGTTTTCAGAAGCTATGGAAGAAAGAAAAGATATGTATAGCAGTATAATTCTGCCTGAAGGTAAGAGATGTGTTGTAATGTGCACTGAATTTTTCACTGAATTAATTTGCATGAATATTGCACAGGGAAATGTGTATGTGCTGTGCCTTTAAATGTAGATGCTTCCTGGAATGTTATTTGCATATTCACGAATTATGTATTCCTATTATACCCTGTAGTGAAAAACAAAAATAAACGTAGTTGCTACAATGGAGGGGGGGGATCTTTTTAATCTTTAATTAAAAATTAAATAGAAGTGTTCTTTGATGATGTCAATCTTTGCTTCATTAAGGATCAGATCATACCCTAATCCAGTGGCTCTGGCAGACTAGGATTTACTAATTAAATAAAAAGTCAGTATTGATATATGAGAACAGCCATGCAACTCTAATTAAAGTTGTACAAATCCTTTTTCAGTCATCTCAAGCACTCAACAGCAACCCAAATTGCACTTATTTTGCAAAAATCCGATTTTAGTCTGCCTTATTGAGCGAAGCCCCAAGATGGGCTTTTTTACACCCACATATGCACAGACCCACTCTATGAATTCTGTTTTGACAGCCTCCTGTAAGGTTTAACGAACAACGACAGGCGAGCTGAAGAATCAATAACTAAACCTTGGGTGCATGTTGCAATCACAAGCAATTATTTACATGACATGTTGAGTCATTTGGACGGTGAAGTATTGTTCAAATCCATCATCTAAACAGACAACTGCATATATGCGCTTTCAATAGGCTCCTGGGTCCCTTGGGACTTTAGTTAAATTATTCTGATGTGAATATTCATGAGGTTTGACAGTAATGTTTACCACTTCATTACGGAAAAGATTTAAGAGCTGTGCTACTGTTCTTGGAGGGGAGCAGCAGTGGCACTTGGGAAACAACAGCTAAGGCTATGCCACCTGCATAGCTCACATGTGGGGATGCTACAGCTGCCCCAAGGCGGCTCTGCACATCTGCACAGTGGGGTGATGGGATTTATACGGAAAAACCAGTGCGTTGTAGTGGTATCCAGAAGCCAATGGCTGTAGGGGATCCCATAGACTGCCAGGTCTGCCTGTCCGGCAGCCACCCAGGGCAAGTTGCAGGAGGTCCAATTTCAAAGCTTACCAGTCTGCACCCTGCGGTGCCAGGTTGGTATAAGATGGGCCCCTGAGGATGGCTCTGACTGCCCCAGCTGCTATCAGCTCCTAGTTAGCTTCACTTCTCACTTCTTGGCCCTTTTTGACAAAAGGTATCTCAAACGGAGCAACTAAAAGCTGAGGCATGGAAAATCTCCAGGTACCATTGAGATCCCTGAATGCCTAGTTCTACTGATCATAAAATGGTCAAAGTAATTCTTGTCCCTTTTACCTAACCCACAGCTACAGTCTCATTATTGATAAAGTGCAGAGAACTTAGAGCTTGGAGTTCAGCAAGTCACAGTAATATTATCAGGCTCTTTTTCACAAGCGTAGCAGTTATTTACCGGCCTCCCACAAGACACAGAGACAGTGAGTTCCAAGAATGGAAGAACTAAGTGCTCAGCACCCTGCTGTGATTTAAAGTGATTTAAAGTCTGAACTCTTGAGCTGGTAAATATTTGCATTATTATATTGTGACTATATATATTGCACAACAGTGCCACAGTCGTTTCCCGCGGTCATCAGTTCGATTTTTGCATTGGCCACAGTAAGATTCAAGAGCATCTTTGGTTTAGGAACTCACATCTCAAAAGGTGTTTTGGCTTTTCCAGTTTACTGACTCTCAATGGGACACAGACTGTGAATTCATCTGGTCACTTCTGCAAACCCGTGCCTGTATTAGCTCCTACGTGGACAGAGGTATACAGGAGGAAAGCGTTGTACAGCACTGGTGATGTTGGGTGCCACTTGCGCGGTACTGGTGTCGAGGGCTAAATACTTGAGGTGTCTCTCTCAATTTGCCAAACTTGAGGATTTCAGTCTCATCAGCTGTGTTGGAGAATCTTAACTAGATGGACTTTTTCCATCTGTGACACCAGTCCATTAGAGGACATTAAATTCTCCAAAACAGGAAGAGACATTACCCAAGGAGCTGATGACCCTGTTCAATGAGCACACGGGGTCTGGAGGTAGGAGTTAGTGGCACTGCTACAGCTGCCTTCAATGACACATAAAACAGGTCCTACCAGTGCAAACCCTTCTCAACACTTCTCCCTTCCTTTTCTAAATGGGAACTTTTGAACATTTTACAAAATAATAATAATTTTTTTTTACAAAAAAAAAGACCAGCAAGGGGCTAGGCTCTCAACGGCAGGTAAAGAGGTCTCTGAACAGCATAGTGTTTCAAGGAGCAATGGCTACTTCATGCTGGTTAAATCAGAAAAAGTACACCAAAAACCTCTCCTATCAGTCAGTAGGATACAGGACTCTCTTGTCTGCAAACTAGAAGGTCGAGAAACTCAAGTGAAGAGCCTGTGGAGCCTCACCCCTTGAAAGCCTATTAATAATAAATTATTCACTGTGATCAAATATAATTAGAGGCATCAAAAACCCCGGAGCTGAAAGACCATTTATTTAACATGCAGAATAGGCAGATGTAGCTGTAGGATGTGCTGCTCTGGAGCATTTTAACACAAGGCTTCAGGTGGTAAAATAAACCACATTCCTAGAGCTAAGATAGTGATCCCGTGCATGGATTTTGTGTGGAGCAATACACTCAAGAAAAAAGTGACCCTCTTACTTCTTTTGTCATTTTAATGCATTTCGGTGAGTATCTTACCTATCCGTCCATCCCTCAATTTATGGCTGCAGCTTCAGGCCCAGGGACTGGAGTATTCTGTAAGCCATTTTTAAGGATTCCTTGTGTACTCAGCGAGCCAATCACACGAGCACCTGGACTGGGACTTGTGTTTCTTAATCTGGAAGCTACAGGTACAATGCCTGGGCCCAAACCCAGTGATCACGGGATTTAACGGGAAGATTACTACTGACGGGTTTGAAGCAGAACTTTTGTACTGGAGGAGCACCTCCACAGCCAGACCAAAGCACCAAATGCAGATGGAAGACGCACAGTTCACAGGGTGTGTCTATTTCTGTCAAATAGTTTCTCTGACTGGTTCGGGCATGGGTTTTGGCATCCTCACCACCTACACTAAACACACAGAGGTTCATTCTTGAGTAAACTAGCTCATTCCCTCCAGAATAAACCTCTAGTGTGTAGCGAAAAGTTCAATCCCAACGCTACTCTTCAGAGGTGAGGAGGACGAGAATTGGCGAGGTCTGGCCCCTTCCAACTTTCGAAGTCCTCCCACCCCCCTTTCAGGGGGTAGTATATAGGTATACAGCTATAGACATTTCTTGCTCCACTTATGTCACCTTTTGGGCCCGTTCTTCCCGTGATGGTGTGTTCGCAGCTGAAGAGTGCCCACATCATGCCCCTGGCCTCGGGGGTGGGCAGGGGAGGGACGGACTCAGGTGGAAGTGCATGAGCTCTCCTTGGCGAGGCAGATGTTATCCAGACCTCATTAAACTGCCAGGACCTTTGCCGGTGCTTCCTTTCTCATTGTTGCTGATCCCCAAGATAAAGATACACAAAGAGCTTGACAAGCAACACAGAAAGGCAGAAAACACATAGGACAGTAAGAGGTTTGAGAAAAAACATCCAAACATGACAGAGGGTGTATTTGCAGAAGCAAGGCAGCATGTATTTAAATTACATAAGGGGCTTCATTTGTTAGGGCCTTTGATTAAAGGGCTCCTATGATTTATAAACCAACAAAAGCCTCATTGAGCACCAAAAAAAAAAAAAAATTGTAATTATAAATACTTTTTTATTATTATTACCATTATTATTTATTTATACTGCAGTCAATCCTAAGAGCCCCAGCCAAGGGAGTAACAGCTACACAAGAAACAAAAGGAACAAAATAAAACATCCTTAATAGCAACGCTCCGAGTCACAAATAGCTTAAAAATGAGGTAATTCACTACCCTTCTTCTGCCAGATGCCACCCTTACACACATATCTAAATATATACATATAAAAAAAAAAAGTGCAAGTTCCTCCATTAGCAAGAGTGAGAGCAGAACAGCTTTTCTTTCCCTATATCCAGATAAGTTACAATAATCTCCTTTGCCTGAAACACATGTGCATTGTTTTTATCATTCACTACTTCCAAAGCTAGAACTTCGACCTAAAGGGTACGTGTGGGATGCGCAGGATTTTGTGGTATCTAACTATTAACTTGCCCTGAATTGTCTGAAGTGTTGTAGAAAACCATTATCAGTTATTTTAGAACTTTTTGGTACTAACAATCATTAAAGCTAAAATAAAATCTGAACTTTGTTCCAGAAAAGACTTCATGGAAGAATATCGACAAGGTTTGGGGTTTTTTTTATTTTGACTTACACCATCACTTTTTCCCAACACCTCCTTGTAGCACCTGGCAGACGTCATCGTGCAGTATTTTTATTCCACCAGTTTTATTTATTCTGCTTCCTCTGGGTTTTCAGGAGCTGCAGCAGGCAGGAATGATGCAATGACTGTGACGACTACACCAGTATAGACAAAGAATGGTAGAGGCAGTTGAGAGAGAAGGATATTTTTAGGGGATCTGAGAAGGCTGGAACCACTGCTAAGATGCAGGCTAAAGGCATTCCATAAATGTAGTAACGGAGTAACTAAGTTTGGCCTTCACCAGCAGAGCAGATAGAAGCCACAAGCAAGATTGATGAAATGACAAATAAGTAAGGAAAAAGGAATTTTTACGTTGGGATAGTCTCTAAGCATTTTAAAGCCAGGGAACAGATTAGATATTCCATTTCCTCAGGATCGTAGGCATATTTGTCTTAGTTAAAGGTTAGTAACCGTGTGAGTAAACTGAGAGACAGATGCATCCTTTAAGGGGAATAAAATATAAAAAGACAAGTCCTTTGCTGACAACAACGGCGCTACCGACTCCAGCAGACTGACTCTGACTTACACAGGCTGGGGATTTGGCCCAAACTTGGCGTAACTTTTGAATTAAGAGTTGTGAAGCCAACAATCAAAACGGCCAAAGAGAAAAGCAAACAGAGGAGAGGTGGTGTGCGACAGGAAGAAGCGACCATGCAGAAATTCCTGCAGAAGACAGAGGAGAGGAGAAGACAGCACCAGCGACAGGTGACTGGGTGAGGCACTTAGCGAATGATTAGATAACTAGAAAAGGACCAGGCTTTGTAACCCCTCCTGCTGTGGTCGACTATGTTCTCGGCCGTGGCTTCCTTCCCCATCTCCACCTGGACTCACTCTCCATCTAAAGATACAGGTAGGAGGTGAACTGACTGAGTAAAATCAGAGGTGAAATCCTAACCCGTGGTGTAGACAACATCACGACCTCTGAAAGAGAAATCAGAAGAGGGACAGAATACCTGAGGTAAGCCAGGGCTGCAACAGAGGGGGAAGAACAGGAGGAACTGCTGTGGGAAGTCGCTGTGCAGAGGGTGCAGGGGGTGTAAAGGAGTCTGTGGGAACGGAGGGATTGCCACCTCACAGCCACTGAGAAAGAGGAAACCTGGTGTCCATCACCAGAAGAGGTACCGAACCGAATCTCGGTGGCCGAGAGAGTGACGTATTTGGAAGAAGGAGACCAAAAACGGGGGCCCATCCAGTACTAGCTGTGCTGGAGCGTACATAAAGAAGAGGGCTGTGACTTCCAAGGCATCGACACTAAAAACAACAATACAACGCAACACCATTAAAAGCCCGGGAGAGTTATCTCTTTCACCCAGTGTGTCTGTTTTCTGGTGAATGCTTTTGAGAGATTTGTTTCATTAACAATTAAAAAAAAAGAATTCAAGGAGTGGAAAAAAAGGTGTTCTTAATGAATTAGTCTGATTAATTACATTCACAATCTGCTCCTTTCAGTGCGTGCTTTCAAACAATTGCCTGTTTGGTGAAGGATTGTGCTCTGCTCTCGAGGGTGGGCAGGAGGGTGTGATAGGAAAAACCTCGAAGCAGCATGTTTGTGCGGACATTGGTGGTGTGTGTGTGCACGTATCGCTCATTGGCAACTCATGAGGGTTGTTGGCTTTGCTCTGTGACTCGGAGTCCCTGACAGCACCCTTTAGCTGCTGAGACCCAAAATAAAACGGTGGTTGTCTCTGGAGACAGACAGAATTTTCAGAAATGTAGCAATGAAAATAAGGCCATACCATTTATTTGGGATTTATATATATAAAGCACAGTCCAGCTACTGAAAAATTGTAAAAAGCTGTTATAAACTTGGTTGAATTAGATTCTTTCTTCAAAGCTAATTTTATTGGCGTCGCTGGATAATGGAACCATTCTATCGGTAAGTACTTTTTCTGAAGCACTGCTGGCTTTATGCGTGCCCAGTGCTCTTCCCCAGACCAGGGAAGAGCCACCCTCTCTGCCGCGCTGCTCCGCCAGGAGCAGAGCCTCGCGCAGGCGCAGGGCTCAGGGCTCAGAGAGCAGGTAAAAGCCCAGCTGCTGGCTTGGCACCTACTCCTGACGAGTCCTGGGAAACCTGCCAGGTTTATGGTTAGGCATCTCAGCCCTTTCCACAGAGACTGTGTGGAAAAAATACAGTCCTCTGTGGGTGAAAGAAAGGCAAACGCCTGAGGGGATCCTGAGAGGGACAGCTCGGACTTTGCGTACATCTCCCTTACAGCAGAGCTGGGACAAGGCTCATTCTGTATTGCAGTTGGAAAAACCATGAATTATTTTAGCATGGTGGGTTTTGTTGGGGTTTTTTTCTTTAATAACCCTTTTCATTTTTGTGAGTGTGCCCTTCCATTGAAAAGTTTGAAGGGACATCTTTTTACTCCAAAGAATTGCTGGAGATTGTTCTTCACCTCTAATGCTAGAAATGCGTGCCTGGGGAAGATAGAGGCTGGCTTAGCTAAAGGCGTGTGGTGGGTAGTAGCAGGAGCCCCCGATGGGCTCTGCTTCCCCGGGTAGGAGCTAACAGACGCAGTGTGCGCACCTTCCAGCCTGTATGATTCCCTTCCTGTGGCAACCAGGTTTTGGAAGAGGGATGACATGTTTGCAAGTAGCTATGTCTCATCCCAACATGGAGTCTTGAAAAACCTTTTTCATTCAGGATCTGGGAAGTTTTCCAGTGTAGACAAAACTTCCAACAGCTACTGCCTTGGGCATATAAACACCGTGATGTTGCATGTGCTCCCTTGGTGGATTTCTTATCTACCCCAGACCTTCAAGGTGGCCATGTGAAAACTTCTAGTATAAATGCTCCAGGCACACACACATGCACACACAGCCACCTGCAAATATCTCTCCTGCCTTTTTTCCATTAATATTTCTGTGAATGAAACTCACCGCCGCAAATATTCACAAAAAGAAAACAGAAGTGGTCATAGTCGTTGGCCGAGTGAGCCCTCGGATGCTAAAATAGCCTTTACCCCAAGCTCCCCTGAGTCTACAGGCATTTTGAGTACTGAGTTTGGCCCATAACTCTCACTCCAGGAATTCCAGATTAATCCAAAACTCTAAAACAAATTATTTTAGCTGCAACATATGTGAATTTCATTAAAACTTTGAAAGAGGTCACTTTGCAGAAGAAGAAAAAAGGCTTTGAAAAGGCACTGCCTGAAAGGTTAAAATTTACATAAGTCTAGCATTATTATCATTATTAATACCTACACATACCCCTCACAAGCCTCAAGGTGCTTTGCAGAATCAAATTATACCCATTGTCAAGGAAGTGGGAAAAATCCTGTCACCTACATGATTTGAAAGGAGATTTTTCAAATCCCTTAGAAACATCCAGATGGGAACGTTTTTGCTTTACGGCAGGGACAGGGAAGAAGAGCTCATCATTTTTATCGACCTTCAGCTTCCCTGCTTGTGCTCTGAAGGGGCCCAAGCTAGCTGTACTCCTCCCTGTTTCCTTCTTCTTATGCTCTCCTCGGAGATGCGGTCCCAGTGAAGCTGATTTCAGTGAGGACATTCCTGGTGCAGGTTCTGGTGTCCTGCTTTCTGGGAGCGAGTCAGGCATAGATGGACTTTTGCAACATTCAATATCTGTTGGTATCTGATAGACAATCTTTGACTTCTTATTTTTTAATGGGGCTGGGGGCAGATACTGTTTTTCTTTGTTTTCCTGGCTGGATTTTTACAAACGTGATTTCCCAATGTCTAAATTCTGAATTTGGTTGGTTTTTAATCTAGTGTAATGCTGTTAAAAGAGATCAGGCTGACAGAGATCACCAGCAGGGTCATTCTCTGAATGAAGGTGGAATAAAAACTGGGTGAAAACAGCAAGGACTGCCTTCTCTGAATAAATAAATACCTTAAATGCGATGTTGAAAGCTAGCTGTTGGATCACATAGATCACATAGATTAGTTGAGCTGAACTCTCTGTGGAAGCAGCAAACATGTTTAACCAAATTGTAATCCATGCAAATCACTTTACATAGCTTTGAACTTAACTCCTCTTTATTCCTTACCCTGGTTTCCAAGGAATTTTCTTTCACTCCTTAATTATTTGCTTTTGTTTGGTTTTATTCTCTATCATGGCATGATCTCTGCTGTAGGAGGGGCAAGTTCCACAACAGACAGCTCTTCCAACCAAAGGAAAAAAAAAAAAACCAAACCCCAGATAAACAAGCTTCTAATCTGGAGGCATATGAAAGTTCTCCAGACAAGGTCTGCTCCCTGCTTGGGGTTCGTTTGGCTTTCTGGTTCTCATATACAGAGGCCTGCTTGGGAAAATCAGACAGACTGTGTCTGCTTTGAATTTATCAGGCGAACACACACATGAAAACAAGAGTGTTTAGACTCCAGGCTGCTGGTGAATGCTCAGAATTCCCCACTGTCCCAGTGACTGTAGAGCTAGTTGGCACATCTTCAATAAAAAATTACATTAGTGATGCTCTGGAAACACAGTCGAGTCATAGGAATGACAAGAAAATAAGCAAATCCTCAGCAAAATCTTTGGAAAAAATTCTCTACTTCATTTCAAATGTAACAGCAATCCTGGTCTCTAATTTCTATTTTATTTTTAGTGACAAATGAATTACTAGTACAGCTCCTCATAATCTATTTCTTCCCGTTTCTCAGACTCTTTGGGGGAGTGGTATAATTTTAGACTATAAAAATATAAGCCATCTGGTTTATATATAATTGAGCCACTCGTACACACATTTTTTAGATGTAAAGCCATGCCTTAGAACCAGAGAAAGGCTGTGAGAAGTTATGCATCGTTGAGAGCTATTCTGACTCCACCGAGCATGGTGAGGACTCGCTGGATAGTGTCACCTTGAATGAGAGGTGACACAGAGGCAGAAGGGACACCCATGCTATGCATGGAAATTACTAGGGTGTCAGGACAGGCACGTACAGAAGCCCTTCTTGGGCCGCCAGCCGATGTATTTGAGCAGAACTGCTGGTTTATCAGGCCCTAAGGGCTCCAGAGCAGAGGCCAAGGTAGTGCTGTCTTGATTCTTTTCTGCCCCATGAATTCATAGTCAGTAAACTGGTCAGTATGACCAGCTGGTCAATAAGTCTAGTATCTGGTGTTGGTACGAATTGTGATATGAAGGATGAAATGGGGCACTTGGAAGAACCAATCACCAATTTTTCCTCCTGCCTTTCCTCATTTGCATAGCTCAAAGATCTGTTCTGCTTGTGGGTCACACTGCAGCCGTATCCTGCACTGTTTTCGATTTGTGTCTCTGGCTCAGCATCCCCATAAAATGCAGCAGGAGCTATTTGGTGAGTAAAAGGTCCATTCCCTACACTTGTTTCCCCAAAGGTATTCGCTTTTCCTCAGCAGATACCCTGATGGTGTTCATTGCTATGCTACTGTCGGTAGCAAAGGCAAAGCTGTGAAGCGTGGATTTAGATCCCAGTTTGAGCCCAAAGATCATAGCAAGCGAGCCATCAAGGCAGGAACAAACAGCACAGTCAAAACAGTAAGCAAATGTGCTGAGCGCTGGTAGTTAATGAAACACAGTCGGTTTCCACTGCCATTGGGCAAACCCAGATTGGAGGCTTTCAGCACAGTACTACTATATTTGCTCTAAATGGCTTTACAGCGATAATTGAAACACAATATGCAATTACAGCGTATTTACTGCGTCCACTGTGAAAGCGGTGAGGAACGCATTCATTCAGTAAACCTATCTCACTCTGCTGGCACTTCTAGCTAGGCTGGGAGAGACACAGACAGGTCAACTGCTCTGAAGAAAGCAGCTCTGCCACTGGAAAACGTGTATTCCATCATCCTAAAATGCCTACTAACGCAATCACCAGGACAGCATCCAATGAGATACCAATCTGATACCGGCTTCGCACAGGTTTATACATCTGCTACCAATCTGTGGTCCATTTGTGCCCTGTTTATGGCCCAAGGGAGCAATTTCTGTGAGCAGGTTTTACTCACAAGGCTACTGCTTTGGAGAATGGCGCTCTAAGGGTGCACATTACTTGGCACAGGATTTTTTATCTTATATTCTCCTCAGAAACAATCTAATTCAAGGCTCTGGAAAGACATCTACTCACCTTAATGTGCATTAATTCAGAGCGTAGCCAACCTACACGTTGCCTGGATGCTGTCAAATAACTGGGAGAACCCTGCAACTGTTTTCAGAATTTGTAATCCCTAAATTTCTCATTCTCTCCTGCCTGTCCAATTTCGCTTCCAGTCAGTGATCATGCACTTCATCTTAATAGCTGGAACACATGTAGAAAGCTGACTTGGAGTTGGAGTTGCTGAGAATATGCACAACATGCTTTCCATGGACATTTGTGACAGACCTTGACTTCTACAGGCGTGCATTCCTCACCTAATCAGGAACGGGCACACTTGCCACTTTGCCAATGATCGATAAGGGAGATGCTTGAGGAAATTTAGAGATGGTCGTGGTTCCAGAGATGCATGAAGCCTGAAAGAGAGAAACTTCTTTGTTAGTCCAGTGCTCTGTTCTGCCCCTCTCTAGCACTATTTCTCAGGAGCCTGGCAAGAGATCTTTGTGGAATAACAGATCCTGAAATCTTCTTGCCTAGGGTAGGAGCTGAGGTGAGAAGGCATCATAGAACGTTTAATGCACAATGCCACGATGTGCCTGATGGGCAGCGGTGTTTTAAACTCCTCCCTGGTGGAAGATTCCCAAATGTAAGATTCATGTATGACTAAATCATTTATTCCACCTTTTCCCATCATTGTCCGCAGTCAACTGCAGACTGAATAATGACTTAATCAACCACACAACAAGCCAATGTGTCAAGAAGTCCTGACACTTATCGAGTTATATCGCAATACAGAAGAACAGGGGAAGGTCACCTCCGCACTGCTGGCTGACTTAAAGGGGTGCAGAGACATATACGTAAGTTCCACAGTCTCGGGGACAATTTCGATTATGCAACATCTCCACTGAGCACAGCCCCATGAATTGCTACGTAAAATGCACAAAATAGAAAACGCTTACATAAACCTATGGCTCCTTCAACTCTCACACAAAATTCCGCCCACTAAAATACTAGACTAAATGTTGACAACATATATCATTAATTAAGTTGTCTTTTAATGGCTCAGGAGGTGAGCTCTGTAAAGAGGAGGAAAGGGACAGAAACTTGGATTCAGTCAATAAAAGGAGGATTGATTTCACCTCCTTTTAACCATCTAAAAAAAGAGCATCTAGTCTAAGCTCATAATTTGTGTTTCAATCAGTTCTTTTCATATAAAGGGGAGAAGCAGATGTCTACAGAAAGTTAGATTGCCTTAAGTCAGAAGTTATTTTGAAGCACTTAAATATGACAGAACAAGGACCGACTATAAGAATAACCATACAGACAGCAAGGAAATGGAATCTGTCCCTTTACAGAAACCCAAATGGGAACAGAATAGCTTCTCAAGGCTCCTGCCTTCCCTGGGGTCTTGCTTGCCAGAATTTGAAGATGACTCCAGCAGTTGCAGATATTACATGCAGTTCATTGAAAGTTGGAACTAATAAAATGCACTTCTTTAACCTGAAGAAACAGCTCACCTAGGCACTTGTCTCTGGAAGCCAGGAGCATCTGTATGCAGAGCTACATCATTGGTGTAACATGGCAGAGCAGAAGCCACAGCATTGTACCATGGTCCAGGAATGGAGACATCCTTTGGATTTTGGGCCTCATAGAGTTGAGACTCATATAATTGCCTCTGACTTGCCTGAGCTTCACATGAGCTCACCAGAAAGATCACTTATTCAGACTATTCTATCAAATTGGTGTGATCCTACTTAAAATCTATGAATTTCTGCCAGGATTTGAGTACTTTTTTTAAAATCACGCCTAAGTCTTTTGGACACAAGAATTTCACTGACATCATAACCTGTGGTTAATTTATTAAATGCTGGGTTGAGAAATATTACAGAATGTGAAATGAACGGTTTAGTTAATAAGGAAGGGTTTAGACTATATGGTATGAATTAACGGATCCTCAAAAATGCATAGGTATGTGATGATTTCAGCACTAATGTGATTTTCACTTGAAAACTGTGATTCTCTGGGTGTCCAGCAAAAGAAATTATAAGTCTTTACGACTGGTGCATCTTCCTGCCCACATACCAGCTGCTTCTCTGACATCTAACACAAGAAGGGTGAACACACTCGTTAAACCCATCTTCCATTAGCACATCTCACTATGTAGTTGCTTATTCACAAATGAAAAAAAGCTGATGGGGCCCATGAAACCACTAAGAAAGAGACGTCTGGTAAAACTGCCAAAAGTGTAATAAGAGCAGAAAATCTAAAAGATAACTAAGAAATAGCAGGAGATTGACCAGGAGTGTGTGTTGATGCTGCTGTGTCTGAAATAGAGCACTCAGGGTATACGCTGTTGTTTGTTTGGATCCCTTACGCCTTTGCGTAAGACCTTTTGAAGCAGTAGATTGAAAGCATTCCTGCTTACATTAAGAAGTCTGCTAGCTGGGAGGCAGAAACAAAATCACCACCTTTTATGTGGTCCAATCAGCAGCGGTGGTAACGTGACTCCATCCTTGGTTAGTGTTAGTGTTAAGAAGAAATGTCTCTCATAGGCTTTCTTTTTGCAATTTTAGCCTTTCTTTTGTGATGTGGAACGAGACTTTCAAAATGATTTTGCAAAAGAAAGAATTCAAGAGGAAGAATTAATGGAAGAGAAGAAGCCAAATAAGGATCCTTGGGATAGTCACGCTCCTCCTTAAATAAGAAACCTGAGTTCAAAGCCCTGACAAGGATTTACATCTGCCTATCTATCTAAGAGGGATGGAAGTCTGTCCTCTTCATCTCATCCATACCTGAAACTTCATGGTGGAACGAAGAACTCCTGTAAATGAGATTCATGCCAAGTCTTACATTGCTCTGTAAATCATTATGCCATTCACAAAGCAACGTTTTTCAACAAAAAAGGTCAGTTTGGAGGAACAAATGGGGAGGACATTATTTTGCCTTTCTTTTTTTGAAAGGGTCTTTCCAGAATTCCTCACAGTTCATTTTCCCAGCTGAATGGGATGGCTCCTCTGATCTCATCAGATGTGGTGAACGACAAAACTCTCCCCAAGTTACCCTATTGAAAGAGGAATGCCTGGAGGTAGAAACAGAGTTAGGACCTGCAGTTCCTTTCCCAGCTTGAGATGAACCTCTGGCTGCCCCTCTACCTCCACCACACCTGAGCTCACCTTTCCATAGCTTCCCTGCCTTGTCTGATGGTCCAGAGAGTCTGTTCTTCCAGGTTTGCAGGGCAGGCTCATTTGCCCTATGGAAAAGTGAAGCGTTACATCTTGTGACTTTGTTTTTCAGCCGAAATAGTTTGGCAGACATCTCTTCAAGGACAGCAACGATGTCTGTGTTAAGTTACCATTCTTTATCTTTAACTTGTCCTGTCAGTTTTCTGGCAGGCCACAGTAAATCTAAAACATTTGGAGCTGCACAAATTATTTTCCAGACTGTACTGTCGCAGTTCAGGGCTGGAGCATAACAAGTAAACAGATGTGATTCGGAACTAGAGTGGTGCTGTCGGACCAGCAACCTGAGCTTTGACGTTCAAAACATGCCATAGGCGTTGGCTTTGCAGTTTTGTCCTTAGGCTGTGTGAAAACCAAGGCGACGGCGTGCTGGTCTGTGACGATACTGTGCAGCTGAAGAAAAGGACCCTTATTTACATCATCTGACGAATGTGCCTCGCGCAATTGCTTTCCTGTTCAAGTAAACAAAGATGTTCCATCAAATGTTCTGCAGGTTTGCTTCCGAAGATTATTCAGCACCTTCGCATGGGCAAGATTACCATAAATAAAATAGGAACTTGACACAAAGAGAAACAATGATACACCATCCCAGTGGAAGGAGATTATAAAGGGGAAGTTAGGATTATTTTTTCATTCATAAATTGACACAAAACAGATTACTGACTCTAGGGAGGACCTGTGGATTTTAGGTATAAGCAGGTATTGAATAGGTCACTTGTTATTTCCTCTGTTGTCTCGTTGAGAAGTTAGTTAGTAGAGAGTAGTAACACATTCCTAGTGAATATAAAATGACAACTTATTGAAGACTGATAATTTGCTCCTTTAAGGACTGGCTATCCTCTCTTTTTGTAGTCTGGGAAAAAAAAAAAAAAGGAGGATGCATACAGTTTTGGGGTTTTGCCTTAAAAACAAAACTTCTGGGGAAAAAAAAATCACATTCCCAGGTTGTATATCCTCTGTTAAACTACTGGGAAATTTTAAAAAAGGGGTAGTTCAGTTCAGCTTTTAAAAACAAAAAGAAAAAACAGTGGTCTGGGTGAGCAGCCATCAAGGAGTTTTCATTTCAAATCAAGTAGAAGGGAAAAATTGAAATTAAGAGCATGGAGCTGAAAAGCTGAGCTGCCTCCGAGCCAGGACATAAGTTCCCCTACGAAAATTAAGAGCAAACTTTGTCTAAGATCCTCTCAGAAACTGTTTTCTGCTCTCAGCCTGTGCCCACTGCTTCAGAAGGAAATGCTGATGGAGGTCAGGAAGGCGTGATGCTGTGGAAAAGATTACATAGGGTAGGAAGTGAACTTCTCAAGGCTTTTGGCTTGCCTGGATAGACCTGCAGCTGAGCGGCCCTCACTCAAAGTTAATTAAGTTCTGTGCGAAATAATCAGGACAGCAAAGATATTGTAAAAGACCGTGTAGGTTAGACATAAGTCTCTGCACTCCCCAGCTGTGCCTAGGGCGGTTGGTGAGCACCAAGCCCTCCTGGCACGGGGCAGCCTGTGTCCGTGCTGCCAGAGTCCCTCCTGGCAGCTACACGCAACCACTCTGCTGGGAATGACCCCTGGCCTGTGCTGACACCCAGATCGTAAGATCCGTTTGGGAGTTGGCACTTTGGAGGGAAACCATGCCAGGGGCCATTCTGACAATTTAAGAGTAACAATAAAGTTCTAGTGGCCAGGAAACACCCTTGGGCACTGAATTTAAGGGTAGGGCTACACACCATGAAAATCAGATTATTCTGGGCTTTTCAAAACCATAAATCCACGTCACAGTCCTCACCCTTCCTAATGCCGTGATTTCTGTGGGAGATTTTTCTGTACTCACTCACCTGTAGCCTCTGAAATCTGCTCTGAGCGTGCTCCGGTATTCTTGAACTGGTCAGGAGCTACCACGAGATAAGAAACAAAAGCACTGAGGGGAAAACAGAAAGGAGGGCACGATGCCAATATAGCACAGGCTTTTCTTCAGTAGGGCTTAGGTCTTTGTTCCACAAGTCAAAAACAGTGACATAAAGGAGACACACGCCTCATGACTTACCCTCAGGAGCAGAGTGAGGAATGGGATCCTCAACCTGGTGAAGAATCAGCCTCTCTTTTTCTCCTAACTGTGCATGCTGCAGGTGGCCCTAAGCCAGAGCGCCCCTGAACGCGGTCTGATGCTGCCACTCTAGTCCGTCCCAGCACAATCCACAGTACACCAGACTTCACAGCAGAGCTATCCATCAAAACGCTAAAATGCATACGGCAACAAAGGACTTTTGAGAACTTTCTACCAACATTCAAAATAGCTTGGAGCGTTTCACGCATTTAAGGAAAGTTATGGAAGCCTTGCTCAAAGTCCTTTATGTTTCCCTAGTCTTTTCTTTTTTTTGTTTAGTTGATGGAGTTCATCTATGTGTTTATAAACTCAGTGCTGCTTTAGGAATGAGGTTTCACACACACGGTAAGTTGCTAATGAGGCTTCTATAAAGGCTTGAAGGTTTCCCCTTACAAAGACAAAAACGCCTACAACTGATGGATATAGCAAAAGGACTGTAGGAAAATCCAGGAACACTGCTCCAGGAACTCCGCTCCAGGAGCAACTGTTTCTAGGATTAGTCCTTTTCCTGACAGCTTGAGGTCAAAGCAGGAAAACAAATACATTTGTAAAAATCAACGGCTGGCACAAATCGGCTAATGTTGGCAGAGCGACCTCAGAGTTAATAGAAGTGGAAAAGCTGACCTATACCACCAACTTGGACTGATGAGCAGGCTTATTTCTTAATACAACCTGAAAATATTGATAATCTTGGAATAGCATTTAACTGTTCATAAGCATATACTACGGTTTGCTTGTCTGGCTTTCTGAGCAATGGAAGCACTGTCTCCCATTGCATATTGGCACTTCACATGTAGTAAGCGTGTACATACAAATATGTGCACATGAATGTGTATAACACATACATAACATGCAAAAATATGGCTACAGATAAAGACTTAACAATTTGAGCCCTATATGTAGCAAGAAAATAGGTCCAGGTAAGACAACTTCATCAATTTTGTGTGTTTTTAGCGTTGCCAGTAACTCTGTTACTCTCCTGCAGGTCATTACTACTTGGGAACTTTCCTCCTGTGAAAACACCCAATGGTAAAGACAGGCTAAAATCAATCAGTTGTTTCTTTGCCCCATGCTCTGCTGATGCTCTGCAGAGGCGTTTCAGCAGAGGATGACTATGGCGAGGTTGATGTAATCCAGGCAGTTTACTGTGAGTGAGGACAGACGCTGCAGAACACACTTTGGCCAGAAAGGAACTTGAGGTAAAGTTTTGCCACATTTTGGGCAGGTTGGGAGATTTGATGGTTATGCTTTCCGAAAATGGTAGTTCTGGACAAAGTTCTTCTGCACGTGAGCTGCAAGGACTAGATTACAACAACGCAGAGGTGTGCTGAGTTGTGTGTCTGCGCGTCTTCCCTGGTAAGTATATATATATATGTATGTATGTGTATATTTGAATATATATAAAACTCTTGACATACTGAATTACTCTTCTGAATGCTGCTGTATATATAGCAAATATTTACATTGGCCTGCCTGACCGTATTTTATTGGGAAGGGACCTAGACAGATCACTTAGTCCCTCCCCAAGCTTTAAATTGGGATCGAGTCGTCTTTGAGAGAGGTTTCTCATATATGATCTTAAATATCTGTAGAGAGAGAGATTCTGCAGTCACTCTTACAATAATTTCCAGAGCCTAAGGTTATAAAATTCTTATTCCTGACTGAGTAAGAATCTCACATCACACAGTTCAAATGATTTCTTCAAGAGTGCATTAACTTTTCATTTGCTAAAGCACAGAATTTCTTTGGCCACCATAATCACCACTCACTTGGTTTTATTACATCCCTACAAAGCTCTTTGGTGTCAGCTGGGAACACAACTTAGGGAAATATTTGCATAACCTTCCAGATTTGCCACTTCACTGATCACTACAGGTTTCTTCTTTCAAATTTCTGATACATCTAACAGATACCATGACCGTAACGCAGACCTTTAGGCTATCTTGTGCTTAAGTTTATGCTGTACTGGAAAAAGAAATCATTATTCTCTGTTTCCAACTTTTTTGACAGTTCCAAACTCATGAAAGTGTCTGACACCTCACGCATGACTATTTCAACTCTTTAAAAAGTCTCTTGCAAAGGTTCTTCTGAGATCTTTGGGAAATCTGATGAAGTGTAACTGCTACCACTCCTTCACCCACTCTTTAGCTGGGATGTTCAGAAGTTGTACCTGCCACTATTTCTTTTTGCAGAAACCGCTTGTATTAATCTAGATCATTTGAAGTTCATGGAGGTGCTTGAAATACAGTTTCTTGGTTTTGTCTCAATCAGTTCTTTTTTGATCAACTTTTAGAAACAGCGACTTTTGAAAGAGCATAAATAGCTTCACTTTCTATTTTCCTTTATTACAGAAAACTATCTATGAAAACAAGTGAAAATATTGCTCTTTGAGCAAATCTACTTCATTTTACATTACGTGTCTTGTCTGGATAACAAAGATTCTAAGCTTGTCTACACAGCATTTCATAAAAGATTCAAGAACAGAAGAACAAACAATAAAGACCTGTTCCAGGGTTTATTATTTGACATCGAAGTGTTCATGTTTAATTCAGGTACCTGACCAAGGACTGGGAAAAGAGAATTCTGTGAAACAGTCGCATGCCCAGCTCAGCAATTAAAGCTCAGAAATCACCATCCGTTGCTTAAATAAGACTTTATATCATAGACAAATCAAAAGAACGAAACAAAACCCTCCCAAATGCAAGACTTTTTAAAGGGAATAAATGGAGATCGGTGACTTTTCAGCCTCCTGGTAATGAAGTAAAAAGAGCAATCGTCTTCAATTGCCTCTTCCCAGGCCACCTCCAGCACTCCTCTTGTGCGGGCAGGGTGCAGATGTTTTACCCAGAGTCTGGAGCTGCAGTTTGGCCCTGCAAGAGATATGAAAGACACCTCAGGAGCTGCAGGCCTTTGGAAGTTCACTCAGTGCTGCTCACGTGGTAAATCACTGGCTTTTGCATGTCAGAGGGATTGCCTGACAGCCAGAGTTTCTGCCCTCCAGGCTGCTGCCGGAATAATTCTGCTTGCTTACAAGAACATATGCTTAAAAAAAACCAAACCACCCTTCTCTGCTATTTGGCACCTAAAGCCTTATTTTAATTTCTGGGTGCAGCTTTTTCTCTGAACATATTGCGAAATACCAGTGCATTACCCATCTGTTCCAACGTGGTGTCTTCAGGGCTCAGTGCTGTAGAGGAAAGGTTATCATTAACTTGCCTTAAAAAACTTGATTTGCTTACAAAAAAGCAGTAAGCAGAGAACTTCATTGTGTTCTATTCACAGGGCAGGTTATTACTCCTCATTTAAAAAAAAAAAAAATTAAAAAGGGCTCAGAGGAAAAATCCTCACTTCAGCCTGAGGAGTTCGAGCAATCCTAAACCAAATCCGAGAAATCTTCCCTTCTGTTTTGGATCAGGCTTATCTTTGATGCAGGCTCTGAGGAAGCCCCAAAGCCACGGCCAGACCTGGGTTTTGCACAGTAATAATGTGAGCCCAAGTTCACCGAGGAGTCTGTGGCAGGTCCGGGGACTCCAGAGAGCCTGACATAAGCAGCATGAGCTTGTAACACCGGTAACCTCCAAACTGAAGCAGTACCACGGAGTTCTCAGAACAGATACAGATAACACAGAGATGATGCAGATAATGCAGAGAGAAGCGTAGTCATGGGAAATGGCCCCACTGAGTTTCAACTGGTTTAGCTCACTTATCTCATCGGAAGCTCGCTGGGATATTAAGTTTCTGCTTTTTCTACAGGCAAGGCACCCGTGCCTGGTCTGGGGTCTGCAAATCTTACCCTGCTATTTTTACAGCCGTGTATGAACTTGCACAGCCTAAATGAGGCATATGGCATTTCCCTGGGCTCCTCCTGGCTGCTGCTGAGTCACCTGGCAGCGCAGAGCTCTCTGCGGGGACGTACAGGGCCGGGACAGGGATCTCTGCACCGCCCGCAGCAGGCACCCAGATCCAACGGGCACCCTGACACGGGTGCTTAGCCCAAAAGCATTCACAACAACGGCTCCTCTAGCTCCGAACAGCACAAGGCAAGACTCCAACATCCTACAACAGTCAAGGGACCAAGAGGTTCAGTGTATCCCAGCAATGTCTGGGTTGACTTAAAAATTTGCTAAATAGAGAAGTCTGGCTGGTCCTAGGAGATAAAACTCATCTCCTACTTAAAAGGACAGAACTTCCCCTGAAAGACTGTCAATAACTACCCCGTGAGCTGTGAAATTCCTTCTCAACATATCTCTAGGGAGCTGTGATGAGCTTTTGTAAGTTTTTGCCAGACTTTTAGTAACGAAATGACATTTATGGCACTGTAAAGGCACGCGGGTGTTTAGGTATGTGCGTGGATGGGAGAATATGCACCCATAGGTCACGTGTGTAAGTGTGTTCGGCTGCGTGCGTGTGCTGCTGGGATGCGGGTGCACATCTTTCTACCAGTTAGTTCAATCCAATGTAACGGAACCGGGGTCATTTCAAAGACATTATATTCCCACAAGTGTAATGAAAATGAGAAACTGGGTGGAGCAAAACTGGACTAGGGCTGCATCTACAGTAGTGAATTAAACATGCCTCGTGCTGTTCTCTGCTCCTGAAGCCAATTGGCACCAAAAAAATGTTTTCCATATCATTAAACTCTCTCACCCTCCCAAAAAAGGTGACCCCATCCAAGTGCCTGTTTTGGTGGACCTTTTAGGTGGCCTTTTCTAACTCCTAAGTGGTTTCTGGGAATTGTTGAAAAGAGTGCTAGTTTTCTCTGGCCAAAACTATGCCAGCCACTATTCTCACAATTTAACAGCATAGCTGGTCAAGTTCCAGTGCTTGGGAACATTCCCTCGTATTGTTTAATTTATTAGTATAGATGAAGATTACGTGTGCACCCAACCGAGAAGCAGGCTGTTCTGTTAATTTGGGCTTTATCAGACAGCAGCTTATGCCCGGAAGAGCGATGTTGTGAATGCTCCAGCAACAGGGAACGGCTAAGATCCGAGCTCAGACCTCACTAGATGTCAGAGGAGACAACTAGGAGGCACAACTCAGTAGGGAACTGGGCTGTGTTAGTTCCACCGCTCAGAGCCTGGCTTCTTCCTTCGTGTAATCAGTCACTCCGCTTGCCGCAGGGAAGGCATGCAGTCAAGGTCGAGGGTGGTTGTCAGATGGGCTCTGAGAAGCACTTGCATTGGAATAGCTTGCGATCTCCCAGGGATAACAGAATCTCCTTCCTTGAGCAGAGGCTGCCTGGAAGTTGGCCGTACAGACATCTGACTCGTTTGGGTGCTGTGGCTTCTTTTCTCCAACGACTGCTGCAGACGGTGCTGCAGAGCTCCTGAAGATGCCTGCTCCTGGAGCGCTCTGCACAGCAGGGGCAGCAGAGTTGTCAAACACATATCTGGAGAAAAAGCTGGTGAAGAAAAGCTGAATGACAGGCTGAGAAAATAGTGGGTCGGCAAGGATGCCACAAAGGGGACAAAACCCCATGACTTCTAAGGGAATGAGGATGCTCCTCTTGTCCCATTGGTCCCAGGAGCACACCCTCTCCTTGTAACCCTCCAGCTCTTACTGCATGTAAGAGCTGCTTTTTTGCACAGAGGAGATAACTGTGCAACAAGCCTGTACCTCACAGATATCAGCACAGGCTTTCCAGATCGAAGTACTTACAGGTCAAAATGGGGAAAAATGAAGAAAAACCTTGAGGTATCATCTAAATAACATCATGAGAAGCTTAAAACAGAGCGAGTCTAGAGACAAGTGCTGCCAGGAGCAGAACACTGTGAAGAGATCAGTCAAAATACACATAGTTATTTGTAGGACAACGTGGTGAGAGACCAAAACAAGACTACAGTCCCCACCTATAGGCCAGGAACCTGTTCAGCAACAAAGGAGACCCCCGGTGCTGAAGAGCTTGAGATCTAAATAAACAGCTCTTGCAATGGTTTGAAGGGAGCGGTGCGACAGCCAAAATTTTGCGGCAAGTCGGTGACAAAACCAAAACGTTGGTTTCCTGACCTCTCTAATGACTAACCCGCTTGTTTAGGATGTCTATCAAACGGACAGAGGTAGACACCAAGGCAGAGAGATAGCGGCAAATATGAGCGTACACGCAGGGGAGATACTGCTTTGCATGAGCTGGACACAGAACTTACCGCTGTTGGGGCTAAGAGAAAACAACAAGAAAAAGAGTTTTCCATGGGAAGATGATCCGCAAGACCAGAATTTCCCGGGGAAAACATCAGCTTATTTCAAATGTGATGGGAAATCATAAAAACACAGCATTTCAACTTTTTAACCTCCTCCTCTGCCATAGCTTTAGCTTTTAGGACGGTAGTGATAAATCTGAACAGTCAGAACTTCGCAGTGAAATAGTTTCAGAACATTTAATTTTGTGAAAAGTTCCCAAAACGCTCTCCACCTGAGTCAGGACAACAGTGAACTGAGGCTCCAGGGATGTCTTGGTTTTTTTTTTCATCAGTCAATGCTAGTACAACAAGGGGAAACGTCCAGCCAGGGTGCACCACTAAAGCAAGCGATCAAACGAGCTGCACGGGGATATGCGGCCATACCTTTTGTAAACAAAGCCATGTATGTGCATGCCAACACAATTATGATGCTTGGATTTGCCAGGAGAAATGGAATGTAAAGTAGTCTGTAAATAGCCAATAAATCTTGCTCCCAGTGTTTTACATGTTTCTACCTTAGTCAGGAAGGAACTTGCTTTTTTTTTTTTTTTTTTTTTTTTTTTGAATGTGAAGTTAATGCAACTATCTTAAATGTGGTGTTTTAGTGGAAGAGAAAATAGAAAAGGTTTTGATTGTGCTGCCATTCCCTAGGGGGGATCTTATCTCCAAATAAACCTTTTTAAGAGCTTCAACCTTATTTCTAAAGAAAAGCAAATACATCCAGAAACTTAGGCACACTCTTTCCTGTTTAGTACAGCGACACTCCCCAAAAAGTGACATCAAGAGAGAAAAGGACTGTGGCAGGTGATTGAAACAATTGGTCCTACCGCTCTTCTCTAACTCCATTCACTGAGCAAGCTAGAGA
Source organism: Bucorvus abyssinicus (assembly GCA_009769605.1). NCBI lineage: Eukaryota > Metazoa > Chordata > Aves > Bucerotiformes > Bucorvidae > Bucorvus > Bucorvus abyssinicus. The sequence goes on along the minus strand of CM020033.1, from coordinate 33,805,874 downwards.
TAAACCCTCCGTACACCTACATTGAACCACTTGATGTAAAGACTAATTGTTATTTTTAACAGAAAAAGAGACCACAAATAGGCTGTACACTCTTCACGGTTTGGGGCAAATTTGGGAAAAAAACTTCCTTCCCCACCTTCATCCTTATCCCCAGCAAAATAGCTCCGGGGTTTTCACTGAGACTTGTAGCACCGAGTCTAGATATGTCAAATCTGGTGAATATGCTGTCTGCTCAGACGCAGCTCTGGGTCTAACTCGGTGTTGCAGTGTGCAGCACAGTCAAAAATTGCCGCAGTGGTTTATAGGGAAGCTCTGCTAATATTGAAGGATTTTTTTCCTTTCCTTGTGAGAGGAAAATATGACTTTGCTAAAAGAATCATTCCACCTTAAAGGCTGAACTGACTGTAGTGTAGAGTTACCTCAGAAACCTGAACAGTTGGGGCTCCTCCTTCTGCCAGGACATTCGTTTTCTCCAAAACCACGATCAGTCTCTGTTTGACTGTGTGCGCAGCCGTTAGGTGTGAAGACATCGAGTGAAGTATCGTGTATTAAACGTCTGTAATTGTTTTTCACTGGACTGTGACCTCGATTTAGTAACATCTGACTGATGGACGCTACTGACAGGATATCCCAGTGAGTGAGAGGAAGATCCTGTGTCAGTGCACTTGCTGGAGTTAGACCAGCTGGGTTTCTCTTTTGTTTAATACGTTCAGAAGTCTGGGAGGAAATCATCTGCAATGTGGAGAGTGCTAGAGCTTATCAGAGAGATAAGAAAGCTGCCTAAGTTTCCTGCACCACTTTGTACTTGGGAACACCCATTGAGTGATTACGGCGTGTGCTGGTAGAGTTGGGACGGTAAATGCAATCAAGAGTTCACATCTCTTTTTGGACACTGTGCCGTCCACATGTTTCCTATTTCTCTGGCAGAGCTGACCCTTCAGTAGGGATCAAGATCTAATGTGAAGTGAAATTCCTGTGTTTTTACGTCTGCTCCTTTTCTCCGAGGTGACTTGTCTTTGTAAAGAATCCTGTTACTATCAGGCAGTCTTCTCCAAGACTCATTTTCTAATGACCTGAGAAGAACTGGAATGTAATAGCCATTAATTAGTCCTTTTCTTCAAAGCGCTGATGTTCAACTCCAGTGGCCATTTCTCTACCACAGTGACCTCAGAGAAATGTTATATGACAAGGAGTACAAAGAACTTACGCATGCTTGATCTCGAACTGAGGACTTTGGAAAATACTTCAGGAAAGACGTACAGTGTGACTCTTTGCAATAGCACGGGACTGGACTTGTAACCCAAAGGACACTGACCTGTTTTGTATTCTTAAAAAAGCAAGAGATCTGCCCCAGTTGGAAACCTTCTTTGGTAGCAACACTTACGTCTTCCTACATGGCCTCCAGCCATGTGAGAGCAAAACAATTGCAACAGGACTGTGTGAAAGTGAAGGACCTTTTAATGAACTCTTGGTTTTGGACTGTACATAGGGTTTGGTTCGCTTCCATCTATTAAAAAAGGTCACCACATCTGTTAGGAAAGAAATGAAATGCACATCTGTGCTCTACTTAGAAGTAAATCCAAGAGCTGTTGAAAGGGACAAAGTTGCATCAATTTACTATTTTATCAGTCTGCTGAATTAACACTGAAACTAAAAGATGATGAGAAAAAGAAATGGATCCTCCAAAATATAAATATTTTCCTGGTATAATTACTTCAATTCTACCTAGAAAGCTTTGACAGGTTGAAGAACTCCCCAAAATAAATACAATGTTTTCCATCTTGCAATGCTTTGTCCTACCTGAATTCTTTTTGTTACTGTTTTCAGATCAGTCACCATACCAAAAAAATCACGAATCACTCCACACTTTTCTTGACATTGACTTCCTTCATGTGTGTGCCTGAAGTATTCTTATGGCGTTGCTCTTCTTTCTTCCAATCAAAGAGCATTTAGTGAGAAAACAAAGAAACACCTTGCCCAAAGCGCACTCGATCATGGAGGAACATCGTCAATCCGTCAGATGGCAGCTCCAGAAATAAGCGCTAGCCACAAGACAAGATGATATGGCGTCTGTAGCACAAGGTCAGTGTTGTGCTTACAGACCTCAGCATTTTAGTTTACAGCAGCAACAAGTTTTCAAAATTTATCCTCCAATTGTTCCTAATTGCCACACTTTGGTTTAGCATTGCAGAGTAGTCTCAGAACACAGAACGTCTAGGACATGAGTCATCTGACCTGATTTTTTTGTCATCTCACATTTACATACTAAATGAGTGCTACAGAAGCGCTCACTTCTCTCGGCTGAATCTGACCACAGGCTCAGATGTAGCTAATCTTGGTCGGATGAAACCCACTTTCGACAGCGTGGAAATCCTATTACACTAAGAGAATTATATAGCCTGAAGCCTGTGAATTTATTTATCCAATACCTGTTTAAACTCACGTAACTGATCCTCTCAGTGACTAATTTTATTGTTGTGCCCTGTCTGCTGTGCCCCACAAAACAGTCTTTTGTCACTCAACTAGCCGAGCTGTTTGGCCACCTCACCCTCTTTCCTCTGTCTTGCGATGCTCTGTGTGAAGCCTTGTCCATGACAACAGAACAATTTAGACTTAGGTCAATGCTAGCAATGACTTAAAACCCACCGATGACTTTTCTGAAGATTTCAGAAGACTTAAGAGCAAAACTAGTTTTTGTTTTGGGAGACATGCTGCTCCTTCTTGGAAGACTTGGTGGGAAAACGCTGAGGGGAATGGGCTGGTTTTCCCTCGCACAATTAAGACTTGTGTAAAACTGTATTGTCCTGCTGGCACATTTATACTTTTTGCGGTTTTGATCCTTGCCTCCTCCAGGAGAACCTGTCCCCCTTTTCATCAAAGCCTGTTCCCCTCTCACCCTTCCATCATCCATTCTTCCCATGACTTCTGCCCTTCACCAGTCAGATGGTGTCACTGTTGGGCAAGGCAAAGCTTCTCCTGCTTTCTGAGAGAGGAGCACAGTGATAACAAAAGTGATTTGCTTAGCACAGGAAGAGACCAAAACCTGTAGTGTCACCTCTGTGTTGGTACTTCCGGAGCACTTATCTCGCTGATACGGCCTGTTTCTTTTTTAGGTGTGACTGATACTGAGAATTGAGCTCCATCTCGAAGAGATACTGCAGAACACCCGTTAATAACTCGGGAGCTGACTTGACTCTAGGCCAGAGCTACAGGAGTGCACTTCTCCAGTTGGAGTGGAATGGGGTCCTTTCTCTGTGGACAGAGACAAATGGCCCGTCACCATGACCGCCACAAAACAATCACCGGGAGGCATGTTTGGAAAATGGGCTTAGATGAATTAGCACGTTTTAGAGTCAGAGGTACAGTTTCATTCACAGCAGTAGAGGCAGAAGGATCTCACCCAGGCTGACCATGTCAAATCTCTGCTAGGGGCTCTGCCTTCCACGGACACACTTTGGTGCTGGGCCTTAACCGCAGCTGAGCCCACAGCAGACTCTGTTCGCTGAGATAATAGTGACCGGTTAATGAAACGGGTGACTAAGGACAAACGGGGGATTACTAGATCCTCTCGCCAGGCGTCTCAGACGCTCACCTCTCTGGCTATAGACAGTTCCGTTCTGCGTATTACCAGTTACTGCCTTACTGTGTCATAGCCAATTTGGACAGATATTTCTGGTAAGAAATGTTCATATCTGAGAAAACATACCTTTGGAGACAAGGACACGAGGTACTGCAGATCTGATAAAAATGTACATTAACTTCATCCTGACAACTCTAATTAAAGAGTGAAATGTTTCGTTCTCTTTAATTAGCCTGAGGTTTTTTACATGCCTATGCAATCTGCACCGGCCCTCCACATATTGACTGCATCGTCACCATTCGACGCACAGCCTGACCGGGACTCGATGAAGGGTGAGTCAATACATGGACATCCCTGTGCAAAGAACAGAGGTTTTCTTCACCCTGAAGGAGCACAGCCAGGTGGACTTGGTCTTAACAGGACCTGGGGTTAAAGCCAAACTGTTTCACAGGTTAAGTTCAGGTGGAGGAGGAAAAGTAAGAAGAGAGGAGAGAGATGGGCATTAAGTGACAGGCCAGTACTTAGGGCACTCACCTCGGCTGGAGAAGAGCAGTTCACATCCCTTCTTCAAACCAAGCTGAGTTGACAGCTGGATCTCTGACTCTGCTGTCATAGCTGAATGCCCCTATGACTGTTTATACCTAGTCGTGGTTCTTACCCTCATGAACACTTAGGGGGGAAAACAAAGCGGGTTTTTGCTTCTTTTTCCTACCTTCAGCACGGAATGAAAGCTGCATTTGAAGCCTTGTTCTTTTTTATTTTCTTTTTAATTCTTTTCTTCTCTATTTTGTGACAGAGAATTCCTGGTTTGGGGCCAACCCCACCTCCAGTTAACTCCAGTTAACACCATAGGCCATTTGACTTGCGATGGAGTGGAACTGATTGCATCCCACAGAAAGCAGCACAGCACAGACACGCTAGTCTGCTCCTGCTTACAGGATCCAGGGGTGATCCTCTGTCTGATAAAGGCCATTTCTTTCTCAAACTTCCCTTTCTTCTCTGCCGAGTGAAACAGCGCCGTCCTTGAAGGAAGTGAAGCTTCAGATTACCACTTAGTACCATCTGATCCCTGCCTAAAAAACCATCGTTATGTATTTTCTTGTGGCATTACTATTGCCCAGGCCTCTAATTAGCTGCAGCCCTGGACTGTTTTGTTGGTTATTCTACCGTAACGAGCCTTAGCTGAGGCCACAGGCCTTTTGAAACAGGCACCATCCAAACAAATCACAAATTACGTGTTCGTTGTCCCAAAGAATGACTTGCCAAAGGTCACGCAAGAAATCACAGGCGGAGGACAGAACCCAAACCTCCTGTATCCTCAGTCCGGTGCGTTAACCAAAAGACCTTCTCCCTTTCCCAGTAATTCCTACGGCTCAGTGATAGTTTTTCCAAAACACGAGATGCAATAACTTACACAAGAGATGGAAAATGTGCATTAGCGAGGAACGGAGCTGGGAGTACAACCGCGTGCCTCGGTAGGAAGGAGTTTTTTGTTCTTTGCTGACACAGACAAAACGCAAGATAGGAGAAATCTGGTTAGCTTAAGATGTCACCTGATACACTGAGAGAAGCAGATCAATAAAAAATTTTATGTTAGATCTTGCCTGCCAAGACAGTAGTTATGAAAAGACAATGGCATATCACAAAAAAAATAAACACATGGTTAAATAGGTGACTAGAAAAAGAACTTCATGAAGGTTATTGGAAAACTGAGGAAGATTTTACTGAGAGATGGAAAAGAAATACCCACATTGCAAAGAAAAGTAATTTGGAGACATTTTTGCTGAAGAAAAAGGTTAAAAAAAAAAAAAGGAAGTATTTTTTCTGCCCAGAGGAAAAATCAGCTTCATGTTCTCAGGCAGAATCAGACAAGTATAAATTATTTAGACCAATGAAATCTTCATCAGCCAAAAGCTTAATAAAGGTGATATCCTTTTAAATTCACCTCTGGGCCTGGTGCAGAAGGGAGATAGTAAATTCTAGATCATCTCAGTGGAGATTGCGTACACACTTCTTCAGACTGAAAGAGGTTTCCCCCTCCTCCAGGAAAAGCAATTGTGAATCACACTCATGAGATTCTGAAACTTCAATCCCATGAACAGGCAAGGGCGAGATTAACAGAGCTCTCGTCGGAAGGATACTTGTTGATAAAACTAGCTGGAAAACAGTGGAGAAGGTAGAGAAAGTGGCACCTTTCAAACAGCAATCCAAATTACAGGAGAAGAGTCTGAGCCAGTATTTTTCCAAGAAAATTTAACCACCATCCCACTACCATCTCCCAAAGGATGATAACTGCAGTACTTTGTCCCAGCTGCCATTCAGTGCACATTTTGTCCCTCAGTGCCGCCTAGAGATGAAGTTATGGTATTCCTGTTCAGCAGATGGGGCAACTGAGACAGCATGGGCTGTGTAAAGTTCCACAGAAAGTCTAGGGCCATGCCAGGATTAGCAGTCAGACTCCAAGGCTCCCGAGTCTCCATCCAGAGGTTAAAACCTGGGATGTTTTTTAACTGAGGTTAATTTTTATGGTTGCAGGAGCAGATCCTGTAGTTGTCCACCAGCCTCAAAGTACAAAGCTTCCAGTGTTGAGTCAGAGCTTGAGGCATGCACCCATGCCACATCGGGTCATGTGCTGTGGAGAAGGGGTGCGAAGGTCTTTCTAATACCACAATATTCAACTGGTGCAGAGACCACCACAAACCATCAAGATCGAGCTGGATGGCTGTGGCCTCAGCAGCCTGTCAGGTGGGGCTTACGCAGAAGAGGTCTCTCTGTGTCCCACTGATGAGCGCATAGCCGCTGCAGTGATGGTGCTGTGGAAGGGAGCAGCTCAGCGAACCTCACAGGTAAGTTATGAGATTTGTCTGTTCTCCACAACAGCAGAACCATAAGCCACAAAAATGCTTAGGAGCATGGATCTAGCTAGAAAGAGTAAAGGTTTGCCAGGAACCTGTCATGGTTTCCCATCCCATCTTCATTTCTGAAAGCAGTGAACAGAACACCATTTTGATCCTTAAACAGGATTCCTCCAGAAGTAAAGCATGTCTTTATGTTAGAGGAGTACCAGGGACTCAGATACCTGGGATTTGCAGCTTACGCCAGGCCTAATAGAGAGGCGCATGGAATCTTGAAATACTCTTGAGATTTTTCTCGTCTGTTGGTGCTAGTGATATAAGGCAGAACCCCAGCCAGCAGCATCACTGAGTAGCAAGGGCTATCAGCGTACCCTAACAGCGTATGGGCACTGCCAAACGTGCCTTTAGAGCTGAGAGCCAGAGCATTTCCCAGCCCTCGCCAGCCAGCCCACGCTCTTACACCGCGCAGCGCGCTGCATCCCTTCAGCTGTGCAGAGAGCCGCGGGGACAGGGCGGCCGCCACCCCGGCTTGCTGTGCTGTGTGACACCAGGCGTTATCCACGCTCTCTCAACACCGTTCACTCTGATTAACAGAGGGAACACTGCACACCTGTCCTGCCGCGGGTACGGTTGTGTTTGCAGGTTTGGGGCTGAGCTGGTAAGCGTTCTCCCAGCAGCGTCACTCGGTCCCTTGCTGTGCCTTAGGGAAGTGAAGGTCACAAGGGAGTGCATGAAGCAACACTGAAGAGGTGTGAGCGTAAACCAGCAAGGACCAATCAGAAGGGGACACACCAGCTGAATGCTAGCAGAACCCCACTCTGCTAACTGACCGTTTCGTGGTCTGCGCTGCTGCTTTCTTCCTCTGCAAGGCCCCATCTTGCACTGGCTCTTCCAAAAGCCTGACCTGGGGAAGCTGCTTTGTTACTCTGCTTGAGGCTGAAATGTAGTAAGTTTGCATCGATTCCTTAGGATAAGAAGACACAGGTCTCTTAGATGTCTGCCTGAGCTACCTACAGTGGTTCCAAACACCAATGGCAGTAATTTAGTGGGTGCTGCACAATCTGTTGTGATTTGCCTATTCTCCAAAACAAGGGAGGAAGGAGTGACAGTCAGATCCTTGGCTCCAGTGGTTTCCTGTGCCTTGTCAAGGTCCGAAGGGCACTGGTCCCTCCCAAGTGGAGGGGAAAGATACACAACTTCACAGAACTGCTCTTAGAAATGGCATTTCACGCTCAAGGGCATTAATACACCTGCAGAACAACGCCCTTCCCTTGTGCACTGTGGCCATGGGCTTCCCTCAGTTCCTACCAGCAGCCCCTTTGTCTTTCTTCCTTTTCCTTGAGCGTGAGTGACAGAACATAGAATTCCACCCCCCCAATGGCAGGGCTGCCACTGGTGATGTTCAAAACTATTGATTTCAACAACTCTTCGGAGCTCTTCGGCCAGCAAGGAGTTTTACTCATTTCACAGGGTGGCAGAACCACAAAAGAACAAAGAGGAAAATGGGTTTCCATCTAATTGTGGAAGGAATGGGGAATGCAGAGTCTGAAAAGCAAAACTACAGCCCAAGGCTCTTGTAAGCATTGTTATGCAAATTGGCATGAAGGCAGCTAGGATTCCTCCCCCAAGTTCCTAGCAATGCCCACAGGCACCAATTTTTAATTAGAAATTATCTGGAATGCTCAACATGCCCATACGTGCACTGAAACACCTGTGAGAGTCCCCACGGCTCCACTGGGTGTGACAACACACAGACCACTGCCCGGTTCCACCATGGAGATAGTCAGCGAAAAGCTCTGCTGTGGTGAGCGAGAGTAGGGTTTGGAGGGGTGGAAGTCACTTGCCGAGGGAGCGTTGGGTGATACATGAAGATCAGATTTGTTCCCTGCAGAACATACTCCTTGCACATGCTGGGCTGGAAAGAAATGTTTTGTTCAATATAGCAACAGTGACACCAATGCCTTTGAAAAGCTCCGAGATGCTTGTCAGGAAAGTGGTTAAAGTAAACTCATCTTGAACCATTTTGTGTATGTATTGGCCAGGCTGAAGGCAGGATGGTCAGTTGTGCTGCTCTTTGCACCTTCTGCTCCACTGAAGATCAGCTCTTGTGAGACAAATAAATATTCCAAGTTCCTACATCTACCAGCATTCTCACCCCTATCATGTCCTGCAGCATTTAAGGCATCAGGAAACCTGATGGTGCAGCCAAATAGAGCAGAGTTGTAGGTATCCATGTGCTTTCAAAATATCTTTTAATACCAGAAGAGTATTTTACCTAAAAAACTTTACCGGGTGAACTCACTCACCACCAGACGTTAAATTTGGCACTTCAACTACAGTTTGTTCTTGTTCATTCTCAAGGAACCCTGGGCCCGTCCTGGAGTCCTCACAGGAACATTGCACCCACAGGGAATGAAATGATGCTTCAGCTCTTTTTTTCCTACAAGTTGCTCCCATGTGGAGTTATTTCTGGAGCTGAGCACGCGCTCAAACCCACTGGTTCTGCTGTACCTTGTAGAAGGATTCCCATGTGAACATCCCACGTGCCCCTGCAGCAGAGGAGAGCGACGGCTGTCATGCACAGGTACTTTAGCCAGCTTTGGATGTGGATAGAGCATGCACCCTCAAATACAGGAAAACGATCGGGTGGAAGGCACAGGGTTCAAAGTCAGACTGTTAGTAGAAAAGCTACTGGAATTGCATAAGGCTGAAATCATCCCATGCTCACAGCGAGTGGTACCTGACTGGCGCTGGCAGGAATGCACCGTGCATGGAGTAAAAGAGGTGATCAGGGAAAACAGAAACAGCGGAAGCTGATTGCACCGTTGGATCAAGGTAAAGGTTTCTGTATGACATTCCCAATTCCGAAGCTGTTTCTAGATACCTACGCAATCACTTGGACCTCATTATCATGAATTTTATCTCCATTACATCCCTCCAGGGCAAGCAGGATTCATTTTCCTCTCCCAGATGGCAAATAACTCTATTAGACACATAGCGTAACTCTATGGCTAGGTAGTAAGTGGCCCGAGCACAGGATCGTACCACCTCTGTGGGTCCTTGTGCTGTCCTCACCTCTACTCCTTGCTTCTTCGACACGCAGAGTCAGAGCTGCAACAGGAGCCATCTCCACCAAACCCCCCGCTGTGGCTGCAGGCTCAGCTGCACAGCGATGCTGTTAGGGTGGCGAGGGAGGTGACGTGCAGCTTCCAGCGCAACACGGTGGTGGTCTGCAGGGCAGAGGGCTGGCTGCACGCAGGGAGGCAGTCCTGTCTGTCAGCTCCTTCGCTGACTGCCCTCATAACTCAGTCAATTACACTAATGGAAAAACTGCATCAAAGTTCTGCCAATGCTTTTGCTTTCCTGTGCTTTACACCCCTTCACCGCAAAAATAAATGCTTAGAGGTCACCGCAGCCTGATTGAATCACAGGAGTGTACAGTGTCTGTTTTCAAAATTCTGCGAGTACTAATTAATTTATGTCATCAAACAATTATTTTCTACCTCATTAGCCCATGAAACGCGAAGATTGTGTCAGCACTTTTGCTTGCCATTTTGCACTCATTAGTTTGTGACCTTGGCCAAAAAAACAGAAAGAGAGAGAGGGGCAGAGTGCTGTTCAACAGCTTGCAGTGTGCGCTTGAAGCCACAGGTGTTGCCAACTGCCGTTATTGTCACGTTCCTCGTGGTGCTAGATAACAGAAATACCATGACATGGAAAACTCTCTCACTCGTGGTTTGTTGACTAATGTGTCATGAAGAGGTAGAGTGGGGAAGTGAAGCAAAGAACAGTGAGGAAGCCTGTTCTAGTACACACGTACCGGAACAGAGCGTCATCTTGCGCTCCTCCTGGCCTTAGTTCTCAACCTGAAGAGCAGAACTCACACAAGGGATTTGGGTCAGGTGATGGGGGTTTCACTTCTCACATTACGTGACAAGGATCTGAAAGAGCTCTTTGCGTGGGAAATTGTGGGACACCACAGTCAGGGTAGAAAGTAGAAGTGTGAAGGAAGGTAAAGTTGAGCTACCTGGCCCAACATGGCCCTGCCAACATCCACGTGCTTCCAGGGAAGTTTCCCACGTCAAATATATATAAAAATAGCAAACGGTCTTGGTGGTCAGTGAAAAGTTCCTGAGTAGGAGTCAAATCTCTTTTGTCCTTGACCGCTGCATTTCAATGTGTTAGTTGCTCACCTGATTTATTTTTTCACGTTTCCCTCCCCAGTTATTTTTGAGTTAATCTGTGTTAAGGTTAATGTTGCTTAACACTTTAATTTTGAAGAAGCATTGTTCAGGAGTAACACTGGCCTTTTAGACAGTGCAGTGCAAGGTTTTACACGGAAAAGGGTTTCACTAGAAAACATCATTCTTAAAAAAATCTGTGAGACACGCCTGTTTGTTAAGGAAATAGAAACATTTGGGCCAGGACACTAGTTTTCTTCTTGCTGCTGTGCTTGACATCCATTGTTTGAGTCCGAGTTCCCATTGCCCCATTAGGATGATCACTCTTGCTGGATTGACTCTTCCCACTGCTCAGGCACCCTCAGTCGTGGAAGGCAAAGCCCGCTCCAGAAAAGAAAACTAAAGCACAACGTGCACAAACTACATTTCCTATTGAGCATCTCAGACCAAGTGATAGTGCTGGCACCAGAGCTTTTCCAGTCTCAGCTTCAAAGCTGCAGCTGACTTGCTCTTGTGCTGGTAACGGTCTGCTTCAAGCAGAAGGTTGGACAGATAACCTCCACAGTCCTCTCCAAGAAAGACTTTATGGTTATATAAACACCTAAGTGGTACTGAAGTGATGCTTCACCGTACTTCACCATACATTCCATTTGCTGGTTTTTTTTACCTTTGTTGGAACAAAAATAAATCTTGATGCATTAGAATTCCCAGCAAGCAGAATTTCCGAACTCCATCAGAATTACTCAGGTTGTAAACAGGAATCTGACTTTTTCTTAACTCCGTCTTAATGCTCATGCCTAGTGGCTAAGAATTCCAGTAAAAATAGCAATTTGAGGGGAAAGAAGGTCATGAGTTCAAGGTAGCAGATGAGGCCCCAGGAGAACCGCCTCTAACACAATCTGGGCAATCCTGACAGATTTACTCGTGCTTTTCTTATACCCTGTGCACCTCACAAATAAAAAAGGAGAGTAGCCAAATAACATAATTAAATGCCTAAGGTCAGTGTTATGAACACAACTCACTGTGACATTAAAAGACACTGGAACATTTTCAGTCACATGAAACTTCTTCCAAATACTCATTGCAGACAAAACGCTACAGACGGGTTTAAAAGCATATAAGGCCACTATTAAAGCTCAGGACATTCTGGCCGTGTCTGAACTGAGGGAGAAAAAGACCTTTATTTTTTCCAGTTTGGGGGGGGGTGTGTGTGTGTGTGTGAGAATTTTCCATTCTCTAAAAGTTCTCCTGGCTTTTTGTTCTAAAATCAAGTGCCAAATAAATATGAGTTTTGAGGCACAGAATAGAAAGCACAGTGTCAAAAAAAATAATTCTGAAGTTGAAATATCAAGTTTTCTTGATTACCTACACAGGAAAATTCCCCAGTTTAGTATTTAAAATCTAGAGAGATGTGAAACTCAGCAGTTTCAGTTCACAGAACATAATGAAAACATTCTTAGATTTTGATTTGCATGGGGTCACATTTACAAAGCTTCTCTAGAGTTTCATATTCAAAGAAATTAGACATCCAGGTATCAAAAACAGGGTGAAGTGTTGGCTCCAGTTAACCCAGTGGTAGCTTTGAAACTCATTGGTTAGTTGGCGAGATTTCCTGGAACCGGTATATTCATGTCAGTGCATTTTTCTGCAAGTCTTTCAATGTAACTGCTGAAATGTCAAATGATGCTCCCCGTAGAGAAGTCCAACAGACTTTAACTAGAGTTAGATTAATGGTTAAACCAAGAAATAAAACCTTCCCTGGTAAAATCGACATAAAATCTAAAGGACTGCAATGGAGAATTACAGCCTGTCGCTGCGTTTTGTGAGTTTGCTCATTAAGCTGCACAGCACAGATAAACTTCTCTATTAAATTCTACTGTAGGACTTTAGAGAAAATCTATATTATTTTATCACACCAGTGGTTGGATGTTCATAGCGAGATCAGGACACATTGTGCTAAGTACTGTATAAGCACATAACGTAAAGCCCGATGTATGAAAGTTAGACCTAACAAAAAAAACCCCGCTCTATTTAAAATGAACAACTGAAATTTTTACTCAACTATACAATGCTCATGTCCATCTTCAGCACAGAAATTATTGAAAAGTATATTTTTATTTTTAAAATGTTTACTTTTTAGAAAATACCTCTTAATGTTTTTTTAATCAGTTCTACCTTCTTGTAACCTCTTGCCCTCTCATGTTGGTGTATATATCCAGCAGCATGTCATAAAACCTTTAAGAGGAACAAAATTCACCTTGGGGCTGGCAGGATGCCTATGCAATATCACTCCAAAGAATGTTTTTGGTGGCATGATAAAAACATCTGAAAAGACGGAGTTAATAAATCCGTATCTTTTTGACCACAGTACGATGTCACTGCTCTTCTACAGTAGGTGTTTTCTTCTTGTGGAAAACCAGTCCATTTTCTCCAGCAGTGGTGAGCTTTTAGGAGTCTGTGGGTGCTATATTAAAAGTCCACAGGTTGTCTTTTCTGTTTCTTCCATAAATATTTATTTCCAGTACACAGACAGAATTTCCCAGCATCCCCAAACAGTAATGGCAATCTGATGAGCCTTGGCAGGGATTGACGTCTTCAGCACTGGAAAATCAGCCAGCGTGACAAGGAGATCCCCGTGATTTAAATTATGAAAAACAAGGGAGTTAACAAGGTTGGGGTCCCCTCCCACACCTCGTCCCATGCTCCAACCCCAAATCATTTATTAAAAACAGCGGTAAAGAATAAAAGAAGAAGTTCTGTTTTCTACCAACAGACTTTGAACCCACTTCGATCCTCCTTCCTGTGTTTATTTTCTGTTGCTTCTTCTGAGCTTTGTACTTCCTGAACCACAGAAGTACCTACACATTCATGCTTCCGGTCGTTAAGACGTGATATTCAGTTTTTATGTAACTGGAGTAGTCAGACCTCTAATGGCCTGTCCTGGTTTCAGCTGAGCCAGAGCTGACTTTCTTCCCAGCAGCTGGTGCAGTGCTGCGGGTTGGATTTAGTGTGAGAATAACGCTGATAACACCCTGATGGTTTAGTAGTTGCTAATTAGTGCTTATCCTAAGTCGAGGATTTCTCAGTTTCCCATGCTCTGCCAGTGAGGAGGAGCACAAGAAGCTGGGAGGGAGCATGGCCAGGACAGGTGACCTGAAGGGTCACCAAAGGGATGTTCCATACCATAGAACGTCACACTCACTATACAAACCGGGGACAGTTGGCCAGGAGGTGCTGATTGCTGCCTGGGGACCGGCTGGGCACTGCTTAGCGGGTGGTGAGCAATTGTGTTGTGCATCACTTGTCTTTTCTTGGGTTTTATTTCTGTCTCTTTTTGATATCACCCTTCTCACTATAATTATCATTATTACTATTATTATTATATTTTTTAAAGTTTTTATTTTATTTTATTTCAATTATTAAACTGTTCTTTTCTCAGCCCGTGAGTTTTACTTTTCTCCTATTCTCCTTCCCATCCCACCAGGGCAGTGGAGAGGGAAGGAGTGAGTAAACAAGCAGCCGCGTGCTGCTTATCTGCTGGTTGGAGTTAAACCACGACATGGCCTAATTGTCCTCGCTCCCTTACCGGATCTATCACACTATTCTTGTTCAGATACTATTGAGTTTTAGCAGAGTAACCAGCATGAGAGTCAGGCCTCAGGTGAACCAGCCTACAGAAATTATGCTGTTTATAGCTATTCTTACTTCCGACACATCTGAGTGCATGTGATGTGGTTTGGGGTGAGGAGATTAGTACGCAGCATGACGTCCCTACTGGAGGAGTATTATTTTAAGTTTATTGCTATGACTGATTTTTCCCCTTCAGCTGTGAATTTACCAAAAGATGCTCCAACCCGTGAGAATTATTTCAAGACTGGTTCCGCACACCACCGAAGATGAATTACAGAGCTGTCCTAAATGAACTGGGGCTGGAGGCGCAAAATGTTTCTCACTGTTTCTTCTTACTGCACGTGCGATGGGATTTACCGTGCCAGGGTGGTCTGTGGGAGATGATGTGACAGCAGCAATGATCAGTGCTTGTTCTGATCCTGAGGACACCACCCACCTGCTGCACAGAGATAAACAAGATCTCACCGACTGCAGATGATCACTTTGGAGATAGATACGACCTTCCTGGGTGTAAAGCAGCATCGCTCTGCTTGCTTCAGTAGAGCTGTGGCACTTCAGAATGAGAGCCAGTGTGTGACTAGAGCTGCAGCGTTGGAGGAGGAGGAGGCCAGACCATGGCCTCCTCTTTCCACTCGCCTCCCTCCATCACTTGCTTGTGGGACAGGTTTGCTCAGGGTGATACGGGGTGGTGCGGCTCTGGACCCCACGCCTTGAGTCCTGCTGTGACCCAGTTACAGCCCATGCTGTGCACACTGCGGGGAAGGTGGCCCTTTCGCCTGCATTTCGACCAATCTGACAGCGTGCAGCAGGTGTCAGCACTGAGACACGGCCCTTTTTGGGGAAGAAATAACCCTTGTCCTAAGCCTGAACTGTATTTCTTTTCCCCGGTCTAACCTGGGGCTTGGCTGGGGGACATGGGAATTATGGTGGCCCTCTTCACAGGCTAAATCCCATCTTCGGAGAGGACAGAGGTAGGGCTCTTTGGGGACCACTGTCCACCCGTTGAAAGCAATTTCTAATTACGATAGCATGTGCCCAGAGGGGTTCTTAGCAAGATGAAATTGAAGATCAGGAAATAACGAAACAAAACTAAGGCAAGATGGTTCAGTTAAACACTGATATCTGGACAAAACCCACAAAAATTCCAGCATCCTTCCTCTTGTAGCCCCCGGTAAAAAACAAAACACAAAGATGTCAGAAGCTCAAAGTTCAGTGAGGTCGAAACTGGACCAAAAGCCAGTACTGACAGTGACAGAAAAGGCCAGACCCAGTCCATGTTCTCGGTTGTGGACGGAGGGGTTATGTACTGGAAATTCAGCTGGAAAACGCTAGGTCGTATTCCAATATATCTGTATCTATCACAGCTCTTCCAAAAGAATTATAATCTCGCTGAAGTGTGAATTACTAAAAGTAAATCTTCCAGCCCACTTTCCTGAGCAACAGGAAAAATTAAGCACTGAGGACCCTCTGCATTTTAACTGCCCACTCACCTGCCGTAAGTGATTGTTGTACGAGAGCAGGGAGAATGTCACCGGGGATTTTTAACTTCTATTTAATGGTGGTGGAAGACAGGTAAGCAGACACGGCTCATAAAAAACTTTAATGTCTGTTGTTCAAGGCGTCTGGAAAGGTTATATAAATAGGTCGCATCATGCGCAGAAGTGCTCTCTGCTGTGCACACAGAGAGCAGTGATGTGGTACCAAACATGGGCTATGGGATCCTGAGCAAGGATGTCTCTCTGCTGCGGCATTTGCATTTCAATGCTTGCTTGAGCTCTTGGATGCAGGATGGAACTGCTCAGTGGGATATGTTCTGTAGACACCTCTATACATGCTGTTGATGCTAACGGAATTCAGCAGATTCTCTCGTCTTTCAGAGGTTATGTCATTATTGGCAGTCACTGCAGCCAGACTTCCACCAGAAAGTTTTGGGACCTTTGTTCTGCTGACAATAAAGGGGAAGTTTATTCTTAAAGGGTATCTACTGGTTTGTCCCCAGTATCTTTGTAGAAGGAAACTTTGGCAGAAAGGACACAGTATTGCACCAGGCAGGGACCAGACCTACAGAGAAAGGAGCTTATCTAACCCATGCAAATGGGTGAACTTTTACAAGTTTTCCTGCTCTGCAGGGAGACAAAAGAGCCTTAAAAGACTTTCACACATAGGTAAAATAGTAAATGACCCCAGAACATTTCAGTGGTGAGAACATCTGCCTGTGGTGTAGAAATTCCAGGCTCAAGGTCTTACTTTACCCCGTTCAGAGCAGGAACTTAAATGTCACTCTCAGCCACTACAAGTGAGTGCCCTAACCACTGAATAATTTCTCTAGTGGAACAAATGTTTATTTAAATAATGTTGGAAAAGTCCTGGAAAAAGGGCTGAGAAAGACTGTTTCAGAAAAGCCTCATGTTAGAGTACATATCTAAGAAAAAAAATCAAATTTGCATTCTGTTTCAAAGCAAGCAAAGCAGGAAGTCAGACAGGATTGCAGGGTTAGGGGGTACACGCTGTCTCCCAATGAAAGTCATGGAAAAGTTCAGCCACAATGAATCATCACATTCTGCAGGGAAAGAGAAAAAAAAAAACAAAAAAAAACGGGAAAAACTCCACCACTTCCTTGGAAGGTTTTCAGTCAGTTCTAGTCTGTGCCTGATCCACACAGCCTGCTGAAAACTGTGGGCATATTACCCCTGACCTTGAAAGGATTTTTCACACGGCTTAGGTTAATTAAATATGGTTATTGCAAGAGGATTACACACAGAGAGAGTGATAGAGAGGGGGAAAACTGTTGATTCTTAAAATGAGGGGGAAGAAGAGAAGTGGTCAAGCACTCAGAGCACACTCGAGTCAGGAAATATGCATTGGGTGCAGAGAAAATAGAGATCACTGGACTCCAGAGCACACTGCTCTACAATTTCTAAAGAAACAGGAGGTAACATTCTGAAAATGGTTTAGCTTTGAGTCATCATGTTCCAGCTCTTGGAAAGGAGTGAAGAGTAGATGATGAGGAGTAAAACAAATGGTTTCTTTGCCTTGAAACGATCCCATCCTTCTCTCACAGTGAAGGCATGCATGACTAACAACATAAAAGAGATGAGGGTTTAATATGTAACAAGGAAGAGAGCAGGAGCATTTTAAAAGCTAACCTTTCACATAGATTGGGCATGACAGTGGAAAGCTCAATGCACTCCATTCATCACAGTTGATAGCAAGATAAATACTCAGGGCTGACTCTTCCAACGAAAGTATTTCCTTTTTATTCACAGTGGGCAAGGGCATTGCAGAGGAATCTCTCCAGCATTATCCTTCATATTTGTGGTCAAAGCAGCACTTGCCATCTGTGTCAGTGGATGGAGGATGAAGTTTACTGAGTCATCTTTATGCCTATTGAGTCCATGAGAGCGTAGAGACCTGACCACTGGGGTTTCCAAATCTGGTAGTAAAAGCTGGTTTATTCATGGAGCGAAATCAAACAGAAGTTCAGATATGAGTAACAGGTCAACCATGAAAGGTTTGAGACTGGTCCTAAGGAAAATCTGAGAATGGAGACATGGGTTTGGGAAAACTTCCAAGTTAGCTTGCAAGGCTCAGCCTTGCTGTTGCCAAAAGGACTGATTCATTGAAGGTAAAATGCCATGAGAAAACATTTCCAGAAATATTTGCATTGTTTTCCTATCAGTTCATGCCAGTTTCATGCCAGTTCTCAGGCTTCACGCTTTCCAGCTTTGCAAAGCAGGGGATCCCTAAGCTCCATTCATTACAAAAATGTTGTCACACAGAGGAGAAGCTGGAAAGCTCAAGAACCATTCAGGCTTTCACAGATAACGAAGAGAGAGTGACAATTTCCAAAGTACTCACAAGTCAGGTACTGAAAAATGCTTCACAAAAGAAGACAAAACTTGTGTTATTAAAAATGAACTGGGTACAGTCAGCTCAAGAACTGTAGAACTGACTTTTGCTTAAATCATTGCATGGTATAATGAAAGTTGCTTTTCTTCAGTTGTGCTTACACCACAAACATGGATCATAAAAAGTGAAAAATACACTTTTGTTTAATAACAAAGAGAAAGCCCTAACAAAAGTCCATCAAGGATTCTAATTTCTACTGTAGCCTGCTCCTGCTGCCCCAGGAGTCTAGTCTTAGAAGCCCAAAGCATCAAAGAGTTTTGAGAATTAATGGGAAAGAGATACTACGAGTGCACCAATCCCGTGTTACTGATGTAGAGAAACAAACAGCAGAGAATAAGGGACCAGCATCAGTTCATACGAGAAGCTTGTGACAGAACAGAAAACTCTATCCATTTTCTTAGTCAGAGACTCGTGTCTCACCCAGAAAACCAGCAGTCTTCCTTATCAATACCTACCCCTTATCTCCTCAGGATTGGTTATTTTAAGTGGACAGAATTGTGTGCATTTTTGTTGTTCTGCTTTTTTTAGGTGCTCTCTATGAAGCAAGATGTGTTAGAGGGAGGGTCATATTGCCTGACAAAGTCGAAAGCAGAACTTCTGGTGATTTAGATCATGCTCCATTGCACATTTAATACTACCAAGCAAATCCTTTTGCTCAACGTATGGAGAAATCATTTCTCCCCTTCACCTCAATTTTGCACTCTATACCTTGAGAGAAAGTAGTATTTCCTTATAAAGCACCTTCCGATTCCAGGAGGAAAATACTAGAAATAGATTATGCTTCTGATTTTGGGTTTATTATTCCTATGGGTTTGGCACCATTAGACCTGTGGAGGTAACGATCTGAACGGACTTGTTGGTATGATGCTGAAAAGTGAGGAAGTTCTACTGAAAATGGCTGAAATCGACTGTAGCCTCATGGGGTACTGATTTCTGTCGAGGGAGAGCCAAGTCTTGGCTCTGAATCTCTCCCCTCAAAGAGGGTTGAAAAGGACATAGCCTGATAGAAGGAAGGGGGATAAACTCGTGCCTTGTCCTCCCCTCCTCGCAAAATGTGTGTAGCATATTTTATGCAACCATAAAAGTAACTGCTGTGTAACTAAGCATACCTATCCTACCCTCCACGGGATTGCAGACAAACTAATTAGAAGAAACAAAGGACCCTAGTGTGAATGGGGCAGGGGGAGAGTGGCACTGTGTGTGCTCAGAGGACGGGGTTTTCCTTAGGTGTCCTCTGGCCAACAGGACAGAACTTTGTCCTGACAGAGGGACAGAGCTGCGGGGTGCTCTGAGCCTTCCCTGGGGGCTGCCCGTCTCCTCTACGGATGGCGAAAGGTATGTACGTTGACTTAGGAAAGGAAAGGTCCCCGATACCTAAAGTCTGGGTTTAAGAACAACCCCACCGTAGTACAAAACTGACTTGCAAAGAGAAGAGGTGGTTCAGAGTTTTTGTGATGGAATAGCGGCCACCGCGTTACGGCCTGTATAAATAACACCCTAATGCCTTCTGTCCTCAGGCAGGAGGAAAGCGATTGGAAACTCGGAAAAACGTCTGAACACAAACCCGTCAGCTGCAGTCACAAACAGGAGGGCTCGCACACAAACAGGGCTAGTTCCTTTCGCACAAATTTTGGAAAGCCAGGTTAATTTAGACTGGATTTGCACTTCGCAGCCGCTGAAATAAGGAATGCAAAGCAGGCTGGAGCGACTGTGCCTGCCTGGTCATGAGCTGTTGAACAGCCCTAACCAGCGGACTGACAGAAACCACACCTCGGTGTGCGTACAGGGAAATCACTTCAGGAAATCCTCCACGGTTCGGATTTGTTCCGTGAAATGGGAGTCTGTGCTGTAGCCACCCTTACTGAGAGCGCCGTTTCCCTCCGCTCCACACGCTCATGCAAATACCCACACCTGAAAGGTAGGCATTGAACGTCAAGAACTCCCTTACTGGATATGTTCCAGCAAAAGAATTAAAGTCTTTAAAAGAAAAAAAAAAGGTTTTGCTCTTTCCCACACTCTACTCCTGATTTCTGGGGAAAGCAGGAGATAGGTAACTTTGACCTATACTTGTATTGCTGCCGGTTTCTTTGACACATTAGTTCATGTTTGCTCTGTCTTTGTTTCAGCGATGTGTTGTGTAACGTGAGCAAGCAGAAAGCCAACTATGCACCAGCAGAAAGCCTTGGAGCACTCTGATTGTTTGGCACTGTGTGATGTATTGTGAGCTGGGTTTGAGGTATCTGACAGGTAGTCCTTGGAATCGGCAGCCGTACACTGGAGACCAGTACCCTGAATAACCCAACTCACAGAGTGTAGCTGGGACCAGCCGGTGACTTCATTCATCCCCTGTGCGCACGTGCTTGGTGCAGTGACCATCCAGGACTCTCCTGAGTGCATGCTCTGTAGTCGAGGGCAGCACTGCCCTCTCCCTGTGTCATCTGCTGCAGAGCTAGGACCCGTAGCTTCACACAGGAAGGTGCTGTGCCACATGGACATCAGAAATGACTGATGGACCATGAGGATTTAATTGCATCTTCACCCTGCTCCACAAACACACACCCCCCCGCCCTGTAACCTGGGCACTGGAAGCTAAGCTCTCCAGCGCTGGAAATATTCAGGGTAAAAAAATCAAAAGAACAAGACTATAAAATAAGGAAAAACCCCCTAAAAACTAAGGAAAAAGAATCCAAGACCTCTTGAATCTGTTGGCCAATCACAAGTATCAGTGATAGTTCCCCAAGGCTGTCATATTGCTGTTTTCTGACCAGGCATCTGCAGCTTCACTCTTGTTTGTTCACTTCACCGCCACTGTAACCCCACCACCTCGGGCTCAGCCCTACCCTCAGACTGAAAGGCTGTCAGGAAGGACAAGCTTATGACCCCATTTCCTACATGAGGGAAGAACATATTTAAGGGTATTTACCAGCCCAAACAAACCAGCGGGGCAGACAGCTGTGAAAATCTCACTGTGTGTTTCTCTGCATCGTTAGAAGTCGAGATGTCTGTTCCTCATCGGTAACAGGCACCAGTAGGATTTCCTTACTTTCCAGGGACCTTGTGAGGAGCATCGACGCAGTGGTAACAGGGCATCTTAGATGGCAGATTGGCCTATTGTTTCTGCTGGGGAGAGCACAGGGCAGCTCTGAGCCATAGGTTTGTTTCTCAGCTGATTTACTGCCTTTCTGTTAATGCAGATCCGCTGAGGTCAGTGCCATGACTGTACCAACCTGCTGTGAAGCGGAGCTTGGTTTCGTAGGAATTTACCAGCTGCTTTCCCACTGAAGTCAGGAATAACAGGCACTTCACTTTGGGAGATGTTCCGGGGCTTTCCTTTTCCTTCTTGGGTCAAGAAAGCAGTCCTGCATAGAAAAGACTCTTGAGTCAAAATACTGGAGTATGGGTTTTTTACAGGTTATGTGGAGAGAAGGGCTCCTGAAGACAAAAGCTGGCCATGCTCTCCACATGGCCTTCAAGTACCTGCTGCAAGGTTCCCAAGGAGAGCTCATCTTGTCAGATACCTGGTCCTGGGCTATGGCATCCTCTGTGCAACCAAAAGGCCTTCTGAGCTGTAGCTCTCACCTAGCTGAGTGCCCAAAACCATGCGTGGTGTTCAGGACAGGGTGCACTCAGGTGCAGCAACTCCCCCAGCTCTGGATGACTGCACACACCGCTCTTGTCCTCACTGAAGAGTCAGACTGTGTTTATACAACTGCAGCCTCACTGCACCAAAAGAGAGAGCTTAGTGCAACCAACTGCAAAACTTGGTCTTTTAAGTCCGTTTCATCCTTCCAAATTCATGTTGCAACTCAGTCATCATTAGCAGAGGTTTAGCTGTTTCCTATGTGTTTCTTTCCTGCCACAAGGCAGTGGGTGAACTCATCTGTTAGAAAGACGAATGGGATGGCCCAGGCAGTAACTAACTTTGCATTTCTTAAGAGAAAAGAAATTTCCCAAGGTAAAGGTTATTTAAAGCAAGCTATTGGAAAACACTAAAGGATATAATAAAGTCTTTATTAATAGTTGACAAGGGACAGACTTAGGACGAAAACTTGCATTCATTGCCCCCTCACTGCTGTAGTCTGGCAGTCTTGTAATGTTTTTACACAACTACTCTATGAGGAAGGAAAGAAAGACTATTCCTCATTTTATTCATGTACAGAAGGGAGGGCGAAGCTGTGTGCTACAGATCTTGCTCTTCCCTCTCCCAAAACCGTCTCATTTTCCTTTGCCATCAGACCCTTTCCCGAACCAATTCAGCTCTTGAAACCCAGGGAACTAGCCCAGAAAAAACTTTTCTGCTGGTTTCATGAGTTGACCTGGCTCACCCAAATGTCAGCTGAGCACCAAAGCACATAAAGAAAGGAGGAAAGTAGCATGTGCAGAAAGTGAAGAGGGAATGGCCCTTCATTTTTTGGCAGCATTGAGCTGCCAGACCAGCTCAGCTGTTAAAAGTCAGCAACTTCACTCAGAGACCGTAACAGAGCAGAGAACTGAAGCAGGTTCATGCCCTCAACATGCAGCCATCCTACATATTAGTTACGGAGTGGTCTTAATTCTTCGTGGTCTGAGAAGGGTGTTTTATGATCCGAGCTTGCAGGCTTTGACTGGTCGCTGGAAGATTCATAGGCACTATTCCTTCATGTATGTGGGAAGATGTGTGCATGAGAGAAGATCCTACAGAGTCCTGAGCAAAAGGGGGGTGTGCATTTCTGAGGAGAACGGGGAAATTCAGTCAAACAGTAAAGGGTACTCAGCAGCCACTTACTGTTAATGTCCATTTTATACCCTAGAGAGATAGGAGGCCTTTTTAAAAAGCTCTACTCCTTTATCAAGGAGTTAGAGTAGCAATACTCCGAGGACGTGATTACCTGAAACTGGGGAGATGCTGAACTTAATTTTTTTATGGAGCATTCTTCCAGTGAGGCACATTGTTCTGTGACCCTCAAAACAAGCTGTGTTGGGACAGGTGACATGGTGGCAAGCAAGCAGCCAGCAGCCAGCCCCTTAATCCGACTTTTCCAAAATAACCAACACATTACATAATGACTCAGACAGAAAAACAAACACATCTCAAACAAAACCCAGCAAAGCTATGAGGAAACTGACTTAACAGTCCCACTGTTCAACGTAATAAAATTTGGGGAAACCTTATCAAATTGTTCAAGTGTTCTCAAAATGTTACAAAGCAAAAAAAAAAAAAAAAAAAAAAGACAGCATAATCCAGTGTTACCCATCCAAATTGTACTTTAAAAAAGCCAGTCAGTGGAATGCAATTTTCCTGCCCCAAACTGCACAGCGAAGGGGTGGTTTCAGTTTGCCTCGCTTTACCAGGTCTATGTCTTGGAGCCTGGTTTTCTAGCCTTCTGTGTTGCTCCTGTAGCACAACAGCAGTGGGTAACACCATCGCACGCACCAAGTTATTACAGTCGTTAGCCCTTTCCATTAAGCCACAATAGCTTTGAAAGAGAAAGTGTCTTGCTTTCCTCACTGCTTCCTACTATGTTTCCTCCTCGTTCCTGCATCAAAATAGCTGTATGTTGCAGCTTCAAAATTGCTGGTCTTCCGCCCCGTCGGACTGCCCTTTCCTGTTCTGCACTGCTGTGCGGAGCTCCCCCAAAGCGCCTGCTTTGCTGTGGGGTTTGAGTGAATGGTCCTTGGTTGTGGTTTAGCAGCGTTCAGAGAAGCTGAGGGGGAGGAAGGAGAGGCAGGAGGGTACAAGAGTTCAAACTCCACCTACATTACCATGGTCAAAGCACTTCCCAGCTCAAACAGAGCTAAACAGAGCTGGACACAGCAGCCTGAGTCCTTCTCCATCCAACCAGGCATTGCCAGAATGCACACCATGATGCTACGGATGAGTATTTACCCGCTGTCTGCAAACTAGGATGTCTCACAGCCCTTCAGGGACTCGTTTAATTCTCTAACACAAAACCTTACCTCCTCGCTGTCTGCAAATGGTCTCAAAGGAGGTGTAGCCAATGCCTGTCTCTGAAACCTTTTGGATCCAGTCCCACACCCATAGTCTTACTAGAGCCTGCTTTACTACTGTGTAACAGCTACTTGCTAGCACGAAAAGCAGAAGCTGCACTTTCTCTTTCCCCCTCTTGGGAGAGGCCTAGGCGATACGTTCCGTTAAGGTCTCTTCGTTTTCCTCTTGAGCTGAATCACAGAGATTGAGTCACATCTCACAGGGCATCCTATAAACTAGGAGCAACCTCAGTAAGGCCAGTGGGGCATGATTACACGGCAAAGTGCTTTTCCATCTACCACAGTAAGGCAACGGAAGTCCTTCGAGGAAACAGGGAACCGTCTTACAAGGAGACGATATTCAGCCACAGGTAAATGGATTTTTACACCTCTTCTTTTGCACCCATGGAGTCATAATGAGGCAGAGGATTGTGCTGCACTTCTTTGTTAAATAAAGGATGACCAAGGGACATTCTGTGCCTGTGTGGCCAAGCAGCGCAGGGTGGCCACCACGTACCATACAGCACTTTGCCCTGTGTGCTCTAGAACGCAAATGCCATTCTGGATGGGGTTGTGTGTTGCCTTCCTCCAGTGCAACATGAGGGGTTTTCAGGTGCAAAGTCACCTGTGTATAGGGGCCAGGTTCGGGGCGGTCTTGCCTATGCTGCCGGTTGTAACACTTGAAGCACATGCTACACCCAGGCATCGCCTGAGACAGTGCGGTTTGGCACGTTTTCAAACCATGCCACGTGTCATGCTGACACTGAAATGTTACTGATCAACTGCCCCGTTCTGCCCCTTCCCCAGGCACTCTTTATTCACTAGTAGCCCAGGTCCACTTCCTTTTAGAGGCATTGAACTAGTAATGGAGCACACCTTGACCATCTGCACTTTACTTGCTGACTGAAGGACAATGGGTGAAGAGCTTTGAGAGTCATAGGGGAAAGATGCTGTCTGCAGAGACCGATCGGAGTGTACCTTGTTCGTCAGTCTTTGGCCAGCTGCGACCCAAATGCACACATCAAATGCTAAGCAGAGTGAAAAGATGCTTTCTCTTTCTCAGGATTTCTTTCTCCTTCTGATAAACGGCGGCTACACTTCACTGTCTGAAGTGCTTATTCCACTGTGCAAAATTAAAACCAGAACAGCAGCTGAAGGACTTGATGTGCTAATACAAATGTCCCCACTAGATGCAGTTCGTGTTCCCCTCTGTGCAGAACGTAACCCAGAAGAAGGTGAATGTTTTAGGGCTTATTATGACGCAGCGTCACAGTGCCTTGCTCTCAAGGGACAGCAGTCAAACAGGGAGGAGGAACAGAACAAAAGGCAAAATTAAATCATGACCGTAACCTAAAAAATTCTAAGACAGGAAATAAAAAAATGTGTTAAGGTATTTGCTTTGAAGATGTTGATATGTTCCACACCATCTATTAAAATACGCCTCTTCCTCCCCTTTCCTCCCACCGTTCTGAAGGTCCTGCAGCCACCCAGGCCAATAGCAGTGCAATTTCGACAGAAGGAACCTCTACGAGCCCCACGACTGCATCCTCCCAAGACGGGCACTTTGGAGGCGCTGAATGAATCATTTCCCCCAGACGTGAGACAAGGAGTCAGTTCACGGACTGAGCGGGACAAGCCGAGGTAGCAGTATATCTCCTATCAAACAGCTTTCGGAAGTTTGGTAGGTGTTGCAGAGGAGATTTCACGCTGTCTTTTGCTACTGGCCGTTGTGTGACATTTTAAAAAGAGGGGCTCAAAGCTGTAATCCCTTTCACAGAGTGACTTGACATGTTTAGGTAAAATATGTTTTACTTTTGTTTATGGAAAAAAAAAGACCCTTTCCGTATATGGAGAAAGAGTACTGATCCCATCACCTGATTTGGGAAGCAAACATTCCCTTGGCCTTTCTGTCACATGCTGATTCATCCTTTTAGCAGTAAACTGCTTGGAACAGGACCCCAGGCAGCTTGCTGTCTCCTAATGTCTCCTGAGAGGGTCTTGGGAAGGTGCCACCTCTTCAGCCATTGCTCAAGACTCTTAGCACCATCCATTATCATGGTCAAATAGAAAATATCCTTATCTCCTTTTAATTCCCCTTTGGACATAGGTATGAGCGAAGGTAAAGGCCACTGCTCTTCACACACTGTGACTTCTGTGCTGACTGCACAAGGAAGGACTCAAAGGCCGTCCGTAACTCAAGATGGACCCTTGCTAAGACACCGTAGTTTTGATTCTTTACTTTCCAGTTTAATTTCTGAATGCTCAATAGTGACCCCAAGAAGGACTCCGCCTTTGAACATCTCCTTGATGTTCCTGCTCTTTGAATGCTGCATGTATGTCAAAAAATCTTGTGTTCGCCTCAAGCAGCAGGAGTTTCTTCCCCAGCAGATATTCTCATGTGAATCCTATTTTTTATGACACCGCTGAACTTAGCCCAGTGTATCCGACCACTGTATTAACTACTTGGTCCTCTTTCTCACCTTCAGATGAATTCATTCCACTAATTATGAAAGGGTCATTTCCTTAATTATACCATTTTACCCCTGTTGCCCACATCACACCTCCAGAGTTCAGCAATTAGTACAAATTGGAGAGTACAGATGAATCACCAGCACGTTCAGCTACTGCCTGGCTTTCTTCATTTGACTTGCAGCAGAGGCTTTTTTTTTGCCTCATACCACACTACCAGGCCTGCAAACTTCTCTTCAGCACAAACACTGCTCCACGCAGCCCTCGGTTTCCCTGTCACACTGTGAGCAGCGGAGTCTCATTAGTGTGGGCTGTCCGCATTTTCATCTTGGGTTTCATGCTTCACTAGAATAGAAAACATGAGTCAGAAAGGTTAAGGGTTAAACTGTTAAAAACAGGAGAGGACAAAATTCATTCAGAAAACTGTGGTTTGTGATGGGTGAGAGGAAGTGCTGTACAATTTCTTGTAAAGTCACAATGGCCAGCTCATCAGAGGAAACCCTTCCTATCGGAGGCTTGCACAATGGTTCCTCCCGAAGTCTGAACAGCTGCCAAGCCATGACCATGCAGTTAAGGGACTGCAACAAAGAACCTCAAATCAAGAGCATATTTCCATCTTCCTGTCCAGCTAACTCCCAATCCTCTTTTTTTTTCCCCTTCCCCTTGCATTAATTATTTCATAACAACATAAGCTTTCTTAGTGATTTTCCTCTTTCTTGCATTGCCTTTCTCACAAGCTGGAATGAGAGCTTCTCCACAGGGAAGCAAAGCCATAGTTTCACCTAATTGCTCACTGATATGGAAAGAGGGGTCCTGTAGCAGCTGCCCCATTCTCCCAGCTTGGCTGCACGCTCTTCCTGCTCACTTTGGGGCTGGCACTCACCAGACTCCACTTTTGTGCCCTCATTAACTCAGCAGTATGCTCAAAAATATCCCAGCATAAAACCCAGCAACTTTCTCTTGGGTCAGCCAGAGATGGTGCTGAACATGAGAACGACACAGGGCTGGGGTGGGACCACGCAGCTGGAGGCCAGAGATGGCTGGCCACAAAATCTCTCCCTTTGGGTTGTGAGCAACGAGTAATTGTGCTCAGCTCTTTAGGAAACCGCAGCTTCAGCAAGCCTGCGATAGATGCTCATCCCAGATTACAGTGTGCTAAGGTCAGTGCGCTGTTTACGTACAAGCGCTTAGTGAAAGGCTGACTTCGTAGGCTCAGAGACAGGGACTTTCCTGGGATTTCTATCTTGGTAGAATTTGTAGAATAATCATTTTAAACTCATTCTTCAGACCTCTCATTTCTTCCCTTTCAAATTCCCCTTAAAACCTTTTTCTACCACAGAGCTCCCAAAAAAGCCAGTGTCTCTCTCTCTTACAGTAAGATGCCTTAATTGACCAGAGAGTTGCACATCCTCGCCTGACTCAACCTATGTTGGCTCCTCCTTGTCCTTTTTTACTGTTGTAAACTCTTTGGAGTAAGAATGGTTGATTCCATCTGATATACTTTGTGTCCCATGATTTAGTACTTTCAAATGAAAAATCAAGTCACAGAGAGGAAGTTCCATGGCACAGAGTCCTCCCCCCACCCTTTCGCCAAAGCCTGTGTTAGTCTAGGCATAGGTTTTCCTCACCTGGTTCTTTAAATCTGTTCAGAGGTGAAGTCACCATGGTCTCTCCGACTCATCCATTCCAAGCCTTCACTCTTCTGACCATGAGACCGTCCGGACATCCAGTGTGCCTAGTGCTCCGCTTAATTTTCTGTTGCTGAATTTATGCCCGTCACTTCTTGTCCTGTCTTCCACAGACACTGAAAATATAATTTCTTTCCTCCTTATAGCAGTCTCTGCATAACTAAACACTGTTACATTTCACCTCAGTTTTCTCTTCTTCAGAGTTGAAGTCCCAGATGTCTCCAACTTCTCGTGCAAGTTCATGTTTTCTAGGTCTTGCACTGTGAAAAAATGATTTGTTTTTTTTCCCCGCACTTTTTCCACGGAAGCTTGTAAATTAGTCTGCCACTTTCTGAGAGTGTTGTCAAGATGGACACGGCACTGCCATGGTTATCTGAAGGTTCAGTAGAAGAGTTATTACAGATCTTAACAAGAAATCTGAACCTCATCTTTCCCTTTTTTCCCCAACAACCGAACATTGTCATCTCATGCGCAGTTGAGGATGCAGTCTAGCGCCAAGATATTTTTTGCTAAACTACTGCCTGATTAGTTATTCCCTGCAATGCATTATAGTGTGGGGTGCATGGTTGGACTCGATGATCTCAAGGGTCTTTTCCAACCGAGCGATTCTGTGATTCTGTGATTCTGTATGTACATATTTCTATATGTTTGCATTAGACTGTTCCTGAGAGATGACTCCGAAGTGCAAAACTCAGCACTTCTCCATTTGAAATAGCACCCCGTTTACTTTGGCAAGATCCTTTTGAACTTAATTCTTGTTCTCCACCACACCTGTAGCCTCTTCTAGCTGCTGTGATTGGAGATTTAGTAAGTATAGTAAGTAAACTTTATTGTAGAAGGTACAGGTCAGCAGTACAAAACTGAGAACAGCCCCTTGCAGAACCACCCTTGGTACAGCCCTTCCATTTAGAAATGAAACACAGATATATCTTTTCTGAAAACAGTTTTCCAGATAGTTTTGGTTAAATCTTACTACAGTCCTATCTTGAGTAGAAGACAGATATGTGTAGACTATAATAGATGGTAGTATCTATCTTCTATTTGCTTGTCCTCTTTCATTTATAGAAAAACCATATGAGTCAGAATAACAAGCCTTACTAGAAAAACAGAATATTTACTGCTTCAGCATTATTCCCAAAGGGCCTTACTCTGAGATGGAGGAAATTCAAAAGGGTTTGTTAAGTTCTGTCCAGTTTTACATCCCTTGCAGTTCCTGCAAGATACAGCACGGTTAATTCCCAAAAGGAAGTGTCCCCAGATTGCTTGAAAGACGTACAGCAATTTCGATAGACTCAGTGAGTGCTTTTCCTGAGGCTGTTTCACACGCTCCACAAGCACAGCCAGATGAAGTAGAAAGCCATATAACTTGTACGCTGACAGTACTCCCAGGCTTCTCCGTGACTCATCCCAAAGCTAACTTAATGGACAGCCCTCTGCTGAGTTATTTTTAGCTTTTATCAACTCGTGCAATTTCTTCCTGCAAGCTGAGCAGATTTCCACAGAGTCTCCTCAGAGCAGAGGTTGCAAATATAAAGACAAAAAAAAAAAAAAAAATCAAAACCAAACCAAAAAGGAAGTGTCAAAGATCGCATAGCAGATGCTCTTTAGCAACAGAGAATGGTGTGGGGGTGTCAAGAGATGTTATGTGTCACCCCTGATGGCTTCAGGGGTAATAGTTCAGTTGCTAAGCTGTTTGGGGTTTGTTGGGGTTTTTTTAATTTCCTATGGAAATCAGTGGGATTTGGGTGATAGTTCAATGTCAGGCAACAGTCCAAGTGAATGTATGTTGTGGTTTTAATGTATCAGAGTCTAGTCTTCATTTTAAAAAAGAAAAATACAATCCTGATGAGATCCTGAGCATCTTTTGCAATAAAGTAATTTTTGTTGTCTTCACTGATGTGAACTACGATGGTTGACATGTCATCATTCTTGCAGGCTATCAAGGAGCAGTTGCTCAGAAAGTAACGTACAACAGTGACTGAAGTAGCATAAGTTCTTTTCTAGGCCTTGACATAGGCTTCTTTTGTGGCATTGGATAAATACCTTTGTCTCTTAGACTTCCCAACTGTGATGCAGATATTCTCTTTCTTGCAGTTTTAGGCTATTGCACTGCTAAGATTCTTTGAAATGGGGCTTATATCTCTTTGTCAGAATAGAATATTTCAGTGGGAAAGAACCTACAACCATCATCCAGCCCAACTGCCTGACCACTTCAGGGCTGACCAAAAGCTAAAGCAGGTTATTAAGGGCATTGTCCAAATGCCTCGTAAACACTGACAGACCTGGGGCATCGACCACCTCTCTAGGAAGCCTGTTCCAGAGTCTGACCACCCTCTCGGTAAAGAAATGTTTCCCAATGTCCAGTCTAAACCTCCCCTGGTGCAGCTTTGAACCATTCCTGCATGTCCTGTCACTGGGTACCAGATTGTAGCGGCTTGACCTTGGCTGAAGGCCAGGTGCCCAGCAAAGCCGCTCTATTACTCCCCATCCTCAGCTGGAC
Source organism: Bucorvus abyssinicus (assembly GCA_009769605.1). Taxonomy (NCBI): domain Eukaryota; kingdom Metazoa; phylum Chordata; class Aves; order Bucerotiformes; family Bucorvidae; genus Bucorvus; species Bucorvus abyssinicus. The sequence goes on along the minus strand of CM020033.1, from coordinate 33,775,095 downwards.
AGAGGAGAGAAAATATGACAAAAGGCTTGTGGGTTGAGGTAAGGACAGAGAGACATCACTCAGCAGTTACAGCCATGGGCAAAACAGACTTGATTCCGGGAAATTAATTTAATTTATTACCAATCAAATCAGCACAGGAAAATGAGAAATAAACCCAAATCTTGAAACACCTTTCACCCGCCCCTCCTTCTTCCTGAGTTCAACTTCACTCCCTATTTTTTCTACCTCCTCCCCTCCAGCGGTTCAGGGTGACAGGGAATGGGGATTGTGGTCAGTTCAACACACGTTGTTCCTGCTTCTGCTTCCTCCTCAGGCGAAAGACTCCTACACTCTTCCCGGCTCCAACATGAGGTCCCTCCTGTGGGGTTCAGTCCTTCAGGAACAGACTGCTCCAGCATGGGTCCCCCATGGGGTCACAAGTCCTCCTAGCAAATCTGCTCCAGTGTGGGTTCATCTCTCCACAGGTCCACTGGCACTGCCAGGAGCCTGCTCCAGCACTGGCTTCCCCCGGGGCCACAGCCTCTTTTGGGCACCTCCACCTGCTCCAATGTGGGGTCCTCCATGGGCTGCAGGTGGCTATCTGCTCCACCATGGACCTCCATGGGCTGCAGGTGACCAGTCTGCCTCACCATGGTCTTCACCACAGGCTACAAGGACATCTCTGCTCTGGCACCTGGAGCACCTCCTCCCCCTCCTTCTCCACTGACCTTGGTGTCTGCAGAGCTGGTTCTCCAACATATTCTCACTCCACTCTTCCCTGACTGCAGTTATGCAGGTTTTTTTCGCTGTCTTACATATGTTATCACAGAGGCACTGCCACTGTCACTGATGCTCTTGGCTTTGCCCAGCAGCAGGTCTGTCTTGCAGCTGGATAGCATTGGCTCTGTCAAACACGGGGGAAGCTTCTAGCAGCTTCTCACAGAAGCCACCACTACAGTTTCCCTACTAGCAAAACCTTGCCACACAAACCCAATACACAGGTAGAAGAGCTCAGCACCTCCCTCCCCGCTTTCTCTCCTCAGGAAGCTGTAGAAAGTAATGAGGTCACCCTTCAGCCTCCTTTCCTCCAAAACAGACAAACCCAAAGTCCTCAACTGCTGCTCACAGGACATTCCTTCCAGCCCTTTCACCAGCTTTGCTGCCCTCCTCTGGACCCATTCAAGGACCTTCACATCCTTCTTAAGTTGTGGCCCCAGCACTGCACACAGTGCTCGAGGGGAGGCCGCACCAACGCTGAACGCAGCAGGATAGTCACCTCTTGACTGGTTGGTTACGCTGTGTTTGATGCACCCCAGGATGTGGTTTGCTCTCCAGGCTGCCAGAGCACACTGCTGACCCCTGTGGAGATGCCGTCAGGCAGCACCCCCAGATCCCATCTGCAGGGCTGCTCTCCAGCCACTCCTCTCCCAATTTCTATTTGTGCCCAGCATTACTCCAGGTGCAGAACTTTGGACTTGCTAAATTTCAAGCCATTATGTATGTCAGTTGTTCACATACCTATCGCAGAGGGGTCATGTTTTAGAGCGTTTCTGTAGTAAAACTGTTCAACAGAGGTCTAGGCACACACTAGGTTTGGGAGGGGTGGAGACTGAATGAAGGTACGCTCTGCAGCCACCCAGAGTGCTGCTGGGGAGCAGGATGCACCCACAGGATGTCGAAAGAGGAACAGTATCTGCCTCATTTACTAGCCTCACGGTGGCTACAGGTGATGCTGCAAGGTCAGCACTAACTCTCACATGAAACAAACCCCTTCCGCTTAAGCTGTGTGTTTGTGGAGGTGTGTGCTGAGGTGGGATCTTTGCAGAATGCCTATGAGTGACGTGGATAGCAAACAGGAGCCCAAGTAAAAAGCACACTACAAGAAAAACTAGGTCCCACGCTCATCTTCTCAGAGTTTAGTTGTGGCAGGGAAGGAGGAAGTGGTGCTGCTGTTATCAATGCAAAGGTGTGAGCCAATACTTGCTTACTCGACAGAGTTCCTCAGTGAAGAGTTTCTCAGCAGTCCCACAGCTTCAGCCTTCTAGCTTCAGGTCTCTGCTGCATTACCCCAAACTGCTTTAAGTACAACCCATGAACTTCATCACCCAACAGCTTCTCTCTGAGCATCTCATCTTGTCAGGAAGGATCATCTCTAGATTCACATCAGGACTGCTTTATCCCCTTGTCCCCAGTTCATGTCAGGTGTCTGTTTGATGAGCTAATCATGGAGAATTAACGAACCACTTCCCTATGTATGGAAACCCTAGGACCTAAGGAAAGCTGAGGTGGTGTCTCCAGGATTTGCTCCATGTAGATAGAAAACATTCAAGACAGCTCCCGTCAATTTGAATTGGAGCAAGGCTCATTCCCTGGCGCAGCACACAAAGGTGTTTTGAAGGCATCTTCTCTGTTTGCTTCTGGTTCTTCTACCCACAGTCTCTCCTTGCTACCCCAGCAGACAGTGTCTGGGGAATGAGAATGAGCTGGGCTTATGCTAAAGGCAAGGCCCAGTCCTCTCAGAACACCAAACCTCCAACCATGAAGTGATTAGTTCCCAACATTAGTACCATGCAGTATTTGGAAACCTGGTTGTTCTGTAACTGGCTGCTGAGCACTGAAAAACGTGGGTCTTTACACAGATGACAGAGGCTTTGGAAAAGGGCATTTCATTAAATTACTTGGACTAAACAGTCTGACACTGGGGCACAGGAATTGAAATAAAAATAAGCATATGGATCAATATTTGCTTATATAGTCTAACCAGCTACGGAGTATTTGAGAGGTTCATTTCTCTGTCTTATAAATCAGTTAACATGGAGAAGAAAAAAATAGTGAGATTCAAACAGTCAAGTTCCTGCTGATGGCAATGCATGGTTTTTATTGAACAGAAACAGTATTTGGGTCTAAAACCTCTCCCTCTAAAGTCAGAAACCATCTTTTACCTGTTCTTGCGCAACGCAGTTCAGCGTGCCAGATGTCTTCACTTACAATCCAAGAGAGCCATGAAGACTATCACGCAAACTTCTCTCTAGCATTACTAGTGCGTGTTTTAGGCACGATTATAAGAAGTGCTGACATTGGCTTGTTCTCATTACTAGAAGCTAAAGGAGCTTCTTCTGGATAACATAACTGGATCCTACTGTTGAATATAATTTGGGCATGGTGATTTTCCTTGGTTTGTTGGTAGAGTTTTTTTAATGAAGATACTTACTGGTGTTTTGCTTTTTTTTGTTGGTTGAGGTTTTTTTAACAAAGATACTCAATGGTTCTCCTGCTCTTAACAAGCGACTCATAAACACAAGCTCCGCAGATGGTTATGGAACAGTGTACATATTACGAACGGATGGAGGACACCATTGCTCAGGTAAGCAGTTACTTGTGTGGAAGCAACAAAACTATTTGAGTGCTTAACACTTTGCATTTGCTTAGGTGAGACGAGTACCGAAGCACCTGCATAACTTTAGCTCATGGATTGTTCCACTTACTGAGACTAATATGTTGATAAAAGGCATTCTAGAAACTCTTCCTTTGCATTGATCAGATCCTTCACTACTTTGATGTTGATGTGGCTATGTGGAAAGACGTGAAGGTAATACATATTAACTACCAGTTGTGTTTTCTCTGGGTTTTACAGGAGACAGTAATTGCTAGGCTAAGTTGACAGGATTAGGTGTTCAGAGACTCCTGGGACCAGCCCAGTCTGGGCATGGGATTTAAGGTGGGTGGCAGCATGATCCTGACCACACTTGGAGTTTATACTGGTGCCAACCCAATCCGGGTGTTCCCACAGCAGGCTAACCCTGACTAAACTGGAACTGATCCAGTGTGGGCTACTAGATGTTGGGTAAATCCAAGTCTAACTGCCAAATGGTAGGATTTCCAACACTAATGTGGTGGTTATGACTTGGGAAGCCTGCTCTTGGTGTCACTAAGAAGTCACAGTCGCAAGTACTGGGATCTGAGACAACCTGGAGAAGAAATTACAAGAAACCCAAGGACAAGTGGAGGTCAAGGGAACATTTCTCTGAGAAATAAAGAATCGGCTCCTGTACTTAATCTCTTACTTTCATGCATCTGACCCAAACACCTCAGTAATATGAAAAACAGTGTTCGGTGTGATATATAGCTGAATAGTATCTTTAATCAGTAGAAGCTGGACTTAAAGAAATTTTAGTTCATGGATTATTGCTGGACCATGTAAGTTGAAAAGATAGGTTTTCTGCTGCCAAGATTTATGCCTCATCCAAAGCCAGCAGGATAGATGATGTATGCCTTATCTACAACAAAGAAAGCGATTGGGATGAATCCCCAAACAGGTAGTTATGTGAACGATGCAAAAGCCAAGGTGTATGTACTCACTGAAGGAAGAGCAAGTAGGTTTTGGCCCGGATTCATCGGAGCCCCTCCCAGAAGTAAAAAGTAGTTATTATGAAACAGATGTAGTGACAGGAAAATAGAATAATTACCTGGAATTCAGCCCAAATAGTTTCTATATGTTCTGATATTCTACATGTACCAGGAACGTAATGGAAGTGACACACGTGATAACGCGTTATCTCAGCCTCAGTCAGCTGGGGAACGTGCACATAAATAAGGAGCGGAAAAGGATGAAGCAAGAATATTTTTATTCTCTTTTTAGAGCAACCACAGAAGTGTGTAGGTTTCAGACCTCACGGTTTTTCAAACAGCCTGATATACTCATTAATTCTTTTTTTTTCCATTCGAGAATAGATATGCTCTGTTAGTTTCAAAAGGCAAAGGTACTCATTTGCATTGTTTAAGCAGCATGTGCTACTAAGTATTTTCAGTACATTTTCACGGAAAACAAACTTACAATGAAAAGAAAAATAATCCTTTCCTATCATATGCTAATTTATTAATGATTTTTTAAAACAGTATTGAAACGAGAGAATCCATTATGGCCAGATTCTGAAATAGCATGTATCATTCTGCTTAAGCAATTTATGCTAAAGGTTTTTTACATGTAATTACATGCAGGTGTTACTTAACTTCAGTGCTGATACAAGAGAGTGGGGGTGAGGCTGCAAACCCTGACATTCCTCACAACCAGGGAGAAACCCTGAATCTGAATCTGTAGAACTACCTGAATAAATTCAGTCCTAGATGGAGATGGGTGTTTTGGACCAACAGGAATTAATGGAGAATGCATCAAAAGAGAGAGCCTTGATCTGTGTCATTTCTTGTAACGGCCAATCCTCAGTAGAAGTTCCTTGCTTACTTACGTCACCTGGACATTTGTACCACTCAAACGGAGTTTTCACAGGATGCCGAGGAGCAGACTTCCCCTCGGATCTTGGCAATCCTTCAAGGTCACTGTGCCAAAATGTAGTTTTCCTCTCCAAATAAAAGTTTGTTGGTAATAACTCATTGTCCATCAAAGAGATATTATTCAATTTGTTCTGTCAACACGATATGTTGCCTCTACATGAAGCAACAGGTCCCAGCCTTAGCCAGGGATGCGGGACTAGCCAGCAGGCAGAACCTGAAATTTGCTGCCTGGTTTTGTGATGACCTGCTGCAAACTCCTAGCCTCCTGTTCAGGAGCTTCCTGCGTGCCCTCCATTGCAGGCATCTGGCTCTGCTTCCAGCTTTCCAGAGGAGCACAGCCCTGGAGCACGCTCTTGGGGGGGGTCAGGAAGCTGCACAGAGGGTCGCAGAGGCAAACCAGTGCAATTCGGCACTTCTTATGGCCTCACCAAGAAAGACGGCATGTTCTTACCATGTCTGCACTGGCTGCGTTCCTCTCGTGACTCTCCACGCCACCCTTCTGCTCTCCGAAGGGGAAAGTTTGTGCAGCTCCTCTCACAACACACCTCCCCGAAGCCTCCTGCTCTTCCACCGCAGCTACACCAGCCTGGCCCAGTTCAGGCAGGGAGTGCACCCCACCACGCTGGGGGTGAAGCGGGTGCAACTCGAGGCCTCTTGCTGGTCTGCAATGTCTTCCTTGTAATTGCCCTCGCTGGAGGATTGTGGCTGTTAAATTAACGGGTTTGAATGGCACAGCAAGACCGGGAAAGGAAAGGCAGGGCTGTGGCTAGATTTAAATGCAAATTATTATAATTTAAATGCATTTTCTTTGCAGGCCATTGCATTGCTTCTTGCTGTGTTTTATAGGAAACAATTTAAAGGAAAACTGAAATCCAAGATTCTAGAAATTGCAGAAAAAAAGACATCCAGGGAAGCTGGTTGTACCTGAGCAATATAAACACACTTGATCTTCAATAATTCATTAACAACAGGGTCATACTGTTTATTTTTTATTGCGGTTGTGATTTTTAGGGTTAGGCCTATCAACGTTTATTCCTGTTTCACAGAAGGCAAACATCCGGTCAGTGCTGCCGAGGGCTCTCCGCCGAACGGCCGTTTCTGTGCACTTTAGTCACAGAACAAACAAAGGTTCGGTTTCTAATAGGAAGGTGAAAGTACAACAGGGGGAGAGTCGGTAACGGGAGCGCCTAATGCCGTGATAATTCACCTAGTGCAAGAGACACATGAGGTTCTTAAAGATCCCGGTTGTCTCCCGGCACCGTCACAGGCAAAATGTCTGTTCTTGCACGGAGCCCGGCTGAGCTGTTTCTGGAAACGAGGACTGGATGTGGGACTGCTGTTTCTCGGATCAGGCAAAACCAGCTGTAGAAACCCAGGGAGGTTATTCTGCAAAGTGCTATTTCTAGGTGAGGTTCCTCTTTCAGATCACTCGTCTCGGTGTTGCTCAACAGGGTTGAATTGCTGAGAAGTAATTTTGATCTCTTTGGTGGCATTTTTCTGGAACTCTGTGCAGGAGACACCCTGAAAGTCTCTTACACTGTTCTGTCTAACGCCGGAGCTGCTCAGGACTGCCCGTATCTCTGTAGAGTCCAGCATCCAGTGCTAAGGGACTCTGACCCAAACAAAATCTCTAAATACGACTCAATATTTAAAAATAGCAAAGTGAAACATCTATATCGGGTGGAGCCTTCTGTGTCGGAGACAGATTTGGCAGAGTGGGCTGCAGGAAGGTTTGAGGGGTGCTCTGCAGACTTGGCAGTATGTGCAACGCTTTGTCGTTGTATGCCTTCATACCGTCTGAGAGACTGCCGGTGAATCCATCCTCACCATAGCCGGGGATGTGGCAAAGAGCTACCAGCCCCCAAGGAGGCTGGGGCAAGAGAGGAGGTGACACCACCCAGCCAGAGGAGCGGCAGGGTTACTGCCCTCCCGGGAGTGCTGTAGCCACCTTGCCATCCCGCCTCCCAGTCCTCCATAACTGCCCACCAGCACAGACAGACATAGTGTAGGTTCTCTCTGTCTGAATTATTCAGGGACAGGCGATTTCATGTTAATGATGGCAAAAATAATAAGGGTATTTCTAGGAAAATCGGAGACAGAAGCATACGTTGGAGTGAGGCCACTCTGATTTCACGGGTGTAGAGAGGCTTAATATGGTAGAATTTTACAAAAAGTAGTATACAATGTACAAACCATTAATAAAATATAAACATTAACTCATTTGGGGGATTTCCCAATACTGTTTCTCTGTGTTATGGTCAGGGAGGACACAATAATGTGAGAACTGATAGTAGACTCAGGAAAAAATACAGCGTATTTTACACATTTGCTTTCATCTCGGGATGATTTTGACCCCGGGAAACTATTTGCTTACAACAGATGAGCTGTATTGCCACTCATGTTATTACATTACTGTTTAATGAATTATTTTTAGTATTCATTTTAACACTGTTAATGTTTACTTAGCAGTATATTAATAACACCAGGATATTTATCATGTAGGAAACGGCTAATGAAGTCTGCTCCTTCTGTCAGTGGATGTTTATGCTTCAAGGCTGCACTGGATCGTTTATGCAGGATTTAGAGCATGATGTTAGTGTTGCATTAGTGACTAATAATAAGACAGAAGTTAAATGGCAATTTCTATGGATTTTTATTATTATTATTATTATTATTTATTCTTTATATTACATTAGGACTCCTTCGGGCTTCAGATCAATGCTTGAAGCAGCTCAGCTGTTGCTGAGACTGAAGAAAGAGCAAAGATATGTTTGATAGTGATGGGGACACAGGACTGGGAGCCAGAATTGTCCAGCTCTGCAAATAACCTGACGCACTGCCTACTGCTCCTATGGTGAACCCTCCTGCAAGTAGCCCTCGGGCTCTGACACATCTCTCCTAAATGAATGGGGTTTGTACAAGTCCTGTATATTCTTATACTCAACAGTTAATTCAGGGCCAAACTGAGTCTCCTAGTTTGATGGTTTTAGAAATACTCCACTCAATGAGTTTTCTCCCAATGGCTGTTCCAAATACTGACCATTTTTAAGCATAACACAATCTTTAAGCCTAACTTCTGGGGAGTTTTGCAGATCTCTGCCACCTAAGCACTGTACTCCATGGTCTGAACACTGATGGATTTGAGGGAGTTCTTTTGAAAAGCACAAATGCTTTTGTAATTTATAAAAGAAGTCACGCATTTGAAAATGATATTTTCCTTCTTCCTTTGTAAGCCTGAGTTCACTATTTGAGGTTTTCCTTCCTTTCTTGCAAAAACCTCAGAATGGTACATCCTTGTTGCAAGGACATGTGAGAGCTGCCAGATTGCATCACAACAGGGGCAGGCATGAGGGCGGAAGCAAGATACCAGAAGAGCTGGGGAGCTGCACTGGTCTTTGGCTGTCCTTCACCAACCCTAGGCTTGCTCTTCATGAACAAGGACGAGTATTTATACCTCCTGCTGGTAAAGTGCATAGGTTTTGGTCAGGATGCATGTATGCACATGTGGAATTTGGCCCAGCATGCCACTGACCAATGTCCAGTGATCTACCCTTTTTTCATTTCATATGGCAAAAAATTTGTGCAGATTGAAAATCACCCTGAAATTGAGTCACTCTGGCTGTGCTAGCTTCATGGAATGGAAAGTTTATCGCCATAGCAAAATACTTCCCTTTAGTAGTTACTTCTAAAGAATGAAATGCTTTCTCCTTTTTCCCTTCCCCAGAAATCCACAGGAGTACATAATATCATTCAGAAATGCCAAATCCAACCTCCCCTGCACCGCTGCAACTGCCTCCAAAGTCAATAGGAGTCATGGGTGCACAAGGAACCGAGGGCCCCGTGAACCTCCTGCAATTTTTTACCATTATTAAATGTAAATCTCTCTAGCATCAATATTTATTCCTGCTAAATATGAAGAAAGTTTAGGCTTATGAGTCACCAGTTCTTTTCCAGTTAGCACTTGCTCTACCACTTCCACCCTTGAATGGAACTAGAGATTTATACATGATATCATCACACAAAGTCAACTGTTAGGAAGAGGCAACCACAGAATAAGAACTGGGGAGATAACAATGTACATCTGTCAGAGCCAGCGTGCTCCACTGTTGTCATTTCCCTGCTGTTGGTTTTGCAGCAGGCTTGAGCGGTAAATCACAAAGAGTATCAGTAAGTACAGCAGGATTTGCTCGCGATTTGTTCCACGCAAGCCTGAGGTTGCCATGGGAGACAGGAAGCATTTTTCGGGCACTCCCACAGCAATAAACTGTTGCCACTTTATTAACGAGTAGCAGCACGCCGTGTTTAGTTCAACAGCAGGTCTATGAGCTGACCAGCAAAAACGCTGAGGTTTTCCCCCACTTTCACTTCGTACCTTGGATGCCACCCAGGGCCCTGCTAAAGAGGGCAATCTGCTGCTGGCTGTAAGGCAGCACGTTCAGGTTCGGGTAGATGCAAGGTCTGCATAGTAAAAACCCACATTGTAACGTGCCGTAGTGGTCGAAGCTGTAATGGTGTTATGGAGACAGTCGAGAGGAAGCTGGAATCCACCAGCCAGTTTGTATTCTTCACGTATGTTGTTCAGTGAGAGGTGGCACGCAGAAAAAAGGATGCTTTCAGTCTGGAGCACAGATCAGAAGCTGCCAGCCCACAGCGGAGCTCTGCTGTGCTAGAAGGTCTTCTTTGGTTCAGAAAGGGTGCTCCTCGGAGAAGGTGGGATGATTTTCCTATTTCCCAGGATGAACAGTCCATCACAGCGTTTCTGTCACTCTGGGTGGTGACTGTGCCAAGGTGCTGAGAACCTCTCCTTGGTGAGTGAAGAGACCTCGTTTCAGGAGGCACCACTGTAATAATCCTGTTCTTCTGGGATAGCAGAGTGAGAAAGTGACTTACCACTGGCTGAAAAGGCAGCAGGTGAAACAGGAGCAGGTAGCAGGAGACGTTGGCTGTCTTTAATGAATGACCAAAAAACAGAGTTGAAGAGCTGCACAGAGGAAATAGAAGAGGCACGCGTTGAGATAGCTTAAGAAACTGGTTTTTTTATTCCCAAAGATAAGCCTTGTAAGGGCGCTGTAAAATCCGAGTGGAAAGTTCCACAAGCAGGAGGGTCAGAAACAGAAGTCCTACAGCTACCATGAGTCTCTTACTTCCCAAAGCGGTCCCCAAAGGTAAGAATGAATGCTCACAAGCAGGAAATCTCATTTTGCTATTGTCTTTATACAAAGGCATCACTTTCCCAGGTCAAGATAATATGCCCCGAAGAAATAAAATCTCTTCTCTTACATTATAGTCCTCTTTCCTTTTCTAGACCCCTCCCTGAGTTGCCAGACATTTTTCTTGCCTTATGGTTTGTTTGGTTTGAGGGAACGATGTATTCTCACGTCTGCTACTGAGAAAACTGCACATACCTGTCCCAGAGGAATGGTCTTACCTGGGCCTATGGAAATACATGGAAAATCTGCTGCAGACAGCTGATTAACATCATTTATCGCTCAGCCCTGACTATGTTGCCCTATAATGAGTAAATGTAGATCCCTACTTTTAAGCCTACATATGTCAGTTTTGAATGGTCTTTCCACATAACTGAGAAGGTCGTATGGTAACCACATCCTTCACCTGCAGAACAGAATCAGGGAGCAGTGTAGGAAAGGAGAGGAATACCGGGTATTTATATTCGAGTATCTACCGAACCTAGAAATTAAGCAGAACAGATTTTGAATTTCACCTGGATACTTTAAATCAATTAAGCTTCTCTTGGTGAAAAGACTGAAATGAGTGAAAGCATCCCTAGAGCTCATTAATATGTCAAAGGCAACATCAGAACAGCAGCAGAACAGCCCCTGGAGATAACATGTCTACTTAAAGCAGCACGCAGGTACAAAATTAAACGAGAAGTTTTGTCCTTTCCATCCTATTCCTTACTCACACTCACATGCCGACAGGCACTGCACTGCCTTCTCCCAGCTTGTATATTCCCAGAAGGTAACAGCACCGAGATCCAAGTTCTGATCCTACTTACAAGGGCAGTCACAGCAGCTCTGGGTTTCAGGGAGATCCCTGCTGAGCAGCCACTGTGAGCACTCAGACACGGCTGAGCTCTTTCTAGCAAATCCTTTGTTACAAGACAAAGAAAGATTTCAGGAAAGACGTTTCGGTGAGAAAAGGAAACATCGCAAAGCTCTTTCGGATTTTCCAGTCCTTTTGTTTTAGAACTCCCCATAACCTTTCCCCAGGAGAATCCAACTTCTAGATAAAGGTTTTTTTCTCTAAGAAAAGACTTGTTTTTCAGAGTTATCCTTGATTTAGCCCATGGGCACAACCTAAAAACCACTGTCCCACTTAAAGACAGAGGACTCACTCTGAAGTTGTGCAGGAGTGTCACAAAAACCTGCTGCTGAATCCCTCGTGCTAAACATGCCGTCGCGTTCCGCAGCCACTGTGGTTCCCTTGCTCTGTCTGTGCGTTTCCCGCTAAGACACGTGAGTTTGAGATGCATCTGGAACAACAGAAAAACAACCCTCCTCCTTTGGGAACCAGATTACAGGCTTTTCTCTCATCAGCAAAGGGAGGTGGTTTCTCGCACTTTACTAACAGCAGCCCTGGTGGGCTCTGGACTGCCATCGCTCTGCTGCGGCTGTGTGGGAGCACGCAGGGGCACAATGCCCTGCGCTACGGGGAGTTTCACTCAGTGAGGCCAAGAATAAATGTTTAGACAATGCTGACTCAGAAAGTTTTTTGGTGTTTCATTTTTGTTTTGAGGAAGAAACTAAGCTGACACCAAAGGCAGTAGCATGTTTAGTCAGTCAAAGGCACTGGGAGGAGACTTGTCTTTTCCAGAGTGGATTAGAAATCTCATGCAAATGAGACCACATGAAATTAAGCTTCTTCAGAAAATATTCATCTAAATAATCAATATGTGCCACAACTGAAGTGAACGGAAGGACAAAGTGAAGCCAGCTGAGTTCAGGTGCGTGACTACCCATGAGGCTGCAAGAGGACTATTGTCAGTCCTGGGTCAGTCCGGAGAAACTCTTCCCAAGTTCAAACAGGCAATGAAATGAAGAGGGACAAACTGTCCTCTCAAGGTGCCTCTCTCCGTCCACTGGAGAGGAAGACTGCAGGATCAGATTAGATTCATCGCTTCGGTTTAGCTTAAGTTTACATTTTACAGTTTATTATAATTAAGGTCTATCTGATATTTTCCTTTTTTTCTTCCTTCTCTGTATTAGGGACAAAATCTGTTTTTCTCTGCCAACAGGATATGCACAAATTTCAATGAATACATTACTGAGCTATTTTTTTTTCAATCAAGAAACCCATTGCCCAACAGTGACTAGTCCTGCTTCATAGTTTTCCACTAATTCCATAAATTGCATCAAAGTTGCATCATTTCCTAATTCAGGTTTTCTCAGGAACATTACTCATCATTGAAGAATGTTCTGGTCATTAAAAAGGTTAAGAGATAATATTTTCTTACATTTTTGTGGCTGTTTTCACTTTTGAAGAGAAAATATTATGAGAGGAAGCTTCCCTGCTGATTACAGTTGCTCAGTTTTCCTGTCTTTCTCCACTTTTTCCTTCTACAATTTTTCCAATTCAGAATGTAAAACAAGATGTTTTACAAAGAAAAAAAAAACTAAGCAAAAAAAAAAAAACAAACCTTGAAGCTGCAAAAATATTTTAAGAAGAAATGCCTTTGGGAAGCCCAAAGGGACAAACCCTCCTTTGTCCTTCCTATACTTAAACAAAGAGGCAGGAGGGCAATAGAGGGCTGTGAGCAGTGCTCTGAGGTACTTCCTTGAGTTTTGGAAGAAGAACATGGTATCCTCTGAGCCACTGCTGTCCCCAGAAAGAAGAAGTTATGGGAGGACATGACCCACATTTGCCTGCAGCAGCTGGACAGCAGGAAGGAGCACTGTTATGCAGCTTATTTATCTCCGCAAGCTGTGGAGCTCACCCGCTGTCAGATTTTTCTTTCTTCTCCGACTTATACTGCTAGTCCTTTCCTCAATAATTCTTTCCCCTAGGAATCTGATTTATTATCAGAGGATCCTTAACAGCAGAAAAATCTCCCCTCAAGCTTTCCCTCCCTTCGTGCCAAGTTCCTAGCCTTGCTTCTTTTCCTCCCGCTTCTTTCACTGGCTCTTCTCCCATGCCTTGCGGCCAGCACCTTTGAAGAAATATTCAGCCTCCTCCACCTTGCTGGTTCCCCTGGCTGTTCCTCCTGCTTCATAATGGTGCCCTCACTCCGAGATCTCTCCTTCAGTGAACTCTGGTTGTCCTCATGTACCCTCTATTTAGTAATTTCTTTCCAGATGCAAGGTTTTCTCCATGGAGGAATGTGGGCTCAGTTGGAGTGAACATATGCCGCTGAGCGTGGAGGCAAGGCAGAGTGTGGTAGAGTCTGGACACCGGCTGTGCATCTCTCTCCTCATGAACCTTGAGGAGCTTGTCCAGCTCTAGGCCTGCTGTAACCTTCCCATCAGAACCGCTGCTGTTGAACGTGACACTAAGACTTGGGAACGCTGTTGGCCAAGCTCACCATACTGTCTCCTGGGACTCCTGAAAATCCTTTCTTGCTCTATCAGAAATGCCTTTTGCAATCTCCCATCCCATGTCTCCACCCCACGTGGGCCTCGCTCACCATGTGCCATTCAGGTTTCCCATATGTGTCCTTACCTAATCCACTGTCTCCTGCTTTCCCTAATGCCCACTTGCACTTCATGTGACAGGGTTTTTTGACATGTGCTACACTTTCCCTAGCCAGATACAGTAGGGCTCCTGTCCCCTCTCCCACTTGTGTCCCACTCACACTTCCATATCTCCACTCAGCTTCTATCCAATATTCCTCTTAGAGCCTGTGGATCTGACTTCAAACCTCCTCCGGCCAGACCTTGCCTCATGCCGCACAGTTATGCCAACCCTCTTCTCCTTGTTCCTTTTTCTTTCACTCCCTGTGTGACCTTGGATATCCTTCTCCTCTGCCTCTAGGACCCTCCATCTCTAATCCAACCTACCTTCCCTCTCCTACACATTGCTACAACTTCCCCACTCCCTCCTTGTAAAGCTTATTTTATTGTCTTAGGAGCCCAGGAACTGTTCCTGGGCAGTTTGGAACACAGTTAGTGCTAACGTGGACAACCAGCTTCAGAAAGAGGAAGAAAAAAGTTTATTCAACTCACAGCATCAGGAAAGCTAGGACCTTGTTTTTCCTCCAAATCAGGCTTTTCCAGGGTTCTGATTTGTACCCGTTTGTTCCTACTGGTGCTAGAGAATCTCTTGACATTTTGGAATGGAAAATTACTGTGCTAAAGTCAGACAAAACCCTGTGAATTACCTATTTTTTATGCAGTGTCCTAGGCATCTGAGTGGGAAGCAAAAGAGCAGTTGGCACGTCAATGGCTGTTTAGGTGGAAAATATATGAGTCCCCTCTTCAATCCCAAAAGAGCAAATCCATAAAAAGACCCACCCTAGTCCTCAAGTGCCTTTGACAGCTCTGACACCAGCTTTATGACTGCGCTCGATCAGAAGTTGCCCTCCCACCTTAGTCACTGTGGATAATACCATTGCTAAAACACTGTGGCACCAGAAACCTCAGCAGCAGTTGCCTTCACCTGCATCCAGAAACAAAGAAAGAAGAGAAGGTACTGCTCCATTTTTTCCGGTTTCTTGCATGCCACAGCTGCCTACCAAGTTTTAAATACTTAAGATTAGGGATGTCAACACTAGTAGTGCCAAATCGTAAAAAGTCAAGATTAAGGGCTCATTCAACAGTGTAACTGTCTGAAAAACTCAAGCACTTCTGAGATCTCCAGGTGTGTTGGCTTCACATTTTCAACTGAGATTTTTTTCAGAAACATTTATTCCTGGAGCTGAGACCCTACAACATGCTTCTAACTTTATTTATGGTAGGAACTATTTACCTGAAAGGTTCTCTTTGAATGGATAAAATCAATCTGGGAAGGACCTCCACTGTCAGAACAGTCTTCCTGTCTTAAGGCAAGATCACCTTTACCCAGGTTGTAAGGATGACATTTTTCACCCAAGCTGAGTTATGTGCAAGAAACATCCCTCATTAGGTTTAGGAACTCTAATCACTGTGGTAAATAAAGTCTAGAGAACAACTGGTCCCCCCAAGCCTCCCTGTCTCTCTTAGGATGCGACGGATCGTTGTCAGGATCCACTGACTGTACTTCACTAGATTTCCAAAGATCAGACTGGAAACGGAAGAATAAAAGATCAGGTGCAGATACCTGTCCTGTGGTGTTTAAAGCTAGGGAAGGTAGACCCCGTCCAGCTGTTAGGGAGTGTGTATACTAGCTATCTCGTCCCAGGGCAGCTGGTGGAGCCTTGGCTGGCAGAGTTTAGGATGCAGTCTGTCCGTCCAGGTGTAGACACCTACTTTAAGATGACATGGGCCATACCCTAACCTCCAGTGACCAACCAGCTCTCCATTGCCCTAAAGGCTGGACTGCTCTGATGTTAAAGCCAACACTGCTTCCAAAATCTTTAGCTGTTGCTAAGGATCCTCCCATTCACCCTATGCAATTCATATCACCGCTTCATCTCTTTACCTCAGAGACTGCATAGCTTTACTCCATAGCATATAATTCCCCTCTTCCAATGAAAGCCTATCAGTCCATTCCCAATCCGTTATGGATACAGGACGCAGAAACAGTCTTTCACATTTGAAAGCTGTATAATCAAAATCATAAGTCGGTGGAATTTGTGCTACTTTAAAAATTGGTCAATTAATTGCTTGTGTCTTCTCCTAACAAAAACCTGCCAGATCTGACCTGAAAGCACTTTTTTAGTGATTCCATGGACATTTCAATCCTAATATGAAAAAATAACAGATAGGAAAAGAAACAAACCCATTTTTCAGTTGAAAACTACAGGAAGATATTTCCAGCTGCAAGGTATTGTACAGTGTATGTAGAATCACATATTACTTGGGGGAAAAAAAGTTCAAAAACTCCTGTTTCTTAACTAAAAACCTTTTACAAAAAATTATGCGCACTAAAATTCTGTCCAACCACATTTCTAGCAAAAGAGCCAGTTGTCAGTAACAGCTTCTGCTCCTCCTAACCTCTCCCTGACTGAGCTGTCCTCGAGCCCGGTACCTTAGACTAAGCCATAACTCTTTCCCTAGCTGCTGTAACTTCGTGTCCCTCATACGAATTACGAAGCAAGGAAAAATTACTCTCTACATGAGATTTTGCAAGTCTCTTCCAGCTGCCTTTGCTTCGCCCAGGAAAATTTAAACCAGCCGAAGTAATGCTTCTAGACCTGTGCATATATTTACTTTTTTTAAACCTATGTGCTTTCTCTTTAAAAATAAATTTCCTTCAAAAATGCCTCATGTACAGAGATTTTTATGTATACACAAATAATGCATCGTCTTCTAGAGTACTATGTACTTATAAATATAAAATATGCCTTTAAAAACCTATAGGACTCTTTAAAATCTATAGGACTCTTTCTTCTGTTATTGACTATAATTTGCTTCGATCAGTTTGAAATCTTTTCTATATAATTTATTGTTAATCAATTGATTTGTCCTTGTCTATGTTTTTGCTCTTCCCGAGATGTAGCTGTAAACTTAGCCAGGAGTCAGTTTTATCCTGATCCTTATTAATTTCCAATAATTTTGCCTTAAACACACAATTTATCAGGTCAACACTGCACTGGCTGAATTTACATCTTAGCGGAAGCTGTTTAACTGGGTATATATTTTTGCACAAAAACCACGCCTGGAAACGCTCGCCTTGGCAGACGGCCGCACTCAGGTACGTTCCTACCATCTCTGCACTTGAGGCCGTGGTTATCTGGAGGTACTGACCCTTTAAATTCAGCCCAGTTTGTTTTGGTCTCTTCACTTGTTTATTTTTCAACTCTAAAATAAATGAGATCCAGCAAACAAGTATCAAAAGAAGGTTTTAGGAAGTGCCTACCACGTGTGCCTGCTCCAAGAACACTGCCAATGAGAAGTCACCCGTAAAAATAAACCATCTATTTCCTACTGCTAATAAATATTTGCCTCCACTTTGAGAGGAGCCAGCATACACATCGCCTGTGAAAACCAATTACAGCTCTGTGAACAGAAGGTTTCCAGAATCACGCACAGAGGCTCTACACTGGTACTTGGAATGTTAAACAGAAACGCTTGATAAATACGTCTGCATCTCTTTTATCTGAGCAACCCAGTCGCATTATAAAGTGAAATGGCAACAAGATCACTGCGAAGGAGAATTGGTCAGGATGCTGCTTGGGTTTTTTGTAGTACTATAATCCTTCCACTTTCATTTTTCTAGCTGGGCATTGTTTTATATGGGAACAGCTGGATTAGGTCTGTTGCGGTGGGTTGACCTTTTCTGGATGCTAGGTGCCCACCAAGCCGCTCTATTGCTCCCCTCCTTAACAGGACAGGGGGGAGAAAATAAGATGAAAAAAACCCTCATGGGTCAAGATAAAAGGGGTTTAATAAAGCAAAAGCAAAGGCTGTGTTAGGAATCAAAGGGAAACAAAAGATTTACTCTCTACTTCCCATCAGCAGGCAATGTCCAGGCACTGCCTGGGAAGCAGGGCTTCAGCAGGCGTAGCGGTGGTTTTGACAGACACTTGTAATCAGGAATGCCCCTCCCCTCCTTTCTGTTAGCTTTCATTGCCGAGCAGATGTCATTTGGTACAGAATACCCCTTTGGTCCCTTTGGGTCAGCTGTCCTGGTTATGTCCCCTCCCAAGACCTTACCCGCTCCCAGCCTACTGGTGCAGGGGGTGGGGATGCTGGCGACACATCCTTGTGCACTGCTCAGCAGTTGTGAAAACACTGGTCTGTTACCAACACCTTTCTAGCTACCAATTCAAAGCACAGCAGCATGAAGGCTGCTGCAGGGAAAATTGACTCCTTCTCAGCCAGACCCAATACAAGTCTGTTTAGGAAGGCATTTAAACGCATGCCTAATTAAAAAAATGCAAGTATTCTCCTTGAAATCTGTGGGCCTGCTTCTATAGTTAAAGTGAAGCATCTGCTTAAGTATTTCTTCTCCTGGGTCTGCAATCCATAACACAGATGGACTAACAGTGGTAGCGAGTTCTGAGGTGTCATGATGACAGAAAAGCCTCCATTATATCGTTAATCTTTCTAGATATTTATATGGCATCCATCTCTATAAAAATACAGCACCTGTATTAAAAAGTAGCCAAGAATGTGGTCATATTATCCCTTTGAATTTGGCCTAATTACTGGCTCTTCATTACTGGCCTTCCAGGGCAGTTATCCGAGCCACCTTGAATAACTGCGTGAACACACTGCATCCACCTCAAAAACACAGCGGAGCCCAACGCCGCTGGCTGCTTCAAGCAATCTCACTGGCTTTGCACTGGAGGAAGAAGAGAATTTGTTGAAGGTATATTTGCTGCTCAGCTAAGGACAGCTTCCAGCCAAGGGGCACCCACAAGAGGTTGGGGCCAAGACCTTCTTAAACCACTCCAGCCACAAGAGGCTGTCTCTTTCAGTCCTACATGCCACATCCCTCCGAAGCAATGAACACCTTTCCCGAGAAGTTCCCTCTCTTCCCACCCCTAAAGTCTGTTGACTATAAATCATCGCATAGATTGCCGGTTAGCTGGCTTCACATTCATAACATAACAAATATTTTCCCCTCCAGCATCAAGTCATTCAGACTCCACGGGGGATAATTCCTGAAGTAAAGCAGTGATCTTCTGAGGCAGAAGTTGCTTTCCATTCCACAAAGGAGAAGAGTTTGTTAATCATGCAACTATGTAAAAGTCACTCCCAAGATGTGCACCTGAGCGCAGAGTCTATAATTTACAATCGACCCACCCACACGTGTACACTGCAATCAGATCACTGTTCCCACAGAAAATGATCGTGCTGAAACACAAGACCCAGCCCTGCTCCAAGCAGTGATAAAACATTTAGAGGAAAGATACAGGACGGTTTCATAAAGTCTTCCGGTGGCGTAGGGCAGGGGCAAACGCAGCCTTCACATGCTGCAGAGGGTTAACGTGCAATGTACAGAGGTAAAGGAGAGAGAGTTTCCTTTGATCTCATCTCACCTTCCTTACAAATCAGGTCTTGATATCATGGAAGTATAGATCACAATGCTAAAAGACAACAAGTGGTTTAAAAAAATCTCTGGATGAAAGCATTGCGGGCTACCAAAAAACTGAAAAATTCACCTCTCGACATGTCATTTTCCCATCAGATAGTATCTCTAAAATCGAGCGTATCTACAGGGGAGGAACCAACAACAAGCCAGCCAATGAACAAAGATTTTGGTGGCACTTTCTAACACAAACCTCAAAATAAAATATCACCTTTGGAATGAATCTTAATGCATACATCTGGTTGAATGACTGAAGAGCTTCGTGGCAGCCATGGATCTTGGTCATTTACAGTCACGTTCTTCCACATTGAGCCACACCTCTCAGGAGCACTAGTCCCTTCCCGTGGAAGCGTAGAGCACATCATTTAGCAGCCAGTTATAGAACGTGCAGCTAGTTCAATTATACCTGCGTTTTAAAAAAGGCAGTTGTTCCATTATTTCAACTAACTTCAGACGAGACACTGACAGCTTCCTGCTGGTGTTCTGGTGTGTGTCCTCATCAAAACAACCATGAACCTGGGTGTCCTCTACTAGGGTAGGTAGCTATAAAGGTCCCTGGCACTGGAGTACCCAGGCACATCATAAATATTAATGGAGTTATCCTTCCAACGTTGCTATGAGGCTTTATTACCCCCATTTCGCAAACAAAGAATTGAATTTCAAAGAAGTCACTTGCCCAAGGCAAAGCAGGAATTTTGTACTGGTGCCATGCCTGATTCCACATTTCTTGAGTCTTCATCCAAAGCGTCTTTTCTTTTTTGCCTTCTTATGCTAGACACAAAAGCAATTCTGGTGCCTCAATATTTTTTGTTGGTCTGTTTCTAAGCTATTTTCTCACACGTGATCATAAAAGGTGCCAAAGTGAGCTCTTATTTTGGGATGAAAGAGAGTGCTTCCATACGAGGGGACCAGGATTTCATTTGCAGTCTTTCTCTCTCCTTCGCCATCAGTACGCACAGCCTCTGCAGAAAAAAAGGAGTGCTCTGAGTTGCACAACCTGCAGTGATTGCTTTGGATGATTAAGAAGTATTATTAATACATTCCATGGATGAACTACCCAATCTTCCTTACCCTAAGGGATAGAAACTAAAATCCTGGGCCTAGCTGGAGGATTCAAGAGTGCTGAAGAGTATCTGCGGAGAAGAAGTAATAGCACTGGCTTGCGTGTGTTTGACCAAATAAGCAAAAACATACCAAATGCCTTGGAAGCAGGTAAAATAAGCCAAGCTCACCCAAAGAGCCTTGCATATACGATGTTTTCGGTTTGCTTAGCCTCACATCTCCCAAGTTTTGCTCTGAATTTACTGCACTCAAAGATGCATGTCAAAACCTACCCAGAACTGGAGTATTTTACTTAGTTCAATATCCTGATTTTCCTACTATACCATAACTGTGTCTAGATTTGCTCAAGCTTTACTCCATAATTCAGGCAGAACAAACTTCAGACGCAGAACAAGGTTGAGATTTGTTATTCTAGGCACAATCAGAAACATGAGGTGGAAGAACATACGTATCTCCAAGGTGACATCGCAGTCCTCACACTGCTGAGGGGCTGTTAAGGATCTAATGCATAGAATAGTAAAATATTTATGTCAACATTTTAAAATACAACGATAAATTATGTATTTACGACCCCTAAAGCTGAATATGCATGTCTTAATCATAAATGGGTGTTTTAGCAAATCTTGCAGTACCTTGGTACTAGGATTTAAAAGCAAGATTCCTTTGTTCTTGCCTTTTTTTTTTTTTTTTGCGTGGGGGGTGGGCTGCGGTGGGTCATGGTGCAGATCAGGTGCATTTGAGAGCTAAAACAGCCTGGAAATGCTTGCAGTGATATCTACTCTTCATCTTCTAGATATTCACCACAGTCTCCTCCCCACTGTCCGCATCACTGGACATCTTAAAAAGAACACGCATGCTCTGGTGACTTCCAAGCCCTTGACTTTTCCTGTGTCATCTGCACATTAAGCATTTCCTAAACTCCATCTTTACTAACAGCTTCTAGCCTAATGAGATAGAACTACTTCTCAATACCATGAAGCTGTGAAAAGGTAGGAAATTTTTCAGTATTTCCTGGTTTTTTTCACCAGGACATCCAGATGTCCTGATACAGATACCTTGACACCTCTTGGCTGATGTTCAGATCAGATTTTCTGCTCTGGGTTTCAGTGTGGCCCTTTACAGTGACGGAAGCCACCTGTTAAGCTTGGGTGCAGTAACCTTCAGTATTTGAGGCTGGTTTTATCCCTGAATGCTATTTGGTTTCAGGTCCTCTCTCCAGCGGTTTCAAATCACCCTTAGAAAAAATAACCACAGTTAGAATTAAACTTTGCACACACTTTGAACTCCTGTAGAAACTGAGAAGTGTTCCTTACACTAACATCAGACAGAGTCTGTAGGGCACAACCTCTTCCATAATGCTTAGGTCATGTGGGGATATTTCTTTGTATACCTATTAATTAAGGTGTCATGAATTAATTCGGCATAATGCCACAAAAGAGCTATGATAAGCCGTGCATCTTATATGCTAATACTATAGGCGTCTCTTACATACGTGAATCATCCCTATTTCCCAAATCAGCAATTACTCTCTGCCCCATGGGTTAATGTCTTTCATAGAAATTATTCCCAGAACTTCTTCAGAGAACATCTGAGACAGCACTGGAACATCACTAATTTGTCTTTCCTCACTTATGTTGGAGCCTTTCTGGCCAGTAATTCTTGCACTCACATCCCCACCCCAGGTGAGATCCTGCTCCTGTCTTTGAACTGTCTTTGAGATCATGGTCCTGCCACAGCTCCCTCCCTGCAGCCTGCAACCACTTCTCTTGATGGTGGCTTTGTACCTACGCCCAAAGGGCAGTGTTCTGTTTCCAGAGCAACCTCCCTGTTTTCTGATAGACTACCCAGGAAGGGGCACAACTTAAGATGAACTTGAGAACCTCTTCCCTTCAAAGCTGCGTTTTCTGAGGAGACGAAATAGCAAGCTGTGATAATAAAACCCCCCAACTTCTAAGAAAGGTACATAGTAAAGAAAACCACATCCAAGTGGGAGAAAAACGTCTAAAATATAACAAAGTTAAATACAAAAGCCTCTTACCTAGGTAGAGAGGTTAAACTGACAAGTCCTGTCAGATATTTCAAGGAGTAAATAATGGCACCTGTAACTACACCAGCCAGGCAGGACCTCCTGCAGCCAGGCAGTAGGTACCAGCTAGATGGCAAATGCTCAGTACCCCTGAAAACGCAGGCAGCCAACGAGGCAGACAGAGGAGGATGCCTCAGTCCTGGAAGTTTCACCCGATTGTTTTTTTGGTTTTTTCCTGAAGGATTAATGAAATGACAGCAAGGTAAAAGGCTGTCACGCTTCTGCTACTGTCCTGCTCTTCTATACTGTCCCCAACTCCAGGTGAAGTGACTTACTCCTCCCTCGAGGAGAGGCATGTTCCTTTGTTACCTGACGTTATGTATCATCAGCATCTCCAGAGGTTTGGAATAAACTCAACTCTCTTCTCATTGCAAGGCACCTGGGGACATCTACAGCATGAGCATGTGGGGCCTGAGGCAGTTTGACAAGCCCATATGGAAAAAACTAGGTGTTCTTGTCCTATGAGCTACCACAGCACTTAAACACTCTGGGGGACGTGAGCACCTAAAATCTGCCTCAAATGGAACTTGAACAAGCAACTTTTCAGCTCCCATCCAAAATGATTTGCCTGAAATTGCCCAGGAGAGCTGCAAAAATGAACTCCAAGCCTTGCAAACTGCAGGTAAAGCCCCTGCCGCGAGCCCATCCTTCCCTCCTCTACAGCTCGCTCACTCTCACTAGCTGGGCTCGGCTCAGCTGGGGTCGGCAGCAGAGTAAATTACCGCAATAGGGCCACTCGAGAAGCTGCACCCGGCACAGAATTACGCTGCTCACTAACACATCAAAGCGGAGAGACAGAAGATGCAAAGACCATTATTAGCATCGACCCAAGCTGCTTTGCCTAACGAGCGCCCACAGCACAGCAGCGTGGCTAGGAGCTGCACGCGCTGCATTCCTCTAAAGCCAAACTCAGGTCCGTCGGCAGGCGTCTCTCTTGATTTCAACGGGATTTGTACCAGCCCTCCATCCCGAATGGTTAAGAGCTGCCAGGCATGGTGAGCTGTCAAGGAAAGGATGTACTTACAGCTGCATCCTGATGAGAAAGGGAAAACAGGCTTTCCGAGGTACAGAATGTTTTTGCTGTTACTGGGATGCTTTCTAAGCCTCCTGTTCCCTCTGCGCTTTAATTCCTTTGTTACAAAAACCACAAACACCTTCGAGGCCAGGAAATCCAATATCTCTGCAAGTAATTATCGTTACACACAATAGACATGGAAAGCACTGTCGCCGTTTGAGAAGTGCGCACAGCTAAATGGTTTACCTATAGATCCTCCTGGGCTGGCAGCGCAGGGCGAAGCAGGCTAATGAAAGAGCTAAAAGAGAGAATGAGGTTGATGCTTTTATAAACAACATATTTTTCAGTCTGATTTTTGGTTTTGTCATTAAATCAGAATTTTAGTAACCTAACCAATGTAACAGATCAGCTGGCTCCAGCCAACGCCACACATGGCAGGAAGGCAGAGCAATGGGAACCAGTAACCCTGCCTGCTCCGTCATTAGTCAGTAAGCCTGCCTGCTCCATCGTTAGTGATTAGTCAGACTCTCCGTTCTTCTGTAACGCTCCTCCACACCCTAGCTCTCAAAGCACTGCTTAAAGAAAAGCCAGAGAACACTCTTACAGGAGAAAGAAGCTAAGTCATGCTAGTGTCAGAGTGAAATACAACCCTGAATCAGTGTTCAAGGGCCTTTACTGGTCCTGACTGTGCCTCTTCGTAACAGCAAAAAAGATGCACTTAATTTCTAAGATCATAAAATGAAGAAAAGAGAAATACATGCTAATAGTAAATAACCCAAACCCAGGTTTTGCTTCCCTTACTACCGTCAGACATTACCTTAATGCTGGAAGAAAGAGAGCTGTCAGATACCAAACGGCCATTCAACAGGAGCAAGAGTTCTGCGTCTCTGTTCAGGTTGTTCTTTAGCATCACGGACATTCCTCAAACCCGAATAGCCTTCTGGTCTTCTGATCTCGTCTTCTGAATCATAATCTGGGTACTCCATGGACGATTGCAAGGACATAAAACCAGTCTCCTTACACCCTTCTGCTAAAGGCATGTGGAAAACATGCCTAAAACCAGGCGTCACGTATGTGTGGGTCTGCAGATGGTTCACAGAACCAGAGTCCTTTTTAGAAAGGGGAGCCCTCTGAAAAGAGAGGATGGAGATTTGGCCAAGGAAAAGCATTGCTGGTAGAAAGATATCAGAACCCAAATGTTAGTCAAAAACCTACTGCTTAAAACACAGGTCTGAAAGAGGAGGCTCTGCTCTCCTACAGAGCTGGACTGTCCAAGGTGCGTGTGTGGGGAGACAGCTTTGGTGGATGCTCTCCCCAGCTTCAGGACCTTAGAGCTTGCAGGTTGCCACCAGCCTGACAGCCTTGGAAGACCACACTATTCTGGGACATCCAAGGTTTTGAGTGCCAGCGCTACTAAAGAAAAGCAAAGGTCCTCACAAGTTGCACGTAGTTCAGAGACCTTGAGGGCATCCTGAAAGAGGAGACCACTCCCCAGGACTAACGGGAAACCAGGAGCATAGCAGCTCTGAAACGCATGATTAAATCAGGAAGTTCAGCTTGTATGTGCTTATATATGGGCGTTTTTTCTACTAAAACATTTCAATTTTTTAAAGCAGAGCAAGAAAAATGTAATTTTGGTTTTTAGCTTCCTAGTCCCTAAGAAATACACAGCTTACATTTTTGGTTTGGAACAGCAAGGCTTCTCCTTGTCCTCCACTCTAATTCCTGCCTAGGGCTACGTTATGCCAAGAGGTTATTAATTTAGTGGATAGGCTCAGCCACATCTTTTTTTTTTTTTTTTTCCGCTGATAAACTAAGCAAACAACAGGTCACTGCAAGGGCTTGAAAACCACATCATGGCAATGGAGTGGCAAGTGGCTGGAGTACAGAGAAGTTTTAGAGAACAAGGCCAAGAGAGTTCACTTCAGTGCTAGTACCAGCTTTCATCTTTGAACAACCCTCCTTACCCAGATCTAAACTGTGGCACCATTTCTAACTCGGGGAATACCGGAGCCAAAAGCCCCTGGAAGCAGACAGGAGGGAGGGGTCGCTGCGTTACCCCATTCGCACTCTCTTCTGTGCCCTATAACCTTCCGTTTTGCTCCTGTCCAACCTCAGGGGCAGGATGCTGGGCTGGAGAGCCCCTGGGGCTGACCCCGTGCGGCTGCTCTGGTGCTCTTTAGTTTACGCTACATCTCCGAGGAAGTGATTTTCTCTGATTCACCATCCCTCTCAACAAACAGCAAACCGCTCCAAAGCCATTTTTGACAGTGCCAACCTTAGTGCTTGCGTTCAAGGATTAGTCGCTCGGTGCTGTAGTGAAAACAAAGACAATGCCAACAGCTAACGCTTTCGCCAAAAGTATGCGAGAGCCCGTGTGGGAAAGGATATGATACAGGAGCTTATGTGATCGCACATTCTTTGATTAAAACAAAACCTTTCACAACGATTCCGAACATGACTTTTTTTTCAGGTATAACCACTCGTTAAACAAAGCTTGCCTGTTCGGTTATCAAATACATAAGGCCCGTGATATCAGGTAGATCCCTCTATGGCTGTATTTCAAATTGTCGCTGTTTAATTATTAACTGACCCCATCATGTTTTCTTCCGATATGTGTGCTTTATTTCAGGAGCACATCCTGCAATATTAAATGGAAAGATAAGCACAATCAAGAGTATGAGGGATAATATAAAAATCGGCTTGTGTGTGTTCTCTCACCTTCATTTTCTCAGCTATCCCAAATGACTGCCACAGCCAAAACAGAGAAAGGATATTTGCTGCGGAGAGTTCCACTGGGCTTTGGGGCAGAAGACGCCCCTTCACCCACCTCCATCTCATCCCTGCCTTAGCGATCTCATAGTATGAAACAAAAATATTGTGCCATGAAAATTTAAAGAAAACACCGCTTGGAACTGACCGCTACCATAGCTATAGGCAAAGTTTATCCTCATTCACAGGATTTTTTCCAGGAGTTGTTTACTTGTCCCAACACAGCTGACCTCTTCATAAAATGCAGACATCTGAAAAATAGAAAAGTCAAGGAATGGTGTCATAAATGGGTCAAAAGGGTTTGTCTTGACATTGCTGAACCAGACAGGTTTAACTGAGCGTGGGCTGAAGGAGCAGGGAGACATGGGCACTGTCCACAAAACTAATCTGACGGGGAGGGATCCCGTCCTGGCACCTCCATGGTAAGGTACCCACAGCAGTGCAGAATACGCGCCCTTTGCTCAGAGTTTACCTGCATCAAAGGCTTCTTCTTTCTCAGAAGAGGCTCTGACTGAGGAGCTTACCACTCTTTCTGAAGTGGTACTCCCTTATGTCTCAAAAGTCGCTACAAGAGCTGCTGAAACCCGCCAGTGCTCTTTTCCAGGTGAGTGCCCTTCTGGCAGGCTATGATTCTGTCTTCAATGTAAGCGCAAATGTACGTGACTTAGAGGTTGAAATGAAAATGAAAGCCCTTCAATAGGAGTGGGTGATAAAGCACCAGCCCAGAGTACCCATAGACTATCAGTGACAGTCTTTCACCCACAAAATGGGACATTCACATTGAAAATCTGGCCTTATTTGAGGTTAAAAGGATATTTAAACCCCTTCAAAGTATCCTACCTGAGGGTTTTAAAGAAAAAAAATGTAGAACTACTTTGTGTGAGTTTTTTATTAGCTTACTTCGCAGAATAATTGTTCCAGAAAAAGTGAAATATTTCCTCAGTCCTAACTTTGTTTTACCAAAGGTTAAAAAAAAAAAAAACAAAAACCAGGTTCAGGTAGACCTAGAATTTTGATATCTTCTTGGTGTGAAGCTTCCTGAGAGACAACTAATCCAAAAAAACTGATGAGGAGTAGATTTTCGATTTCTTTATACCTCCTGTCCCAGCAATCCATCATGCAAAGGGGGTTCCCACATCATCCGGACTGTCTCCAAAGCACACAATTTGCAGATCAAGCACTTGGCCTCCAGAGGTGAAGGAGACCTCAAGATGAATGAAGAATGGCTCCATCCCATCACGAGGAAACTTTCTAGGTGAGGGAGACTTGCTGCCCACTGAAAGCAGCTTGTGCTTAGTAGTAGATACGATCTGCACTTACCTAGCTTTGCAACTAATTTTTCTAGCTGTGGAAGAAAGGCAGCTGAGCAGTTTCAGTCCCACAGACCAATACCTCCTCATCAGTGAGATAGAATGTGTTTTCTTTTGTCTTGAAAGCATTTTTTCCAGACCATCTTTCTCCTTTCTCAACAAATGCAAATCACTCCTCACACGCTCAAAGCAGCAATGTGCTGAACGTTCTCCTCTGTCCCTTCTGCCTTATCAAGTTTCCGATTCCTAATTAAATATATAAATTCTGAAAGTACATTTTAACCACTGGCAATTGATTCCCTTCGGAACAAAAAAGCTTTCCTCTAAAGCAGGTTACACGGAATCACTTGACTCAACAAGCTAAACTAACTTCCTTTTGCCTAACCCAACCTTTTAGTGGTTGGCAATGCTCCAGCACTTCTTATTAAGGGAAAAGATGCTGAAGGGCCAGATGTTTGAAGGTGCTGAGCACCCACGGCACTCGCTGATTTAAGCTGATGCTGCGGATGCCAAGCCCCTGTACCATCCTGCCCCA
The DNA here is from genome assembly GCA_009769605.1 of Bucorvus abyssinicus. Lineage (NCBI taxonomy): Eukaryota > Metazoa > Chordata > Aves > Bucerotiformes > Bucorvidae > Bucorvus > Bucorvus abyssinicus. The sequence goes on along the minus strand of CM020033.1, from coordinate 33,746,917 downwards.
TGACACCTCCAACTCACTTTGTCTTGGTGTGATGAGATATCACTTTCATCTGGTTTTCTTCTCTTTTCTTGCACTACCAAAGCTCAGTTCCACAGAACGGTGATGTTTATCGCTTTCTGACCTGAGCTGCAGAACAGCATTTGGAACATCAAGTACTTCTATAGCCACTTCTCCAAACGGAACCACTACAGGGTTTGAGTTTGCACCTGGACTTTCAATTGCTGCTTTGATTTATCCCAGCTAAAAGGAAAAATGGAAATTGCAACTTTTGTTTCAGGTGTGGGACTGGTCCTCCAAATGGGTGGATCAGACCTTGGCTCTGCCATTTGTTCCCCGTGCAGTTTTCACACATGAGCAATGCGTCTGTGAAACGGAGATGATGTGATCTCCTTTCTCCTCTTCTTTCACCCTTTCCCTCGACTAGTTGGGCAACAAGGTCTGTCAGAGGTCCTCAGCTGAGGTCTCCAGGATCTAATGCTATCGTTATGTTTGGGGAGTTCAGTGTTCAAGACGTTGTGTTCGATCCCTGCGGGGACTTGCTACAGAAATGTTACCCTGAAGGCCCTGGCAGTGCAAAGCTGTGTCTGGGCACTCAGTCGTGTTGCTATCAAGACATCTCAGGCAGACCACCTCTACCAGGAGAACAAATAGCATGTGCAGAAGAAGGGCTGAACAGAAGGAATCTGATTACCAAGGGCCAAAGAGATTAAGCGTCCCTGAATGACATCTGCTCGCTGCCGGGTGAATCATCTGCCCCTTGTTTGGAGAAGCAGAAGCTCTTACGACTAAGACAGTAAAAGGTTTTGTCATCAACCACTCTTCCCCTATACATTTTATACAAAGTCCATGACATGATTTATTTTTCACGTTACAAATGGGATGGAAAATAAAACAATGAAGAACTTGAAGCAGTGAATGATAATTCTTCAGAAATCACTGGGACTGACTCACTGAAGGCCACAGGGTCAGAAAGAAACACTGAACGTTCATGTATTCCTGTGCTTCAAAATCATTTTCTTTCCATTTAGCTTTAAAGAAAGTCACTTTGGCTGGCTCCGTGGCTCTTGCATCAGAGCAGACGGTGTGCCTTTCACACTGACTGTGCTGAGGTGCACCTGCAAGCTAGAGGGGAGCAAATGGGGAGTGGAAGTGAACTTTAACTCAGAAGACAATCAAATCACGATTTTTTTTAGCATGTTCATTTTTTTCCTTGTATTATTGACGACAGGGGCTGGGGGAAACAAGGGAGTCGGAGTAATTGATTTTCAAAGGAAACAATAAATGAGCAGATGAACTTAGCAGTGCTGGCCACGGGAGCACAAACACTTGGGAGAAAAAATACGCACTCGCCTTCATTGTTGCACACTCTTCCTACAACATAAGCTCTTTCTATGGCATAATAACAAGTCATGGATAATAATTTTCAGATAAAATGCAACAAATAGGAACAATGGCAATATTGCTGCAACTCTTGACAACACTCTCAGCACCGTAAAATCTGAGGTTCAGCACTATTTGGTGTCAGAAGTGCTGGCGTGCTTACTTAAAAGGGACAACTTTTACATGCAAATCATCTCAAAGTTTAATTTAAGTGAAAGTCGTCGGTGCAGCATCATAAGGGTCTGGAGATGACGGCTCATTTTGTACATTCAAAGGCCCACTGGAATCAACAGAGAGACGTTCATGGTTTGATCAGACTAACTACAGATTTCTCTTGTCCCGGAAAAAAATGTGTTTTTCAGGTAAGAGGAACTTGGCAGAGGTTTTTGATGTGGCACTCAAACCTCCCTCTCTCTGGAAACTCTTGACGTTCGTCTTCCCCATACATTGCTGAGAGATTTCTGCTTGTCCACCTGTCCTGTAAGAGTAAATGGAGTCTTCTAAAAAAAAAAAAAAAAAAAGAAAAAATAGTTAGTAATCAGAAGCAGATTATTTCAGAATACAACAAAGAGAAAGATTCTGTGCTTAATTTTATTTCAATAATCAAATCCAGCAATCTTGGGTACCATCTATAACTTCTTGCAGGCTGAGTGACATAGAAGCCACGTGCAGCGTTAGCGTAAGTCAGGAGATGGCGATGTTGTAGATGGTCTTAGGGCTCCTCACCTGGTTCTGTAACGGGTCCGTTGGAGTGGTGGCGAGGCAGGAAATGCCCTCTGTGAGCTGTGGTGCAGGTCTGCCAGGTGCGGACACTGAGGCTGCCTGCACCCCTCCTGGTCCAAGAGCATTTGCAGCTGAAGTTGCTGCATTCAGGTTGCATTGCTGCAACAAAAGAAAACTGTCTTTGATGCAAACTAGCAACGATGGGAAGACGAATGCAATTCCTCGAGTTCTCTGCTCCAGGGGTGACTTTTTGGGAGGTAAGGATAAAAGAACATACGCCAAGCTGCTACGTGAGAGAACTGAGAATTCGCCTAGATGCTTAGATTGACAGAGAGAAAGGGGTTAAAAATGGACAGTGACCCTTTTTGTTGTGCTGTAATATTATCTTCCAGGAGTTCCTTGAGATTGGGCCGCTCTGCATCCAGCCTTGCAATAGAGACGGGGAAAGGGGAGATGGGGCCACAGTCCATCAATCCCTACCAGGTTATGAGGTTACGGCGGTGGTTCTAGATCTCAAACCAACAAGCCAGCTCACTTGACAGCCTTTCCAAGACTGTAGGAAGAATTTAGGTGGCCAAACACCTAATTCTGCATCACCAGAGTGGTCTGGATGGGAATTTGTCTTTCACCTCCCTCAGAAAAGGCCCTCCTGGGCACATGTAGGGGTTTCAGTTGGGAGCCTGGGAACTCTCCGGCTAAACTGGCAGATCCCCACAAGGTTAGGCAGGACACTGCTGTTTGCAGACTGATGGCTTTCATGTAGCCAAATCAGTCTGGGTTTAAACTGACTCATCCCTACCTGTGGTCGTTAGGAATTTGGGGGAAAAAAAGAAAATATTATACTCCTCACTACATACGGACTGCTTGGGACAGGCACAGCTAATGCAGGCACAGACTCCACTCGTGAATGTCACTGCAAGTACAAAACACGGGTTAACTCCCACCAATTCACACTTTCATTTGCACGTGACTGAGATTTGCGCTGAGATTTTGGGATTGGTTGAACTTCAGACTCAAAGTGAAACCTGTGGGTGAACCAGCCTGGTTCATAACTAACTGAAGAGAAAGTTCATGCAGCAACCTGGGAAGGAGAACTGTCATGTTTCGCACTTCCCTGTCTCTAAGACAAAAAACTTATAAAAGCAGAATTATCAGATTACAGGACAGAAAAGTGTTCTTCAAACCCTAGTTCATGAACTTTCGACAAACACGCTCAAAGGGGTAAGTCTGAAGCACAAGTACAGTTTTTCATTATTCCTGTCATCGTCTTGCCAAATTTTCTGACAGCTTGGAAGAGTCCTGCGCTTGTGTCTGGCCCAAGGGTTCTCTCCTTGGGGATTACAAGCAGTTGGCAGATGACTCTCATCACCCTGCCTGCTCTCAGGATTCACCTCCGCAGGATAAATCCTGCAGTAGCAGGTGGGAACTTTTTCGATCAGCTCATCCACTAGAGAAATCACACGCTGAGACCCTGAAGGTCTGTCCTATAAATAGAAGGGAAAATGCAGCCAGAAACATGATACAAGGCAGGAGAGAGTACCAAACTGACCAAAGCCAGCAGCGAGGTGAAGGCACCTTTACCCATTCCTCTCCACCCCATATCATCTAAGAATCTGGCCCTTCTCTGACTCTCCGTCTCTTACAATATATCCTGAGAGATCTACCATGCCCAGATACTTCTCTCTAAGGGTAACTGTCTCTGAAGAAGAAGCATATTAACATCAGCGTGTCCAGAGGAGGGCAATGAAGCTGGTGAAGGATACAGAGCACAAGTCTTACAAGGAGCGGCTGAGGGACCTGGGGTTGTTTAGCCTGGAGAAAAGGAGGCTCAGGGGAGACCTTATCGCTCTCTACAACTACCTGAAAGGAGGTTGTAGTGAGGTGGGGGCTGGTCTCTTCTCCCATGTGACAAGTGACAGGACGAGAGGAAACAGCCTCAGGTTGCACCAGGGGAGGTTTAGGTTGGATATCAGGAAAAATTTCTTTGCAGAGAGGGTTGTGCAGCATTGGAACAGGCTGCCCAGGGCAGTGGTGGAGTCCCCATCCCTGGAGGTGTTTAACAGACGTGTAGATGTGGTGCTGAGGGACATGGTTTAGGGATGCTGGCAGTGCTGGACTTGATGATCTTAAAAGCCTCTTCCAACCAGATGATTCTGTGAAACACATGGCCCCAGCTTGCCCATCCTGTGCTGCTGCCTCAGTGGTGGGAGTGCGCCTGCCCAGCAGAGGAGCAAAGAGGGTGGTCAGATACTATAGCGCTTTACTTGTTCCCATGTGAATATGCTGCTCTTGTGAACCAAAGCCTTCAGCCAGCTCAACCTAATTTTCATGAGCACCAGGGTGCATCTTATAAGTATTTTAACATGTTTATGAGTCTCTGTTCCCCATCTCTAATAGGGGTTAATAACAATTCTCATTTACAAGGATGTGGGAGAATAAATATTTATGAAAAAAATGTTGTAATGGTGAAATTCCAGAGGATGCAGGGTCTGTGTAAGTACCATAAATAGACTGAAAATACATTGTGCAAAGCAGAGGTTTTAGCTTCTACTGCCTCCAGCCTAGCATGGGAAATCAAAGCTTGTTTAGCCCTCAGTGAGGTGCAGCATCTTGTGAGATGAGGCCATTTTAATTTTTTATGTGTGTGTGCAGAGGTTTCTGGAAATACCACACAGCCAAATCTTGCCACCATCTTTCATTCCCTCCCACTTCCAGCCCTGGCCAAAAGGAGGAAGTTTAGAGGAGCAGAAAAGCACACAAACCAAATGTGACTGAGTATTTGTGTGTCTATTAAAAGAAGTTTTTGGGCACCAGCACGGAGGAAATGGTTGGGGCAAGGTTTTGATTTCACCCTTGCTGGATCCCACGCCCCTAATTAGAACTGAGCTAAATAACATTTAAGTGGAACTATTTGTGACGACCGGGGTCCTGCACTCTGCTGTGCAGTGCCCTTTCAGTAGGAATTAGCCGACCTGATGCTGAATAAACACATTGTGTGTTTGGCAAGAGCTCTGATGTGGTCTCTGTTAATTAATGTCTTTAACCTCTTGCAATCATGTGCTGCTTAGCCACACACACCACAGGGCTGCTTGAGAAGGGGAAGATTCTGGGGGACACACAGAGAAATTCTTAAAGGGAGAGACAGCACAAAGACGTGCTACGAAGTCTGTTTGAACTGGTGTGAGATACAGTAATGAGTGGGTAGGAATAATAATAAACACCTTCACGTTCTCTAAGCGCTGTGCCAACATCAAGCAATTAATTGTATGGCCAGGACCTTCTTTCTCACCAACACCCTCTTGACTCTACCAAAAAGACCAGCCTGGCTTGCTCATTTGCTGATTTTTCTGCGCTGCCCTTGGCTGTGGTTTGTACTTGGAACCCCTCCCTCTCCCCTTCACCCGCAAATTACGCTCCCATTCACGGCAACATATTCAAAAGGTGCTTAGATGCATGCTTAATGCTTTACTGCTGAGCTTTCCTTAGAGGTGCCTAAAGGCTTTCATCATTGCAACAATAAACCTATAGTTCACCGGCTTCCTCTTCCTCAGGTCCTTCTTCTGGACCCTCATCCTCTAGCAGATTTGCTGGGAGGCAGCCAGCAGTCACCAATGCAGTGGATCCTCACTGGTGCAAGGATAGTTGAGCATCAGTAATCACCACCCTATTTTCATTACCAGCCACTTGAATACAGTCCTCACTTATCTTTAAGTTAGGTTTAGAATTATGAAATTTGTTGTGTCTTAGCAGCTTCACTGGAGCATGTGAATGATCTCAGCTTCTGGACTACTTTGGCCCATACTCCCATGGGAAAAGTAGGCAGAAACCTGTGGGGTTTTGACATTAGTGATAGCAGTCCAGTAAAACAACTCCCTTGTTTAGTACTGGAGGTGTCTGTCTTCATCGGGTGACTCCAGCAATGCAACCATGCAGTAATTACAGCAACACCAACTCCTCTCAGCTAAACAGGTCGCAACTTCAGATAGCCTCATTTAAGCACCCCGTAGCCTTTCCGTATCTCAATTCCCACATTGATAAAGGAGGAGGCATTACTATTAACACTATTAATTATTAATATAACTATTAATATGTGCAAAGCCCTAAGGCTTCCAGATGAAAGGTGCTGGATAATTGTAAGGTGTTCTCCACACAGCCACGGGCTGTTAGCAACCAACTCCAATCAAAAAAGATTATCAAATACACACACTTAAGAAGATTGGGCTGATCAAGTAAAGCGTTGCCGTTGGATAATGGTCTCCCTCTGCTGCAGAAATTCTGAAGCCTTAATCTCCAATAAGTATCAGAAAGGATCTGAGGCTTTTCTCTTCAAAGAGGGATGTATTCACCTTGTCACAAACAATGTTTGAGGGCTGTGACATTGTCAGGACAAATCATCTGCTGAAATGGAGTAATTTCATGCAACGGATGTCTGCAAAGCAGAGCTGCAGTTACTCGCTGGCTGCTGTAGAACTCCTTCCCACCAGCCAGCCAGAAACCCTGTGGAATTGTTGACAGTTTAAAATCATTTTTTTCCTGAATACGTCAGTCTTGGCACAGTCTTAAGTCTATGTTGGTGGCGGCGTGGGGTGAGTTGTTATGAGTCAGTCTAGACTATAAATAGATGTATGTAGCGTCCCCTTTGTGGGAACACTCTTGGGGTGCAGATAGGTAGGTCCCAACTGACGTTCCAGCCCAGTTTTCAGTGATACCAAGAGGCTGCCCAGATTCAACCTCACGGTTACACTGTAGGTCCTCTATAGTCAGTGGAGACAGACAGACATTTACAAAGGGCTAGTTAGCTCACATCTGTGATGACTCGCCCGCTGTAGATACCTAAATTCCCTGGTCTGTCTTCACGTACTGCATGTGGTTCTCCTCAAGCATTTAGCAAAAAACCATGCAAGTCTAGGTGCATAAAGAACGCATCTCAGTTATGTGCTCACCATGGGGTGGGATAGATCCAGCACCCACACCCCAAGCTGTAACGTATACAGCTGGACCTGAAGGAGATACTACCAGGGTTGTCTTGTCACAAGACCAATGTCGGGATCTGTCATGACACTGCTCTGCAGCTGACACAAGCCTGTTGTGACATAATGTCCATAACTGGTATCAGGTATGAGCCTGCTCTTGAGACTTTCTGCCACTTTCCTACCGTCAGGATTAACTTTGCTAAGGGCCAAACTCCCACCCAGATGCTCACTCACACTCCCTCCTCAGCGGGACAGGGGAATAAAATAAGGTGGAATAGCTCGTGGGACTAGATACAGACAGGGAAATAATTACCAACTACTGTCATGGTCAAAACAAAATCATCTTGGAGAAAATTATATTTATTGTCAATTAAAATAGATTCAAATAGCGAGAAAGAAAGACAAAAAGAACAGTGCTTTTCCCCCACCTCCCTCCCACACTGAGCAGCACAGGGGGTGTTGATGTGAAGAACCTGTTCCTATGAAGAACCTAAGAATGAAGAACCTATTCCTCAACTCCTCTGGAAAGCTTCGTCATAATGCTCAGAAAAGGTTCTCAAGTTCCGTAACTCAGGAGTGGCAACTTTCTACCTGATCCCCGATAACGTGGCACTGATGATGGAAAGACCATCAGGGCTCACTTTGTGTAAGGCTGTTCTCAAGACCATTCTCCATCTCAGAATTTAGCTACACCCTTAAAGTCAGGTGGGATGGTCCCATAAATGGCCACCTCATCTAAGCTGCTGCACGCATGTACCATGTCCTTTGCATGGCATGTTTAAGCCATTTCACCTTGCCGTCTGTCCACTCTCTGCTCTTACTACAGATCATTGAAAAACAATGCTTGGACTCCTGCAACTCCTGGACGGCTTTGCAAAGAGATTGAAATGACCCTTCTGGGGTTTGTATTCTATAACAAATGGCTTGCACTAACCTCGTACGTAGGACTTGAATGATGCATGCATGCATTTCTGCTTTTTGGACGGGTGGAGCCAATCGATTGCCTACAGCTCTAGCCTAGAAAGCCAGACAGCTGGAACCATCAAGGACTCTTCTGCCTAAATGAATTAAGTAAATGAATTAAGTAATCAGACACAAAGGAGTGGGTGTGCAGCAATTGCCTAGGATTTGAAATGCAAGGCACAAGTAATTGATTGTGCAGTTACCGCACCACACAACATACACACACATCCCCTGCTCTTGTTTACATCGTCACAATGTGGGTCAAAAAGAATTGCAAGACACCGATAATAATTTGTCTTCCCCTGTGTGGTAGCGACATCAATAGTCATTATTCTAAAATCTTCCTTCAAAATATGCTGGGCACTTCAGCAGAAAAGCAACTCCTTGCCCGAAGGGCTCATAGTCTGCGCTGGATTCTGCCCCGGTGGAGTAGCACCCAGCTTCATCATTGGAGTTTGATGTAGTTAGAACAGTCAGGTAAAAAAGAGAGAACAGAAGTGAAAACAAGACAAGCACGAGGAGTACTTGGTTATTCTCTGCATGCTACCTGGTTGTTTTTATAGGCTGTGTCTTAAATATATCGATGCTGGCAGGTGAGGAAGAACAGCAAAGCAAAAAGGAGGTGACAATTATGGTAGTGACAATTTGGCCATTGGGATTTCATGGCTGGCATTATTGACAGAGGAGATTGCAAGGGTCCCGGCAGAAAGATGGAATACACTGAATAAATAAGACATGCCGAGAAAAAGTTATGAGGCTATATATCTTGGCTTGCACACAAGAGCATCCAACCCAGCTTACCACTAGCTTTATGGAAGCTGGATGGAGACAAGGATATTTGTGCAGAGGTCAAGTTCTTTCTCGTACATCATTTCTGTTTAAAAGTGGTTTCTTTCTGGAAAACCAGTCTCCAGTAAACAGGAACAGAATTCTCTGAATACACAGAAACACTGCTTCAATATGTAGCTTCAGAGAAGAACAGAGGGATAAGAGGGGACTAAAAATATGTCAATATGCACATAAAGCCATGGTTTGTTAAGGGCAGCAGGCCCTTACTCAGATGCCATAAAACTGCGTCCTTTTACTCTTACGTTACTTAGATGAAAATAATTAAGACAGATCGAACAAACATGCAAACAACTCGGGCAGCTCGCCTTTCTGTGAATGAAAGCTCTGGATTTTGGTTTCTCCTGTCCAAACGCCATTTCATCCACATCCCCGTAAGTTCTGCACTAATGTCTAAAGCCCAGTGTAAAACGAGGGCTCATTTCTGAGACAAGCCCCAAAACTTAAAACATTAATAGAAAAGTTAGACAAAGAGTAAGAAGAAAAAGAGTGTTGTTATTTCATAGAATCATAGACTCATAGACCCATAGGATGGTTTGGGCTGGAAGGAACCTTAAAGATCATCTAGTTCCAAGCCCCTGCCATGGGCAGGGACACCTTCCACTAGACCAGGTTGCTCAAGCCCCATCAAACCTGGCCTTGAACACTGCCAGGGAGGGGACATCCCCAGCTTCTCTGGGCAGCCTGTTCCAGTGCCTGACCACCCTCACAGTGAAGAACTTCTTCTTTACATCTAATCTAAATCTACCCTCTGTCAGTTTAAAGTCATCACCTTGTCCTGTCACTACACTCCCTGATAAAGAGTCCCTCCCATCTTTTCTGTAGGTCCCCTTTAAGTACTCAAAGGCTGCTAGAAGGTCTCCCTAGAGTCTTCTTTTCTCAGGCTGAACAACCCCAACTCTCTCAGCTTTTCTTCATAGCAGAGGTGTTCCATCTGTCTCATAACTTTTGTGGCCCTCCTCTGGACCCGTTCAGGCAGGTCCACGTCTTTCTTACGCTGGGGCCCCCAGAGCTGGACCCAGTACTCCAGGTATGGTCTCACAAGAGTGGAGTAGAGGGGAAGAATCCACTCCCTTGACCTGCTGGTCGCACTTGATGCAGCCCAGGATGCGTTTGGGTTTCTGGGCTGTGATCACACATTGCTGACTCATATTCAGTTTTTCTCTGCAGGGCTGCTCTCAAGTCATTAATCATCCAGCCTGTGTTTCTGCTTGGGATTGCCCTGACCCAGGCACAGGACCTTGAACTTGGCCTTGTTTAACTTCATGAAGTTCGCACAGGCCCACCTCTCAAGCCCGTCCAGGTCCGCCTGGATGCCATCCCTTCCCTCCAGCATATTGACCACACCACACAGGTTAGTGTCGTTGGCAAAATTCCTGAGAGTGCACTCAGTCCCAGTGTCCATGTTGCTGACAACAATGTTCAGCAACACCGGTCTCAATACCAGCCCCTTAGGAACGCCTCTTGTCACTGTTCTCCACTCAGGCATGGATGGCAGTTCTTTGAGTGCAACCATCCAGCCAATTCCTTATCCGCTGATTGGTCCATCTGCCAAATCCATGTCTGTCCAATTTAAAGATGAGTATGTCATGCAGGTCAGTGTCGAATGCTTTGCACAAGTCCAGGTAGATGATATCAGTTGCTCGTATGTATTGGTCTCCAAGGCCCAGACAATGATACATACTTCTGACCAATAGATCCATTTATGATAAAGGTGGGGACTGAACACTGCTCAGGAGAGCATCTCCATTTCAGCCATACTATTTTCTTTCTTCTACCCACCTGCATTGTGAGTGACTCAATGTGTTGACTCACAGCCATTGAAAATAGCAAGAGGAAGTGACCTGCTGAATACAGCAGAGAACTTAGGTGCAAGTTGGAGTGTATGGAAAGGAACAGGACAGTAAGTTTGTGTAGGACAGAATGCATTTGTACTCTGCAGGCCTTGTCTAGACAGGTGGGATGGGAGGGACTTGATGTGGGCAATTTGATTTTAGATAGGAAACATCCAAGTCCTTATGTAAAGGTTGAGAACTTCGGCTCAAAGACTTCGGGAGCCTGGGGCTTAGGTTTGGTTATGGATTTCACTCATTTGCATTTTCTTAAACTCTTTGATATTTGGCCAAACTTAAACAAGAACTGAAGCATCCTTTGCCTTGCTAAGATTTCTTCTGTATGTATATATGTGTGTTCACATATAGCTGTGTGACTTGGTATCTCAGAGATGCAAATGCCTGAGGGATGGGGAGGTCTCTGCCACAGCTGATGATCCAGCATGGTTTGTCATACACCACTGGGAGACAGGCTGTGCTTGCTTTCCATAGTGCAAGAAGGAACCGCCCCGATCTCAGGTTAAAACAGAAAGGAAAATCATGTATTTCTTAAGATGATGAGAGAAACTGAGTTTTCGAGCCCATTTTGAGGGGTAAAATTGCCAGAAATGGGAGGCAAATCATTGCAATGTCCTGTCTCCCATAAACACACACATGCTGATAACGCACGGTGGCCTCCAGCCAGTTCAGCCTGAACAGTTGGAACCCTTGTTTTTAGGGTTCGGTCAAAAGTGGAGTAAATATTTACAAAAGAACATTCTCCTAACAGGGACACAGTCAAAAGTACATTTGCTGGAAAAGAGCTCTGCCATCATCCTCTTTTATTGTACAGTCCTGCAAGCCCAGGGCAGGCAGGGACAGTGAAATAAATAAAGTGCTCTGAACCTTCGTGTTCAGCCTTTACAGAAAACCCGTGTAAGAGCAGCTCAAACGGGAGAGTGCTGATAAGGTGACCTGACTTCACAGAATTTTGAAGAGCCGTCCTTTGAACTTTGAAAGCCTCATTTGTAAAGATAAGATTTACAGCCCTAAGAAAGGCAGGAAAGAGCTGACAAACTGTTGTCACCTGGGGAAGCTTTTCTGATAATTTTCCTTTCCAGTTCCAAGAACAGAGAATTTTTGAAACACAAGTGGACAATAAGCTTTTTGCTGAGCCTCTTTGGCTTTGATTAAGTCAAGACGACATTTAGGCTTTGCTTAAGTGACTTTGATGTACTTTTACAGATTAGGTCCTGATAGCAAAAGAACCTGCACACTTCAGAAGACCCATCCGCACGCTTTTGAAACCTACTTTGCCATTTGCTCAGTACAAGCATTATTACTATTTTGTCAGTATTCATATTTCACTTGCAGCCCCTGTGGAGACCAGGACTGTGATAAGTACTGCTCATTATGAAAGACAGTCCAGCCTGGATTCATCTGACCTAACCTGAGACATTCAACTGAGAAGCCTAATTTAGGACCAAAGTCACTTGAGGCTTCTATAATCAATGGGGCACAACGTAGGGTGCTTCAGACATTTGTCAGCCTGTTGCCCTCTGGAAGCGGTTCTCTGCCTTACCTATCCATAAACAGCTTGGACACCTGAAGTGCTGGAAGATAGGTAAGATAAATCCAGGCCTTCCTTCCCATAGAAGGGAGTCCAGTAAAAATACCAAGGGAGAAATCGTTAAATCTCCTCCCTCACAAAGAGTCTGAGGTACAGAGCTGATGTGATTTGCCCAAGGCCAGAGAGCAGGAGACAGGTCTAGGAATTGATCACGAAACTTTGAAAGCAGCATCTCAATTATAAAAGAAGCTTAGACCTCTGGCAGTGGCCTCAAGATTTTCCTTAATAGACGTAAAGACACTAGAACTGGAAAATGCTTCAAAAAGTCAAGCATTCATTCAGATTATTTATTTCCTCTCTCATAAAAACACCGAAAATTATTGTAGTTTAATAGCTCTCACTTTTCCCATGAAACTTCCCAGGAATATTTTTTTTCCTTCCATAGGATATCAAATGTGTTACCACACAAAAGCTAATGCAGCTGTGCCAAAGTCTGTTTCTCATCTACTGCAGATAATAGTTTTGGCCATACACAAAAAGGAGCAGGACTCCAGAAACCAGTCATGTCTCTGGAACGGAACTGGAGGTGTGTGGCATATTCCTGCCCTAAAACATGATGAAACGTTAAAATCTTCATAATTTCCATAATTACTGAATTCTTCATAAAAATATTTCATTTTCATTTACAGAGATTTTGAAGTGAAAAATTCTCCTGTTGCAAAGAAGAGAAATGTTTCATTCAGACAGTGACAATTCAGGGTCTATTACCATCTTTAACTGTTGTAGATTCCTTAGAACAAACTCAACATCACCAGGTTTTACTTTGGATTTTTTTTCTTTTTCCAAGGGATAGATACACACAAATGGAAGAATAATCACGGCAGATCTGAGCAAAGGTCTGTCTGGTTCAGTATACAGTCCCTGACAGCCTCTGTTTCTCATTTAAAAATGCCAGCTAGGTGGAACAAGAGAACCGAACAGCCAGAGACACCGTTGGTGAAAATACCCTGTGCACAGCAAATGGATTGAAATGTTCATGCATAAAATATGCAACAAACAGTTCCAAAATTGTAAACAAATACACAGCACAGTTAGAATGAAACTAATGAGATAAACTATTTGCTATAAATACTTTGGCTGGTTCTTACAGATGTAATTTCTGCTTCAAGGAAGAGAAAGAAAGTCTCTGAACTATATTTATACACCAGAATCCAGTTCAGCATTGGCTGCTAAGAATTTGAAATTGTATCATAATAGGAAGGAGAAGTTCACAGCTTAGCAAAAGAAAAAAAAGAAAATTTGTTGCATGAGCAGCGGAGTATGGAAAGGATTTTGCTGGAACACCCTATCTAGCTTTGGTGTCCACACTTAAAAAAAAATTATATATGAAGAAAACATATGGAGGGTAAAGAGAAGAACCAGCAAAACTGTGTGGAAATTACAGCAAATGCACTGCTGAGAGGCACGGGAAGAGCAGTGCTTGCTTAGCTGCTTCCTCAAAGAGAAAATGCTCAGTGAAAGACCTGGCAGGAGAAAGTTTAACCACTGCAAGACACTCCTAAGGGGAAAGACAGATTATCTCCTTTTTGATTTCTTCTAGTCAGTGTATGCATTAGTGAAACACAAATTACTTAACTCGGTGAGGAGCGGTGCAGTATGGGAAGCCAAGCCAGATGTTGCAGATATTTGTGAGGAAGACCATGTTTGTTTGTCCAGTAAAAATAAGTCCAAACAGGCTTCTCCTTGATCAAGAAATCTGGCGACCCAGCAGACAGCGGGCCTAGAAGCCTGGCAGAAGGAGGATTTTATGTGGACAAGCCTGCTGGTTTTGCATGGAAGAAGGCTTGCTAGAGACTTACACTCCAGAGAGTTCATTGTCCTACTGTACTAGAGTTTCTTCTACTTCTAAGCAGGCTTTGGCCATAGGTGAATTTGCAGTAAACAGGCAGCTGATCACAGGGAACATCACTGCTGACATCAGAAATACTCTTTGTGCCAGTGACCTAGATATCAAAGAACCCTAGAAGTGGCAAAACTGACAGATCGCTCCACCACAGTCCCATGAGAAAAGGCCCTGAGCACACAGACCATTCATCCCTCCAGTGATCTGTTTGTCCTTGGAAGGCCAAACATAGGGATTTCCTAAATAAACACTGTTCTTTAAAAACAAAAACAAAGTCAAACCAAGCTACATGGTCCTCCGGAAAGCTACTCAGGAAAAGCATCTTCTCACCCATCCACTGCTCAGAAAGCACTTCCACATGTCTGAGAGCACCTGCCTTTCCCACCTCACATAAGGTGCCCTCAGGACCAGGCTAACGGGGAGCACATTGAGCAAGGACTTGTGAGAAATGCCAACTTCAATTGCCCTCTGTGGATGAACCTAGCTGTGTAGGCGCCATAGTATGGAATTGAGCCTTATCTCAAGCTCTGACACATCCTGCTCTATTTGTGTGTAAGATCACACTCCATGTGAATGCAAGCCAAGGTCTAGAGTGCAGTAGAGCATGAGCCAAGAGGAAGAGCCTGGAAGAACTGTGCAGAGGGGGCAGCAGAACCTGGAGACACCTTCTCCTCAGCCCTTCTCAAGCGCCCAGTGAAGACTCTGAGCCTGAGCTGTAGGGTCAGTAGCTGGGAAGACTGGCCAAGAGTGAATTTCACCTTTGTAGTGGGTGCACTGTTTTCTCTTATACTGCAAAATAAGTGTGGTCTTGTTGATGCAGATCACAAGTGCAAGGACAAGAAGGTAATCATAAACATTTAGTGTAGATTTACCACGGGCAGGTCATACTTAACTGACTTGATTGCCTCCAGTGACAAAATGTCTTCTTATATTGATGAGGAGAGAGTGGTGGATGAAGTATACTTGATTTCACTAAGACATTTGATCCATCTCCACAGGCCTCTCATCTGTGGACCTCTTTATGGTCCACTAGATGTCATGAAAGCTGCCTGGACTGTCAATCTCAAAGGCTACCAATCAATGCCTTGACAAACAGCTGTTGGCCAGTAAAAAACAGTATCAATGATCTGGAAAATAAGACAGAATGAACCCTCAGCAATTTTGAAGATGTTGAAAAATCAGGAGTGGTTGACATACTGAAAGGCAGAGCCTCACTCAAGATGGTCCTTGATAAACTTGAAGAAAGAGCTAACAAAAAATGTTATATCAACATAGAAAAGTGTCATATTCTGCACTTGGCTGGGACAACCCCAAGTATCAGTATGCCAGCTGGCTGGGAGAAGCCTGGTGAAAAGGTCAAGCAGACAAACGGAATATGAGCCACCAGGAAGCTCTCCCTGAAATTAAGGCAAACCATGTACTGAGCAACACTAGGAAAAGTGTGTCCAGCAGATCGAACTATCCTCCTCCTCTGCACACCTGGAATACTGCGTCCCAGTGTGGGTGCTCCCACCCCAAGTTCAAGAGAGATGTGTGGGAACTGAAGCTGACCCAGAAGAGAGCTTCCAGAACGGTCCAGGAGATAGATGACATAGTATACAAGAAGCTAAGAGAACAGGCTTGTTTTCTCCGATGAAGAGGAGGCCATGGAGTGAACAGTCACACCATACAACAATTTGGAAGGTAACAAAGACAACGCAGTCAAACTCTTCTCAGCAGTGGCTGATGGTATAACAATGAGCAAAGGTCGCAAGATGTGGCCGGGGAGGTTCAGATCGGACATGAGGAAGAGCTTTGCTAGGAGGGTAGCGCTGGAGCAGGTACCCAGAGATGCTGCGATAGCACGACTTGACTCGGCAAAGCCACAGCTGACAGGAGGTGGTGGCAGTAGCCCTGTATGAGAGGGAGACTGGTCCCAATTAACTCCAGTCGGTTTCTCTGTAATTCTGTAAAACTCATAAATTCTAATTCATTTCATTCTGTAATAATTGCTAATAAAAATCCCCACTGATTGGGGACTTTACGTTGCTATTTATAGACCATGTAATTACCATATGTGTTTAGCTTTCTTTTGTCTGATGATCATTTGAGCCATTTGTTTTGCTGTTCTGCAAACTTCCCGTTAACTGATAAGTGAATATGACTGCATTTAGCAAAGGCTGTGACTGTGTTAGCAGCCTCATCCACTTGGCGTGGTGATCTTTCACATGAGGCAGCACATCGCGGTCCTGAGGACTCGTTGTCATCAAAGATGGTTCTGTTCAAATTACTTACGCCATTTCACACGGTTACTGCATGAACCTCCATCTCCTCTCACAAATTGCCATGCACAGCTTCGTTTCCATATGTATTACAAGTCACACGTAATGGCCTCCATTTGATTGGAAATCTCGTTAGCAGGGGGAAAAAGACTACGGAAATACAAAGTGGGAGAAGAAATAGAAAGGCAAAGAAATAAAACCATGAATGTGGCTGTCTGCTGGTACCTCCTGATGTCTGCTGGTTCCCAGCAGAGAGCTCCCTCTCCACAAGACCATGTAACCACTGATGACGCTGGTGAGAAGTATCTGCTATACTTCTCCCCTGAGCTGGCTTTTCGTCAGCAGAGGAGGAGTTTTTGTGTAGAGTCTGTTACAAGCAGAAAACACTTTGGGATTCTCTGGGAGGCAAAGAGTAAAACTCATTATAAAGTTTGAGGCATTGACTCGAGTGCTGAAGCACTTATTAATAACCTGATTCAGATCTAAAGAATCTCTCCAACAAAGGAGGCTCTTCTGCCAGTGAAGCACGATTTGAGACTCATAGCTTGTATACACAGGGAAAATTACCAGCATAATTACACCGGGATAATTATACTAGCTTAGCTATGCCAGTGAAATTCTCCCTCTATGGACACTGCTGTCCCAATATAAAAATACTTATTTTCTATGGAGCTCATCTCAACATAATTTACATCAGGACATTTATCTTGAGATAAGAAGGGCTTGGGCAGGCTGTACTGGGACAACTATCCCAGTGCATTGAGCCATTTCCATGCAGGCACCTTTCAGTTGTTCACAGGAGGGTGAGATTGTGTCTTCTTGATGAAAGCTCTGAGTTTAAGTGTTTTCACATTGCTTCATCTACTGAAGTCAGAATAAATAATTATAAAAGAGAATCAGCTCAGTAATAGGATCTGATAAGCATATATCTCTGCTCAGCAAATTGCTGTGCTTGCCTCATTAGGATTAATCACCCTGTAGACAAAGAAGCCAAGTCACAGCTTCTAAGGATGCAGCACCAGATGGAAGTTCCTATTCAAAAAATGTCTCAGGAGATGGCTTGGCATTTGTTATTGAAGAATGTTATGGGTAAAACCTTCAGAACCACCCCTAAAAAGAGGCAGACAGATGCTGGTGAAGCTTTTGTGGGGGTCTCATGAAGAAATTCTACAAGTTCATATTTTTTAGCTGAGCCTTTGCATTTCCGAAGGATGCGCTATACAGACCCAGAGCCTGATGAAATTCCCTTTATCTGGATCTTCGTGAGAAAGGCCTTCAGAGTCTTGCCAGTAAAGTTTTGTTGGCTCAACTCTGCCCTGTCGTTAGTCATAGATATTCACAGCCCTTTAAAATCAATCAGATTTTTATTAGGAACAGAGAATCACTTCTGCAATGTGTGAAAGAAATAAGCAGGAAAGACATTGTACCACCGGGTTTTCCCCTCCTGCTTTTAGAGAAACCACTCCAATACAAGACTGAAGGTTTCAGAACATCCACCATCCCCTGATTTCTGCACTACCCTAACTGGAACAATTTTGGACAGGGACTTGGGAGAAATGTCAACTCCACTTGCCCCCTGTGGGTGCACCTATGCAGGCACCATTTGAGCCTAATCTCAAGTTCTGGCTCCTCTGGTTAGTACACGCTCAGGTATGACTTAAGCCAAGGTCTAGAGTACAGTAGAGCAAGAGCCAAGGGGAAGAGCCTGGTGGGACTGAGCAAAGTGGGCAGCTGTACACCAGGAGACATCTTCAGCTCAGCTCTTCTCAAGTGCTGCAGTGAGGGCTCTGAGCCTGGGCAAAGCAGCGAGGAAGGGAGCAGCCCATGGGATCGAGCATACCGAAATCCACTCTTAGGTTAATCCTTTGTGTAAGGCACAGCCTGTGAGAAATAGCAGAATGAAAACCGAAACACTGCATGTTCTACCAGAAACTACCTCTGACTTTTGAGAAGTAGTATGCTTGGTCTTAAAACAGTACGTTTGATGGACCCTGCTCAAAGGCCTGACTGACTAGCATGGAAACACTCTATTACTCTATTATTATTATTACTACTCTTACTATTATTGTTACTCTATATTTTCTTGTCTGAATTTAAGAAAACGGTATCACACTTTCTTCAGCATTAGCAATATAAGGTCTGATCCACAGAAGGGACCATCTGCTGCCCAGAAGATGCCCACAGAGGGCAGCCCAACTCTCAGGAGATGCTAAATTCCTCACCAGATGAGACATCCCTACTCCCTTGTGTAATTCCTGACCCCAGACTCCTGTGTTCAGGATTGCTCTGCCACTAGATGTCTCTGTGTACTACAGGGCAAAGCAGAGAAGATGAACTTCGGGCCAAATCCAAAGAAAACGCTGGAGAGCGAGCAGGATGGAAGCCTCCCTATTTGTGTGTCAGATCTCTGCCTGGGTGATGTAGCAATGGAGTGATTTTCACTTGCTGACAGATGCGTAGTGAGCACACCTCAAGGAATGTGCTCCTAGCATGTCCTGGCTTGAATTATTGAGCTGGAACTTGGGAATATCTGCAGGAATAATGGGAAGAAAAATCTGTTCCTCTTAAATCTCTGAAGAGGCTGGTCTGCACTCAACTTTCTCCAAAAGCAGCTTTTCTAAACTAACCAGCTACCAGAAGCCTGTTCCAGAGTGGAAGGAAATTCTATAGCAAAGGCTCTTATCTACTTTTTCCAATGGATAGGTCATAAAAGGACAAGCGTTCCCTCAGATCCTTTCCCCATGTTAGTTCTGCCGTGTGTACTCACATACACTGTCGTTTTCTAACAACCGTCTTGTGTTCAGGACTTGTATTTAGCTCATCAGCACTTTGGGGCACGTAAGGTCAAGAAACATAGAAATAGGTTGTGCAAATCTGACGAGATCTGCAGCAAACGCCAGCCTGTGACCTGACTGCAGGGGTAGAAATCGATAGATGGGGAATGTGCTTGAATGGCTACGGGAATCCTTTACCTTTTGCCTGCCAAACAACCTCTGCAGCTTATGAGAACAGGACCTGTTCCACCACACAGGTGCTGGGAACCCTGCACTCAAACACACAGACTTGGGGGAAAAAACCAAAACCGCTGGGTTTTTTCCCCAGAAAGACAAACATTGTGCTCTGGACACGGCACCACGAGTGGCTGACATCAGAGCTAGGCTGGCAAGCCGTGCTAAGGCAGAGATGAAGAGCTACGGAACCCAGACACAACTGTGAATGTCAGCTTGGGAATGCTCTTTCAAAGGACTTAATTTCTAGAGGGTGAGCTGGACAGCCATAGGAGGAAAGCTACATAAATCACACTACTGACAGGCGTACCCATGAGGTCCCCACCTCATTCCGGTGTTCCGTTCTAATCCCAGCTAGCTTGTAAGCAAGCAAGGCAGCACATGATGGGCCCGATCCGCAAACCCTGGTGCACTTGTTTGCAAACACGAGTTCTCTGGTGGTACCAGGACCAACACGCTATTTCATAGAAAGCTGTAGGAGTGTCAGTGAGGGGATTAAGATGTCAAACAAGAAGCTGGTACATTAAAGGACATTTCCAATAGTATATCTTATTAGTCATCACTGACTCAGCTTGATAATGTAAAAGTCAATGAGAGAAGCTGCCAGCATTCCTTTGTGTTACAATCATTAAAGAGCAACCGCCAGCGTTCCCACACTTTCAACTTTTGCAAAATTGTTGCTCTTTGCCCTTTACTGCATCTGTGTTTGCATAACCAAGTGGTGTACAGCTTGTCAACAATCCTTTACGCCTTACCTTCTTCCCGCCAGGGTTTTGTTGATGTGTCATCAGAGCAAATCCACTTCTGAGGATTAGAACCTCCTTTTCCGCCCTATACAAAAGGGATCAATAATTGCCGTATGTACTCTCAAGCATGAGCTCTGACGGAATAAAAAGGGCTTGTACAATCAAATCCAATTTTAGGAGAAACAATTCAGCTAACTGCCTCGCACCCCGGACTGCAGGGGTTCCTTTCTTGTTATGTTCAGTGTCAAGGAAACCACCCAGTATGGTGGTGGGCAGGGAGAGGACGGCAGTGCTTAACCTCTGGCCAGGGTCACTGCAAGTCCAACACCGGTTTCCTCATCTCTATTAACACACATGTTGCAGCGCCCGTGGGCTCAAGTCACAGGGTGTAGAAATGCACCACTTGGAAGGAATGTGCCAGAGCATTTGGGCCATGTCTGTCTTCGGCGGAATTTAGGTGCCTAGGGCCATGTTCAGTCATCTCCTCTGCACCCAAGTCCTTGTACTCCTTTCCCATCGGCATCTGTCAACAACTCTCTGCTCTGTGTCTTCTTACGTCCGCTGAATCATTCCTCTTTACTGCTCTCCTAGTAGGTGCAGGGATTGCAGTGAATTTAGGCAATCTGCAAGAACAACCTCTAGCTCCAAGTGATGACCCAGACCCGAATTCAGGACTGAGTGATATTGGAAGCAGTGGAAAATCTATTCAGCTTCTTGTGCTCAAAGTTCCTGAGGTGCCTCAACCTTTTCTTCTACAAGGGCTCAGGAGCAGCCAGATCTGCTCTAATCGGCATCTAAATGGTGGCAGCTCAGAGGCAGACAATGAGGCTCTGACATGCTACCTCAGAGAGGCAAAGTTTATTAGATGTGCTCATCAAAACAATACTCACTCTTCTGACTCCTGCATACATCAGGACATTTACAGCCCAGACTCCAGTACCTGCCCAGACATAGACCTTTGCCTACTGTTTCCCAGAAGTTAGGCAGATGTCCACTCAGTGCCTTTCAGAAATGAATCACACCTATAAACGTTCAGCAAACTCACCCTATTGGCAACGAAGGGCAACATGCTCCTCTGTTGAGCAGCTGCGTTGCCCACTCCTGTGTGGGGAATCCTAGGAGCCCAGCTTAGGTGGAGTGTGTCACCCTGATGTACCAGGTACCTGCTAACTTCATCACCCTTATATTTGATATCTATGGCAAAGCAGTTTAATCATGGATTTTATCTCCTATTCAAATCGTAGCAGTTTGTTCAAGCACTGGAAGTTCCGCATTCAGTCTTGGTAAGTAAATACATGGAAGTTGGGACGGTTCCCTTGAACCTCAGACTCTGAATCAGCTTTTAGGGAAAACTTCCCTTGGCAGATCAACTATAGCTACTGTTCAGCTGTACTACCTGCTTCAGCAGCAAGCAGACATTTTCTGGTCTTGATTTCTACATGCTATTCCACCTCCTCTCTAAATTTCCTTTTTTGATGTTACACAGGATATTTGCATAAAATTGAGGAACTAAGCCAAATACCTCTCTTACCACTTCAAAGCCACTGACCTCCGTGAAGCCGGACTGCTGTAAATGAGGGAAGAATCTGACGCAATCGGGTGGTTCAGTATAATTATATATCCACTGTCCAACACCACCAGAAGCGAAGGAGCTGCAGTTGTGTCTGGCCAAGCCCAAGGTAAGCTTGGACTCAGCACCATACCAACACTGTCAGGCATCTACTGGATCACAGCTGATTCATGCCCTGATGGCTAGAAGCATAGCCAGAACTTGCTTTCATCTGTCCACAGCAGACTCCGTAGACATTTCCTAAAGACGGAGTTTAGACAAGATTTTAATACAAAAGAACTCACAGCGTGTTTCCTACACTTTGGCATCTAAGGTGTGGGGAATCCTACGTACTGTTTGAGCTGTGCCATTACGGAAGGTCGTGGTCAGGCTGGGAGGTAAAGTAAAGGCAGGGCATAGTCACAGGTCTAAAGTGGCAGTTCTGTGCTGTGAATCAGGAGAACCCCTTGGTTCAGTAATCAGGAGAACGGGCAAGTGGCTGGAGCGGTCGTTGTTTCTCCTCATTCCTTAAAACACTTCGTATTGGTTGACGTCTCAAGGTTGTCACACAAGCAACATCCTGAGTTTTTCCAGCAGGAGAGGCCAGGTGGACTGTATCTCGTTTTATGAAATGCCCAGATCATGGTACTGTACGTAACCTGTGGTACACGGACTGAGTGTGAAGGGCTGAACACGTCAGGTGTGTTCCCCAGGAGAAAGTAAATTGAACCTTAAATCCCTTCAGCCATCAGTGCCAGGATTTCACAACGCTGTTATCATTTTGACGTGCAGCTTTCCTCGGACTGCGTTACTCTGTGCCCCCAACCATCAGTCGCTCCTTCCAATCTGTGAGCACAGTTCAGATTGATCTTGATTAATCGGATTCATGCTGCATTAATGCTCAATTCATCAGTGTATTTCGATATGCATAGTAATACTAATAATAGATCTGGACTTAGATTTAAAATAGATCTGAGTTTATGGTACAGACTGCATGGTGGAAGAGCAAATGTGAATACAGTGAGCAAAGAAGTCAGCCTTGACAGAAATTAAAATCCAGATTTTGAAATCACATGTTTATGAGTTAGGTTAGGGATAGGGGTGTTCCTGAGTCACATGCTGATACCTCTGCATTTATTTTCAATTAAAGTGAGATAAGACAACTTCTGTGAATGAGAAAATGGAAATTTTGGTTCTATGTTACGGTTTTTTAAGTTATAATAGGCATTGCTAACGCCAAAATCTTCTCACGGGCTGCGAGGCTGGCAAGCCTGTGCTGTGCTCAGTATGGCTCCCCTGTCTCTTGCATCTGAGCTCACTTGGATCGATTTTGGTTTGAAGCTTTGGGTCAAAGACGCTTTTGGCCAATAGCTATTCCCCCCAGTTATGGATCAGGTAAGTGTCTGGCTCTTGGCAACACTGTATAGATGTGTTTAGATGTGTTCAAAATTTTAAAAATAAACTGCAGTTAGGATAAAACCGTATTCCATGACAGTTAATAGATGTTAAACTACTGCAGCCTGCTGTTTTGATGTTAGTTTAATGGCTGTTTCCAATAAATAGATTAACCTATCAATTAACTAGAAATAAATTATTTTACTTTTCCATAGCTTCTACCAGGTTCCTTATATCTTCTTATTTCACGACATGGTCTTGATATGTCATAGCATGATGTGATTTACAGTGACGCTATCAAATGTGCTACAGCAAAATATGAAGCTGGGGAAAGGAGAGCTCACACTACGATCACACGTAGTTCTTTCAGATAGCAAACTGCCGCAGGCAGAGTCTGATACACTTCCACCACCCATGAGCATGCATACCCTGCTTCTTATCTGCTGCTTCTTGGGGGAAGACATGCAGTCTGGAGCACTGGACAAAGTTCGGGGTTGAGTTCCCTGCTTGCAGTGACCTCGTGCAACCCTTTTTCATTCACTCTGGTAACTGAGGTAGTGACAGAGAATTGCTAAGCCATCCTTTCCGAGGGCATTAGCAGGCTTCACTCATTAGTATCAATATTGCCTGTAAGGTTTTGGAACATAACAAGCTATTTAAGGACTGCGTGAACCACTGCATGGAACAACAATAGGATGTCAGGGAGCAGAGAAGCAGAGCTGCTACACAACTACGGATGAGCTAGAAGCAGAGGGTGACCTTGGCACAGGTTGTGCTCTCACTCACGGTGTCTAAATGCGGTGGCAACAGGGTCTATTAACAGTCCCACACAAGGCACACAAAGCAGGTCAGGAACAGAAGGAAGGAGATCTGCAAGGGGTGCCCAGTGTCCATCTCTGTACAGCTGTGCTACGGCTCTGGTAAGCACTGGAGGCCCAGGCCTGAACTTAAATAGACCTCTGGGCTCAGCGGGTGAGGGTGATGGCTGGAAGTCCCAGGTAACTGGGCCAGTTAAAGCCTTTTAGTGGAATTAGGGCCCTAACAGAAACCTCCTGGATCATAAACAATTACCCCTGGTATCACAACGAGCCACGCTCAGAAATTCTCTCCGCAAATTTCAGCTTGAAAAATGAAAAGTTTTTGCTCTTGCTGTTCATAATGAGAAACTATCCTAAAGTCTCAAAGATACGTACCTTCGTCAAGCTGAATTTCTACTTGTTGTCAGCCGATGGTCGTTCTTCCTCCTGCCAAAAATTGCCTTTTGCCGGAATGTCCCTTTTTGAACTCTCTGTTGTTCCCACTCCTGGTTTGTTTTGCCATTCGTTTGGGTTTTTTTTAATTGAGAACAATGGTAACTACTTTCTTATCGCTACTCGGAATACCTTATCTGCTCTATGGCATTTTCTCTCCTAGCGCCACATCACAGCAGTGATAAGTAATTAGCCTGTGATTGACTAGCTCACACTTCTCCTTCTGTTTTCTGCCCTTTTCAATAGATGCAGCCAGGGTTCATCGTGGAAATTCTTGTGATTATTCGCTAAACACATGACCTCGCACCTCATGTAGTTACAGACACATGCGTTTCTATTTAGCTCACTCATCAAAACTCCTCATTGCCTCCCATATTCTGATCCTCTGCCGTATTGATGATGCCTCTCAGCTTTGTGTCAACAGCTGATTTAATTTGCACACTCTTCCTGTTTATGTAAAAGTCACTAATGAACAACTAATAGTAACGTGTGTCAAGAGCAATCCCCGATGTTTTGTGTTAGTACCCTCTTCCCATACAGTCAGTTGATAAATTCATAGAAGAATTCAGGTTGGAAGAGACTTCTAGAGGTCCATTAGTCCCTCGTTCAGAGCAGCACTAATACCGAAGTCAGATCAGGCCGCTCAGCCCATTAAACTCCTTTTCAACCTGTCCACAGCTGTTTTCTAGTTTCTTGTGAATCCTGAAACTGTTAAAATTCATCTTTGTCATCTTTTCTACTTTAAAAGTAGTTCTCATTTGGCACTGTATTCAGATGTTTACCAAGTCAACAATCATAGCTCTGTGCCACTTCACTTCTCTGGAAGTGAAATATTTTTATTTACTTCCTTTTTTGCTACTAATTCCGAATACCTAAAATGGGGTTTTGGCCTGTCCAGTGGTATGGAGGTTTCTTGGGTATTCCTGTTTTCCCTAGAGATCATGAGAATTCATGAAACGGAAAGGATGGGCCTTTGAGATCTCAGCCTGTTATAATTCCTTCCCTCAATCAAATCATATGACATAAAATTTTAATTCATATTCCTACCTTAACTATTATTGTCTCCCTTTCTTACAAATGCTGTAATCATGCAATCTGCCCTTAAATGAAACTTCCTGTTGCCACACTGGAAACCAGGTTTTCCATTCTTGAGATTCTTTGGAAGTCAGTTGGAACCTACCAGGAACTTAACACCCACATACAACGGGCTTATCCAAATACACCGTTTCTTGAACTTCCCTGAAGTTTGATATTTTGGCAGAATATCATGCACTTATTTCAGCAATACAGGGTCATTTAGGAGAAAATATCCATGATCCAAAAAGAAAAAAAAAGAGCCTTTATGACTATTATCAGAGTCAGTGGATAATGAGGTTTCTAGTCTGGACTGTGCTTCCTGCTGACCACTGAAGCATTTCCCAGTGCATCAGGCCAGTTCTTCCACTAGCGTAAACCACCACAGACAGATTAAGTTTATGCTTATCAGCAGCCAGCAAAAGGTGGCACCAAATGTGGGCCCAGCTGTAATTGCTGTGCACAGCTACCGAGGGTTCAGACAGCTTGAAAGAACAGCAGCAAGACCAGAAGCCTTTCATCTCTATGTCACTGATGCAACTAAATGTAGACTAGATCAGTGATGATCAAAGTCTTCTGAAAGTGCCCAGTACCAAACTGGTGGTGCGAGCTGAACTGCTTTCCTCGAAGTTACAAGGGCAGAGTTGCTGTGGCAGACCCTGGTCAGATTTAATCCTCCTTGGTGACATCAAGAATGGGGATTTTTTAGGATAAAGTTCATAAAGTACGTGCAAATTGGGAATAATACCATATAAAATGGTACGAGAACATGGCTTTCTCCTCTTAGATGTATATTCCAAATTTTTAAGAAATGTGGGTTCGAACTTGACACCAAATGTAGATTTTACAGATCATTCACGAATCTCATATTTTCCAGTATTATCCCTATTGATGTTAGTGTTCTGCCTTTGGGGGTCTGATGCCAGCCCTTTAGATTTCCATTTTTCTAACAGCTGCATGGTGGATCACAATCCCTTGGAGCCACCAGAGCCAGCAGAGCTTGTTGATGCCCAAATTCCACCGCAGTACAAATTTAGGAGCTGAGAACAGAGAGAAACTGGAATTTTGACTTTGTCATAGGGCTGGGGCAGAGCAGAAAGGTCTCCCAGCACAGCAGTAGGAAGTAAGCTCATCCCTACTTGCTAAATCATCTGCGTGCTTAATGCCAAAACCAAAGGCACGCCAGGCTCTGTGATAACAGGTAATGCAAAAAACTGCCACAACTCTGATAAAAACAAACACGAGTTGGATGCACTGACAGACATGGAGGCAATGGACTCTTTGGTCAGACAGTATTCTTGCCTGAGTAGCAAGCACACTGGAAGCACAATTAATTTGCTGTTTTCCTCGGGTACAGCTAGAGACATCGATGCACAAGCAGGCACAAAATGGGATCTATGAACCCATTTAGCCACCAGGTCAGGAGTGGAAGATTATTAGCGGGGCAAGCGAACAGATGCAACGCAAACTGTGTCATACGTTTCTTCGATGGATGTTTTGCTCTAAACCAAAGCATACTGCCAACTAATAAGGTAAATACAGTTAGGAAAGAAGTAGGTTAAACCAGCTGTTCATTTACTTTCTCTGCATCAGGAGCAGGAACTCAGCAAGTTCCTTGAACTCGGTGTTCTCTTTTCTTTCAGATTTATGTACATCCTTCACAATCTCCTGCTACGTTTCTTTTTTTTTGCCCTGCATACTGCAGGCAATAACTATGAAACTCTTTAATTTAACAATATGTTCTTTGTCCTGCAACTGTTCCTGTTTTGCAACCGCATAGATTATATGTATGGGCCTGTAGGAATAGTCAAACAGTTAATAAGGGTAGGGTTTGGCATGCTTTCACTATGTACAAATTCTACAATCAAGTCCTGACAGGAAGGCAATGTAGTTCGCAGTCCTGACTAAAATATGCAAAATATCATAACTGGGAATGATACCTATTTCCCAGAGAGCCGTAATACCAGTTTTGTCTTATCAATGCATCATTGGAAAGTATTTTGTTTATAGCTTATGCCTTTTATTTTCCCAGGCATATTAAGTTTTCCAAAGCAACTCATGTCAAAGGTACAGAGGTGCTATTTCAAACTGCATTACACCCTCAGTACAGCATGAATGAAAGAACTGGAGCGAAACCTGTACCAAAGAACCTCTAATAATAACCTGTATCCGCCTCTGGGGTTAAATATCCCTCTGCATGATTCCTTGGATCTTCTGTTGCTGCCATATGCCCCTCTACTCGGTGGAGTGTACATCCTCCAAGAAGGCAGAAATGCTCTGTGCAAAGGGCACTACAGCCAGCATGAGGAGAACAAGGGTTTAGTCTGCAAAGCAACCGTACAACCTCAGTTACTGATCCTGCCCGTGAGATGGGAACCAGAGTGAAATCCAGCATGTTCCTCTAGAGGTATGTCAAGAGCAGCAGAAATACAGTCAACAAAAACGGCTTTATTTGTATCTAATAAAGTAAACAGTCAGCAGTGTGAATGTGTATGGAGCCCAGATCTGGAAGGTAAGGAAGTAACATCTTTGCATAATCCCTTTCTAGACAAGAAAGGTGTTTAAAACCCTTCATGTGGGCTTGGGCCTTGAACCTGAAGAGTTACGGAAGCAGAGTCTGAAGACTGAATTCAAATGTGAATTTTCTCTTCTTTAAAAATTGCCTTTTAGAGGTAGAACCTCAAGAGAGTGGGAATTCTTGCTTTAACCTCAGAAGACTTTAGAAAAAAGATTACTTACTTAAACCACTGGAATGCACAGCAACAAGTTGTCTCATGAGATTCATGGTCAGCTCAAAACCAGAAGGTAAGAAAACCCAGTCAAATATTTTTGACCTCTGCACAGCAGAGATTTCGATTTTAAACTAATGTGAGAAGTGTATTGTTTGGCTATGCTCTCACTCAGCTTTTAAATGGGAAGCCAGTTCCAAGTTCAGCAAGGCCAGAGCCGCTGACATCCATTGTCAAGGTCCATCCCAGCTGCTAACCAGGGTGAGACGTGGTCCTTCAAAGGGAGAAAGTGCCCTCCTGTGATCCAGTGGCCTCTCACCCTGGCAGAGCTTGGAGGAACACCCTCACTGATTTTCTCCGTTAGCATTCGGTTATCTTTACCTTCGCTGAAGCTCATTAAATTTCCTGGCCGGTTTTCCATGCATACAGGATGGTCCACCCTGAAAATCACAAGCACCAAAGAGCACAGAATAATTCACTCTTTATTCTGCTTCCGAAAGAGCCCTCTAAAATTAACACCTTAAGGGGAGGCAGTGAGAAAAGAGGAGCAGTCTAGAGAAAACAGAAAAAAGCTAACACAAGGGTTAAAAGAGGTGGGAGCAAGAGAGAGAGACCTCACCATACAGCTCATGAGCCACCAGAAATGATGGTGCAATGCTGGTCTGCCCTGCAGCCATGGAGAAGGAGCAAAGCTCTCTTCTTTATAGCAGCGATTGGAGAGCCAAGGTCTCCCACTTTCCTTTTGCTTTAGGGACAAGTCCTGCTCACCATAGAAGTCTTCTCCAGGAGCTTACCAAGTCAGCACAGCTTGGCCAGTCTGCTGTAGAAGGGAGGAAAAGGACAAATCAGGGTATGCTGTATGCTGTATTCGACAGGTTCTCTGCCCTCAGAAATGGAAAAGGGTGGACAGGAGTAACCAGCTCACCTCTCTCCCCGTGTTTTGAGTGTGTGTCTGGTATGGGACTTGCACAGACACCATGTAGCTCCTCAGTCTTTGACACCTGTGGGGGGGAAAGCAAGTCTCCACCCCTGTGCTAAACCCTTTCCCCTTTGGGCTTGGCAAAGGACCTGTACTTCTCTCATAATGAGTATCTCAGAACTCAGAAAAGCAAAATCTATGCGTGGTGCCATATCTCCTAACTTTCCTAGACCTGCTGCCTAATTAAACCTGCCTCACTCCCATGCCCCAGGTTGTCTAGGGTCATTAAGCCAGAGCTAGCTGCTGTTCTTGCCAAAAATGCACGCATCCATCTTCTTCCTGCTCTTTCTTTAGATTCCTTCACGCCAGGGGACACAGACAGTAGCGCAAAGTTACACCTCCTGGCTAATCCAGAGTTTTAGTCAGTATGGACTATTGTTCTGGCTCAGTGGTTTTAAAGAGTTAGCTCTCCTCTTAGCAGACCTCGTTTTCCTCTGGACAGATCTGGTACACAGCCTGGCATATTTGCCCAAAGCACCACAAGAGGTAGGTAGATATTTTTGCTCTTCTTTAGAACTCACGGCTGTCTCTGGAGATGAGTTGTCCCGGCAGAACTGCTTCTTGAGTAGCAATACGCAGAATCAGGATGGCACGCAACCATCCATGGCTCCTTTAAAAGCCACATCTCAAGGGTATTTGTATACAGTTACTTGGGTCACTCAAAGGTCCCAGCCAGAGGAGGTCTGCAGGCACTGCCCTGGGTGATTTCCGTCTCGAAGGCAAATCAGAAGGACCTAACCAAATTACAAATATAACAGTAGACTTTATCTGCTTCTATCATTTGGCTGTCTTCCAAGTGCTTAGACTTAATATTCTCAGCAGTTAGGAATATTGTTATCTGCAAAGTGCCATGGACATTCAGGGTGCTATATTAATGCATATTATTAATTAATAACTACAATACTTAGTGCCGGTATTTTAAACATTTACATGAACAGCCTTATGAACGACAGCACACGTTGCCTTTATTAAGCTCATAATTCAATCATTGACACCAGCAGACAACAACCACAGCATTCCTTGGATATGTCACAGTCTGGGGGATAGCTTTCCCTCTCCCAACAGCTCTTCCCACTCTGCAGCCCTTCAACCACCAGGCTTTGAGTCATTGCTGCTCCTGTTGCTCTAAAGCTGAGCCCAAATCGCAGGCCACAAGAGACTGGGTGTCAGGTGTGCTTAGCTCCAGGACCAGACTCAGTGCCAGCACCCGCAGTTCCTTCCTGAAGCGAGTCACGATCGATGGTGTATGCAGCGATCAGAAACCCACTAAAGAAAACTATTGTTTGTTTAGTAATAGGAAGAAAGCGTTTACAGACAGACGCGCTTCAGAACAACAAGTAGGCTACACGTATCTATCTTGCTTAAAAACTTTTCTGTCCCCCAAGGGTACTGCAAAGTAGACTTTGTGTCTCTGGAAACTTGCTCTTCATCCAACCAATGCTCCTCACAGGAGTCAGTCTCGTAAGCGTATCGGTCCTAATCAGCAATCCATTGTATCAATGTTAATGCATTAATGGAATTTGATCCTGCCCTGTGCAGTCAGGTGAAACGCTGAATTCATGTGCATGTGTTATTGACTGGCTACAGATTTGCAGCCTCAATAATATTGCACCCAGCTGCAGAGCACAAATTCATCCGCTAGATTTCAGACTATTTATTTTCCTGCCACTCACTTTCACTTGAGCTGTGCTGTGCAACTTTGTTCCCCCCACCGCCTCGATATCTTCATCTGTTTCATAAACGGGCTGTCAACAAACCATCCATCAGATTCTCACACCAGAATAAATCCTAGACAAGAGATTCTACATGAAGCAGGACAATGAGGAAGACCATGCTAAAAGGTCTTCCTTGCATAATGAGGTTCAAAATTACACATCTGAGCTAAGTGAACCCCATTTGCCTAGAAGCATACAAGGCAGGACCCTCCTGAGTACTGACTCCCCATTTTCCCAGGCTACGCCTCCTGCTCACACCACGGCTTTCCTTACAACACACACCAAGCCCAGCCCCTCACTGAGC
Organism: Bucorvus abyssinicus; assembly: GCA_009769605.1. NCBI lineage: Eukaryota > Metazoa > Chordata > Aves > Bucerotiformes > Bucorvidae > Bucorvus > Bucorvus abyssinicus. Next base: position 33,715,738 of record CM020033.1, on the reverse strand, counting down.
TTATGCACAAATAGCCACTTCTAACTCACCAGCCCACCGGGGAGACCCTCGTGGTAAAGCAGGCGGTTTAGCAAAGCCTCGGAGAAGACTTCTAACTGCAATCAAGAAATTTGGCCACGGGATCGATAAAAGGTGGAGCAGGAAGAGGGAAACTTGGAAAGAAGTTCAGAGGCATGTAATGAAGAGGAAAGCAGAGCTCCTACCCCGGGCTGGGCTGCAACCTTTTGGCATAGCCTTTTCTTGATGACTGTACCAACCCTGAAGTGTTTCCCTGCAGCATGGGGAGACTAAGCAGACCCTTTCCTTCCTTTGCCACCAAGCTCTGCAGCTCCTCTACTACAACATCTCCTCCTGGACACTACTCCTCTTGTTTTCCCCTCGCTCCCGAGGCCGTGAATTCTCAGCATCTTAGTAACGATTTCATGCCCTTTGGATCAGGCCCTCGACAGGCACTACGTGTTTAAGCAGAGGAGAAATGGGAGGGAAAGTAAGAGATGCATAATGAATCACGATGAACTTGCAGGATTTTGATTGCGTAAATAAGAGGAGTGTTTATTCAACTGTGTAAAGTTGTGATACCATGGCAAATTGAAGAGAATGGATGTATCTTTGCCTAATCCCAGTGTAACCTAGATTTATTCTGGAACAAAATGTCTCCCTAGCATTGTCAGCTCAAGGTAATATTTGTAAAGTCATGAGGTTCACACAGGCTTCATGATGGAGTTGCACAAGATAACTCTGATGGAGTCAGCTTTTTCTGAAGTGTAATGCATACATGTCAGAATAATTTAAACTAGATGAAAGGTAGATTTTTAAGAGCTCCAGCTTCCTTTAATGGTAAATGTTAACACTTAGCAGACTGATCATTAGTAAGATATAATTATATGTAATAATGGGTTTACATAAATACAGCAAATAAAATGCTGGGGAAACCCAGGGCAATGGCAAGCAAGAGTCACAGCGACGTAAGGCTGATGTCGACAAGCAGATACCGGTAAGCACAGTGCAGTGCATAGAAAAGATCTTGGGGCAGAAAGACATCCATTTTTAAGTAAGCGTGAAACTTGCCTGATTTTAAGAGATTCCCTGCAAAAATCACTGCTTTTTTTTTCCTCTACCTAAATACATGGGGGTTTCCATATAACAGAGCATGTGGGAAGACAGTAGAGACAGTAGGCAAGGTTTTGACAGCAACTCTTCACAAGAAGGGCCACGTGAAAATAAAAAGCCACTTCTTCAAGGAGAAATCACATGAAAATAGGAAACTCAGATGGTCAGAAAAGGTTCTGAGTTCCAGACATACCTTGCAACACGCGTCAGATCGCGAGGGCACAGGGCAACCACCAGAGTGATTGAAGGAGTGGCTTTGCCACGATCTCTCAGGGTGTGTTGAGATGGCATCATGTGATTCCAACGCACTTCTCAGGTGCCCGAGCATATTTAGCCTGGCCATTCTACGCTAATCACCTGCTTTACTATAGGCCCTCAGCCCAAACTGAGGCAGCTTCAGCCTACACCTCTCTTGAGAGCAGGCAAGAGTCTTTTACGATAATATTGACGTGCATGATGCCTAACTCAGCAAACTGTTCTAGAGAGCAGTCAGCAAATACTCTGGAGACCGCATTTGGAAAAGAAAAATGCCCTTTGTGTTACTATTCAGAACTCAGCCTCTGCTTTGGCAAGGCAAGGAAAACAAGGGAAACAAAGTCAGAAAGCAAGCAAGCAGGAAAGAAGACAAGAAAGAAAAAAGAAAACAAAAAATAATAGAAAGAAAAGAAAAAAAAATCCTTCAGGTGGAGAAAAAGAAGCGTTCTAGCCCCTTTCTGGCTCCAGCGTTAATAACTTCATAGTCCATATATAGAGGAGTTTCAGAAGCTTATTGCTATTTCTGTGAGCCAGTGGCCTCCAGTTTTGACCGTGCCCCTCTGAAAAGGGTGTGGAATGCTCTTTTGGAGACTCCCGAAAATGTCCCACTTTCAGGCTCATTATCGCCGTACCTCAGGGCTGCATCCTTTTCAGCTCCCAGGACCTTGTGCAGTTGTCCCACACACCTCAGAGATACTGCACCTTGAAACCAAATCCTGGACGATTTGCACCCAGAGATATCCCTGACAAAATTAGATGTGGAGCAGCACCAGGGTGAATGGGCTGGGCAAGAACAAATTGAGTGAGAGAAGGGGGTCAGAGGCAGGACAACTACCCAGCGTGGGATCGGAAAGGAGACTGTCAGGCACAGAGCCAGCTCTGGGTGAACTTATTTTATTACTTACGCACCTCTTACGCATGCAGCTGCTGACCTGAAGAAGGGTTTTTGGTTTGATGGTTTTTATTTATCCTGTGGAAATATCATTTATTCAATTCCTCCTGTGGGCGATGTTGTACTAAATTCTCTCAGCCTGATGGTTTGGGGAGAGTAGGGGCATCTCTAGATGCATGTAAAGCTCTACACAGCCTTCCCACCCCTTCTTCACTGGGACAGTCATGTTGGTAGTAGTAGACTGGCTGGTTATAACGTACCACCTGATTTCTCCCAACTAAGTATGTTAGTCCTACGACGTAGTATGTGTGGTTTTGTTAGCTTACTCTAGCCCAGAATTTCTCTCTTGCCTAGAGCCCTTGTCTGTGAACTTCCACTTCTTTACTTCCAATCAAAACGTCATCTCAATGAATGTTTGCACTCCCTATACAGGGAAAATTATGTCTTGGTTTCTGATAAAACATTTCAGTATGCAAACAGTGTCCCCAAAGCATAAATATGTGTTCTTTCTTTCCAACTCTGTCTACTGGAATATCCACCTAGAAAAATACCTGTTATCACACAAATAAACCCATTTCCCTTTGTCGGTAATAGAAAATGTTCCCATCTGACATGCCTGTACACCAGGAGAGGATTTTAGCTTTCATTTCTGCCCTTTAGGTTCTTTTATTTCCTCTTCTAGCTTTGGGGCAGAAAGCAGCTCTACGGTAAACTCCGTGACACCTGTATCCTGTGGACTGCTTCTCCACCCCATGAAACATGCCTTTAGGCATGCCCTGAAGGATTTTAGTCCTACCTTCTCACAACAAAACGCCTTCTTCGGGAAACTAAGAGCTTGGCATACTTCTAACCTGGCTTTCACACTACTGTTTGTTAGGATAAAGTGTTGCAATTTACAGGTTATTGTTTTTGCTAAACTTGAAATGAAAATATATCCTGCAATAAAGATAAACACTTACTTTTCACCACCATGCCTCCTGTTTTAATGCCAGTCTTTCCAGCAACATCACAGCTCACACACTAGCGTGTACTGTAAAGTTAATAGCCCTGGTGTCCTCTGCTACAGTGAAGTCCAGGAGAAATGCCTGGGGCTGGTCTCCTCCGAGATGAAGTTCACACGCTTTCCTGCCCCTTTAGAGATATTTTGCCTTCTCTCTCGGGTCCAGGCTCTCAAGTCACCATCTGGTCAGTGTAAAAGTCATTGTGGGCTCAGATTTTATTTGGCTGGCAAATTCAAAACAGCCTTGTTGGATTAATTCTGGGTCTCATTAGTCTCTGTCAACGTTTTATTTTGAATTCAGGGTGGCTCAGTCTTTCACAAAGAGATTCACCAAAGTTTCCCCCCAAACAACTCTTCACCATCGAATCAAAGTCACAATGTGTTCTAGAATTAAACTTTCCTTTGGCAGTTGAATACTAAAACCTCTTTTTCACCGAGTTCCAGTTTTGGGGTTTGAATTCTATACACTTCAAATTTTTGTAGGGCAATTTCATGCCTACTGACCGCCCTCCACTCTAACTGAGAACAGTTAAATGTAACAATGATCCAGGCTTGATCTTCTGAGAAAAGAAGCTTTGGTTCCGATTGACTCCTTTTCCTTTGACCCTTTGCTTGCAGCTAGAAAGTTAAGTATCATCTAAACCTCTGTAGTTATCTTCCATGTCTCCAGAGAGTTTCCATTTCAGTGACAAAACACTCCGTTTTGCCATTAGGATTATTTCTCCCAGTATGCTCGTCGTCCTTGTAGCATTTGATGTCCAGCCATCTCTGCCTCTTCCTCTGACCCGGTTCAGATTGCTTCCTCACTAAAGGTGATGCATTTCTGCAGAGCTTCTCCCCTGACTCCCTGTGCACGGGACCGCCAAGCCCTTGAAAGGTACAGCTCCGAACCCAGTAACAATCGCTGAACCCTGACGTCTGTGGCTTTGAAGTTTTCTCATGAATGTTCTCTAATCCCACACCAGTTCGTGCCAGGAGAGAATCTAGAGAGCGAGGGTTAGCATCTGCAATATCATGTTGTTTGGTTATTGCATTTGGGACTGAACTTTTTTTTAACACCCGAATTGTTGCAGGGTAAAAGAAGCAGCCTTTGGGTGGCAGCCGTAGGGAGTAATTACGAGGCTGGATGTCAGTGAGATAAAAATAGTCTTAGACAACCTTTGCAAATCCAGACAGAAGTCGATTTAAGTGAACAAACAGGTTAAATATCATAATGCTGCACAGGCCATGAGCAGCAGCATTGCTGATTTATCACAACAGAAACGGGGAAGAAGAGGCCTCAGGAGTCAGCTGATCCAACACTGCTTCGGGCAATGCATTTGGAGCCCAAGTCACCTGATGTCCCATTCCTGAATGGTGGAATTTTACTGCGGTTTTTTACATTGTCAAACTTGAGCCCTGACAGAGAACAGCACGCGAAAGAACCCTCCCAAACCCAGCTCCGAAGGGCAGGCTGATTTCAGCCTATGGCCATATCCCCAACAGTCAGCGATGTTCATGTAACTCACTCCTTTCCTTCTAGTCTCTCTGATGTTTTCCAAGGTGCTCATAACGCTTGGATCCTTTTTGGAACCACAGGGTGTTTACTGTACCAACCACGGGAATATATTTCGTTATGAATTTCCCTGTCCATTTATAGAAAATACGTACACTGTCTGTTCTTGTAGCCTTAACAGGCTTCCTTAATAAATTAAAAAATAAATGTAGAAAAACAAAGCATTATCCTTCAACGACTTAATAAGATTTTGCATCATCATCACCAGTATTATTATTATTATTAAAGTATCCCAGCAACAGAATAATAAAATTACACTGATGTGAGCAATTCACACACCTTTGATTGAGGATGTGTCAGCACTTTCCCGCATGAATCCTTCTTTTTGGTGGAATGAGAAGGAGTGGGAAAGAGATAAAAATCACCTGCCGTAATTCTTTGTGGGCTGCTCCCTGGCAGATGATGGCTTGACACAGAAGCCGCTTCTTTATTAATCCAGCTTTACGGAATAAATTAGCCTGAAACATTTATGATCCTGATTTTTAGGACTATGTTTGCATTTAATTTGCAAGCCCCCCGATGCATCAGTTAGTTTGCTAGTTGCTTGTCTTCTGCGCGTTTCCTGATGTCATGGGTAAAGTTGCGGAAACCAGCATGCCTCTGAAGAGGCATGACCTCTAAACAGGTGTGACCAGGGTTCACACACAGCCTCGTTCACACAGGCATCCAAACCCAGGACAGAATAAAGCCTTCAGAGCAGAGGCTGCCAGGTTAAACCACTGGTGCTCTAATGCAAGAATAACAAAAACCTTTACAGGTAGAAGCTAAAGTCTGGGGTGGGACCTGAGTTACGCCATCCATCTTCAGGTGCCCGACTTATCTCCTCTGATGTCTAAGGAGTAGGTAGGTGGCCCTAGTTGAATAGCTCAGACACCTAGACTTTCCTAATACAAGCAAGAATGAGATCAGACACTTCCTGAGGGCAATTCAGGGTTTCTCAGTGCTAAGCCAGGAATTTTCTTGAGCTCTAGGGTAGGAAAGACATGCTTAATGGATGAGAGAAGGGCTGTGGATGTTGTCTACCTTTAGGAAGGCTTTTGACACTGTTTCCCACAGCATTCTCCTGCTGTTGGCTTGGATAAGTGTACTCTTTGCTGGATAAAAAACTGGCTGGATGGCCAGGCCCAAAGAGTGGTGGGGACTGGAGCTAAAACCAGTCGGTGGCCGGTCACAGGTGGTGTTCCCCAGGGCTCAGCATTGGGGCCTGTTCTCTTTAATGTCTTTATCAACATTCTGGGTGAGGGGATTGAGCGCACCCTCAGTGAGTTTGTGGATGACACCAAGTTAGTCAGAAGCGTCAATCTGCTTGCAGGTAGGGTGGCTCAGCATAGGGATGTGGACAGGCTGCATCAAGGGGTGACCTTATCACTCTCTACAACTACCTGATAGGAGGTTGTAGCGAGTTGGGGGTCAGACTGTTCCCCCAAGAAACAAGTGACAAGACAAGAGGAAATGGCCTCAAATTGTACCAGGGGAAGTTTAGGCTGGATATTAGAGAAAACATCTTTCCAGAAAGGGTTGTGAAGCACTGGAACAGGCTGCTCAGGAAAGTGGTCGAGTCCCCATCTCTGGAAGTATTTATAAGTATAGATGTGGTGTTGAGGGACATGGTTTAGTGGTTACCTGGCACTGCAGGGTTGACAGTTGGACTTGATGATCTTAAAGGTCTCTTCCAACTAAAATGATTCTGTGATTCTGTGAAATGGTTCCAGTGAGGAGAGGAGAAGACAGAAAAAAGTTCATCCTTCCGTGATCTTAACCCAGGACACACAGTGAAAGTTCTTGAGCATCGATGGCTCTTCTGAGAGCAGTGCCCTTGAAAACAAAACCAAAACTAAAACAGCTTGAAGAGAAGTCTCCACTCACTTTTTACACAGCAGCCTAACGGTTAAACTACATTCCTGGGAATGGAGGGTCCCAGGCCCTCCTCAGCCTGAGGGGCTTCAAGCCTTTGTCTGCCTTCTCTCCAAGGCATGCTCTAACCACCAGTCTTCAAAGCAAGCCACGTGCTCACTTCTTGAACATCTCTGGTCCACATTGGCCCAGTTACCACATCCAAAGTGATAACATGAAGAGGTAAGCGAGAAAGTGTGTGACACTGCAGTCATGTGGGTGAAGTGTGGTACTGGGGGAAGAAAATCCTGATTTGGGGTCATTGTGTTCTGGCTCAGCTATATATTTTCTAGTAGATAGTCTGTCAATAGTAGATAGCCTGCCAATAAAACAATCTGGGCTGTGAGTCAGAACTAGTCTTGTTGATTGACAAACCCAGTTTACTGCTCCAGGAGTAAGACACCTTGCCGGACAAGTAAGGGTACCAGTGGCTAGTCAGCGTTTAGTACTTATATTAACTCCTAGTGGTAACAGACAAAAAGCCTATGTCTATGCCAGTAAATTAGACAGTCCCATGGAACATTGCAGGACACCAGAAGTCCATCATCTCTACTGTTTAATTACGGAGTGGCTTGTAGCACATGTCAGTCCTGTGAGAAGAAACGCATTCCTAACCAAATCCTCGGGAGTTTTCACAGCCCACAGCCCACTGCCCACTCCCAAAAGGCAGCCTGGATGCAGCCACTCGCTCTTTTAGAGAGCAAAGAGTTTAATCACAGGGGATCCATGCCCAAGAAGGGCCGTGGGCACGGTTTTAGTGCTAGAGGTGTTTCCAGTAGGAGTTTCAGTCAGCAAGGTGGTGTACAAACGGTTAAGAGATTGTCTCTGAAGTGCAAGAGACTGTGCTGGACAGTCCAGCTCAGCTGTTTTCTGGTACTTCCTAACTTACAGATGGCTCTTCAAAATAAATTCCATGTGGTGAATTTCAGTAAGTCTTGTGCCTGTAAAACAGTCGTGCGGTGGTGAGAGGTGATGAAAAAGAGACCAATGCAATGTGTCAGTTCAAAAGGAAAAAGGTGAAAATTCCAGCGATTGCCTCAGAAGAACACAATTCCAGAGGCTGCCCCACAGGCAATGCCGCCAGCGAGGCTGGACAGCTTAAAACCACAGTCTGAATTACTCCTCTGTGCTAAGCGGTGAGATTATTACACATGCAACAGAGCTTGTGGGCGACGCAGAGGAACCCTGGAAGTATTTTAAGCAGTGGTTTTCACAGATTGTGGCTGTGACAGGTACAGAGCTAATGAACAACACAGGGAAGAGACCTTGTTAACTCCTTCATAGATGCTTATCCAAGACCTTTTTGGCAGAGGGAAGTGTTTTCCCTAAGCCTCTACATAGATTTGAGATGAACAAAGTTCTTAGAGGCAACAACAACATTATTGTTTTATTTTTGACTTTCGTATAGGAAGGGAAACATTGACACGTATTCAAAGTCCAGGAGTGGAGTCTTAGTAACAGCAGCCGGTAATTTCAAAGTCAGTGGGGTACCTACACTCCTAATTTGGCAGGTAAATACACGTCCTCAATTTCAAGAGGGCTCACACTGACCTGCAGTGGCAAACTCTGATTTATAGAGCAGATGACTTAGTCCACCATGACTTCCTTGAGGACTCTGGAGATCATAAGGAATCCCAGAGCTCAGAGACTCTGGGGAGAAACACTCTGCTTACAAGTGATAAAGCACTATGCAGCTCTTCTTAAGGGGAGTCATGGAGGCATTGGAGATAAATAATTGAATGTACAAGTAGAAGCAGGGAGGAGAAGAAGGAGCACGGGGCTTTGGAGCTGGCAAGGGAGGCATCGTGAGCTGTGAAGGGACTGCAAAACTCTTAAGAGCCACAGTGTTGGATTACCTGACCGAGCCATCAGAGATGTCTTACTTAAACACGGTGTCTCGTATGAAGCCTGCTACATGTTCTATTTCCACAGAGAGCGTAGTATGGAACTGTGGTGTTCCTCCAAACAGTGTCTAACGTAAAGCACAAAGCACACAACAGTACAGGTATTTTTCCCATTGGCTTGTAATTTTAGTCTCAGTCTAGTGACTAACAGGTCAACCCCTCACTTCAACATCCATTAATATCTTTCACAATAGTGTTTTCATCTGAAAAAGCAACAGTTTCCAGCAACAGACATCGGTCTGCTCTATTTAATCAGCAGCCAGCATGGAAAGAGTTCATGGGTTTGGAGGTGCCTTTCTGAGCGTGGCAGAGCAAGGGCAGGACGCCTCCCTGAACGAGGAAGATGAATGTCCTGAAGCATATGCTAGATTCACTTCCCATGCCGGGAAGATGCAATCTTCACTCAAAGAGGAAAAGGGTTTTGTTTCCTTTGTTAGTGTTCCAAGTGACATAGTACCATCTACCTGAGTGCAGACGGTAATTGCGACTGATACGTATCCAGGTAAGGAACGTTCTACAACAGGATTTGACAGCACGTCGGGAATGCAGGCGTTGCGTTAAGAGCTGGGTGGCTACCAACAACGCGTGCAGTAACTCAGGGCCAGGGTTCCTGTCTGGCCGTTTGGCCTTCCGGATAACTGTGTTACAGAACAGTTAGTTGCACCCAGAACTGTGCAGGCTGGGGACTTTTTAATTCAAAAGCTGAACTTAAATGATTTGCACAGTTGTCTCATATTAGCCCCAAACATATTTGCCTTTGTAATTGCTTAATGAAATCAAATAACTATCACTGGGAGGAGGGGTGTTGTACAACTAAGATGTCTTGTTCTACCTGAAATAAAATATTTTACTTCATTTTACTAATATTTTACTTACATCTTATTTCATGTTCTTAGTTTTCTTTTTTAATTTTCTAATTTTGATTTCTTTTAAACTGAAAAATTCAAAGGTTTCAATTTGCTCTAAATCTCTTTGTTTTCTTGTTCAGCAAAAACTAATCCACAGGTTTAATTTTAATTTGAAAATAATTTCTGTAACTCTACAGCAAGCAATATTTTTTCAAGACAGTTCCAGAAGCCATCCCATGCAGACCTGTGCATGGCTCTGAGGGCTCCGGAGACAGCACAACCTCACAGGCTGTGAGATAACTGGGGGTGGGAAGAGGTTAGGGTGGCTGGTAGCTCCCCACCGCTGCTCAGACCATGAAGAAACAATCCCCAGGTATCACCATGGCGTGCTGCAGCCATCAGGCTTGCTCTCCCCACAGCGAGGGCAGCTGGCCAGACTCATTCCCGTAGTGGTGTTGGGGCAAATTCCCCTTTTTGAGGAAAGAGCATGATGATACTCGTTTCTTCCCTCCTGGCAGTCACTGTTATAAACGCCGACATTTTGCAATGAGTTCTGAATTATCTTCTAAAATTATACATGGCATCTCTCATCTGGCACCGATGGCAGCGTGGCATATGTTTACCACGGGAACCTGAAGAACACTCTGAACTTCTACAGGGGGAAAAGCAGCTTATTCCACTTTCAATGTCAAACCTGAAGCAGTGCGAGTTCTGCAGGTGGCAGCCAGATGAAACAACAGCTGATCCATTTCCTGCAGGCTTGGATGCAGCTCCCCAGGTTTCACAGGGACTTGATCACCTGGGGCAACCCAACAAGGATCCAAATCTCCCAAGGCTTTCTTTCACAGTCCATCACCCAGCCCACCCACTGCCCAAAAATCCCTGGGGAGTGAGGACGTAAGCCCAAACCTTCCTGTGCTTCTTCCTCCTGCCACTCCTCCCAAAACAGCAGGGAAATATTGTTAAAAATCTCGAATACGGATCAATGCTCAGCTACAGCATTTTCACCCCAGTTGTCACAAGCCCAAAGCAGGCTACAAAGAGGATTTCAGTAGTCTCCACATAGAAAGAGCATCCTTTGAAATAAAAACATAAAAACCCTAGGCAGTAATTTTGGTATTTTACAGCCATTTCAGTCATCTGCTCTGCATTAATTTTTTCTGTCAACTAGCTGGAAGTAGATAGTCCTGACAGACAGTGATGCTTCCCGAGACAAACTGGTCCCTCGAGTATTTTGTGTGTTGGTCTACGATTCTGTCTGACTTCTGGTACATTCAAAAGACATAAATGAATGAGGAATAAAGCTGTTTGGGCATTAGCTTTTAACCTGTTTCCTTGAAGCAATAGACTTTTTTGAAGGGCAGGGATGGGATGCTTTGTTCCGTGTTTATGCAGCACCTATTTCAGTGGTTCTACAGATGTGAGACGGCTCCTCTCACTGATGGCTTCATTTACTATTTGAGCTTGTTAAAGTCATCATCTTACAGTGAATTTAACATATCTTGTTGCAGACTACACTGCTCTATTATCATTTACTACTCCATCCATGCAGTAATAGTATATCATCTTATTTAAATAGCGCTCTCTCAACCAAAGGGTGCCAACATTTTAATGCAAAACTAGGGGATTAACCACATGAGGGAGGAAACAAAGTTTAAGGCACCAAAAGATCATTATGGATAATTTTAGGACTGCCAGGAGTGAAGAACACCGTAATATTAGCAGGTGGAGACATTCACGCTTTCATGTCATGCAGTCACTCATGAAGAAATAAAGAGTATTTACCTAAATATAGTAAATAATCTGAGTAGGTTCCCAATCCTGCAAGATGACAAACACCTCCAGCTCCTCACAAGCTGCACGTGTTCCTGTTCCTCACCAGAACTAGACATGTTACATTCAAAATCATGAATAAAATGGAAGAAAATAATGTAAAAAATTCTTGAGTCCGTGCTTTGAAAAACTTGTAAATTTTAGATTTTAAGGATACGGGAGTCTATCTGCAATCACCTATCAGATCCCACGTGTACTGCAGGTCTTCTCTGGACTAATTCTTGATTGGGGTCCAGTCGTGGAAGCAGAGCTGCTCACGATTCTTTTAAATCTGCTTTACTATTATTTGCAACTCACTTAGAAGATCCCAGGAGTCTTCCCCTAGGTAGAAGAAGCTCAGACCTACTGCTAGATCAGCTTTTCTGCAATGTTTTTGAAGCAGCCCCCGTACCTGCAGCAGTCCTCCAAACACCGGCTGAAAATCAATAAGCTGGATCATATCTCCTGTTTTAATTAAAAGCTTCTTAACAATGGCCAATCCAGAATGATCTTTGGAAGTTGTTCTCATGTTGAACTACCACCACTGTTAAAAATGTGTCCATCATTTTCAGTCCAAATTTGGCTAGTGTCAACATTTAGGGTTCAAATCCCATTAAACCTCTGCCTGCTGGATCGAAAAGTCCTCTTTTGAAATAACTGCTCACCATGTCAGTCACCACAGTACGTATGTGACCCAATCATGCTGTAACCTTCCATGTGTAAACAGACCAAGTGTGCAAGATGTAAAATGTGCTCAATACGCACTGATCACCCGTTGCTAAAGAGCTTTTAAAAAAACCTGAACACCAATCCATCAATACCTTCACCGAGTGCTGTGCTCCACTGCTTGGTCCTTTGCCAAGAATGTGTTCACATACCTGCTCCCATATGAGCGATAACTCCTGTGATGGGAGTGTTTGAAATGTCCTGACAGGAAAGCTTGAAGCTCGGCCAAAGGAAGCTTTCACTTCCAAAAGGCTGGGATTTGCAAGCTCCTGTGGTGGATTTAGTCACACATGGTGAGTCGTTCAGACTTGTCACCCATCAGATAATGAAAGCAAAGGAGGAGTTCCAATCAGTGCCGGGGCCAACCACCAACGTTTGGCGTAGCTGAACTCCCTCCAGATTTGTGATGGGATTGGAGGCCGGGGTAGGTCCACAGCAAGGGTGTCGATCGGAAGCCCGTTTCTAAGTTGGATCTCATTTTTTGAAGCTACCAGGAAATGCAAATAGGCACGACGCAAAGAAACGTGATTTGTGTTACAGTCAACATTTGCATAACCCAGTTACGCATGTCTGTGTGTATGGGTGTATCGCGAGCACCTCTCATGGTCTGTAATTACGCCTTGGAAACTACACACCAAGGGATTTCCAAAGAGCCTGACCTGGCAGAAAACGCAATCCCAGGAAATCTGCAGCAGTTTGCTGAGACGATCCCAGCATACACTGGGGCTGCATGGCTAAGACCTGGGTCGGTCAGGTAAATCAGACAGGACGCTGCTTTTTTCCCTAATTAAACATGTGTGCCAATACCTCTTGGCACAAGTACAAATTTTAAATTTGGTTTCCTCGGATGTGCCCATACGCCACTTTTCAAAAATGTCTCTGCCAGTAAAAATCAGCGTCTAAAATATTCCTGGAAAGTAAACATAGAGTAGCACAGTCCTTAACCAATAGGGAATTGATTAAAAAACTGGACCTGGCAATACCCACTTTTGCACAAAATGCTGAGATGCTCTCACAAATAACTCAAAATTTTATTTGGTCTCTCAAAGTTTTCTCAGCTTTTCAATGCGAGAAGAAAAGCTTCTCCTCTGTTTATATGTGTCGATATTATTTCTTAAAAGTACGCTAACAGCCATTCGGTGAGGCTGTAGTAAAGCATTCTGCCGCGGAGGTGGCTGCTCTGTCAATGCCTGTCACCACTGGCTTCAGTTCTGCCTCGGCACAAGTCCTCGGGCCGTACAAGAACTTAAAAATGCACAGAATCAGTCACTTCCTGCGGATCTTGAACCAGGACCTCGGTTAGCATAGGGAAGGCAATACCACCCTTGAACTGGTGACGTCTGATTTATCACTTCAGCCTCGAGCTTTGATGCAGATCCGTTCCCGGTCCCGTTCTGCACCCTGAGTTACCTCCACACGGCTCTCTTCCCCTCGTGCTTTCCAGGTTTTACTTCCATCAGAACATATTGTGATTTCTCAAGCCTTCTTCAGTTTTTTATTTGAGTTCATTGGGTTTTTTTCCTTGATCCTTTATTCATGATATTTCATCCCAGATACAAGCGAATTTGCTGTAACGCAGTAGATAGACATTTTATGGATTCCTCGATTCTAAAAATCAGTGGCTATTTTGAATGACAGTTTTTACCCTGGAAATGACAAGACATTAAGATATCTCTAGGGTAGGTAAACCAAGCAAGGAGCTCATTCTGCTTTTGGAGGTGCAGCAATGTTGCAACAAATGTTTGTCAGTGTGGGAATGTGGAGAAAGAGAAGACACACACAGAGGCACACAAACCCCGTCCCACGATGAGTGATGTGCATGACGTAGGTGGGACAGCTCAGCTCTCTGAAGGATGGGGTGCTCGGCGGGGGGCTGGAGACCAGCGATTTGATCCAGGGCAGCAGCTGTCTTCATTATCTGTGGGTTCCTCCTTACTGCAACTGGCTCTGAGGCAGCCGCGGCTTCTGCGTGACAAAATGATTGATGAGAGAAGACGGCATCTCCCTTTCCCCCATACAAATGGGTTTATGCAATTTGCAGCGTGCCATCAGCTAATGAGGAGAGGACAACCCCTTTGAACCATCCCATGAAAAGATTGTGGCTGACTTCATAATATCTGCGTTCTGAGGAGAAAAAAACTAATGTAATCATTATCGGTGCGCTGCCCTTGTCTTGGAAACGTCACATTTCTGTTTGCCAGAAATTGTCTCTGCTTCTTCTTTTCCAGGACAGACAGGCTACAAAACATTTTTTCAACGCTCTACACATTACAGACAGACAGATTTTTCCAGACTCTCCTCACAAGCACTGCCGAGACTCCCTTTTTTGCCGTTTAATTCTGCCACCTGTACCAGGATTCTTTGCTTTTTGTTCTGCCCCAGCTTTTCAGTGTGGTCAAACTTCTGTATGAGTCTGCAAAGTCCTCCTGTCTGGTGAAGACTGAGATACTTACGCTATTTTTACGTTTAAACTCGTTCAATTTGCACAGAATAGTGATTGTGGAAATAAGCATCCCTTTGTTTAATGAGTCGATGTTAGGCCTTAATATATTGAGATGCTCTGTTCACCAAGACAATGAACCAGAAGTGCATCTTCACAGAGTACCTTGACTTCTTTAGGGACAGGGGGCTCTGGAAGGTTGAGACACTGAACGGCGGCCGTTACAGAATGAACTGCACCTTTCCAGAATTGGCCTTGGCGAAGTTGGAGGCATTTCTACATTTTCAATTGTCACCTTTGTTATACATCTAAGACATCTAGCGCTGAATGCCGGTTCCTCCCCATGACAGCCACACAAGAAGAGTTAAACATGCCAGAAAATACACAGAAATACATACACAAACACACAGGGAAAAAAAAAAGGAGTAGCAGTTGTTTACGCTGCTAACGTAGTCTCTTACTTCATGATACGACAAGGTGACACGCGGCTTCACCACCGTGTTTCTCTCATTGTGGAGTTAATTGTTTTTACTGTGGGTCTTGTGTACCAACAACGTCTTTAGCTGATTACCCTGTAAACCAAACGGCATCTGTTGTCTTTATTGCAAATCTGGTTTTTTTTTTTATACTAGACGCCTCTTCTGCAAGCTCAGTTAAGCTGCAGCATGAGGAGGAATTCCCAGAGTGGAGCGCACAGCACCAGATGAAAACACTCAGAAGTCTTTGGCTTGTCTGGTACATTCGGCACACAGCCAGAAGCAGAAGGAGCCATTTGCAAAGAAGGTAGCCCATTGCCTGGAAAGGTTTGTTAGCACATTTCAAGTCAGCATGAAGCTCTGATTCACCTTCATTAGCTCGTGCCCAGAGGGGAACTCAGCATTGCTGAGCTGCAGTGGTGTTATCCATGTAGGGATATAAGTCTACATTGCACAAAGGTGTGACCTGCTAGACTAGAAACCACAGGCTATGACAGGCCAAACTCTCAGGTTGTATCTCATTTTAATCAAAAGTATGATGGAAGTGCATGCAGACACATCCAGCTGAGCTTTCAACACTCTTATCTGCCTTCAGAATAAGATCCAGCCCAAGCTCTGTGAGATTCAGATAGACCTCTCCTCCAAAGTCTCAAAAGCAAGACTTCTCCTGTAAAGCTTACAGTGGGAGGTGCAATATCATTTTCCTGGAAAGGCTCCAGCCAAAATTTGCAGACTCAAAAGATGAAAGATCACAGATAGGCTCATGGATGCAAATATGAACCTCTCAAAAATGTGATGCTGCTCCTAATAAGTTCAAACTCACCTCTAGTTCAGATGAAAGCTTCACCTTAGGGTTTTTATCCAAATTAAGTTCCAGTGACAGTTATTCAACGTCATAAGAGTTTTGCATTTACCTTTTACATTAAAAAATGAGCAAATATCCTTTTTGCATATACCTTTTATGTTAGAAAGGATCTTCAAGATAACCCTGCTGATCAGTGCAGCACCGGTTCAAGGCCCAGCTGAAAGCCTACATACAAACACAGAAGAGCTGTAGCCTTTCCAAAATAAATGTCAGCGTAAACAGACAAGGCAAATATAATTGTGGGAGTAGAGAGTTTGCAAAGATGTGGCCTGCAGGGCCATATTGGACAAGTCAGGAACAGAAGCAGTTCGGACTCAAGAACAAAATCTATTGAAGTCAAAGAGTTTCAACAAGGAGCTCAATAAAGTCAAGATTTCAGCCCAGATGGATCTAAAAAAGACGGAGTGTCGAGCATTAACACCACTCTTTCAAAGTGGAGTGTAATGGTTTTAGAACTTAGTTGTTCTTCATGCCTGAGTAGCCAAAGGCAAAACAGAGGATACGTGAGCGCGTGGCACTAAAAGAGACAGTAAGTCCATTGGTGTATACCAATGGGTGCAAGTCAATGTATTTCTCTTGATTTCTACTTCGTTACCCACAGCTAGACCTTCTAAGATTCTCAGTCCATAACACCAGCAACTCAGTGTTCAGTATTACCAGCTTAAAATAACTACTTCATCTCCAAGAGCATTTGACAGCCTTTTGTCTCGCTATTTTTATTTGAAGTTTCAGGATTGATTTCAGTTTTATTTTCAAGCTCCTGTCTCTCTCCATGAGGGTAGAAACCATCGAAAAACCTGAATCAGTATTTAGAAATGTGAGATTCTTACCTCCTGCAAAATTGCAGCATCCCGACCACAAAGAGACTGTTGAAGTCTCACAAAGTGGAGAAGTGGCAACTGCATTGGTGAGGCAGAGGAGCACAGGAAAGCAGTAACAGTAGTGGAGGCTTCTGCATTGAGTCGAAATAGTGCAGGAAGATCACAGGCTTGGTTTTGGCACAAGGAGCTATTCAGAAGCTCTCACCATGAAGAATGATGTCCTAAGGATGAATTAGCTGTCCATGTGAGCAGCTAAATCCTTCTGCCCAAATGCCTTCTCTGATCCTCATTCTTTGTTGATATGCTTGAATAGGTTCGAGTTTTCCAAGAAAACCGGAAAACACTTCACATACAATTTTCACGTTTGGGCTTCTCTTGTTTTCTCAAGGAAACAAGGCTTACGTGAACTTTTTGAACGCACTTTGTCCAGCTTCATCCAAATCTGATAGCATGGTAGAGCTCTTAATAGAAACAACTTTTTACGAGAGGGCTCTATAAAACATGTATTGAGGTTGTCTATAGCCTGGAAAGCCACTTTTTCAGCCCACTAGCATCTGAGGGACACGGCACACACTGCAGTTTGTTCCTTAAGGAAGAGGAGTTGACTACTCAGTCACTCATGGAGGTCTGGACCATCTGCAACATCTGTTGTCTCTTCCAGGTCAAACTAAAAGAAGTATCACGGCTCAATCAAAAGGGTCCGTTACTGGTCTGCTGCTCATCGAACTGTTTACCTGTTATCCTGGGTGTTAGGCTTCATGCTTCATTTTAATGGTAGAGCATGTTCTTTCCCAACAATGCATCATATTTCTCCTTTGTAACTTCTGCCTTTGAGCTACCAGCTTCAATGTGTTACAGTCAGCAGAACGCTGAAATGTCCAGCTGTGGGGGATGCAACTTTTCCCATAACTCTTTGAGTTCATTTGCAGAATGAAAAACAAGCATCTCCATGAGCCTTCTGAGACCCAAGATACATAGACAATTAAAAAAATTCATCACATGGTAACAGAAATGGAGTATTTCTGTATTCAGAGATCTCTGTATTCTTCAGTGCATCAATTTCACCCAGGATCAGGTGCCCCAGGCCATGTGGTTGCTGTGTAAAAAGCAATTCCACACCTTATGAAAGCATGTAACCCTGTATGACAAATGGGAAATTATTACACAATAATTATATGCCCTTGCAAGACCTGATTGCTGGTACCTATCTTTCCAAAATATATCTTCTAAGATTGCTCTCAGGTGGCTCACACTCTAACAGTCTCTCAACTTGTGCTCTCCCTTTAAAACCTGCACTGTGATGACTTTCACCGGCCCTCCTCCACAGACTCTCTTTGAAGGATCTCAAAGCACCTGCAGAAGAGCCTAGTGCCTGCAAGTTGACTATGAACAGGGTGCAAAGATGGCCACAGCTGAGGCTTCAGAGATCTCGCTCCACACCTTCTCCTTCCTCTCTAGCGTTGAAATAATACTTCTGTTGGAGCTTTCTTAGCTAGGTCTGTCCTTCAGGACAGAGAAACCTCTTTTATCACCCTGCATTTCTGGTACCCCGAGCAATAGCATTCTAGACTCCATCGTAGGTAGTTCTTATTGTGCTGTGGGTGAGGAACAGCAACCACCTCACTGCCACGTGGAGCTGCACCTATTTAAGTCAAAGGGGCCCATCGTCACTAGCCAATTAAAACGGGCTGCTGCTAATCAGAGGCGATGAGGTTGTTGAGGGAGAAGTGCTGACGTGGAGAAAGACAGCGATTAAATATCATCAGCCATCTCTTACGATATCAGAACCTGCCCCCTGTCTGAGCCAGGTTAACTCCCACGTCCTCACTGAGGCACTGGAGGGTGTTTTCTGAAGGATTCAGCCATGGGGCTTTCATTCAAGACAACTCTTCCTCCTTGTGTGAGCGCTTCTCTTACCAGTCTGATGGATCTCTGCAAGACGTGCAGAAGCAACTGGCACAATTTCCCCATGCATAATCTATTTCAAAATACTTGGAAGTACTTTGAATTCTTACGAATTTCATGGGGGTTTTTTGTTGTTTGGGGATTTTTTTAATGAGCTGGGCTTAGTCTGATCTTCTAAAGGTCAAGGAAGAAGTGACATTTGGGGCATTTGCCACTATTACATCCTAGCCATTTTATTCGAGAGATCTTTTAAGAAACACGCACTGCAGCTTGGAGGATCCAGCTAGGGTCAGGGCCCCGTTGTGCTAGACACCATACGCACAGAGTAAAATACAGTCCCCGTCCTTTAAAAAGGGCAATGGAGGATCAAAGAGAAAAATCACGAGGGGGAAGATGTTCAGCGCAGTAAAGAGTAGAGGCCTGATCGAAACCAAACCCAGGTTTTGAACAAAACAGAGCTGTCTCAGTTCTCCCCTTGTCCCATGATGGGACGGCTTTTCTCGTACCAAGACCAACTTCACCCCACTGGTAGGCGGCAGAGCAGGGAACATCTGGGTTCCAGCAAAGTGCCAGCTGGCAGCACCGGGGACACTGTGTTTGCAGGAGGGTTTGTGGGCAGAACACGCTCTTTTTCAGATTGTTATTTCGGTAATGAACGTTGCTTAGCCATTTCATCTGTGCTTCTCACACTTGGTAGCTAACAACACATAACCCAGTTATTCCATACATCCGGATGTGAGGCTGTACATACACTATGTATGTAATGGAATAGGTGTTACATTTAACATTTAACAGTGATGACCCTCACATTTAACATGTGACCCTTAAGTTCCTATTTGCTTGTTCCCTGCATTATTCATCTGATGTTAAAAGAGCATGATGGTTGAGAGCAATAAAATCTCACCAAGGAGATCAAGTTAGCAGTAAATAAGAAGCCACGACAGGAGCTGAAGACAGTGATTAATTCTGGCAATGTAATGAAATGGCACTGAATTAAAGGAGCCTGTAAACACATTCTGAGATTTTTCCAGCCTCCCTGCCTTTCTAATTTGGCAGAACATTTTCTAAATGCTGAGGTATATCCTACCAGTGTTAGTGTCCTCTCAGCTGTTGTTATCAGAGATTTTTTTATTGTTACTCATCAGATATTGGCATCTAATAAATACTGTGAATGCGAATGGACAAATCCTCATTGAAATCAGGGAAGCTTTAATAAAGACAGAAGAGATCTGCTGATTTGCATCAGCTGATAATCAGAGACAATGAGTTCAAATGTGCTTCAAATCATCAAGGAACTGTGGCAGTCCCTTCCAAACAGTTCCCTGGTCCAGCTATATTCATGTCACGATGTGGCATGATGCTATTTTCCTCAGGCACAGCAAGTGGCTTTATAGAACATAAATGATTCTTCCACATCCCGCCTCCAAACACTGGATTGCATGAAAGATAAAAAGCATGTTAAGCTTAAAAAACCCCACATTTCTCCTGTATCGGGTAAAAGTCCACTCTTACGTGAGGTTAGGGTGTGTATGGACGCCAAAATTAAACCCAGAACAGCATAATTAATCTTTCACTGCACCCCAAGCTGTACCAGGCAGCACCATTTTATTTTTAACATTTTTAGACAAGCCAGAATTCCTATAAAAGATGCTACAAGCAGTGCTGGAATGTGAACTTCAGTACAACCTCTACCTCCATGCCCTGTCTTCAAGCTCTCTCCCAGCTCAGCCACGGTGCCTTTAAAACTCTCTGTCTCAGTAGGCAGAGATTGACTTATTACTCCTACAAATCGTACACATGGGTTAGCATATGTGAAAACATGCCCTTGCCACTATTAATTCATCTGCCCTCCACGTTCCGCTCCCGCTTCACCCACTCGCTTCTCAAATTAAAAGTGCTTTGGGGGAAGAGAAAATATTATCTCTCAGGGGCAGATTGATGAGGGAAGGAGCCAAAGGATGCTGCAGACCCACCCGAGACTGCCTGGGGGAGGGACTGTGTCTATTCTAGCCTTGTGGCTGAAATCCACTCCCACCCACTCCATCTAACCGGTCTGCCTTAACCGGCTGTATGGCCTATTCTAACGATGGAGGTCTGGCATCAGAATGTTAACACTTATAATTACTTTTTTTTTCTTTTCTTTTCTTTGGAAGAGTATTTAGTAGCCAGAAATAATTACAGTGATGGTTCTGAAAAATTAATAGTTCTAGCTACAGCCTACGCTGCCTCAGTGGATTTTTATGACACTTCCACAGCTAAGCCAAAGACTTGTGAGACTATTATGGCCCTTGACCAAGAAGACATATCTTGGACTTGTGTTTTCCGTTGTTACATACTGTTGAGAGTCGTCCCTTACAATAGCAAGGGGATACAAAGGCAGCAGTGGTAAAACAGAATCCATTTCATAGTTGTCACTGCTGGGAGGAAAACACATTTAAAGTCTCTGAAAGGTCTCTCACTTATTTTTAGTAGCTGGGATTCTTCAAGATCATGGGCATTTGGGTCTGCATCTTTCATCAGTGGAGCTAACCATCACACTGAGACCCTCACAAACAGCCATCAGGAGGACCGTGCCTTGCCATCCAGCCAAGGAAAATACTCACAGAGAGCGTTGAAACAGTCAGACCAGATCAGACCAGACACATCTTGTCAACAATGACCGGCACCACAGATGCTCCACAAATTCTGCTGTGCCCTGACAACATATTCTCCTTCTATACCTTGGGCTCCCCGCAAGCGTTTTGGTGCACCAAGGAAATCATTCAAAGTGTCTCTGGTAGAGCCAGCATGACACAGGACTGCTCTGAAATGTTTGCCACATCATACAAAACTCCAGTAACATTTCTTATCTCCTAATTCCGTACAAGCTTGAAATACAGACATGGTTTGCAAACAGTTAGAGTAAAATCCTCTCAGATTTTGAAAGCATTTCTACCTACTACCTAGCACTATCAATTCTGTTTGTACTGGAATTTCCATGTGTTTGGATTTTTCTTCACTTGAGTGAAATTTGGAGCTTTTGATTCAGGTTGGCACCATAAAAATGAGTATTTGAGTTAAATAAACCCCCCAAGGTGCAAATTCAGAATCAAGTTAACACAGCATAATAAGTTTCCAAGTGTCAGCTGAACCGCTGCAACTGCCCACATATTCAATCACAGCCTTGGGCAAAGGTGCAGCAACTTATTAAAACAGAAGCACTCGAACTGCCTAGTCTGAGCCCACAGTAAACCTTCAGAGGAAAACAACACTGTGAGACAAGAGTATCAGCACAAACTCCTGACTGATTAGTCAGTGGAGGAACACCGGGTTTTAACAGAGAAATCGCATCCCCTCCAGCCTTTTTTGCTATTATTATTTTTCCAAGAGGGTTATATTAGGGTGGATCGAAAAACGGGACACGGAACCACAAGCATGTTATTTTTACCATCAGCACTGGTATTACATTATAGTTGTCTACCTCTATACCTGCTACTGTGTACGCTGTACGTAAACAAGTGGGGAAAAAAGCCACAGTCCTTCCTCCAAACCACTCCAAGTTTAATGTGAAGAACAACAACCAGCCCCCATCTGCAGGTTTTCTGGCAAGCGCTGCAGAAAGCGGCAGCAGAACAAGGAAGGGCAAAACACGAAGCATTCACAAAGCTGCCAAAAGCCAGCGCCACCCTCCTCTCTGTGTTCGAGACCCTCCTGATGAGGGCAGAGCAGCTGCAAACAAACACCGCACAGAGGTGGATCTCTGGGAGGTTTGGAGGGGGATGTTTAGCTGCAGGCTGATGGGGAGGTGAGGGTGGGGAGACTGCATTACCACTTCTTGGATGTTCAGAACATCTGCTGGGACACTGGAGGCTATTGTGTCCTGCGGGACGCAGAGGAGAGAGGAAGGTGAAGGGGGGTCTGGGTCTGCTGCCGTTGGAGTTCGGGAAATAATTTAGAAATAAAGGGATTTAATTAATCATGCCTACTTCATCATTTTTTAGCACACTTTCTCCTTTTCTCTGACTTTCAATGAATTAGAGTGGCCACTATGAGCAGCTCCTGGGCCCAGAACCTGGAAGAACTGGTCCCTGAGCAAATGAGTCTCCTTCCCATAGAGTTTGCAACCAAAAGGGAGGTTTTAGTGATGTTCAGATTGAAATATAGAAAGATTGACGTGCCCAAGTGATTCAATGACTTGCCTCATAGAAACTCGGAAAAACTACAGGTCTGGCAGGAGTCTTCCTCAGTGCTGCTCTCCATAGACGCAGGCCTAGGGTTCCAGGCAATTCGGTGTCCACGTGGCCTCTTGCCTCAACAGTTCCTCAGCTACTCATATCTGTTTTTTCTTACTAACTGCAATAGATGGATAAATCCATCTAATCTGTCTATTGTATTTTTAATGCACCCATTACGGAAGGATTTATTCTAGGCGATACGGCTTGTCTATCTATGCGCTATTATCTGATCTAACATCCGGAGGCGAAAGTTTTATGAGTCTGAATATAGCCAATACTGAGCACATTGCGGTTTCACTCAACTTGCTCTTTTCCTCTGGAATATATTTGTGGTGACATTTCCCTTCTGATTATCATTGTCAAGGAAAGCCCTATTATTTGAACAACAGTTGTAAAAAAGACTGGGATATAATTATTGAAGGTCAACCCAGGACTACATGCAGGCGGTGAAAGGTGTCGTGGCTTTTGCATCATTCCTTGTGAACTAAGCTTCCTGTGCTGACCATGGGAACTCAGTCCCTGCATCCTTGCACACAAAGGAAGGGAAGGTAACGCCTCTACAGGTCAGAGACTTCTGATTTGGACAAGTTGTTGAGTCTTCAAGGGGATGTAGAGGGAAAGTCTTTTGTCTATCTAGCTGGTCCTGGGATATGACACAACTTGCATAGCCACAAGTAGTTGTTCATAAAACTTTCCAGTGTTGGCCTTGCACCCACTCACGTTGTCATTCTTTATCGTTCTTCATTATTCTGTATTTATTTATTTATTTATTATTCCGCATTCTTTATTATTCTGTAAATCCGGAGAGGCCTGTCTTCTCCTCACTAAACGCATAAACCACTTCCACTGCCCACTTTTGAGACCTACAGCAAAAACAAAGGATGTCATCTAGAGAGAGAAGATGGGATGGTATGTGAATTGTTCCTCCAACACAGAGGGTTAAGGTGTGGAAACACAGACTGAAGCTGGTAGTATATACACAGAGAGCTCTTGGGGGATCTCCGGGATATTGCCTGTGTGAGGACAGTTGTGTCAAGCTCTCTAATGCCTACGTGACAACTGGGACACCTTTACAGAATATTGCAGTATTAGCGAAATAAGCCCTCTGTCTCCTCCTCTTCCTCCTGCAACAAGAGAAGCCTGAGCTGGTGCCAATTTGTTCTTCAATTCGTAACAGAAACAAAGCAGATCTGAGGCTGGAATTTCTGGGAGTTGTGTGACTCAAATTGTGTGCCCACAAATCATTACATGATAGGACATTGGGGATCATGCTTAGACTAGTAGGGATTTCTTCTTACATACTCAATTGCTTTTTGGGGACTAGAAATGCTTTCATCAATGTGACCCCAATATTTAAAGAGTCTTAAAACTTATTACATTCCAATCTTAGATTTTTGCTTTGAGTGTCTTTCAGTTTATCCAAGATGGAAGTGCAAGGCACTTGCACCTTAAACCACTTATCATGGTATCCTTCAAACCAGTGCTCTCACCGCCGGCTTCTGAGAACTTTCTGCTTAGGCTTTTAGCACTGAGTCTAAGGTTCATATGCTTTTTTGTCAGATCCAAAATCATGGGAGGGAGGCTTCAATGTGATTGTTTTCCACAGAGTTTAAAAATTCTACAGAGTTCTTGACAAAGACCCTGCCAAAGAGCAGACTGTGCAGTCAGATTAAATGATATAAACGCCCCTCCTGGCTTTAAAATCTGTATTTGTCAAAAATGGTCAACTCTAAGTTAAATATCATGACAGAACTGTTCAGGTAAAGGCTAGAAGTGAGCTTGTAGGTCATCAAAGTAGACAGGGGTTTATATGAATTAACCCCAATTGCAAATCTGGCCCAGAAGGTGGCCAAATGCATGACCAGAGAGAGAACAACTCAGCGATCCATCACTCCTTCTAAGAGTGGATTTAACCCAAAAAGAAGTCATCTGGTGTGAATAGAGTGTAAAATAAGCAAGCCGTAGAATCATAGAATCATTTAGGTTGGAAAAGACCTTTAAGATTGTCAAGTCCAACCATTAACCCAGCATGGCCAAGTCCAACACTAAACCATGTCCCTAAGCGCCATATATGTATGTCATTTATACACCTCCAGGGATGGGGACTCCACCAGTTTCCTGGGCAGCCTGTTCCAGTGCTTGACATCCTTTCTGTAAAGAATTTTTTCCTAATATCCAATCTAAACCTCCCCTGGTGCAACCTGAGGCCATTTTGTCTCGTCCTATCCCTTGTTTCTTGGGAGAACAAACCAACTCCCACCTCCCTACAACCTCCTTTCAGGTAGTTGTAGGGTGCCATAAGGTCTCCCCTCAGCCTCCTTTTCTCCATCCAAAACAACTCCAGTTCCCTCAGCTGCTCCTCACAGGACTTGTGCTCTAGACCATTCACCAGCTTCATTGCCCTTCTCTGGACATGCTCCAGCAGCTCAATGTCCTTCTTGTAGTGAGGGGCCCAAAACTGAACATGAGAGCATTGTTTATGGTTAACAGAAGTATGGAAACACGAAAGAAAGCAGTTCCAGGCTAAAGAATGAAAGGAAACACACAAATGAAGTTTCTACTCCATTACTTTCAGTTGAGCTCTATTTCAAACAACTGGTGGCACTATTCATCACCAGGAAGAATCAGGAGAAGGACTAATGGAGGAAATTGATGTCCATAAGGCAAAGGCCAGTGGTTTCCTTTTGCTTAAGCCCAGCTGAGAAAATACCGTGATAATGTTATCTTTCATGCAAGCAAACAGCTCAGAAAGTGGCCACCTCTTTCTTCAGAAACTTCAGCTGCATAAAGATTTTAGGCACAGGAAGAAAACACCACTCTTGGAAACAAACAGTCAAAACATATAGACATGAAAATAAAATTGCCTTTGACTGTGCTGATTTACAAATGCTGGTAAAGAAAAATCTATTTTCAGGAAAGGGAGGTGACAAAAGTAGGGCATGGAAAACCTTTTGTGTGAAAAGAGATTGAAATGAACACGTGCATGAGAAAGGAAAAGAACAAAGGGCACTCAACTAAATTAAAAGGTAGGATATGCAAAACCACTCAGGGCACTACCTTTTTTCGCACCATGTGCAATCAAACCGTGGGATCCAAGCTTTCAGATCTTCCTCGAGACCTAAAACTCAAAGGCCCAACTTGACTGGTCATTTATATGAGTAACAATAATAATTGGATTTGCATAATATTGAAGAGTAGCAAATTTTGGAAAGACTATTAAATGCCCTATTTTGGGAATGAAGATAATATCTTCTTTAAGAGCAGAGAAGTTCTTTGTATCTTCATTTGTGTGGCACAGCTTGAGAGTGCAGATGTTTCACATAGGCCTACTGCAAGTGTTTTTCATGGCTTCCTTGAGTATTAAGCATTTTGGTCAGACCACTACCTCTGTGTAAGGATCTTTTGGTTCACCAGCACTTCTGAAGCCATGTTCTGAAATCACATTTTTTTCAAACCATCTTCCAATCCAAATTTCTTCTGCTATCAAGCAGGTTTTGCTAATAAAGTCTGAGAACAATTCACAATGAGAAATCACTGCAATTCAAGACAAATAAAAGCAGTTTGGAAATACCACTGTAAAATGTTGTTTAAAAGTCATATTTTCTTATTTCATTATCTTTTGCAAGTCAGAGAAATAGAGGGAAACTGGGGAAGAGTTTGGCCCTACCCAACTTGTGCTTTTTTTTTTTCCCCAGGCTTATTGCTAGCTGAGAAAAGATCTAAGAAAACCTTGCATCTGGTCCCAGATGTGAACACCTGTATCTGAGTCCATCTGTAAGGAACCTTAGAAGAGTTACACGAGGCTAAAAACATGAAAGAAAAAAAAAAAAGTACAAATCACAGCTCTGCGGCGTGTGCTTGTACCGGGGCAAAAAAAGAAGTCATCTGTTGACCAGTGAACTGGGTGACTCATCATCCAGTCTCCTACTAGCACTTACCTGCTAACTAACTTTCTAACTTAACAAACTTGCCTGTGCCATATACAACCTTTCCAGACTGACTTTGAGCTGACGTCTGGGGTGTCAAAGTCTAGTTTATGGGCATCCTCTAATTTCAGAGGGAATCAGTAGGTTGCTTGGGTGGTTTTTAACTGAGATCATTGCACAGCCCTAGGAAAAGCACTTCAAGAACTCCATAAAACTGGGATTTGGACTGTGCAAAGTCAGGGCAGATTTTTAGAACTAGCTTCTAAATATATTACTATCTTCAGTGATATTCACCATCCATTGTTAAGCTTAGTCTAGTAAAATTATAAGGAAGAAAACAGAAGAATACCTCTAGTGCTACAACTTTCCTCCTCATTGTTTCAGATTTTATTAGTGCAGACGAGGGAAAGTCTCTCCATGGCTCAAATGTTAAGCATCACCCTACAACCCTGAGCCTATACACCAAAACTGCCCTCGTAATTCTTCATTTGCTTTAAGGCCCAGTGCTCATTTACAAGAATCTTTTTAACCAGTTCATTGAGTATCAAAGACATACGGCAAAACTAACACAGCTGTTAGTGCTGGTTGAATTGTATCAGGTTTTCTGCTCCTTATTGCCTAAATTGAACATAAAATAGTAGAATCCCACTGTAGTTTTTCCTACGTCATTTCTTACCCTGAGTTGGTATTAGTTTTGGCATCCAGTGAAACACCATCTAACAGTATCTGCAAAACACAACAGCTCTGAATCCCCCTATACAAAACAAACAGAATGTTGTTATTTCCTCTAATGAGTTGTTACGGTACGTACGTATTTGCCCATACGTATAAACGCAGGCTCTCGCACTTCTCTAGAACCATCTACCTTCACAAAAAATTAACCATTTCCTTTTAGACGCTAAACAAAAATTAGGTCAAACTGGTTAGCCGCTACCTGGCAGCCATGCCAAGGCTGGTTCCCACCGCCATTCCTCAATTAAAACTGTGCACGTTGTCGGCTCTCCAATCATAAATGGGTCTTTTTCATTTCCGCAGGCCAGTTCTCCTTCCTCTCCCAACAGAGTATATGCAGGAGATAAACATGATTCCACCAGTGATGGAAAGGACTCTTTTCCTCTCTCTTATTTTGCCAGTAAACTCTTTGAGTCCTTCATAAAGTAGCTAAGCTCATCCCTGACCCAGCTGAGCCCCTCAGCAGTGCCAACAGCAGAGCCAAGGTGTGAGCAGAAGGGAACTGAACAGACATGGTACGTGCTGGGCTAGCAGACACCGATGCCAACAGGACCCTTCCTTGCCATTTAACCACCCATTTTGGTCGTATGTAATTCGAGGTAGGCAGGAACACTTTTGCGTGACATCAGGAACATTTGAGACATCTGGTGAATAATAACAATTTAGTAATTCCAGGAAACTTGCAACTTCAGGGTATTTTTTTCTTCAGATTTGGTTTCGTTCTTAAAAAGCAGATCTGAAGGTTAGTCCTAGGTCTAGTCTCTCAGTATTCTTCAAGAGAACATACCTCTCATGATTGCTCCTAGGTAATCATTATAATTCTCTGAACATTAAATGCCTTGGCTCTACCCAGTAATAAAATTAAATTCAACGTGTGTCACCAGAATATACCCTTAACAATAAACCACAGGGTTGCAGACTTAATGTACTCTTTACAGTAATGAACGCTAATGGCTTTAGAGATTTAACTACTAGTTTTGGACACCTTAAAAACATAGAAGCAACATTCTTTGAGCGAGGAGGATAAAGGCAGCTATCACTACCCTTTTGGAATGGCACCTGAAAATCTATAAGGTTTTTGCCTTCAAGTGCCAAAAAGGTTTTTTGGAAATGGTTGATCTCATGGTAGAGACTACAGCTTTGGAAAGAGCTGGAGCTCTTCAAGGTATGAAAGTCCCTGCTGTTCTTGATCCCATGCAGCCGGAGCTGTCACCCCACAATAGAGGCACCAGAAGGTGTGGGGTTAATGTCACCCTCAGCCAGCAGGCTCATCTGAGTCCCTCAGCAGCCGTTTCTACTGAACCGACCAAGTGCTCACCAAAGTAAGGAGTGCTTGCAGACAGAGTATGGATGCAGAAAGCAGCAGTGACCTCCAACCACCCCAGCTACAAGCCCATGGGGACATTACACTGTGCCCTACATCACTCACTCATTTCTGAAAAGGATGTCCTAATGGCTCCTAGAAAATGGATTAAGACGCTTCTTGATAGCATCGCTTCCCCCATTTCAAAACTGGCCCCGAGGCATGCGTTACAGGTAATTACGGACGTGTGATGGTTTTGCTCTTTTACGAAAAAGCAGTTGTGCAACCAAACTTCTGCTTTGTTATTTGGAAGAAGCGTTTGGCTGCTGTCACCAGGTCACAGCTAATCTGTGCATTGTGAGGGCAGTAGAAGTGTGATACGTCAGAGGTTTGCAGTGGAATTGCTGCGGCGGAAAGGTGCGATGCACAATGGAAGCTGTTTCTTTTGAAGCCTTGTACAGATGCTGGTGAATAAGTTCAGCTGCTGACATCATCTGCTTTTACATCCTGCACATGTGCTTTGGCCCTTTCTACTTGTTTAGTTACTTTGGTTACGTAAAATACGTGTCACTAAGGCCACAATTGCTCTTGGTGGTGTCAGCTAAAGCATCATCGTATCATTGCTTCTAAATCTGTCTGTCTTTTATTGACTGGGTATCAGATATACTGGGCCAATTTGAAGGTGGGCTCCTAAAGCCCAGCTTCTCCTCCTCACAGGAGCTGGGTAGGTACTGCCTGGTGGAACAGACATCCCTCCCAGTACCAAAGCTGAATGCAGGAAAAGGAAAATGTACAAGAGGAAGCCTGAGCCAAGGAGTTGGTTTATCAGATGTGCACGTCATGATTCCCAGATAATACGTTTATCGGCAGCTACCTCTGCCAGGCTTAAGCTGAAAGACAGCAGAGCAAGGTTTGTAGGTACAACAGAGGAAGAGGAAAATCAAACTAAACCCGCGTTGGAGGTGGTGTTTTTCAAGTGTGTGAAGACCCTTTGTGAAGTCTGAATGCCACAAACCAAAGGGATCTGTGGCTACTTCATGGGGCTTGCAGTCATGCCTGATTAACATGACTCTTAGATGGGCAGGTTCACCTGGAGCTACCTCTGGTAGCAGCCAACAGGTAAAACAACCCATCTGATCGCTCAGTGCAGCTGGCGGAGGCTCATACCCCCTTCTCCCGGACCGGGCACACGGGCCAGGAAGGATGCGATGAGCAGCCGGATGGTTGCTCTACTCTCACCAGGAACAGCCACTTCTGCAGAGAACATCTGAAGATGCTGCTTGTTAACACAGTACTCCTGGAAGGAGGGGCAGGCCCAGCAGCTGTGAACGGCCATTCCTTACCCGTCACCCCTAAAATACAGGTTTTTCTTTAAAAACTGATTCAAGATATTTAGGCAGCGTTGGGCATATTTGTTCTGTATAACTTGTTGGGGGGGGTGGGTTTAAGCATTTTAAGCCCTACTCTAACTTGGATCTATTTTCTGTAAGAACTTGGGTTATACTTTTACTTGTTTTCTGCATCCATTAGACAAGATGTGAGGAAAAATTACCAATTCCGTTAGTAAATTCCTCTATTACCGAGCGAAGCTCAACGACCAGCTCAGCTATGTTTGAACTGTGTGATCAACAAAGGCAGCATTTAGGCCCTCTGGTATTTAAAGGGCATTTCACCTGTCAGCGAAGGAAGGAAGGGGGAAAAGAAATAATACATTAATTTTTAAAAAGCTGTCTCTTCCTCACTCCACCTGATTCATCACCTCGATGTACTATGCTTAATAATGAGACTATTTTCTTTAGAAAGAAGCAATATTATTTTTTTTGTCAAAAGCCAATGACTTTTTTTTTTTATTACACAGGCTTCAGCTGCCCATTTTAAACACCTCTGCAGAGAGCAGATACCTGCTGTAATTCACCATAACTCCAGGTAATTCCTATTCAGAACACGGGATTTATAGCTAAGAGACCTGTCAGCCTGCTGGACTAGGAAGAAGCCAAGCTAAACTCAGCAGAGGCTGTGCAAATTGTTAACTTACGGGACCCTGTGTGTCCCAGGGACCATTTTCTCCTCTACTTCACCCTTTTTACTTATTGCTTTTTTGTTGTGACTTGCTCTCTTTCTCACCGTAAGCTCCTGAAAGCAGAGATCAATTCTTCCTGGTGGTGAACTCGTTGCTCAACCCATCATCACCCAGACTCCCCTTGAGACTATCCAGTGCCATCAACATCCCGGAGCTGTAACACCACCCCCTGCCATGCCAGTGGTGCATGTTACTAAAATCTTTCAAAATGCTTTAAAAGGAACAAATTATGTTACTGAGGTGAGAGACGGGCCACAGAAAAATGCCACCAGCTGCCCAGTAGGCTGGTGATGGAGATGGGCTTACAATACCCTGTTGCTCTGCTGTGCCACAGCCGTTGAGTTCTGTTGGCCTCCTGTGAGAAGACAAAGGCACTGATTCATGCTGGAGAAACGTGAGTGCAACCATCACTCCCCAGTGAGTCCACAGGCACGCAGGTGATTTGTTTCGGTGGCTGCCACCCATGACTGCTTTTGCTAGAGGTACGGAACAAGGGCATGTTCTCCACTCCTGTGAGTAGCTCTGACTCATCACAGGCATCAAGACACCCGGAGTAACACTAAAAAATTAAATCAGAGCCTACAGTTGCACGTATCACGCTCACTGAACTGTGCTCATGTCTGTGCACTGACCAAGGTCTGTCCTGCAGTAGGCAGGAGGGCAAAGGGACCACAGAGCAGAGAGGGGCAGGTCAGAGTCAAGGGCAGCCGAGCAGTGCTCCAACAGATGCTTTGAGTGCACTGAAAGTGAAAACTCTACAAAACTGGGCTAATTTACCAGAACCTTATTTTAGTAGACTACCGGAGCATCTATTCCAAAAATATTGACCTGTCCTGCCTCAGTGCTCTGGAACAACACATCTTTTTGAAGCATTTGTAGCATGTACAGAGTTTTTCTGTGTCCTGTTCGGATGCTTCAACCAGACTCATAATGCCCCCTTTCCAAACAAAAACAAAACAGAAAACGTTTTAATGGACCTGAAAGGAAACTTCTGCAAAATTCCCCTGACACGGTTTCAGAATACTCAGTTTTGAATCCTCTTTGGGATGAAAAAAACCCTGTGAATCATTCCTGGAAAAGCACCCTCTCTCAGCTGCACTACCGAGCTCAGCGTACATCGCTCCCGTTACGCAGCAGTGACTTTCGCACAGGGCATGAATTCACACTTGGGCTTTCTGCATCTTTTCAGCCATCAGCAGAATCGCAGCCACATGTCCACAAACCACCAGGCAGCTGTTCAGAGGGGGGGAAAAAAACCCTGGTGCTTAACTGATATACAGAAGTAATAAAACTGATGGACTCTCAGAAGCCGGCCATAATTGCGTTGGATTACCACCTCTCCTTTGTCTCTAATCGCCGTCAGCGATGGCGCTTGGTCCCAGCCCCAGCCCCGCGTCTCTCTGTAGGGTGGTGCTTCCAGCAAGATGCCAGATTTCGATAGTGCTGGAAAACTGGGATGCAGGCAGTTCGACTGAGCAGAAACAAAGCTCGCGTGCTTCGAATGGATCATGACAACCAGACAGTGACTGTTTTTTCTTGCATGTTATCTTTTGAGCCTGGTAAATTAGCTTATATACACTAGGGAATAATATTATCAGGAGAGCATTCCGTTTTGGCCTCTGAAGGGTGTGGAAATCACACACTGTGGTAAAAGCGGTGTAGTGAAAATGATTGTCAAAATTATTTTAAACAGATTAAGCTATTGCTGATGACTCATTCTTTCTGAATTTAACAAAGCTTTAGGAACTGCCTGAAAGAGCAAAAGACTTCAAAATCCTCCATCTTTTCCTTGAGTAACTTAAATGAAATCAGAGCTGGAAGATAAGGATGTTACGAAAAGACACCTCTTCGTATAAGCAGAAAAGATCTGAACGGGTTAAGCCATATCTGGCTGAGTCCCAATAGACATAAAAATCACCTGTGCCTGCTCTGAAATAAATCAGTGTCCTTTTCTGCTGCTGCCGTTGTCTGGAAATAATGCAAATGCAATGGGCCTGCAGTGACATTGTGCTGCACTCGAAGGATACACATAATAAATTGTCCCCTAATACTGTTAAAGAGACATTTTCATCTTACTCAGTAGCTTTTGAGGTTGAACTGTGCTACTTACCAGTTGAGGACTGTGATACGCTGTCATGCCATTCTGCTCTATTATTCATTTATCCTCTTATTGCTTATATACACATTTGGTTCTTGAGTCTCAAGATGCATTTTGCTGCTTACGCTCAATGATCGCCTGTTTGCTGGCACTCAGGAAAAAAGTGGGAGTTCTCTTTCCACTTTGTTGCTGCTGTTTTAATCATTTCTCTTCAACAGCAGCTGGAACAAATAGTAGATTCATATGATCTGGTTCTACTGCATTCATCACTCGGAAAAATGCATGGCTGCGTTAAAGGAGGACAGAAAGAATTTGTCTGCACAGCAGGAAGCTATTGCTGTTCCATAATTGTTTGCTAAAAGGAAGCTGGAATAAAAATGGAGGAAAATGGGTATCTGTGTCAATCCAATCCATCAAAACGAGTTTAGCTGACTGGGGAGTCACAGCTTAGGAGCTGGATGTGAAAGCTGGCAAACACAAGAAGAAAGGAAATAATTAATTACTTTAAATATTTTAAACCTTTAAAAAGATATCTGATTGCATCAGCTTCTGCACGCACAAGAAATTAGCAGAACTATGAGAAAAGCATTTATTGTTACTCAGGGAATAAAGTCAAGTGAGCACAACCATGTAAGCACAGTGATAAGTAAGAGTTTAAACTGCAGAGCATAGCTGTATTTGGGTTTGGTTTTTCTTTATCATTATTATTATTATTTAAGCCCCATTAAATTCTCAGAATGCCCGGTCCTGTCCTAAATTTGCCCTCTATCTTGTACCAAGTCAAGCAGGCAAATATTTGTGTATCCCTACAGAGAAACAGCTCAGGGAACTGATCCTGCCAGAAAATCACGCAGTTGAAAAAAAAAAAAAAAAGGAAATAAAGAAAGGAAAAACAAACAAAAAAACCCACATTACTTTCCTCTGGGCTGGCTGCCCAATTCTCTTCATGTCTTTGCCAGAAGAGGATGGCATGGGGCTGAGAACAAGTGCCTGTGCGGAGCAGATCCCTTGGTATGGCAGCCCATTGCCCACTCAGCCCTCAGTATCCAGGATATTTTAAATGAATAAAAAGCCTGTCTTGGCACCTTTCTGCCTCATTTTCATGTGTGAACACAACAGACAAAACACAGGCAACGAAAGCCACCGAACCAGAGTAGTAGCAGAAGGGATTTGGCTCCAGGCGCCCGTGCTGTAAAACTTGTAAGCAATAGGGTTGAACCCATTAGTCATCTGTACAGAAGTGTTTCACAGCATAGAGAGCGATAGCTGAGTGAGGGCTAACGCATCACTGCTCCTCGGGTGTAGCTCCATTTTGGGCTGAGATTCCTAGATCACAAAGCTAGAGGAAACCCCTGACAATCGCTTAGCCCGACCATTTGTACACCACAGGCCACAGGACTTGCTTGGCTAATTCCTGCATCACGCCCCTGATCTAGGATTGAGTTTTTTAGTCTATGGCTCAAGGACCTTGGAGAATTATGTCCACAGAAAGTACAAAACCTGCCTTTGGAAAAGGGTCTTCAATACACCGTGCAAAGGTGTGTCATTCCCCTTGGGAACTCCTCCGGGGTTTGCCTATCAAAGACAGCACGAGACCGTTTAGTGGATGACAAATCTTCTAGAACATCTCCCAATATGGACCTGAAATTTTGCACTTCTACATCAAGAAGTCATTGAATGCTACCTTGGCTTTAATTGCCAGATTTCTAGGCCAATTACACCTTGCTTCCACTGTCAGCCATTTGATCCGCTGTAACTGTCAGCCCAACTGAAGAACCCTCTATAATCATGTTTCTGCTCTCCAAGCAGGTACTCAGAGACCAGAAAAATCACCCTTAAGCACTCAATAAGCTAATCAAACTGCTCTCCTGGAATCTTTCACAAGAAGGCAGGTTTCGTGGCTCTCCAAAGCTTCTCAGGTCTCTCCTCTGAACACTTGCTAATTTCTCCATCATTCTGAAATACGGAGCTGGACACGGCGTTGCTGTGGACACTGCACCGTTCGAGTACAGAGGTTAACAGCCTCTCAGCTTCACACCGAGACACTGACATTCATATTTACAAGTCTGTATTAGTATTTCAGCTAAAGTGTCTGCAGCTCATGTTTAGCTGACGGTCTGATAGGACCTACAAGTCTTCCCAAGACCCACACTTTCCCCGCACAGTCCTCATGCTGCAGAAATTACCTATGATCTTTGCTCTTCGTTGTATGACATGGTATCGTGCTGTTCTTTCTTCCCGCTTAGCTTCACCTGTGTGTCCCTGAGATGCAAGACATGAAAGACAAAGAGAAACCCTAACTCGTCTCCTTGTGTTTTTTCCTGTATAAAGGAAGCACCAATAATAACAGGCTGGCTTATGTCTCCCAGGGTCCACAAAGATTTAGCCTGTGGCTCAGGGGAAGATCTCTTGATAACAGCTCATTTTCAATTTGAGAGTGCTGGGACATGACACGGGCCACACTCTTCACAGATGTGCGAGAAACACCTCGCTCATGTACCTCAGCTCTGCCATGCGTGATCCTTCTTGCTTGTTCTCAGAATAAACAGGTTATTTCTGCACCTTTCCCAAGCTGCAGCCTTCTACAGGACTGCTTGTCTTCACACAGGACTAGAAGAGGATTAGTGCTGACACAGAAAGAAAAAAATTATGCCCAGAAGAGCATTTTCCTGGTCAGCTTGAAATTAGTCTCTAGATATTTTGACCATAAGCCACTGCAAATATTTTTGTGCAATGCTCTGCTGTTTCAGATTTCTTTTTGTCTCTAAAAATTTCAGAAGTTTTTATTCTTTATATCTTCCTGTGCTGTGCAAAATTATCAAAGAGATTAAAATTCCCTTAGTGAATTCAGTTTCTAAGTCATACAAATGCTTCCGAACATCCTTTGCCCTGGGGATGTTTTCAGAAGATGATAAATCGGAAAGAGTAGATTAAACTAGGAGCTGAATCTTCAGTAATTTCAGCAACTTTCAACACAAGTCCCTGAAATAAAGAAGCTTCTTTAACATTAAAGCTAGCTCCTATCAGCATAAGCAGGGAGAAATTTATATCCAAAACTACCACGAAAACATAGGAGCTTCAAACTGAAGTATATAAAATGAACACGTATTTTTCTCCCTCCAGAACAAGCTCCATTGGAAGCCTTTCCAGACAGCACGGCGTCTGACCCCCCACCTGGATACACGCAGGCTGATCCTGCTGCTAACAGGGAGCCCCACGGTGAATCCGTGGTGTCCTCCGGGCAGAAGTGTCTCTGCCCACCTGAAGCCTTTTCCATGACTGAAAACCCCAGGAGTTCGAAGCCTGTCCTGTGAATTAGATTGCACTACACAGAGATGTTACATCTACCACCTCCAAAGAGTAAACACAGGAGTAACTACTTCAGCAGATGAGGAAAGAAGTGTTAAGAGCGATCCAAGGGGTGACACGAGTGACAACCAGGTATTTCTCTAGCCTTGGGCCCATCCATGACAGGGAATCTCTCACCTGCAAGCCACATACAACCCCCAACATCACTTCAGAGTTTGCAGGCACCTACTTCTACGGGTGAGTACCACGGTCCAGACAAAAGTCGGACACGCACATTTTCAAAGGCTGTTTTAGCCCTCTACTGAAACAATCATAGAATGGTTTGGGTTGAAAGGAGCCTAAAAGATCATCTAGTTCCAACCGCCACATTTCTGCTAATGCCCCACTTCGTGATAGCCCTCTGACATTTAGGGCTAATTAGTAACTCCTCCTACATGGAATCATCCTACAAAATGCAATCACTAAATAATTACACCAAGGAATAACTTGGCCAACGGGACAAATAATAGATCTTGTTGTACTTTATTATTTTTAAACACACAATCTTACAATATAATTGCTAGTTACATTTCTGGCTTTACACCCTTCTGAGGAAAACCAACAAGGAACCAGTATTTCAGGCTGCAAACCCATGGAGACAGAGCCTGAGGAGACACTATCAAGAAGCAAGGATACCGCAGTCACACATACACAGGAACAACAGAGCTGAGGAAGGACTTTTGATCTTCAGTCCAAGCTGGTCCACAGCCAAGAACCTTCTGCTTTTCTAGAGAAAGTGATAACTCTCTCAATACAGAAAAACACCCTCACAATCCACCCTCACATCACAGCCTCTTGAAAAAAGCAACACTCCACCCTCGCTTTAATCCACACTCTTGGGAAACCCAACACTTGCACTACTGCAGTCTCTTATTCATGGCACC
This sequence comes from Bucorvus abyssinicus, assembly GCA_009769605.1. Classification (NCBI taxonomy): domain Eukaryota; kingdom Metazoa; phylum Chordata; class Aves; order Bucerotiformes; family Bucorvidae; genus Bucorvus; species Bucorvus abyssinicus. The sequence continues at coordinate 33,678,651 of CM020033.1, read as the reverse complement.
ATTTACCTTCTCAGCCTTCCTTTCACCAAAGTCCACACCGCTTTCCAGCATTGAGCCCACGCTCAGAGTCCAGGTCAGAGTAAGGCACGGATATACATAACAATACCCACATGGAGGTACAGATCGACTGAGACAGTTGCCCAGTGGGTGAAATAGTTCCGTTTATCTCAAACGATGTCAAACCCTGGACTCCCTTCTCTGGAAGTCCAGCCAGCACCACTTTCTAGAAGATTTGTCTCCTAATTTTCCTAACTTTACTCCTAAATAATCATGCTCTGGGGGAAGTAAGACATTTCTACTGTTTTCTCCCAAAAGCAAGCTCCTCCGAGTAGCAGAAAGCTCCTCAGGAAAATCATCGTTCTTTATCACTGGTTCTGCAGATTTCTGGAAGGAACAGAAGCAGACAAAGAGCTAAAAGAGTGCTGTGATGTGCCAGAAACAGCAGGTTCATTTTGTGATGCTTTGCCAGATTTGTTGTTGACCCCACGGCCAAAGCTTTGAGCCAGAAAATCTCTGAGGGCACTGAAGCACAGGTATCACCTTCATAGTCCCTGTTCCAAATCAGTGGCAACCACTGGATTCTCCAGAGCAATATTTTATCCTCAGAATCATTAAAAGTTCTAAATCAGTTTTCCAAACTTTAAAATATTTATTTTCCAAACCACTTTTTCTTAAAATTTTTCAACTCATGAACAATGTGGAAAGCGCTCAGCTGGGCAGCATCAGGACAACACACTGTAATCTGAGGAACTGCATCAAACCGAATGGAAGGCACAGCCAGAAAAACAGAACAAAGCAAAAACCCCAAACTCTGAACAAACTGCACTTCGTAGCAAATATGCAGGAATTTTTCTGACATGTCACTACTTTCTATCTCTCTGGAGTCAACAAGTCTTTTGCCCAGGTCAGAATCAGACTCAGAATTCTGTTCAGCTGAGCTTTGACCCTCTTGCTGAAGTGACTCGTTTAAGCACTGCCGAAGGTGCAGCACGTTTGTGACACCCAGACATCAGCTGTCTGCAGGGTGAGACAAGAGCCCAAGACTGCATTCACAGATCTGCAGTTCATATGCTCTTGAACATGGAGAGACCGTTCAGTCTGAGTTTTAGCGCTGGCCTAACTCCATTATTTCTGAAATCAATGGGATGAGAGCATCATGGAGAGCCTTAAAGTGTTCCTGGATGTTGTCAACACCAGGAGCCTTCAGGAAAACATTCGAGGCATCGTCTCCAGCCTTTTACAGGCAGATATACGCTTAGTCCACCAAAGGTACACGCTGGCTCTTGGTTGTATTAACTCAGCGCAGAGTCAGCATGTGCAGACTTTCAGACGACTTAGCTCAGTTTCAGAAACATGATGACTAGGGCTACAGGGCTTCCAGTTTGCTAACAGTACAGTCAGAGCAAGCTTACACTTGTCAGGAAATACTAGAGGGACTACTTCAAAAGAGGGTGCAGTTACACCTGAGAACCGATGCAGGTGCACCTGCAAACCTGGGATAACTTTATTCTTTCTCCCCCAAAACATAGCTACAGTGGCAGAAATGCAGCTCTGCTTTGTCACAGTGACAGTGCTGACGAACTGAGCAGTGATGCTAAAGGACCGATGCTAGAGGACCTCATGAATCAGGCATTAGTCCTAACGTGTTTATGCCCCATGCATGTTCCCAGCAGTTCCAATAGCAACGCCGGTGTGTTTGCAGAGCATCGGTGCTTCAGGAGTCAGGAGAAAAGGGGTTGTCACTGTGCCAGGTACTGGCATTGGGTTTTGCTGCCTCCAATAACCTATATGGAAGGTGATAAAATATTTTTATCGTAAGCGAACAACAGAAAGCCAAGTCAACCATTTTACTAACTAGAGCAATAAGAAAAGAACAAACCTTAAAGATCAAGAGCACTTAAGGCTGAATTTCACCAAAAAGCAACTAATTTTCTTGTGCAAAAATAAAAATAAGTCTGTATTAAATATTTGGGAGCAGGAGGCCCTAAGCAGGATTGGAGGAAAAAAAGAATTAGTTGACAACTTACTTTTTAAAATAATTATCATGAAATCAAACTCATTTTAACACGTTCTTGGTGCCAGTTGGGCTCAGTTTCTTCCACGAACAATTCGGCTTGAACTCAGCACCTGCCTGTGAGCCCTTGGCTAAGGTCAAACACCTATATTACACTGCCCTTCAAGCAATATTGAATCGGTAAAGTATCTTTTCAGCTACAGTTATATTAGATATAGCTATTGACTTCCTTCTTTTTTATTGCACTATAAAACATTCTGTAGTGAAAATAAAGGTTTACTTTGCAACAGAGAATTCGCAGACATCTATTACTGCTGACTCTTCAAATCCTCGGATGCGTGTCTCGCTGCCGGTGTTGACTGAGATATTCTGAAAACCAATTAACTGCCCTTCAGCCAGGCTCGGACCGGTGTAATTAGTGCAGTGTGTTTCATCTATCTGTGTACAGTAGATACTGAAATATTTGTCTGTGCCCCTTTGTGTATAACCAAACTATTAATAAAAGGTTAGGTTTCCTTCTTTCCTGTTTTCCGAAAACAGGCAGAAAGCTGCTGTCCTCACAGAGGCTTCAGGAGCTGGCTGCCTCCTTTTGATTTCAAAGATAACGGTGTCTCGTCTTGATTCATCCCGCTCTAACAACTGAAGATCCAAGTGTTCTTTTGCCAAATACTGAGGTAGCTTTGAGACTGATGTAGCATCAGGAAAAAGCAATTATACTCACTTCGACAAGCCTCGGGTAGAAGGTCTGACAAAAGAAATGCTTTATGATCCCCAAACAAATAATCAGTGGCAAAAACAGGTTCAGATTTTTAAATTTCTCCTTGTTCCTCAAGTGGTCTACAAAAGAAATCATCTAAGACTATTTCATAGTTAGGTTTTTCAGACACCTGGAAGATCCCTAAACTGCAGGAAGATCCCTTTTACACTCAGCCATTGCATCTCTGGCTTTGACATCCCAACACTGTGATGTAAACTCCCCTGAGCAAATCTCGGGCCAAATTAAGAGAAAAAATCCCAATCAATACAGCCCAGCATTACTACCAAGGCGATATACAAGCAAGAAAGATGTTCCGTAGTATTTAGTCTCTGAAAAGATCCAAACACAGGCAGGTCAGACAAGCTTATGTTTTCCCCATGGGCATTTTGCTTGCCTGGGTGCTGCAGATACAGGTGGCATCTCAGATTGCTGTGAAAATAGAGATTTACGGTATTTGTGTACCTAGGTCACAAATGGCTTTCCTTGCCTACCTCTCATGGAGGAACCTACAGGCCCGATGACCAAGAGGTATCACACAAGCACATATTGATGATTCGTATCAGGGAAGGAAGAATCAGATTTGCTTCTCTGCTGAGTGGTATCTGATGAGGTCTATCCACAAAACACAAAGAGCCTCCCGGTACTCTTGGTGTCTCCTGGGGCCACTGAAGAGCCAGGGCCATTTATGCAGCGATCCAGACCTTATTGCACGAGACTGCCTAATAACGGTCAAGGAAACAATACAGGAAGTGGGAAACCTGAAACATGCTCCCCGTGTATCACTAGGACAGAGGAACAGAAGGTTATGTAATGAGTTTAGATCTAAGAATTCATCAGCAGATGGGCCTGTCTGGTCTCCAGTAAGGTCAGAGGAAGGTGTGGTTGAGAGGACACTGGTGTAAATGTGTCCAAGGTGTATAGGGGTTTAAATCTTTGCACACTTCTCAAGTTTTACTGAAGAGTCCTCCATCTAGAAGCACCACAAGGAGATGTGAAGAACCCGGTTACGGTATCGTCCTCTGTAGCAAATCTAGCAATAATGAAGCAGCACTGAAAAGAGGTCTCTGGAGACTTCTGTCTTTTGCTTACAGGACGGTGCAGAAGGTTCAGTAGCAATAGGGGCTCCTGGGTCACCTCTCCAAGGACAGCAAGCCTTACATTCTGCCCACATTTCGAAGACAGTAATCAAAAACCAACCAAAAGAAGAGCCAGACTGTAGTATTGTACCAACATTGCAGTGAAACAATCCTCAAGAGCTCGCAGTCTAAATAGGGGGCAGACGCAGGGGCAAGGATAAGACACAGAAACAGAACAAATGACCTATCAACAGTGACTGGCTGCTATTAGTTCCACAGTCAGATCCAACATCATTTTATTTTATCCTTTTCTTTGAGGATGGGAGGATGTCCAAAGAAATAATTGAAAAGGAAGGGAGGAGGCTAAGGCAGAGAAAGACTTGGAAGAAATTTCATGCTGCAATGACTAAGCCAGGCTATAAGTATCCCTTCATGATACGGCCAAACTCATCAGGAATCACAGCAAACCACTGCAGTTCAACACAGCCCCAAAAGCAGCAGTGACAGAGTCGCAGAATCACAGAATCGTTTTGGTTGGAAGAGACCTTTAAAGTCAAGTATAACCATTATCCTAGCACTGCTAGGTCACCCCAAAGCCATGTCCTCCAGCACCACATCTACACATCTTTTAAATACCTCCAGGGATGGGGTCTCCACCAGTTTCCTGGGCAGCCTGTTCCAATGCTTCACAACCCTCTCTGTAAAGAAATTTTCCTAACACCCAGCCTGAACGTCCACTGGGGCAACTTGAGGCCATTTTGTCTCACTGTATTGCTTGTTACTTGGGAGATCTGACCAACCCCCACATTGCTACAACTTCCTTTCAGGTGGTTGTAGAGAGTGATAAGGTCTCCCCTGAGCCTCCTTTTCTCCAGACTAAACAACCCCAGGTCCCTCAGCTGCTCCTCATGGGACTTGTGCTCTGGATCCTTCACCAGCTTTGTTGCCCTTGTTTGGACACTCTCCAACACCTCAATGTCCTTCTTGGAGTGAGGGGCCCAAAACTGGACACAGCAGTCAAGGTGCAGCCTCACCAGAGCCAAGTACAGTGGGACAGTGACTTCCCTTCTCCTGTTGGCCACACTATTGCTAATAGAAGCCAGGATGCTGTTGGCCTTCTTGGCCACCTGGGCACATTGCTGGCTCGTATTCAGCCAAATATCTATCAACACCCCCAGGTCCTTTTCTGATGGGCAACTTTCCAGCCACTCCTCTCCAAGCCTGTAGTGTTGCATGAGATTGCTGTGACCCAAGTGCAGGACCTGGCCCTTGGCCTTGTTGAACCTCATACCACTGGCCTTGGCCCATCAATCCAGCCTGTCCAGATCCCTCTCAGAGCCGCCCTACCTGCAAGCAGATTGACACAACTGCCTAACTTGGTGTCGTCTGCAAACTTACTGATAGGGCACTCGATCCCCTCATCCAGAACGTTGATAAAGATGTTAAAGAGAACAGAATCCAACAGTGAGCTCAGAGGAACACCACCTGTGACCAACCACCAACTGGATTTATCTTCATTCACCACCACTCTTTGGTCCTGACCATCCAGCCATACTCTATTTTACCCAGAGAAGCATACACCCATCCAAGCCATAGCAGCCAGGTTCTCCAGAAAAATGCTGTGGGAAACAGTGTCAAAAGCCTTACTAAAGTCTAGGTAGACAATGTCCACAGCCCTTCCCTCAGTCACTAAGCGGGTCACCTTGTCATAGAAGGAGACCAGGTCAGTCAAGCAGGACCTGTCTTTCATAAATCCATGCTGACTGGGCCTGATCACCTGGTTGTCTTGTATGCGCCACGTGATGGCACTCGAGATGATCTGCTCCATAACCTTCCCTGGCACTGAGGTCACGCTTGTCTGGATCCTCCTTCTGGCCCTTCTTGTAGATGGGCACTACATTTGCTAACCTCCAGTCTAAGTGATGTAGCAGGTTACTAACCACTTCCCCTTGAATTATTTGGGCTCTTTTTTTTTCGGGTTCCTGTCCCTGTCTTCCAGCTCAGAGGGCTGGCTACCTTGAGAATATCTGGTCTTACTATTAAAGACTGAGGTAAAGAAGGCATTCAGTACCTCAGCCTTTTCCTCATCCTTGACCACTGTGTTTCCCCCCACATCCAGTAGAGGATGGAGATTCTCCTTAGCCCTCCTTTTGCTGCTAATGTATTTATAGAAACAGCACGTGCCTGCTGCACCAGACAGGAACTTATCACCATTGCCCCTTGCCCTTCTGGTCACTACGTTCAGTCTCATGGAGAGTGGAAGGGGAGTCTTCCGTGTTACGTATTTCATTTGACTGTTGGGCCTGTCTCGGGGAAGGCAGGATGTGCTTCCAGTGATCAATCCTTTTCTCACACTCCCTAAAACTCCTCAGTCTACTTGCCTCCTCCTGGAGCTCTGCTACTAAGCAGAGTCTGGGCAGAGAGGGAGAAGATAAGAGTGAGGTGTTTGAATTAAGAGCTAAAGGCTCGCATGGGTCCAAATCTCAATCCCTCCACAGAACTTGTGAGTGCATCAGGCAGGTTAACCCACTTCCCTTTCTGTGCTCTGGACCGTCTGTGTGAAACCAGATAGGCACTTCTCCATATACGTGTGTATGCTGGTACACACAGCAACGCTGTCAGTACTGCAAACATGATATCATTTAACCATACAACAAGTGTTAAGGTACAGTCAACCATCAACGTTAAACCAGGCAGGGTAAACCATCTTTTGAATACTGTCACGCTTGTGTTGAAGTGGCTGGGACCAGACAGCATCTCTGCCCGGATGAGAGTCACTTATGAGATACATACTCCCAAGAAGCCCACTGTCCTTATCGTGAGCCATGCTCTCAGATGCAAACACTTGCCTGCTGGATCATGCTCCACGGAGGAAATGTTTGTGTGAGAGGGGAACCAACACTGTGGAACAGCCTGAAACTAGACTGCCATTTGTGTTTTGACAAGGTTTTGAGAACCTCATTGTACGGGGAAATTATAGCCTGGTGAAACAAAAACAGTGAGGAGAGGAGAGAAATGCCAAAGATGACACAGAGTATGATCCTTCCACAGCTAAATTTGCCATTTGAGTCTGTCACAATTTGCATCTGCATTTGCATTTTAATTGTTCTGTGAAAACCTTTGCATTGGAACAAGTCCAGAAGGAGCATGCATGAAACATGCATCCACACACGGATACAGGTCTTGGGTGATGCCTAATCTTCTCCAATGGGAAGAGCTTGCTGTAGGCAGAGTCTCTGAAGATGAAACTATCTCTTTCTCCACTTGCCTCAGATGAGTCAAGAGGGCCCTTGCGGTAGGAACTACAGATGAGCACTCACCTGCTTAGGAAACCAAACGACTTATATCTGTCAAACATATCTAAACAGGCATTTACGGGGCCTTGTTCAGGTACCCACCTTTAAAAGTACATAATTACATATTTCCATTTGAACCATAGCAACACCAGAAGGCCTCAGTGCAGATCAGCCACCTCTCCTGCCAAGCACTGTGTTAACAGGAGAGTCGGGTCTTGCCCCAAACAGAGTACGAGACAGGCAAAGGAAACCATCTCGTTTTTCTGGCATGAAACTGAGGCCCAAGGCCAAACAGAAGAGCTGACAACTGAAGCAAGATCGCTCATTAAAAATAAATGCCATGCCAACAAGTGAAATCGAGGCACTCTCTTTCACTGTACATCCACTCATTGATGATCAGCTCAAATTCATGCTCGATTTTCATTCTTTGACCAAGGAAGCTGGATTCAATGCAGTTGACATGGAAGATTTATCAGTCTGGAGGCTGGAAGTGAAAACTCTGTCTCCTTTCTCTCAGCATCTTCATAACAGCTCGCTCCTTTGCCTCTGCACCAAGCACCATCCTCTCCACACGAAGGACATTTGTTGCTCATTGACACCACCCATATGAACTGCTTCAATTAGAGAAGATTTTGTAAAGGAACCACTTTGGGATCTACAGTCTTGTTGCGGTGCTGAGCCCTGGGGCGCTTCAGGGACACCTACACTATGGAGGGAGCATCCTGCTTGCCTCACAAGACAGACCAGCGGCAGCAAGTCAACTGGGATCCACCCTGTTCAATAGAAATTGCACCTAGCCTGAGTACAGGAGGATTGAGACCGTGTTGACTTGCAGTTTGCTTAGCGGGTATGAATGTAATTGCTGTCAAACAGAAAGGGATGCTTTACTGAGTCCTAAACGGGTAAGAAACTCTGACTTACAGCCTCCCAATTTTCACGTTGTAAAACAGTTTGAGGGGGGCCTTTTAACAACAACAACAAAAAGAGATCCCCTGGTCTTTGGGTATTCCTATCCACTACAAGGGTCTTTGATATGGACAAGCAGTCCTGGGACTTTGCAAGCTTCAGTCAGTAACCCGGACCTGCAAAATGATCCCAATCAAAAGAAAAAGTCTTTAAAAAACTGTTAAACTCATTTAAAAAAAAAAAAAAGTCAAAGGGAGGTGCAAGGGGAGGCAGTTTTGTTTTTCAGTTCAGATTCCTTACCGAAATGGGTGAGAAGTAACCAGACAAATGGTTAAACCTGCAAAATCAAATGGGAGACAATCTCCACAAAGCGCGGGATGGGAAGACCCAGCAGGGATACAGCTTCCTTCGGCTCAGCACTTTTCAGAGCACTGCATCTGATCATGCCCTCAGCAAAAGAAGTGGGAGGGGGTTTTTTTTAAACGCCTGTGGGACCTATTTGGGAGCTTGTATTCTTAACAGACTTGAAAAACTCTTGGGTCTTTAAAATACCACCCAGACAGACTGAGAAAGACGCTATCAAGTAACTGTGGGCAGAGAGCAGTACCAACCCCATTAGCAAGGCTACTACCTTCCTTTAGAAGAGAATTAAACAACGGGGCAGGGGGAGTGACATCTGCGAAAAAGTCAGGTTTTATAACTCAGGGCTGCATCGTCAGATAGGAACTGCAGAAATTAGACAACCAGCATCAACTTAACTCTGCTTCTTTGTGCATGTCTAAATAGGGTCTCTCTTTTCGGCCCTGTTAATTAGCGACGATCAGCTACTTAGCTGCGAAACATCTGCGTTTCTATTGCATACACCTCACCTCCACAGCAGGAGGTAAAGGGTTAAATGATACAGGACACAGTTTCTTTTTTTATATGATAACTAAGAGCTGCAATATAATTGCCTGATTTGCTCTATTTCATTAAGGCTCCTTTTCCTTCTACTTCAAAAGGTTAATGCCACTCATATTTCCTTTTTTTTATTGTCTGGCTACACATAATGCCATGGGACAAGACAAAATAAGCAGTTGCCTCAACAAACTGTAATTCATCCCAGCAGAACAACGACCGGCTGTAATTCAGTCTATTTTTAAATCCAACACATAATGAAAATCACTAAAAATAATACATTTCCCAGAGCCAAGACAATAGACTTGAAATGTGTAATAATTAGCGCTCTGGCCCAAGTGCTTCGGGCTTTAAACTGGTTTGTGAGGCGAGATCTGTTCTTAGCAATCAGCCCAGTCCATTGGTACTCACTTAACATCTTTATTGTTAACATGTGTTTCTTGTACCAGCTATGTTTAACCACAAGCTAAAAGCACCATATGCCCCCTTAGCAAAAACCTCCCAACTCGCTCCCCGCCAGCCCAGGACACTCAGAGGTAACAAAAATGAATTGTCTAAAAAGGGAAAGTCTGTCAAAAAAAAAAAAAAAAAAAAGGCAAGGAAACCGCCTTGGTGTGGTTTGATCCATTACCCTATTGATGTACCAGAGCAAGGGAGCTGTAGGTCAAGGAACAGCTGAACACCATCCCCTGGCCCGCTGCCTCCCCTCCCCTCCTGGCTATTGATCGCCACTCCCTGCCTTCTACCGGAACACCCAGTGATGTTCAGCAGGACCCTCTGTGCTGTGTGAGTTCAAAGTGTGTCTCAGGACATTAAAAACACACAAAACCCACGCTGAACGATCCCTGACAGCCTGCCAGAAAAAACCTGCTGCTGCAGCAGTGCTTTTCCATAATCTGCATATGCTTCTTCCTTTAATTATTAGCTCACACAATGGTCTGATACCGGCCAAATATTTCAGTACCCACACTTTTGCATCTTCAGAAACGGCTCTTTGAGGCTGAATGCATCGTTTGGAATCGAGTATGCTCTGAAATAAACCAGACATTTTTTCCCGGGGTGTTTCAGGGAGTTTCAGTGCCACTGCAATCAGCTGGGGCTGCAATTCATTCAGACCTCTGCTTTGATGGGCAAACGGGATGATTTCTTTTCCAACCTCTTAGCTTAATTGAGTTAGTGTGAAAGGATTGAGAAGCCCTCACATAGACTTAAGACTCAGCTAGCTAACGCGCTTTGTCACTCCAGCCCGGCCGTTCTCTACAACCCACAACCGCCAGCAGTCCCCAGCCCAAGGCTCTCTGTGCTCGAAACCGTGCACAAGCAGCGGGGGCAGCCCCAGCCTCGCAAATCGTGATGAGGATCTTCAGCTGCACTGAGAAAACACGCTAGTTGATATTTCAGGGTTTCTTTTGCCTGTCAGGATCTGGCTGGAGGCTGGAAGCCCCCATGACCTTTTGCGTTCCTTAAACCTCTTTCCTTTGACTCAGCAGCGCACAGCCCCACAGCAAGGCGCCTCTCCCTGCAACACCCCGCCACCCTAAAACGAACACAGACACCTTCCACCTCCTTTCACTCTCTTCGGCTTATTTTACATGAGTAAAGAACTTGGAGAACCCACATCAACAATCTGAATGCCTTTGTTTAGGAGGAGAGCAAGAGCAGCAGGACTGTTTAGGGGACAGGCGAGTGGGCAAAACACCGGCTGAGGTGGAGCCCTGCCTGTGTAAGAGCATTGCCATCAAGGACATTTAGAGAATAAACTAGATATAGAAAAGTATGAACAGGGCAGAAATGGACGCAGTTTCATTTCAGTGTGTCATGCCAATGACAGTTTATGCCTCCCACCATGCAGTGTTTCATCAGCCTTACATCTGGTGTGGACACCACCACCCTAAGGGCACTTTGCACTGGTTAGCTGTAGTCCTCACATCCCTCTCTCCTTCCCAGCGAGGAAGCAAAATACAATATTGCTTCCTCAAAATACAGCTACTGGCATGCTTGGGCAGAGAGATACAAGGCCTGAGAGCTCAAAGGCTCTTAAACACTGGGCTCCCAACTATTAGCACAGTGAGAGTCAAAAATCTTAATCTTTATGAGGATCTGGGCTTGCACCACGCACGCAAGGTGTTTCTGCAGCAGGCCAGGACATTGAACCTGTCTCTGCTGAGCCCCAGCCAGCCCTCCAGCTACAACCCAGCCACGTATTTTGAGGATTGCATTTATACAGAGGTGTCTATGCAGCTTAAGAGTAATTTGTATCCAGACTATTGCAAAACATCCCTGAAGCTTTCTACAAGTGAAATAAACTTTGAGCCTCATCTGAGCTCGACTGGAGCTGTTGGGCTTTAATATCCGATCTTTAGGCATCAGGTGAGTTCACAACTGTTTCCAACACACTGTCACCAAACCCTGACATTAAGGCTGGGGCTGTGTTCAGGCCTCCTAACCACTACACTGAAACTTGGTCATGTCAACCCTTAGAGGCCATTGAGCAAGCCTGTAAGTCCAGAGACTAAGACTGAGATAAAACGAGTTCCCTTGTCCTCACTGCATGTTCTCTGCTGCATCTGTGTGAGCTGAGAAACACGAGCAATCAGCTCATGCCAATCTCAGCTCTCCTATTCCCGACCTCTTCCCAGCTGCATCTTGCCTCCTGTCTCAGAGCCCACTGTGGAAACAGAGGCCAGACTTGATTCTTCCAGAAGGGACCAGCTGCCTCTCTGGGAAGAACCATGTGGGAGTTCCCGGTGCAGCTTCACTGGTACAACAGAGAGGATGGGCAGCTCAGGTGGCTCTGGTTGGGTAAGGACTGCCTACAGGGTGAAGACAAATAGGTCAGCGTGCCCTCAGTATACAGTAAAAAGCTCTGAGGACCTCACTGAACAGTGAGGGTGAAGAGAACCCAAGGAGGACAGGGCAAAGTGATGGTTATCAAAGGAGCATGGACCATCTCGAACACTCAGAAAGGTGGGTCCCAGGAAAGAAATAGTTAGAGACTGTCACTGGCATGAAGAGGATGAACTGAAGCTATTCAAGCAGTTCTGGAGACTGTTAACCCAGAATGACATAGGAAATGTTGCCCTCTCCCCAAAATTCATCTACAGGCAGCTTGGCCAGAAACACACTTCTTGGCGCACCTGTGCATAGGTATGAGCTTTCCAGAAAAACAAAAAAGGCTCATAATAAATATTGCTTCTGTGATAAAGCCAAACTGAACTTGGAATTCAACAGATGTAGTATCAAACAGTGCGGTATCTAGGTCCTCTGCTCGAGATGGACCTTTGGGATTGACACAGCAGCTTGACTGGGTTATGACGCGCGGGCTGAAATTAAAAATGACAAGATAAGAATCTATATTTTTCCAGACGTAAGTGGGGCTACTCATGCACACCATAAAAGGGGATTTGGCATTTAGATCAGATTTACAGTCATTAAGACTTTGTACTTCGGGTTCTGCCTACAGCAAACCTCAGCTTGACAAAAAAGGATTTTTAAATCAGTGAGTGCCCAGCCAATGATTTCCTCTCTGTCGAGCTGCATAAACAAGATGTATGAAGTGGTGAAGCAGAGTCTGGGTACCTGGAGACTGAGTATTGCTAACTGGTTTTAACCTTTCAAGATTTTGTGTTTGTCCAGTGATAAATAGTTGCTTTTCAAATTTTTTTGGCTTTTACATGAAAATGCCAAGTAAACATTGTTTTATGATAGAATACATTTAGAGAGGAACATAGATTATTCTGCTTTTTTGTATTTGCCTTTGATGGTCTGTAGTCCTAATCCTCTCTGTTCTTCAATCTCAGACCTGACTTTTCTCCTGTGAACAGAATTAATCCTTTTGCGGTTTGGTTAAACCGTTAATTGAGCACTGAAAAAGAAAAGACAAAGAAGAACAAGGTGAAAAAGGAAAAATAAGCAGTAAACAGAGCTCCTCCCCTTCTGACATCCCGTAACCAATACTTCCAGAGCAAGGAAAAACAGAAGTGATGCAGTTTTGGGAAATCTGTCTGGGAAGCTGGAAAACAAGACTGATCTCCTGTATGACTTTAACCAGTTATTTAGGGCCGTGTTCAGGCCACCAACCAGAAGGGCCTAAAATGAGGCATCATTCATCCTATGATGTTCAAGCAGTTCTGGTCAGCTGTTGGGTACCGAAGACTCCCAAAATGACACATGGAGAGAAGCAGTCGCCTAGACTGCACGGCTGTAGCCACAGCGGGGAGCAATAGGGCAGTGCACCCACCTTGGGTGTGGTGATTTCTCCTAGTGACTGCAGGCAGGAGCTGTGATGTAGCAATGAGAACGTGATGCCTTGCCTTCAACACAGACAAAACACCTTTTCCTGTCTCACTTAGGCATGACAAAGGTTGAAGTTCTGGTGGGTTGGTGCCTAGGTGTCAGTGCGAAGGTCAGGTGAATACTTGGGAGGCATGGGCTCTAAGTTGAGGCAGTATCTTTCCTTAGACCGACCACTAGAGATAAGTACCTGCACAGCAGGCCATGGCACCATGAAGGTCCCAGAGCCTCCAGCACCCACCATGCATGCGCTCTCAGGGATGCCATCACAGAGCCCAGAGGACGGTGAAGGAGTCACAAATGGAAGAAAATGTCTATTTTGCCACACAATGTCAATGTTATGCTCCCTATGAGAACAACCATCATTGGATGCTTAAAAATTTTGCTAAAAATGCCAATAGAAGGCAGAATTGTCACCTTGCACAGATAAAAAGTTACTCCGTGCTTTCAGTTTTCCTGTTGGAAGTGTTTCTTAACCTCAGCAGCTACAGGAATGTTGGCAAGAGGAGAGGAGACCACTCCATTAGCTCCAACGCCGGCCCTCTCCGCAGAGCTCACAGTGTGGTCCTTGTTAGCTGGGTCATTTGTTTGCTAATAATTGCACACACTGTAGGTCCTAGGCTCCTTGTTAGCTGTGTGCAGCAGCAATAAAGAGTTACATTCTGCACTAAATCAACTCTATTACTCTATTTAAATGGCATTTTTTGTGTTGTAAATGCAGAGTGGTTGTCCACATAATACTCAGATCTCTCCCAAGCCCTTTACCTTGCTCTCCAAATTACGTGTCTGAGAACTGCCCAGCCAGCTTTCTTTGCACGGCCACTGAGGACAGCAGCATAGCTGGGATAAAACCCACCCGCTGACTGGCAGGTTGGCTTCGTTTTATCTGGTGTGTCCCTTTCCCACAAAGGCTACAATAACCAAGGCTGCGATACTGGCCTGTGTGTCCAGAGGAAAAGCCCTAGAGGAGCCTTAAGCCACCCCTCCTCTGACCCAGCAGGGCTGGCTGGAACCTGCAAGCTCCACATCACAGACTGAGGAGCAGCCACCTTCCCCGTCAGCCACACCATTCCTGTTCCTGACCCTGATGTTACTGAGCATCGGTCCGCACGCGCTCCACTCCTCATGATTTTTCTGTGATAGCAGCTTTCTCTTAAGCTTTCATCGGAAACCTCGTGCCTCTCTCATGGTTAAGACGACGTCAATATCATGCACGATTTTGCCTGGCTGGGAAGCCTGAGATGCCGAAAATCAGTCAAACACCTTCTTGTGCCAGGCACTGTAACAGGCACCGAGTCCTTGCCTTGTTGAGGAGTCTGTCCATGTGCACGAGATAGGCAGAGGGATAAACATAAGAAGGTAAAAGCGGTGTTCCTGGCTTTCTCAGCAAGGCAGCAGCTAAGCCAGCCACAGCGCCAGTCTCCTTCTCAGGCTAACGCCTAACCCCCGGACCAGCCAACAACAGCTCCGAACGTAAGATGGGGAAACTGCTTCGGATTCCAAATTAGCCCTGTAAGAACGACATGACAAGCAGTATAGAATACCAACAAAAGACATTTTTATGGACACATTTGTTTACTTCAGTCAAGCAAACGGTTTAATTAAATTTCCCTCACACATCAGATAAATAGCATTTCTCTCTGTCCTGTTCTGTATCTTGTAAATGATTCTTAGGCGTGGTTTTGCCAAAGTCATTCCTTAAATTGGAATGATTAACCACAGCCAGGGTATTTTTGCTCATGTAAATGTCAAACTAAAAGCAAAAATAAAATTAAAATTATAATGTTGTTTTGTGCTGCCTCCAAATTCAACCACTTGGAATAATCTCAATGCCCGTGAATACAGCCGTTTTTCTCTTCAGTCAGTCAAAGCAGATGTCTTCATCTGCTTTGCTTGTAAGCATGGAAGCAGAGGGACTTCGGCTGTGCTGTGCGCCATGGCTGCTGGAGCCTGCAGCCTATCCCGTGGTGAGCCATGGAGCACAGCGCTGCAAGTGCCTGAGGATATACCACTGAGCAGAGAGATCAAATTGTACATAGCAGAACAAAACGGAAGAGATGTAATTCACTTCAAGAGCAGCACTGGCGTCCCGCACTTCCTCCCTTTGTGCCTCACTGAGCCTTGGGCAGAAAGGAATTAGGAAGCAAGTAGAGCAATTGCTGAGAGATAAAAGCATCGAGGCCAAAAATTACGGAAAGATTCAGACCCATGGAGATGCCAAGCTTTTTCCCTTCATTGCCTCAGCCCCTTCGGGATCACTCATAAGGACAGGAAATCTGTTTGCGCTTGCCATTTCATAGCATCAAAAGGGAGAGGGACAGAGGCTGGTTTCCACGAGATGCACTCAGCACGGCACAGCAATATCAGATCCTGTACACGAGCCGCAGGGCTGGTACGACAGCATGTGCAGAACAAGATGAAATCTCCCCCATGGGGCAGCTGGGGCACCCAGCGGTTTAATTTGCCCTCTTCACCTACAGACTCAAGGAAGAAGGAGCAACCCTTGACTACTCATCCCCTTCCCCCATCCACCTGGATTTGGATGCAGTCTTCTGGCAGTAATGCAAGTTGAGCAGCAGCTCTCCCATGAAGCAGAATCCACGGGAAAGGCTCTGTTAGAGTGAGCTTTTCCAGACGCTGGTTTTTGATAACTCCTATAATCCAAAAATTTGAAGGACAAATGCCTTCTTTTCCATCTACCTTAGGTTCAGTGGTGCTAGCTGGCTATGCAGGGCAGGGACCGACTTTCTTACTGTCTTGCCAGTACAAACTGACTCCTGGTCAGGCATTGAGAAAGTTGCGCTGAGGTTTTGAGGCATCTCGTCAGTTCCCACTGACCGGAAGGCTAGAAACAAGCAAACAAAACAGAAACAACACCATCACGTGAACGGTACATGTAAAATCTTTGCAAACAAACCATCGTTACGGTGCCAGACTCAGAGCCGAACTTCTGACCTCCTCCACTTTCGGTGTTAGAATAATGCTGTAAGATTATAAATAACCTGCAGTAACGATTTGGGGCTCTTTACCACATTCAGAAAGGTGGGACAAAAAAGTATCTCAACAAAAAATGTGCTCAGTAATCCTGACTAAGTTGTTTCTGAAGGTTTTTGTCTTTTTAGCTGCTCCAAGGTATATTCCAAGATAGAGGTTTGTCTTCAGTCTTCTGCTAAGCCAGTTTTGTACGGACAGTTGGGAATCCAAAACGCAACACAGAGCGTCTGGGACACAAAACCCTCTTCGTGTTTCTTGAACTAATTCATGGCCAAAGGAAATCGACTGGCACTTAGTGTGTTCTGAAACTAAGAAGAAGAATCTTGGAATAACCGCCCTCTCAATCCAGAAGAGAGCTGACGGAGCATTTGCCTATCTGGAAGTTTATTTGGGACCTGATTTCCCAGCTATATCAGCTGGGGTAATAAAGCCAGAGCTTCCACTTACGGGCCTCCTCTCATCTACTTGGCCCATCCTAACTGCAACCCTCATCTCTGTCGCGGTCAGGGAGATAGCTCTGATCATCAGCACTGACACTGCACATGCTGAATGCTGAGCGGGGCTTTTAGCCAGCAAAGTCACACTTTTCTTTGGAACCTTTTCAAATTTGTGTTCTTTCATTTTAAACAGATTTATTCTTCCTGTCAGCTGCTTGCTATTCAAAGACAGTTTAAGGCAGGACACTCCAAGACGGGTCAGAATCTGAACTTTTCCAGTGACATTTAAATCCTCACCATAAAATTATTGCCATTTTTCAGATGCTCCCAAGAATTCGGCCCACACTTTACTCAGCACCTATTGTATCACTGCATTATTTATAATACAAATGGTTCCTCATTTTATGAATCGGCAGCCCAGCGGCATGTCCCGCTTCTCTGATGAAATGAGACATTTTTCAAACCTCACTCTGACAACTGGCATACAGAAATCTGTCGGGGAAGCTGCAGAAAAAATAATTCTGCCCAAAAAGCATAGGTGTGTAGCCATCATCTCCTGTCTGTAAAACAAGTCAGTTTTATCACACAGGGAAGCGCTGAGTCCCCACAGCATCCCTTAGCTTTCAGGCAGAGCTGTCAGCGTTTTACTCTCCTGAAAGTTCCCGTCACTCTGTCATTTAAACACCAGGAACAATATCGGCGCTAGGGAACAACGGACCTACATACAAAATAAGGCACACTGCATGAAAAAATATCTTCTAGTCGTACACCTGAAAGGTCTCAAAATCATTTGTTTCAATGAAATAAAGATCCCTTTCTTTCTAGACAGCCCAATGAAGACTGCAGCTCAATGTGCAGCTACAGGAAAGATTAAAAAACCCCATTGACTAGACATTGCAAGCGTGTGGAACAGCATAAAGAGTAGTGCAAGACACATGATGCATAATAAACCAACTGCACAGCCCTTCCTGCAGCGTTTGTTACAGCACTTCAAAAGGGAACCCTGGAATTGTAAGCATCAAAGGAGGATAACAAAATACAGATTTGATAACGACGGGGATTGCTTATCTTTAGGAGGGTAAATCGGAGGGGCGCATGAGAAATGTATAATGAATAAGCTAGGGAAAGCAGACCACGAGTTGCAGTTTTTGCCGGGGCTACTTTTGCGCTAGAACAGTTCAGACAGGAGGCACAATATCTGTTCCAGCCCTGAAACGATGTATGGCCCTCCAGTTCACAGGCTGTAGGCCTTTGAGAGCATGGGTATGTACCCATCTACCTCGGGAATGAGAGAAAATTCAAAGACAGAAGATATTCTTCAATGAGTAAGAACACTCAAAGTGATAAACAACAGCACAGAACTAATCTGGGAGTATCAAAGAACCTCTGCTCCAAGCTTCAAGTCAACCTCTATTTGCAAGGCATCAGGATGGATGAAACGACGGAAGATTGCTCTGCGACCTGCACCCTTGGCAGACAGGCTGTATGAGCACGGCTCCTTTCTCCATTACCCCGCCAAAGTGCAGAACTGCAAGGAGCAGCTCCACAGCTGCTGGGCGGGTGGGTTCCCTCCTTGCTCAAGAGCATCCTTCCTCAGAGCTGCGTATTCAATCACACTGGGGAGCATGAGGTCACCTCTCCAGGCTCCGAATTTGTGGTTCAAAAAAAAAACAAAAAACCAAAGCCCACGCTTCTCGGCTGAGGAAAGCCTCCATAAGTTTCTCCTTTGATTGGGCAGAAAGGAGGGGTTCCTCAGAGGGAAGAGCTTTGGATTGCTCCCTGGAGGAAGTCTTCTATTAACTGCAGAGGCATCCTAGGGAGGTTGACCTGGGAGGTTGATGCTAAGAGGGTAGTGAGCATCTGCTCAGCGTCTACACATACAACCATGGTTGGGGTAATTATTTTTAAAAGAGGTTTCTTAAAACCTTCATACCAAGTTCTAGTCACCTTTGTATCTGAAATTGAGAATTTCAATCTGCAAGTTGATAACAACTTTAAAAGCAATACTATAAAGCTATACTTCAAAAAAGAAGTCAGGGCAATGACTAAGAGGATTAATCCCACCAACGTGAAACTAAACAGACAGCAGCATGCTATAAAGCCCTGTAGATGGAACCCCTTGAGCAGAAATTAACAAACTGAAAATAAACTTCCAGGGCTTAATTCATCTCTCATTTCCAAACATGTAATTCAAAAGTACCTCAAATCAAGCCAGCAGAGTATCACAGGGGTTGAACACGCAGGGATCAGCCCACAGACAACACAGACAACAATGTATGGAGGATTAAAAGAAAAGCTATGAAAATGGCACTGTCGCAAAACCACGGTGTGATGCACTTGGTGGGCATGTGGTGCAGAAATCTTCTGCATATATTCTTAGTGAGTAAGTACATTCATTTATGCTTTCTCTATTAAAAATCTCCAACAAACAATATCCCCTGGGTTGATGAAACAACACTAAGGGAGCAAATTGCCACTGAAGACAGTGAGATGGAATTGATGTAGACAGATTTATTCCCAGGTTTAGTACGAAATTCACAATTACTGCAAAAAGAAAGGAGGGAAAAATTGCTTTTGCTTGGGGCAGTTCATGGCCACTGCACTATCCCTTGCCTCTTAATCACTTACTGTGGCAGAGCGACAATCAATGCGGTGTCAAAGAGATCACAGAGGGCCTGAACCAGGTCTCACTAAAGTCAGCGGTGGAAAAAAAAGCCTTCCCCAGGGGAAGTTCTCCGAAAGCCACATCACAGGACCTGCAGCCCAAGAGTCAAGACCAAGGTGACTTTGAGCCACAATTGTACTCTCCAATTAGGGCTGCTTCAGGGAGCTGAGACAGGTCCTCAGGGGATGCACCCCAGTCAAGACAACACCCCCAGGCCACTGCAGAAGCATAGCACTGCAAGTCTTGCCTCATCGCACTGCTTCCCTGGCTGTCCTCCCTGCACCAGGCTCCACAGAGAGCACTGAGAAGAACCCCTTCCATGCCGCTTCCATAGCAGGGCAGAGCAAAGACCAGAGCTGAGACATCTGAGGCTCTGCGCTGCTGGGTCTCAGCCCCAAGCCTTGCAGGGATGGAGCAGAGACAGAAGGCTTCACACTCTTCAGAGACGGTAGAGTGTTACGGGAGGGAAGAGGGCAGACCCAGGACCACAGCATTACTCCAGGGGACCTTTGGTCATTATTTCTTTGCCACGGGATCTCTGTATAACCGAGAGACAGTCATTTTGTCTCCCTGTACCTCATTCCTACATAGACTGTCCTGCTACAACATTGTCTTCAAGGAGCAGAGGGGAGGGAGAGGGGTCAACTGCTAGCTTTCTTAAACTGTGAGCTCCTAGGATTGCCATATGAGAAGAATCTCAGGTCCCTATGAAAATTGCAGGTCAGACTCACTGGAAATTTGGTCTTTATTATGTCATTGCAGATGTAACAAGAAATACATTTTTTCCTAAAATTGCGTCACTAGACCAAACTAAAATATGTGCTCTGGTTTCACTCCAAGGCTGATTACAAACCTGGATCTGCAATATAATTGAAAACTGAAATAATTACAAGGCTTAGAGGTGAAGAAAGGGTTTTTAATGTTCCACACCCAGCTTTGCCCTTGATCCCTCACTGACCTCAGGCAACAAACGAAAACCAGCTTAAACTCTATCTAAGTTTCACGTCTGGAGGCATCAAGTCACTGCGAATGTTCTTGCAAAGCCAGACTAAAGGTCCATTGTTGTACTTCCAGCCATGTTGAGATGCCCAAGGTGAAGGGCGTAAGAACCCAGTAAGCATGTGAATTGTATTTTGCTCTAAATAGCACGGTGTCATGCTTTTAGCCAGCAGACAGCTAAACGCCACAGAGCCATTTGCTCACTCCCCGCCTCCCCCACAGTGGGATGGCGGAGACAATCAGAGAAAATAAGCAAAATTCATGAGTTGAGACAAAGACAGTTTAATAGGACAGAAAAGGAAGGGAAAATATTATTATTATTATTAATAATAACAGAATTAGAACATACAAAATAAGTGATGCACGGTGCAGTTCCTCACCACCTGCCCACGGATGCACAGCCAGTTCCCGGTCAGCACCACCACGCCCCGGCCAACTTCCCCTGGTTTTATAATTCAGCATGACGTTATATGGTATGGAATATCCCTTTGGCCAGTTTGGGGCAGCTGCTCTGGCTGTGTGTCCTCCCAACTTCTGGTGCCCTCAGCCTACTCGCTGGCCGGGCAGTACAAGAGGCTAAAGAATCCTCAACCGTCGCTCAACAACAACTAAAACCTCAGTGCGTTATCAACATTATTCTCATCCTAAATACAAAAGACAACACTATACCAGCTACTGGGAAGAAAATTAACTCTATCCCAACTAAAACCAGGACAGGCAGTCTCCAGCAGTCTGTAGTTCATGAACTTGCTCAGCAATGGAAGCACCTTTGCACGTAATAACCCTCAGTATATCTTTCTTTCATAAGTTTATCTAATAAATTTTAAGCCTATGTAAAAACTTGGCTCCCACATCCTCTTTACCATTAGACTTCTCAGGTGCTGCTTAAACAGAAGCCACTTTACAGTTTTGATGACCCCCATTGTCCAGTCTCTTCTTGTTTTCCAGTTCTGCTGTCTCATTTCAGTGATGGGAATACCAAAAATGCACTTTGTTCTCATGAGGCTGTGTACACCACACAGAACATTTTATTCTCTACTCTCCTCCTAAAAATTTGTAAAAGACAGCTTTGGTTTCTAATGAACATTGAGTTGATATTTTCATAGAGTTCTTGGACTTTTTTCTCCCAAAATTTGGGTTAAAACCCCAAAATCTCATTCCTGATGAGCAATGTCTACTCCATAGCCTGTCCTTCCTAAGTTTTCCTCTGTGTCCGTTATTCTGTATTTGTTCTTTCTTGTCCAGTGTCATGAGAGTTTTCCTAAATTCTTCACAATGAGTTTTCATTTTACAACTTTAGTAGTTTAGTATCATGAGCAAACGTAGCCATCTTACTATTTACACGCTTTGCTAAACCAGCTATGAATATACTGAACCCTGCATGCTGACCATGAATGTCTATGGGACACCAGTGGGGCTTTCCACCATTGACAGAACTGACAGCTTAATCCTATCCTTTTTCCTTCTGCCTTTTAACCACTCTTTCATCTATGCAAGGACCTTTCCTTTTATCCTGTTGCAGCTCAGTTTCTTTAAAAGTCTTTGATGAGAAACCTTGACAAGGGCCTTCTAGAAACCCAAGAACCGTCTGGATCTTCCTTGTCTACTTGGCTATCGATTCCTTCAAAGGATAGATTTATGATGCACAACTCTATAAATGCCACAGGGACTCTTCCTCCGTATATCATATTTACCCACATGCCTGCTAATGTTACACTTTATTATAGTTTCTATCATCTTGCCTACTGTGGATATTTGATTTACTGGCCTGTAGTTCCCCGGGTTTTCCCTCACATCTTCCACTTTCCATTCCACCGACACCAAAAGGGCGTTCAACTAATGACCAGTCACAAGGCATCAGGCAGAATCATAGACTCATAGAATATGTCATGTTGGAAGGGACCCATAAGGATCATCAAGTCCAGCTCCCTACTCCTCACAGAACTACAGCAGGACACTTATAGCTGGGCCATTTATTTCAGGTCCCAAATTTGATCTTAGGTTTGAAATTTTTCCAAAAATTCAACATTCTATTGAAACTAAGGAGTGTCTAATGAATGAAGTTACTTCTCACATTGAACTCATTTTATTTCATCGATCTCAAAGACCAAGGATTTTTTGAAGAAAATCATTAATTTTGTAAATATGTAGGAACCAAAATAAACCAGCATGGAAGAAAACACCTTTTTTTCTCATGTTGATTCTGATGTTGCTCCCAGTGAAACTAGCAGAGAGATCACCAGTGATCACACTGGTGAAGGATCAATCCCTCACTGCTGGCACGCAGAAACACTCGCTGCAGAGGGTGCCCCCAAATCAAGAGGCTGTGCACCTTCCTACATGTTCAGGCCAGATTTACTTCCTGCAGTCAGTGCCAGCTTTCAACCTAAATAAAATAGTCTCTATCCTGAGGTCCGTAACCAACAGCACTTGCAGCTCTGTCTCACATTCTCTGCCTAAACAGCTGCAGCGGTTTAGGATATCCTTGCTCCTCAGCTGTTTGTCACCAGCCTGTACGGCACTACCGCAACACGTGCCCGTGCAGCTCTGCCAGTGCTGCCCAGCAGCCAGCAGGTTAACACAAACCCACTTTTCCAGTGCGCCAGGCTCATAGAAGAGACCGTGAGCTGGAGCGTGGCAGGCTTTCTCTTGCTATCACGGGGGCAATGACATCTAGAGAAGGTGCAGGTCTTGTGTGAAGGGTAATAGCCTCTCGAAAACAACTACCGCAAGCTTTTCCAGAAGTCATCTTGCAGATGGCCACAGTGCTGAAAATAATCAGTCCTCCTTGGCTTTGCTACTGAAATAAAGGTCCTGGTGCCCGTCCTTATGGTGCATAAACTGCACTGTAGGACCAAGGAAAGGTCATCACAGTATTGCACGCACTACCCTCTCTGGGAAGGTAACAGCACCTGCAGGTGAGTAAGGGCTGGCAGGCTTGGGAGAACCAGGAGGAAGCAGCGCCTGTATGATGAACTCCCTGACCTGCGCTTGTCCCTGGGTTTGAAAAGGATGACACTGCTCTCCCCACAGTGTGCAGGCAGAAAAGCCATTTCGCTCCCTATCTACCCTGAGATGATTTTTATGTGCTATGCACTATGCTATTGCTGTTTGCTTTTACTAAAAACTCCTCGGACGGATACCCAGGGGAAGCAGCAGTTCGGACACAGCTTTGCCTCCTAGCAGCATTTCATCATCCTTTATAAACCAACAGAGCCCAGCATAAGCCAGGTATTTTTATACCAGATTTTCAGTCTCTCTTTACACCGCAGAAACAGAATTGTTGCCAGATCTCTACAAGCTGAGACCTGTAGAGCCAATAGACCAACAGAAATGTAAACTACACTTTTTTTTTCTTTCCTAACAGTGCCTTTCTTGGATTTCTTTGCAATGAAACAGCAGCCTGCAAATTTTCAGGGAAGTCCTGCTCTTCAAAAACAGGGGGTGAGGGGTTATTTCCAAATGGGACTTCTGGAACAATTTAGAACTATGGAAACTATTTTCTAAGTGGATCTGCCTAGAGGTGCTGATGAGAAGAGAACTACAAATCTGATGCCAGCTCACCCGATTGAAAATCAGACTGGGAGTGGATGTCTACAAGATCGTCTCCTGGTGTGTGTAATGCATTTTGCTGCTTTCTGCTAAGACAGATAGCATACTAAACAGATCGGAAGCATTCTTCACGGCAACACTGGAGCATTCTTTTTAATGGAGAGTATAATCTCATTACAAGCTCTGGTAATCATCTAGATTACAATCTTAATTGCCAAAGCAGGTAAAACAGATAAAACATATTTCATCTGTCCCCTCCTCCTCCTTTTTTCTTTTTAAAGGTTCAGCAAAAGAAGAGTGGATTTTTTTTTCCCTCTCCCATGAGCTTTTAAGCACCAGAAACCTGTCTTTGTCTTGGTTGTACCTCCACACAGATCCTCTGTGAGATTACAGTTCAAATTTCAAATTTATGATTATAAAGCCAGATTCTTGTGACAATCTTCCATTAGGCACTGAGAGCTCTCAGCATCTCACGGGAGGTGTTCAACACCTTGTAGGATTCAACTCTCATTACACTGAGTCCTGGAGCACATCTCTTGGTACTTCAAAAGGTACAGTTCCCTGAACAGAAATCTCATTAGCGCCATCATCCCCCTCAGCCCAGAGTAACCTACACCACAGGTTATCTACATTTGCAAAGAGCTGTATAAACAGCCCTACACCAGCCTTACATCGCTCTGGGAAGGGAGGTGAGGTCTTATTGCTAAGCTTAGTTCGTGTATGAGGAAATGGAGGCAGCGAGACATGAAATGAGGAAGCCCCTTAAGGTGGGGGGACAAGGAAATCTTGGTGCCCCGGCAGGTGTCTACTGCCGTAACCCTGTTGCTGCCCTTGAGAGGAGGCACATTTAACCAAGTATCCCAGCTCTTCCTCTCACTGCAGCTGAGCTTCCAGCTGCAACCTGATCTGAAGCTGTGCCACATCAGCACTGAAATGAGGTGTTCAGTCAGAAAGAGGAGCTGCTGAGATCATGTATGTTCAGGAGCCTATCACACAGCAGGGGAAAGGCTCTCTCTCCAGCCAAGCACTGCAGTTCTGCACGGTTTCTTCAAGACAGTCCCACCCAAGCGTCTCGATTCTCAAAGTAAATGATACCACTGATGATGTTCCACACTAAAATCTGGTTTCCAAATTAGGCTTTTGGGTGACATTTTATATCTTGGTGATAGAGTTGCCCACTGCTGAGCTACTCCATCAGAAGAAAGGCCGTCTGAAAAGTTTTCTGAATCCTGCCATCAAACTGCTAAAAACCGTGCTTCGAATGGCACTAGCCCAGAACATGGTTTGAAAAGGATCTGGAAAGGCTTAGCTTTTACAGTCATGCGGAGGAAAATTGACCCTTTGAAGCATTCAGACTGAAGAGGTGTTCAGACTGAGAGAGCTTGCTATGACATTTATTCCAGAGAAAGAGAACACCAGGGTCAGCCACAATGAGTTCTCCACTTCCGTAATTTCCCTTGAGAAAACGGCTTAGCTCTGTTTTCCAAACAGAAGGTCCAGCCACGGCCAGTGTAAAGACGCAGATCTGGGCAAAGACTTTCTTGGTTGAGTCACTTTCCCCAGAAGCGCTGAGCTCCCGCAGCATCCTGGCCAGGGAAACCAAAGTGTAGGGTAACCTTTCCCTCCATTAAAAAGAAGTGGGACGTGAAAAGTTCACACTCCTTCTCCACTTACTGTTACAATAAAAGGCAAGTGGATCAGCTCCATTCTCAGACCAACACAACCTGTGAATGCCACCATCTACTTTTTCTCTGCAACCAGTCCCTGATGTCCTACTCCAGAATCTCATACAAAATCTGAACTCTTCATGGTCACATTCGTGGTCCTTTTGGATTCATGGGTGTATTAGTTGAAATGCTGGTGTCAGCACAGCTAAGAGGTCAGAGCAAACTTGATAGTCGTCAGTGCTGCTCACCAAAAACTAGGTGCTATATGAGATCCACTTACAGTTTTTCCGCTTGTTTCTTCTTGCTGCAGCTAAACCTGGGATTTGCACATGTAAATGACAAGCTGTTCTGCTGGAAAGGTGTACCGTAAGAATTATGTTTAAAAATTAAAAGGGGAAAAAAAACCAAAAAAAACAACAAACCAATGAAATGCCTTTCAGCAGCCAGGTACAATAAGTCCTTTGCAATTAAAATTTAAACAAAAGTGCTCCTAAAATGTATTTATTAAAGGGAGCACATTGCTTTTCTTTGGCTCAAACACCAGCACAGAAAAGTATTTGAAGTCTTAATAATGAATTGTACCTCACAATTATAGTTTGCATCAGGAGATCATCACAACTTTGACAATACTCCTGCACAACTTCAAGAGCATATGTTGAGGCTCTACTTGAAGGAAAAAGATATATGTGTATGTTTTTCATAGACTATAATTCCATTAAATTTCCAAACTTGCAGTGGCAAGAGTTGCTGAACCAGAGATCTGTATGATTTCCATCTTCCTTTTAAGCCACTGCATGCATAAGCCGCTCTCTCTGTAGGACACTGATTGCTTATACTCTCTTATTTAGTAACAGGACAAGAAGGTTTATATGTTCTACAAGGCTGGGCTCAAAGCAAAATTCCTTTGCCAGACTACAGTTAACCCAAATTTCAGAAAATTATTTCCATTTGTGATTTTTCTTTTTCACACTGTGTTGACTAGCCTGTCCTTCGTGCAGCATGTAAAGGTCACAGGAAGGTACAGGCTTCACAATGCTGGAGGCTTTACAAGCATGTTGTGAGTGATACCTCTGTTGCTCCAAAGAGCTTTCAGTCTATCGTCTGAGTCTATGCTGATCTGCTGTACCATCCGCCACTTTTCTTTTTCCAGATAACTGTTTATTATTTTCCATGTGATTTCTTATTCTCAAGGACTTGACATAGCTGAGTTAGCTCTCCATGGATTGTCCAAGAACTTTCCACATGAAGGTCAGTATCCTCTTAGCTCGGGGCCCTCCAGCCAAGACTGGGAAATGAGCCTTAAGACGAAATATTATCATCCACACCTATGTGGTAAGTTCTTCCTAATGGTCCATTCCATCCTTGAGCATATATTACTAGAGTTCACTTTCAGTCTAAGGCCAAACTATGCCCATGACAGTCCCATGAACAGAGGACTGAATTGTCTCACTGGATCAAGGACTGCAGTACTCCAGCTGAAGGTTTTCAGGAGACTACATTTTTCCCCTGTGACAGGAAGTTTGTACAGAGTGTATTCCCCACTTAGGAATCTCCTGAAAAGGTCTCAGACCTGCCTTGCTTCTTAGTCTGAGGCACTGACACTAGATTTACCCTCATACTGTGCCCAGAGTGCCTTGGATTGCAGTTCTCCATCCAAGCTGGATGGATGCTGAGCACAGTGCACTCCCTCAAGAGCCTGCTCTTGGAGCTGTGGATGTCAAGAACTGGGCTCTGTGAGGTGACTCACTAAAGTCCACAAGCTTTACAAAAAGACTGGAGCAAGAACTGATGCTAATAGTGGAGTGTGCAACACCTACACATTAAGCCAAAAAAAAAAAAAAAAGGCATTTCTGCCCTCGTAAATAATTAAAAGCCACCAGTCACTTAGCTCCTCTACACTCTCACTAGGAAGGGATTAGGAGCAGCCTGGAATACATTTCTCATGTACAACACAAAAAACCTGCACATCCTCCCGGGTGCATATATATATTTGTGTGCGCACAGAGGAGTGAAGGGGGACTAACAATTCAGCATGAGATCTGCTTCATTTCTCATTCTGACATGATCCTCCTGAATTCAGATGCAATGCCAACAGGACTGAGTGGGAAGCAGTTTCTAATAAAATGCTCAGATTAGTTTGTCAGTCAGAAGCTGCAAATCTCAGTCAGCACTAAAGATCCCTTCCTGACAAAAGGGGTTTTTTTTCATATAGTAAATTCCAAAGAGATACAGCAGACCTAAATAGATCTATTGCTTTCTAAGAATATAGTGCAGTGTGCCTGCTAGGCAACTTGCCTAGAAATTCTTTTCCGATGAAGTACTGGAAGAGACAATTTCATTTGCTCTGCTCCCAGTTCCTTGAGTGGCAATAGCTCCAGTGCCCTGCTTCAGTTACCCATAAGAAGGCATCATGTACCTAGAAATGGCTGTCTTGATCTGAAGGAGGCGTCAAATCTAAGGGGTGAACTCTGCCAGCCATAACCCACCATGCAGCACGGAAGGTGGCCTTGTCAAAAACCAAATCACGCCATTGTTCGTGAATTAATTTAAACCCTACAGGCATCAGTGGCAAACGCTTACTAAGCCCGAAAGACTTTCAAGTGGCCTGGCCTGCAATGTGGAAGGGAGAGGCTACGGACCGTCTTGCGCTCTTCTGCAGAGAAAGTCAGCAAGGAAAGCACACACATCTAGATACGTTTGAGTTAACTCCCTGAGGTTTTTTTCCCAAACCACAAGGGCCACAAGCAGAAACAAATCTTTCCTAGCATGGCACACCACGCAGTAGCACAACTCAACGCTGCATGTGAGAGACCCTCCTGAAGACCTCCTGTGGATTGGCTTGTGACCTTCAAACTCAGATCTGAATCCCAGGTTTGCAAAACCCCTGAGCCAGGTGGTTCTGTACAACAGGAAAAACACATGTTGGGAAGTTAAGTCCTTTCATGCCTCATCATGTCTCTCCATAGCTGCACTGAGCCCCAAGGACTTGCACCACTCATAAGCTCCCTTCTTTATAGCAGCAGGCTGCACGAAGAGGCTGGTGACATCTGAAAGCTGCCAAATACAAGCTTAAACTCAGATGCAACCATTAAGACAATTACAGATTTTCAAAGCAAGGTAGGCAATAGAAGTATCACGCACTGGATGCTCCTGGGGGGTAGAAATCAGGCTCCCTGGAAAAGCACCGATTGCTCATAGGTAATGTCATCTGACACATGTACGGTGCTTAGAGGAAAATAAATCACAAGAAAGGGCTGTTGTCATGCCTCATTCCTTCCCTGCTGCCAAGACAGCTTCTTGCCAGGATTGCAGAGTCACTTTAGGAGATTGAGAAACAAAAAATAAAGTGTGCATCTAACTCAGGTTTCAGCCACCCCTCTCACACAGTGAGTATCCCCCTAGTAGGATACACCCAGGACCTAGTTTGTCGAGTGGAAAATCACAAGGAAGACGAAAGCACAGATTGCAAAACCAATTCCAACAGCCCAAAGCGTCTGAGAGAAGCTCCCTGGAATGCCTGCTTAGGAATTCCCCTTCCAGTCCCGGGTGGCGTGGTGCCAGGTAGAGCTGGAAGCTACGGCTTTCTCATCGGCCAGGAGAAGGGGCTTCAGATCCCACTCAAATGGACCCTGTCGCCCACAGGCAGACAGGTAAAAAGTAGAGCTACGTTCAGTGTCTCTTAATTTATTGCAGGGAATTGCCCGGGTCCTTTTGCTTTTTATCCTGAGCTGCAGCCAGGACAGCTCGGAGTCCTTGCCATGACCTTTTCCTGCAAGTAAAGTTTGTATAGTAGTGACGACTGATGGGAGGGAAGAATTGTAATTCCACTGCGGTAGCTCACAAGAATAAAGACATACCAGCTGACAAGTGACAATAATTCATACAGAACATCCAGGCTGGATACTGCCCAGCTTAAACTTTGGCGATTTCAGTGCTAAAACCATCTTCAGATTGCGCATTACCCTGACTTGGTGGAACGTCCAGCCAACTCATAGTAATGCAATCTTCGGGAATTATGCAATGCTGGTTTAAGTTCAATACTTAGTGCCAGAAAGTAACACCCCATAATGCGTTAAACATACCACAAGCAATGGGAAAATACTGCTCTCCCTTCAAGGAGGGCTGAGCCCCGCAGACTTCTGAGGATCAAAGCCACAGCCATCAATTACAAGAATCAGTTTACAATAGCAAGCAAAGAGCCTGCTTATCCTCCCCTGCTGGCACCAGTGCTGCCCAGCTGGCAGCAGGCTCATGGCACTGGTACAGCTCCAGGGGAGCAGACTGGCAGTGAAGGCTCTGATTAAAACAGCAGGCTAAGGGTTTGGGTTTTAGTGCTGCCAATCATCAGTGGCATGAGTTGTTGATCTTTTTACATGCAGCCCACAGCCATGCCAGCTCCTCGTGGTGTGTCTCGCCTGGTGGAGAGCATCAGGACAAAGCACCAGCTTACCTTCCATTCCTCGCTCTTTTTTAAAAAAAGTTTTAAATTTTGGGGTTATTATTTTATTTTTTTAATGCAGAGAAAATTCCTGACAAAAGTTTTCAGGAATTCAAGATGCACGAGCCAGACAGGATCAGACAGCTGGCTGTTGAGCTCATAAGGAGGTGGTAAGAGAGCGGCTCTACAAAGTGGAGGATTGGCTTGTGGTTAAAGCGCTGGCCTGAGAATACAAACACCTGGATCCAGCTCCCAGCTTCTGCATAGATTTCCTCAGTGACTTCAGGCAAGTCCAGTGGGATAAGCTGACCCATACAAATGCATACCCACGCCCTGGCCTGGACTCTTCTTACGCCTCTCAGCTGGGCTTATTCACCCAGCTGATGTGTGGTGCCTCTTCAGCCACGCAACCTTTGAACTGAAGCTGCCACATGTCTGTGCACGTAGCAAGATGTTCTTGCACCTGTCTACACCCAGGCAGTTAGTCATAACCTCCATCTCCACGTCTTCTCAACGTCTCCACGAGACGACCATTCGCCCGTCCTTTCTCTGCCTTGCAGTAAGAAGGGCAGCTGGGGAGATGGACAGTATTTCAGCACGTACCTATCTCTTTGGGGCCCTAATACGAACTCATATTTGCTTGAGAGAGCCTGTCAGCAGCAGCCCGTCTGGGTACCTTTCCAAAATCAGGCTGGGGTTTTTTTTCATTCACCCCAGCAGTTGGGTCTAGCCTGGAATCTCTCTAGCCACTTGAACCTTTCACAGCAGCTTGTTCCATTGCCTAATTGTTCGAGTAGCTGAAACACATCTCCCACATATGTAGCAGGAATTTTCCTTTCTGCAGCTTAAATCAGTTTCTGCTGCCTCTTTCCTCTCTGACTAACGAGAATAACTGGCCCCTGTTGCCTTTATCACATCATTTCATTTATTTGCAGACAGCTATTATGTCTTCTCTCGGTCTTCTGTGCAGACTGAACATGCCTGTCTCTCTCAGCTGCTGCTCCTACGTCCAATTTTCTAAATCTTTTCTAATTTTTGTTATTCTCCTTTGAGCTTCCTCCAATTTGTCAGTGTCTTTTCTTAAAGAGCAGAGTCCAAAAGTGAATTCTCTACGCCAGCTGAGGCTTTCACCAGTGCCAAGTGGAGCAGAAACGCGACCCTGCTTGTTTTGTACATGACGTGCTCCCTATTTCCACAGTCCAGAATATTTCGTTGGAAAGCATCAATGGGCTAAATATGAGAACATATGGATGGGGGACAGCTAAGAGGAAAAGAAATGTCTGTCAGACTTCAAAAGGTATAAATGGCAAAAAAGAGGATTGTTTAGGTGGGCTTGAAAGGAAGGAGGAGGCTAAGAATAATGGGATGTAATGAAATCATAGGCTGAATATCAGGAAAAATACCGTAACAGTTCAGACTGTGGAAAACTCTCTCCCTGGGGAAGTGGTGCAGACTCCGTAAGTTGAGTCATTAAGAACTAGACGAGACAAAGCAGTGCAAACTGCAGAGCAAGATGACTTAATATACTATTGGGGTAGGGGCTAGATGGGCTGATAAATTTGGCATTTCTAAATTTCTTGTCCTATAGCACTCTCAAATAACAGAAGTAACCTTTTCTTATGCTAATATTCACATTTTGTCCCCACCAACACCTTCATGTGTTTTCCATTTGACCCATATGTGACAGCAAAGCTGATTTAGAAAGGCTTTGAGAATTTCTGGAAAAGTTTGGGGGAATTTACCATTTCTTCTGTCTCTGTACCCATAGGCCCCATGTATAAAGGGAGTTTGCCAGGTTCCAGTCCCAGACAACTAAACATTAACAGATCTTACATGGTACACATGGAGAAAGCCAGCACATCCAGCAGACAACATTATCCATGCCTAACACTGACCAAACTCTACCACCACCACTAGCACCATGACCTGACAATGCAAGGAGTCGCACTGGTGCAGCAACGCCAATGGCTGCCAGCCAGCGGCAGTAATCAGGACAAATCCCCAGTCTAGACAAAGCCTTAGTTATCGTGAGCAAAAGTCTCCAATCTCCAGGTCTAGTTTTCCTTTAAGTAACACAGTTTTAATACTGGTGGAACTCCACATACTTCAACAGCATTCCTCCTGTCTCATACTCCTGCAGGCAGGAGCAGGATCAGATCCCTGCAGGATTTCCCTTGGCTGAGAAGGGCAAAGCTAGGTGATATTTCTTTGATTACCTTGTGAATAGAGGACAAGAAAAAGTCAAACAAATTCTAAATATGGCCTTTACTAGTTTGTCTCTGGAGATCACAAGTGTAAGGTCCAGTGGCTTGGGAAAGACCAGGGTTAGAAAGTTGTGTGACCACCAGTGGTCACTCAGCATCTCTTTTTTCTTGGTGTCAGAGATGTTTAGCTCTAATCTTCTTGGCTAGACTAGACAGAGACTTAGGCTTAGACAATTCACCAAACCCAGAATAAGGGCTCAAATAAACGTAAATTTCAGGTGAAGAAATGCAAGTTGAGATGGAGAAAGAGATTGCTCCGTTGTATACTTCCTCTTAGAAAACGACAGCTAGTGACAGCTGCTCTACATGGTCACACAGCTGAATCATTCCAAGCAGAAGTCTAGCACCTACATTCACTTAAAAAACCTTGGAATTTTATATGAATTTTGAATACTATTGTAGCCAAGTGGCTGATGCCATAGAATCTTTCAGGCCAGGTCTTTTACAACAGAATGGTCTAATTGTGGCAGTCAGAAGTTTTACAAAATGATGGTTCCTGCTCCGGAGTCTACAGGCTAGGACCAGCAGGCCAGTAAAAGGAAACCAGAGACCTATGTCAGTAAGATGAGCAGCATTACTGCAGCATGAAGAAGGCTTTTCCACCATCCAACATTTCATAGCTGCCAGAGCAAAGGCGAGACTCGGGGATGTGAACAAAGCATCACCTGGAAGGGCTCTGAAAAGCCAGCCTGAGGTTAAATGACAAATTACCGCTCAGAAAAGAGAGGTCTGGTGTGTTTAACTGCGTTACTTGGTAAGTGCTGGAACCACTGGCTTACAACGCCACGAGGTGCCTATTACATTACCGAGATTATAGTAATTTAGTTGGTGCTGTTGCATAACGGGATAAGACGCCTAAAATCGGCAAAACTCTCTTGTCTGGCAGGAAATGGTCTTCTTGTAATAGCTGACCAGCTCAGCAGGAGTCCTGAATGCGTTCACCGTATCTAACGCCAGCACATGGCACTGGCAGAGCTCTCCAGGAAGGAGACGTGTGGTGTTTCCTTCTTCTCTGTCATACTATTTGGCATCATTACTGTCAGGGTGCAGCGAGCGGTCAATGAGAGGAAAGCCAGGGAAGAGAGAAATATAAGTTATTGCAAGAACCCAATGAACACTCTGCAACCATTTGCTGAGCCGCCACTGAAGAATGTCAGCACCAAACCGCCAGAGTCAGACAGAGGAAGCACTGACGTCGAGAAATGATTTGTACCTTCTACATGGGAAATTAACCCCCAGGTTCACCATACACTCCAGCCAGACGACCCCTTGGCCTTGCTGCACGTTCTGAAACTTCTCCTCCACGAGGGGCTATTCATTGGCATGGACTTGGAGCATTCAAGACTCTTCCAGCATCACAGTTAGGAGAGAAATAGAAGGCAATCTAAAAAGAAGTTGTTTTAGGAGTTGGTTTATTTTTCTGATTGTGTGTCCTACACAATACATCATTTTGCCAGTTTTGTTTTGGTATGGTTTTGGTTTTTTGGTTGGTTGGTTGGTTGGTTGGTTTTTTTTTTTTGAAAGTCACCACACCATTAAAATACCCCAAACACTCTAGGATGTCTTAAACAGTCAGGACAAATGTTCAGCAGTTTATTCCTTAGTACAAGTACTCATAACGACACTTTTCAAAGTATAAAGCATCTCATTTACCATTACTCTCTGTACCCTACAAGAAGTGTTTTCCTTTTCCCTACACATCCTCCTTCAAAGGAATGAAGCATTCCTCAGAAACAGGAATTGCCCAAGTGGAGCAATAAAGCCGTAACACGCTCATTGATTATTATGAGGATTGCACAGGTTCACAGATATACAATAAAAGAGCTAACTTCAGACTTTGGTCTTTTGTACTCACTGCTTGTAGTTTATCTTAGGGACGAGAAGTGTTTTGAACTTGAACAGCTCCTGACTTTTGAATTAAACACAAACAGTTCAGCATTGCCTCTACTTGAAAAGGTTGAACCTGATGACCACAGGTGTCCAGTTCCAGGCCTTTATTTTTAGTCTAAAAGCCTCTGCTCTCACTCTTAAGTAACCAAAAGTCTTGGAGATGGTCTCTGGACAGCGGGGAAGTCCTACATCTCCAATAATCTTTTGCATTAACAGCTATGCAGAGCACAGAGTACAGATGTAACTTCTCTCAACTGCATGGTCCACAAAACACTAAGAATCTCTCGCATCTCTCCACTGGAGCAGGTAATCCTTTAACTTGTGCTGCAAATACTCATGGTCTGAAAAAAGAAAGGGTCTTGAGGTGCAGTCTCTTCCATGACCCAAGGAGAGGACAATGGGATATTCCTTGACCCCAAGCTTCGGAACGCAAAGAAGATACACAGATCATTTCAGACTTCAAGCATTCATTATTCAAAGTGTGCAGCAAATTATCACTTGCTGGGTTTTTTGCTTCTAGCAAACGTTTCATTTGTGCGTTCACTGCCAACACGCTGCCATCACCACACTCCAGGTTCCTCTGTCTAGATGGCCTTTGGCTCGAGGCGGAGGTTTGCATTCACCAAGGCATTGCAAAACCCTTGTCTTTTCCCGATGTGGAAGTCACAAATTTTGTCAGCTTGATGGATCTGCATCGGTTCTTTCTTCCATTTGAAACCAGAACAAGCAAAACTTTTTAACACACACTGACAAGTTCTTATTGTGTCTGCCTAAAAGATTTCAGCTGAAATTCAATAACAAAAGTTCTATGTGCATTTTGCATTATAACCAGGTCCTGCAAAGTTTGTCAGAGTTCCTGCCTTGAACCTCCCCAGGAATTTTACTCATAAGGTTTCAAAGTGATGTAGTCAAGATTTTGTTCAAACCTATCACCTGCTTTTTAATAAATGAGGACCAAAAGTCCTGGTGAGGTGGTGGTAGTGGCGGTGGTTCTGCCACAACTACTGCTGGAAACTTGTTTCTCAGCAGCTAACATATTTAGGAAATTACTCTTCACACAATGACTGACCGTAGCCATTTAGAATTTCCAAAGATTATTTACAGGGTACGCTCTTAGGCCCTTAGCTTGCTTGCCAAGTAAGGAACATCACTGAGAGGAAAACTATCGTGAGTTGGTGTACACAAAATAGGTTCCTTATACCGTACCTTTAACTGTTGAAATCAAGCCCCTTAGTTTCAGTTTCAAAGAGCACTGAGACCTGCTGTCCTTAAAATGAGTGACCTACGGTATAAAGCCTGCAGACCATACACCCCTCGATCTGTACAGGGCTCTCCTGAAGGCCAGGTGGAAATCAGCCAAGAATCAAGGGACGCAGGTAATGCGTAAACAGCTCATGACCGTTTAACTCGTGTTTATTCAGTGGCATAATGTCACCTGCAACTCGCGAAGCATCAGCAATGAAGGCAATTCTATTCCTCCATAGGATGTCTAGAAGGAAAATCACACTAGTGGGATGACTGTGCTCATGCCTCTATGGATTTACCTCCTGGTGTAAATCCTTATTCATAAAGAACTAAGGATTTCTCAAGGGATTCCTGAAGGCTATAGCCTGGAAAAAGGGTTCTGCCCTGCCAGCCGTGGAGGTTTAATGTGTGGAAAGATAGCACGGCTGCTGTAAACCCCAGACGCAGGGCTCGCCCCAGTTTGCAGTGCGACCTATCTCACCTTCCCTCCCACTGCCAGCGCTGACTTGGCCTTTCTTACTCATCCTTCCCTTCGCCTCCTTTTCACTTTCACACCTCATCTGACAGTCCTGATTCCCGATGTACATGCACACGGACAGGACTTCCCTTCCCTGTCCCTGCTCCATCAGGGAAATTCATTAGCAGCTAAGCAGTTGATCCTGGAACGTAAAACACCAGCTTTAAAAAAGTAAGTAGTGAACGGGTGAGTCTGGGCTCCTCCAGTCCCTGTGGTATGTCCTCTAGCACCACAGCCCTGAAAGCTCTGACAGGTCCCTGTCCCCACCAGGAGGGCTCAGTGCACCATAACCCTACAGACCTGTGAAGGTTGGTGGGTCACCATCCCATCTAGGAGGGCTCTGACTGCTCCACAGGGAGCTGTGATCATCCTCCAGTTTGAGGGGAGCTTTGAACGTAACAGCACTAGCAATAGCTTTAATTAAAGCACAGACGGACCCACCCGGTGCCGCGCAGTGGGTGTGCCACAGTGGCATTCCCCACCAGGCTGCCAGGGCAGGGGGCCCTCAGTGGGATGCTGGGATGGGGGCAAAGAGACTGCCTTCTCCTCTACTTTTTCATGCCTGGAGTAGGAGAGGGGGGAGGACCGAAAATCTTCCTTGCTCAGCCATAGGGTCAGACAGAGAACGGACAGCAGCTACAAGTGCTCTGGCCCCCGACCTCAGGTGCCAGAAAGGGTCCCTCATCCACTCCTGGAAAAGCCTCTGCTACTCATCGCCTGGCCTCTCAGTGTCCCTGCGCAGTGTTTTGCCGCTCAGCCCCTCATCCCAGAGCGCCTGCCCTGCTCTGCAGCCACTCCCCATCAGGAAATATCACCTTGCTGCCCACCAGCTGGGGACTCAGCCTTCCATCCCACAGGGGCCACACACGGCATCTGAGCAGCCATGCCGTCTTGTCCTTATGGAAAACCCTCAGCTACCTTCCTCCCACACCAGCAGAGAGCTCATGGTGCCTCCCGGGAAGAGGCAGCTGCAGAGCTACTGCAGTTTCTGCGTCACCGCAGGAATGGGCTGCAGGGATAAAAGTCCTTGGCTCGTCCCAGAGTGCAGCACTGCACAGTCAGTTCTTTCTCCAAAAGCCAGAGATTTCTAACAGATACAGTCTGCAAATCAGTCTCTTCTACTGACCTGGCTCTTGTAACTGCGGCAAACGTCGGAAACCCTTTCGACCTCCAACTTGCATTTAGACCCTCTTTTGCGTATTGGCTGTTTGAAGGGCAAAAGCTGTGGCACAAAAGACAACGGGGAGAACAAACTTCGTTATCCCATTAAACTGACAAAAGCTGCAGTGCTCTGCCAATCTCACGACGTGCTCGTCCTGGTCTCTGGGTGCTTCGGTATCACCGTAGCTTCAGGTCCTCCTTCCACTCCATGCCAGAGTCATGCAGAAACTCAGCATCTTTCGCTCATGCAGTGCGCTCTCCCACCCAACACACGTCATCCCACGGCAGCCCCCTCTGCTGCAGCGCTCAGCGGGGACTCTTCCAAGATGGTCACTGGCCTGATCCCTTTTTAACTTCACCTTTAGGTGGGGAAAGAAATCAAGTGGAAACTCTACTTGGGGCCTCTGCATTCTCCATTTGTCAAGTCTTTTTCTTTCTCAGGTCTTTGAAGAGCTCCCAAGGCAATTGTGCAGGCCTCTCGCTCTGTTTCCAATCTGTCTTCTGCATCAGAGGAATTTGCCTTTAAAATAGGCTTAGCTACTGCCAGCTTTCCTGCATTCCTTTATCCCTGAGATTATTTTCCTCAGAGACCTTTCTTACCAGTTCCCCAAGTTTGTTGAAGTCTATTTTTTTGGAGTCCTTATCCATATTCTGCCGGTTTAGCTTTTTCCCTTGGAATAATGAACTTTATCTTTCATGCTCACTTTCATCCAAATTACCGCCTAACCTTTAGATTCTCAGGCTGTTCTTCTCTGTTAGTCAGAAACAGGTTTAAAGTAGCTGCATCCCTGCCCATTTCCTCCCACTTGCTGAAACAGCATCATCTTCATCACATCCAGGAACATAACAGCGTATCTGTGTCTAGCTGTGTTGCTGTTGGTGGAGGTATCAAATCAATTGTGTCTCACTACTAAGAAGAGCTGTCCTACTCATATGTCTTCCTATTGGTCAGGAAAAAAATATCCACTACCTGTCCCAATGAGTTGATCAATATTAGGTTCAAAGCCCATGATAACTGCCCCTGGTTTTCTAGCTTTACCAGAAATGTTCAACTAGTCTCTCTCCTGTCCCTTCCCCAACACCACTGCTTGGTACCCAGTGCCTCCCTTCTCCTCCCTTGTACCTCCTGGACAAATGACACCCTTCTACAGCTTCCATATCATTCCACAAGTCCCATGATGTGTCCCACCGGACTTGCAGGTCTGCTGTTAAGTGATATTGTTTTTATTCTTTTCTTTTTAGGATTAAAATGGATGAAAGTTTAATAGACCAAAATGACACAAAGCATATTTGGTAAGACATGAAGGGACGTAGGAAGGGCTTGCTCTCCAAAAAGCTGCTTGTGGGATAAATGGAAGACACACAGACACACAGAGAGAAAAAGGGGAGAAAAAAAAACCCCCAAACCCCAAACCCACACACCAAACTTTGGTTTTGGCAAGCTGGTTGCTGAAAATCTGGAAATCCTGTATTGTAGCAGATAGAGAAAGCCACTATATAATTTTTTGGACAGATCCCCACATACAGGCTTCGTCCTGGGTTAAATGCCGACTGACTTAAAGCAGCATGACTGTGGAATTCCCTTGTATATTAGAGGGAAGGAGTGGGCTAAAGGGCAGTAGCTCCTCCTTGACCATATGAGGAAAACCTAATTTTTTCATAACACATTTTTTCCCATGAAAGGGAAGAATGAAAGCCAACAGATACTTTCTTCATGAAAACTCTATTTCCTTACTGTTTCTCTTCAGAAGTGAAGCGTGCAATTTCTTCTGGCCAGACAGACATTTCACGTGCAATATAAATCTACCGCATCTCTTGGAAGAGGGTTTGGAAGCCTTACTAGCAGGGAAACTATCTACAGCAGTTCCCACTGGATTAAATCCACTCCTGTTCTCCACTTCAGCAGATCAAGGTGACCCAAGCAGCCTGTACCTTCTAGAGGTTTTCTAGATGCAATTTCTTTCACGGACGTTTCTAGATGCTCACTTTTCCGGGGACCGTTTTTGCCCCTGTGTCTTTAGATGTATTGAATCTCCCTCTCCTGTGCTCCACACCAGAAATGGCTGCAGTGAGCGGGGTGCTGCTTGTAGTTATGTGTGAAGTACTTGATCTCTTAGGATAAAAGGTGCAATTTGAATGCAAAACGCTGCGAAATCTTCCCAGTTCTAATGGTTTTACTTTCCCACGCTGGAAAAAATCTAGGATGTTCATTTCCATTTTTCTTTTGTTTCCACTTCTATGGCGCACACCAAACTGAGGAATGTATGTCATCTGAGAGGGAGGAAGGGCTAGCTGAGCTTCAACCCAGACTCCAATTTGCCGGATAACTCCTGGTCTGAATAACGGTGCCAACAAATTTCTCAATTCTGAATAAATCTGGCCTTAGAGGGCATCACGATTGGCCTCCAAACTTTGTAGTGTGTAGGGCTGGAAGGGCTATCAGTAGTTAACTAGTCCAGCCCTAATTTTTTGTCCTAAGGCAAAAACCGGTCCTCTCTCTGACTATTGCTCCCATCTGTTCTCACTGGTCTGTAGTCTTTATTTGGGATCTTAGATCATTAGTAGATGATAACCAAGATAACCAAGTCCATATTTGCAGCACTCTGCCTTTTGCAAATACCACTTGAGTTTGCTATGGACATTTTCTGCTTTGAGATGACTTATCAAACGCCCACCACACCCAGATAAAGTACTCACAGCCCAGCAAGACCCGCACCGTCTCGGGGCTGGCACTGCAGCCCCCAAGTAGAGTGATGCGTCACAGCAGAGTCCGCTGTCCTTTGGAAAGGAGCGACTGCTTCTCAGATACCCAGCAACTGAACCAGCGCGCATAGAGCAGGTCTGTCACTGCGGGGGGACGGATACCATCTCACCGCGCAGCCTCACATCGTTTTGATCTGCCAGCAGAGGCACGCACACCAGGTCCTCGCTGAGCTCCACCACGCTCAGCACCCCGCTGCCCCAGCGCCCGCGCAGGGCTCAACCCAGCTCCCGCTGCCCAGCAGCTCCCTCGGCAGCTGGGTTTTGGATTCTGTCTCAGATTGCTTGGAGCATAATGATCTTTAATCACAACCAGCCAAAGCCGCTCTCAGATTGTTTCACTTGCCTAACTGTAGCTCCACAGTGAAATACACGTTATCATCGTTTTCTCATTTTGTTCCATCGCAGGAGTCTTGGACGGGGCCGGCTGCCCTGGGCTTTGATGTGTGTTTTTTTAAACTGCATGAGAACTATATTTAGTTTCAGTTCACTTGCAGTGTCAGGCTTCCCTGTCGTGGCCCTCTGCCTTTACCTTGGCAGTGTTACAAGATCCAATTATGGCTTAAAAATCTGGCTGCGGAGAAGCAAAACTGCTGGCCTTTTATTCATTACTAAACAAGGACCTTCTGTTGTCCACAACACGTGCCTGACATGAAACCTTTCAGGGGGCCCTTGAAGAGGCAGTTTTGCTGCTGTCCTGCCTTCATGATCTCTTGAAGTCCTAAAAGTCTTAATGATTTTCCTGCTATAAAAGACCTGGAAGCCTTTGGTGTAAAAGCAGAGCTGAGTCCCCCTTCACGGAGCTCTTCTTTCACTTCCAGTCTGACCTGTCAGACAGAAATCCTACTTTACTTTAAAAAAAAAAAAAAGGATGGAAGTGGGAATACTGATTTGAGGCATAACCCATTCCAGACTCACCCACTCACCCTAGCTGCTGAATTGTAGTGCTCAGTCTTAAAGCCAGCGTAAGGAATCAATATTTCTAAGGGAATGTGAAGGGGTTTTTTTTTTCCTTAGTTTTCCAGTACCATTCGCAGTAGTTTTTATGTTACCTTGGTTAACAGTCAGCTTCTGGCTAGCACATATCCGATTCATCTGCAAAGCAAAATATCTTCTTTTCTAACAGTGGATGTGAAGAATATGTTTGCTTTAAAGTGGCTGTCTTGTTAATATGTTTAATTGAATTATACACCCCATAAAGAAATATTGTCCCATTATTAATATATACTAGGGCAATATCCAAGAAAAGCTTCTGGAGGAAACAACACAGTGAAAACCCAACTCTGTCTGCACTTTGCATCTCTTTTTTAAAGCAATGCTTTATGTTTCCTTGAACATAAAGGAGATACTGTCAGCCCACAACTTTAGGAGATTGACTTTCCAGCGTCAAAGAAGGGAATTTGTGCTGCTTTCTCCTCAAAAACAAATGGTTTTGGAGTATTTCAAGCTGTGACCATGCTGGTCTGATTGAAATCCACTACCACTGGCTTGCAATAAAAACTTGCCATTCACTTGACACGTAATCATCAAGGAAGAAACTCCCAAGAGAAACTGGCCTCTAATGAAATTACAAAGTCACCCATCAGTTTAGGGCCAAGAGCAAGTCAAGTTGCTGATGCCATCTTCCTCAAGGTGGCCATCCCCATGTCACCTCCACCGAGCAGAGAACAGAGCAGCCTTCCCTGGTCCCTGCACCGTCGGAGCATATGGGGATACGGGGGATATCAGGATATTCCCCCAACTCACTCAGGCCTGGCTTACACATAGAAATTGCCAGCCCTTAATGCTCAGATTGGTTGACGAGTGCTTTATGCTGATTTAGCTTAATTTGGGAACAAAGTCAATTAAGCTGAATCAATGTTAGCTACTAAAAGGATTGCACTGATTTAACTAAATTAATTTAGAAACCAATTTAGTTAAATTGGAACGATTTGTGTATGTAGACAAACCTCCATTTAGCACACTCTCTCTCGTTGACTTCATTTGAAAGTATAAAACTCCTTGCAGATCACGCTTCCTTCTACACTTGCATAAGGCACCACATCCCAAAGACCGTTGGCATGCTCAGATGTGTGTGCGTGTTTGGACATGTATGTGCACACATGCATATAGTATTTCTTACAGACCCTTTCTTCAGTCACATTTTCCCAAATTTTGTCTAATACCCAGCAAAGCTGACTCACCCCAAGTCCTTTACATTTTAAGGAACTGTATTTGTTTAAATTCACGTTTATGCTCATGAACGCTGAGTGGTTCTATTTTGGTTCACAGGGCACATGTAAGGTGTCTGCAGAGGATCTGTTTTCCTGTCTTTTTACATCTCCTTTCCTCCATCACAGCTGAAGTGACATGCATACCGTACCAGCGCCATGGGCACCGTGCTCACCCAGGTGCTCTCCTCTCTGATGGAGAGTGCCTCAGCATGTGCAGGACAGGATGGGGGCCTCAGCATTCCCAGCCCCGTGGGACAGTAGCCACAGCACTTCAGACAAGGAACAGCAAACATGCTTGGATTAGTCCTCGCCATACTGGCTGGCACTTCCCATCCATTTGAGGTGAGGTCAGGACCTACTCACTATCTCCTCCCAGGCTCTGGTCAGAGGTGGGTTGGACACAACACTGCACTCCCCTCTTGTCAGCTGGGGCTGGTGGCAAGAGGAGAAGCAGAACTTCTGTCAGCCCTGGTGGCATTTCACCAGGTAACAGGGCAGGTCCGAAGGCTGACAAGCTCAGCAAGAGCATTTCCATTGGCATGAAAACACTTGAAGGCCCAATGCTTTTCTGCATTGGCCAGTCACGCAAAAGCAGCAGATCTCAAGTCTCCTTCAGAGGGCTGATTTTGTTCCTCCCTGCCTGCCAAAGCCAAATCACAGGGCGTTACGGATCACAACTGCCTACACTGTGAAGCCCCAGCAGTTTCATAAGGCAGAGGATGACTCTGGTGGTATAGCGGCCAAGGCACCATCCCTTCCTCCTTAAAAAAACCTCAGAATTATCTAACACTGTCCACGAGATTTCTCTCCAAAATATCCTCAAAAAGGTTCTAATCAAATAAGTTTAAATAGGAATCCCATCCTTTCTTTTTGCTTCCTGTTCTATCGCACCAGGATACTGAAATGTACCACTGGAACCGTGGCCCCGGCTCTCTTTTTGTTCTGCTGCAGAAGAAGCCCGGGCAGGCATCCCTCCATCGCCCGCGGCCGCCGCCCATCTCGCAGCCGCGCACTTTGATACGGCTGGTTGTGATAAAACTGCAGTTAGCAAGAGTAATATCCTTGTCCCCTTCTCTGATTTTGACTGCCCAAGGATTAAAGTGGTTTCTCCGAAGGAACCTCAGTACATATCGTAACAGCAAAGCTCGGCAAGGACAGAAACGTCCTTTGTTGTGCAGAGTTATGACAGGAAATAACGCTGGGTTGGACTGATAAGCCTTTCGCGTTCACCTGCTGCGTATCAGATGTTTGGGAAAGGTGTGTAGCAGGACGTTCGAAGTCAGCCGTTCACTGCCAAAGCTTTACAGCAGCTTTGGAGGTGGCAGGCTTCGGGGTGCAAATAAATTTATATCTCTTTCACAAAGAAAGTTCGAGAAGCGTATTGATAAAGCTTCAGTAAAAGGACTGCCTGACCGGCGTTAGGACTAAAACTGCTCCCGTTCCTCCCAAAGCCAAGCCTACGACGAAACAAACGCCGCTTCATTTTTAATACCGTGGCAGCTCTGTGTCGAAATATTTTTGCAGATTGCCAGACACCAGCGTCAGTGATCAGATCCTGTTGGATCACAGAGGTTCCTAAGCTGCCCATCAGTATTTATACAGCGTGAGTGTCTTCTTGTCTTTCACATGGGATTAAGTATCATCAGAATTCACGTTACCCTCTGCAGGCTCGCGTCAGAAGCAGGCATGCATATTTCAGCTAATTAATTAACAGGAGGATGGATGTGGTAACTAAGCCACTTGAGACTCAGGTTAATAACCCACTAAGGGTCCTATTTGCAAGCGGCCAAGCTTCTGTGGCCATACAGCAGGTGGCTATAAAGTATGGGTGAGGCCATTGTCTTTTCCAGCCCTGCCCATCTAGGTACGGGGCAGGGGGTGGGGGGTTGTTGTTATAGCTCTGCTTTCACAGGAGGGCAAGGATTGCCTTCTTTCCATCTTCTGCTCGTAACTCTTTCTGTGTAACTCATTAAAACCCTGTGAGTGGCACTGATCACAGTGTGAGGAAACTCAAGGGTCTCTTTTTCACCCACCCACAGGAGGCATGGAGGCTGCGTAGCCTTCATTATCTCATGCTTCCCTGGTGGTTTTAAGTCAAGGACTGAAATTAATTTGCAAGCATCATACCAGCCCTGCCTGTGTCACTGCAAAGAAATAGCAAAGTGATAGGCCATGGAGAAACACTCGTTTTGGGGAGGCCTGTTGCCACCCAAAGACTGCTCCTGCTGGAGGTCACCTTCCCAACTCTGCTGCAGAGAGTCAGCGAGCATCTTA
Source organism: Bucorvus abyssinicus (assembly GCA_009769605.1). NCBI lineage: Eukaryota > Metazoa > Chordata > Aves > Bucerotiformes > Bucorvidae > Bucorvus > Bucorvus abyssinicus. The sequence goes on along the minus strand of CM020033.1, from coordinate 33,634,336 downwards.
ACCTACAGAGACAGAGACAGACCAGCCTTCATCTTGACAAAGGGCTCTCCCAACATCTCCTACAAGCTAAGCTGTGAAAGTGGGACAAGCTGAGCTGGTGGCACCTACGTGTAGCCTCCCTAGACCCACCTCACAGATGGGCACACTGAACCTAAGGCCAAAACTCAGGTTCACCTGCAAAATTCAGATGAGAAACTGGAGCCTCTGCATCACCTCTCCACACTCCCTGTTCTGCAGAGCACTCTCACAGACCTTCAAGCCTTCAGAAAGAGCGTGTTAGCCAAGATTTTGGGCATCTCTGGAGAGAAGCTGGTGAAAGCCAAGCGTGAGATCGGAGCAGACTCCGTTCTGCTTCGCTACACACAGACCCCACCATGAACCCATAAAAAAAAGCCAAGTCTTTCCACAAAGAGCAGGAGCTGGTACATCCTTTTTAACCTATTTTAATCACAAAAGTGGCACAAAATAAATCCTGACGGGGCTATGTGCAGCTGGTGAGGCGAGGAGCTTGATCTCCTCCCCCAGCACGCTGTGGGTCTGTCTGTTGGAGGTTGTGTGCGCAGGTTCCCTGCAGAGACACGGACCCCCATGCAAGTGTAGAGGGTGAGGGGAGGCCCGAGCAGCTGGGAGAGGGGAGTCAGGACCTTTTTAGGAAATCTGGTTCAGCAGCAGTCTTCAAGAGAGAGAAAAGTTGGAAAATGGAGGAAGCAGAAAATTTTGGATGGGATCTGCTCTGCTGCTGCTGGGCTTTCACCAGCCCTTTCTCCCAAAACAGGCACAGAGCCGAGCCATGAGCTGGAGCCACATCCCCCTCCGGGCTGTTGGGTTTGGGGTTACGGCAGCATTGGCAGCTTTGTTCTGTGGTGGTGTTGACGGAGCCAAACACATTTCCCACCGGGTTGGCTCATAGGCAATGATCTTGGGCAAGGATCAGCGGAAGCCCTGCTCCTTCGTAACAGGGCTGGAGGCATCCTGCAGAGACAGCTCCATGCCGGCTGGGCTGCGAAACAGGACCACCTTATAACCACCTTCTACTGTGGAGATCCTCCAGCTCACACACACCCTGGCTGTGTGGGAGATGGGGTATTCGGGATGTCAGGTTTCTCAGGCTTTCATACCTCCAGCCCAGGTCTCCTCACCCAAGGGCCCTTATTATTTGGGGAAGCTGCAAATCCACGGTGTAACCTCTGCAGTGACTACAGAGGAGAAGGGAACAGTCTCTAATAAAACTGGAAGCTCCAACCTATAATCTGAGGTGTTCATTTCAATTAGGGGTGAGATCCATTACGGCTCATGTTTTATAGGTACTGCAGCTCTCAGCTCCTACAAAGGGTATGACTACACAGGAGATGACTGCAAAGTCTGATGGAAAGAGTGGGTGAAATTGCGTAACGCATTCATCAATGAAGTGTGCGGGGTAAGGGTTTATTTGAACAGATCACTGGCTGCAACCAAGGGGCTTGTGGATCTTGCCCTGAGGAACAGAGCAAGTTAAAACACCACCGAACAAATCCTCCCCACAGCATTTAATTCCTTCTTAGTCCTGTTTGGAGTTGGTGAGTTAATGGCCTAATCACCTGTAGCAAAATGGGCCAGCTTAAGCAGCAGGGCGAGAGGGAAATCATGCTGTTTATCCCTGCTGAGCTGGCATGCATCCGTATAAATAGGAGCAGGTTGGGTTACAAAGACACGCCCGAGTTGAAAAACCAAGGGAAATCAGAGCTTAGACCTCTCATTTACCCCCTTTTACCCCATTTACTCATGAGGTAACAGCAAAGGCATTTATCTGCCCCTCTGCAGCACATGGGTACACATCTGCCCTGAGAGGTTTGTTGCACAGGTCACAGAACAACTCTCCGCTCTCCTACAGGAGCCTGGGGAGCCGGAAGATGCAGGGCACAGGTAGGCAAACAACTCCAAATACTGCAGGTAAATCCCATGGTTACTGTTCCTCCCTTTCATGCTCGTCACCATTTGCAGGGCAGTCCATATTTGCAATTCAGTGGATCAGCTGCCTGCCAAGCCACTCTGACCCGGCTTGGAGAGAGGACCCAGGCAGGGATCAGCAGTAACTCTGTTTCCTCACCCCACCAGGAGCACACCAGACTCTCAAAGTTAAAGGGACTGTTGAAGTACTCCTCCAACCAAGCATGCTCAAGAGCTTTCACCAACCATGTCCTTCCTATGCTTCAAAATGCAGATGATGTTTCCAGCTGCAGCCTGGCAAAGCCACAATGTCCTGACTAGTTTCTCAAAAGGCTGCATTTAGAGACCTCTATCTCACTGAACACTTCTAATAAGGAGCTGGGCATCCACCAGCCCTAGTGAGGGGCTCGTCAACTCAGCATAAGTCTCTTCCCATGTCCTAAAGCTACCAACCCGCCAGATCTAGCAGTGCAGCTATGCAGGAGTTGATCTCTACAGCTCTCAGGGTGGCCTCATCTGCTCACATCTGCAGCCACATGCTGTCAGCAAATGAATTATAAGTTGCAAGGGACCCCAAGGATCGTCTGGTCCAACCTTTCTTGGTGAAAGTACAGTCTAGACAAGATGGGCCCAGCGGCCTGTCCAGCTGGATCTTAGAAGTGTCCAGTGTTGGGGAAACCACCACTTCCCCGGGGAGGTTATTCCAAAGGCTGATTGTTTGCATTGTGAAAAATTTTCTTCTTGTGTTTAATCAGAATGTCCCCAGGAATAACTTGCACCCATTACCTCTGTCTTTTCCATGTGCATCCTTGCAGAACGGGAGTTTCTATCTTCTTTGTAGCCACCCTTTAAATACTGGAACATGGTGATAAGGTCCCCCCTGAGCCTACTTTTCTCAAGGCTGAACAAACCCGTATCTCTCAGCCTTTCCTCACATGGCGGCTTCCCAGTCCTGTGACCATCTCTGTGGCCCTTCTCCGGACCCTCTCCAGCCTATCCACATATTTTTTGTTTAGCAATAACGGTGCAATGATTGTGCTCCTTTCTCTCTGCCCCAAGTGCACAGTCCAGTCGTTTTCTCCACCAGTTTTGGTACCCACCTGACCTTTCCGGAGAGCTGATTCAGCTCATTCACTTAGCAAATAGTTCGCGCATGGATGTAACAAGCACCTGAGCCTAGTACAAGAGAAACTGCAGGAGAGTCTGGCCGCGTGAATGGCGAAAGTGGGTCTGTCTTCAGTCTGTCTGGCAGTAAATCAGAGTAATCCATCTCACCAACCACTGGTGTAGCCCAGTCTTAACCCACCTCTTCCAAAACCATCCAGTTCAGAAAATCAATCGATCAGTCAATAAATGTTGTTTACTTTACGTTCAAACCCACATCATCTGGGTGGGGGAGGCAGGGAAGCTTAGGGTAGGAACGGACTACCTAAGCAGTTATTTCAGGAGGTAGGAGGATGGGAGTACCCAGAGCAGTGAGGAACGATCATGACAAGCAGACGGGGACAATAACCTCTTACCCTGGCTCGATTCTATCTGGAACAACATGTCTGATCACAGCCTGAGACCACAAATGAAGACCTACCTACCCCACACATCAGTCATCACTCCCGGCCACACTCTGCTGCAGCACACCTCTGAGAAACCATTCCAGCCATGGTGCATCTGTGGTTTCAGAGGCTTGAGTTCGTAACTGCAGGTTCAGCAGCTGCTCTTTGAAAGCTGGCCTGTTGTACGTAATTTCAAGCAGTGCCCTGCCTAACAGCCATGAGCAAGGTGCCAGCTAAAGCCCAGCAGTGAGGCCGTTGTTATAGCTAGAGAACAAGGGGCGTTACAAAGACAAGACCCTGGCAACCCAGATGGAGGACTAGAGAGACATGCGTGGAGGTACACCTGCTGTAAATAATTGCACTTACTACTAAGAGCGAGGCTTCACCGAACTGCCGCCGGAGGGGTGGAGGCTCTGCAAGAGTCAGAGCTCTGAGAACCTGCCACATCTGCAAGTTGGCACAGAAAATACACTCCGCTTTCCGCTACATTTTTCCACTTGTTACTCTGATGTGGAAGAATCTCAGATCTCCACTACCAGCTGATTAAAGGAGGGTACAGAGGATAGTCGCCACCTCACTTGTGCACAGGAGTTCAGTGCTGTTGATAAAGGTTTTTCTTCAGTTTCTTCCCTTTGATTGGTCTCAAAAGCAGGTCCTGAAGATAGATGTCTTACCCTGAAAGAAATGAGAAAGTACAGCCACTGATGCCCTCCATCACAGAGCAGATGTTTACATGGGATTGCGGAATAGAAGGGCAATCACTGCCTCACTCGAATCTCCAGCCACGTGGGTGTTAAAGAAGGCCCCCCAAAAAAGTAGCCTTCCACTTATTTTATAGTTGGCTGTGAAAAGCAAAACCATCCTAATGGCGATTACAGCTTTAAGGGTACAAGGCATCTCAAGCACTTTTAGAAAGAACCAAGCATGTGATTCAGTGGCTCCGGCGAAACTCTAGGCACATAACGTCCGACTGCACACACACACGCACACCCCCCCGTCTTAGTGACATCAGCTTGATAGGAGACTTGGAGTTATCTTGAAGTGCCACAGCACAACGTGTGAAAGCACCTTTCTTCCACCCTGGAAACAAAACATTTCTGTGACCAATGCCTGGGGTTTATTTATAAATATATCTATATAAACACATATAGATACAGGCCACCACCTTGCAAGTCGGTCCTGCTTCTCGGCTGGGGCCCTTCTGTTGTTCACAGAATTCCTTGCAAGCATAAAGTCTTACCACACAGATCGGATTCCTTGGCAAGGGCCTAATTGCAGCATAAACTCTGCACAGATATGGGACTCTCCGTTTGTGAAGAACCCCCAGCTGTCGGAAAGGGCAATGCATCATACCAGTTCCTCAGACTAATTCTGGTTGCTCCCTCCAGCAGAGTACTTTCACTAACGTCGTTGGAGTTAAATCACTGTAAATAAGGTCACAATATGCTTGATATTTTTTTACCTAGTTGAAGCCGATCAGTAGGTTCAGGTGTCCATCAGTGATCTTTATGGCAGTGCTTCTGCTTCTAAAATAGGCAAGAGGTGCCCAATTACACGTGTACGCCTGCCATGAAATGCAAGCTTAGTTATTGTCGGGGTAAACCTCTGTAGGTTTTGTGCCCCAGCGATGAAAGGCACAAGCGGAGCCAGTTCCCACAGCGAATAGCTGATGTCATACAAGTTTAAAACGGATAGAGGAGAGATTCATCAGAGAGACAAAACACCAAGAGACAATTACACAAATAGTGATCTGAGGGACAGGAGACCATGTTCGCCAGCTGCTTAATGCTAACATGACGCACAAACCCAAAACATGAATGTCTTCAGCGGGATAACCGTCCCACCCTACACAAGGTGTGTACAGCCACACGCAGTTGGTCAAACAACACAGGAGCAGCGTGGCTTACTGGCAGATGCCACCTGCCACGCCAGAGAAAGCCCAGGTAGGCATGGCCAGAGCTCCCAGATGAACTGCAGCTGCACAGTTGGCCAGGGGGAGCCTGCAAGACCTCTGAAATCTCAGGAAGGTTTTGCAACCCTGCTGCAAGTGTTTTGGAAACAGCGTTCGTTCGTTCTTCTGTTCACTCAGCAAGGATTGCAGGCACAGTCACTTCATCTATCTTTTTCACAAGGAGATAAGGGCAAGGAAGGTGTGGGGCAGATAAAGCATCTCTCCTTTCCCTGCCCTCTCACTTCCTCCACTGCAAACTTAAAAGCCGCACAACCCAGCTCACGTGAGCCCCTCTTATCTAGTTAACACAAGGTGAGAGAATGTATAGCAGGTTTATTGCTTCCTGCAGCTGTGCCACCTGAAGCTCTGGGCAGTCTCATCAAACATCGTAAAAGGCTGTAAAGATGGACAGACGTGGGCCTGCCTTGCGGAGAGGGACCTCCAGAGGTCAGCCAGCACGAGGGTCTCTGTAGTTGGAGGCATTTTGCTGACACCTCTCAGAGGCCACAAGATCCAACAGCCGACAGGGACTTAAGCAGACGGCGTGTTACAAAAAGCAGTTTAGCCCGTATCTCCCAGCTCGAGGAAGGGGATGTGCTCACGTTTATTCAGAGAACGTTTTGCAGAAACGCACCTCAGGTCTCTGCCTAGCTTCACCTGGCCCTATAAATATTTCATTGTTTGCACTGCTTAGAGCAAATAGGGAGAATGCAGTGTATATGAGGACTCTAATCTCAGCTAGCTTTCAATCACCTAATTAGCAATTCCTAAATTCACTGTACAGTCAAAGAGGAGAAGGGCTCTGCAGGCAGATGCTGCTCATCAGAGTTTCCCACCTGGCTCTGTGCCCTGATGTAACTTGAATCAACTAACGTCTTCCCCTGTCTCTTAGAGGGGAGGGTGCTTTGCCTTGAAGAATGTGACTGTACCTCTCAAATCTCTGATTTTTGACAGTGTCAGTTCTAGAAAAGGCCACTGAGACCCATTATGTTGTTACATGTGATACAAGTGTAAGTTATTGTAAACGCAAAATCGGATTAGGTCTCTAATTGCTTATTGGAAAGCCTCTAAACCTTACATCACCATCATGGCTTGGCCTTTTCAGCCATCAACGCGCTTGCAATAAGCGTGGGCAAAGCCCTAAACCTTACACAGTGATGATAAAAAGCATGTGGTGAACAGCATTTCCAAAAAAAACCAAAAAACCAACGAGCTATGTTCTCTCACACAGCACTTTGTTTATACATAATTTGGTTGATTCCTCCCCCACCCCCAGAGGCTATTCTTTGAGGGTGTTTGAGGAACCCGCAGTACATGAGCCACTGACAATATTTACCGAGTCTGGTAGCAATCAAGTAACCTATATGTCTGCTTCTCATTATTAAATATTCCAAACTTTTATTGAGATTATTAGAACCTATTTAATGGCTCATTGAACTTAGAAACCATACAATTTTCCTATTAGCCATTTCCATCTAAATATTTATGATAGCAGTTCATACGAGGAATAACAAAAGACACAAAAAACGAGGAAAAAGGAGGCATTTCCTCAGCTGCCTGGGAGCGAGATCTCTCCGTAACCAGTGGCGCAACTTAAAGGAAGCTCACTGAGAGAGGCAAAGCGTATCTGTTGATGATGAAAGGAGAGCCCGGCCATGTCTTTAAGGGAGTTCTGCATAAATTTGGATACGAGGCTCTTTTCCATGATTAAAGCAAATATTTATACCTACTCATTTCATTTCTTCTGGGTGTGGTAAGCAGTCTTCCAGTCGAATCACTGCCTGATACAAACAGATTTAGCTCTTTCTAGCTAGAATAGAAGGCAAAATTCAATCAAATTTTTCATCAGCATACTAAAAGCACAGCTGGGGTGGAGGGAAAGAAAAATCATTACGGTTTCTTCTTTGGCTGGAATGTTGATGGAAGAGCCCCCAAAAAGGAAGACTTATTTTGAGGAAGACATAGTCATGAGATGGGAACAAATTGATGCAACCTGTGTCTTCAGATACTCTAAAGCCACTATATTTTTAGATACTCTCGAGTCTGAGCTACCAACAGAGCAGAAATGCAGAAGACAGGAGTGTTCTGTCAGGGCAGACGCCCACCGTTTCTCTTCTGTTCTATGCACGTTCCATGAAAACAAACATGTTTAAGACCAGTTGTGTTCAGGTGGCACTGAGCCCCAGTTAAAATGCCTTGCCACTAGACAGGAATTATTGGCCCAGACTAGTACTACAATGCACAACTTCCAGACAGGACGTGCCTTGCACTCAGCTCGCTTGCAGTACTGGGATGAAGGACAGGAAAACTTTCTGACCCATCCCCAAAGAAACACTGCAGTTCAAGGGCATGATCTTCAAAATCGCTGTCTCATTGTACAAATACCTCTAGTTTTCAGCCTAAGGTTGTGCAGGCTTTTAATGTTCTGCTTGAGGGCTCTGGAGGAGTGTTGCACAATACCAAGAAGAGCGAAACTTGGTGTCTAGCTCGCTCCTCAACCTGACCAGGAATGCCAAAAGCCAGCTATTTTTCATTTTGGAAAATAGAGAAGGTGACAGTGGTGTGCACAACCTGCTGCTGTCAGAAAGGTAAATCAACAACAATCCAAAGCGATGGGAGGTTCTGGCCTTTCCTTCGCTCCAAGGATAAACGACTTGAGCTGAACAGAGAGGAATTCCACCCAGACTGCTGTGAGAGCCGGTGTGGGACTGGTTATGTGCAATATACATGGGTATGACTGGGAATCCAAACACAGGAGTGACAAATCACTGGGCCTGGGAATTCTCTACTGATGTAGCTGTTGTAATGCTGAGGAAGAACTTGGCTCCAGCTAAATTAGGTCATGAGAGACTAGCACCTTTCTCTTTATGTTCCCTTTTCATAAGGAAATAAAATAACACAGGACCCACAGATAATAAGATTACAAAGGCAGTAGTTCAAAAGACATATAATGGAAGAACTGAAGTCATACAAGTGCCTCCTCATACCACCCACATGTACACTGGTAAGGGACACTCCTTTTCCAGGAAGTTTAATCTCCAAAATGAGTTCTGAGGAATCCTGTCATGGCATTCCAAGAAATAACAAACCTCCAACTGTCGTCTTCTCTCTTCTCATCAAAATTGCTTCTCTCAGAGTAAAACCATTGGAAACTGTCCCTGTTTTCAGGCAAACCATCGCAGCCATGCTGGGAGCTGGTCTAAGTCAAAATGCCAAGCCTTGAAGAAAAAGAGCAGGACGTGAGCACTCAGTTACTTCTGCTGACTCTCACTAAGGTGGGAAGGTGTCGAGATGTCTGTGAGCAGGCAGCAGGATAAGGGACTCTGGGATATGTGGTGATATATGTGCCCTTGTCTGTGAGTGCACCGAGTGAGTACAATATTGAGCCTGAGAAAACCTCATCTTTTCAGACAGGATCCTCAGGCAGAGGAGTGTGGACTAGTGACCAAACTAACGTGCAATGTGTTACTTGACCTACACTCTCCATTAGTATTGCTAGCTAAAGAACATCATAATTAGTTGTCTAAAAAAACCCAAAATAATTGTCCGCATGCATGGAGCAGTTGCAGAAAGAAGCTCATCCCACTTCCCCACGTGAGGCCAGCTGTCTGATACCACAGGACAGCACTCCGCGGTGCACAGCGATAGTTCAGCTGAGCCAGCACCACCCCAGCTATTCCCCCTGCAGGCAAGGCTGCCATGGCCTGCATTGCAGGAGGGCAGGGGCTTCAAGCCTGAGCATGGAACGAGGTTTATGCTCAAAAGGAAGGACATAGATCCTGCACTGAACTCAGAATAAAGACTATAATGTCAGAAAACAAAGTCCCTCTCTGTGGAACAAACCCTTCTCTTTTACACCCAAAAATCTCGCTTACACTATCAGGATGACGACGCACTAACTCAGGAGAGGGGCTGTTTCCATAAGGTTCCTCTCTGCCAGTGGATGTGTTGCCTAATTGCCCTTCTTCTCAATCGTCTCAATAATGACGAATATGTCATCACCCGCTTTCTTTTAAAAAAACAGCAAAGCCAAAGCAAGAACATGATCTTCCCATTTTTGTCTATGACAAACAACCAGCTTGAATGATAAATTACAGTATAAATAAAAGCATGGAATCATAAGCAGCATACTGAATAACCTCAAAAGAGTATTGGTTTTCAGGCTATCCCTTTATCAAATAGTAAATTAGATATAAAGCCATTTAGTTGAAAGATAATAAGGTTTATGCAGCTAATAAGTCAATCCTGTGAAGAATATTGCTGACTTCATTGTCTGCATTAAGCCAATCTCTACTTGTTAAACCTCTGACCCTCCCGTGGGTCTCATTCTGTAACCTATGAAGAATGACTGGACTTTAAAGCACCTCCTCCTCTCCAGTAGGTTTTGAAAATAGAGGGAGGCAGCATAACAAAACACAAGAACATAAGAGCAGCCACACTGCATCAGACCAAAAGTCCAGCTCGTCGTGGATCCCATTCCTGGCAACGGGGTGAGGATATGAGGAGAAATTCCCAGAGTATTCCTGCAGCCTGGAGATCTTTATCTCAGAAATTTCCAAACTAGAAGATAACACATCGTTCAGAACTGGCCTGCTCCGGCACTTCTGATCTCCCTGTCTGCATTATGATGTACTGCCCTGCCACGCTGCAGGAAACCCCTGCTCAGTCCTGTACCTGCGTACGACAAGACAGCAGAAAAGTGACCACCTACCTAGACGAGTGATTAGAGAAGGAAAGGTAACCAGGACCACTGGGAGACCTGGGAGGAGAACCACATCTTCTGACTCCCGTGTCAGCCCAGTCCTTCCCAGTGCCCACTCCCTCTCTGCTTTTGCGGGAGTTGGTCAGCCAACACATGTGCTTCCCCCCAGTTTCTCTTCTCGAGCCTCTCTGCTACTTGGCACCTTCAAGACAAACACAAAACATTTTCACTGACACGTACGGTGAGCAGTGCTTCTTCCTGGTACAGTCCTGCTGACACCTAGGCAAAGCGCTAGCGATGCTGGTGGAATTCCTGCCAGCTGAGTGCAGGAACGGACGGAGCCCAGCCTTGTTACCAGAGATTGATTTCTCCACACCTACTTTTCATTGCTTTCTGGGGATAGAAAGAGAAGAGGAAACCTCCACATCCATCACAAGAGAGGAGAGACCCAGAGATAAGTCGTGGCACTCTCGTACGAGCACCAAAGCTCCCAGTGCTGCAGCAGAGAAGCGGGACAGCAGACAACTCAACCACCTGAAGCCCTCCAGATACCTCCTTCCATGGCATACGCCTGCGCAGGGTTGCGTATGTGTGAGTCCAAAATCAGAACAGTGACCACAGCTTAAACTCTTGCATTTTTGCCCGTATCACAGCTTGATGTTCAAGCCATGGTTCTTGCAGCCTCTTTCCCTCTCTGATGGGTTTGGAAACTGTGCATCCTACCAGAGCAGTGTCCCTCGGCAAGTCTGGTCAAACAGCACCCTGATTTCAAATGTGGCTGGGCTTGCCGATGAGATATCGGCCACGGGAGTTTGAGGACTGTACATTACAACTAGAAATCAGAAAGTACCTTCTCCGACCCCTTTTCCAGTTCTTTCTCCTGAAGGAAGTCGCAGATTTTTCCAGGTATCTTATGGTTACACAGATGAGAAATGCAAAGGCCAGTGTAACTTCAGCTGTTTTCATCTCTCAGGTTTTTTTTTTCTTTTCTACACTGTGCTATATAGACCTCAATGTAAAAAAAAAAAAAAAGAAAACAATCATAATAACAATCGTCAAATTGAATTTGATAGCATAACACAGCATCATATGAGGCAAAGCTCTGGGAATCGTGGGAAACGTAAACATACAACAGTGGCAGTCATCGCATAATGTTCCAGTGCACAGCAGAGAGCACTGTTTGTATTTCCGATTCAGATTCCTTGCTACCATTGAGGAGAGTCTGCTGAATAGTACGAGTTAAGACCTCAGCCTTTGCAATCACTGTTTTCATTTGCAGAAGGAGAACAGGAGGCAGGGCAGTGTATTCCGGCATACAGCTTAAGTGAGAGGCAAGTATATGAGTTCTCCGAGGTGCAATTTTTAGTGGTGTCAAAACTGGCAGATAAAGGAACTTAAAGGAAAAATATATACATCTGCAAATGAGTTCCTTCTTTTCAGTTGACAAGCACTGGCATTGGAAAGGAGTACGGGAAAGCCAAATAGGAAAGGGTGTCCGCCCACCCCTTCCTACCTCTTCAGAAAACTGACCATGAGAGAAAAAACCATCACGCCTAGGAGACAGGGTCTCCCTCAGAGCAGGATGGCTGTGGTGAGATGAGCCACAGGGCCACTCGCCTCAGAGCATGTCTGCCCAGAGCCCTCGCGCAGGGCTCCTTCTTGATAAAACGGGAGCTCACAGAACGTCCTGCAGCCTGGAATGCCATTCGGTTATTAACTAACACTTACTTGTATTGGGGTAGCTTCCCAAAGTTCTCCCTTTCCAGGTCAAGGACCTCATTGTGTTTGGCGTAGTAGAGAGAGAGAGAAAATCTGTCCCCGAAGAGCTGACCCTATAAACAGAAAGTACTAGCAGTAGTGATAACCCAAATCGAAATTCCAGAGCTATTTGATTTCCTCATGTCATCAAGTCACTTGACTGAGTTAGGACAGAATTAAACACAAAACAAACAATACATAATTTATTATGTGATTAAATGTCTGTGTGTCAGTTATCCTTAGACGTGGGTCATCCGGCAACCACTAAAAACAAGAGCCCACTGTAAAAAAAAATGTTAGCACCTAAAGGCTGTAACCTGCACTGAAGCAATATCACTTAAATTAGCAGCATTTTTCATTCTGTTGTGTTGGTTTAGATTCATTTTTTTGAGCCAAATTGGCCTTGAATGATGCAGATACTGCGATTTGATTTCATACCAGATGTAACTGGGCCAACGGGGCGTCGTTTTCTATGTCAGTATAAACAGCGCTGCAGGAATTAAAGCCCAGGAGGGTCTGGGATGTTTAAGTTTGAGAAGGTGCTGAGCTGAGAAGTGTATGTGTATGTCGGTCCTGAAGATCAAGGGCGGTTCATGTCCAGTGTGACATTTCATGCCCACCACTAACACAGGCTCCTTAGTACTCGCTGGAGAAAATCTATTCAAACCCATTAACTTCACGGATGTTTTTATGAAAGCTCAGGCATGGACAAACTGAAAGGTTAACTCTGTCCTCTGGGCGAAGGGGGACGGGGGCAGCAGCAGCATCTAGTCATGCTGCAATTGCTGGGGATCAGGCAGCTCAGCTGCTCGAGAGAAGGTAGCGTCTCCACCGAAAATTCAGAGAGCTTTGAAGCGACACACTTAAAGATGTAGCACGCAGTATTTTATACTGAAACATTATTTGATCCAGCTCAAATAGAGATGGATTATTTGTAATTCTTCCTTTTCTCTCCAATTTCCTCACGTGAGTGACTCCTGACTTGTGGCAGCTATGTCATTGAGATTACCAGAGTGACAAAAACATACCATGGTGGTTGGACTCCAGCTGGACTGAAGGTATTAGAACCAAAACCAGGTTGGTTTTTTTTTTTTTTTTTAAGATTTATAATGTGTCATGGACACACCAAGAGCAAACAGCTCAGATTTTAAATGAGGTATTGATGGAGTCTTCATTGCTCATCCTCCTTTGTCTGAAAGATGAAACACATCCAAATCTTCCAAATACGGTTCTTTTCTCTTTCACCAGCAAACATGACTACCACAGTATAGTTTCCCAGAGCCAGTTCTCCCCGCCCGTGGAAATCCTCACCTGCTTTGCCAAATTCACTCCACATCAACAGCAACAAGCGAGGACACTTAAATCCCATAAGTCCCACCTGGCCTTTCGCTTTCCTTCCTTTCTCGCCCATAGGTGCCATTTCCAGACATCAGGAAAGGCCGTTCATGACCGATGGTGGTGAACAGAAAGTCACTCCTCGTGCACCTTCTGCACCAATTTGTTTCAGAAAACAAGTAGCCTTAGCATGAATAGCTCTGCATTTTAAAGCAGGTACCTCCCATGAGAGATCCAAACAGAAGGGTTGATGCTCAGGCTTTCTGAACAGCCCACTGGCAGGTTATATTTTTGCAGTATACTATTCACAGAGTAGATGTTCCAGATAAGATGTGGTCCTCAGCAAACAGTAAAGATATCTTAGCAATCTTTTTTTGCTAGCTGGCCACAAACATACATTCTTTAAAACTGAATTTCTATTCTCTCCTCTCCTTTAGGGTGAGGTCTGGCTGCAATTTTTTTTTTTTTTTTTTTTTTTTTTTTTTTAGCAAAATTTGTAATTCTATAAATTCTCCTTGTCTTGGGTGAGGTACGAGTTTGGGAGTCTTGGCCTTCCTTTCCAGTCATGGATTACAGCAGAGTACTAAAGACTAAACCTAGCAAATTCTCTCCACTAACACCCCAGACATGACTTCAAATAAAAGTGCAGATTGCACAAATGTTCTTAAGATACGTTGAATTTAGACTACCGTGATTGCAATATTTATTGAAGAACCAGACACAATCTGAGCGGAAACGTGTGTTTACCCCTGGAAACATCCAAACACAGCCCTTTTTCAGTCTCCACAGGACCACAGCGTTTCCAATACTTTAAAGTAAAATTTTGGGTAAGAGCACTCTGGGCATTGTGAGAGGGACTGTTGAGGTCTCAGGATCTCCAAGCCCTGCACAATCCTGTAAAGGATGTGGAACAACCAAGGAATGGTGGTGGCTCTGCTCTCTTCAGTAAGCGACGCTGAGCTCTGCTGGTGAAAAGCACTGGATCAGAGTGCGGTACGATCTATGCCAACAATCAAATCAGACAGCCTCATGTGCAATCTGTTTATTTTTATAGTCAAGTATATTATACTGCCAAAAAGACACTTCATCATCTATAATAAATATTCATCTACATGTTTCATGTATTTGAGCTGCATGAACGATGAGATCAGAGCACAGAAACGAAGGAGAATCTCCTAAGATAAATGTCACATTTCAATGTTGTTGTTGCGGATAAACTGTGGATGGATATAAACAAAGTCAATTATCTCATGCAAGTGTTCCTTGACTCCACATAAGCTGCTTCTTATGCCTAGACTAAAATCCTAAACTTCATCATTTACATTTCATCAGAGAAGGGCAAGAAGAAACAGCATGAAATTCCACTATCTGAGCGTAATCTTGAGCAACACACAAACCTCACCATGTAGGTTTTCCCAGAAACAAAGGTCCTATGCTATGGCGTAGAAGAAATCCTCACCTGTGCTTGCTAAATAGTTCCATTAACTACAAAAGAAAGGTGCTTACTAACACCAGCAGAGACTGTAGCCTATAAACTGAATTTCCCCTGTAGTTACCACCCAGCAGTGACTCTGAAGCATAGCGAAATATGATTTCTGTGACTGAGGTCTAGTAAAAAGGGAAAACAAATTCCAAAGACTCTTTGACTTTGCTGATTTGTGAGTATGCCGAGTTTGGATTCGCTAGGTTTTGAATATTTGAACGTATGTTCTAATCGATTTACTGTTATCCTTGATTTTCTCAGGGAAGGAAATACTTTTTCCTGGAACAGACCTTTATTTGGTTTTAAACCACACAACCAGTCCACGAATACACACAACTGCTTTCCAAGAACAATACGACAAACAGTGGATGCAAAACCTGTCATTTGTCGTGTGCCCAAAGAGACGGAGTTACACCGTGGGGGAGGCCCTGTTTGCCGTGCTCTGTCAGCTGCAAATAAACCACACCAGATAGAAACCCTCTTGAAGGAGTGCTGTGACGATTCAGTAACTTGCCAGTGTCAATTCTGAAATACGTTTTTACTACTAAGAGGAAGCCACGGATGGTGGTGTTAGGGCGTTGTCCCCTCCATGACAAGACATTGGGTTTAAATGTTGTATATAACCCTTCTGGCCATAATTTTGCCTTTTTGTTCTCTTCCAACTAGAAGTTTGGTGTCAGTTTAACATTAAATCCTGAACAGCATGTGCAGGTTCGGTCGTATGACTGAATGCAATCACGGTGTGGCTGTTCAGCGAGTTAACCGTGACTGCTCTCGTGCCCAAGCAAAGGGAACAACCTATGCATCACACCCGGTCCACCCAACCCTGGTCATGAGGCGATACCCACTAATCCACCTCAGGTAAGGCAGCCCAGGTCACTCATCTCACCGCCAAGGCAGCAGAAAAACAGGGCATGGTCACCTGTTCTCGCAGCTTCAGCTCCACGCTTGCCCAGACACCCAAAGATTTCTCTCTATAGCCACCTACAGCCCCTGCATGAACAAAGTTTTGGCCTTAAAATGTTCTTTTTTTCCTAAGTACGCAGAGAGCCTGCTCTGCCAACACCTCCTGACTCCAGCAGCCAAGGTGTTGCCTTCGGGGCTGCAGCTCACCGCGCCGTGAGGGAGCGTTTGGAAGATCTGCTGCTGGGTTGTCTGCCTTGGGCCTCCACGCCGAGAGCTGGCCAGGTTCTCCTGCCATTCACCCAGTGAACGGTGGGTTAATGAAACACAGGGGAATAAACAGAGATGCTGTTCTGTTGAATGCCACTAAATCTGAAATCTGGCGGGCTGCAGTGCGTTACACCACCAACCACAGGGTCATAATGACTGAATACATCGTATACAGAAAATAGTTGCCAAAAAGTAAGTACAGCCAGCATTCGTAATAAATAACAGCCAATAAATAGTGAAAGCATTACATTCTAGGATGTAGGATCCTACGTCTTCCATTATTTAGTAATTTATTATGTGAAATCCATTGACCTTTCCAAGCTTTCCTTTTTCCCTTTCTTTTTTGGTGAAGCAGGAGCGTTAATTATGCTTTAGCTTTTTTTATGGAGCAACATTAGCATACAAATAGGCCATCAATAACCAATTACAATCTCCATCTCAGAAAGAAGAGAACTACAATATTAAGTGTGGATACTCCCACAGACACACAAGAGCTTTTAAAGAAAGCCAGAGCAACTCACAACTGAATAAAAGCGGAACGCGCAGGAAGAGCAGACAATGATAGATGGATAGACACCGGGCTAGCTCTCCGGCAGGGAATTCAGAAAGGTCCTTCTTACTCATCGGTCAAATATAAGTCTATCAAAACAAGCCCGGTTTTCCCCAGACTGCCCTGCCAATGACTCCAGAGATTAAAAAATCTTTCAGATCTCATGCTGGTAGCGTTTACGAATTTTACTCAAGAGGAAACTGTCAGTTGTGTCAAATGGCACTGACTTATGTCTTAAGCAGCATCTGACTTACTGCCAGCGAAACCCTAAATCTGCTTGCTGCTTTTTTGTAGTGGGGACCTATCTGGGAGAAAGGGTTATGTGTTGCGTTTATCACTGTAAGAGTAGCGTTGGGTTAAAGATGAATAGTAAAACAATCACCGTAATATTTTCTTGCTGTAAGTACAATACCTCACTGCTGTGCCTTTCAACTAAGGCCTGGTTTAAACCTGAGCCTGCCCTGATTTAACTGAAGATGTCATTTAAAACCTTTTTAGTTGAACTAGTTTCATTTCATACTGATGGCCTAAAATTGACTTCAAATGCAAACAGAGGATAAATTCATTTTAAAGTGTCCACATGAGATGTGTCCACACGTTTACCTAACATTTAAATCCATTTAATCTTAAACTCAGTTATGTCTAAACACATCGCCAGTCGGTCAACGCGGTTACACAAGTCACGGACCCTCAGCTGAGGGGCGGAAAATAACCAGATGTGGAATCACAGACCTTTGTGGAAAGAGGCAAAGAGCTTACTTTAAAACCACCTTTGGTTGAAGGACGACCTCTTACACCGCCGTGCCTTCAGCTGTTGCAAGCTTCTTGTCTGAAGGAGCTCGTGCAGATTCTGTTCAGGGGGTACACGCTCCATGGCAAAATGTTTAGTAAACACCGTGAGTTAACAAAATCAAAGCCTACTGAAGAAAGAGCTGTTCACAGCTTTCACGCAAGTCATCTCGACCTTCTGTTCTTTCCATTAAACTGATAAATAAATCTTTAAAAACTACAAAACGCTGCCTGTCTAGAGGGTCTTCTTTGGTTTATGGCTTCAGCAGACAGGCTCTGCCAAGTCCTGCCTCGCCAGCGGTGGAGACGATCCACCTGGCTGCCCACCTCGCCCGCCAGCAGCAAGTACCCTCCCCAGCAGACCCAGAACCATGCAGGCATCCGCTCAGCAGACACCAGAGTTTGCAGCCTCCCATTTCGGTTCAAGCAAATACAAAGGGAGATCAAGCCGTGCATTGCAGTGGCCAGCGTGCCAATGCTCACTCCACTCTCCCATCTCCCCCGGGAGGGTGCTGTCTCCTCGGTCGCCCAGGAGGATTCAAAGCAGTTCGTTAAGGCCAGCTTTCCCTTAATGCAATTTAACAATCCCTCTCTCCTTCAGGTTTCGGGCAGTGCAGGTAAGGTATGAGCTGCTAAAGCCCTAGCTGCTGTCAGATGCTTGCTCTGGTTTTAAAATACGATGTGACATGCCCAGAGAGTGACAAATGCATTTTAACTCTATTAGACTCTTCAGTTCTTGTAAAATCTCAATTTTACCCTCTGGCATCGTAGTGCTTTACCACCGAAACTCTGCGTGACACTTCCTGACAGCTTTTTCTGGTGGTGTTAGTACACGGGTTTATGATACTGCCAGGGACCATACAGGAGAAATTTTCCATACCCTAGTAACAGCGCTGCAAAAGAGCGTGGAAAAGACTCGAGGGCAACCATTCAAAGGAGCGTGTTTTAGGGTGCAGCTCCATGAGGCGGGGTGAGCCAACCCAACAACTCATTGTC
The DNA here is from genome assembly GCA_009769605.1 of Bucorvus abyssinicus. Taxonomy (NCBI): domain Eukaryota; kingdom Metazoa; phylum Chordata; class Aves; order Bucerotiformes; family Bucorvidae; genus Bucorvus; species Bucorvus abyssinicus. Next base: position 33,616,123 of record CM020033.1, on the reverse strand, counting down.
AACACTTTGGTGCTGACACTGTGGTTCTCCCCATCTTCCCTCTCCTCCCTGCGCCACTTGCCTACCCCCTACTCTTACCTTGGGCTGGCTCTGACGTCTCTTAGGCCACTCTTTTTCACCAATTCACTTCACTAAGGCAGCACAATCGATGCTGTAGGCTGGGAGGGAAAGTAGTTTCTGCGGGCTTTGTGAGCTGGAAGGTCTCATAGGAAGGAGACTCTAGGTCCAAAGTCAGTGAGAGGGAGGAATGAGTCCGGATAACCAAGAGGAGGGGGGTGACACCCACCTTTCACAGGAAGGACAAGTCACCTGAAAGCAAACCTTAACCCACTGTCATCTACCACGGTGGGACCTTTCCCGTCATTCTCAGCGTTTGCTGTTCACAGCATCCTTGCTCTTGTGATTTGAGGATCCGAGTGGTGCTGTCCAGAGAGTGCTGCAGACAGGAGGATCTGGTATTGCAAAGGAACGCTTCATACACAGAGTTCCCCTCTGGTTATCTTCCTGTGCTCAGAAAATACCTGAACACAGGTAGACTAATGCTGTAAGAAGACAAAAGGGTCTCAAACTCTCCACCATGAGGCAGCAATAGGGAAGTGTTCTTTGATGTGCTATTCCATTCAAAGATTAACTACATGCTAACAGATCGTCCCGGTTTCAGCTGGGATAGACTTAATTTTCCTCCTAGAGGCTGGTACAGTGCTGTGTTTTGGATTTGGTATGAGAATAATGTTCACAACACACTGACATTTCAGCTGTTGCTAAGCAGTGTTTATACTCTGTCAAGGATCAACTTCTCCGGCCCCGCCAGTGAGAAGGCTGGAGGGGCACCAGGAGTTGGGAGGAGATGCAGCCAGGAGAGCTGACCCCAACTGCCCAAAGACATCTTCCGTGCCCTATGACGCCATGCCCAGAGTATAAAGTGGGGAGGAGGCTGGCCAGGGGCCAGTCGCTGCTCAGGGACTGGCTGGGCATGGGTCAGCAGGTGGTGAGCAATTGCCTTGTGCAACTCTTGTCTTTTCTTGGGTTAGATTTCTCTCTCTTTTTGTTGTCTCCCTTTTCATTACAATTATTATTGCTATTATAGTTTATTTCATTTCAGTATTAACTGTTCCTATCCAGACTCCTGAGTTTTATGGTTTTTTCCAGTTGTCCTCCCCATCCCACTGGGAGGAGTGTGAGCAGCTACGTGGTGCTTAGTGGCCAGCTGGGGTTAGACCATAACACAGACTATTTCTCCAGAATTAATAGCACAAGATGAGTCTTACAAGAAGGAAGGGGTTTTTTCAAGACCATCTCTCCCACATCTTATTTTGGATTTCTGGACACTAAATGTGTCCAGACACTAAATGTGTTGCAATCTGAAATGTGAAATTTTGCTTTTAAATTTTGCTACTTTGTCCATTTAAAAATAAATATATTTCTTTGGCTCTTCTCTATTTGAAAGAGAAAATATGATCCAAATGAGCATTTTTTTGAAAAAGACAGTTTTAAGAATTCTAAGTTGGCAGGAAATATTTTTCTAGAAAATGTAAGCTCTCCCTCTAATTAAGACATTTTAAGACTCTGTTCTATAACACTGCACAAGCACATGCCAAGGCAAAGCTTTTGAAGGTAATTAGATTGCAACTCATTTTCAAGATATTTCAAATCAGCAGCCCAGCCCAAAGACAACCATTCCAATCATCTCTGATTTTAGGAGTGCTGAATGTTCACACTTAATCACAAACACAGACCGTAAAACTGCAGCTGTTATTAAAACGGAGATAAGATAAATCTTAATTAAGCAGTAGTACATCTGTAAACAAATAAACCAATCATATCTCCCCCATTTACAAGGGACAGCTTTGCATCAACCTGAGTAGAAGAGATTTTTTTAATATCTTACCGATTACAGCAATAGAAAGTGTGCGGTATGAAAACAATAGATTTTTAACGGCTCTTTAAAAATTATCTCCGTGATTTAAATAGAGAAAGAGGGGAGTGAATGAACGTTCTTAGGCCTGCGTGCCTAAGCCTGAGACATGAGACGGGCTAGGATGTGACAACTCATTTAGGTATGGTGGCAAACCCACCACTGGGGCAACACCACTAACTTCTTTAACGATGCTGCCATTCCTTTGAGAACTAAAGTAAAATAATGGAAAGGTTGAGACCACAGCTCTCGGCTTTGCTGACAACCACTTTCACGTATCTCCAAAAAGCATCATTATTTTGTTGCAGTTTGGGAATTACGACCTGACCTATGCCAGTGTTCAAAACCTTCCAGGTCTTCAATAAACTTCTACACATCACACCTCCGTAAATACAGACTTCCACATCAGTGTTACTGGCAGGCTATCCTAGGGCTATTTCAGCGACATTTTTATGCCTCTTATCGCTATGTCAGTAGGGGAAAAATCTTCTTTTAACTTACTTCTGATTTTATTAAAACTTACTAGTTCTGCAGTGTCTCAGCCACTCCACCACAGTCACCCATTCATTTCACACAAGCCACTGAAAACACCAGCCGATGGTGTGAATTTCTGGGTCTCTCTTGGCTGCATTCAGTTGACCAAGCTAAGATAAGAGGTTATGACCCGTTAATGCTCGTTCTCACACAAGTGAAGAACTGGAAGTGTGGATTTTATCTGATGAATCCAATGGTATTTCTGAAATGACCAACGGCTACTCACCAAACAAAAACTGATATCACCAAACTGTTATCTTCAGTGGAGGAAAAAATGTGACCATTTTTATACGCAATGGAATTTCATTCATCCTAGAAGTGTTTGTACTATGATGAAGCTAAACTGCTTTGGGAGAAGAGGTCAAACAATTCCCTTGAAAACAGTCTTGAGTGCAAAACCGAGTTTTAAAATAATTTCCATTTTCCTTTATACATGTTGGTTCTTTAAACACAAAACTGCAAAAGGAAAGTGTTGCTTTGGCTTGGTTGAGTTTTGAGCGGGGAGTAGAGGAGGACTTTCAGTGAAAACTGAACACTTCAACAGAAACTTTATGTTTCTGGTTTTATGTCACCAAAATTTTGAAACAGAAAAACTTACAGTTCTTCATGCCATGTCTTTGAAAGTGCAGTAGAAGTCTACACAAAGGCATTCTGATATTCCTTAAAATACCAAAATATTGATATAAATAGACTTTCCCGGGAAAGACAAAAGTACTGGCTGAATGTTAATTAAAATACTGAAGCAAGATTAGATAGCAGAGAACATTGTTATTTCTTCAGACACGAGGTTCTAATCTTACATGGATCATTTCACTCGGGATTTTTTAATTGCTGAAGCGAGAGGCTGAGGCGTGATTTTGGCTTTGTGACTCGCTGGCTGTTTAATGGCAGCAAGGAAAGAAAAGCTGCCAAGCTTTCCAGTGAGACGCAGTTGAGAATATTTGTCTTTATTATATGCTTAATTATAATCTTTACAGATTCTATTAAACAGCCTCTTGATTCAAGAAATTAACAAAACGTTAACATGACGGGGAGGGATACATTAGCTGGAACTTCTTAGAAATGTAAAAATCAGCCACCTATGTTTGTCATATATACCTGTCCAGGGGAAAAACATTCCTAGATTAAGTTTGGAAAAAGTTAGTACAACAATCCCAGGGATACAATTAGCCTACTCCACCTAAACCAAGAAAAATAATACGAGATTAAATGTCTCTCTCTTTCCTACTAGAAAAATAGATACTAGAATAAAACTGAGATGGGGAAAAATGTCAAGTATCAAATAAAACCAAAGGAGAAATATTGGGAAAAAATAAATAAAAATATTCTAAATTATATATTTTTAAAAGATATTTGGATTAAAGATTTGAGACAAAGCTACTTATTCCTTCTCAGTTTCTCCCCCTCTTTCCTGTTTGGCATCAATATAAAGCAGTAAGCACCACCTGCCCTTGGATTTTTCTGCTGCTTTGCCCATGATGCTGCTTCTATGAAATTTCCCTCGGGCCCGAATTTGCTGAGCAATCTTATCTTCCCAGAAGTCAGGGCTTTTAGGAAGGATTCAGCACCTCAAAATCACAAATCCCTGTCATAGGCTTTCTGCCTGTTGACGTGTGTCTGGTCCCATTGGCTCACCCTCCTCCCAGAGGGCTATGCAAGGAACTCAGTAGTTCTGTATTTTAGACCAAGGACAAGCACCTCCAGAGACTGGGTCCACAGACACCATTCTTCCTTTTTCCCCCCTTTCTTCTCCCAAATGAGGTGGATAGGGTTGGGTTTCACAGATTTTTCCCTGCCATGAGAACGGGACTTGCTCCTACAGGGTCCTCACAAATCCCTGCCGTCTGTCCCTGGCTGAGACACATGTAGTTGAACCTCTGAGGCCAACACTGCACATCAGACCAAACCCTCTCTGACCCAGGCTGCCACCTCTCCCCTCCCACAGTGACGACATGCTCTCACCATCTTTCTGCAGCAGATCTGGAGGACTTGAGTCTGCAAGGTGAGACACTTTGCCTTGCTGATCGGATGAAAAACAATCCCCTCGTTGTCTGAACTGTGATGTGAGCTCGCTCGTCCAGCAGCCACAAGCACCCCACATCAGACACAAGGTGGGCAGAAGGGAAATGTACAGTTGGAGGCACAAGGAGCAGGAGCGCTCTTTTTAGGAGAATGCGGTTATGCTGATAATGTGCAATACACAATTGTGCTGTAGGTGATGAGATAGCACCTCCCAGAAACGCTTTGTATCCTCTGACTGGAGGCTTTCCTGCTGTAGTAACTTCAGCAGAGCCTTCGCAGAGTAGAAGGAGCAAGAGCAGTCCTTCCCACAGGGTGACGCAGCCCCCCCTCGGTCCTGGAATAAATGTTATAGCAGTGTCTGTGTGCCTTCATCTGATGTATGAATTAACTCGAATGATCTGGCAATCAGCTAATTTTGGAAGAAAATTTCTCATCTGCACATGCCCTCAGCAAAGATCAGGTTTCTTCTTTTGTCTGATCTCTCCACTCTTTAAACTCCTTCATGTGAAAGTGCATCACCCTTTAGCTGTTCCCCAGCACACAGCCTGCTGCTGGCATGCAACCAGTGAAACTCCAACCCGTAACAACATCAAGAGACGAGTGCTGCTCCTGCTATCACAAGAATCCTGTTCAGCTTCGGGGGTGGGTGGCTCAATCACAACTTTCTTAACAGATCAACCAGGCCAATGAACAGCTCTTTTTTGGAGCTACAGATGAAGAAATAGTGGAGGGGTGGATGCAAAATGACACCCAAGCACCTCTGAGGAATTATTTTCATATTGTGGATAGTTATTTGCAATATTGTTAAAGACACTACTGTTTACAAGCAGCCTTGTTTCTCTGTATTGGAGGCTTCCTCACACGACTACCACTGTTATCTCTTGGGTTGAATACATTATCAGCTGTGGAAAACTGTGGGGATACTTAAAACATCAAACAACCTATTAATTTTGTGATTATGGAAATGAGTTGATTGCAGTTTGTTTCCTAGAACAGCTTCTCCTGGGAGAGCTGAACACTTGGAAACCTTGTCCAAAAAAAAAAAAAAAAACAAAAAAAAAAACCTCCAGGAAAAAACCACAAACAATTTTTAAAAATCCACAGACAGACAAAAAAAATTACTCTGGTGGTGGAATACATTTAACCTGCTGTATATCTACTGAAGTATGTGTCTGGGCAGGTCACCTGAAGATGCCTTTACAGTCAGCAGAGAATTAGACGAACAAATTAATGAAGATGGTGACACAATTAATCTCATTAGTTTACTACATTCTTAATCGCATCTTACTAGTTCTATTAACTGCTCTGACTAGATCTCCCTTGGCTATAATAGATGCTCATGATGCAGAGAGCTGAAAATGGTGGACCTCACCCTGACCTGCGAGGTGTTCTCAGCTCTCCAACACCAAAGGACCTTCACTGGGGCCCATACATTAAAAAGTTCACTTTCACATTTTATTTAATGGGAATCTTTCCCACACTGGAAACATGTACTGAAATCATCCGTTGAGGCCCTTCCAATCCATGTGTAACCGTTTGAGAGCCAGGGTGTGCAAATCTTTAAACGTTATCCATGGCAGAGGCCACGTTGTGTATGGAGCCTAAGTAAAATTCACGTGCCTGAAAATTCATTGAAAATGTGATGTGGGGGTACATGACACATACTAACATGCCAGCTTGTCCACTACCAACCTAATGCTCAGAAATCACCCCTTCAAAAATGAACCAGAAGAGCACAGGAAGAGTTTACTCGCAAGTACCCGATGGCTCAGCACATCCCAACTCCACACGAGCAGAGTGTGAGTACATTTAGGAGATGGAATTATTTGCCTCTATCCCATAGTTCAGGCATAAGACAGATGAAGAAAACAAAACCAAGCAAACAAAAAACCCTTAAACCACCCTCGTGATGCCATGTGTACATCATATGGACGATTGGCCAGAGACCTTCCTGTTGCCCTAATCTATACGACAGGCAGACAAACAAGTTCATGGCCTGTCCAACTGCCCCAAGCAAAAGGGCACTGCAGGTTACAGAGGCAATGGCCACTCCACCTAGATCTGCCCGTCAACAAGCCCTGAAGTCCACAGAGAGCCCAAACTGGGAATGACCAGGGTGCTGAGCTATCGGTACTGGGATTAATGTCCTCACCTTTGCAACACCTCTTACTCTTTGTTTGAACGTGTCTCCCTTCTCAAGGCATAAGCTATGCCTTTCTAGCATAGAATCTGCTCTAGTGGCCCTCGTGAGCAGCTTCTTCGATGGTACACACACAGCGTTGCATAAGAGAGCAAAAAATCACAGTGCTCTGGAAGAGCAACCACAGGTTTTTACCCATCCTTACCAGAAGCAAAGGTGTGGAGACTTCAGAGACACAAATAAAACTGAAATTCAGAAATTGGACCTCCAGGACTTACTACCTCGCTCAAATCACGGCTTTCCACAGACTTCCTATGCCCGTTTGGGTGTGTGGCCAAGCCTCTTTGTGCCGTCTCCTCTCCTCACCAGCAAAGCAAGGAGAGCAGCGCTTCCCTGTCTAAAGCTGAATACATCAAAGATTGTGAGGTACCCACATATTTTGGCAATAAAGTTGTAGCAGTATCTCAAGTAGATAAAATCTCCTGCAAACAAAACACTGGATTCTTTTAAAAGAGCAATTTTTTTCAGTTCAATCAAGCTAAAAGAACAATATGCTTTATACAAACAGGTTTTCTGATTTAATTACCAGGGTTTCAAAGTCCCCTCCTGTACTTAACGCTCAGGGTTATGGAACCTGTTGCCAAGCAATTACCCCTTAAATTTGCTTTAATCCATGCCGATCATTTCCCAGAGTTGATCATTACTGCAGACGTTAATTGCTTTCCTTGGCTCGTATGCTGCTCCAGTTCAAACAGAACAGATTAACAGGAGGCTGCCAGCCGGGAAACTCTTTGAAAAAAAGGCGGGAAGAACCTCACGGTGTACTTTACTTCAAGGACTTCCCAGAAATTGTGGTTCACACCTATGTTAACCTCAGAAAGGTCTGCGGGAGTTAGATCCGGATCAGTTTTAAAGTGGTACCGGCCATGTGTGTGTACGGAGCTGCAGGCAGGAAAGTCGGTGCCGAATTTGAAAAACCAAGACTGAATCACAGCAGACAGAAGGATGAGAAGGTTTTCTCCACGTGGAGCAGTATGCGAGACAGCCGAGATACCAAGCACGTGTAAATCACAAGGCCAGGCGGCAGGAGAGACAGTCCCACGCTGTCACTCCGTGGGGGGTTTGGGTTTGCCGGTTGTTGGGAAAGAAGAGTTCCCATTCCCACCCCGAACACGCAGCCCAGTTCCCACCCCTTCGGATCACAGCGTTTATCTGAAGGAAACCGCCAGGTGCAGCAGGCAGCGGGATTGCCTCTGCGATAAAGGCAATCTTTTCCTTCAATAACCTGGTTTGTCCATAAAGCGAAACTGCTTTTAGAAGAGGCTCAGTGTGTTTGCAGCATCTTCCCTGGTAACGAAGGCAATGCGCCCAGGACAGCCGATCCTCCGCAGCGTTCCTCAGGAGCATCTTCATTCCGTCACCAGTTATCTGCAGCCCTGCAGCACTTTCCCATCCAAGCCAAACTCCTCCGTTTCTCTGTTTTTCGGTTTGTTTCCCACATGAACATTAAAACCTTCTCCACGTTTCCTCACTCTTAACACAGATTCAGGCAATGAGGGAAGTTTGGTCCACACATTACATTTTTGTTCCCTCCCACACCATCATTATCTCTTTTTCTTTGTAGCTCAGTAACACCTAGAAACTTTGGCAGCAAACCAGGGGCTCCGCCAGTGCGTTGTACAGCTACCTGCTAGTCTCCAGCTCTAATCGGGTTCGTATCACAAAACCGCAGCACAGGGGTGAGAATGTACATACACGCAATATGCTTGGGAACGAGCAAAATCTGGGAAGAAAGGGAAGGAAACCAAACATCACAAACAACCACGATGAGGGATAGCTGGATCTACAAGAAGGTAGTGGTGCACGCCATCGTGATCGTGTGATAAGGTTGTATTTACGTTGCTCCTGTGGGAGGAACTCATTGGTAGGTGCTAGAGCCACCAAACGATTATCAGTCCTATCATATGTTTACACAAAGCTGTGCCACAACAAGAACAGAACTATAGGGAGGGAGAGAACAAGCACTCACTTCGTGGGAAATTGATCTTGCAGCGCCCACCCAGCACAAGGGGAGCCCAAAGCAGCCTCAGTCTTTAGACCAGGAGTCATGAAGAATGCTTTCTTACAGCTCGTAGCAGAGGCACCCACCACGACCTCAGGGTAAAGGCTTGGAGTGAGGGCCATGTTATTGCAGTCCCCATGAAAGAGAAAGGCGGTGTCCTGCATGCAGAGGGGTGGTAGCAGCCAGTACTCCAAAGTCCGCCTCTTTCCTCCTTCCTCGTCGAGCTGAACAGATATTCTCTACCTATGAGAACAAATAGGTACGTCCAACAAGGAAATGCCATTGTGTTGTGACACTCGCCAGTGCAATAGACAACATTTAGCATGTAGCTGTTACCTCGAAAATTCTTTAAACTGAGCAAAATGGGAAATGAAAAATAAGGTTTTATACACCTTCATTGTTCTTTGGGAAAAAACCAAGAGACTATGCTGAATAGGAAATTTGAGAAACACAAAGAAATTAGAGTGGAGATCAGCAACCTCAAGACAGAATATTTTAACCTAGAAACTGATGACACAGAGGTGGGAGGAACTGTTTACACTGTGGCCCGAGACTATCATCCAGGGAGAACAGGAGAACCTTAGATGATAGAGGTGGACTGGAGAGCAAAAGTACTAAATGCAAGGTCCCACATCTGGGAATAAGCACCAGTAACCTGTATCACGAATAGGGGATCCGGAAAGAGAGACAGAAGAAATTGTGTATACAGTCAACAGCCACCACTATGCTACAAATGTGAAAAAGGAGAACGCAATCCTAACCTGCTCTGGGATGTGACATTTCAAGAAAAAATTAAGTGGAATTAAAGCCACCACACAAAACTATGAGAATAATGTGTACAATTCCAGTCACACATTTTCAAAGCAAAAGAGAATAATCCAGGAGAAATGAAATCTTGTCAAATGAGAAATCTTTTTCTTGCTCAGTCTAGCAAAACAGATGGTCAGGAATAGAACTTTTTTCTCTGCAACTGTAGAGTCTGAACTAGAGAGTGAAAAAAGGTATTTAAGCTGAAGGACTTCATTGACTCAAGAGGAAATTGAGTACACACTAGCCATGAGTAGAGTCAGCTTGGAAATTGTGAGAAAAGTTCTATCAGAGTAACTAATCTCTAGAAGTTTCCATAGGAAAAACCCCAAGGTATAAATACAGTTATGGTGGAACTTGATAATTTTACTAAAGAGACGTTTATGACCCATTTGCCTGCAGCAGAATGAGAACAGATTTAGTGAACCAGGGGATCACTTCCCACTCTATGGCTAAAATAAAATTCACCCTTTGTACAAAAAGCAAAACTCAAATTTTAAATATCCTTTAGCCTACACTTTGACCATTTACAAGAGTTTTAAGTGGGTTTAAAATGTTAGAGTTTCACCCATGGCACATAACATCTGCTTGGCTCTTTGGTTTTTAAATGGAGTTTAGAGAGACATTTTTTCCTGTGTTTGTGGGATCTTCTGAACACGATTAAAAGCATCTGCATCAAACCCATCTTAGACATGACTGCCGGCGTTTAGTTCTTCCCTCACTATAGAACAGGGTTTTGTCGGGCTCTCTCAGCTAGACAGCGCTTTTACATCTGGGAACACAAACCAAGAAAAGCTTGGGGAAAAGATAACAAGAAATAATAATACTCATTCTGGCTGAAGGGAAGGGCCAGATCTTGCTGTAGCCAATGGTTTAGTGCTTATGCAGGTGTTTCCTGCCCAATTTAAAGGGACAACCCTTCGAAAAGTCGTTCTGAGAAACATTTCTGAAAAAAAGGAGGCTAAAAGTTACCAGAGTAGGAAAGCCAGAGCCAGCTCTTCTGCAAGGCGCGGGTCAGACTTTCTCGTCAGTCAATATGCACCAATGAATTGGAAGGAAATGGCTCAAACTGTGCTAGCCAGGACACACACAGCTTGGGTGCTCACCCACGTGTGAGGTTGGCCCTGACCTTGTGGTGGTACCAGCAACAGTTCAAGTGGATTGAAAGTCAACGTGAGCAGATGTTCACAGGGAATGGGGAAATTCGCATTTGGATTGGACCCCTCCAACTCATGTGCACCTGCTGTTTTGTTAAACCCAGACCTTCTCAGAAGACCTAACCTGTGGACCCCAGTATTGATGTGCACATTTAAGGACGGGGACAGGTACCTTAAATATCTTCCTTTGCTTCAAACAGTATTGGTATGAACACCAGCAGTCTTGAGAACAGATTTCTGAGGCATCTGCACCTTGTGCTTGGCTCTTATTGCCGCCCGTAACACAAGTTAAATTAAGAAGAACCTAGTTATGTTTGCAGTTTTGTTCCCTTCCACAAAACATGACCAAAGTCAGCAAACAGGTTCAAAATGACATATGGACATAAACAGTGCATCATAACATAAGTCTCTTTCTTTAAAAACAAGGTTTAAAAGCCTGTCCTAAAATCAAGAAAATAAGTTAAAATGCACGCAGTATTTATTTTTCTCTTCAAGACTTGGGATATAAAGAGCCATCCTACCACTGTGTGGACTCCTCAGCTAGCTGATGGACACAGGAGTAACTCCTGCACTCACAGAAGCAGCAAGGTTTGGATTCATCCCATCTCACGCAGGCTGAAGACTCCCTCTATACTCAGGAGACACAAAAAAAAAAAAAAAATCAGAATTGCATCCCTATGATGCTTTCCTCTCTATGTGGGTGACACAGAAAGCCCAGAGTGATCATGGTCCGTGTAACTCCAAGTGCTGACTCTGGCTGGAGCATCATGTTTATCCCAACACGGCATTTGCACTGGCACAAATTCTTCTGGAAGAGCTGCAAAAGCCTCAGAGCAAAAACTTGATCCCGGGCCCGTAACTGCTGCAGAGAACAACAGCTCTCTGAAACGGAGGGGGATGGCGAAAATGTCTGTGTCTCAGGAGCTCGACGCACAGGTGGCAACCACCTCATCTATGCTGATGGTACTCGTTTGCCTCCTTTACGGTTCTGGCATAATGAAAACATTTATTGCCCACTTTTCAGTGATTTGCCATTTTCACTGTGACAAAGCAAGGATTTATAGGTGTTCTCTATCTTTGCACAATAAATCCAGGCGTGTAAGGCAAAAAGAATGTGGAACTGGAGCAAAAAACACCGGATTTCTTAAGGAAATTTCTCATTGCGTGGCAGAGACAAGAGAACCAAAGGGTCTTTTATCTGTGAAAGCACAGAATTTGAGAAACAAATTTTAGGCAGGGAATTCTAATGAACATTTTTTCTACTTCCTTTGGCCTCAGGAAATTGAGAATCACATTAAAGATGAATTGTGAGAGAACACTTGAATTTCTTTTCCCATTTCCATTCAAATGGATGCCCACTCTTTGGTATTTTGAAGAAAAACAGCACTCCTGAGCAGCGCTCAAAGAAATCAAGGCTTGGCTCGAAGAGGAAGGTTAATCCCGTAGCTAGAGTATTAGCACAGAGTTTACCAAACTTACGGCTGAACAGGGAACTGACTACAAGCCTCCCATAAGACCCCAAATCGCGTTGCCTTTCTGTGCCTTACCTTTGCCTTACACCTAGAGTTGAGGTGTTCCCATAGGACAGTGAAAGCGGGCACCGGGCAGAGAGATGCACTAAAGGAAGCAAACCTCAAACACAACGGCAAAACCAACTCGGTTAGTTTGCTGAGGATTAATGAAAATAAAAGGGGGGATTCTTTCAAATTTCAGGTCCTGTTAGAAATACTTTGCACTAGTCTTTGAATTTAGTACCTTGTCTTGCACATTACAAAAGTTGGGTGGCCTAGCTGTTATCTAATGGGAGAAGGTAGACGAAGTCTTCTCCAGTGAAGGCCATTTCTTGGAGAAAATGAATGCAAGGGTATAGAGTGAAGGAAAGAAACACTCTAAGGTGCATTGTCAGACCCCAACTCCGCCAGGTTTGAAGGTGAAGCGCCTGAGCAAACACCTGGTGCATACGCAATGACCTGTGTAACCGCCCCATCAAAGCCTAAAGAATCAACTCTGCCACCTTTGCATTTCACAAATACACATCAATTTAACAAATGCCATGCTTGGCTACGTACACCTGTAACCTTCTCCAGCTAGAAATGCATGACTTGGCCCCAGCTCATCTGCCGCCCTTTTCTCCTTCCTCGGATTGGTGTCACCTGGATGTTTGTTAGCTACAAAAGCCTCTTCCTGACACGCTTGAAGTCCTTTGTGCTTTTTGTCCTGTGCTCCAGTATTAACGAGATGTTTGAAAGTTTGGTCATACAAGAACTATCCCTCCAGAAAAAACAGCATTACCTCCCACGGCAAAAAGTGCATGTCAGATTGCCCTTAACTTGCACTCGTTTAAGGCTTCTCATTGCTGAATGTAATTGTAAAAATGAAAGCTTTGCTAATTACACAGTTAAAAATCAGACATTCAAACATCCGCAACAAGCCCAGCTCATCCAGGTCATGGTTAGTACCTTCACCCAGTGACTGGACAGATCTCTTCCTTTCCACAGGGTGCAAGAATGGGGTTTTTTAAAAGACATAAGAAGTGGTGTTTCCTTGTCTTAATCTTGCTTTATTTTAGTTCTCAACCATTTATTTCTCCTTGCACTGGCGAATCAGGAAGCCAAAAACCATGTAATTACTTATATTAACCTTAAATATCTCAGAAAAAGCTCCTTCCTCCCTTAATATACCTTTAGTACATACATTTTTCCATCAACAACCTTTGCTTTGGCCTTTATTCGAGACACCGCCCTCTGATATGATGTAATACACTGCATTCACGTGTCCATTTCCCAGCCCAGCCCATGCAATGGTCATGAGTGCTTTAGGAAACCAGGCGGGTGGGGACGTAAATTGGAACCTGTGTTCTGATTTCTTCCTATCAACACCCCGTAATCCTGCCTCATTCCCTGCTTTTGTCGGATCATACCTAAATGCAGGGCCTGACCACAAAACCTCACCTGGCCAGATGGATTCCTGCAGCTCTCCGGAGCCAGGCTGGCTCCTCGTTAGTATGAAGATTTGTTTACAGACATGCAAAAACCAGATTAGGGCTGATGTGGATGAACTCCACGAGGCATTCGGTTTGACAGTAAATCTTCAGGCACGTGCACAGAGCCGAGCAAGTTCACTAAACCTCCGAAACAGCAAGGACTTACCAGCAAATTCATTTTCCAAAATAACATTGTGCCAGAGCTGCAGATTGCACTGATGCCACCAATACTTTCATCACCAGGTATTAAGATTTCTTTTTCTTTCCTCTAATCTTCGAAGATACAACACTCCACCTGATAAAAATCAGCAAAGTGTGTTGATAAGCATGTAATCAGCTACGCCTTTAGATTAGGTTAGATTTAACATTATTAATTATTCTGCTTTCCAATGAGTAACTCATCCATGTGATTGCCTACCCAAGCCATAGCAGAACATCCACACACATTGTGTAACCTGCAGCTGCGCTAACCTGAAGGATTCCTCACAGAGCCAGACAGAAAACTTGATGAACTACGTAGGAATGTCTTCCATAGCTACAGCCGTCTGTAGGCCAACAATTCGACACCATGTCCAGTTTGAAAGATAGGACATACAGGAACCAAACCAGAGGGATTATATATCCTGAGTACTTTTTAACATCAGTAGCCTTCAATCCTTCTGGGCAATAAAACAGTGGAGGTTGAAGTGTCAGAGTAAGGCAGAGGAGGAAGTTAAAGGCAAGCACAAGAAGACAGATTTCCAGCTAATATAAAGAGCTCCATCAAAGCAAAAAGACAAGTGTGGCCAAAGGAACAACAAAGCTTTGTGCCAGCCAAGAGTGCAGTCAGGAGAGGCTGAGAAACACACCAAGGACACCAGATATTTCTTCGTTAATTTAAAGCCAGGGCCATTAAAAGATTAAGCCTAGCTCTTGTATGACATCATCCACCAAACCACATACTACGCTCCTGTAGCACATCACGTTGTGTAGGAGTGTAGAGTATAGGACTGACTAAAGTTCATCTTGCAGAAATGTATACAGTCCTGATTTGAAAATGTGAAGAAAGGGAAAATCCAGTCCTTTCGTTCAGGACCTTACCCTAGATTAAAAAAAAAAAAATCCAAAGAAAACCCACAATAAAACCAAGTTTTCTTAGCAACAAAACTTGAGTTCAGCTTCCAGCCCTTGTTTCTGATTGTGCCTTTCTCTGCCAGACTGAGCCGAGTTCAACTCCCAGTATTTTCTTTCCTGGGAGTACTTCTGTTTCACAGTCAAGCCATCCCTGTATCTCTCTTGCTAAATTGGGCAGATGAGTATCCCTAGGTTTCTCTCTGTTGCTTCTGCTCAGAAGAAAGGAGTTTGATAACTAGATTGAAATTACAGCTAATTATTACAGTTTGCCTCTAAAAAGGAGTAGATTAAAGTTAATCAATCAGTAAAACTGACCTTTTTCTAAGGCAAAAAGTGGCAAAGAAGAGAGAGGACAAATTCTGATAAAAACATCAACCCTGACATACAATGGGGAGTTTCCTTGTGGTCTGTTACTCAACCATTAGATGTCCCCATGGGCCATCAGAGTAGGGCACTGGCCTGGAGAAAAAAAGGGACCAAGCATCAACCCAAACAAGGCAGAAACCACAGGTTTGTTGCACTCAGTGTTCGTGTGTGCTTCGTACACGCTCACTGTTTGAGAGCAATGATGATTCTCTGAACGATGACAATAACTGAAGAGTTCCAGAGGGAAGACTCCAAAGCTGAAGCTATTATGAAAAAACTCACGCAGGATCTTATTTAAACAGTCACTAGGTTGAACCCTAGCTATTAATGTCAGTGGTCCCTGTACAAAGAACCAAGGTTGGAGTAGACAACAGAGGCCAAGTTATTGGTGGATATTTATTTACGTACAGCTCAGATGTAATTCTTTGATTCTCCCACGCTAGTGGCCAAATTGTATTTACCCATCAGAGCCACACATGGCTTTAGAAAGCAAACAAGGCAAGACCACATCTTCAGCTGCTGTAAATTAAAATCAGTCAACCACCACGTTAATCTCAAACAGAAGTGAGATGGTTGGAGCAGTTACTGCTCACAGAGATTACCCGCCCTGCCACCGGGGCAGCCCGACAAAATGCCCCAAAACCGCTGCAGTTTACAGAGAGGCCTGTGAAAGTAAATCTTGGTTTGGGGTTTCAGGCATGGTAGTTCAAGATCAGCTTCACCAGCATTTCAACAGGATGATGACTGCCAGGAGAGAAACAGGGAGGACAGGTAGGAGAAATAACTGCTCGGTCGTCTCAGTTCAATCTGCCTGTGCTCATGACTGACCTTCCCCCTTCAGTGATGAGCATAAATACCTTCCATTACAACTTTAGTTGAACAGCAGGTGCTTGAGAGTAATCGTTTTACCTTATTTATCTAGTTATTTTAGTTAGCTGAATGCTGAACTTGCAATCTTACTTCATCTACTGAACGATGCAACTTTCTTGCTTATTATGAGCAAAACATTGCAGTGTTCTAACCAATATTTACTCTTTTGTCCACAAAATCCTTTCATTTATTAAAATAAGCACAAGTAAATGGTCCTTTTTAGCTTTACTAATTATCATGTTACCTATACTTCAATGGATTACCCACCAAAGAAAAATCTCATTAAGGAATGCAGCGATAGCCGAAGGATCATTTCTAGATTTACTTAGTCAGCACAAAGGAGCATGGAGACACTCCCCTTTTCATTAACCTAGGAGCCAGCTTGGAGATGGCATGGGGAGTTTCACAACACTTCCTTTCTGCACAGATGAAAGGCTGTAGATTATTCAGTAGTGGAGGTGAGCCAGGGGAAGACAGGAACATCCAGGATGACAAGGCTGTCCACACCCATTAGCAATTTTTAACCAAAGGACTGAGCCACAAGCAAATATGTACCAGCTACCTCTGTAAAACTATTTCTTTTAGATGTTTCAAGGACAACACTGCAAAGACTGCAGAGAAGGATATGTTAGAAGCCTATGTGAAGAGCTGACACCAACGGGCTGGCACTTCAATACAGATGCTGATGGGCTTGGCTTAAGTATCTTCAGCTGGAGTTGAGTCAAAATCCTGCACACTTAAAGAAAAGTTTCTTGAGGCATTTGAGGACATTGTGTTTTTCTATGTCTCCGATGCTGTGCAAGACATTAGTGGCATTATGTGCTTTACTTGGAAAAATTAATTTCATGGAAATAATGAATATATAGTCAAAAATGCCCTTGTTCCATCACACACACCTCTCTCACTCATTCATGCTAACCAACAGGACTATGAGCAGGAATGTATGCTCTTCCTTTCTCCCCCATCCATCTTTTCCTCCTCTCGACAAGGCATGTACTTGGTTTGGCAGTTCTGGAGCAGATAGTTTCATAGGCATACTTGGCTCAGCCCACAAGTGGTTAACCAAGACATCCATAAACTGCTCAGCAGAGGACTCCGGAGTTTCACCTCTGCTGAGTTCTCCCTTGCAACTCAATTCCAGTAACATGAAGCTAGCTTCTGGCTCCAGTTCCACTAGGAGACGGCCGAAGCCCCGGACCCTGGTCTCTGGTTCCCTGCAGGCTGCATGCAGAGGTTTTGGCTCTGGGGCCCCAGAATACGTTGCCTCCTCCTCGTTTGCTTTGGCCACTCTTGAATGGCTTGCCTGAATCTTCCCTTGTCACTGTTGCAATAATGGTTTGATGAGTGAGGGGTCAAGGCAGGCCAGGAGATCTGGAGGGCTCCAGCTGGAAAAAGAAGGGATTTGTTCGGCCAACAACAGGCAGCAGGTTTGAGCCTTTTCCAGGAGCAGGGCAATGCTGGAAAAGGTCTGAGGTTTTGACTCCAGGACTATAGCTGGCAATTCAAATCCTCCTCATGTAGATGCACTTTTTATGGGTCAAAACAAACCCATATAAAAGAACTTTCTGCCAGGGGAGTTCCTGCCAGGTCCCCAAGCAGAATAAACAGATTAGTTTTGTGAGAGGACAAGGGCATACTCACAACAGGTTGGGTCAGCCTCAAAGCACTGCCAAAGAGCCCAGAGCCCTACCTGCTGGTTGGTACACCAGCAGAAGTTCCTCTGCTGGGCCTGGCTGCCAGCCAAGCTGAAAGGAGTAAGGCAGGGGCAGTGCAGCTGTGGGCTCAATGTCACATCCTGGAACCAGAGGTGCCCCAACCTCCTTGGTTGAATTCCTATGTAAATCCATCCCCTTCAATCAATGCATTTTTTTCTTTGGAGACCAATGAGCAAGGATGACTGATACACCAGAAAAGAGCACACTGAGCTAACTGTGGGGATTAAAACTGCATCTCCACCCTCCTGTAAGCATGACTATTAACTCCCAGAGGTGGAGGAATTCTCTTCTGCCCAGCTGTCCCTTTCCTGCCAGCTTGGGAGCTCCCTAGACCAATCCAGAGGTCACTCCAGTTCACTGAAGTGACAGAAAACTACTCATCACTTTTTGCTGGGCAGCTCTGGACAGAGAGTTAAATCAAGTCTCAGGAGCCTGCCTCCTAGAAAGTCATGAAGGGTTTCAGTAGCTGGAGTGGAAATGTGATAAACCTGACCCTGAAACAAGATGCAGTTTCCTGGGGGTAAGGATGATTAAACACTGGAACAGTTCGCCAAGCGAGGGGAGGGTTCACTCTGCTTAGATCCCATGCAACCAGATTAGATCTCTTTATCAAATCTATGATTTAATCCCATTTCTGGGGAGAAGTTCTACAGTCTAAGTAAGCCAGAGGGAAGAGGGGGATGAAGTTTGTTAATCACTGCCTCCTTCCTGACTTGGAGTCCATCTGTCTCTGAACATATCATAACTAATGACAGTTGTGGTGCAATAAGATCAGAAATATTTACTCCTTCCTCCAGCACACCCTGCCTCCAAAAAAAACGAGGTGAGGAGAGTGCTGGAGGACCTATGGATTTCTGGTTTTTTCTAACCCTACGTAAGAGGTTTCACAAGTCAGATAATTTTACAAGCTGGCTTAGAAGAGTGTCTCCTCCATCAAGTCTCCTATGGACATGAGGTCACCGTTGAGTGCACGTACTCTCTGGTTTCCAAGCACTGCATCTCCTAATCCTGATATAAGTGGCAGTTTTCCCCAGTAAGCTACACTGGCCCCTGAAGTCCCACAGCAAGAATGAGGTCAGGTCATATTGCTGCCAGTGTCTGGCATGAGGCGTGAGGTGAGCAAGTAAGAGACTTTCCCAGATAACACATGAGACTTGGCAAGTCTGAATGTAGCCAAGTAGGTTTTAGACCTTCCAGGGATTCCCTTCAAGCAACTTCATCTCCATCAAAGGTCACACAGCTGATCTCTCCCGTGCCCTTCATGGAAGAAGAGAGGAGCAGAAACACAACCTGGTCTACAGAGTAGCTCATATCATGGCTAATAACATGCTTCTACTGCGTTTGGCCTCTCTGTCCTGTGCCTGGGCTTCACACCCTTCTTTGCCAAAGCACATCAGCTCATCCCCCACACAAGGTAGAAGGTGAAGGAGAAAGAAGCAACTTAGAAATTTCCTAGCCAGCAATCCCTGGAAGAATTATTCTTTTTCAGCCAGTGTAAAATATTCTGAAACTCTAAACCTTGCAAGGAACCAGACCAGTAGACATTTATACTTGTGGGATCGATGCAGCATCCATACCGGCACTAATCTCACTGTGTGTGGTTCACAGATTTTAAGGTCAGATGTTTAGGATCATCCAGGCAGTATAATACAAACCACTGAATTTCAGCCAGAATTTCACCCACATCAATCCCATACATTCTGTTCAGCACATTGATTGGACAACACCTTCTTTCAGCTCAGTGAGATCTTTGATTTGCACACAGACAGTTCCCTTCTATTCCCTTTCAAAATGATGGCTACAGTTAGAAGAAAACAGGAGACAACACAGCCATCTCCTTCACACATCTCCTTCCCCAACCCCAGAAAATTAGAAAGGAATTCTGCGTAATTTGCACTGGAGGCACTCACATTTTATGCAAACTGCTGTAAAGTGGAAAACACCAGGTGACAGCTCCATACTGGAGATGCTGCAGCCCTCAGTGGGCTTATATAAAAAGCCATAATACACATAAAAGTCTAATGTGCCTTCAAAATTACCTCATCTTTTATTTAGAGGTTATTTCACCCTTGTCTTCCTTTATCGCTCTTTATATGAGTGAGGTGGGGAAGCTGGACAAAATTGAGGCAATTTAGGTTACTCAGTGGAACTAGAGTTTATGGTCAAAGTTAGGCTCTGGAGGAAGAATTCCCTGTCGCCACCTCCATAGCCAACACACCCCTGCTTTGCGGTCAGCTTTGTTGAGGTGTTTCTTCCCAGCTCCAGCCTGGTGATAGGGCTGTCCACTGAAAGAGGAAAACACAAACAGAAGGCTATGGACAGCAGCTGGATGGGGGATAAAAATAGCAGCGAGGCTTCTTGTCATGGCTTCCTTTTTACCGTTAGAGTGAAAATTCTGGTAGCATTCCTATTTCACGGGGTCGGTATCTCCACGGGGGAGCAACACATATACATCCCTCCCCCAAAAAAAAAAAAGAAAGAGGCATAGGCTGAGGTCTGGGCATGTCAGTGACATGAGCTAGAAATCAGCTTGAACTTCAAAAGACAAACACACAGGAAAACAGTGGAAAACCCCTCCTGGAGCACCGGCTGATGGAGGACGCAGGAGAGAAGTTAGTTCTGCTGCTCCCAGCTCCCACCTGCTTGGCAGCCTGACTCACGTTGCTTTCCCCTCTCTTTTTGTTGTCTCCCCTTCACCCCTTACCTATTTTGAGGCTATTTGGAGCGGGCTGTCTCTATCTGAGCAGCACCTGGAAGACTGATTACGATCTCTAGGCACTACCAGAACAGAAACAGCGAAACTCCAGTTGGCTCCAAGGTCCACATATCTCACTGACTGCTAACAAGTTAGAAGTTCCTACTTGGGGAAGGAAAAAAAAAAAAAAAGGGGAGCTATTAATTTTAATAGCAGATCCTCAGCTAACACTTTCCCATTTAAAACAGAGATAGTCCTGAAGAGCTACAAGGAATCATTGAGGAAAAAAATGCCAATATTTTTTTTTCCTCCTCTCCAGAAAATGCTTTATATTCCCAGATACGTCTCCTGTGCTTGCTGGTATAAGTTATCCCTAAACCCTTCAGGACTAAGACAACCTTTGCACAGAAGTGGATTGTCTCCTAACGGTCTGCTGTAGCCTCTCCGTGAAGATGCTAACGCTGGGATCTTCCAGACCCCGGACCCTCGTCTGCAGTTCTCACTCTATCGTATTCTGTTCCTCTGAAGGTTTTTTCCCAACAACTGTTATAACGTAATCTGCCAGTGGTATCACTGACGAGCCCCCTCATCCGGAAAACTTTCTGCAAGCTGCTGAGCAAGCAGTCTTTGCTGGCTCCTGCCTCTTAAACAGCCAAGGGAAAAAAAAAAAAAGGCTCCAGATCCAAATATTCAAGCTCTGATTTTAAGGAGAACTGAATTATGCCGTGAATTCAAACTCTGCAATTTCAGTGCAGATGTAATTCAAAGGCAAGCCTGTGGCTTTCAGGCTTACAATACCCCGAAGTGGCACCAAACCAAATGTTTTCTGAAGTTGCCTGAGAAGTCAATTAGGCTCTTCAGGTAGATATTCTTCTGTTTGCTTTAGAGGATGACACAGGCGGACCTTAACTCATTAGCTAATCAATAATTTCATTTTTATCCCTAACTAAATGAAGCTTGATAAATATCAGACACTTTTAAATTGGGTTTAATTAGTGTTTATGCATGTATTTGAGGGCTCTGATTCACAAACTGTGGCAACTCCATGCTGAAGCAACCTAACCTTGTCTTTCAGCTAGAAGCTACTGCCCATTTCAGAGGCAGCAGATGGTCCTCAGACATGCAGAGCTTGGGTGCCCTCCTCCTAACGGGAAGTAATCTCATAAACCTTATCACAATGCCCGCGGTCAAAGGGAGCGATGTTGGTGATACGGAAGGAGAGAAAGGGACATCAAAGAGGCAGCCGGGGAGGGGCCCAGCTTTGAATTTCCAACCGTGGGTAAAAGGCGGTTCAGGAACAGGTGATGAGAGTGATGAGCAGCGCAGAAAGACATCAGCATGGGGGGAGATGGAAGAGATTGCATCTCTTTCCTTCGGAGACTATGCGAAGAAGGAGGGACATAGTGGAAGCATGTGAAAGAATAGTCTAGAGAAGTTATGGCTGCTCCAACACGCAAGACCTCCTAGAAAACCAGAGGAGGTTACACTTCAGTCGATGGATGTTTTAAGGGTAAGAACATCTGCAGATCCCATTCTCATCATCTGTTGACAGCAGAATGACACCAGAAAATGAATCACAGCCTTATGGACAAAACTACCCTTCTCTGAGGAGAAGGAAGGCTCAGTTCCCTGAGCACAAGCCATGCCATGTCTCTTGCCTTCTGGGCTGGAGCAGGCACTGGCCTGCTTCGTGCGCCAGCACGGACACGGCCGGTCAGGTGGAGAAATTAGCCGGAACCCAAAAGGTGCGAGATCCTTATCAGGACCCAGTACTGCACTCCACCGGGAAGGAAAACAGGAAGGCAGAAGTCAACCATGTGTTGGTGGAGGTTACAACGAAATACACTCTAGGGATGTATTATTCCTGACACTTCCCTACTCCTCTTCGCAAGACACTGGTATCAAGGTTTGGTGAACCATTGAGCTGACGCTGGGGGTTTCAGGCATCAGTGCTCCAAAACTGAAGCTAACGACCACCACCTCCCAATGGAAATGATCACGATCCCACCAGCGCACTAGCTCTGTCACTTTACAGCTTTCCTAGGTGTAGCACACGCACACGTAGCACGTACTGGACTGATGTGGAAAAACCACATCCCATGGGCAAAGGAAGACACGCTCCCAGGCGGGCAGATCTGCATGTGCAACCGCACTGGCCCTTAGGATCTCTGCCTGGAAAGCTGGGGTGCTGGAAGTCCACGCTTCTTCGTGCTCTGACACAAGGAGGGTGTGCATTTCTCTACCAGACTTCACTTTCAATAAATATCAATATTTTTTTTCCCCGGGATCTCTTTTCCTGTTTTGTCAGGAGCAATGATTATATCATAGCCAACATTATGATGCAAAATTAGAGGGAAGCACATGCATTAGAGAGGTGGCAGCACCTGAAGAGATGTGATGGCTCCTCGCATTAGCTCAAACGCCTCTCTCCCTAACGTCCGACCCCAAGTGTAAATCAGAGAAGCCTGACGGGACTTTAAAAGAAGCACTACCCTGCTGACCCAGTTTTCATAGAGAGCAGTGTGTATAATTACTTCGGCCACCTGCTGATGATAAACCAATTCTGTGTGAGGTTAAAAATTATCCGGGCATTTACTGGTGACGCAGCAGTATGCTAGAAACCTGCACGGCAAACCTGCTCAGCCGCAGCTACGCTGGAGGGAGGAGTGGTGAGATGGGAGCCGGGACGGAGATAACTCTGCTGGCAGATGGCCTCAGCACAGAGAAAGCTCTTCAGGCTTCTGCCCAGGTGGTTCATTTTGTCCAGGAATAGTAAAATATGCGATATCATGAATATTTTCTGATGTGATAAGGGCTGTGTGTAGAGTGCTCCAGCCTGCAGGAGCAGCAGCATTTTTCAGCAGCAAATAAAGCACTCCTGGAAGTTCTGCATTGCTGCAGGAAAACCACTCCCCGTGAGAAAAGTCATAGCAGTAAAAGTGCAAATTTTGTCTATAAATAGCATCAGGGCAAAGGATTGCTGCCAGAAAAGCTGTGACACAGAGCGCCCCTTCCCCAGGGCCTGGCAGACGCAGAAGCCCACAGCAGGGACCAGGAGGAATTTGCTGAGATCGCGTCCTCTGTGTCCCTGCTGATGACGCCACTCCTGTGCGTGACCAGGCGACCGCCATCCACGCTGTGGATTGCAGTGCCGAGCTCCGGCAGTTTAGGTTCACACGGCAGGTTTTCCCTCGGACAAGGCTGGTTCCCCTGAGCAGCTCAGGCAGCCAGCGGTGAACACCACCTTCAGATGTTCGGTGGCTTCTGCAGCCCTGGGAAAAACGTTTCTGAAAAAAATGCAGCGTGGTGCAAATGCAGCCACTCACCTGTCACTGCCTTGTCAGCCCCTTTTGTCAGCCCTCACACAGCCTGGGCGTCCCTTCCCTCATTTCTCAGATCTTCATTTCGTTTCTTCACAGGTTGAAAAGGACTAAAAGAAGACAATTCATATATCTATATAACTCTGGGTTTGTGTAGAGTGCAGAACCTTTTCAGATCACCAAACTGGGGCGTGAAAGACAAGGATTTCTATGTTGTCACTTTTTTCACAATTAAAACGTATTTCTTTTTAGTATTTGATGTGTTGCAGAGCCTCAGTGAATCCTCAGAAATAAATAGTGATATAGCTGCTAATAATTCTTCTGAAATTAAGCAATCTACTTGGGAAAGCATTTTCCCTGTAACTTAAGGTAAGGGTACAAATGGATATAATTATACAGATATAACTTTCTATTCTGTCCTGCTTTTGTTTATGCCATTTGAGAAGGGATTTAAGTTCAGCCAAAACATTCCAGTTTCTATTGGAAGAAAAGGTGAGGTTCTTAAGATAAATCATAGTTCTACTACGCAGTCTAATCCATTGGTATTACTGGTAACGGCATAATGCAGCATATAAAAAAACCTGATTCCTGTATCTTCCTCTACAGCTTATATCCTGATTTCATGCAAAGTTGGAGTAAGCTATTACCAGCAGTGGACTTCCTCAAGATTTACTCTAAATTAGAAGACCTTCATCTGCTCTTAGTGTGCAAACTGCAAATACCGCTGCAGTACAAACACAGCTGACCTGTGAGCTCATCACATCTCAGGTCTGCGCTGACTAAGGAGCATGCTAGGATAACAACATCGGGACAGGCAAGTTCTCCTTTCACAAGATTTCCTCGAGACTGGCCAGCTAACGAACGGGGTTTAATCACGGTACTGAGCCATTTTCCAGGAATTATTCCGATATGCTCTCAGAAAGTGCACATTGGCTAGAAGCACAGTGTGCTCCCACGGCTCACCGGGTCTGTGTGCTCCATAGCCCCATGAGGTACCACGTCTATAACATGCCTTAGCCGTCTCTACCGAGGAAACCCAAGTCACGCTCCCTGTGACGCAGGCAAGTGACAAAGTCGTAAGGGCATTTCTGCTCAGCGCGCCAAGCACAACGCAGGTCCTTTGCTGAGAAGAAAACACTTTCCCTACCACTGCAGCTAACCAGAAGATATCCCCCTGTGACCCTTGCTTGCTCAAAGCCCATTTGCTGTGGAGACCAAGCCCAAATACTACCCAAACAGAATCCTCTGTGATGGCTAAAGCAGCGCCATGGGGTCCCAGTCGCTGCCCTGCTGGGACGGCTGTGCCCCGGTGGCACTCAGGTGCCCCCCATTGCCAGCTCAGCATTGACAAGCACCCTGGATGAAGTGCTGTGGGTGGGAGAGGCAGGTTCTAACTCCGACTTCGCTGCTGCTTTCATCCTGCAGAGATGTGCTTTTCACAGCTCGAGTATTAAGGCAGATGGCTGCCCGCAGAGCCCAAGGCAAATGGACAGATGGGCTCTCCTCCCCTCAAAACTGTGAGCGAGAGCTTGCTGACCTTGCCTGCTTTCTTGGCTGGAATCAGTCAAAAAACTTTACCAAAGCCTTTATTCCTGCTTCCACTTGGGGCAAGCTGCAACCGATGCAAATCTTATTTTTCCTTGTCCGCCTGCAGAGACCCAACACCAGGCTGGGGCTTGCCACCCAGAGATGAGCTTCAACTATTCCCAAACTCAGTGGTGCTTCATCTCCTCCTGAACTCAAATTGCTCCCCTCCTGCATTTGTTCCAGATCTGACCAGGCAAGGAAACGTTTAGCGCTTCACCCCTGTACACTCCAAGCAGCACACGACCTTTGTTTTTGCTAATGATTACGTGTATTTATGATATCATAAATGCTTAGAAGAACCTTCAGGAGCCTTCACATGGGGCTTGGGCAGAGGGAAGAAGGGATCGTAGGGAATATAAAGGAAAAATTGACATGGGACCATGCTGACCTCAAAATAAATTTAAACTGATGTTGGTACAGGCGCTCACAGGGAAGTAACTCTGACCCATCGCCCAGTGACCAGCTGCATCTGATGCTGTTCCCCTGAAGGTAGACAGGAGAAGGAAAAATAGAGGTAACACAACTGGTGCTGCGAAGCACTGAGGAATTTCAACCCTTACCCTCCAAAGGCAGTACCTGTGTGGAAAGACAACGTGTAGAAGTTCAGGGAGAGCTAGCAGGCTTCTGGCAGTCCCTTCTGACCTGAGCTCTCCTGTGATTCAACTCATGAGAGTTCAACTGGGGCGGGGGAAATATCCTTCATGGTGGGAGCGAAAATAACCAGTTTGCTCAATTTGCAACAATCACAATCCTTTCTCCAACATCTGCAACACAACTTCGGTCATCAACACTGCAGGAGCCACAGACAGAGCAAGGAAACAAGCAGGCACGTGGTGGGACGTTGAGGCCTTTGCACGTGGACCAGAAAGTGTGGCCACAACCTGAAGATTGCACCAGGGTCGCTGAAAAGAAGCCTGGGGAAACTTACTGAATAACACAGGCCTGTCCCCAAGGCTCGTGAGCTTTAGCAAACCCCTCAAGAAGCCTGGTTTGAAACAGGAATTTGTGACAGAATTCCAAGTCAACAGCTTTACTGTCCATATTGTACTCCGAAGGGGATCTGCTTTCCTTCCCTCTTTTATAGTGACGTCGCCTCGCGTTTTCTGCTTTCCCAGAAATCTCTTCTTTGCGCTGCTTTGTTGTCCTACAGCCTTCCACTCAAACACGTCAAACCACCAAAAAAAGCGAAGAAGATTGCAGCCGGCAGAGAAACAGGAGTGGAGGAGATGGGCGAGCCCACGGAGTGCAACTGCCCAGCAACACCTTTTGGTGTCCTGAAGCTGATGTTACGATTTCTCACTAATGACAGGGCAGACCTGTCGAACTAAAGAGGAAAACTTGGCTTTTAGCTCACAGAGCTCTTGACTCACTGGTGAGCAAAAACCCCTCAGCTACTTGCTGAAGTCAGTCCTGCGTCACTCCAGCTATAGGAATCACACAAGTGGCCTGTTATGGAGTGAAAGCTCTTCTCCAACTGCCTGGTTCGTCCCCATATCAGGAGATCGTAGGTGAAAATGGAATGCAGCCTTGCCTACTGGGCTTGCCCTAAAGAAGGGATTACTCAGGGAGTGGAAATCCAGTACAGAGATTGGGAACTTCAGAACCCCTCTGTATCTCCCCATCAAGAACGGGATCACCAGGTGGGACCCACAATGATATCACTGTCCTTGCAGAGCTTAAAAGCACCCTTAGGCATGCCTCTGAGCTCCCAGCTACCCACACTTCCATCTCACTCCCCAACAGACTCTGCCTAAGGCAATGAGGGGCACCAAAGTTTGCCCTTAGGAAGAAGATCAAAACACCTCCATGTCCCAAACATTTCTCTTCCTGTTCCCCTTTGGACACTGGCCTAGCCCATAGTCTTTCACCCTGTAACCTAGTTTTATCTTCCCACAGATGAAGCATCATTTACAGCAGTCTAAAGCCTCCAGCTCGCTCGCGTGCAGCTGCTGGCCTCTATTTACTCATCCCCTCTACAGCTCTCATTTGGCAGGCAGTTTGGAAAATGCGGGTGTACTTCGTTAACCTGCATTTCTCTCTTCATTCACCGCACTTAATCAGTGTTTGGGAATGTATTAGCGTGGGGCTAAGCCACAAAGTTCGCATCTGTGCTCCTCTCATGTCGAGAGGAGATGAGCTAGCACCAGAGCCTGGTGAAGGGTCACCCCTTCTTCATGTAGCATCTGAAAGCCAGTGTATAGCAGTGACTCCCCATCACAGAATTACTCTTCTGCTTGAATATACAGTCCTTGTGATTTTTTTTTCCTGTTTTCCCATCTCTAAGCTACTGAATAGTCATTTGGTCCAGATTCTGAAGCTGTTCAGAAACCACCAGCATTTCTAGCTTAACCACAGTCTTTGCCTCAGGCAATGATGTAACAAAAAGGGGACAGTGATAGTGGATAAGTTAAACAACATTAAATCTCTCTATAACCACTTTAGGAATGGATTTATGAGCTAGTTACCACTGATTTTAAGGTATATGTGTGATAGATAAGTCTAAATTTGCAGCAAGGTAGTCACTTTGATACACCAGGCTCTGAAAGAGCTGCAAGGTCAGAGAGGTGGCAGAGGAGACAAGATGACCTCCCCTGCTCTTCCTCAAGTGGCTCATCTTACCAGCGAGGTGCTAGAAGGCAAGATGAGGTCTGAACTTCCAGCATGTCTGCTTCCATGGTGCGGTCTCTCCTACACACTGCTACGCCTGGGAGACAGGTATGTTCATTAACACCTGTGGTTATGAAGGTGTAAAGGGGTTCTGAGGTCCCTGAGGCAGTTGGAAGGGACACTGAGAAATCCATTCTCAGTCTGCCCTCTCCCAGAGTCTTTGTGTGGCCACCAAACAGACATCCCATATCCCCCAAATGGCACAGGGAAACCTGTAAGTAACTGTCAGCACTGCCAAGCCAACAACCCTGCTAAGGATAAGGACCAGAGCCAGCACTGCACCAAGGACAGAAGTCACTCAGACAAACTACCAGCACACATCTGTAGATGACCACCCGTCTTCTTCCCCAAGACCTTTCCCTTAGGTTTTCAGCAGTGCCAACCCATTTGGCAGCAGGGGTAGGTCTGCACCGCACCTTTTGCGCAGAACAGTAATGCAGTGATGCACTGACAGATCCGAGGCATCTCAGAACCTCCCAGATTATGGTACAGGCCCTCCTCCACCAACAGCTGATCTCAGAAGAGGCTGTAAAACCTGTATGGGCAAAGCAAGGTAAGAGAATTTTGTCTAAGCTCTGCGCTGCCATGGGACTGAGGTCTGCTGGTTTAAAGCTGTTTGGTATCTCTCTTGATCATAATACTGCAGGCAGGTAACACACCTCCACTCCTTATGCTGCATCATTTTAATTGAGTGACCTACAAACGCGTTCTCCGATATTCCAAGTACAGAAAAGCTAAGGGCAGTTGGGAATCTGCATCACACAAAATAATCCAGGAGATCTCCCGTTCTTGGGCTCCTGGAGAATCCTGTCTACCTGGTGTTCAGCAGCCAGCAGCTTCTGGGACTCTGAAGGAGGTGTATGACACCTCCCATGTAGACAGCAGCGTAGGAGAGAATGACTGAGCATGTAAATGTAAGGATGACCTTGCATATTCCAATTAGAAATGTAATGACTAAATTCCACAACACACACTCACAACCTTTGGCTTCATAGACATAATATCATCAGGGATCATTCTCTTTTTGTTTTGAGAGGAAAAATAACGAGGGAGGCTGAGCAAAGCATAAGCTGGAGGCAGAGATACCTTCTGGTTAAATATCAGATCACAAAGAACAAAATAGCTGTGGGTATTAGCACATTGTGGGGGCTGTACCTACCTAAAGTTCTCATCACACGCTCAGGCAGAACTTGATGTTCTGAAGCATTCAGCAGTCTCAACTCTTAACTCATATAATTTTTGTGGTGGTCTATTAAAACAAGGGAAAAATCAGAGCATGCACAGTCCTCAGTAAAGAGCAGAGCTAGATGGTCCTGAGGTGATATGTCCTTGGGTGCTATTGCTGTTCTCCCCAAAAGCAATATCCATCTCTCACCACCCTCTCCCACAACACTCATAGGAGGGTACATCTACACGAGAAGAACTAGACCGGCGCTATACTGACACGGGAGGACTCCTCTAGATACGTCAGGCGCTATGGCTTGGATCTGCAGAGGAGTCCTAATGGAAGTGAACAGGAAGCAGAGATACTCCCTTCCTCCCAAACACAGGCTGCAGCCTAGGGCTTCCCCGATTGCCTTGCTCTAGTCCTGTGTGCAGTATGGGACCCTGTACACAGCTCCCTCCCCCTTCCCTGTGGGACATCTCACAAGCCCGTTTAGAGCTCAGGCAGGCAGCACAGTCAGTTGGTAAAACATACCTGGTCCTATAGGACGGGGTCTTTGCGTGGTTAAGTGCCTTTGCAATCCAGATGATAACAGCGACAATAATGGTTGTAGCTCACTCAGGACCTCTTCTTTCCTTTCTAAGGCTGGGTGTAAGTAACCCTCTTATCTTTTAAGAAATACCACTGGCATCTCTGACTAGGCGATAAGTAGAAAGAAGAGAGACACTCTTAACTGCTGATCAAGAGGGAGGAGAGTGATTAGTGTCATCTGGGGAACACCTTGTTGATGGCTGCTTTGCATTGTTGAGGGTGTAAGAAGCACCTAAATTCCTCCTCCACAGAGCTGCTGATGAAGTCAGTACCGCATTAATCCCTCAGCAGGCTCCTTGTCAGGCCCATTTCTGATCAAAGCTTTTCTTGCCACTGCAGCCATAACTGCAACCCTCTGCAACCCTCTCCAATTTGAGAAAGGAGCATAGTCTGAGTGTCAGGAGGAGGAAGGACCGGATTTAGGCAATGCCGAGAATCTTCCGAAGTAGAAGAACCAAACAAAAACACCCTGCAGAGGGACCAATTAGGAACAAGGCTGAATCAACTTTTGGAGTTTTCACATTGACGTTTGTGGCCCTCGTTCCCTGGCAGCTGCGTTTGATACGCTGGGTCTCAGCAGTCCCCTGCAATTGCCCATCAGTGCACAGTCCACAGGCACTTCTGAAGATCTAGTGCAATTTCTGCCGTGTACCAACTCAACCACGGCAGAGAAACAAACACAGTGAAGCAGCATTGCCCCTCCTAAGCCAAAGCCTGGGCTAGCACTCAAGCTTTCTGAAGCTCAGATTTAATCTTGAGAAGCAGATCAATGCAGATGTGTGGGTACAAGCCACCACACTGATTTGCGTTGGTGAGTATCACCAGACCCAAGCTCTCCTTGTCTGCACCACCCTCAGCAGTGGAGGTAAATGGCAGTGGTGTGTTCTGCACCCACGCTGGGATCCCGTATTGACAGTCCGGCTCTGCAGTGAGACCTGAGGTGGTTAGTCTGGGTAGCGCTTCAATGCACCCTGACATCTAGTTAAAGATGTCCTTGCTCTCTGCAGGGGGAGTTGGACTAGATGACCTTTAAAGGTCCCTTCCAACCCAAACCAAACTAAGATTCTATGATCTTCTTGCTGAGGTCTCCTCAGTGTGGGCAACAAACCACAGGTTTAAGCGCATGCCCACTTAGGCTCTTTCTGCACTGCAGGATCAAACTGTGCTGTAAACATCTCAGAAAACAGCTGTGACAGAAGGCCCCTCCATCCCAGATGTGCCTGCTCTCCTGGCAAAGGTGGGCCCAAATGTGGGTCTGGTTGCACAATATGAAAGAAGTGCCAACCAGAGCAGAAATACATCTGTGTCTAGCAACAACCCATATTTGGATAGCGTAGGAAGAAAATACAACCCCACACTTTCCTTTACAGCCCACCTCTTACCTTAGGCAATCCTAGCCCATAGCTACAATGTCCTTCCTCCCCTCTTTCTACACTTTTTATCTCCCCATATTGTTGCTCACACGGAACATCCATTTTCAAGCATGGTACTTCTCTTTCTCACAAAATGCAGCAGGAGGTTCCACAGCTTAATTATAAATTGGTTTAAAAAGCATTTACCAAGAAGTGTTTTAAACCCATTTCCCATAATTTCATTTGATGCAGCATAGGTCTTGCAGTGCAAAGGGGAGATGTGGCTTTACTGCTACTATCTGCCAGGTGAACAGGTTCATCTTCAACAGTGCGGGGAGTGATAAGTCCCTTATCTGATACAGAGAGACAAAACACTCCCTCTTTCTTATCACCAAATTGAGTTATCGGCCAAGCGGAGTAGTTTTTCGGTAGCCTTTCCGACTGCAGTTGGCTTTTAAATCCATACTGGCAGCAAATACATCCATGGATGTATTTGCCTCTCACGGTCATTTCAAAATGCAGCAGCAGCCACAGATAAGAATGCTTCGTGTCCCCAAGATGTCTGGTCTGAGCGCTCTTAAACAGTTCTGAATTTGTTCTGATTGCTGGTAAAGTAAACTACACCCGAAGTAACAAAACCAACCAAACAAAAAAGCTAGAACACTTATACAAAGAGCTTAGAGGAACACAGAGGCTGTAACACCGCAGGTCCAAAGCCTGCTGACATGACCATCGCTGGTGGCTTAGGCCACACTTCTCAGTGCTATCGCTTACTTCCAGATGCCTGGCCCGAGATAATTAAGACCCAGAAACTTTGGAAATTGCAAGCCTGGTCTAGCCAAGGTCCTGCTTATGCTATACCTGGCTACGTACGCCCAAATCCATTCAGAAGGAACTGCACAGCGTGATAAAGCTAGAGGGAAGCTGGGGTTACCAGCCACGTGGTAACACCAGGAGACACTGGCAGCTGAATGCATGGGAAGGATTTCAGGTGTGCAGAGTTAGAAACCATCCGATGCTTTTTTAGGGTTCGGTTTGATAGCACGTTGCCCGCTGGCGTGCTCTGTGCTGCGCAGAGATACTTTGAAAGGCTTTGCACAGAGTACTACCTGTGAGAAAGGTGGGAGCATCACACTAATGAGCAGAGGACGAACGCGCTCCCTTGTTGGTACGTGCTGGAGTCAGTATTATTTTGGTTAAGAGTGGCTGGTTAACTTCATTGAGAGAGCACTGAGGAGGATTTGTCCTTGACTCCAGAGACCATCTGTGCTCACTCCCAGCTCACCAACATCACTTTTAAGTGTGACTCTTCTCTTCCATAAACCAGAGCCAAGAAGACATGACCTGACAGTAGGAACTCATGGAGGACAGACACCATAAGGCAGAAATGTTCCTTGTGAATACCTACAAACTCCCTGCTACAAGCTCATCTTCCTCCCTCCCGTAAAGACATGATCAAACAGAAGCTCTAAGATTAATACATGCGTTGATGACAAGAACATCATAGTTTCATCTGCTGAGCAAGAAAAGCCAACCCCATGAGCACTCTTGGGCATGCTCAGCACAGAGCCAGACAAGGGAGCTCGGACGATCCTCACCAGCAGCTCGAACCAGAGCCCTGGCCTTTGCACGGGTTCTGATGAGTAGAATTGCGTACATCCTTTCACCTCCCCAACAAAATCAAACACAACCCGCTAAGAACTGTAACAAGACCAGGAACACCTCCAGTGGTTCCCAAAGCTCACACATTATCCACTTTTTCAGAGATTCTCCCTCTAGAGGGCTACTCTCTTTCCCCGACTGTTTTCCTGTGGCTGAACCTGTTCATTTGGTAGCAATCAGATGCCTCATCTTTCAAGCAGCTATTTAGCAGCCAGCTGCATTATTCCTGGAAGGGTTGTATACTCTCACCTGTTTGTAGACAGGACGGGATTGTTGAATATTAATTCTCGAAGAGGCAAGAGATCATAATTATAATAATGGCCCAGCTGACAATAGTTTCAATAGTTTCCAGCCTTGCTGTCATCTGACACATTCCTTCCTCCAGATAATATCTGATACACCCAGATATTTCTGAAACTGTGCCTCCACGGGACGTGCTGTAAGAACTACAGCGAGCTCCACGCTCCTCTGCTTTCACACCAAACCTGCAAGGAAGTGGCTACAGGAGGGCTGGCTTCTTTTAGTTTAACGTTAATAGGAAACGTCCCTGATAACTTCAACCCTTCCCTCCTTTCCAGACGCAGCGGTGCTCTGCAGCTCCTTCCCACTGGGGACCCAGGCTCTGCAGATCCCACCAGCATCACGCCAACTGGGGGGGACTCTCTGCACTCGCAGGTGCAATGTGGAAGTGGCTCCACGCACACGGGTGGCAGCAAGACTCACTCCTGCTGCGGTGTCCAGCCCTGTGCAGGGCACAGAGTGGGGAGCATCACTCAAACTCTCACATCACAACGGTGGAGGGCTGGAGCAAGGCAATGGGAAAGGCTCTGATCCCATCGCAGCTCTAAAGATCAAGGCTTTTAAAATTGAAGAAAGTCTTGACAATCTTGCTACCTGAAAGGATCATTAAGGAGTTGCAAATAGCCTTAATACTTTAAAGAGGACTTAATCAAGCAGAGCCGGGACATCTTGACAATCTGATAATTGCAGCATAAAATGCAGAGAATGCGGAGGCAGTGGGGATGCCTGACCCGCCTTTCGGGGCTGATTGCTCTGAAACAGCTCTTCTTATACTTTTTGAAGAGAAATTTAAATTACTCAGACTTTCAAAAATAACTGTTTATCTTTCACAAGACCCTTGAAAATCTTCTTATTTATCATGCATTGAAATCAGGGCAGATTTCCTGTAATTCACCCTTAACCCACAGCTGGACAAAACTCTCCTCTCTCAAGGAATGCCCAAACTACCAGTGTTGGCTCCATCCCTCCCGGTTAGCCAGGTCAAAAGGTGTTAATGTGTGTGGGAAGGGCTGACTCAAACTCTACTGTTTGGGGGGTTGCTTCAATGGGACTCAGATCAGTTCACCCGTAGTGTGTTCAAACAACAAAACCAGCTGCCATCAGGTAGCTGGGACTGAGATTTAAAATAGCTGTGGATGCATCTGGATAGTTTTATTTTCTACAGGTAAGAATAAACTAAGGGCTGCCCTGTTTGAAGACAAACTAAACTTTGATACGCCGGTAACTGCGACAGTTTGAAAGAATGGTGAAGTGAAACTGTCTGTAAGTGAAGTTAAATTAAAAAATCAACATCTAAAACGTTTGATTTGCACAAAATTTCAGAAAGTCCCATTTCATATGCGTTGTCAGATTGAAAAATTAACATCTAAAAAGTTTTAACAGTCAAAAAAGAAAAAAACCCCCAAACGACCAAGCCGTAACTCAGGATACTGGGCAGGACTTCCAATCTCCTCCGGTCTGGGTGGAAGACGGCTGTTTGCAGCCCCAGCGTTCAGGCGCTGTCACAACCCACTTGGTGACAACACTCACTTTTCTGTGATTTCAGTGGGTTCCTGTGAAAAACGCGGTGCTCACGGTGGTGCTGGAGGAGTGACTTAACATCACCGTAACACTGCATTTCGCCAGCCCTCTCCCCATTTAGTTTTCGTCCCTTTCCTTCTACGTGCTTCCCTTTTCCTGTTGGGAAGAAATGGTCTGAGTTTTTCTACGGTGGGGATCGCAGGCTGGCAGACAGCAAGGAACAAGCGGAAGAAGCCACCGTGATTGCTGCAAGCACTTTTGGGCACATGGCTGCGAGATGGGGGAAAGGAAAAATAAATAATAGACACCAGGTGCCACTTTCCTGACCTCACAACGTCACCATCCGAAGGTGGACATCCACAAGGCGAGGAGGCACAGCCTTGGCTTCCAAGAGTGGACGAGGGTTTAGTGTTTGATACGCGCTGCCTCTGGGTTCAAGCTAGCACTATTAGATTTTATTTTACGATACTGAGGTGATCCCCACATTCCTATGTACTGATGACACGGCATCTGCAAAACCAGCTGCTTTCCCCTGCACACCGTATTATCGCGGCAAAGACGTGTAGCCCGTGGCTGGAGTTGCCATACTGGGCTAGCAACGAGGGCAGCTCCCACGGTGCCGGTCCCGCTAAGTCCTCCACACGGGTTTTTTTTCCCTTGGATGCAACTAGGTGCACTAAACCTGTTTTAACGGCTCCGAGTGCAAGGACCGCATTGGTTTGGGTACATCCCTCACGCAAGGGGTTAGGACTTTCCAGGACGAATTAATACCTACTTAGTACTTTCCTCTTTCTCACTGGTGGAAGACCAGCAACCTGCAAATCTGTGGAGAGATCAAATGCAAATTTCAGCAGAAATTTCTGAAGGTAGCTACAAGTTCATGGTGACCCTGTTCACTGAAAAAGAAATTGCAGCTGTCTCCTGAAAATAAAACAAGCAGTAGGTGGCACAGGCACGCACAACATCACGATTTGTCTCAGGGGTTTCCAGACACAGAGAGGTGTGAGAGCTTTTTCCACCATCTCCTCTTCTCGCTCAGGTTTTGCTTTCTATTCTGCTTCTCACAGGTTCCCACTCTGCCACCACACATAAATTCCACCCAGGCTCCCAGCTCAGCCCGCTACTGCTCACTAAACCCCCCATGTCAAAACAATCCCGTTGACGCTGCTGTCTCCCTAACGTCATACTGGTGTGTCTACTCTTTCCATATAACAGCTATTTTGTCAAAACGGCCTTTTTACTGGAGATCCATAGGTACCGACTTCATACCTTGCCCGTGTTCTTCTACAGCTGGGGCTGGACATAGGAAATCAGAGTGAAATACCGTTCTTCACCCATGCTGAAGCTACCAGCGTACCCTGCACGGCTGTACCTCAGAGTGGGCTCCCCACGAAAACGTGAACTTGGAGGCTGCATGAGACCTGGAGAAATCCTACAGAATATTTTCACGCTGAAGGCTGCATTGTTTCAACAGCACGTTTCTCCCCACCCTCCTTTCCTGTTTGCCCACTCAGGTGAACACGGGGTATTTTGAGAGTCCACCTGCTCATGTTACTTATTCCTCACTTCAAGTCATAATCCTCTGCGATACTAGAGTTGATTGCTCTGCCTGTGATTATATTGCAGCCATGAGTAGCATTATGATTTTCAGCCCTACCGGTACTGGAGTAATCTCAGCTGTTACCAGCTCCGGCTGAACCTCGATGGCTTCAACCACTTTGAGGACATAGCTGGCTATTCTGACGATAGATAAAAGTGCCCACACCGCATTTTACACTAGTTGTAACTGGATTAATGTGGATCTTGCCATTTTCTGGCTGAGTTCAGGCCTGCCTCTAGTCATGTTGTTTCTACTGTAGACAGAGGGTGATGGTTTTTAAAAATAGCGCGAGGTATTTTCAGCCATCTCTGAGCAAGGGTAAATCCGACCCTGAAAATGTCAGCAGGCGAAGCATCCACATCATGATGATACAACGGCTTTTGGTTGTTCTATCACCCTTTCTGCGTAAAACTGTCCCTCCTTCACCAGCAGGACACGGGGTAGGAGAAAATGGTCCAAATTTTGCTTACAGCCCTCGCCCCGTGAGGAGCGCGGTGTTTGCAAAGACTCCGCTTGGCGAAACGCTGCGCAGCAGGAAGAGTCGGGGGGTTGGGGAAGAGCGGGGCGGGGGGCAGGATAGTTTGGGGAAGGGTGGGTGCAGCCCTCCGCCCCGCGCGGGGCAGCCGCAGGTGCCCGGGGCGGGGGCTGCGCATCTCCTCCCGCGGGCGCCGGTCGGCCGGGAGAGGGCGCGATGGCCCCACGGTAGCGGCGGCGGCGGCGGCCGTGGGAAAGCGGGGCTTCCCCCGGCTCCTGCGGGCGCCTCAGCGGGCGTGGGGAGGGGGGTCCTCCCGCACCGCACCGCACCGCACCGGACACTCCCCCACCACCACTCCCAGAGCTTGTGCTCGCCGAGTGCTTAGAAAAAAGCTGGGAGGGGCAATAGATAAATATTCATATAGGAGTAAAACATCCCCGCGGTGGGGACGGGACGAGCACTTGGAAGCGGTTTTCGGGGCAGCCCGGGGTGTCCCTCCATCTCCTGCGGGTGCGGAGCGCAGCTCGGCGCCGGGGGGGCGGGTTAGGATGCGCGGGGCGCAGCTCGGCGGGGGCCGGGGGCGGCCCCGGGGAACGGCCGGGCAACCGCAGGTGCGTGAGCTGCGCCTGCCCGGGCGGCGGGAGCGGGCCGGGGGTGTCGGTGCGGGGGGCTGGCAGCTAACGGTTTGGCGGGGTCGCGGTCCCGCTGGGACCGGCCGGCCCGACGCGATGGAGGGGGCGGGGGGCAGGAGGGGGGGGGTCCCCTGCCGGCAACCGTCGCGGCTCCGCGCCGCCCCGGCGATGGCCGAAAGGCGGCGGGGGGGAAGGGGCTGCCGGCGGGGGTCAGAGGTGGGGGCGGCACCGGCCGCGGCGCGGGCACAGGCGGGGACTGTCGGAGGAAGCGTGGCTGCAAGGTGACCCCCGCGGGGCTGCGCCTCCGCCCCCCCGCCCGCAGCCTCCTCCTCCCGGTTTAATCCTCTGCAGGCGCCGGCAGAGGCGGGAGAATCGAGCGGCGACCGGGGCGGGGGGTGCTCGAGCCACACACGCTCCTTTGTGCCGGCGGCCAGCGCCACCCCCGCCGCCCCTCGGCCGCCGCTCTCCCCCGGCGGGGCCAGCTCGCCCTCGGTGCGCGCCGAGGCCCCTTGGCGGGGGGCGGTAGAGGAGCGAGTGAAGCCCCTTCCTGGGCCGCCGCCATCGGGGGGCAGCGCGCTGCCCCTGCTGGAAGGCGGGCGGGAGGAGGGGAACGCCGAGGAGCGCCGTTTAATCCCTACTAGTATTTTTTTTTTTTTTACTATGTTTACTTCCGACCTCTCCTTGCGCGGCTCGTAGTAAAAAGCAAAAAAAAAAAAAAAAAAAAAGTAAAATAAATAAGAAGGGCCGCGCAGCGCTGCATCGCCGCCCCCCGGCCCGCCTCCCGCTCGGCGGGGGCGGGCAGCAGAGCGCAGCCGCGCATCCCTCCGCGAGCCGGGCGGCGCGGAGCGCAGGGGAGAGCAGGGCAGGGCAGGGCAGGGGAGGCGGGAGCGGCGCGGAGCAGCGCGGCCGCCCCCTCGCGGCGCGCCCTCCCCGCGGCGGCAGCGCGGGGCCTGCGCGGCTTCCGAGGGCGGGCCGGCGGAGCGGCGGGAGCGCGCCCGGGGCCCCGCGGTGCTCTCCCCGCCCCCCGCGGCCCCTCCCGCCCGCCCCTCGCTGGCGCTTTAAAGGAGGAAAAGCAAGTAAACTTCTATTGTACCGGACAGAGCGCGCCGCGCCGCCTCGGACCCTACAGCCCGCCGCACGCCGGGAGGCGGCTTCTCTCCGCGGCGCCCTGTGATTTTTACACCCTGGTGGGAGGAAGAGATCTACATTCTCCCGGCGTTTTGTCTTTTTTTTTTTTTTTTTTTGGTTTGGGTTTGGTTGTTTTTTTTTTTTCCCCGTCTTTTCCGGCGGTGATTTTAATTATTTTTTATTGTCTATATATTTTTTTCCCCTCGTTGTTCCCCGCACCGTCCGCAATAATTGCCTCGCTACGTCTCGCAGCTGGCGCGTTGGAGAAGCCGGTGAGTTGCGGGGCTCCGCTTTTCCCATCACTCGATGATCCCCTCCGCGTTGGTGGCGTTTGGACTGACACGGGCTGCTGACACCCGGGCTGCCGGCGGGGCTGCGCTCCGCGGACACGGATACCGACGGTCCCTCCCGAGGGACGCTCTCCTCTGCCTGGGCACTGGCTACCCCCATGCTTTTTCTTGCCGATTTTAATTTTCTTTTTTTTTTTTTTGGGGGGGAGGGTAGGGAAGCATTCGCTTCTCCCGCTTCTGCGCGATCAGATTGTGGTTATTGCACCTATCGCTTATATGCATATATATATACGCGTGTATATATGGATATATGACGAGATCTAGCAAAGTTTGCCGAGGGCTCTGGCCGTCCTCGTGCGTTGCCAGCACGCCCGGCCGGGTGGCTGGGGAGCAGCCCGGCTGGAGGCTGCCGGCCGCTCGCCGCAACCTTCCCGCTCGGCTCCCGGGACGCGCGATGGGGATGGCGCTGGCGCTGCAGCTCCGGGAGCGAAGGGGATCCGTGCCGGAGCGGTGCCCCGAGCGAGCGCGGCTGCGGCCGGGCGCGGAGCCCGGGCGAACGGCACAGGGCGGCCGAGCTGCGGGAGCCCCTCCGGGGCAGCCGCCGGCCGCGGGGAGGGTGCTCCGGGAGCCGGCAGTCGACCCCTCGGTAGATAAGGTCGCGCCGCCCGGTTGTCCTGCCGAGCTTAGGAGGGGCTGACGGGAGGTCGTGCATTTTTTTTTTAAATTATTATTATATTTTTTATTATTATATATTTTTTTTAATTACGAAACGCGGCTGCGCGTTCCGCCGCCGGCCCGGCGCGGGGACCCGGGAGGGAGCGCTGCGCGCCGGGGGGGGCCGGCGGCCCCGCCGAGGCCGGGGGGAGCCGATCCCCGCGGCGCAGCGCGGCTCACCCGGGCGCCCCCCTCTTCCCCCCTCCCGCCCGCAGGCACCAGCCGCCGCGATGCCGCTCAGCGCCGGCTTCCCCAGCAAGAACTACGACTACGATTACGACTCGGTGCAGCCCTACTTCTACTTCGAGGAGGAGGAGGAGAACTTCTACCTGGCGGCGCAGCAGCGGGGCAGCGAGCTGCAGCCCCCCGCCCCGTCCGAGGACATCTGGAAGAAGTTTGAACTGCTGCCCACGCCGCCCCTCTCCCCCAGCCGCCGCTCCAGCCTGGCCGCCGCCTCCTGCTTCCCCTCCACCGCCGACCAGCTGGAGATCGTAACCGAGATCCTCGGGGGGGACATGGTCAACCAGAGCTTCATCTGCGACCCGGACGACGAGTCCTTTGTGAAGTCCATCATCATCCAGGACTGCATGTGGAGCGGCTTCTCCGCCGCCGCCAAGCTGGAGAAGGTGGTCTCCGAGAAGCTGGCCTCCTACCAGGCGGCCCGCCGGGAGGGGGGCCCCGCCGCCCGCCCCGGCCCGCCGCCCGCCGGGCCCCCGCCGCCCGGCCTCGCCGCCTCCCCCGCCGCCTCGGCCGGCCTCTACCTGCACGACCTGGGCGCCGCCGCCGCCGACTGCATCGACCCCTCGGTCGTCTTCCCGTACCCGCTCAGCGAGCGGGCCCCGCGGGCCGGGCCGCCCGGCGCCAGCCCCGCGTCCCTGCTGGGCGACGACACGCCGCCCACCACCAGCAGCGACTCGGGTGAGTGGGGCCCGCGCGTGCTTCGGGGAGGGCGTGGAGCCCCGCGCGGCGCCCCCCGCGGCTCTGCCGGGGGCGCGGCGGGCAGCACCCCCCGTCCCGGCCTCTCTCCGTTCTCGCCGCCCCCTCCCCGCGTGGGCTCTTTTAAATGCCACGTTAGCGAGGCGCGGAGAGGCTCCCGAGCAGTTGGTTTCCTGGAAAACCGGCCCCGTTTTCCCTCCAGGGGAGGAGGGAGGGAAGGAGGAGGAAAAAAAAAAAGAAGGGGGGGGCAGAGAGGAGGTTTCATAACGGGGTCAGAGCCGGTCCGCAGCGCCGTGTCCCTCCCGGCGCAGCTGCCGGCCGCGGGCGGGGAAGGAGTTAACTGCCGGCGGAGAGCCGCGGGGGGAACGTGCAGCCGGGGAGGTGCGAGTGAAAGTGACGGCCGAGAGTGAACGGGGCTGGGAAGGGCTGAGAAAGGCTTCCCTCGGCGTTTGACAGCCTGTTCCGCTCCCTCGTAAATTCGGTTGGAAAGGGAGGTTCGACTCAAAGCGCCACAGCCCGCCTTCCCCCCCCCCCGCCACCGCGCCTTGGAGTTTCCACAAATTAGCAGATCAAGAGAGATTCAGAAAAGGTCTCTGAATACACATGTGTGTTAAGTGAGCTTTCTTTTGAGGCGTGGCCAAAGCCTCCTAAAGCCTTAATTAAGGGCAGCTTGAGTCTGGGAGCTTTATTGCGCTGTTCTGCTGACAACCCAGGGTGAACTTCCCTGCTATCTTCCGTGCGCTCCTGGGAATTACGCAAGAATCTCTGCAACTTTTGAAATCAGGGAAGCAGGGTTTGGAGCGCGGGCCGTGTGTCCTATTGCACTCGAAGCATTCCTTCCTTAAAGGAAAGGGTTTAAGAAGGGTCAGTCGATGGGTTCCTGGCCGTGCAGCTCAGAGGAACCTTCCCATATCAAACACAGCTTGTACAGATCAGCTCATGAATATTTTAACTTTTCTTCCCCCTTGCAGAAGAAGAACAAGAGGAAGATGAGGAAATTGATGTCGTGACATTAGCTGAGGTGAATGAATCCGAATCCAGCACAGAGTCTAGCACAGACACATCGGAAGAGCACAGTAAGCCACACCACAGCCCGCTGGTCCTCAAACGGTGTCACGTCAACATCCACCAGCACAATTACGCCGCTCCTCCCTCCACCAAGGTTGAATATCCAGCTGCAAAAAGGCTAAAGTTGGACAGTGGCAGAGTTCTCAAACAGATCAGCAACAACCGCAAATGCTCGAGTCCCCGCACGTCAGATTCGGAAGAGAACGACAAGAGGCGAACGCACAATGTCTTGGAGCGCCAGAGGAGGAATGAGCTGAAGCTGAGTTTCTTCGCTTTGCGTGACGAGATACCCGAGGTGGCCAACAACGAAAAGGCGCCCAAGGTGGTAATCCTGAAAAAGGCAACGGAGTACGTTCTTTCCATCCAGTCGGACGAGCACAGACTGATCGCAGAGAAAGAGCAGTTGAGGAGGAGGAGGGAACAGTTGAAACACAAACTCGAGCAGCTAAGGAACTCTTGTGCATAGGAGCTCTTGGGCATCGCTTAGAGTAACCCGACCTGGACTGAAACGATGATAACATATTGCTGTTTCTAATGTCACTCACGAACTACACCGGTCCATGGCGTATGGAACTATTGCAACTGCATGCTGTGCGATTTGACTTGAGACTACACAACCTTGGCCGAACCTCCCGAGGGCTTGGCCAGAACCTCGAAACTGCCTCATAATTGATACTTTGGGCATATAAGGGATGATGGGACGTTTTTCATGCTTGGGGATGAACTCCTCGACTTTTTTTCTTTTAAAATTTTGTATTTAAGGCATTTTTTCATATGAGAATCCCCCCCAAAGTTGTCCCCAGATTGCTGTATATATTTACACATCTTATTGCCATGTAAATACCTTTAATAAAGCCTTTATAGAAAAATGTGCAACATTAATACGCAACAGTTGTGGCAACTGGATTTATACTTGTCTTGAACTTCTGTGCCATAACATTTCACAATTTTGTTTTTTATTTAAATACACTTTTTTCTTTTAAAAATGATTTTTATTTTGTTTTTAGATAAATAAATATTTGCCCAAAATATAATTAGCTAAATCCTGTGTAAAGACTTTGCTTTGTCTCCCACTGCTGTCATTAGATGCTCATTTCTGTGACATCCCTCTCCCCGTCATCATGGCAGTGACCTGACCAAAAAGTCAAAGGGGAGTTAGGTAAGAGGAAATGATGATGGTTTTGCAGCTTAGTAGAGAGTTGAGTTTCTTCTTCCCCTTTTCTATTAGTTAAAGTAGGTAAAATCATTAGTCTAATGCACTCTGTTGGTTTAACAGGTGTAGCCACTGGTGCCTCCGTGAAGGGGAGGGCAGCAATGTCTGTCTTGGCCGCGGTCAGCTGCCTGCTGAAAGTCGGGGTGGTGCGTTTTCACACCAGTCACCCCAGCGTATGGGCTCTGCATTCTTTCCAAATATGCGTAATTATATTTTTGGGGCATAACCTTCGTTCCGGACCCAGCTATGTATTTTGAGGGCTGCATTGTAGCAGGCTCACCTGAACTGCTTCCTGTTTGATGTTGAACAGAAGTTTGATGGGATAAGAGAACAAATGGAGGTGGGTGGTCTTGAAGTGGTTAAGACAACAGGGCGGTTTCCCTTCTGAGGTGCTGCAATAGCAGAGCTGACCTTCCCGGTCAAACACCTTATCGATGTGAATAGTTCCTCGGGATGTAAAGGAATACGGAGTTCAAGGGCACGTGAAAGGGAGCAAAGGAGAAGAAGAGCCATCTCTCACTTGGAGAATATGCTCAAACGTTTGCCAGGCAGAGTAATCACGGTTATGTTCAGGAATTGTCTTGTGATCAGCTTGGATGGGCCATAAAGTACTTGCTTGACACAGCTCCTAAGATTAGATTTGGTCTCTTTCTCCCCTCCTTTCACCCGCTTTGGTCAGAACTTCAGCAAGAAATCCATGAACCCTTTGGTGTGGGGGAAGAAGGTGCTTCTCCAAAAGTTGAACCTTGTACCTTTTGACTGTCAATTCCCGTTAAATATCTATTTGCTTGGCTCCTTAGCATTCGAGGAGCAGTGCTGCCAGGTAACACCAGGGCCAGCAACCAAGCCGGGAGTGAGGGTTCAGGGTGTTAGGGGATGGGGAGAGGTAGCCTCATAGGGACAGGGTGGATGACAAAGCTTTGCCCTGCAAAGCCAAGGGTGACCGTCCCAACAATTCTGCACGTGGGGTGTGCCGAAGAAGGTGACTGTCTAAATCCCATTTGGTGAAGTGCTTTAGGTGCTGAGCTGAAGGTTTTTCGTGGAAAAAACAAACAAATAAACCAACCGTCCCCAAAGGTTCTGCTAGAAAACCAGGAGAAAGCAAGGCTTCGTTCAGTGTGTGATTCAGATACTCTCTTCTGAGGAAAAAAGAATGATGTGAAATGAAACTTAGTTGTATCTGAGCGGCAAATCGGGACATCTTCCAGCTTAGAATAACAGAAAAGTTCTACCTTTTATCAGACAGGATAACTTCTTTTAAAAGAACATGCGTCTCCCTCGCCTTTTGGCATGCACCCTATTTTAGATACTGCTTCAAACCAGGAACAAGCTGTTCCAAGAATTTCTAACTGCATCCCCATCCTCTGAAGCAGACCGAGAGGTGTAGATCCAGCCACGAACTATGAAAAATCTGTCCCCTTTGGGTCCGAGTTTCATGTGTTAGCGAAACCCCCTCACTTCTTCCCGTTAAACGAGGTTAGACCACAGTGATTAATAAACCTCTCCTTATTTGTCGGCTTCTTAAATCATTTGGAGAAGAGTTTTGTTTTCATCTTCTGCCTGCAGAAGGTCCTCAGTCTTTGGATGAATAGGATGCGTGTGGTTATTTCATTTCTTACCCTCCTATTTTAATTGACCATCAGTTCCGCTTGCCACTTTCCTACTGGAAGAACACACCAGATCATGACCTCGATCCCAAATTGCCACTCTAAACCAGTACGATTTTATGGGATGACGCTTCATTTTTATTACGTTTCTTACTTTGTTGAAGAATCGCAAAGTCCCTAAACAATGCAGTAAAAATTAAATACACTTAAAACAGCCTGTAGGGGCAGGGGTAAGAAACCTCTCCTGGACATTAAAATTGCTGCATCAATAAAGAGGAAGGTGGCTCCACTTTCCGACTCAGCGCGAGAGCTCAGGATGTTTGGAAGACACAGACATCCCACAGGAGCTTCCGGGCAGGATTCAGTTGGTGACGCATTGTATGTGGACAGGAAAGCGTAGGGGTTTGCTGCTGTTTTGGATCGATAGTGGAGACAAGCTTATAAAAGCTTTGAAATAAAGTGCAGTGAATATTTACAGTGCTTGCCGAAGAGCCGTACCAAACACTGCTTGAAATATAAGGAGCATTTTT
The DNA here is from genome assembly GCA_009769605.1 of Bucorvus abyssinicus. NCBI lineage: Eukaryota > Metazoa > Chordata > Aves > Bucerotiformes > Bucorvidae > Bucorvus > Bucorvus abyssinicus. The sequence continues at coordinate 33,571,386 of CM020033.1, read as the reverse complement.
CACTTCACCTCTCTTTCACAGGTGATTTCTCATCCAGAAAAAAAGCTTGGCAAAATATATGACAGCAAGGGAAACTAGAACAGACCATCACGGTGAAAATAAAACTGCCTTTATCATACAACCTCGGCATTTCCGTGTAACAGCGCCGGGGTCTAGCGTTACAGCTTAGTTCTTTTTCTTGGGTACGAGTCCCGTCTTTCCAGCCACCTAATAATCTGAATGACTTCAACGTATCAATAGAGAATACGGTGGGGCAGCGCTGGGATGTACAAAAGCACCCGTGTCTGCTCAATTCAGCTGCCAACAGAGACCGCGGAAATTCCGTGTTTCGTCCAGGGAAACAGATTCATGCGACGTGGAGGATGCTCTTGAAAATTTTATCACTGCCTATAAAGAAATCACTTTTACTTGCTCCTGCCATAACCACTCTTGCTCCTGCAGTGCTTTACAACCATGGCAGGCGGTTGAGAGATGACAAACATTTTGTCAGATTTGTATTAAAATGAGAATTTCAGGTAAGTGGAATAGAATTACTGGAAATAAGCCAGGCCACTTCAGCTAACATCTGAATTTATTCAAAACGAAAAGGAGAGGTGGTTGTTTCACCTACAGAGATGAGCCATCTCCTAATGCACTGGATTCTTTTTTTAACTAATTTTTTTGATTGATCTGTGTTAGAGCCATATGCCAATGAATATCAGAAAAATAAACCTGAGCGATATGGAGTCCTAACACAGTCGGGCAGGTTGGGAAGAGACTCGGGATTTACTTCCCAGCTTACGGGTTTGTTATTTCCTCATTTTAAAAGGACATCTATGGGAGGTTCTGAAAAAAGGCTCTGCTGACTGAAAACTAACCCCTGGTTTCCCCTTGAGGTTTCCACGCAGATGAGACCTAAACCCACCTAGAAAAAAAGAAAAACATGAAATGAGCTCGATGAGTCGGATTTCATTTCCAGGACAAAATGTTTGACATTCAGCAGGTCCTACCTCCCTTGGTGCCATTTACTCATCTCGGGCACAGCCGTGGAGTCAGCGGGGACAGGCAACGGCGAGAACGGCATCCAGTGTTCAGAGTAACAGCTAGGAAGTCAAAGGGGTTGGGTTTTTTCCTAATTCTGCCATTCGCCTTCTCCAAAGCTCTTGAGCGAAGGGAGGATGCGAGTGTTTGGAGCATCTTGCTGATGGCAGTGGCCTCGGCGCTGGGAGCATGCACACCATGGAAGAATCGCAGTTACCGTGCACCCAGGTGGGGACAGGGCTGGGTGAGACACTGGCCAGGCAGTGACAGTACCACCTCTTAACCGGTCCCTGACTCTATACTGGGGTGCTTCGTCACCTCTCCACAGAGCCAAGCACCTCGCCCCTGTGTCCAGGCTCCGTTTTCCTAGGGAACGAGATTTGTTCTTCTGTAGTAAAGAGCATGACCTTTGGTGCTGAATATTGGTGCATATGAAAAAGTTGTATTTGCCACTTGCCAAAACTATTTAATGTTTGTAGTTACCGAACAAACCTTGCTTCCAGTTGCCACCAGTGCACGGGAGCCCGAGATCTGAGGCGCATCCATACAGACAGTCATGCCTGAAGCCATGGGTCGCTGGGGAGAGAGGAGTCACCGGCTGAGGTGCGTGATGCTGGCTGGCTTGGACGGCAAAGCCTTATTCCCACAAGCACTGTTTCCAGCTTCATACGTGAGTCGTGGAGCTGGTCCTTGTCCTACACAAGCATGGGAGAAAGCAGAAGGGTAGGTGAGATCCTACCTTTCCCATGGTGAGGACATTTTGCTGTTAATTCACCCCTCACGTACGTCTCTCCACCGTTCTCGCCATGGCTGCTGTTCTGTTGAACACATTTCCATTAAGGTAAGACCGTTCCTGCAACCATGTGTAATTTCCATTGTAAGCTTCTGTGTCCCAGTTATGTGGAATTATGTTTTTCCTACAGGATCAAAAAGAAAAAAAGAAGAAGAAATAAAGGATTAGGTGCTATGAATTAAGAGGTTTTAAAATATAAACTGCAAAAATGGAGCAATCTGACTGGGTAACAGAGAGCTCCAAGTAGAGAAATTAACACTGCTTGGAACTAATTAGTCCCATCAGCTTCTTTCATGCTAATTTATCCATGATGAAAGAGGACAGAAAGAGCAGGAGGGAAAAAAAAAATTTGAATTCCAGGAATTGTGCTCTATATACAACTACCATGAGTAGGCAAACCCCCAAAGATTCTGCAGGCGAACGTGTGAGCACGCGTGATCAAAGGCGAAGCCCCGCTCCCGCCGCCCCATCCCTTGGGCCATCCCGCTGGATCGCCGCGGGTTGCCGTTGCACGGCCGCGCTCCCGTTTCCCAGCCCGTTTTTCTTCCAGGCGCCACGCGTGTGCAAGGAGCTGCTCGTAGGGATGCAGCTGCCAGAGTGAGAGCTTCTTTCCAATGCTTTCTCTCCCATTAATCTGCTCCGTGACGACAGCAGGACCAAACAAAGCCTCTCGGTGTAGGTAGTCGCTGTGATCTAGTGCCTGGCGGAGCGGCTGACAAAGCCCTTTTTGGCTTGCGCCCAAGGCCCTGCTGAGCTACGGATGAATTAGGGGAAGAGGGATCAGCTCTCCAACTGTGCAGACACAGCGAACGTGAACTACAGGTTTGCAGGCTTCGCCACGGCGCAAAAATACCCCTGCGGCCCCTGCCCCGCAGAGGAGTGGGGTCTGCAATCCCAGGGGGGTCCTACCCCAGCACCCGACAGACCCCGTGCTGCTCAGCTCCCAGGTACAAACGTAGGAAATAGGGTGAGGATGCTGGATTAGACAGCAAAGATGATCTCGCCACCCCCATTTTCTATGAGGGTTTTTTCATTATTAATTTACTTTCAGGCTACAGATTAAAATCAGGACTAGAGGAGTAACCTGAACCTAAATTAAAAGGGTGGAACAAGGTGTATTGCAAACATTATGCTATAATCCGCATTCCATGCATGAACAAACTTCAGAGAGCAATCAAACGGCATCCATCAGCTCCGGAGGAACCTGAACAAAGATACCTCTGCCTTGCGCTGGGCTGAGTGTCCAACAGCGAACAGCATCGCTACAGAGCAGCTGCAGCCGGGCTTTCACATACCAGAGTCTCTATATCGCACAAATGTGAGGGACAGGAGAGGAAAAGAGAGATTTACTTTTTTTTCTTTTTTTACCTTTATCAGCCAAGTATTTTTCACAGACAGAGATTTTACCAAAGATTGTAAAAATCAGACTCTAACAGTTTACTCTGTATTGGCTGCATTGTGATTCGCGATGGATTCAGAGAAGAAAAGCTGTATTATTTTGATAAATCGCACTGTTTTATAATATTAATTTGATCTGCAAAATTCCTCTCATCTGGGGTAAAGCAGATTTTTCTTTGGGCACAAGTAAAATCTTATTATGCGTCCTCATTATCGTTCATCATTATGGTAAAGAGTGAGGTAATATTGTATTGTGCCTAGACTTCTACACTTTGAGGGAATGTAAAAGGCTATATGAATATCTTATGAAGTGATTGCAAAATAAAAGTGACATCAAAGTGATTCGACTATGTAGCATATTATTCCCTTCCTGTAAAATTGGATTCTTACTGAAAAAAGCTTTTCTCCTTTTGCATTTGTGAAAGAGAGGGGAAAAAAATGTGTCTCCTGCCCTTATGGAACAATACAGCATTTTCCCACGTTTTACAAGGGCAAAAGCATTCAACAGCATCTGTACTTTTACTCAAAATTTATTTTTTGGTGTTTGATTAAAATGAGTCTCCCCCTTCCCCATTCGTTTCAGCACGCTGCCCTAAAGCTGAGACCTGAGCGTGACACCCAGAATAGTGACCACAAACTGCAAAAGTATTCACGGGGCTCCAGGGGCCCAAATAATCACCAGATACTTACAACCTACTGAGCAGCTGGAGCGAAATACCCGGGCAGCGAGGCGACTGCCGCAGAGCTCCCTGCAGCTGCCCGCAATGCCTGGCTTCGGCGGTTCCCCAGCCCTCGGACTCCTTCCCACACTCCTTCTTCCTGAAACCAGTGGCCAAATTCCCGTTCGTGTCACGCACTCCTGTTTGGGAATGCCGTGTGCCGGAAGATTTTAAACTCATTGACGTTTCGGTGAGGCTCCTCTGTAAACGTGCCTGTTGCTGGCTCTCAGGGAGCTTCCTCGGAGGAACATCCCACCGAAGAGTGCTGGCTCCGATCCGGTGTGAACTCACTTTGCTGCTTCAGATCTGGGTAAAATGCCTTAAATGGAAAGCTTGGTCCTGCCAGCTGTTACCCAAACCTGGTATCCTACCACAGCCGCTCTGACGCCACCACGAACATCCCGTAGCGTGCGTATCGGCGATGGCCTTGGTACGAATCCTATTTATCCCGCGGGATGCTCCAGCCAGGCATGGTTTCCATTTCCTGACTAGGAGCCCATCGCCATTCATTTAGTCCCTCCTTTAATTGGCTCTGTGTAAATTAGCTTTCCGTTCATAACTTCTTTTGTCTTGGTGTGCATTGGGAGCAAAATCTCAGCCTCCTCACGAAGCACCACACAAACCACAAAATACTCACTGACTCCAGCAGGGCCAGGATTACCGCCTTCCCTTTGCCATCTTTCTTCAATCTTCTCTTAATTAGTTTAATTCTGATACCATTATCTAGATTGCCCCTTTCACTTAGTATCACAGCACCTATCTCTCCGTTCTCACTGGAAGGCTTTGGTAACTTCGCAAATGCTGCAGCTCGATCTCCCGTTCCTACCCTTTGATCTTTGCTACCAACGTGCCTTTAATGTCTGCTGAGCTCAGGCTTTTGCCAGGCTCCGCCCTGGCAGAGGGGGGCACTGCCCTGAGCAGCGCAGGCATGAGGAGCGGAATTCCTACCACCCGCCTCTCCAGGTGATCCTGCTGGCCCATCCTGGCTCTCCAGCCAGTTTTAAAACCGGTTCAGCCAAACGCAATTTAAAACCGAAGGGCAGACGGCATGACAGAGAGTTTTACAGCCCATTCCAGTTTTAACTAATTTCAGGTCCTGCGTCGTTTCTGCTGGGGAGGTTCTTCTGTTAACCATCTCAGAGGGACAATTCTGGTGTGGGTGGGAAACCTCAGTAACCCTCAGCTTGCAGCAGGCAGTTTAGGTTAAGAAGTACATCACCCGTCCCGTGCTGTCGGTCCTTTGACTCTGGGTTAAGCAGTGAGCTCAAGTGACACCTGAATTTTTCACCTAGTCGCACAAAAATACCACGCTGCTGCCACACACGGCGAATCCCAATGGCACCGCCTAAGGACAGACAAGCTGTCCCCTCACCTTGGCCTCAGTGTGACCGTGGCTCAGCCGGCGCGAAGCAGGGACCCAGGGAAGAGGACAGGCAGTGCAGCCGGGTCGGGGCGAGAGAAGCCCAGGGGTCAGGGTGCAGGCTGGCAGCACACGCACCAGGACCCCCCACTGCCCCCCATCCATCCCCTACCACTGGAATAAACATGCTGCTTCTTGTATAACCTTTTCCTGCTGCGGTTTCCCCCTCCTGAAGCAGTAACAGTTTCTGGATGAAAAGATAGCAGAGAAAGGGTAGATCTGGGTACAGGCAGACCCGAGGGCACCGCCTGCCCTCTGCCATTTTTTTCTGGGTAACTTTAAACGCCAATGCACTCTGGCTCCCGGACGAGGCACGTTTTCAGAAGCTCTCAGATGTCAGTGGATGCAAAGCTCAGCTGAAACTGAGCACAAATGGAAAATCCTGTCCTTCAGCCTCTGCTGGCATGGCAAGGACTCGCTTTGACCTCTTACCTGCTCTGCCCGCATTTTCTCACTTCCATCCACTACATTCCATTTGGCTGCGAGACAAACCAAACAGATCGTCGTGGCTTCACTGTCGTCATCTGAGGAGAAAAAAAATAACGTCCCTAAATCCCGAGGGCAGAGCCAGGACACAGGCAGGAAGGCGAATAACAGCACGCAACGTCTGTGTGGGGCTGGGTTTCTGGAGCGATAGGCTGTTTATGTGCCACTTTTCGTAGGACACGTGCTTTCTCTACCCAGCATCGCTGAGCTGAGGCTATGCAGCACGGCAACGGAAGGAGCTGCTCTGCCTAGCGGTGCAAAGACTTCTCCCAGCACATACTACGGTTTGCTTAGATGGGTGGCTAAAGTCGCTGTGTCGATTGTAACAAAGGTGGACAGTCAACACGAATACACCTCCTGCCTCGCTTCTCTGCTGGACGCTCAGCCTGGCAACCCTTAAACAATGGGACCGCCGGGTGATTTGGGGATTAAAAGCTGTCTGAGGAAGAGCACGCTGAGGAAACCTGCTGAGAGCTCCTGCTGAAGAGGCTTGTTCATAGTCTAGTCAAGTAGCTTCATAGCCATGTCAGTCATGAAAATCTGTGGACAGTGTGCTGTCTGCATCACAGATCAATGCACACCGATTTTGGCAAATCTAATTAGATCTGACGGCGAGGAGCATGTTTGCGTGTTTTGGGCTCTGCAGTTCCCATCTCCTTACGTGTAAATTTGGTTTCGATTTGTTTAACAGCGATTAAGGGTTGTGAGTCACGATACTGCGGAGGTGTCAGCCGTGGTCATCCCCCTCGCTCAGCCAACCCCATCTGTCACCCAACGCTGGGAATGGGACACTAGGAGTAAGGACTCCAGTGTCTCCCAGTTACACCAGCCAGAAATCAATGTGCGCTCCCTGTATGGCCACGGGCAAGTTATTTTACATGTCTGAACCTCAGTTTACCTATCTGTGAACTTGGATATAGAATATATACGCATCTCAGGGTCATTGTAAGACTTCATTGATCACTACTGCTTCTAAACTGTTCCCACCTCCTCCGCTTCCACGGCACAACACAGATTTCACTATCACCGTTGGAGGTGTGGAAGGGGCGCAGCCTGGTGCTCATCTGCCTTCCTGAGCACTGAGGCTTCTCTGATTCCATTTTTGTCTGTAACACGCAATTGCTTACCTGTCTTCTTGGTACAGCGAGTGTACCAGCTACCGGGGTGTCTATCATGGGGTCAGGGCATCAATGGGACTCCCTCTGGGACTGAACTGGTGATCTGATGAGCAGTGTCTATAACAAGTGTCCACACCAAACGCTTCTCCCTCCAGTCTTTTCTCCAGTGCCCGTGGAGTTCGTTTAGTGGCTGTTAACCAGTTTGCTTACAATCATATTCCCATCCCAGGGTGAATCCTGTGCCTTATAGCGTAGGAGCAGCAGCATCATGGCTATGAAATGGGCTTCTAAAACCCAGGGCAGTGCCCTGCTCCAGCGCACACCTTTATCTCTGACGTGGGACGTGGGCCCTCCCAAGGGACCAGCACAGGACAAAGGCTGAGATGGCTCATTGCACCCAGGGTGCAGCCACTGCCTGGCCAGCAAAGCGATGCAAAGGAGGGTGTCAAACCAGGTCTCTCATGTCTGAGGGAGGTGCTTGATCGTTTTATGAAACGTGGGCAGTGGTGCCACCATCACCAGCTGTGCTACAAAGAGCACAAGCGTCCCAACTGCCTCCGGAAGATCCCAGCCCTGCAGCTGCAAACCAGCCTTCCCGCATCCCCAGAGAGCGAGCCCCAACGCCTGCCCACGAGGGGAGTGCAGAGCACATCCATAACCACCACCTCGGGAAGGCTGAATCTAACGGTGAGTGCATGGACAGCAGCTGGCCTCGAGAGGAGAGGGACACCGGTTTCACACAGTCTCCTGCTCCCGCCTTGCTGCTGGAGGAGCCTTGTTCGTCACGCCCGAGCATCAGTTGTGGCTTGGCGGTGTCAACACGCCGGTCGTGACCCTTCAGGGGCTGCCAGTGTCGCTCTCGCTTGAAAAGCGCTCACATGAGTGTGGCCCATTTGTCACCGATGGAGAGATTAGTGTAAAGACTGAAAACAGAAAGTAAACGAAAGGGAAGGACCCTGGGGATACCGCGGTGGTGTATGCCAGCCTGGCTGGTCCGACCTGTGTATAATGTCTGACACAATCACAGGTGCCAAAAAATAACCGACAAGTTAAACAGTTTCCTCCTTGCGATTTAGCAACAGGGTCCTTGCGTGAGGAGGGCAGGGCCCCCGCTGCGTTCCCAGGAGCCGAGTGCTTCAGAAATGGGGAAGCGGACCTGAGGCTTTTCTCCAGAGGCTGGTGATGTTTTACCTGCTCTGTGTGTCTCCTGCTGCTCTTGAGCATACAGTCCTCACACGGGCATCGCTCTGGCTCTCCTGGTCTCCTCCTCTCTTGATGGGACCCAAGGAACCCAAATCAATGTAGCCCGGACCTCCTCATGCCCATAGCTAAGTATCTCCAGGGACTCGTCAAGCTGAGCGTCTCCTGGCAGAGAACCCCTCGGTGCACCACGCACAGTGTGGGACATCTCCTTAACGCACCTACTTCAGGGGGCTTGTGCTGTCCCCTGCGACCAGACCTACAGTTCTCACCTCTCACCTGACAACATCTTCATGTCCTGCGTTTTTTTATCCCTGCTGACAGCACCACTTTCCTCCCCAAGGCTTGCAACTTCTATCATGATCTTTTGCCCTTCATGCAAAACACCCCCAACTCCTTCTCCCCGAGGACTCAGTCATTCCCTTTCTCAGGAGCTTCCTTGGGGAGTCTGGCTGGGACCCGGACGGTGTTGCCTCTCCCTCACTTGAATTCTCTCCCATTCACAACATTTGTGTTTTCACTTCCGAAGCTGAATCTCCAGCTCTCAGGTTTTAAACGCTCCCTAAACTCAAGCACGCACATCTCTGGACCTACTTTCTGTCCTCTCAGTCCCATACAAATTTAGTAGTGAGGACATGTGAGTTCGCTTTATTCCACGGCTTGCTTTTTTCTTAAATTGCATTCAAGCTGGTCATCCTAAATGCTCTCCGTGATGGAGTTTTTGCATCTCTCTGCCCTACTAGTTCAGCCGTGCTCGATATTACCTCCCAGAGAGGTGCCAGCCTACGTTTATGGGCGATCTGTGTGAAGAAATGGACAGGTATAAATCTAGTGATATAATTAAATTGGGGGAAAAAAACCCCAAAACATAAATTCTGGGGCGTGGAACTGCCAGTGATGATGGTGTAATCTTCTCCCACAGCTCGGGATGGGGACATTTCTTACACACCTGAGTAGCCACCCTACTACTCTAACACCTTCCCCCGTCCTACTCCTTGTCTTACATTCTACCCCCAGAGCACACGGAAGGCAGGGGAAGTCTTCCCAGCAGCTTCAGAAAGTCCCCAGTCTTTGCTTCTCTGTTATTGCCACCCGCTCCCGGCTTTTAGAGATCTGTCCCCACCACAATCACAGGTGAGTCGCCATCGCCTGAAGATGGGTGGCTGTTTGGGAACAGGAACGCATTTTCTTTAGACTGTAATGAAATGAAAGGGCTGGGGAGCAGAGATAAATCATGGTAAGCGGCATTGCCACATACCATTATTTTAGCACAGACTGAACTTGGTGTTGGTAAATACAGCGGGGAGGTGTGTGTGAGGGTGAGGAGAAGAGCCGGTTGTGTCAAATCATAACGCCTGCTGCGGAACAAATGGGTGCACCCCGGCTTTGAATACATTCAAGATGGAAATTAGGCGGTTTCTAACCTTCAGAGAACAAAAATGGCAGGATAATATCCAAGAAGGTGAAGTGAGGACAAGACACTGATGCTCAACTCGATGCCTTTATGGGCAGGCTGGTGTGAAATGACGCCTTCTGTTAGGAGAGGAGGAGATGCACTGACCCAGCCCTTCTTTCTGACTTTGTTTGGACAGTTCCGGAATTGACCTGGAACAAACTCAATCCCCACATGAGGGAAAGTGTAATTACTGCCGTGATTACACACTCTCAGCTGGTTTTTCTGCTGTGTCTCTCCCTGACCCATGTTTGAGGGGGATGTGTGGTGCTTTGCCACAGCCTCCGCTGCACCCGCCTGCCCTGGCTGAGGACACTTCACTTTCCAGCTGCCTGTGGCCACCAGCCGGAGGCTGTCACTGCCACGCCGTGCCAACCGCGAGGTGCACGTCACAGCTCTCCTTGGCTCCGCCGGCGCTCCTCCTCCCTTGGCCAGCTTTGCCCGACACAGATTAAGAGGCGCCCGTGTGATCCCTGCAGCTGGCCAAGCCGGCGGGGCCACGGGCAGAGCAGCGCTAGCAGCGTGCTGGGGGGCAGAAGCCTTTGGCTGGCACAGCCTCGTGGCACTCTGACCCCTGATCTTTGCCTCAGATCTTCTTTTGGCCTCGACAGAGCATGCTGTGTCATTTGGCTTTGACTTCGCCGTGTTTAACGTGCAGGGGTGACCGCGGGGCAATGCCATCGCTTTGCGTAAGAGGGCTAAGCCGTCGCGGAGGTGATTATCCTCAAGCGCGTTACCGGCGTGGACCGAGCGTATTCCGTCCTAACACTGGATGGTTTTGAGTACGACCACTAGAAAGGCTGCAGGGCTGAGCGATACCAACACACGACCTATTCTACAGGCCAGCGGAAAGAGGGTCTCGGTGCTGCCTCCCGTGGTGGGAGACCCTGGGTGGGGTGGAAACGGCCGGTCCCCCTGTGGCTGCTGCGGGGGGAGCTCTGGGTGGTCACCTGCCACCCCCCTGCCAGCTTCCTTGCACAGGACTGGGGTATTGAGGACGGTTTGTGCATTTTCGTGGGATCTGGAGCCTGACTTGCAAACCCCGGGGCCGCCGGGCAGGGGATGGGAGCAGCCACAGGTCGCAGCGGTTCTTCTTGGAGCCACATCTGGACAAGCTGGTGTGGTTGTGGTCTGACTCCTCTGTCTGTAGACAGGCAGGCGAATGCTTTCACTCTCTTTTTCGTGCTGTTTTTCTGGCTTTGTTATGCTGGGAATCGAGCACGGAGATACCCATCTTTCACCACAGCGCACAGAGCTGTGTTCTTGGCCATGCTGCTGGCGCTGCGGTGACACACGGGTGAGTCTGTGGCGTTGGAAAAGCAGAATTCATTTGGGCTGATGTTTAACAGCAAATTCTGTGGGTGTTTTGTCAAGGAAGGAAGAGAGTCCTAGGGAGAAAGGAATGAAAACTCAATTTTCAGGGCTATTCGACACAGATTTCTGTCCTGCTCTGGCAGCGGGGGCTGTGAGGGAGCCACCAGGGCCCCGTTTAAGGGCAATACCCAGCGAAGCCGGAGTGAGAGCTTTATGCCACACTTCTTCCAGACTCTGGAGCAGGAACGGGCTGGGAGAAAAAGGCGCACGTCAGGCTGCTCCAGCGCTCGGCCTCTTTTCAGCTGGCGAAACGATCCTTCGGTCTCAGGAGTAACCGGAGATTTTGGTCTTTCTTCTAAGTTCACTGCCCTCCGGAGGTAACGTATTGAGGGCTGGGTCTGCAGCCAGCTGTAGGAGCGTGGCCCAGAGCCGTCTGGTCGCAGCAGGTTGAAGGGGATGGCACGACCGCCTCCAATCACCCTGACCAGGAGGGCTCTCGCCCCTCTCCTGTGAGCTCTTTCCCAAGCCAGCGTTCCATCTTGCTTCAACCGTGGGACCACAGAACTGCGGCTTGGATACAGCCACGTTCTAGACCATCGTTTTGTACCTCTCCCGTCCCCGCGATGACTGGGCTGTTCCTTGCTTAGTGCAATAGTCGAGGTGGTGTAGGGGCGTTGGGAGCCTGTTCACTCATCAAATGAACAGCACGTGCTGTGCCCAGGAAAGTGTCACCGAGCCGGCTACGGGCTTGCTCGGAGCGGAGCCCGAGGAGCCGCACGTGAGCGCCCGGGCTGGGCACCACGTCCCAGCGGCTCTCCTGGGGCTGTGCCCACCACCGGCACCACACGCGGCGGCTTCCCCGGTGATGCTGGTGCAGCAGGATTTGGGGTTCCCTCCTGGACAGAAGTAAACGTACGGGGCAAAAAAACCACGCGGCATTGAAGCTTCTGCTTGGTTCCGGTTCCAGACTGGAATTGATGAGGGTACGTTTCATTTTGAACTAGTTTGTATTAAAAAAAAAAAATAATAAAAGGGAAGATAAAGCGTGTGTTGTCCATGTGCTGGAGGTTTGACTTTCTTGGGCTGTTTCACCCACCTGCCGCCCGTTCTGCATCGTCCCTACTCGGGTGCGGAAGGTGTACCCTTCCCTCCGGGGGTTATTTGGGGTGTTTCAGCACCGAACCCGGCCCCAACGGGACGTTTTTTAAATCTGTGCTTTCTGTTACCGAGCCAACCCGAGGAGCTCCGGAGCGGCGGGACCGGCGGCACCTTCCTCGGGCGGGGAGCAGCAGCCCACCAGCTCCCGTACTGCCCATCCGCCCGGGTTGAAGCCGATCCCCTTCTTCCGCGGCCCGGGCGAGCCGTCCCGCACCGGACGGGGCCCCGCGGACTCACCGCGGGCTTACAACGTTTTTATTTATTTATTTATTTGTAATTTTGGGGTACGCCGGGGCTCGGTGCGGCGGCGGCGGTGCGGAGCGGAGCCGCGGGGCAGCAGCGCGGGGGGCGGGCGCTACGCGCTGCCCGGGGCTGCGGCCGGCGGCGGCGGCGGCGGCGGCGGCGGCGGCGGCGGCGGGGGGCGGTGACGTCACAGAGCCGCTCGCCAGCACAACGTTCCATTGAGGCGAGCGCGTGCTCCGGCGAGCACATGGGCAGCGCGGCCCGCGCTCCTCCGCGCCGCGCCGCGCCGCCGGCCCCCATCCCGGGGAGGAGGGGCGCGGTGAGTACCGGGGCTGCGGTTAGCGCGGGGGGTGAGGGGACGTTGTTTGCACGTTGGTACGGTTGGGGGGGGGTAATTTTTTTTTTTTTGTTTTACCTCTTTTTTTTTTTGTTCCCCCCCCCCCGCCCCGCTTTCCCCGCGGTGTCTCCCCGGTGGGGCGTGCGGAGTGCCCAGCTTAGGCGCGGGGGGGTCCGTGCGGATGGGGCGGGGGGGGGGGGGATGGCGGAGGGTGCATTTCAGTTCATTTCGTTATTTTTTAAAGCTCTGGGTCGCCGGTGGGCTAAAAATAGCCCCTGCGAGACGAGCCCCGTGCGGACGGGCAGGCGGAGGGCGCGGGGTGCCTCCAGCGCCGGTCAACGGCCGCGAGAAGGGCCGTCGGCCGTCGGGGTCCGGTGCGGTGCGGTGCCCATCCCCCGGCAGCCCTCCGCCGCCGCCGCTCCGCCTGCCTCCGCGGCTCCCCCGCGGCGGGGCCGGCCGGGCCGGGGGCAGAGCGGGCCGCGGCTGCCCACCCGCTGCTCCCCGGGCTCGGGGCCGGCAGGTGACGGCGGGGTCCCCGCGGCCGGCGGCGGCGGCGGCGGTGGGTGTCGGGCGGAAGATGCGCGCTGCGCGCTGCCCGGGCCGCGGATGTGCGTGCGGCGCCGGAGCTGCTGGGGGCGCGGAACTGCTGGCCCGGGCCGCCGGGCCGCCGGTAACGGGGACAGCGAGCGTAGGGCTAGGGAGGACGGGGGGCCGAGCAGGGAGCAGGGAGGGTTCTTGGGAGGCTGCCAAGACCACCGGTCCGAAGGGGCCTGTAGATCGGCTTCTCCTCCAAAACTTGTGGGCTCCTCCCGTGCAGCTTTCAGAGGGCACGTTTTGTTTTGTCTGTAGATAATATGGAAATATTTCCACTGACAGGGTGCTCGAGGACTTCGGTCGCGGTCCCTTAAACTGTTGGTCGCTGCGTCTGAAAGTGCTGTGCAGAGAAATCCCTGCAGAAGCCACAGCGGTATCTGGAGGATGCTGGAGGCCTTCAGGGAGCTCTTTGTAACCCCAGTCGTGGTGACAAGCTGAGGCATGTTTGCCTGTCCACGTACGTGGTCAAGCGCGGCGAGTCGTGAGCCCCACGCTAGTTCCTTTTTATTAATGTGTTAAAAAAATACACGTTATTGAAGTCATCGAGTTGGAACAAAAGAGCTTCTCTGGAGGAGTATTAAAATGTACTATCCATCGCTAAGTACAAAGAGCACGATTTATTACTTACACGTTATTTATTTCTGCATCGAGCAGAAATACAGCCTCACTGGTGTCTGTTTGTGCCAGTCTGGATTGTTATAAAACCACTTGTATAGGTTGTTGTAAAATATGAGGATGTTTAAAAAAAAAAATTAGCTCCGAAGCGTTGACATCGCTGTGAGAAATAAGGATACGGCCTGATATTTGGCCGTGTCTCGTAAACATCTAGTTTCCTTTCTACTGTGATTTGAAAAATGATTTAATAAATACGGATGTTTTCCCAGCACGTGGACCAGTCAGGCGCTCTTTTGTGCCCGGTGCTGCAGGGCTCTGATAAACGCCCGTTCACACCCCAGGGAGTTCCAGGTGATCTTACCCACTGCATCCTTTCAGAAATACCCCCTAACTTTATTTATTTTTCTTCCCTCTGCCTCTGTTTCTCGCAGCGTTAGGTCAGGGTTACGGGCTGGCTGGGAGCCTGGCTCCCAGCTCGCTCAGCGTTGCTGTAATTCTGACTGATCTGGCTGTGCCTTTGTCTGTTGGAAGTTAAATTAAGGTAATTAATTGTACAGGTGCCGTTTGCCAGCCAGCGGAATGCCTCTGTACCTGTTAGGGGTAAACTGGACCGCACATCCCTAAGCTTGGCATCCCTGGCGGAGGGGCCAGCTCCCTGCCTCATGGTGCCTGGAGGATCCTGCATCCTTCGCATCTCTGCCCCTGCGACCCCCGAGAAAATACGGCAGGGCTCAGGGCCGCCGCCACCGGAAGGGCCATCTGGTGCAGAAAGGAATGGTGTGTTTGAATGAGTTTGGAGAATGCAGCGTTGGCTCCCTGGGTGAACGTGGGTGCTGGGAATGGAACTTTGGTGGGAGCTCGCCGCTTTCAGAGGCGGTGCGGAGTGGTGTCTGTTGCCGGCACAGCTCTGCAGCCCTGCTGCTCTCTCGCTGTGCCGCTGCCGAATCAAAGCACAGATCTGGGTTTAATTAAGGACGTTATCTGCTGAATTTGGAGGTTATGCATAATTCTTTGCAAGATTTGAACTGTATCTTCCTGTTTTTAGTCAGGATGCTTTACAAAGACAGCTTATGCTTCCTGGCCGTGTGTATTTCACTTTTACACGAGGAATTACTGGCAGGGGAAGCAACTCATAGTGCCGATGTCATGGAGCACGGCTAGGGAAAAAAAATTCCAGACTTTTAAGATACCGCATCTTGTGTTCATTTGTCACCTTTCATCTGAGGATGTTCAGTGGGATATTGCGGTATCACCATTTTTCTACAAGCTTCTTCTGACTTTTTCTGTAATGATGTTGGTGCAGCTCTACTAGGCATTGTAAGGGGGGCTTACAAGTATGGCATCTTAATTAAAAAAATACTTTTTTTTTCCCCCACACAATAGAACTGTTTATGCACACAGTAGTACTGACAGGGCATGGGAGGGGGAAGTGCTGTTTTTAGGGACCTGGGAGGTGTTCCTGCTGCTTGCAGGAACACTGGGGGTTCATCTTCTGCTCCCAATAGAGCGAAGGCTGCTGCTAGGTCCCCGTGGTGCAGTGCTGCAGCTCGGAACAGTGCACTGCAGTGCTAGAGGCATCAGTGAAGCAATGCGAGAGGGTCTGTCAGAGCCTCAGTGGAGCCTCGGTGCTGACCTCAGTGCGTGGCTGCTGGAGAGGCCGGGGTGGTGGGCGCGTCGCCCCGAGCCCTTGCTGCTGGCCGGGGGGATGGTGGTGTGATCTGAGGTCCTGCTCTGTGAGCCAGGCAGGGTGCAGAGCTGCAGACTGAACTAGTGGAGAGGAACATGCCTACCTGGTCAGGAAGCTTCTGCCTGTTTGCAGCAGTGTGGTACAGATCTTATTTGGAAGCGCGGTGTGTTATTTTCTGTCTACTCCCTGGCTAGTAGCTTTAGTACTGAGCACCTGTGTAGTTCCAGGTGAGGTTTATGAGGAGTGAGGAAGGAATAAAGACATAACCCATCTCTTGGACCCAGTAGCACTGCGCGTGGGGCACGTTTTCCCTCGTCTCAGCTGCATCTGTTCCTGAGCCGGTTTGTTTTCTTACGTAGCCAGTGCTGAGTGCCCTGGCAAGCACCACCGCTGTGTGTCTGCACGTGGTTTATTTATCCCTGGAGATGCAGTGCCTGCTGCTTGCTTGCCTTGTTGGTGCAGTTCCGTGGAGGACAGTATTTTGTGGAGTTACCAGTGTTGCAATAGAGCAGCGTTCCTGAGTCTTTACTCAGTTCTCTGGCAAGGGCCAGAGGTCCTTTAGGATGGGGCTTGCTGGTGGTGCTTTTTTTCCACGTGGCTCCATGGATGACCTATGAGAAGCAGCGAGATGGTTACTTGGAGTGTCGTTCCCCTTAGCTGAAGACAGCAGTCTGCAGGGTGACACAAACACAGGATTGGACGGGCGTATGGAGCGGTCTGTATGGTTTGCAAGCCTCCAGATCTGTATGATCTTGATGCCTTTTACTGCATCCTTGGGTTGTATCCTTCTTTATGGGGATTCAACATATGGATGTGAGTTTCGATGTGGAGCTGTATCCTGCAAATGGGGCTGGTTGGGTATCACCTAGGGTTTGCAGGCAGGTTTGTCCCACCCATGCTGATGCCTGTGCTGTCACATCTTCACTGCTATTGATATCTTCTATTTGTCAGCAGATACTACTGTTGCATCCCCCGTGACCTCGAAGGAGAAATGATCTGTGACTTCCTGCTGGTGTAGTACCTCAGGCAGCAAAGGGCTCTGGAATGCAGCAGTGACAGGCAGAGCTAGAACCGGTGCCTGGTAGATAATTCAAAAATTGAAAAGCTGAGCTTCACGCCTCCGTTTGTGGAAGAAGATGGAAGGAGGCTCAGCTTTCCTGAAAGCACAAGATGAGTAAATAAATGTGATTAAGATGAGCAGGATCAGAGGGAAGGGATGATGCAGCTCTTTGCAGTCCAAGATGCTGAAGCAGTGGGAAGGCTGTCTTGAAATGTTTTCCTTGTCTTGGGTAGTTAGTATTAAGACCCACCAGTCCTTCGTGTTACAAGTGTTTTGGAGAGGTGATGGGGTACCCAGTGCTTGGCCGTGGGTAGGATGTGAGGGCTCTGCCCTTGACAAGCCATTTCTTCTCCCTCCCCTTCCACTCTTCTGCTTGCCTCTTTCATCTGTGAATGTGTGGGGCACACGCTGCCTTTCGTAAAATTGTTCACAGTGTAGAACAGTAGAGCCCTGATGTCAGGTGGACACTCAGAGCTTCACAGAAATGGTTGAAGTTCTGTACTTCTGCTTGATATGGTTGTAAATGACAATGGTGGAAGTCATAGGCTGCTGTCTTTGAGGGTGAGGTCTGATGGCTGCAACCAACACAACTAGCCAGGAAAAAAGCTTTTGAAAACTTCTCACCAGGTAGCTATATGTTGTAGGTTTTAAGTGTTGAAGGTCTGGAAATAACATCTTAGCTCCTAGCTTAGAGTAACAGGTAGACGTGAGTACTGGCTTTTCACCTTCCATAGCACTATCGATGGCCATTCTTCATCCGAAGGATGAAAAGAGGAAAGAAAGGAAGTTTGCAGTAATTATATAATTTTAGTTTTAAGGTAAGTGTATTAAGCATAATTTACAGGTTACTAGGTGGTAACTTGAGTGTAACTATCTTTGAGACAGGTAGCAGCCTGTTCTGAGCTCAAGATGATGTCTGTTAGCATAAGGCATAACATACTGCCTGGTGGTAGGTAGTCTGTAGAGCTCGGTTGGTACCCAGGATCCCTGTCTTCCTTATAAATCTGGATGACCTGAGAGACTTTTGACAAAAACCTTGGTTTGCAGGATGTTTTTAGTAAGATTTAGTGAGTATTCATCTTGGGTACTTTTGAGAGACCAATTACAGTAAATAGGATTTCAGTTCTGTACGTCCCTCTGTTAATTAGCTGCCTGCACTGCCTCATGGAGCAAGGCAGTGTGGGAGGGGGATGTGTGGGAGGGATTGAACAACCTGCAATCACTTGTGCTGATCCACCATGACTGGGAGAGCATACAGCTGGTCTTGCTAATGCATTTCACCTCCTTCTAATAATGTTAGGAGTGCTGACAAACACTGTGACAAGCACCAGTTTCTTGTTCTGCTTAGAAAATCTGGATGCTGAGCAGGTAAAAATGCTGTTGTCTTCACTGTGGCAGCTGAAGGAGAGCTAAAGCTCGTGAAGGTGCAAGATACCATCAGGGATGGGGCCAGTGTGTGGGATTCTGTGAGCCGTGCTCTCTTCAAGATCTTCAAGTCTGGGATAAATCTGTTTAAGGCCTCCCCAAGCCATGACAAACCATGAAATTCTGCTTATAAGACTAATATTCCATTTGAAGATATCAAGGGATTTTGATGCCCATTAGAAGTTGACCAGTGTTAAGGCTGAGCTCATGTATCTGTGGTTTCCCTGGAGGCTTGGCTGGCAGAGCGGGTCTGCCCAGAGAGGCTCCTGATTCCCTCCATGACAGTGGGCCACAGTGACTTCAGAAGAAGGAGCTTGAAGTCATGTCTGAGCCCTTTGGGGTGGCTGGTAGCACAGGAGAAGTGATGAAATTGCCTTCTCTTCACCCCTGGAGGCCCACAGCACCTTGCAGTAGCTTGGCCAGGCAACCCCGGCTTAGGTGACCATGGTGTGAAGAGGATCCATAGCTCTGTTTAACGTTTTTGCACCCAGTTGCTATAAGGAAGTTGAATTTGTGGACATTGTTGGCTTATTGGTGAGGAACAGCTGAGCTAACCAATGCAGCTGAGCATTTCTCTGAGCTCCAGCAGTGCAGAAGAGCATGAGGAAGGGCTTGAAGATTCTGCTGCTGCCATGCTATCTCTGTTGACTGACAGTACTTGTCCACAGCTGGTCAGTTGAGTTGGTGGGTTGGGACTGCTCTTGAATTTCTTCTGGTGATTAGCTCTTCTTCTGGTCAAGGTCTGGTCTCTCATCAATGTCTGATTAGGAGATGCCGCCCCATCTTGCTGGGAAGAGTCCTGCTCTGGCCTTGACATTGACTGCATCTTGCCTTGACAACAGCAATGCTATAGCTGTGTAGGGAGCCTGCAAGTGAAGGAAGCTCCAACCAGTCCAGAAAGCTGCAGCCCATCTCCACTGCTGCATGGGCAGCTGGCGATGTCTTTCAATGTTGTCTTCTGTTGGAAATACAGGTGAAGTTTTGAGGTCTTTTCTCTTTTTAGGGTGTTTCACGTACTGCTTCAGGTAGCAGAAAGCCTGCTTAGGGCTTTGTGCCAAGGGCCATAAGAACTTTCTGGAAGGAAATGAAGCTCTGCTCTCTGAGGGTCTGGTCTCACATGCACTGGACAACTCCAACCTCATCATATTCTGCTCCAAGTACAAGGTATGTTCAGTTGAAGGTCCTTTTGTGTAATGTTTAAAGGCAGTTAAGGAACACACTGCTGGGTTGGAGGAAACAGGAGCAATAACATGTATCAGGTGTTAGTTCATCACTTAATACAGTGCACGAAAGATGACTGCAATGTTTAAACAGAGCATTGAGGAAAATAGATTTGACTGTAATTCCAGTTACCTGCAGTGATTTGAGCCCTTTCAGAATATAAAAAAAGTTCGGAAATAGCAAGGTGGAGGTACGAGCCCAGACACCCTTAAGTCTGCCTTCCCTTTCTTCTCTCCACCCTTTTCAAACTAGGGTTAATTACCAGGAATTTTCTGCAGACACAACGCTGGTTTGTTAACACCCTGTCGTATTAACAGGTCAAAGCGAGCTATTTTATCTAGCAGATGTGTTAAATGTTAAATTTAAATTACATTCCCTCCTTTATCACCTTGTGGACAGGCTCATAGATACCAAATTAACTCGTGTGCGACTCTTGATCCCGATCTGTTTCGTACGTTGCGAAATGTGGTATTTTGCAGTCAGAAGAGGAATGGTGAAGTTGAGATCACGATGGACATGGTGGCCACGTTCCTTAGGGATTGTTCTCTGTGCGGTTTGATGGATGTCGTTGTTCTCATGTGGGTTACTACTTACTACTGGTTGTTTCAGTGATGGGGAATCTTTACACCATTTCCATTAGTGGTTTAAGTGGGATTTCAGACAACAGGGAATGGGTAGGTCTTTGCTCATGCCATGTTGTGGTTGACCCCTTCCTGGCTTCCTGTCTAAAGCAAGATTGTCCCATGTGCCCAACCAGGATTGCCGTGTATGGTGAGATGCTGGTATGTCCTTTGGCATGTCCTTTGCTCCACTCTGGTCAGCCTGCCTTATTTGCTTGCACTATCTATATCTTGGCTTTACCCTGGGTCATTGGGTCTCTGGGACAGAGACAAGCCTTTCTATTCTATTTTTATGTAATGTCCAGCGCCGACACATTTGGTATCACAAGCTCTTGGTGGTGCTGTATGTAATGATGATAACTAGTAGCACGGATGCTCCTGCTGGGGATCTGTGACTTTCTGTGCGCATGATGGAGATGTGATGGCCATAGATGTGCTGCTGTAGGGTGAATTCTCTTACGTGGCTTCTGTGTTGTTTTGGCTCCTAGTAGCAGTAAGTGTGGGAGTCAGCTCTGTGCAGGAGCGTACAGGAAGCATCCCTGTGCGTGTGAAAACTGTCTGTGCTGACCTGTTGGAGCCAGTGCCCGGTGGGGAAGTCTTTGCTTTTATTCAGGGCAGTGCAGATAAAATAAGGCACAGTTTTTCTACTTGTATGTATTTGTCTATGTCTATATGCAAGTAACTTTTATATGTATTTTTATGTATGTACAAACGTGAAATCATCAGTGCCTGTTTAGCTCTAACTTTGCTTCCTCCTCCTAGTTTCCCACCGCTTCTCTTTTTCTGTTCCACTGCACATTTTAGGCCTGTGGTGTCTTTCATAGACGTATTTCCCTTTTTTCTTACTTTCTTTCCCTTTTCTTTCCTATTCTGCCTTTTCGTTCTTTACCTTCTCATCCATGTGTTTCTGCTTCAGGTTGGTTTCATAATTTCTCTTCTGCATGGCTCCTCCTTTCTCTCACCAGGCAGGTTGGCCAAACACTCTCTTGCTGTCTCTGCACACCCTGAGAGTTCGTGGCTGGAGGAGCGGCCGCAGCTGGGCCCTTATTGCTGGAAAAAAAGGAATAAGGGAGACGAAGCTGCTCTTGTTTCCCTTCTCTTTAAATCAGTCTCAATCTGACAGTGGTTTCCCCTGTCTGCTCCGGTTTGCAGCTGGTGTGGCTGAGTAGATGTTTCTCAGATCGGATGGTTAAGAGTAAAATTGGGGTTCACAGCCCTAGTGCTTCTCCCCTGCACCCCTAGCTTGGGGATGCTCTTTCCTTGGCAGTTGCAGGCTGTGCTCCAACCCCAGCGATTCCTGCTGTACCTCTCTTACCTTTCTGCTGCTAATTTAGTGGCTGCCTGGCTTGCTGCAAGCCCAGCGCTTTTCCACCTGGTTTCAGTCCTGTTTCCGCCTTCCGGAGAGATGTGGTCGCGGTTTGTGGTGGTCCTGCGAGGGTTGCCGTGTCCTGATGGCAGAGGGCTCTCGGGTGTGCGAGCAATTGAGTAGGCGGGTTTGTGCATGCATCGGCGATGGCTGTGTCTGAGCAGTCCCCATGCCCTGGGAAGAGCAGGTGGGCTGCGCTGGCAGTAGGGGGGATTTTAACTGGAGTTGGGGATGTGTCCTGCCCAGCGCCTCCCACTTCTGGGCAAGCAGTGAGCCCTGCCAAGTGTAGCCTCATTTAGGGGGGAGTTACAAACGATAAAGCCGAGTATTTCGGCTGCGTCCGATTATAGAAGCAGAGCGATGTGAAATTGGGAAGTGCTTTGATGTTGTCCATCTGAAGAACACACTCAATATCGCTTGACAGCCGACATTTTTTTCTTGGCTGCATCAGCCTTGCAGCAACAGAGATGGTTGAGTGGCTTTGCTTGCACAGCTGTTTTATTTTTTTTTTCCCCCCAAAAAATTCCCAGGACTCAGCACTGCATTTTCCGTGCTGGAAAACTGATGCTTCCCAGCCCCAGTTTGCGGCATTGGTTTCTTCGATGGGTGGCAATTCCTGAACGTGCCCAGCCTGGCTCCATGCAGATCAGGTTGGGTGAGCTCTGCCAGGCATGGTTTAGGCAAGCGGATCTGCGAAAGGGTGTTTTTTTTTTTTTTCATGGAAAGATGTAACCTAAGCAAAAAAATTCAAGGGATACCAAGATGAATAAACAGAAACCAAACTCCACACCTTCCCTTTCCAATGGCTGACGATAATACGTGAGGCTTGTTAAATGAGATGTGAACACAGTGTCATGTTTCAATCAGGATGACTCTATGACTCTTCATTTTCTTTTTTCCCCTTCCTCCCCCGCTCCCTGCCGTGCAGACCGCTTTCCCAAGTGGTGCGAGTGTCCTGTGCCATCCACCGCCTCCCCTCAGCTCCCCTTGGACAAGGGGCTCTTTCAGGCCACGTTCATAACTTGCTCTTGCTGTTGGCCCTCGCACCTCAGGATCACTTGGTGCCAAGTGCTAGGGTGCTTTGCTGTTT
This sequence comes from Bucorvus abyssinicus, assembly GCA_009769605.1. Classification (NCBI taxonomy): domain Eukaryota; kingdom Metazoa; phylum Chordata; class Aves; order Bucerotiformes; family Bucorvidae; genus Bucorvus; species Bucorvus abyssinicus. Next base: position 33,549,049 of record CM020033.1, on the reverse strand, counting down.
TCAAGACACTTTGGCCTGATTCTATTTCTCATGCGTGCCCAAACAGGATTTTTTTGCCGTGGTTTAGTTTGGCTTATGACTGAGCTGTTGATCTACTCAAGCTTGGTGCTATCAGTCCACCGCACATGGCGATAGCGCCCGAACTTCTGTAGTAGCTGCACCCTTTGGGATGGGACACTGAGTGACGCTGGTTGACTTGGGGGCTGCAGAAGACGATGCCTTGGGAAGGATAAGGAGCAGGTCATGGCTGAGGTAGCCGAGCAGGCAGCTCAGAAAAACTGCTTTCAAAAGCCAAGTCTCCTTCATGCAGAGCTGTCACCATGCAGGTTGTCCCCAGTTGTGGTGGTGGGGCTTGTGCAGCTGGCCCTAGAGTTTTAGGTTGAAGTATGATAGACTTGCTGTACCAGGGCAGATGCTCGTGTTTTTCTTAGCCCTCATCCTGTCGCTGGCCCTGGTCAAAGCCAGATGTTTCAGGGGAAAAAAAAAAAAAAAGGTGGGTGAAAGTGAAAGGGAAGACTAAGGTAGCCAGATCATCTGAGCAGTTTTCTACCAAAACATTGCAAGCTGAGTTTGGCTCGTGCCCAAGTCACGCCTGCCCACTGGAGAGCTTGGTGATGAGTTGTAGGTGGCAGATTTCAGCCAGCTCACAGCATCTAAACAAATAGGTCTTTTTTCTTCATCCCCCCCAGTGTCTAAGTGTGTGGCCTTTGCTACTTGAGTGTCTCTTTTAAGCAGCTAAAAAGTTTTTCTAAGTAAAATATGTTTCTGCACTGCAGTTGAGAGATAAATATAGCTGGTGGATTGAAAGAGGGGCATATTATGTATTCTGTTGCCTTACCCAGCATTTTTTTTTCTTTTTGTGGTGATGATGTGCTAGCTGAAAATGCAAAACCTCCCAAAAGATGTTATTTTTCCCGTTGGAAGAAATGACATGCCAGGATGCCATTCACTGCCTTACGCTGCAGCCAGAGAAGGATTAACCCCCCACCCCTCTTCTTCAGGTCAGTGCCCACGTGTTTGGAAAGGAGGTGCCTTCGCAGCTGAGCCAGCTCTAATAATAATCATAATCTGGGTTGAGAAGCGCAGAGCAGCCTGTGATTAGTGAACTAATTATTATGCAGCGTATAGAGAGGAGGGTTTTGGACATGGCGAGAGGAACACGTGCTGCTGCTGCCTGGGTGGGGACAAGGGGTGCTCGGGTCACCTTGTTGATGTTCTCCATGGAAAAGTGGGTGCAGGAGCCACACGAAGCAAAACACACTTGTAAAGCGATGATTGCTTTTAAGTTTTCCCAGTAAATTCTGCTGATGACAGAGCAGCCAGAAAACTTACAAATAAGATTTTTACACTGTGCTCTGCTCGCCAGGGTAACTTTTTTTTTTTAAAGTTTGGATGCGGTTGTTGGATATGTTCTGTCTGCTTACCAGACTTTGACTAGCTGTTGGCTCTGGGACTTAAAAAATGGGCTAGGAAAGCTTCCAAAACTTCTCCTTCACGGGTGCCGGTTCAGATGCAGGTCAGCGGGATTGAGAGAGACGTCTCTATTAGATGCTGCTGCTCTGACATGTATAAAGCCGAGTTCATAGGCTCGTAGCTGGTGACTCGTCGCCTTAAAATCTAATCTGCCCTACCGCATAACAGCATTTTACGCATGCTTTCCCCTCCAAGCTTCGTCAGCAAGGGCAGGGTTTCTCCCTGGCAGGGGCAGGCGGCTGTGCCGGGGCTGCCTGCGCAGGGCAGGTTGGGAGGTGGCATTGTGCACCGGCAGCGGTCACCGGTGCAGGGCTTCGGGGCAGAGCTCACCCCGGGGGTGTGCACAGGCAGGCCTGGGGTGAAGGGCTATCGGAACTCACCTAGCCCAAAAACAGGAGCAGAGGTTGGGAAGCGCTTCCTATGGATGGTGCTGGGACCAGCATGCCCAGACCCAGCTGTGGATGGGCCTCAGCCTGGGCTGCTGCCCAGCCTGTGTACCATCCTCTTTTGGAAAATAAATTATCGGCAAATAAATATTGTACCAGTAGAAACAAATCTTAAAACAAAAATAAGTTTAAGCTAAAATGAATGTGGGGTACCCCTGTGGGCTACATCAGTACCAGAAGCCCACTAGACCGCAGATGTCTCCCAGGCTGCTTTATTAAGTATTTCCATAGGACTCATACAAATAGGGCTCTGATTTTCCCCCGTGATGCTTGCAACTGTAATAGACAAATAAAAATAATTTAAAAAAAGTGCCTTAATTAGGTTTGTTTTACTTGAGTCGAGCAGTTGGAGTGCTCCTTTGATCCTTTCCAACCTTTGTTTCCTGTGATTTTGCATTTTTCTTTCCTATATGTCTTTTGTTGACAATAATCAGAAGGGTGTGTGTGTATGGATACACATACCGCACATTCACAGACACATATCTGCTCTTTTTCTGATTATAAAATGCAGATATTTTTTCCCCCTATGTCAAAGACAACTGGTACTGCCTGCACGCAGCTCAACAAGCCGCTGGGTTGGTACCGCTGTGTAAAGTTCAGGAAAGCCCAGGGAGCATTTTTGTAATGAGAGGATATTCTGGTCCTCTTGATAATCCGCCCCCCATTGTAAACCTCATTTTGAGTCACAGGTTTAAATATTTGTTCCAGTGGAAAAGATTTTTATGGGCAGCCCAAACAGGCATTAAATCCTGTTTTTTAGCACAGAAGCTTAAAATAGTACAGATTCTGAATTGGAAGAGTGACTCCAAGGGAAAACAGAAAAATCAAAACAATACAAATTGTGATGTGGTGGCACAACCCTTTTGTCCCACCCCAACCCCCAGAAGAAATTTGGCAGGAGTGGCAGGCTGGGTGTCCTCGCTATGAGATGCTGCGTGCTTGTGATTTCTCTGTGCAGATTTCTCTTCTTCTCAGCTGGTGGTCAACCCACTTTTATTTTGGGGATGTCAGAGTATGACTTTGGAAGTCAAAACTATGCCAATTTTGTGCAGATTTATTCCCCTGGTTTCCTTCTGTATTTGCAGGAAAAAAGCTTTTCTGGAAAATGGCCAGCATTTTAGAGACATGGTCCCCTTGGGATTTTGGATTTTGACCTCTTTTTCCTTTCCCTCCTCCCATACTACAAGTAGGAGATCCCCAAGCAAGCCCGTAGCTCTTCGCACTGGTCCCACACAGCTCATCCATCGCCTTTGTTTTCCGTGCCTGGGATTGCCATGGCAGCAGTGGCGCTTGGGATTGTGATTTCATCATGACAGAGCATCACTTGGAGGCAGTCCCCACCTTGGGAGCGTGTGACTTGTGTCCTGACGAGGTGGCAGGTGGCTCCGAGGAGTCGATGCCCACATCAGGGTGAGCTGGGAAGCCTGTCCCCATTTTTCCAGGATGCTCCTGGTTGCACGGTGGGTTTTGCAGCATTGCAGCAGTGAAACTCAAAGCTCTTAATTCTTTTGCTCTTCATGAGAAATCCACCATTGAAAGGCGACATGCATAATTTTTCTCCTTCTTGCCCAGCTGCTGGTCTTGGTACAGGTGTAGCGAGTGGGTCCCCCTCAGACGAGGCATCGCCCTTGTGCCTGCTGTGCTGCAGGCGACGGATGTGCTGCCTCCAGTGCAGCCCCTTCCTTATCCTCACAAGTACCTGGTGGGGAGCCTTCTCCTGGCAGGTGGGAAGGGCTCTCCACTGGCCGTATCTCAGTGCGTACCTCTGCTTGTCTGCGCTTCGCCGGAGCAAACAAGACCTGCACTTTCTTTGCTGCTGGATCGCACAGGAATGGCAGCTGTAGTGTAAAGAGCTCTTACACTACGCAGGGTCTGTGCACGCTCGGATTTCTGTTCCTCGGTCTCCTTCCTTCGCTCTCTCAACTCTGATACGGGAGGATCTTTCCAAGATTAAAAAGTGACAGCGATCTTAGTCTTTTCCTTAAAGCAGTCCCTGAGCAGGGAGGAGTGGTGAGGTTAGCATGTGGAGCTGACGTATTTATTATTGATGATGTATTTAAATTATTGAGCAAATTTTCCTTGCATTATGTAGGGGAATCAGGATATTCATCATTAATGGAAAGATGTCTGGGGAACTGTGTGATTCACGCTTACAACGGTCTTTTCTCCTCCTTCTGTTATTTGCTGTCTGTCTTCTCCCAGCTCTTGCTTGTCCTTTTGGAGTCGGTGTTTGTCCTTCTGTCGGTCTCTCCTGCTGCCTTCTCCCTTAGTGTGGGTGACCTGCAGCTGTGTAAGGGTGAGCTGTCTTCTAGACAGGTAACTTAACTTGCAGTGTCACCAGCACTTAGACAAATGAGGTGGTAATCTGAGTAAGGAAATAGGTTTGGAAACTCTTGAGTACCTTTGAGAGCTCTTTCTAGCAAACATCATTTGGATTAATGTTCTTTATTTTACTGTCAGGGATAAGAGGAAGCATGAACAACCCTGGCATTATGTGTGCTTGTGTCCCTGTGATATGATGCAATATTGCAGCTGGGTTTTATTGCAAGACGAGGCAATGTTAACTGATGATTTGGTTGTGACATGGTAGGCGTCCCTCTGCACCAGTTAGTTTTACTGGATCCTTAAGTCATTAAAGCACTTCTTTTCCTCCTCACACAGCAGAAACACCATTTCCAGGGTACGTTTTTAAACATGAAAATGTGCCTGTTAGCTTATCTGCTGCCCTGTGGACATCATCATCCCTTAGTGGAGCTTGGGTTGACCTCCATGTAGTAAATTCAATCTTTGGAGTTAGTTGTCTGAAATTACTGATTTTTTTTAAAGAAGAGGGTATTCCGATGGAATTTTAATTGTTGATATTCATTCTATTCATCTGCCTTGTGCAGAGGCTGGTCCTGGGAGGTGAGGGGGGTGGGAGGAGCATGAGGTGCCTCCACATAGGTCAGGAGATAGGACCCTCAGCTTCAGAGGGGTATGTGGAAAGGATGAAAACTGCACTTTGAGTCAGTGGCTTCCTTTAGAACGTGCAGAACAGAAATAGCCTTGAGTAAAAAAACCTTAATCTAGATAAGAGATTCCCCCTTCATTCTTCTTCCTGCCTTTACTGATGCTTGTTTCTAGCTTTCAGACTCAAAAATCCCTCCTCTAGGAGCCTGAAAAAGGTTAATGCTTTTGTCACTTCTTCCTGTCCAGCAATATAAGGGGAAAAAAATTGTCTTTGCTGCTTCTTCACCCTGTTTTATTGATACCATGTTTGCCCAGCTTCTCTTGCTGGAGAAGGTGAGGTGCTTCTCACCTGGCATCTCAAGCTTCTTTGAATGCCCTTACGTGCTCTTTCTATGACGAGCTGGGTAACATAAGCGGGGACCTCACCGCTGCGTGGCAGCCTGGGAACATAGCGATTTTGGGAACGGACCCGGAGAAAGGTCTCTCAGGTACTTCTGTACTCCATGTTTTGCAGCCCTCATCCTTTGGCCGAGCTGTTGAACCCCGGTGTGGTTGGTTATGCAGGACACTGGTGATAGTGGGAGAAAGGAGCCCTCACTCCCTGGCTTTTGCTGCTGATCAGTTCAAGTCCAAGAACGTAAGGATTTGTTGTTTGTCTTATTCCACCTAATCTCTCGACAGAGGCTCTGTTTAATATCTTACCCTTGTTTGAAATGTGGAATTTATCTGCTGCTATTCTTATCCCAATGCAAAGGGGCCACGAGACTTTTTATTTGGTTCAGCCTAGACCGTATCACTTTGTGCTGGGGGTCCTGGCTGTGGAGTGGGTTGTCCAGGCCATGTCCTCTACCAAATGATGTTTTTCCCCTTGATCTACAGCAGCCTGTGCTACAGCTACCGCTCCTTTTCCTCTAAAAATTGTGAGTGGGGTGGCAGGCTGCAAAGGATGCTTCTGGAGGTCTATTCCCTGCAGCGAGCAGGAATGTCATGAGTGATGCAGAAGGTGCAGAGGATGATCTCCCTAGCTAAAGACCCCATGCAGCCCCACCGTCCTGCTTCTGGATTCCTTCCCAGAAAACTCTAACCCATCCCGGGAGCTAGACAGGGTCCTTTCCAGATAGTTGTTGCTGGAGCATGGGATGCTTCTTGTCACCTGCACGTGACTGCCATCTCTCTGGAACGTGGCTCCTGGTGCTTTCCCCTGTGCCTCCTGGGAAGTGCTTCCCAGCCAGCCCTCCTTGTGCTGTGGATAACACCCTGTTTACCTCCCGTTCTGGGCTGCGGCTGCGCTCATGCCCAGTCACACAGTTCCCACGGGACCACGTCGGCTTTGCCGGCGCTGAGCATCTGTGCGGGCACGTGGTCCTGGCATGGAGCGCTCGGTGCCTCTGGGAAAGAGGGGAAAAACCCCTCCACCCCTGAATTCGTCACCGCTGACGGCAAAGGGCAGTTATTTAGTGGGATTTTGGACAGCGGCAGCCCAAACCGGTGAGACTGCTCTGAACCTGAGCCAGGAGGCTGCACTGGGTGAATCACGAGTGGCGGGGGGGCAAATAGCACTGCGTCATAATCCCTGGTAGTACAGAGCGGATTTGCTGTGGGGTCCTTTGTGTGTGTTCCTGCGCGCTGACTAATGCACAGAGAAGCAGTGAGAGCCCTTTCCCCGCTGTGTCACTCATGAAGAATGCAGCCCCGTCTCCCTCCTCCTCGTCTCCATGGCTTACCCAAGCGTGGTCCCCCCCACCTCCCAGCCGAGCCCTCTGCCGGCTGGCTGGGCACCGCTCCCCCTCCTCAAACCCCCCGAAATGCCAGTGGCCGCAGGGTGGGTGCCGGTGCTTTCCCAGCAGAAGGGTTGTGCTGGGGGTGACCACGTGCCAGCAGCTGTTTGTGTCCCTGCGGCTCTGCCACCACTGGGCAGCAGGATGGGTGGCCTTAAAATATCCCCCTTTTGCACCAGCACCTGCTCTTTGAGCATCACAAAATGATGTTTAGTGAGGTGACAGCCACCCCGCACCCACAGCTTGGGGATGTAAATACACTGGAGTGAACTAGCTGCTGTCTCCCCAGAGGTGTTCCTCAGCTGCCGGAGCCTGACGCCGAGGAGCTGTAAACCTACGTATTTTTACAGGGTATCTGATCTTCTGATTTTTGGCGTTTTGTCCTGTCAGTCAGCTCTCGATACGCTTTTAGATTTAGACTGCATGGTGATTCTTGCTCTGTTAAATTCCTTTTGATTAGATCTCCCTTCCCAAAAGACATAGGTAACATCAACACTCATTTAACAAAATCTAGCTGCCTCTAGCCCTTTGCTTGCGCTGCGGGAGGGACAGGGATGGAATGTCAAACCAAGTCTCCAGGACTGGTCCTGTGCACTAAAGCAATGGTGTGAAGAGACAACGGACCCCCCCAGTGATGTGGCCGAGAGACCTGGTGGCTGCAAGGGGTTAAGTTGTGGATGGCAGAGCTGGTCCTTCCCGAAAGTTTTGACTGTTCTGTTATTCTAACTGATTAGATTAATTTCCTGGATGAAGTAACTAAGTGACATTATTTATGTTACGTTACTTACATGAGCTGCTATTTTACACTCTGTATGCATTAAAAAGTATTTTTTAGTATTTCTTCTCCTTAGGGTGCAGAATTGAAAACTAAATGGTTGGAGGCACACCTGTACCTGCACACACAGAGAAAAGTGATGAGAGTGATTTGAATTTCAGTGTTTTGGGGGCATACAAGACTGCTCGTTTCACCTTACAACATCCTTAATTTATTTTTCATTGTTACAGATGTTGGTGACAGGATAAACGTTCCTTCCCAGAGAAAAGCTGGTGGCATCCCTATGCAGGAGTGGCAGCTTGGGGCTCCTGGTGCTAGAGCTGAGTTTCACTGCCCCTTGGGTTTCCTGCACCTAAACCCACTCGGATGGGGTGGTGATCTGGACTAGGAAGTTTATAGGGTGTTTTGGTTTGTATTCCCCTTGTACGTGGTTGTTTTTCAATTCCCTGAGTGCGTTTGCTACCTCTCTGTAGGGAAGGAGGAGGGGGCATTTTGGGAGGGCCACAGACTTTGGGGCGATGCAGATGTTGCCTGTGGCAGGTGGTGCTCTCCACTCCCTTGCTGCTGCGTACAGCTCTTCTGCTGGGCAGACAGAACTGGATCCCAGGGAAAAAAAAAACCTCTTCAGGAAAAGAAAAAGGCTTTTTTCTGGTGTTCCTTCCCTGCTTTCTCCATAGAACTATTTCTAAGTGGATTGCATTTTGTCAGCATAACTACACTGGTTGGGACTCTGGGTGTATTCTGACTTTTCTTTTAATTTTCTTTTCATCATTTTACTGGCTCCTGGCAACTCTTAAAGTATGGATCAAGCCCAGGCAAATGTGAGATGGCTTCGTTTCTTCATTCTGGAAAGGAGCTACTATGTCTTTGGGCATGAGGGTGGGGAATTTGCAAGTGTCGATATTTTTTCTTGCCCTGTCTGTATGAGATTTGAGGGGGAGAGGAAGTCTTTGGAAAGTACACTAAAATCTGTCTTGTTTAAATACTAAAGCATTTGCCTGTATGCAAAATCTTCACTGATTTGATACTTACTTTTTTTTAGCCCCAGTACCTGTAGCGATGCAGGTGTTGGAGTAAGCGCTGTTTAAAAACTCCTCTTTGCTGTTCTGGAATGCAGACAGACCTCCACCCGATGAAATCCAGCACCTTAACCCAGGATCACTCCCCTGCTTAGGCCAGCCTTGCCTGCCGAAGGGATGTGACCTGTGATGGAGGGATGATGGCAACCCTGGCATACGGGCAGGCAGGGAGGGTGGTGATGTTTTCAATAAATGCCCAACCAGCTGGCTCTGGCCAAGGGTCTGCAAGGAGAAGTGGATTCCCTTTGGAAACATCCCCTCCCCTTATCTTAAATCTAAATACTAATTAAATTCATGCGCTTCTGGCATGTAGAGGAGGCTAAAGACAAGTACATTAAAGCAGGTGACACGATACCAGCAGCTTTACTGGAGGGGAGCGCATTGCTGCTGCGAGGGTTTGATAGAATGAGGGCAAATTTGTGTAAGATGCTGATGTTTCCTCTTTGCTTTGTATTTGCATAATTCCCTGTGCTTTCACAGGGCTCCTCGCTTGCAAATGGTTGTCCAAATATTAAGTAGTTCTCAGCAGCTTGGGACTGCAGTTTCTTGCCTTGAAAGGTGGGGAGGCTTTGTGCTAGGTGCGGTTTTGCTGAAGGTGGAGCTCCTCCAAGAGATTGGCAGCTGGCCGCCAGCAAGACCTGTCTAAATTTAGGCTTGTTGTATTCCAGAGTAAACTTAGGTGCTCCCTTAATCTGGATTAAAAGCAAAACTCCTGGTTATTCCTGAGCAGCAGTGGCTGGAGCATTTTAGGGGATGTACCCTGTGGTTTATTGTGCTGGGGCAGTTTCGGCTTTGTCCCCAACTGGTTGCCCCCAAGCTTCATGGAGGCTGGAGAACTTGTGCCCAGGTTTTCCCCTGTGCCCTGCGTGCCAATAAGATGTGTTTCAGTTGAGGTAAAGCCCGTGCCGCGGCTGTGCCTGTATACAGCTGTCCTTTCTCGTTCACTTGGCTGAGGGTTTGAAGGCAAACCTGGGGTCCCAAGTTCGCTGTGCACTGTGAAGCCTGTGGGATCACTCTGGAGATGTTCAAGCAGAGACCTCCCAGCCTCCTAGGGACATAGGACTGTCCTGGCCTGTACCGCCCACTGGTCTCATGAAAACCCTTACAGCTCCCAAGTCAACCCCTGCGTTAGAAGGCAGTGGAACAGAAGCAATGAATCCGTTCACGTAACCTGGTAGTTGTGTTGGAGTCACTGGGGCTGTCAGAAGGAAATGGTGTCACGTGTTGGCAAAGCAGCAGCCGCGTTTACTGGCTTAACTGGTCGTTGAAAACTGGCAGCTGAAAGGCTAACCTATGACTTTTGGACTTGAAGGTAGTTTTTATCTAAGCATGTGGATCTGAAAGCTGGCAGCCTATCAGGGGTACAGGCAAAGTATCTGAGGGCCTTTGAAAACAGATGGCTTAGAAGAACACTGAGCAGTCATCCGCAAAGACATTCCCAAAGAGTGATGGAAGCATTTGGGGGATAAGAAACCAGAGTGTCTGCTGTAGCAGCAGGGCTGCTGGGCGGTGGGATGGAGACACACTGGGAGGTGGTAGGGACATCCCCTCTCTTAAAACAGGTAAAGAAGATGATATGGGATTTGTGGTAGCGTGCGTATGAAGAGCTTTCAGGGGAAGACAAGGGTGGTGGAGCCTTGCTTGTTCTTTAAGTGCTGTCCAAGGATAACAGAAATCAGAGATTTGCTGCACCCGTGAAATGGGGTAAACAATACTTCTGTTCCCTGCAGTAGGCTGTTAAACCTCTGGGTTTCCAGAGCGTCCTGGTGCATGTCCAGAACGAGTTCCCGTCGGGGGGAATGGCTCTAAGAGTTGTGGCATATAGGTGGTAGAGAGTAAGCAGCAGCCAGTTAAGAAATGCTGCTAATGAGACGAGGAACACAAGAGTGTGTACTGCTGCTGGCATCACGGAGGGCTCTTCCATACCCTCATGGGCAGCCAAGGGGTATAATCTCATTAAATTTATCAAGCTGCATTTTCAGACTGATTGTGCTGCCTGCCCTGCAGCTGCTGGAAGGCACCCAGAGCTGGGCATGGCTAGGGACCTTCCTGCTGCAGCCTGAGGTCACCCCCAGCCAGCTGACACTCATTTTGCCAGTGTTGTCCTCTTGCTTAAATCACTCTTTCTGTGATGGAGGCAGCAGTCTCACGCGCTCTGAGCTGTGCAGGTCCATCATGGGCAGCTTGCTCTGTCCTCTCATCTAAGAGGGGCTCTTCATTCCCCTCCTGCTCCTGGCAGCTTTATCCTCTATCGAGTGCTGTTCAGATGCATCCTTCCTGAACAGAAGCTCCCAGGTGGGTCGTAGCATCTTGGCGGCAGAGTGTCCTGCTGTTACTGCTGTAGCCTTACATTGTCTTTAGGTCCACCACAGTGCTTTGCTCTCTGGCATTCTCCAGAGTCGTGTTGCCCTTGAAGCCCTGCCGTGCTGTCATCCCCAGCTTGCCTGCCCTCACCTGCAGAGAGGTGAAATTTCTAGTGGGACCAGCCTTAACTAAAACTGACCTTCACCCAACTCTGGCACCAAGCCCTAAGCTTGGTGTCTCCATGGACGAGTCCTGTATTTAGAAGGAGCAACAACAAAATCTTTCATGATTGGGTCTTCTTCACCAGGATTGTTTGGCAATCTGGGGTATACAAAGTATGTGTAATATGATGGTATACTTACTTTTGGTTGTAATTATGACAGTGATGACTAAGAAGACGCAGTCAAATCTGTGATGGTTTTGTTCATCGAAGACTTTCTGCTGCTAAGATGAAATTTTAAATTCTGGTTTCCTGCAGACTTTGGTTGCTTCAGTTCTTTCTTTAAACTCTTTATATCTTTTTAAATGGGGGTCGCAGGAGCTGAAGTGAAACACCAAAGCTTTTAGGCAGGGCCACAGGTCACCTGGTTTTCAAGAGGTCCTCCTCTGTGCCGTGGGTTTATTGCAGCTCCAGCTACGTACGCAGTGAAGTCAGCTGTAGATGGACAGAGATGCTTTCTGCAGCACGGCAGTTTGGAGTAGCTGGGTACTGTGCTGTAAATAAGGGTTTATCTCTGGGAGAGGCTTATCTGTCCAGCTGTAATTGTGTTGGTTGTAATTTGAGGTCCACCTCCCTGGATGGCCCCTAGGAATGAACACTTGGTGCAGAACAGATGCTGACAGAGCCTTTGCTTTCCGTGCTTCATTTAATTTGTGTGGAAGGGAAGGGGAAAAACCCCCAGAAGCCGGCAAAAACAAAAGCAGAATTTCTGCTGCAGCTATTAGAAACAATAAATGAACCACGATGTGATGGTGTGGGCATTTGTTTTATTTTTCCCCTTGTTTCCTCATCCAGCTGTTATTATTTCTCCCTTCAGGGAAGGACCATTCTCGAGACCTGGTGCCTTGCCTGTGTGGCTCCCTGAAACCAGACGTACCCCCATTAACTAGAGTGCAGAACCTGCTTGTGCTTGTGGCTTCCCAGTGCACTGGGTGGCTCCGCCTTTGTGAAGGTTTGTTGGTACAAGATGGTCATGGGAACTCAAGGCTGTAGAGCCAGTACCTGAGATACCAAACTGGGGAGCTGAGGTTGGGATGCCACATAAAACCTTGCATTTTAAGTCACTGTGGTTGACTTCCCGAAAGTTCAGCTGGGATGGCTGAACTTGCAGACCCACACCACTTCGTTTGAGGACGTGTGGGAATGGAGACCACCACAGGAAGCAGCTCAAGCATTGTCCTACCTTGTAACCCGGCACATTGGAGTCACCTGAAATGGGTTGCTGTTGGTGCTCTGTGCTCTCCTGTGGAAGGAGGGATGAAGTGGACAGTGGTGGGTAGCAAATGCCTGAGCTGTCCTATCTCACCTGGGCTAGGGAGTCAGCACCCTCCTCTACTGCCAGACATGAAGTTATACTCTGGTGAGAGTCAGAATAGGTCTGATGGGGCAAAGACTCAAGAAGAAAGCTATCTGAGATGAAAAATACCTGTCTGTATATCTACACAGAAGTACATGGTTTAAGCAGTGTCCCTGTGGTTAAATGGACCTCTAGGGGCTGTGGCAGGTGGTCTCCCAGTGGTGCAACCCCTGTGGAAGATGGTGTCCTCTCTGGCAGCTGCCTGCTCTGCTTTCTGGAGGCTGCCATGCTTGCCATGGGTGGCAGAAGGGGAATCTAGTCAGCTCCTCAGCTGCTCCTCAGCAGTTGCAGCTGAGAAATTAGTTTAAATTGTTGATTTAATTAAGCTGGAGAATACAGCAAGTCTTTGTGCCTGTTGGTAGTGGGTGCCCCTGGGAGCATCTTCTCACACCTGCCAGCTGTGTAAGTCTGCTCTCCAAGACATCTGAGGTTGGAGACTGGATGGTGAGCAAGGGTGGTGGTTGGTTTTGATCTGGTGATTCCTGTGTCTCTATGCTTAAAAGGCATCGCTTTCACTGGGAGGCTCATCACATGGTCTCTGTAGGGTTCACATTCCTCTGAGTTATTTCTGGTCCCTTTAGATACGCAGAGCTGTGATCTTTAGGTATGGCCTAGTGTGCTTCAGGGCATCCTAATGAATAGGACTTCATTAATGTAACGGAACCACTTCAAATAATATACAATGAACTGCTGCAGGCTTCCGGGCTGTGCGTGTCCCTGGGGATGCTTGAGGGTTTGGATTTAGAGGTCAGTCTCACAGAGGTCCCTTTCTGGGCAGGCGGAGAGAGGAGGGTGGTCGCAGGAAGTGGTGATGTTAAGGCAATTGACGATCACAAGGTCTCTCATCCCGCAGTGTCCCACAAGTGGGACTATTTATACTGCTCTGTTACACTGCATTGGGGTCGGAGAATGGACTCCCGCCATCCATCCCAGTCCTATGTGCAGTCTTCAGTGGCTTTATGCTGTCATGAATGCTCATGAGAAGACAGGAAGATAGGATGTCCCCATGTTGGCTTGGGCGTATTCATGCAGACCTCTGCCAACGTGACTGTTTTGATAAGGAAAACCAGCAATTTCCCTCGTTTTTGTCTCCTGACGAGTGGTGGTGCAGGGACATGAACTGCACGGGGAACCGTGTGGCAGCTGTGTGTGTTCCCAAACCTGGCTGAGAGTGCACAGACCTCCTCAAAGGAAGTAAAAACACGCTCAAAGTTGCTGAACATAATCACATCTTGCTTGCAACAAGCCCTTTTTATCCAATTTGAGTAGCCAGGTGGACCAAGGTTGGCAGCTGTTAGAAAATACTGCCCTGAGTGAGTGCGTTCTTACCCAGCTTTGGCTCCTGTTGGTGGGAATAACAGTTACCAGCTGAACTGGGCTTTGTCAACTCAGGGCCAGGACTATGGTGTAGCTGTGGAAAGAGCAGGCTGGCTTTGGCATGTCTGGATATCGACACGATGCATTTCCTGGTGGGAGGTGGTGGGAAAGCCCACATCTGCTCTGAAACGAACACCTCTTTCCTTGGAAAAGTACTTCCCAAGATAGCGATGATGGACAAGGCAGTTGTGATAATGTGACTTCACAGATCGTGTTTTCAGCCTCATGGGAAAAAATGGAAAAGGTATCGAACGTGTCGGACTATTTAAAGGAGAGGTCTGGCAGTCTGAAGGTAATGCATTCTAAAAATAAACACTAAAAATGATTCTTGAGCTTGGGCCAGGTTGTTTCAAGATCAGAATCAAAGCCAAGGCTCTCAGTATGGGTTTCCAGGTAAATTTTATTGGCTTTGTTAATCCGTGCTGCTCTTGAGGTAGGAAAAAATGGTAATAGCTGCCAGAATCTTTCCGTTCTCTTCCTGAAAGTACATTCCTAAGGAGACCTGACTCTTCTGTCAGTCTCACATGCACAGCCCTGTTGCTGTATTGTGTGAGGCTCTTTTCCTTTGCTGTATCCCTTTGATACATAGTGTACCCATCTGGAAAAAAACCTTATTTTCCTGCTTTTTGTATAATCAAGACTCTGGGAATTTATTTTTTTGGGGGGTGAATGATAACACATATATAGTGAGAGCATGTGGATGACTTTGAAGGTCTGTAGAAAGATTTTAAAAAGATAGATACCAAAATAACTAAATATTTTGTTGGTGGTCCATCATGGGAAGTACTGAGCGTGGACTATTTTGATGGAACTAACATCACATGAGGATCTAACCATCCGCTTGATGGTAGTTTCTAGCACGTTTCCGTGGGACCGATGCACTTCTGGTGTGTTTTTCCTCTGTGAGTCTCCTAAGTTGAATCTCTACCTTGGTTTCATCTGGCCTATTTTCTTCCTAGTAGCTGTGGTTTGGATTTAGTATGAGAATAATGTTGGTTACACACTGATGGTTTAGTACTTGCTAAGCAATGCTTATCCTAGGTCAAGGATTTATCTCTCTTTTTGTTACCTACCTTCTTATAATAATTATTTCAATTATTAATCTATTGGTATCTCAATCCATGAGCTTTACTTTTTTTCCTGATTCTCTTTGCTTTCCCAGTGGGGGAGGTGGAGGAGCGAGCGAGTGGCTGTGTGGTGCTTAGTTGCCTAGTTGCTGGCTGGGGTTAAACCAGGACAATCCCCCAGATCTCTGTTGCTGGCTGTCAGGTCCCTTGTGAGAGCCAGGGGGTTGGAGCTGGAAAAGCCACTGAGGCTTTTCAACATACTGGTGATGTTCTGGTGGTCTTTATGGGGAAAGGAGCCCCAGTTCTGAGGGTCTCTGCATGAAGCTGCTGGGGCTTTTGCTTGCCCCATGGCATGGGGGCAGCCCCAGTGGAGCGATGGCTGGGGGCTGAGCCCTGGCAGGAGCCACCAGGAACAGCTCCCTTTTCCCAGGGCAGCCTTTTATGACCTGCCTGGCTCCGGGGATGGCTTTGGGCATGGGGTCCCCCCCCACTGTGTCCTAGGAGGACATAACCCTGATGCCAGGACCTGTTGGAGCAAGCAGCCATGACAGATAATCTTTTATTGGGAAAGCGGCTCAGCAGATGTAGGGGAAAGGTGATGCTGGTGTGCTACTGGCACAGGGTGGCCGCTGCTTTCCTGCCTGCGTCCTCAGCTTTTTATAGCCTCGCTGCGTCACACGCAGCTGCCACCCACCTCCTGACAGCGCCGGGATCACGGGGCAGCGTTGGGACCGTGTTGGCTGCAGGAGCATGTGCTGGCGGCCAAGTAACTGCAGCATTAGGTTGGGTTGCATCAGCCACAAACGTGTCTATGACAGCCCAACTCCCAAATCAGCAGCGTCAGATAGGTCAGAGAAGAGCAGGAGGTGTCATCTTCAGGAGAAGAAACTGATATGTTTCGTCTCCCATAATAAATTTTTTTTTTAATTTTTTTTGCTGCTTGTAAGTCCTAGATGACCAAGTGCAGTTGTTGGTATGCCACTCACTGTGATATTCTTGATGTGCTTTGGTGTCTCCTCCTTCCTTATTTCCTTTCTCTAACCTTGGGAGCTCCCTTCACCGAATGCATCCCGCAGTCTGATTATGTACCGCGTGTGTCAGCTTTGCATTTGCTACCTTAAATCAGCGGGGAAAGTGGTCCGAAAAGCCACTGACTGCTGCTCCAGCATCATCCCCGTGAGACAGGAGTTCAGCCTCGGAAGGGTATTGACAGAAAGGGTGTCTTGGTGAGCGCGCTTCAGACGGAGGTTATTTCAGATATTTCAGCCAAATAGCAGCTGGGGATTGGCAGCATTGCTCCACTTAAGGGGAGATGGTATCACCTGCAGTACCCTCCCTTCTCCTCTGTGATAAAGGATGGGCATATACATGAAAGAGGATCTTTTGTTCTTCTACCCTTCCTGGAGCAGATTATGACCAGAGAGAGAAATCCTGACTCCATTGAAATTAATGGAGAGGCTGAAGTGGGACTGTTTGCTCCTGGCAAGGGTAAGCCAGATGCTTAAGAAAGGCTGATCTTCTTGATAAGCAGCTCCCGGGAAGAAGAGGAGGGAGCTCAAAGCACAGGCAGCAGCTCTGCTCTGGCACCACTTGGTGCATCAGGCCAGTAGTGACAGATGGATCTGCTTTAGGCGTTAGTGTGTTTGCACAGGAGGTAAGAGACATCCCTGACTTCAGGTGTGGGTTTGGGAGACACGCTGGTGGCCCTTTCTGCTGCCGAGAAGCCCATGTGAAGGTTTTAGCTGAGCCTGGGGCAGGGGAGCCGTGAGGACGGTGGTTGGTCAGTGCTGCAGCAGCAGTTTTACAAGCTCCTGGTGTTTTCCCTCCCCATCCAGTGAGCTCAGGTTGATGTTTAAACAGCTTCACCCAACCCTAGCACGTCTTTTTTTCTTTTTTTTTTTTTTCCTGAAACAAATCAAAGAGCTCTCACCTGCCTGGCTCCCTTGGCACGGCAGCTGAGGCAGTGCTTCCACAGCACTGCACCACGGCAGAGAGGGCGGTAATGCCTGACCATGGGATGTGTGGCCAGAGCGAACCCTGTACCAAGCACGATAGCATCATCCATGCAAAAGGAAGGGACTGTAAGTTCAGCTGAGACTCGCTGAGCAGGCCAGGGATGTAAATACGGTATTTAACTCCATGCACATACAGCAAGCGGTGTGTGGCTAGGCGTTCCTTAGATGCTAACCTAGTGATAAAATAATCCTGTTTTTCCTTATTTTCCTCTTACTTTTCTCATAGCACGCAAGCTCTTCAGAAAACCTGGTCATTAAGCATTCATGAGCCTGGACATGACTAAAAAATAAATACTAGTAGTAATAAATGAGTGGAGAGGAGGTGCAATACATCATCAGTCTTGGAATAAAAACTAACAAATCTCCTCTTAGGGTTGCAGGAAGGTTAGCTGTTTTGTGTGCACATTCAGGCATCCAACTCCTGGGAATGCCAACCCGTGGAAGTCATCCATCGGCCCATCTGAGCTAGAGCCGGGCTGCTGCCCTGTTTGTGTGTGATGCGGGGTTGCTTGGAGGCAGCTCCTCCAGAGGTGGCGAGCAAACAGCCGGTTCCTGGCAGCTCCCTGCCTCTGTCAGGCTGTGTATTTATTTTGCAGACAAGAGGAGGATTATACAGGAGCCAGACATGTTTTCAGGGGTCTTGTTTTATTGTGGTTCTGTTTTTTTTCTATTGATGTGGCTGCAATAATCTTTGCAAAGGATGGAAGTGATGTAGGTGAAAGCAGAGCGATGGGAACGGGGACTTGGTAGGACTGGCTTGGTTTCGGTGAGGAGGGTTAAAACTGGTGCCCGGGAGGGAGTGCTCTGCAGGTGCGAGACTGAGCGAAACAACCTTCCACAAATGCCTGGGATGGGGCAGGTGGAGATGGAGCCTCAGTCCTTGATGGGAATCTTTGCATCAGCAGAAAAGGGATTTGCTCTTGGATATCAGCAGAAAAATGAGTCCTGGGCTGTAACTTCATAATGTAACTGTATGATGCAATAAATAAATCTTTTTCATGCTGGATTTAGTTAAACCAGTGCAACATCTATGTTTGGATGAAGGCTAATCCTGCACTGTTATGAAATCTTTCCTATTAATAATATTTTCTTTCACCTCTAGAACGTCCTGAGCTCGTGCCCGTTGACCTCACTGAGCTGCACATTAAAGCTGCCTGTAACAGCGGGCAGGCATTTGTTTGGATTTGCCAGCTGAAATGAGTCAGAGTATTCCATGAGCTTTGGTTTCATGGCAAACGCTTTCTGTTATTATTTACGGAATATTGAGCATGTGCCCTTAATAAGTGGGAGCTTTAAAAAAAGTAACAGGAAGACAGTGTGTAACCTGCCAAAAGGTCTCTGCGCTGCTATTCCCAGCGATGTTTTGAAATCTTCACCTCAGTTGCCTTTGTGGAGCCGTGTGCCAGCCCTGGAGCTTGTAGGGCTTCTCCTGGGCTCTGTGGGGATGCTTGGACTTCAAGCCAAGTATGACAGTGCACAGGGAAAGTCATTACCACTGGGCTCCTGTCCGGTTCTTGGAGGAGGAGGCAGTCTCTGAGAATTCAGCTTTAAAAGAAGCTAAATATTAAGGTTGAAACGTGTCAGCGGTGGAGGGGTGATTTACACTCCTTAAGAAATGGCTTTTTCCTTCGTAGCCCTTACCCCCTCTCTGCTTCTCAACTAGCTTTGGGCTGGTTTGTTTTACCCCAGCAGGAGCAGTGAGTGATTTCCTTTGGGTTGATGAGTTGACCTGGACCAGAGGAGCATGGAGAGGAGAAGATGGCTCAGAAATGTCCTCTTTTGGCTTCACTGGACCAAGGGATCAACCTGGAGTTTGTGAGGCTTGAACCACATTAGTGCAATGCTACAGTGATCAAACTTTGCCAGCACTGGAGTCTTCTGCTGAGTCTTTGTCCCACTAGTACCTTCAGTGGACCAACCCCACCATGCTGTTCTGGTGGCTGGCTCACCTCTACCGTCTTGCAGTTGAAGCAGTGGCAGTATGGATGGGTTAACAGGGAGAATTGCAAATCCAGTTTAATAAAGGGATTTCAGAAGGCTGTGGTATTGAGGGGTTGATGAAAGCAAACGTCAGCTGGGAAGGAGATGCCTCGAATTGGTTGATTTGATCTTCAAAAGATAAAGAACTGAAAATGTAATGAGGAGGAGGATTGTTTTTGTAGCTGGCTTAGTTAATTTTCTTTTCTTTTATTGTAAGCTGGGAACTAATGCTGTAGAACCCCCTAGCAGGGTTCACGCAAAAATGGCTTTTTGTGCGGCTGCACTCTTATCATCTCTAATCTCCCAGTTGTATCTTGGTCGTGGTTGCCTCCTGCACGCTTGTAGTAACTGCGGAGTCACCAAAGGCCAATCAACCTGCAACTGTTTTGTGCCCTCCTTCATCTCTCAAGGCCAATCAATGTGAAGTAGAGAAGATTAGATAGATGTAGCTTGGACTGGTGTGACTCTGCTCCAGGAAGGATGGCGTCCCATCTCTGCTTCCTTCCTGGCGGGTGCAGAGGGTCAGGATAGCCCCTGATGAGTGTGCAATATCTCATCTGCTGGAGAGGTTAAGGATCTGCAATTGCTCTTGCAGCGTGGCCAGCCCATGTTGGGTTGGTGACATTGGTCTTCCCTGGGCTGGTTGATGTGCTTCGCTTAACAGAACTGCCAGGAAGGGCCCTTCCTCCACCCGGGTGCGGGAACCTGCCTTTCATTTTGATGCATAGATATTGACTTCTCTTTTGGTAGCTGATGAGTAGAGATTATTGATTGAAGTGAGAGTTTATTTTAAAAAAAGTGAGCAAACAAGCAAACAAAAATCCATAGCGTCCTGCACTTGAAGGGGCACAGCTTACCTCTGCCAGCTTAGCCTGGGGGCCAGCATTGCTCTAACACAGCCTGGAAGCCAAAATCTGCAGTCCTGGGAGAGCAGGAGGCATGAAGTGCTGTCACTTTGCATCCCTCTGCATCAGATCTGCAGGTCTGATCTTCCCCTCAAGTGTGTCCCTTGCCAGCAACTGGGAATTGAGATCAGCAGTGGGCAGCCCACCCTGCAGTGTCAGCTCGTTATTGAGTGACCCACACTCTTGGAGCATCACTGAGTGGTCAGGTGGATGTTCCTCCTACCCGAGAAGCCTGATTGCATCTCAAGGAGCATAGCTGTTGTCTGAGCTGGAGGTGTTTCAGGGCTGAAATGGTCATTCTTGGTAGACCTGGTTTTTCTGTGACCTTTCAATTTTTCCAGGTGAGGCAACTTGGTATCACTTGAGAATGACACTTAATTCGTTGTAAGGCATCTTTGTGAAGAGGAGGATGTATGGAATGCTCTTTTCCATGTTAGAGGTGATTTCGATAGCATGAGATAAAAGGATTTTCTTGGTACGATCACCTGCTAAGCTAGGGAATGTTCTTGTCTTGAAGGCTATAAAAAGACTAGTTAATGCTTACCTTACAGTTTGTTCCTTTGGACTTTTCTATGCAACAGTCTTCCCTTTTTTTAGGAGAGTGTCTCCCCCACTCCTCATTAGGGAGCTTTATAAAATTTTCTTTTCTCTTAGAGTGACTATGTCAGCCGGTGCAGATGGAGCATAAGGTTATGAAGTGACATTAAGTGCTTAAAATGTCGAATTGTGGGACATTTTCTTAAAATTTTGCTTTTTGTATTCGAAACAAAAAGGGTTGGAAGAACAGGGTTCATTGTAAGGCATCTCAGACGTGTTTTAAATAATAGCATCCCTGTGCGTGATCCTCATTTGGAATCACTTTGTGAAGGCAGAACAGCATAGTCATGACTTGCATTTTGTGGGAGAACTTGAGCTGTAAAATTACAGCCCCTTGGTCTCCCGGGTGTTGGTACGGGTTGGTTGGTGGATCCACAGCGAGAGTGGGTGAAGAGTCCTGGATGGGTGTGAGGGAGCAAGTTTTGTGTGATGATACATTCAATGGAATATCTTGGCTTAGGTTTTAAAAAGTTCACTTTCTTATGGAACTATTACGAGTCAGTAGCTCTTGGAAGCATTTTTATGATGCACTTTATGCTTTATCAAACGAGTTGTCGTTGGGCAGAGTGTAGGTTGGAGTTCCCAATGCTTTCATGCTTGTCTTGCTTCTTCAAACACCTTGTGGTTGGAGTTTGTGGGAAGAAATTGGGTTAGATTACAGAGAGTATCTCAGACTGGTGCAAGTTTACCAACTGTTGGGGGTTAATGAGCAAACTGTAATGGTCTCCTCCTGATTTGCACTGCTCATTGGGTGCACGTGTGTCTTTGCCTGCTCACAGGCTAGTGGAGCATCTGTGAAGTGCCCTCCCCTCATTCACCATGTCCTGGCCATAGCTGCTTTTTCTGATCTAGGAGCAAAAGCCTTATCTCCAGAGACTGCCTGGGATGTGGCTGTTGGCCAAGCTTGTGAAGCCCTCAGAAACAGTCAGGTTACTTCAAGAACTTGGTGTTGCTGAGTGAGGAGGAAAAGGAGCAGCAGTCTTTACAATTTTTTTTGCAAGGGGAGATACTGGTCTTAGGGGTTTGTTTATTTCTCTGTTAGAAGGATGTAAGTAGTATAGGCGCATGGTAGAAGAGACTGTTACTGGTGTCCTTCCATGACTCCATAAAATAAACAAGTTCATGTTTCCTCACTGATACAAAACACAGGTCCTGTTGACCTGAACCCTCCTGATTTTGCCACTCTTGCTGCTCTGCCAGGTTCAGTCTGTAGCTCTTTTAAAATGACATGCCAAAGAACAGGGAGGTGATAGCCAGGGAGAGGTTTCAGAGGTGCTTGAACTGATTTGCCATCTGGATGTTATTGCAGGAGTCTGTCTGGGCTCGATCCTGCCCTCTTCCTTCCCCCGGTGCTGGTGCTGAGCCTGCTTTGGCTCACTAAACCAGGAGAAAAACATTCCTCATGGTAGCTGGGATACTTGTCTTTGTGAACTGCTGCCTTTCAGCAAATACACCTATGACTGTTTGCTTAAAGCGAGCCGGAGAATATAGAAAAGTCAGATTTTTTCTAATTTTTTCTCTTCCTCTGCTTGGTAGCATTGACTTTGGTAAGCATCTCTGCACCTGGAAATGTTCTTGTGCATGGAGAGGTAAGATAACCATTTTGGGATGTTCACCTGGTGTTTTGGAGGGGTTTTCCTTGTTGGTGACTTGAGCGCATGCTAACCACGATGCCTGGTAGATGGAGCAGTGGAGGTGAATGCCCCCAGTTGCATCCTTGTCCATAATAGTCACTGCTGGAGCTTGCTGCAGCGGATCACGAGGTTTAACAGGTCCCTTACTGCGCTGAACTCATGTGGCTGGGTTGTAACGAACAGGCTGAAGTGGAAAAACAGCCCTTTCCTTAGAAAACACAGGCACAGAAAACACCCTTTGGTATTTAAAATGAGCCATTGCACTTGGGACTCTGGAACAGTCAAAATTTCACAGGTGGAACTCCTTATTCCTCTCTTCCTCACACCCACCACTCCCCATTTCTTAACTAATTATCAATGAGTCTTCTTTCATGTGGCTGTTAATCATTTCGGGGCTCGCTCTCTAATAGGGAACACTTTGCTTGCTGCTGTTCTCCTTCAGCTCGTGTTGAGTTGTTCCTGCTGCCCTTGGAGAGGAGCCGTGGGCTCAGGGTGCTGCTCTCCGTGTTGAGGTCGGCACCCTCTTTGCTTGGAGGTGGTTGCATGCTCAGCGCGTTGTGATTCTTGGGGTGGGTGATTGTTACTCGTTCCCAAAAGGGTTCAGAGTTACTCCTCGTGAAGGGATGGGAAGGATGATTGTATTTTTCAAGTGCTGGAAAGCATAAATTTGTTTTCTCAAGTGCTGCCCCAGGACTTGCAAAATCTGGATGATTTTCAGGGCTTCGCTGCCAACCTTCTGCATGGCCTTCAGTAAGTTATTTAGGGCAAGACCTCAACAGTTTGTTTTTGGCAATACTCATAGGCAGTCTGCAAGGAAGACCCTCTGATCTGAGGGGGAAACAGAAGGCTGCTGAGAGCCTGGAGTGCAGCAAGCTGGAGATGGAGGTAGGATCTTCATAGCAGACAGAGTGCTTAGCCTTAACAACCTGGTGCATTTTAAGCGTAGAGTCCAAGGAAGTGGAAAGTTGGTATTTCAGGCATGTGTCCTGGGCCCACGAGTTTGAACTTCATCTCGTCCCAAACTGGGGAGCACCAAGACAGTGTCTTGTCCTTGCATCCAGGGGTGAAAGGTGCTGAGGATCCTCCATACTATGAACGAAGATGCTTAAAATGAACATTAATCATCTGGCATTGGTTTGTCGGTTGTCCCAACCCCTATAACCTCACTAGAAAAGCCCGTATTTCTGTGTGAAACCACAGCGTGTTCAGGATGTTGGTCACTGAGCTTTTGGGTCCTGCTTCCATCCCGCTGGGCTCGAAGGCAGGTGATGGAAGCGGTGTGAGTGGTGTGGTGTATGTGAGGTGGGGGAGAAATAAAAGGTAGAAAACAAGAAAATGACGCTTTTGCTCGTTGGACAGTGAGGACCGCTGGGCTCGTCTCCCAGGAGAAGCGAGCAAAGTACATATTGACACATCCGTGCTGGAGCTGGGACAAAAAGCCCTGCTGCGGCTCCGGGCACAGCGTGACGAGGCTCATGTCTCTGGTGACGGAGATTTATCTCGGTTTGCACGCTCGTATTTCACAGGTAATTGGTTCACCGAGAAAACGGTTGGTTCAAGGATTTTAGGCAGGTGTTCTTGCCGCAGAGAAATAGGTTTTACAGGCGTTTTGAGTGTCACAGTCATCAGCGTGGCTGGGGTTCGCTGTGTCGTTGGTGGGATGGCAGTTACTCCGGTGGATTCCAGCCCTTTTCCAAAACGTTTTCACCAGCTCTGGGGTTTGGGTCAGACCTTCTCCAGCTTCGGCTCATTTGTCGGGGGGCAGGTTAGGGAATGTTTAATTTCCCAGGTCTTCCCGTCACTGGAAAAAAATAGAAGCAAGGGAACGTCAATTCAGATGTCTTTTTCCACGAATTAGCAGACTTCAGCGGCAACTCCACCTGCGAGCCAGCTCACAGACTGCCAGCTGCCTTGTACTGGTTGGCATGATGGGTTTTGTCCTTAACAACCCAAACACGTTGGGAAGCCACTGGGTTTTCAGGGGTTACGGTGCGGTCCAGCCCCGTTGGTGGCATTGCTAGCCAGGTCGCAGTAAGGCTGCATCTGTACTGCAGAGAAGGCAATTTTTCTTTTGCCCAGGCAGGAAGAAGTTTTGATTCGGAGCAGGTTTTGTACTCGAGGTGATTTAAGCGTGATCAAAGTCAGAGGAATTTTATTTAAAATAAACACATGATTCTCGTGACCAACTGTTTAAAGAGAGTGTCTGGGGAAAAACGATGGGGTTTTGTACATGTAATTATTCACGTGGTGATTTTTTTTAAATACCTGGTGACGTTTCTGCTGTGTGAGGATAAATAGGACTTTATTGACACAATTAGCGAAACAAATGATTATCGCACCTTTTATTTAACCCGGTGCTATTTGATCTGTTTGCTTATACATCCATTACTGCTTTGCTTGGTTACGTTACACAATGGTATCACCTTCCTGTGCTGCTGCAGCTGAAACAAAGCAGAAAAAAACCCCTTTTGGCTCTCAGCTGCTCGCTGCTGTTTTTATTACAGACGAACTAGAAAGCAATGCCAGGCAAAGAGTTATCTGAGTTTCCTTTCAGTACTTGCCACACATTATTTCCGGGCCTGGCAATCTCCTGCGTTTGTGTGACAGTTTTCGTATCTTAAAATAACAAACAAAAATCCCAGCAACTCTATTCCCAGCATAATTAGTAAGATCAGGTTAAAAAAAAAAAACAAACCAACCCCCCCAGATTATGATGGTTGTACACACATCAAATACAAGAATCTTTATGACTAATTCCCTGGGTATTTTGGGCCACTTTGGGCTGTGTTTATTTTCTTTGAGCATAGAGGGAAGCGTGGCTCTGCCTGGCAGGAGGTCAAGGAGGGCTGTTGTACACAAGGGCTGCGTGTTTCTGTGATGTCAAGGGTGGGATCCTGCTGATGGACTGGACCACACCTCTGCGTGGGCTCCCGCCGGTGCGGCGCTCCCGCCACTGGATGGACATTTTCCTCTGAAATCCTGCTGACCTGCCACCTTACAACCTTTTCCATCCTTCTCTTCCCTGATGGATCAAACACCTCATTAGGCTTAGGAGGGGTGGAAAAAGGAGAGGGAAGGAAAACTGTCTCCTTTCCTGTGACAATAAAAGAAGAAAGAGGGTTTTGGGAGGATCTATTGGTTAGGTGAAAACTTTTTTTTTCTATCACTGGTTTGTGGTCCTCCTCACATTAGCTGGCACCCGTGAGGCATCTGGAGGTGGTAGCCCCATGGTGTGTCTATGCTCAGTGTGACATTCATTTAAATAAATCATGGAAATTGGGGGGGGGGGGAAGAAAGAAAAAGGGAAAAAAAAAACCCCAAAACTTTCCTTCTGTGGAAAAATAAATACAAAGATACGAGTTTGCATGGGAATAAGCCTCGTCCAGTGTAATAAGAGCTGTCATGTAATGGCCTGTCCCTTTCCTGTCTCTGAAGGTCCCAGTCCCATGCCTCCCACTGGTCTGGAGTAACCCGGCCCCACGCTTCCCACCTCTGGAGTTTGGATGAGCCTGGCGATGTGGTCCTTTTGGTGGCTTCCAAGGATTTTTAGAATCACGGGATGTATGGACCCCCAAGACCCTCTGCAGAACATTGGCTGTGGATAAAAGCATCTGGAAGTTCCTACTGTCTTTTTACCATGTTTTTTCCTGGGTCACCTTGATCATTTGGGAAGGAAGCCTCTCTGTCCTGAGGATTATAGCAAACCGAGCATTTACTGGAATACCTCTCCTTGCCTTTTCTCAAGATGGAGCCATTGCTTGACCCAGCAGAAGGATATTTTTTCTTCTCCCGGAGCTTTTGCAGTGCAGCAGTGCTCATGTCCAGCAGGTATGCAGATGGTTTTCTCATTCACGAGCCAGTTTGCTTTACTGATCTTTAAGAGTTCAATCATTTTGTTTCCTTCCTAGCTTCTGCTAAAGGTAAGACCTTCCAAAGTTCTTGATGCCATGCAGTGTGGCTTTTCCTCATTAGGACACAGACCCAATTGGAGATGTAGCTTTATGTGGAACGGTGGAATCATCTTCCCCTGAAGGTATTGATGCGTAACCTGAGCCTCGCATCTGAGAAGGATGGAGGCACTCCTATCTGCTGCTCCTTATTCCTCTTCCTGGATTGCTCTTGACTGTCGGGTTGCTACCCAATGTGTTTGTAACCCACAACCGGCATGAGCTGCAGATGGATCAGCTTATTTGGCTTCATTATCTGGTTTCAGAGGAGATGACACAAGTGTTTATTCCATTTTTTCCCTTCTTAATTTAACAGTATTTCTGCTGAAGAACATCATTTTAAGGATGATGTATCCCCTGACAAAGGTGGCTTTAAATTTAAAATAAAACTATTCCTAGTCAATATAGACACGGTTAACTCAATAGCTGTGGTGATAACAACCAAGTTTTCATTTTTGTAGTCATTCACAATGAGTTAGATGTTTTTGTGGAACTTTTTTCCCATTTTCTCTAATACCAGAAGTGGCTCATTGTGTTGATCTCTGTGGCCCTCAGTTTTCTGTGAAAATCATCCTTTTTGGTACTTGCTCTGGTTTGGCTGGAATCTGCTCGTGGGTGCTGGCAAGCAGATCGCTCCCGTCTACAGGGTAGAAAGAAAGTTTGCTCTTGGAATCTAACTTCACTTATTTTTAGTATGCTTTACTATATACGTTTATATACTGTACTATATATATAATACTTTATACTATATGTCTTTACAAAGAGGATGTGCTAAAGGGAGAGGGCTGAAAATGCTTTGCTATACATTTTTTCTGCGTTCCCATCAGCATTTGCAAGGATTAAAAGTTTCATCTTCTTGCTTCGTAAGCATGGTTTCACGTGAGATTAAAGGAAGGAAATGGGGGGGTAGAGCGTGTGCAGGGGTGACAAAATCGGTCACCTCGCTCTTGAGTTTGACTGTGAGCTGTGGGCTAAATGGAGATGGTAGGCAAGGACTGAGGAGAAAAAGGATCTTTGCTTTAACTGGCAGGGAAGTCAAGCTCTTGCTGTGCCTCTAAGAAAGGCTGGAATTAACCGTGAGGATTTGGACATGGTAGGTGAAAAGCGGCATCGTGCCAGTTTGGCAAGGATGGTCTGTGGTCAACCGTGTTGGCAACGTGTGTCATGTGCCAAGAGAGGACCTTCCCCAGAAGGATTGCCTGGAGGCTCAGTCCAGCAAGCGTTTGCAAGATCCCACCCCTCATGGAGGATGGAGAACTTCGGTGGTCCTTGCAAGGGCTTTGTGCTCTGCTGCAGAGGCATCCCCTGGGACCGGGACATTGAACATTTGACTTCCCCCTGCTGAACTATGCTCCTGCTATGCTCGCTTGGCATAGCATCATAGAATGGTTTGGGTTGGAACAGACCTTCAAAGATCACCTAGTTCCACCCCCTCTGCCATGGGCAGGGACACCTTCCACTAGACCAGGTTACTCAAAGCCTCATCCAACCTGGCCTTGAACGCTTCCAGAGAGGGGGCATCCACAACTTCTCTGGGCAACCTGTTCCAGTGCTTGACCACCCTCACGGTGAAGATATTGCAGTCCAGCTCAAACGACATAGAAAATGCACTGAATGTATAGTGGTATGTAGGTTTTCTCTTCTCCCCTAGGTTTTTGTCCTTCAGCACATGGAAGAAAATTGCTAAACCCAAGTAAACGCTACTGAGATTCACCTGGGCTCACCAAGCCAAGTTCCACTCTCATTTAGATCTGGAAAATGCTAGTTTGCAACTCAGGTTTGATATGTTGCTGTGTTTTTGGTAGCAGAGCTGGAATCACCCCCTGAGATGCCCGTCGCTGGGCTTTCTGGGAGCTTGGGCATCCTGGGATCCCACTGTTCTCCCAACCCTGATGGGTGTTCTGCTGGTGGAGCCAGAGGGAAGGCTTGGCCAGGCTGTGCAGGATCTAGGCTGGGTGAGCAGATCAGTGGGTACCGCTGTAGAGCAGCCCCAGTGAGGGTTTTGCTCAGAGCCTCCTGATCCTGTACGCAAAATTAGGAAATAACTAAAAATCCGGGAGTTGGCTGGGTCTTTGACTTGGGTCTCGGCCCTTCATTTGGAGAGAAGTGTTTTCATTGACCTGAATTAACTTTCACAGGTGGGCAAACCCCACTGTGGATCAGGAGGGCTGTTCAGCCATTTTTCTGTCTCCAGAATACAGACCATAGCTTTCTTATCACTGAAATGCCTGATGTTTTATTAACTGGCTCCCAACTACTTCTAAGGCACCTAAGAAACAAGGATCATTGGCAGTGGAGCTTTTTATCTACAATGAAAGCAAACACCATTGATGTCTAACGTCTTTTTTTTGTGGCCAGCTGTTGGCCAGCCAGATCTCCTCTTGTTCCTGGAAGATGTGAAAAGTTCCATTGTTGGCAGTGCATTGTGGTGGAATGAGCTTTTCCTTTGTTATGTAACTAGGAGCTTGAGCTTTCCTCCATGCAGGCAAAGAAAAACCTAATTAGAGCCCTGAACACCACTAGAGGACTTTGAGCATATGTGCAAAATGTGCTGCTCAACCTTTTAGGAAGAGCATCTCTGTAATTTGCTATGAGGGAGTGCCTTGGGTTTCCTCTTGCTTAGAGAGCCAGAAGAGGTGTAACCACCACTTGTACAGATTTCTGCATGGATCTTGAGTATGAAAGGAGGCGTTGGCTGCAGTTCTGGAGTACAAACAGTGCTCGAGGTCACCCCAGAAAATGGGGTATGAGTTACTCTGTTCCAGTGTTGCAGTCACTCTGGTGCTCCTGAAGATGCTTGTTTGGAGACCAAACAAAACCTGCTCATTACTTGTGTAACCTAGAGCAGCCCCAATGGTGCTTGCCCTCTGCGTTGCACGGGTCTGTGCTGACACCCAGCAAGGAGGAAGGCTGTGCTTGGATGCTGTGTTGCCCCTTGCAAAAGAAGTCACTCAAGGCATCGCAGGCACCTGGGGTCCTGCTAGTCCCTGGGGGTGGCCCAAGAGTTAGAGCTTGGTGAAGAACGTGTTTAGGTTGCAAAATTTATTGCTATCTTTTACAGGGAAGAAAAATAATCTTGGGTTTTGTTCTGAGCTGGTCTTACCCTGCACAGATGTGGGGCAGCTTCAAAAGGAATGTAGTTTAAGGGCTTTCCTCTCGGTCAGCACAAGCATCTGGGCTGGAGGGCTGCCAGGTCCACCCATGGGTGCTCTTCAGAAGGTGAACTGCATCAGCATTTCAAATGCTTGCTGGTAAAATAGCACAGCCTTTCAGTCAGGGAGCGGAGCGTTGGGTCAAAACGTCCTTTAGAGGACAGATGCATGTTATTAACTAAAAAAAAATTAGAAAAAGCTGCAGTTTGGCTGCTTGTGAGGGTAGTGTGTTCGGGTGTGTGATTCAAGAGCACATAACTGATTATAAAAACCACAGATGGGCTACGTCGCTATTAACAGTGGTTGGATGACGGTGAAGAGCAGCCCTGGCACATTGCAGGGATGTTCTCGTCATGACTAACGCTGCTCACTCTCACCCTGGAGGAATTTGTTAGTGCCCAGCACAGCCGAGCGCTGGAATTGCAGGTTTGCAGAAGTTTTCACATCTCTCTCCGGCTGGCAGCAAATAAAGGAATTACAAGTATTTATTGGTTTAAGGGGAAAAAAAATAACCTCAGAGCTGTAAAGTAAATGTGATGATGAAGCTGTTTTTAGGGAGTCCTTCCTTGATGGTTTTGAGAGTCAAATGTATTGAAGCCTGGCAGAGGAAGAGGATTTAATCTACAGATGCTGTCTCTTGCTTGATGGTTTCCTGCTTCTAAAATTACTCTGAATTCTCTGGAATTGGGGCTGAAACTAGTTTCAGTCCCAGTTGTCTGGAATTGGGGCTGAAACTGGTTTCAGCTTTCAGTTTGTGGGCAACCTACCTCACCATTTCAGCAGGCTGGATCTGCAAGGGTTGGGGGCAGCAAGTGCAAATAAGTACAAGCTTTTGGCTGCCAAAAGTCTTTTTGCCACTTTTAAAATATTTACAGCTGAATTTTTGGATTTGCTTCTTCCTCTGCTTGGGGAAAATGCTGAAGCTGCTGATGCTGGAATTTTGCTTTGATCTTTCTTTCCCTGTCCTGCCTGGGGGGGTTTGGAGGAGAGCATGCCCAAGAGGAAGGATGCTGATGGACCTGTGCACAACCTGCTGCTGTTGACCCCCAGGACCATGGTTTGGAGGACGTTGGCTTTTGCTCACTGGGCAGCGGCAAGAGCCAGCCTGAGCAAAGCAAATTAATTGTGGATCTCAGTCCTTAGGTTACGCTGAAACCTTTGAGCCCTCTTGCAGCACCCATTTTTGCTCTTCAGGGTCTGTCCCTCTCTTGGGGTGCTCGCTAACAGCATCGTGTGCCATTCGTGCCCAAACTTCATGTCCTCATTGCAGGGCATCTAACTGGGTATATACAAGGCCATATTTCTATTTATTTCTCTAAGTAAATACATAGAGGTTGCGCTCGGCTCCCGAATCCTCTGCACTGCTCCTCAGAGCTCCTCCTCTGCGGAGCTGAAGGTGTTGACAGGCTGTTTTCTTGGGCTCCCATCTGCTGAGCAGCATGATGTGGATGAACACTGAGGAACTCCTAGTGAAATTCGTCTCATGCGATGGAAGTGGAAAGCCTCCAAAGCTGGCTGGCATCCCAAGGCTCTGAGAGGCCCTTGGAGGGGCTGATGGCGAAGGTGGCAGGTTTTGCGCCGTCCCAAAGCCGTGACTGGGATGTGATCTGAAGAGGTTGTAATTAAGTTTTAATCATCTCCAAGCTGGTCCGGTTCCTGATTTTTGGGCAGCAGACAGAAACTGCTACGAGGCCAGCCTGAGGGACGACATCTGCCCACACTTCTGGTTCTGCAGCGTGGAGCCCAGTTCAGAAACACCTAATAGTGTTTTAGGCAATTTTTTATTCTGAGGGTGTTTCTTGAGCTGGAAGCAAATCTTGCACTCACTCTCCTGGATTTTCCCTGGCAATGTTTTGGGGGTCCTGTGGGTTTGCTGACTCTGCTTCTGCAGGAAACCATCGTTGCACCACCTCCTTCTTACCTTTGCAGTATCAAAGCTGGGAGGTCGAATGGGAGACTCGAGGCTCCAGCAGCTCCAAGGGGACCTGAGCGTGTGCTCTGCTGCTGTGCAATAAAACCCCTAATTATGTATTTTTATATAGGTTATCGTAGACAAGTTGTGGGATGAGGCGCGAATGCATCCCAGCCCTGGT
This sequence comes from Bucorvus abyssinicus, assembly GCA_009769605.1. NCBI lineage: Eukaryota > Metazoa > Chordata > Aves > Bucerotiformes > Bucorvidae > Bucorvus > Bucorvus abyssinicus. The sequence continues at coordinate 33,517,901 of CM020033.1, read as the reverse complement.
GCCTCTGGAAGGTGCCCACACACGGGTGAGAGGTCTGGCTCCAGACAGGGCTCAGCACCCCAGTTTGCCTGGCCAAAGGGGGGTGCTGGGGCACTCACTGGGGCTCTGAGCAATGCCAGGACCCCCGCGCTGCCCCATCTCCCTGCGCATGGATGTGTCCTCCTGCCAGCTGACAGCATCCTGGTGGCAAATGGATGCTGAAGAGCTGTCACCCCCTCCACTGGCACCATCGCTTGGGTTTCGTTAAGCTTTTTGCAAGGAGCAGCTCTTTCTGCTGGGTCCCTGAGCAGATTTAGTCAGGACTGCATTTACACCATCATCAGGTGGTTTTCATTTGACCTTTGCCCTGCTTAAAAATGACATACTGAAGTACTAGGAAGAGAAATAATCTCCCAGATAAGCACTTTCCCCCTGCTCCGCTGTCATTCGCGGGGGGGCTGCCTTACCCTGCCTGTGGGTGACTAAGGAGGAAATTCTTTTTTGGTTAGGATAATGCTGGAAGTCCACTGGAATTTTTTTTATCATGGGTTTATCACTTCCTCCCTTAGAATTCCTGACTCTTTCTGTGCAAGGCAGGAACAAAGTAATGATGACCGCAAGTTATGGAATTTGTCTTCTGGGGAAAAGATGCTGAACAGCTCAGTGGTGCTCTCGGGTTTGTCCTGGGGGGTTTGCTCCATAGCCAGTTACGTAAACAGGCTGGGTAAGAGGCAGGAATATTCTAGCAGCCACCATCCTTCAAGTATGGTGTTTTTTTTGAGTTAATTAATGCTCATATCTCTTGAATATAGGTGAGTGGAAGCCCCCTTGTTGTATGGTTGGGGGGGAGGTTTGAATTCCTCGCAGGTCTCTGGGAGATGGCAGGGTCAACGGCAAGTTTATGTGTGAAGAGTTTCTGGTTCATCTCATTCATGTCCATACCTCCCTCTTTTTTACGGAGGGGATCTGGATGTGTGTCTCTAGAGAACACAGATGGAGGTGGGCCAGAGAGACCCTGCCTTTCGGTTAAACGCCTGTTCTTGCAGTGTTTGCTTCCCGGTGGCTTCCCAGGGATTGCACCATTGATCCTTCGGCAAAAGCCTGACAGTGCTGCTGAAAAGCTTTGACACTGCAAAGCGTTGTTTACTTGTGGAAGTATTGCTATATTTTTAATATCTATTATTCATCTTCTGTACCAGAAGTGACATTATATCATAAAATTGTTCTTAGATTTCAAAGCTTTGAGGAAAAGCTGGTTCTTGTCCCTGGCTCCCTGTGACAGTGTTGGGAGGTGTCTTACCCTTTGTATCTCTGTCGTCTCCTTTTATGAATTGTGAGTGACAGCAGGAAAGTATAAAAGAGCACAGAGGAGCTGGTTTTGATGTTCATAAAAGGCTTTGATAAAAGATGCAGCACATAGACGTGGTATTATTTCCTATTTTTAACTTCTTAAGAGCATAAAGCACTCAGATCCAATATTTATGTAAAAGGGGAGAGAGGGGGGCTGTATTTCTTCTTCCTTTTTTTTTTCTTTTTCTTTTTTAGGAGCAGGTGAATTAAAATAGAAAAGTGTCTCTCTTCCATGCCCCAGTAAAATGTTGCTGTCTTCCATGAAGCTTTGGTAAAACCAACCCCACGGTGTTAACAGCGTGGCTGGTGCTGGAGGAGACCAGCTATGGTTTTGAAGGCTCCTTGGGTGTTGGCTTGTGCCTACAGCTTGCCGGTTATGGCTTGCTCCATGGACCGAGCAGCCATGGTGATGTGTATGGTGAGGAACACGCTTCCAATAACGGGTCTGTCCCCTGAGACCCAGAGAACTAGAACATGGGGAAGCCAGGGCAGCTCCTCTTTCTCTAAAATTCTGATCACAGTAAAGACATCTCTATAATCAGTAGCTTAGCTTTCTCCGTAGAGACGAGAGGCTGTGTGCAGGCTGGACGGTAATTGGAGTTTTACTTATGAAAGTGCTTGTCATTATTTCCAGCCTCCATCTTGCAGTCTCCTCTTCAATCTTGTCTGCAAGTAGGGCTTGCTTGCGGTGGGCCTGTCTACTTGTGCGTGTTCATATGTATGTACGTGTGAGCACAGCCGTAAAACTTCATGAGATGCTTTCCTTACGTGACTGTGCGTAGGCATACCCGGATGGAAAACGTGTGAGGGGGAGTGCAGGTAGCACACGCACGCGTGGCATTGGCACAGCCAGTGGCAACCCATCATTGGGTTCATCCGTGCAAGGGCCTTCTTGCTGGATACCAAGACTCCCGATGATGGCAATGTGCAAACCTGACTTCGAGATCCACCTGATGACAGAAGTCATCCCCTTGCTCGACACCACATTTTCTATTTTATTGTGGCGAAATGCCTTGAAACACCCTGTGCAGGGCAGAATGGGTCTGTTATGACCCAGAGAACTCCAGGACAGAGCAATGTTGCCAAGTCCCACCTCGCTGCAGTGCCAAGTTTGTCTCAATGGGATGAGCACAGTGATAGCTCTAAGTGGGGGTTTTGAATTCTTCAGCAGTGTGCACTCAAGGGGCCGTTCAAATCAGCTGCTGTATTTGAAGTAGCTGGGCTTGGGCAAAGACATCCCAATCTCTCACCCCTCTGAGGCTCAGCTCCTCACACAGGAACTTTTATGTGAAACTGTAAAAACGAAGGGAATTACCAGCCTTGGGTGGTTGTCTGAAGATGCTGGGAAGTGTGTTTGCTTGAGTGGTGTCTCCTGCCTCTGCTGCTCCTCTGGGAGCTTGTAAAGCTGGGCTCTGAACATCCGCAGGGTGAGATGCTCCTTGGGCATAGCACTGTGCCTGCTGGATAGCCTTGCCTCTCGTGTGCATCTTCATGGTGCTAAGTCCCCAGTTATAACCCAAACAGAAGACTCCAGGAGCGTTTAACTGGGCCCACACATGACTTTATGGGATGAATAAATTGAAATCACCGGATCTGAAGCGCAGTCTAAATTTTTTCTTGGCCCACTTGTGAAGCCAGGTAACACCATGGACAAGAAGGTGTCATCCTCTGTGTGTCACTTGCTGGACTTGGCGAGCTTACAGGAGAGGTGTGTTGGCACATGCAGGTGTCTTTTCAACTTCTGGCAGGTTATCCAGTTAGCCAAAAAGTTTGGGTATCCTCAGTTATTCTGTAAGGTATGGGAGGACTTTGTTGTGCATTGGAGAATGGGTAAATTGGAAAAGCTGTTGCTGAATCCAGGAGAGACAGAAGGGACAGATCAGGGTAGGACTTGTTGAGCCGGAGCGACACCATGCCATGCCCCACCTGTGGCAGGTTGTTTGCACAGACTTGGACACTCAGAGGTGTTTGTACCCTGCCTTGGTGGCTGCTGTGCAGCAGCTCAGGTGCTTCAGTTGCATTTCCAGAAGCAATCCAGCCACCTTGCTGAGCGTTGGGGGGGAGCAGGCTCTGGAGCACACCAAGAGCTCCTCAAAACCTGAGGCTCTGTGGCACTGAGCAGAGCTGTGCCAAAGCATCTGACAAAACATGGACCTTGGCTAGTGGGGTCTGCGGTTCCTCTTCTTTTGAAAGAAGCTGGGAAAGGTGCCCCAAAACAACCACCGGAGAAAGTGTCCAGAGTAAAGGTCTGGTAAGCATCAGGGTCCCCTCTGCCGTGTTTTCAGGCTCTTCTGTAATCAGCTGTCATTTCAGGATCTGGACATTTTGGACCTCAGGGAGTATGGACTGAAACTTAAACAAACAGTGCTGCTCTTGTAAATATTTAGTGCGCACTGTTTGGGAGCTGCTCAGAGCAGGAGACAAAATAAGTTTGAAGTTCATGACTCTGAAAGAGCTATCGGGGGATGGCACTCAGTCACCAGGTCAGCTGGCACGTAGGTGTTGAATAGCTATTCCTCTTTCTTTGTCCCAAGGAAAAGAATGTATTTAAGCATTCTTTGCAGAGACATGAGGTTCTTCTCTTCTAGTGTTTACACGACTGCACTGGGGATTCAAATCAATGCAAAGGTCATCTTCAGCTTGTCTGGTTGAGCTGGGTGCCAAGAGGAGACATGGTATGGGGTAAATAGGTGCTGTTCCCTCCTCCTACACGCGTTTCTTTGCAAACTTGGAGTGGTCATCTGAAGTACGTATGTCTGCATGGAAGCAGGGGATGTGTCTATGAGCATGTGCTTTTATCTGGCCACCTCTACACCAGGACAGCAACGTGTGCCCAGGCTGGCCGCTGACAAAGGAGTCGGGGTCCCTGGTGGGGCTTGTGTGCACAGTGCTAAATCTTGGACTACCACATTGTTCCTGCTCTTGCAAAACCCTTGATAGCGAGGTAGACCTTGTCAGCCTTTTTTGCCTCTTAAATGTGAAGATAATATCCTTTTTTTTCTTTGCAGAGTTCTATCAAGAGTGGGAAAGAATGAAATGTGCTGATAAGGAACGGTATCAGTAGCCAAGACAGGCAGAGGCGTGTGTGCTTGGAGTGAGCAAGGAACTTCACCATGCACAAGGGTCTGGGAATATTGATTAAAAAGGAGAAAAAAGATCAATCGTTGATTATTTTCTTTATCTCTCCCCTTGCTCTTCGGATACAAAGTACTTGCAGTTGGACTAGGTGATGCTGTAGGTCCCTTCCAACTGAACTATCCTATCCTGTCCTGCTAATGTAACAGTAAACCCAAAATACTTGGCATGCCCTGTGAGATGCTTTGCAACTGCTTTCACCACGCCTGCCCCTGGTTACAGCATCCTGGGGCTTTCTGTACCAGGATGCTCAGCGTGCCCTGTCACCGTGATCAACTGCTTTGCCTGGAAGATTAATGGCAGAAGAACAAGTGTAGGGGAAGCACGGGTGAGGAAAAGGTAAATTCCTCGTTTTCCAGCTCATTGAAACCACTTTTGGGGTTTGAGAGAAAACGTCAGTGTTTGAGTTGGAGGTGGTGGCGAGCTTGCTGGTTTTTCTCTTTCAATAGTTTCCTTTAGTGCCCTTCCTAACTTAAAAGGAGGGGTTTAAGCTATTAATGTTTTACCTCTGACGTGGAGGGATTCCAGCCCCTTTGGCAAATCTCTGCTAAAGAATCTAATGTAGAAAAGAAGCTCGTGCTTTTTCCTAACTCTGCCTTTGACAGAAGCCCCTCCTTGTGTCCACAAGAAGCACTAAATATACTGAGGTGGGCAAAGAGCTTGATTTATGAGGAAGGTAATTTTCTCCTGTGGTGTTTGGCCAGAAAACGTTTTCTGGCATAGCCTTTGCAGAAGACCTCTGTGTTTCTGCCTGTTGCTGCAGCAACATTGTGCCCCTGGTGTGTGCCAGTGCTTGGTCTGGGGTGCCTGGGTGCTGCCTACCAGGGATGGGTGCCCTTACCTGCTGATTTTGGCCCCAATCCTTGCAGCATCCTTGAGGTGAGAAGCAGCTGAGGCATCAGACACCGCTCCTCACCAAAGCTGTAGCTAGAGCTTAAACCTCCAGTTAAGTTTACGACACTTTTGCCCGCTAAAGCTCCCTGTTCACTTTGGGTATTCGTCCTGATTTTGTACCAGATCTCCTCTGTGCTGCTTGAACTGAAGAATTAAGTATTATAACTGGCTCGGGGCAGCTGTCCAAGGGATATATTGGGATACACTTGGCCTTTGAAAGCAGAACTTTAGTCTCCAGCCCTGTCGGTCCCTCTGGCTCCTGGAAGTTTTCCTTCCAAATGGTTACTTCAAACCTCATAGAAGAAGTTTGTGTTTTTTCAGAGCTATGATTAATGCTGTTTTTACGCTTCATTGCAAAATGCCACACAATGAATGAGACCAGCAGGGTGGTGGTTTATGGGTGGGAGGAAAAAAAAAGAGTCATCAAACAAATGCTTTCAGATGCTGTTTTGGAAGAGTGATTGTGTGTGTGTGTGTGTTATATAATCTGCAAACTGTGGGGTTGCGTTCCTATTAAAAGGAAGGAGGGGGAAAAAGAGGCTTAAACCGCATCTATGGAAAGAATGTCAGAAATAGTTGAGAAGTTGAGTAATTACAGTCTTTTTTGCACTAGGTCAGTGAAAGCTAATTTAACGTGCAGGACTGCAATGCAGTATGTCTTTGCAGTTGCAGAATCGCAGGGTAGTTGAAGCTGGAAGTGACCTCTGGAGGTCATCTGGTCCAACCTCCCAGCCCAAGCAGGACTTCCTACAGCCGGTTGCCCAGGACCATGTCCAGATGGCTTTGGAATATCTCCACGATGTAGACTCCACAACCTCCCTGGGCAAGCTGTGCCAGTGCTTGGTCACCTCAGTAAAATTAGGCATGGTGCATTGTATTTCAGCAAGTTGGTCATAGGTTCCTGGTCGTTCGTGGTGCAGCTTGGAAAACGTAGGGGTGTGTGTTTGGTTTTGGGTCGGAGTTGACTTGAGTGTGTGGAGGATGTGGGTCTACAGCTGAACCCTGTGGCTCGAGCTCGGCAGTGCTTGGTTGGGGCTTGGGAGCTGGTTGACCTTGGCACAAGGTGCCAAAACCAGACCTTGCCAGTGTGCAAGGAAGCTTGCTGCATGATGGGGGGGATGTCTATGGGCCCTCTGATTTGGTTTTGGTGCTGTGCCTGTAGTGGAGCCTCTAACTAGCTCTGCTGACGTTTGCTTCCCTTAGCTTGACGCTGTGTGCCTATTCCCAGTCTATCCCCAGTTGGCAAGTTACTTTGCCACAGGAATCTGGGACTCATTTGTCAGCTTAAAATGAGGCTAATTACACCTTGGAAGTGCTCAGCATCAGCGGAGCTGCAGCATCAGGTGCTTCCTCAGAAAGCCCTGTCTTGGTGGGAGACGCTGGGGAAGAAGCTGAGGGGTTTACTATGGCCGCACACCCATCGTGTCCCCATCTTGGGGTCACAGAGGATGCCAGGGCACATGGGAGGTCACCTAAACCCCTGTGGGGACGTTGGGGTCGGCACAGATTTGCTTTCTGGTGGCTTCGTGTGCATCCCTCATATGTGAGAAACAAAAGCAAATCCTAAGGGCTTTGCTCTGGATCTTGTTCCTCTGCTTGGTCTCCTGTACCCTCCTGTCCTCCCTCCGTGGAAAACAGTAGCCCTTGTTTATTGTCCTGGGTGCCTTTTTTTTTTTTATTTTTTTTTTTTCCCTTCTAAGCCACTTTCTTTTTACACTGTTTCGTCGCTGATAAGTGATGGGAGTGGCAGGAATGAGATGATGGCTCCCAGCAAACAGTCCCGCTGTCCACAGACGTGTCCCATCAGCACATTCAGCCCTCGTGCCAGTGCTAGGGGTGTTCTCTCATTAAAAATAGATCTCAGACAATGCCACTTCCCGAGAACTGTGATTATCATTTAATAACAAGTGGTTACTCATTTCCTTTGGAAAACTTCCTGGAAGTGTTATTTTGCTTTCTCTTCTTCCTTCTTTTTTTTTTTTTTTTAAATTTCCTTCAAAGCCCTGCATTACCCTTCAGAGCCACTGCATCTGTTAAATGAGCTGTTCTCTTTTCAAGGGGAAATCAGATTTATGATTTAAAGATCATGAGAAAACAAGCCTTAACCCTTTGGGCGTGTGCTTTTCTTTGTAAGCTCCTGGAGCCCTGAAGTCCTCGCTCATCCAAGGGAAATAGCAACAGGGAGACCGCTGTGTAGGTGAGACTTGAGGAAAAATGGTGGTGTTGATCGTGAATGTGGAATGGATGATCTGCTTGACCTGACTTTAAAGAAAATTTCAAGTAACTGCAGAACTTGTATCGTCTGAGTTGCCAGCTGTTAACTGCTGGTGAATCAAGTTCTCCTGAAGGATGGAGGGCTTGCAGAACTACTAGGCAAACTCATACCAAGTCTGGTATTTTAGTGACTTTACCAAAAAAGTGCTGAAAGCTCTTGAGTAGTTCTTGAGGAGATCCTGACAGCTTGATAAACAAACTTGGGAAATGAGCCGAAGATGAAATCATCCTAAGTGGGTGCTTAAGAAGCTAAAAGAAATGATTCACTGTTGGCTCAGGAGGGCATTTTGAGGGTCAGCAGCAGATCAGATGGTAGACTGCAGAGGATACAGAAGATGAAACGCGGCCAGAGACATTGCAGGTACTTTAGGTGATAGCATCTTCCCTTACCGTTGTCTTAATGAGCTGCAGGGGTGGTTTGAAGACAAGAAACATAAATTCAGTAAAGACAAGTGCAAAACAGTGCTCTTGGAAATCAGATGCGTGCTCCCAAAAGGAGCAGTAACAGGTTAACTGCAGGTAGGGATCTGGGAGCTGCAGTGATTCATAAGCTGCTCGTGAATCTCAGTCAGGTGCTGTTACAAGAAAGGCAGATCTTGAATAGCCCACAGAAAAATGGCAAAGGTAATAATTCAGTCTCGGTTGTCATATAAAACCTCTCTTGAAATACCAGCATCCAGCCTCAGCCCCTCTGTTTTTAATATGAGAGTGGGCAGCTTGGGAAGGGGAAGCTTCTGTCTGGGAAACTTCACTTATGAGGAATAGCTGGAAGATTTGCATATATTAAACCTCAGAGAAAACCCGGATCCCCACAGGTGTCAGGCTGTGGTTTGGTGGGGTGCTGTCTTCAGCAGGAGTGTGGGAGCCGGGTATCTCTGCTCTCCCGCTGTTGGCTGTATGGTGGCTCATCAGCTGGTCAGTGGTGTAGCCACAACCTCTGTGTCACACGGTGAACTGGGACAGGGAACTTTTGGTGGTACAGAAAAAGCTGAGAAGTGTCCCTAGAATTATCTCAAAATACGGTTAGGCAGTTTTGCCCAGACAGCAGATGGCATGCAGGAGGAAGGAGGGAGGGCAGCGAGAGGAGGGGTGGTCGAGTACCTGGTAGAGTTGAGACTTGAAGGGAACGTCGCAGATTGGAGACATCCAGGAGGTTGTGTGGGTAGTGCAGCTCCTGTCTTCTCTCCATGTCTGAGGACAGGACTAGGAAGAAAATCGCTACAGGGAAATGCTTCTCTGGACGCTATCCTCCAGTACATCATCTGCGTCACGCCTGGTAGCAGTGGGGCAGGCTGGCGTTCCTCAAAGCACGGGTTCCGGCTCCTGGTGGTGGTGGTGCAGGAGAATGAGTGATGCTGGAGCTGGCCCAAAAAGCGTTAGAAACCTCTTTGTTAGCAGCGCAGCAGCCCTCCCCGGGTGGTGGGGTGAGCGGTGCTCGTCGCTGGGAACTACAGCCGAGTCCTGCTTCCTTCTTGGCAGAGCTGCGCCGGTGTTGCCTTGGAGAGTGGCGTGAAGACAAACAAGCCGAGAGAGGGTTTGGGGCTGGGTGACTGTTTGATCTTCCTTCTGGCCCAGTGTTTCTGCAGTCCTTGCATCCAGATTTTGGCGTGGCTCCTGCCCCCGTCGGTCTTGCTGAGGCCGAGTGCCCCAACACCTCCTGGGGATCTGAATCCACATTTCCGACAGTACTGTGTTGCACTTGGTTTTTTGGCTCTTGGGAGTAGTTTGGTTGACCACAAATTGGTCACTCTGTGCTGTGATGCAAGCTGATGATTTCCTCCCCTGCGGATGCTAAACCAAATACCCCTGCAACTGCCGTCTGACGGCGACGTTACTCGGCTGATGTTTGCAGCTGGTGGGAATGTTCCAGAGCCGTGCAAGCAGAGGTGATTCAAGCTGATACTTAGGTTTGTGAATAAATGGTAAACGTCTGGTCTGTTCTGTCCTACCAGCTGTACCCCCGAGGGAAAAAGGGGGTTTTACTGCAAGAAGAAAGGATATTCTGGTCTTGGTTATGATAATGAGAATGCATAGCATCAAAGCTGCACCAGTGTGTGCTGGGTTTTAAAATCACAGGAGGACAGAGAAGGGCCTTGAAGAGGAAGATCATAGATGGGCGGACCTGTGGGGCATGCCTGGTCTTTTTTGAAGGCTGCGGAGCTTTCCTCTGTGGTTTGCAGCATTCCCTTGCCTTGCTGCATCCCTGCACAGCGCAGAGCACAGCGTCTGTGCCTGCTGTCTTGGAGGATGTAGATGCGAGCCTTGCTAGGAAGATCAAGGCTTCAGTTCTAGCTTAGTTGATGCTAAAATTCCCTTGAAAAAATACCCCGTAAATACTTAACTCTGCTTGCTTGTGACTTGTGGGACATGCTGGCACTGAATCTGACTTGTGTTGATCTAGGGTGCTTTAAAAATTAAAGCAGCATCACAATTTGTCTTAAAAAGGGTACAGAGAAGGTGGGGAACAAGCCATTTGCTATTCATTGCCTTTCGAAGGCTCATAGGCTGGGGCTTACACTGAGAAATCAAATCCCCCGGCAGTTCCTGTGTACCACATGACATCGAGAGGAGTGACCACCAAATGAAGTTGGCGGGCTGGCAAGCTTGTGGCAGGGCTGGTGTGGCAGGACCGCTGGTAGCGGAGCTTCAGAACCATTTGATAAGGTCAGTCAAGTGTAGTGGCGTCTCGGGACATGTCTTTGGGCACTCAGAAAACCCATCTTCTGCAAAACACAGTGGGTGGTTTGGGTGATGCTGAAGGTCTTTGTTTTCTTGAATGCTCGGAAGGGGGTAGGGTGAGTCTCCAGCCTTGAAACTGAGGTTTTTTTTCCCATGGCTCCTTCCACATTTGCACTTCTGAAGCATGCAGAATAATGTCTCTGGGCTTGCTATGTCTTCATCAGTTCACTCCTGTTTGCTTTCCTTTGGCCGCTCGCTTCTCCAGCCACCTGATGGATTTTGGACTAGGATTGTCTTCTGCTCCTTTTCCCACCTGTTACTGTCTGCAGTGCTCTGTTACCTCCCAAAAATGAGAGTGAAGGAGAGTAAGCACCCGGAGGATGCTGAGCCCATCTCCGAGGTGGTGCTGAGGGGCTGGAGGGAAGTGTACTGGCCTTGAGATGCGGGGCAGACTCACGGGGGAGCCTGCATCCCGCTGGTCGCTCCTTTCATGCACGGGCATGCTGTTTGCTAGCATCACCCTTGCCCTGCATTTTTCAGGTGTTTCTCTGTGCAATAACACATGTGTCATATTAAAAAAAAAAAATCAAATAAAATATGACTACCCGGTGCTGTGAGGCTTCTGGGCTGGGTCGGGTCACTGCCTCTGCCCAGCCAGCATGGGAAGAAGAAACTCGTCCTGCAGAGCAGCAGCAGCTTGAGTCCTCTGGCAAAGGCAGGGCACCTTGGGGCAGCCCCAGCTCTGGGTCCATGCTGAACCTTGCAAGTCCTGCGCATGTGGGAACGTCGCTTGGGAACATCTCTGGAGGACGGGGCAGTCCGTGGAGGTAGTCCTGCTGGTTGTGTCTGCTGAAATCTCTGGCCACACGCAGCCTGTTTTTCTGGCCCTTGCAGGTGTCGGGGTTGTTGCTGGCTCCTCTAACCTGTTGATGCGTTTTGGCTCCTTGCTGGTGTTCCCTGTGTTTTGGCTCTGTCCTTCTGGAGATTTGCAGCCCCAAATCATGATTATCAGCATGTTTTAGCAGGGCTCCCACTAGCACGTGAGCTGTTCCTCTCTCTGCTTGGGTTGAAAAGACTTAATAGAAGAGTTGCTCTTTCTTGGGCCAGAGTAGATCCCACGTCTGTGTCTTGTCCTTCTGCCCACCCATGTCTAATGGGCGGAGGGATGTGTTGATGCTGGGTATGAGTGGCTGCCTAGGCTCCCCTCTCGCATTGCCCTCCACTTGCACTGCTGTTACTGTTTTGCCACTGGCCAGCCTGAGGCCAGTGGTGGTGGTGGAGCATGTGAACCTGAGGAAGCACCTGTGCTTGGAGCCACCATGGCTGAGGAGCACTCGAGCTCTTTGGGGGAAACTGGTGGTTAAAGCAGCATTTTGTGCTTTGATACAGGTGAAAGAGGGAGTCTTGTGTTAACTGATGAAATGTTCACTTTGGGAGTGTGGAGGTGGGAAGGGCTGGTGGTGGTCCAAGCAACGTGTTTCACAGCCCTCATCAGCAGGTACCCTGATCCAGGCAGGAAGGCTGCTGATCTCGAGACAGCATCCTTTCTGCTTCACCACAATCTGTCTTGCCTCTACCCGTGTGCTTCAAGAATTGTCCCTGGAGGCCAACCTAGAAGCACAGCAATGGCAGGAGAAGTAGGATGCGGGACCCTGGGGTGGGACTTGTCTGGTAACTGCAGGCACATGTTGAGTGTTGGTCTTCCCTCGGTGCTTTTGTCCCAGGGCTGTTGGTGCTGCAGGGAGTGCTGAGCAGGTGGATGCCAAACAGCATTTGTACCTGAGTGGATCATCCATCCTTTGGTCAGTTCTCCTGTGAAAGCATCTCTCAGGGGGGCTCAGTGCCTCGCCTGGGCAGTACCTGCCTGGGCCATTCCACCGCAGAGAGCTCTGTGTTGTCCTCCGGGATGCTTGTGCGTGCGGGTCTGCCTCAGCTCTGCTTTCACCTGCTCTTCTCACGCTGCGCTTGCTCGGGGCAAGGCTTCGGTCTGCTGAAAGCGGGGAGCCTTTGCCAGCGACCGCCGAGCAGTGATGGACTGGGCACCGCTCTCCACCCTGTCTATCTCTCTCTCTGTGCCTGTCCCCGATTTTTGCGCTCGCCTCCTTGCAGCTCTGCGGCTGGGAGGTGCTGGTGACCATCCCCGCAGTGAAGCCTTGCTCTGGCACCTTCCTCTGCTCTTCCACCCCGCGTTTCCCTCCCTCTCTGGCTGCCGGCTTGCTCTAATTGACTTTGGCTCCTGTCCCAGGAACAGCCTCTCAACACACACGAACCAGGAAGGCTAAAATAACACTTTAAAATTGTTAAATAAATAGCAATCGGGCTCTGCTTAAATGGGAAACGCAGCTTAATTTGTTAAAGGCTTTTTTGTCCTCCCTTGGATGGGGGCTTTGGCCTGGCGTGTGTGCAGAGCTTTTCTTGTAACTCGTAATCAGTGTGTCCTGGCCCCAAGTGGGCAGGGGAGGGTTGTGCGGCTCCGGGTTACAAAACACTTACAGTAAAAGTGTAGTCATCCTGAACCTCATCCAAAGAGCTTTAGGTTTTTTTGGGGTTTTGTTCTTTAGATTTTTTTTTTTTTACTTTTTTCCCCTCTCTCCCAGCAGGATGCTGCTGCGTCACTTGCATTCTTCACCCCAGCCGCCTTGTTGGGAAGGCAGAAACCCTCCGAGCCCAGCGGTAACTCTTTACAGGCTGCCAGCCGCCGTCCAGGCACTTCCATCCCACTCCATTCCCTCTCCAAGAGCTTTGTGCTCAGGGCAAGCACGTCCCTCTTGCCCAGCAGAGGAGCGGCTGCCCACGCAGACAGAGATGCCCATCTTCCTGAAACCCCCAAACCACTTGTTTCTGGCTTGCACCTTTTCAGATCTCAAGCAAAAATAGAATAGCAGTTATTGTTGTGTGAGAGAGTGAGGATGGGAAGCTCTGGCTAAGCACTTGGAAGATACCCAGGGAAGGCGGCTGCTGGCAAAGGCTCTGCTGAGCAGGAGTGGGGATTGACTTGGGTGCCAAAACGCGTGTGTCAGGGCGAGAAACACGTTTCTCGGGAAGGACACGGGGAACTGGCTGCTTCCCAGCACACACCTTCTTCCTGGGGCTCATCCTCCAGGAGCCTGGAGAGGTGGCACTGGGGCTGATTGTCTTCTGTGCGTCAGCACTGAACGGGCTGTCCTTGCCAGTTCCTGCTGTTTATTCTTTCTGTCATCTCTCCAAGATGCTTCCCTGCCCACCTGCCTGTCCAGCCAAGTTTGGTCCGTGTTGCCCCACTGCCCACATACAGAATACGTGAGCCTGTCTTCTCCAGGCAGCTCTGAAGGTATCAGCTGGAAAGCAAGATGCTCTCCAAGACTGTGCTGGCAATCGCTTCTCTTAAGCATCAAAAGGTGCCCCAGTACGTTATTTTAGGAAGGAGGGGATGCAGAAATTGCTGTTGCTGCCACCAGCAGCAGTCCTCTGGACCCGGGAAGGCGTGTGAGCGGTGGAGCATCTGCACCCTGCAGAGCTGGGCACTGAAGATCAGGTGCTGCTGCTCTTTGCATGTAAAAAAAGTAACAGCAAGTGGGTTTCTTTATAGGTCATTCGTTGTACCGTCAGCTCTCCCTGGATTTCAGAGGAGGTTTCTGTGATAGCTCCATGGAGGTGCCGGGCTCCATAGCCCAGGAATGAGCTGTGGTCCTGCCAGGTACCAGGGTGTCTGCACCGTCCGTGCAGAGCTGCAGGGAACCAGCCTTTTGGATTTTGTGGTTTCCACCTTCTCCCTTCTGCTCCCTCACTGTGGTGGGGGTGCATGGACCGCACCCCTACTTGCCTTCCTCCATTGCTCCTTGCTGCAGCACCGTGTTTGGTCAGTGATGCAGGAGATGCACCGGGACCTGCTGCTCTTTCAGACTTCTCTTTTTTTTTTTTTAACACATGGATTAACTCAATCCACTGTTCTGAGGAGTAGGAACTTGTCTGTGTTTGGGGAGACAGTTGTTTATTACCCAGCTGAACGGGGCAAAAATAACCTTTACTCCCGGGAGTGGGAATTTCCCAAGTCAAAGTTTTAATTTTCCTTCTTCGAATGCCCAAAGCCATTCACATGAAGAAGAGTTGTGGGTCAGAGAGGGGCTTTACCCCGCTGCCACGCTAGCTGTGAGGACTGCAAGGACTGGCTGGCTGTGTGTCTGTGTAAAACTGCAGGCGGAGCCTGAGCGAGGATGCCCCAAATCAACATCACAAGGAGAGGAAGAAGCTGTCTGAACGCAACCCGCAAGCCTTTAATTCTCTGTGGTACCCTGGGCCTGGTTATCTCGAGCATCAGTGTTGCTGCAGTGATGGAAGCAGCTGATTCTGCATGGGAAGAGGGAGGTTTGATAAAAGGTACAATAATCTCTCTTAGATGTTTTAATTTTCCCCTTTTCATCCCAAACGGTAAGGACAGAGTTTCTGCTGCTTTGAATGGGTCTTTTTATGTTGGCCTGCCTGTCACATAGGGTAGACTTGTGTCTCCTCAATATATAAAATGCGTCTGGCATCCTGATGGTGTACTTCAGCCGCCCAAAAAGACAAGTACGCATAAAGCAGGAAGATTCACTGCACACTAAAATGCTCCACTTATTGAAAAAAATATAATAAAATCCTCTGGGAACATGCTGTTTCCACTGTGCAATAAAACTCACTGGTCAGTAAACGGTGCATCTCCCGTTCCCATGGAGAAAGGCAGTTGCAGACTTGCGAGGTTGCTGTGGGGAAGGGGAACAACAAAAAAAAAAAAATCAAAAAGATCCACTCTTGGTCTTGCAGACAAAGGTTGCCTTGGATCATGGTCACATGTTGCAGTTCAGCTGATCTCGCTCATGCCAGAAGGGGGAAGATTTCTGGTACTTGCTGAACCCCACTGAACTGGTTTAGGGAACTAACGAGAAGAAAATTATTCACCTTCCCCCCCCACCCCCCAACTAGTTTTCTCTTAGATCTGATTGCCCTGCATCGACTCACCAGGTCAGGGCAGCCAGGGCGAGCTGGGGCAGGACCACCTCCTTGGTGATACATGGCCTTTCAGGAATTCAACTGTGATTTAAAATAGCACCATCCACAAATGCCTTCTGCTTTTCCTTGTTTGAGGATACAGGAGTCTCTCAGGTACCCAAATCTGGGATGCTCTCGAGCTTTGTAAGTCATACCCAGTGGCTGAGCTGTATCAAGAGTATCAGGGCAGAAGGTCCTAGCAGAACATCTGGGAGTTAATTGCAACCCCCAGGCACATCAGATGGACTGATAAGCCAGTGGAAACCTCCCTGTGAATGTGTCGTAAATACCTTTGGCCAGGTCAAGCTTCTTGCCTTGGGTATGCTCCTCTGACCGTGCTGGGAGGAGATGGTCAGGAGACCCTCACGCAGCTGGACGTCTTGTGAAGTTACACAAGATGCAGTGCTTTGGCTTCCCAGGGTTGGTGTGGAGCTAGGTATGGCTGTTGCACGCATCATACGTGGCTTTTTGGGGCAAAGCCAGAGTAACAGGTTGAGCTCTCCTGCGGGGCAGGTTTCTCAGGGCTTGCTTCTGATCTTTGTAATGTGTGTTAGGTCTCTGGGTTTCAGCAGGTACTTCCTCTGAGGGTAGGGTCTCAGCAGAGCCAGCTATTTAAATGCTTCCCAGGATTTTGTCACCTTGCCCGTGTGTGTGCTGGGTCTGCAGAGCTGCTGGGAGTGCCACTGCCCTGTCAGGCTGGGCTCTTGCCTCTGCAGTCTATCTTTAGATGGCCTCTGCCATCTCTCTTTAATTAGTCAGGAAAAAAGTCAAGTTCTTGTAAGACCCTCAGACCTATGCGTTTTGAGTGGGCTGTGGATTATTTTCCTTTTTTTTTTCTTGAAACCTGAAACATTATGGATGAGGGCTGCTAAACTAAAACCAAGGAGTGAAAATCCCTTGTCTTTTTTTTTATTTTTCATTTTTCAGTGAAAAAGCATATCTGTGTTTCTTGGGCGAGGCAAAATGAAATGCTTGCCACTTACTTCCCAGGTTTCCTGTGCTCTCCTGTGGCATCGTGGGCTTTGTTCGCAGCACCCTGTGCTGGAGATGAAAAGCTTTGGTATGTGCTCCCTCCAGGGCAATGTGGTTTTCTCCTCAAAAACTTCAGTTCTAGTGACCGGTTTTATAAATGCCTGAAAAATGAGGTTTGTACCTTATCTCTTGGGAGATCATTGTATGGATCCATTTCTCAGAAAGATATTTTATTCAGCCCTTTAATGCCCTGCCCCTCCCTGCATTCAGATGCCTGGAGTCTTTTATCACGTCTCCTTTTACTCATTGCTTAGCCAAGTTGGCCATATTTAGTTCTTTTAATCTTTCCTCATAACTCAACTGTCTTTAATCATCCTTCTTGATGTCAGAGTGTTTGATGCCCACTTTTATGGAAAACAAGCCTAGGGTTTTTTTGGTTTTTTTTATTTTGTGTGTGTGTGAATCACTTGGGAAAGGTCTCAGGAGAGCAACCAGTTGCCCAGGCTCATGCTTAGATTCCTCAAAAGCTCCTCTTGAATGCAGGTGCCGGTTAGAATTCTGGCTCACCTTGTACACCATCGGACTTAGCACCCTCTGGATTAATTACTGTGCTTATTTGCTGGGTGTGGGCAGCAACAACCCCCCTCCCCCAAATTTCACAGGTGGGGTTTCCAGGGGCAGATGTCTCTGGGCATCTGCAGGAGGGTGGGTGCAGATGCTGATGGTATTTGGGGAGAATGGGCCCAGAAAGGTTACCGTAACCTGCGTTTCCTTCCTGTACCCGCCAGCAGCAAGGACAAGAGAGAGGTTTAATTTGCTTCTATGATCTCAAAAGCAAAGCCTGGTGATGAGAATTTTTTAGATGCCTGTGCTGCAGGTCAGGGCAATGTTTCTAGGAGCTGCCAGGGGTGGTGGCCCATTCTTGCTGCAGGTATTGATGCTGTCTTTCCTGAGTAGTTCATCTGTTTTGCACCCAAAAATTGTCATTCACAGCTTCATACATCAGTTTGAAGGTAAGGATTGCTGCTAGCTGTTACCAAGCCGAGCGCTGCATCCCTTCAGGGCAGGGTCTTCAAGGTGATCTGAAGTTGATGCCTCCGTCCTTCATGGAGATGTCCTGAATTCCACCCTCCCAGTATGTCCTGGAAACCTGTTATTTCAGTGGGAGCAGGTTCAGAAAGCCTGATTCAGTCATTTTCTTAAAATAGCCAAGCTCAGTGCTGACTTGAAAGGGGTCAAGACACCGAATCTCCAGGTTTGTTGGGTCTAGGCCTTTTCTGTGCAGCTTGGGGTGGAATCTCTGACATGGATTTTGAATTGCAGAGAGCTTGGTAGGGAGTGAAAGGAGGCTAAAAGCCTGCCTGCCCCTCCCTCCCCTCGCATTCTGAGGGAATGCTTCTCATACTCTCCCAAATTTAGCAGTGCAAGTGTGGCTGGGCGAAGTAGGCTGAGTGATGAGGCTGTTCTGATTCCCTCAGGGGTCCTTACTGGGACCAGTGCTGTTTAATATCTTCATCAATGACATAGCACGATCGAGTGCACCCTCAGCAAGTCTGCAGGTGTCACCAAGCTGAGCGGTGCAGTTGACACGCCAGAGGGACAGGATGTCATCTAGAGGGACCGGGACAAGCTCAAGAAGCGGGCCCATGCGAACCTCATGACGTTCAACAAGGGCAAGTGCAAGGTCCTGCACATGGGTCAGGGCAATCCTGGATAGCAGTGCAGGCTGGGGGGTGATGTGACTTAGAGCAGCCCTGCAGAGAAGGACTTGGGGGTGCTGGTGGATGAAAGGCTGGACGTGAACCAACAATGTGTGCTCACAGCCCAGAAAGCCAATTGCATCCTGGGCTCCATCAATGGAACTGTGGCCAGCAGGTCAAGGGAGGTGATTCTGCCACTCTGCTCCATTCTGGTGAGACCCCCACCTGGAGTACTGTGTCCAGCTCTGGAGTCCTCAGCGCAGGAATGATGTGGACCTGTTATAACTGGTCCAGAGGAGCGCCACAAAAATGGTCAGAGGGCTGGAGCACCTCTCCTGTGAGGACAGGCTGAGAGAGTTGGGGTCGTTCAGCTGGAGAAGAGAAGGCTCCAGGAAGACCTTCTTGTGGCCTTCCAGTACTTAAAGGAGGCCTTAGAAGAAAGATGGGGACAGTCCTTTCAGCAGGGCCTGTTGTGACAGGACAAGGGTTGATGGTTTTAAACTAAAAGAGGGGAGATCTAGACCAGATATGAGTAAGAAATTTTTTTACACTGAGGGTGGTGAAACACTGGCCTGGGTTGCTCAGAGAGGTGGTAGATGCCCCATCCCTGGAACCATTCCAGGTCAGGTTGGACGGGGCTCTGAGCAGCCTGGTCTAGTTGAAGCTGTCCCTGCTTGCTGTGGGGACGGTTGGATTAGACGACCTTTGAAGGTTCTTCCAACCCAAAGCATTCTATTACCCTGCTCTGCCTCAAGCTGCCAGAGTGGCTCTGTAATGTATGGCTGTGTGATAGGATGCTGCCCCAACAAGGGGTCCTGTGGCCTGAGAGGAAAGAGAGGATGGGCACCTAGATGGTGGGAGAAAACAGAGCGCTGGGACCACCACCCAGCACAGTGCTGGGGACCTGAGCAACAGCCTGATGGCTGTCTGACTGTCCCATGCAACCCTCGGACTGTAACGTTGGGGGTCAGCAAGGCCTGGAGGTCACCGTGAGGAAAAGCCCACATCCTCTCTATGGTGCTGCTGGGTCGCTCTGGGTCATGGAGCAGGGCTTAGCTGCCTTCAACCCTTTTCCTCACAGCTCTTGGCCAGCCCTCGGCGAGCACCGCAAGCAGGGCATTTCTTCAGCATCCCAGGCTCCCTGGCACTCCTGGCTGTGTTTCTTCCCGTTAATCTGTAGGTGTGCTTGAGAGCTGATAGTGAACATCTCAGGGGGGTCTTGTCATGCTTGCTGTGATGCCCTGTTGCTGGGTCATCGTAGGTGTTCATCATGACACAGACTGTATGATTCCCTCTCTGATGCTGGTCCATTCGCTGCCACAGAGGAACATTCTCCTGCCTTGACCTCTTATGGGGGGCTTCTCCCCATTTTATGTGTCTATTTAATAAATAGACGTGGGAGCTGCAATTTGTATGTAATTGCTTTCCAGTGCAGCCTTATTTTGAAGAACTGAGGAAATGAAGCTTTTTTTGTTGGAGGGCGGGGACAGGATTGGGCTTGCTGACATTTCTTTTTTGTTGTAATGTCATATAGGTCTCAGTTGACTGAGAAAAGGAGAGAGGAGGAGCATGTGGAAGGGAGGTCAGATCCTGCCAGGGTTTCCTGGGAAACGAGGTGAGTGGTAATGGCTTTCAGCACTTGTAAGCCTGGAGATACAAGCCCTCCTGGGCTTCCCTGCACCCTTTGGGTGAGACTTCTTCTGTTGAACCTCCAGACTTAATTTTTGTCACGGGTTTCCCTGGATTTTGCTTCTTCAGATCTGGTGGGAGGATTTTAGACTGCTGATGTGCTTGGGGATATCGGAAGGGCTGGAGACTTTCTTTAATATGTTGAGCTCTGTGCATCACACAGTCTGTGTTTCTGGCTCTGTTTGGGCTCCGCAGCAGGATTCTTTGCTCCTCTAGATTGAGAGACCTCTGCTGCAATTACCTGCTACTGAACCAGTCCCCCCAGAGCCTGCTTTTACAGTTGCTGGCAGGAAATGGTTATTTTTAAGAAGTCCCTGACCATGACCTGCTGTAGGCATCTGCGTGGGCTGAATCATTCCCTACAGTACTTGCTTCTTCACACTGCCAACTCAGCCAGGATGGCTTGTTTGGATGTAGCATCTGCAAGGGATGTGTAGTGTCTGCACCCTGCATAGGAGGACTGGACTTCAGGGTGCTTGCTGGTGGCTTGGGGTGTCCAAAGCCGCTGCATGAAAGCTTGGGCCTCTCCTAAGCTGCCCTTAAATTTTCTTCTAGGTTTGGGCACAGCTTAAATCTGTGAGCCGCTTGTCTGAGCCTGCTCTTGGCATTTTTATGCTCTGGCAGTGTAAGTACGTTCCTGAGGGATAGGGTATGGTCGCCGAGGAGGTTTCGGTCCAACTGGGTCATCTCATGCTGTCTGCTGCAGTCTCTGTGAAGACCAGCAAGATGAGTCCAGCCCCAGGAGCCTCTGCACTGAGACCCAGTGAGGCTTCTGGGGCAGCTTGGGAACCTCCTGGGAACCAGCTCTGGAGCCATTCTGGCCTCTGGCTTTTCATGTAGTGTGGCCTGTGGCTTTTCAGCTGTGGGAAGGTTTGGGGTGATGCTTAACCTGTCGCTATGGGAGTCTGACACCTGCAGTAGGAGCATCCACATCCAAGTAACTTGGCTACCGGTGCGGCAGCGTGAAGAGCTGAGACCTGTGTGTCAGGGCTCTCTTGATTAGCATCTCTCTTAAGAACTTTTGTGCACGTCACTGCATCCCCCGTGCAGGGGACAGGACGTTCTCCCCCAGATATGCATCTGCCCTTTGCTGGGCCACTTCCTCACTTCACTCCTCACAGTAAGCTTTGTTTGAGGGACAGCACCATTGTTTTCCCCATGTGTTTGCGAAGTGCTCAGCCTGCGCTGGCTGGTCCCTACTGCAGTGTGGAGAAATACTGAGGAGAAAAGGTTAAACGTTAGATGTACAAGCTGCTGTACCTAAGCAGATGCAATTCTGGAAGGTTTTTGGTATGCTTTTGCTTCTACTGATAGAATTTGCTGTAGTACATCACCCTTGTTTCATTTTAAGTGGGCAAAGACAACGTGTGTGTGTGTGTGTTTTTCTTATATATAGTTTCCTCTGCAGTTTACTGTTAGCTTTGCTGTGTTATTAGTCATTGGAGCATTTGCACCGCAGCCCCACCGAGAGGAAATGCTCCTGTTTATAGTGAGGGAAACATCATCCCAGTGAAGTTGTGTGGTCACTGCCCTTTGCCTGAGCCCTGGCTGTGTCCAAGTGGGGGACGTGTACATCTTCTGCCTTGGGGACCAGAAGATGTTGCGTGGACACATAGTGCCCTTGGGTTTGAGGCTTGCTTCTGCTGCTGGTCTGTCTGCTCTCAGGTTGTGCCTTGGCTCTTTGTCCGGAGAATAATAGGGATAAACTGAGTATTGGGAGTTGCGGTAAGGACGAGCAATGTAACAGGAGATCCCAGTGCCGTGTCTAAGCAGGGGTCATGCTTTCTGCAGTATCAGTGGTTCCCACTGAAGAGCCTCATTTTTACCTGGCTGCTGGCCAGGTCTGGCTGGGTTTTCCACGATGAAGTTCATTCCAGCTGGCTTCCCTTCTCCACCCCTCCTTTTTTGGAAGCATCTTTGTGCTGGCCTGACACCTTGGACATCAGTGCGAGCATTCAGCACTCAGAGATGTGGAGCCACGGAGCCCGTGACCTGGTGTGAAGCTCTCTGCTTCCCTTGGGTTTGGTTTGCTGGGCTGCTTTGGGGTTCTGGGATGCGGTAAGCAGGAGAAGGTGCTCATCTCCATCTTGTCCAAGATAAAATGAGCAGCCTGCCTGAAGTGAGGGGGGGTTTTGCAAGACTCAGTGACACAGGCTAAATATTCAGAAGGGGTGTGAGTTGGGGCTGGGTAGAGAAGGAGGTTTGTTATCTGCTTCCCCGTCAGCTAAAAGCAGGTGTTCAGTCAACTGGGAGTTGCCCTAAAGGCAGAGAATAAGGATGCAAATGACCTGAGAAACATAAAAGGAACCATCTGAATGCCCCTTTCTGCCACTAACAGTTTACCTCCACCCTGGGTTATTTGCATGATGAAAGTTGATCAGCCCTGAGAAAAGGCAGTTAGGCCAACGTGACAAGATAGCTCTGTCAAGCCTAAGGATCTTGCAAAGAGGCAAAACCCAAGGCAAAGCCCAGAGGCCAGGCGATACAGAGAGAGGGTGGGCTGTGGGGAGCTGTGCAGGGTGCTCAGCACGGGTAGCGTTTTCTTCAGCAATTAAAACTTCCTCCAGCTTTTGCAGTAGTTCATCTAAATCAGCGCGGACCCCCAGTAGAGGAGGGTACCCAACAGCTTCACACCTTCTTTGGTGAATGCTGTCTGAGGAGGGTTGGTTGAGCAGAGCTTGCTGAGCTGCTGCCCCTTAGACTGTTGCACCTATGACATTAGACTAGTTAGTTTAAGCCTACCTGGGAGGGTTAGGCTGTGCTTTGCCTCGTGTTTGATGCAGTAGCAGTACACGAATCCAACCAGTTGTTGCAGCTCAAGGGGCTGCCTGGTTGAAGGGGTGGATTTAGGACCCTTCGTGGCCAGCGTGGAGATGTGAACGCTCTGAGGAGTAGCACTGAGCTGTTGCTCTTGCCGTCCTGCTCTGATTCTGCTGCAGACAAATTTTACACCCAAACAGGGCTTTTAACGGAGTTAATTTTTTTTGCTGTGATTTGGACCTGCACGTGTGTCCTGTCAAGTGCCGTCAGCTCAGCTGTGACCGCAGATGGCTGGTGTCCCACCATCTCTCACCTGTGTTCTGTGGTGTGACGAGTCCCACTTAATTTCATTGACAGTTTTACTAATTTTCCCAATCTTACTTATTTTGTGGGCTGCCCCTCCCTTTTCTGACTTCACTTGATATGTGCAGGATGTGATGATAAAAATCCATTTGAGCTGTTTCCTATTTCAGGCATTTTTACTTCTTTGCTGTAGCTTTGTGGGGTGATGAGTGTGTGCTTGGATGCCTGGATGGGGAGGTGGGGAGGGAGCAGCAGGCTGGGCAGCCCCATGCTCTCTGCAGGCTCCATCCTTGCCTGTGTGGGCATGCAGACAATTGATGAAATGTTTCGAGGCATTGCATCCTCAGAGCCGTTGCTATAAATCTGGAAAAAATAAATGGTGCTGTTGTTCGGTCCGGTCTTCCCTCAGCTCCTTGCATTTTCCTCTTCAGGATTCAGCGGCTCCTCCTCAGCGGCTCCCAGTGTTGTCTGGGCCAGCCGGCAACTTGCCATTCTCGGTGGTTGCGCGTGCCCGTGCCTGCAGAGAGCACGGCGTTGGTATGGATTCGTACAATCTCCTTTGCAAATCTCATGGTCTGTGTGGCCCTGTGGGTCTTGGGTGCTCGTGCTCAAACTGCGTCTATTCAGTTGAACCAGATGTTTTCTGGTCTTTTTTTTAGGTTTTGCATCGGTGGGTTGTTAGTTCTGCTGCTTCCCATTGAAGTTAAAGGTGTCTATGGATGGTTGTCACGTGCATAAAAAATGCTGCTCTCAGTGGTTTGTATCATCTGTATGTTTTTCTTGAGTGTCTTCTCAACCCCCCCATGCCTTTGCCTTCCTTACCGTACACAGAGGTGCCCTGACCTTCCTGTCTCCCCAGGGTGTGCACTGTGTTTCCTGGGAAGCTTGAGGACATAACAAGGGGAGTTGAGGGAGATCATCCAGACATGGTCCGTGGTGGGAGCAAAGCTGGTGGGGAGACAGGGAGTCCCGGGTGTACAGCCAGGCTGTTGGTGTCTCCTACAACACAGCAGGTCCCAAGGGAGAGTGCTCTTGCCTGTGAAGGTGCTGCTGGTGTGGGCAGGGCTGACAGCCAGTTGAGCATGACCAGGTGGGAACGGGGCAGAATGGGCATTCCTCACATCCAGCTGCTGGGACATTGTGTACCACACAGGTTATCTGGGAAGAGATACCTTGGTGATTGGGGAAAATGGATAGTCTTGCCAAACTGAATTTTCATGTTAATGTAACAGTTGTGCTAAAAAAAACCCAAAAATCTTGTTGCTTCTTGGGATTAATTAATTTTCTGAGAGCACAAATAAAGCCTTTTTAAAGCAGTGTCATCTTCCAAAAGGGACAAGAGCCCAGGCTTGAGCATGGGGCACCCTGGTCCTGGTGTTGCCACATGCTTCTTCTGTGACCTTGGACAGGTCACACAGCAGGACCAAAAGTGTGATGTGGCAGCCAAAATGCTGATTGGCCTGGAGATGTTGTGCTGGCATGACTGTGCCAGTTAGAGCTGGTGTTGGTGGACTTCACTGCTCCTGAGTGGCTGTGGTAGGAATCGGGGGGGTTAGGTGGTGACATCAAAAAACGTGTTTTCCAGTGTAAGCTCCACTTCTGTTCAGTGGGTGGAGGGGAACAGATGATGCTTGGAGCAGCCTCTTCCTCCACGGACCTTGAAAGTTTCCTTGCAGTTGGCTTCCATTAGATGCCTAACCTCTAGACAGCTGAGGTTAGGAAGAGAGCAGTCCCACCTTTAATTTGTTGATGTCTTTGTTGCTTGTATGTAAATGAGGTTAATAGTAAGCCCTGTTTCCCTCAAACAGAGGATAAATACAAATTGCAGCGGCTGCCTGGCTACAGCAGCAGGTGGGGCGTTGCGTTTGGGATAGCAGGTTGATCTTGGCCATGGGCGGCACCTTTGACATGCCAGCATGCCGGCAGTTAATGAACATGCTGGGGTTTCTCTGGTGAACTGGTGTGTTAAGGCTTTCAAAGCAATTTGCTGCTGCATGCCACCACAAACAGTTTTATTTAAGATATTCCTTTCATGAAGCTTCAATAGCACCCATGTCAGATGGAATCAAAATCTCCGGGAGAGGTTAGGACGACTTCGCTTGAGGTTTCTGTTGTGGTCACTTGCAGCAGAAAAAGAAGAGGGTAAGACAACCAAGGTCAGCACCTCACTTGAAGCTGCCATTAGAGCTCCTCCAGGAGGAGAGGGAATGAGTTACCCTGTATCTGTAATTATCCCTTGAACCCACAACCAAATACTCCAGCAAAATGGGGGCGAAAAGGGTGCGAAAGTTAGGAGACTTTTCACTGTAAGCTGAGCTGGGCAAACGATGCTTAGAGCCGCGCTGGTGCCTCGGGCACAGATTTCTCTTCGGAGAGGTCTGGGGAGGGATTTCGCCCAAGATTTTGCAGTAAAAGTGCTGATGTCCATGAAGTGTGCAGTGGAGCGTACCTCTTCAGACACACCATGCTTGTCCCATCTTGGTGGTAGGTCTTAATTTTTGGGTGCAGTGATTCTGATTGTGGTTTGCACTTATTATTGCTCAACGGAAGTATTGCCTTTATTAGCATTTGATTAATTTTTGTTTAATATTGTAATAGACTTTATTACAGATCAGTACTGCCTTGTAGTTGGTAGACTTACCTTTCTACAGGAGTTGTTAGATGGTCCCCAGCCCTGGGACGCTGGCGTGCCCCCTTCCATGCCCTTGGGCACGTTATCCAATTGTGATTAAAAACTCTCTGGCCCATTTTCATTGAGCTAAGGACAGTATTACTCTATCCTAATTTCTATGTATTATTGACATTTTTGCCTTATCTGGGTTAAGTCTCAAGGATGGCGACCTGGCCTTCCCTGCCAACATTACTTTTTGTCTGGCTAATATCGGACTAGCCTTCAAGGAACTGGGTTTGAAAAGTTATTTCTGAGGTTCTGCTGATTTTTCCCATGTCAAGGCTGCATGATTTTAAGAAAATCACTTTTCAGCTTAGCACATTGGTACACTCCATGATACCGAGGAAGCGATTGGCTGTGGTGCCCTAACACATGCAATCCTTGCTTTTCCTGGATATCTCACATGGACCTTCTGGCTTATTTTTCTCTCATGAGATCTGACTTAATTGTTGTCTGTTGTGGTATGCAGGGCTCCACGCTAAGAATATCCACTGTTTTTGAAATGTGATCATGACTGTTCAAACCAGGCTTTTTTCCATGATCTTACAAGATTTTGCCGCTTCTCTAATAAGCTAATTTTATCCCTGCTTTGGCATCCGTACTCCTTGGTGTTATTTTGGTGTGTACTTTATATATATCTTATATATAGCTCTGTGCTCGTATGCGTTACTGTACCTGATTTATATACAGCCTG
Organism: Bucorvus abyssinicus; assembly: GCA_009769605.1. Classification (NCBI taxonomy): domain Eukaryota; kingdom Metazoa; phylum Chordata; class Aves; order Bucerotiformes; family Bucorvidae; genus Bucorvus; species Bucorvus abyssinicus. The sequence goes on along the minus strand of CM020033.1, from coordinate 33,491,797 downwards.
TCTTGCCTGTGCCGTCATGAGGAAATCATTCTCAATTTTGTGGTGGGATCTCAGGCTGGATGTGCTGAGTCCAACCAGTCCATTGCCAGACCTCTCTGCGACCTGTCCCAGTTCACTTCCCTTCATCTCCTCCCCAAATAAGACCATTGCTCCACCAGGGCAAGACAAGACACGGACCACCTAGCACCATTTCAGTTGCCTGTAAGTGAGGAGCGCATGAGCTTCGTCGCTGCTAGGTGGAAGCCCCCAAATCTCCGAGTTACAGATGCTTGTCAGCTGCGTGGGTGCCATCGGGCATGTGTCCGTCCATGTGATCAAAGCAAAATGGCTTAAAAACAGGCATAAAACTGCCCTGAAAGAGGAGGGGAAACGTGCTGGACCATGACTAGCAGCTTGAGGCCATGGGTGAAGGCTAGAGACAGCAGCTGGTGCAGAGGTGGAATGCATGGTGATGGATGGAGGAGCAGGTTGGTGGGAGGAACTCTGCACTGGATAGCAAACTTAAAAGGAAAATTCTGATTTGGATGTGGAGATCATAAATTTGGGCAAGCTGGTTCCCCCATTGTTTCTTACACGTCATGATGCTGTCTACCGAGGACACGGAGACCTAGTATGTTGTGGCTTTGTCAGTTTTACACATTGCCTAATGTAAGTCACAGTTGTAGGCAAGGTTTCCAAGAAGCTCTGGAGTATCTTCATTGATGACAGGTGCTTAAAATGTGTGAGATGTAGAGTGGGGTGAATGGCTTGTTCCTTTGGGACAGTTGGATTTTATTAGGAGGAGGATGCGAGGCTGAAATTGTTGAAGGTAGATGCGCCATGTACCTTGGCTGCCGGTTTTGAAGTTGTCAGCTGAGGCAGGTGTTATGCTAGAGCAGGATTTTGCCACCTCTGACAAGGGTCTTGGTGAGTCTGGTGTGACAGAGCGGACTATAAACTGGATTTCAGCTTGATTTTACATCAAGTTGCTGGGCTGAAGGAAGAGGCAGCTCTTAGACTAGGGAGCATTGAAGCTTGCCACTGAGAGGGCTGTGACTGATCAGCAGTGGTGGTCCTCCATCCTCTCTGCTGGGGTTGGGATCAGAAATACCGATGTCCTACAAAGGAGGAGACCTTACGGTGTGATGGAGGCACAAAGGTGTTAAATGTTGAGCCTGAGTTTTGTCACTGAACGTCACAATCAATCAGTGAGAGCTCTGAAAATGGAAAGATTTTGGCAGTGTGAAGTTCCTGAAGCAGGGATGACACTCAACATTTTGAGCTTAATATTTAATCAAACCACAGAGCTTTTGGGATGGTCGGTGAGTGTACGACCGTGAGCAACCCTCCCGAAATCGGTGTGGGGTTTATCAGCCAAGGGGGGATTTTTCCACGCTGATCCTTATGTTCTCCAAGCGAGGCAGGTTGACTGTCGTTGTAGCTGACTCTGCAGGAAGGCTCTGGCTGACGCTGTGGCAACAGCACTCAAAATAACGTATTATTCCCTTCACAGACGAAGCTAGAACATGAAAAAATGTCTTGTGTCAACCTACCCTTTGAAATACAAATGAGTGAAACCAGCCTCACTCGTAAATGTCACGATGTGCTTTGTGCGCTGGCTGCGTAATGGGGTGGCTTTTCTTTCCTGTTAACGCATTTTCAGGCTTTTCCTTCAAGCGGTGTTTCGACAAGGCAGAAAGGAGAGAAGAGGGTCACCCTGCTGCATGTGGAGTCCCACGGGGCTGTTTGCCCGCTGGGGAGCTGCGCTGATCCTGGGTCAACAGGAAACCATCACACGGGCGCTGTGCTCCTGTGGAAGCCCAGCTGACGGTGTGAAGTCCCTGCAGCCTCATTTTCCTGCGCTGTCAGATGGTGGGGAACGGTGCATGAAAAGGCACTGCACAGCTCTCTGTCGTGACAGCCTTCGCTGTTTCTCCAGGCCGTGAGTCCCACTGGGGGTCTTTTGCGCCCCATCACCAGGTAGTGTGTGCTTGCTGAAGCCCATTCCTTCCGTCGTGGGATGAGCTATCAGCCCTTTACTGCCTTTTGCCTGATGCGGTTCTGGGGTTTGCACTAACCCATGCCGCTTCTTTGTGGGCTTTTTTCCCTCAAACTGAGTCACGAGGCACGCGCAGAGCCAAGACTGGGATAGGATACGTTGCTTCTGCAGAGAAAGCGGTTACGGAAACTAATTGTGTTATTTTGGGTTGCACCGCGATGGGCAGGCTGGTTTTGATGTGTTTCTGTTCTGTCTGTGATTAACCTGATGGTGACAGTGAAACAAAAATAACATTAGAAGTGAATAAAAACCTCAGGGTGATATTTGGGATGCCAGAGGAGGCACATCCTCAAAACGTAATTATTGTAAACTAATTAGATGATTAGTTCAAGCCAGCTTTACAGACTGCTGTCTGAGTAACGGACATTTCAGTGGAGTTATTCAGAAAGAACTGCAGTTTCTTTTACCGTGAGCCAAAATAGCTCTCGGACTGAGGAACAATGTGTAACAGCAATGACTGGATCTGTTGACTTAGCCAGAAATATGCAGCCAGTAAAAAAAAAAAAAAAAGAAATCTGGAAGTTTCTCAGAGGCCTCTGAATCAGTGCGGAAAATCGCTCCAGAGTTTACATGCAGTTGGTGAATCAAGTTGTTGGGAGGAGCGGTGGGACGCAGCAGTGAAGGAGGGGCTCTCTGGCTTCAAGTGGACCACAGTAATGCTCGTCCTCCTCATCGCTCGCTCTGCCCACCTGAGAGGGCTGAGCATCCCACACCAAACTTAACCCCGTGTGGTTTTGCTTCAGTCTGAGAGAGGAGGGAAGAAGCGTGTGGGCAGAAAGGGAGTCCTGGGCTAAATTTATTGTGTTTCTTTGAAACAAGGCAGTTACAATTTCTGCTGGGTTTTCTCTTTTTTCTCTTCTTAATACTCCAACTGGTTTATGCAGAAACAATAATGAGTGACAAAACTGTAACCTCATTTTCTTCTACACCCGCCCTTCCCCAGTGCTCAGGATTGTAAACCAACAGCACCAGAGACTGTCTCGTCTCATTCCTACTCCATGTGAACCTGCTCTTGGGCAGGAAAACTTCGTGCTGTGCTGTTTTCCGCTCCCGTGCCCTTCTCAGGCTGATTTCATGGTGGTTACAACCCGCTGCTGGCACCGCAGGGTGAGCCAGCAGTGAGGCTCTGCTCCAGAGCAGCCCTGGGCACGCACTTGCCTCTCTGTGGGATCAGGCTGAACTCACCATATGAAGGTGACGTTGGCTTGCTGTGTTTGGGCTGGCTTCACGCTGGCCATGGGAGTGCCAATGATACTGGGTTGGGTGCAAAATTCATGGGGCACATGGATGATGCTTGATGTGGTTCTAGCCAGCACTATTTTTGAGCAGACCTGGGCAGGCTGAGCATCACCACGTAGTGCCACCTCACAGAGGTCCTGTGGTGGTGGCAGGGGCTGCAGAGTCTGCACCAGCATCATGCTGAACTGCGGCCTCGGGTCTTGTGTCAACAACAGATGTGATTATGATACACAAATTACATGAGTTTTTTTTAAGTGACTGAGTGGATTTTGCTGTGCCATTTACCGAGCTATTTTCACCTCAACTCAGATCGTTAATCTGATGAATCGTGGCTGCACGCTGCCTGATTTGTCCCCATGGTACTCATGTTGTCTGCCTTCCCCATCTCTGTGACATCCCCACGTGGAAACGAGGCTCCTTCCTACTCTCCCATTTATCCCTGTGTTTTAATTCTTGCTGCTCTTACACCTTCTGTAGGGTTCTGCCATCCTTGCTCTAGTTCCTGAAGGTTTGGAAACTTAATTGCTTTTTCGTTACTGCGTAGTTTTCTGCAAGTCTGTAGAATGTCCTAGTTCTGCAATACTTCCTTCTGTGTTTGAAGCATCCTCTGCGTACTCCTAGTATCTTGGAGTGAAGCCAAGATATAGAGGACCACCAAAACTTACCTAAAAGAATGAGACATCTGGCAATCTGGTCCACCAGAAATCTTCCAGAGTCTACAGTGTCTGAATTCATGTGGTCTATGGGACAGAGATCTTTCAGGAGCAGGAGCTGCGTATGAGACACGTCGGGGACATGCTCGGCCAGAGGTCCTGTGTGCGGCAGGTTGGTGTGTCCAGCTTTGCTTCCTGCGCAGTGCTGCTGACTCGTCCGCTCTCCATCACCAGGGCCACTGGTATCCTGTGGGCAGGAGTTGCTGGTGCAGACCCTGCTGCCTCTCTTCCTGACGGGCACCCACTGTTGGTCTCCAGCCCCTCTTGTCCTTCCTCTTAACTTGGGCTCTTTGCCAGCGCTGCCGTGGCACAGAGCTGTGTGCCAGCCCCTGCCCTGACTCAGCCCTGCTCAAACATCCTTACTCCCTCGCGCGGGGCTGCAGATTTCTGGGTGCTCGTTCGGGGCCATTTCCCATGCCCAGTCGAGTCACCACTTCTGACTTGGTCCTCTCATCCCCACACACCACAGCCTGACACGGAGCGTGGTCTGCCTGCGCCGTTGCGGGTACTGCCTGTGCCCTGTGGCTGCAGCCACTGCATTGTCCTTTTAAGCCTGGCCGTGCAAGGGGCACGTGGTCCAGCATGACTGGGAGTGGGTTCCATGGCACCACCGTGCCAGCTTTACAGGCGACAGCTCACCCGGCATAAAGCCTGGTCGTACAGAGTGGGGTTTTGTGCAAATGCGTGTTACTGCTGATAGAAGAAGGTTGTGATTAATTTAGTTCAAGTAAGAGTGGCCTTAACAAATTGTGTATATAATGAAAAAAAATAAAATAAGATGATCTGTTGGAGAAGGTGGCTCTTGGAGCTGGGTCGTGGCCATGCACTGGTGCCAGGAGGCAAAGTGTGGCCTGGAGGGCAGCATGGCTAATGCAGATCAACGAAGCAGTGGTGGAGCCACACCTCAAATCTGTTGGAGCCCTTTCTAGCAAACCACTTCAAAAGGGCACCGTGTGGTTTAGTGAACAGAAGAGAAAGCCCAGCGTGGGGCATGCACAGGTTGCAAGGAGGAGTTACCAGCTGCAGGCATCTGTAGGGGTGATCAGAGCTTCATGCTCCGACAGCCAGCATTAGGACATGAAGAGCTCCAGGGGTGAGAGCAACTTTCCTGTCTGCTCGCTTGCTTTTCTTTCCCACTGGAGTGTTTTTGTGCAATTTTCGAAGCATTGTGTGTGTATTCTGTTTCTCTTTTTCCCAGGCTAAGCAGTTGTCTTCTCCTTTTTCTTAACTGATGCCTTCATGCAGAGGTAGGGAGTGGCAAAATATTTTTCAGAGATCAAATAAATGTGTTTGTCTGGTCAGGGAATCTGGAGATGGATGATATCTGAGAATAGTTTTGATGTTTGTTTGAAGCAGCTTGGAATTCTTAAGGAAAATCAGAGGTATTTCCCTTAGGATGAGTTACTTGCAAGCGTCCTGCCAACCAGTCTGAGAAACCCCAAGCAAACCCAAAACAGAACCCAGCGCTATTCTCTTCAGCTGCCATATTTGCATCTGATTTGGCATTTTAATTCCAGGTAGTTTCCCAAAAACAAATGAGCCTTTTATATATTATCATCTTCCCTTTCTCCTTCTCCGTGTCCACCCCTCTCTTCTGCTGCTCATTGGCCATGCGATGGGCTGTTCTGGGAGGTGCTGGGCTGTCACCATTCCTGCCACCAAAAGGGACGGTACTGCCCATTTCTGCAGTCCTCCTCAGCGCTGGTGCTGGCTCCAGCACTGACCCACCCACAGCTCGCTGTGCTGTTAGAAAGTGAGCTCGCGTCCGTGCTGGGGGAGCTTGCTGCTGGTCTGTGAGCTGCATCAGCTTAAGGAGAGGTTTGGTGAGCACCAGGGCCAGCCGTGGTGGTCCCGTGGGGGACGGGTACATGATTTTTGGCAGTGATGAGGTGTTAGACTCCTGCCATGTCATGGAGCTGAACAGTGAGTTTTTGCCCAGTCCACCTCACCCTTTGAGGTTGCATCCACATGATCTATAAGATGGAAAAGTTTTGTGTTGTTTTTCTCTCCGGAAGATCAGCTGCTTCAAGAATCCTGAAAGCACTGAGGTGTAGAAGGTCATCGATTTTTTTTTTTTTTTTTTTTTTTTTTTTTCCTCCCCCTTAAACTATTCTGAAGCTGATCCAAGCCCTCCACAGATAAACACAGCATAGGGTATATTTTATTTCAACAGAACGGAAAAGTCTAGTACACTATCAGCTCCTTTTATTTCAGTATATGGTTGTCTTGCCGCCCACGTATGTTAGAAATACACTTTCTTCTCATGTGTTTACTGAGGCATTCAAGCTAAACGTGATAGAGGCTATAGCTGCTTGGATGGTTCATCGGGCACTTCCAGGTGCCATCTGTACACAGGGACATTGATGATGGAGCAACAGCTATTTTCTCACCTTTAAAGGACACATGTTATTGGAGGTGCCTTTTGATCATCACTCGGGATCTTAAACCTTTCTTTGTACATTCCCATTTATCTTTGTGTTGGCTAAACTTCAACTCACTTTCTTGCCTCTGGACAATTTCCTGTTGTTGAGTAAAACTGTTCCTCACAAACCCTAGCAGTGAGGTCACTGCTATTGTGGGGGTTTTGTTTGATTGAGTTCACTAAATATGGGTTCCTAAATACGGAGTTTTTTTCGATGGAGGTGAGGATTCCTTTCAAGGAAGTTTAACTCTTCTGACGAGAGTTGCATTTCTTGGATTATTTCCCACAGACTCATACAATATGGTCCCCAAGGACCAAATGGCTTCAAAGCCACCACTCAAACAGGGCAGAGTGGTACACTTGTTCACTTAAATCTGTTCTTTCTATAGTTACTAGTTTTGGTTATTAGGAATTTTCGGGGCGGTTGATGATTTATAACCCTTCCATTCTCACCTTAACTGTGTGGAGGACAAAATCAAAGGTCTGGTTGGTATTTGCCCAGGGCACCCACTTTAGGCATATGAGCTTGGGCAGAATGCTGCACTACTTATGTGGCTCCACGGCTTTTGTCTTAAGCTGGATTGAGTCCCAGTTGGCTTTGGGCACAAGCAGAGCAAGCCCAGGTCTGTCCGCACATGTCTAGGTGGACCCATCCTACTTGAATGATGTGAAGTCCCTGCTTGTCGGAGCCTTAGAGGGACCTTCTCGCCTTTGACTGTACCTGTGAACTGCGTAGCACGGGAAGTACAAAACAATCAAAGTGGAGCCTGAAAATGCCAGTAATGTGGAATTTTTGTCTTTTGTGAAACAAAGACACTAAGGGAGTTGTTTGTGCTCAGCCAGGCAGAATCTTGCGGTTTCTCAGAGAGCAGCGTTTTCAGCCTTGCACTCCTTGGAGAACCCTGATCAAAAAGGCTGGCAGCTGACCTACGGGACAGGTGACTGCAAGATGATGACCTCAAGCTCTTGCCCAAGAAGCATTTTCGTGTGCATACGTGTCAAATGTCTGGTGTGAGCCATGGGGAGTGCTTTCCACTGGGGAGGGCAGAGCGTTGGCTCTTGCAGTGCAGATGCCATGGAGTCCCTCCACATGGGGCAAATCAGTCCCAAATCTGCAGAGACGTGGCTCAGCCCCAGCGAGAAGCACTGAAAGGGGACAGGAGAGCTCTCTCCTTGTCTGAGGACTACGAGGGCCTGTGGTTTATGCCTGACTTCTCTCATTACAGTGTCAGTTCAGGCCGAGTTCACTAAAGGGTGAGTGAGAAAGGCGGAAAAAATCTCAGCCCTGCTGTGTGTGCATCTCCTTTTTGCCCAGGTCTCTTGTGGCTATTGGATTTTCATCAGTCAGTGAGCTGGCAGCGTCGTGCTGCACGGGGCAGGCTCAGCCCTGCCCGCTGCACGGCCAGCGCTGGAGCACGGTGGAAGAACTTGCCTTGCAAGCCTCTTCTGGACAGCAGAGGGAAAGTCACCTCCGCAGGGCTGGTTTTTTTGTTCCAATGTCTTACAGTCTGCTAGTAGCATCCACAGAGCCGTGCAAAGCCGTGTCTTCCTGTCAGAGCTGCCCAGGGTGTGAGCTGTGATCCTCACGGGTTGTGTTCCTGGCCAGTTTGGGCGTCTCCTTGATTTGATAGCAGGGATGCAGTGCACATGTGGTGGCTGGAGCTATGGTCAGTTTGGAGCAGAGCGCTCCGAGGTCGTGCTCAGGGCTGCCCCTGGTCCTGCAGCAGAACAAGCAGAAGGGGCTGCTTGTTGGTGGTCAGATTTGGATAGCAACAGTGGAGGGATGGCGAAGATTGAGAGATGTGGACCAACTCACCTGGGCCCCAGGAACTCAGTCACACTGTGAGAGGTTGGTCAGCCTGGGAAAAGAAAGCTCTGGGGAGACCTTAGAGCAGCCTTTCAATACTTAAAGGTGGCTTATAAGAAGATGGGGACAGACTTTCTAGAAAGACCTGTGCAACAGGACAAGGGGCGATGGTTTTAAACTAAAAGAGGGAGATTCACTCTAGATGGAAGGAATAAATTTTGTACACTGAAGGTGGTGAAACACTGGCCCAGGTTGCCTAGAGAGGTGTTAGAAGCCCCATCCCTGGAAATATTCGAAGTCAGGTTGAATGGGGCTCTGAGCAACCTGATCGAGATGAAGATGTCCTTGGTCACTGCTGGGGGGTTGGACTAGATGACCTTTGATAGTCCCTACCAACCCATGGTTCTATGATTGCCAGTCTAATAGAGAGAACATCACTGAAGTGCAGTCATGCTCGAGTAGTCAGCATGGAGCTTGTGCTTGCAAGCAAGAGTAATGCTGTGTTGTGTATAAAAAAAAAATCATATTACTCCTGTGCTACCAAGAGTGGTACATCAAGAGATGCTAGTAGGAACTGGTGAGAATGCTTTGTGCTGTGGTATGTTTGGGAACAAATAGAGTGGTGTCGTAACTAGATGCAACAACAAGTCACCTGGATTTTGGTGCGCTGTGAAATGTCCTTGGGTAACTTACGGCTTCTTGGCAACATTATGCAAGTGGACCTCTTGTCCATGTTCTCTGCTGTAACCCTGGGGATCACACCTGGTGCAAGCAGGTATCTTGACTTTGATGGGTGTTTGAATGTGTTATTTACACCACTGTGATGCTAGGAGCACTAACCGTGCCGCAGAGCCTATCGTTCTTTGTACAAATGCTGAGTCAAAGGCTGTCCATCCCCCAAGGAACTTACAGTCTGTATCAATGATGGAAGGTTCTGGTTGGGTACATGCAGATGGAGGAGTAAAATAAAAATGCCAGCAGACTATTGATCATCTTGACAGATGTGTCTCAGAACACCGGCAGCCTCACAGTTATTGAATTTTCTTGTAAATGTCACAGCAGAGGAGAGTTTTGATGAAGTCGATGAAGTGGTTTGGCAGACATTAGAAGGAATTCCAACCAGGCAAGAAAGGGTCAGGAAGGGAGAAAATGGCCCAGAAGACCATCTTCCTAGGTAGAGGTCATCATTTTAAGAGTGAAGAGCAGATAGAGGGTACGTTAAGGCATTGGATAAGCCTTGAAAGTTAGAGAGCTCTTGTGTAATGAGATGGGAAACTGGGGAGCCTTGAGAAGCTGGAGTGGGATAGAAAATATGACCTGTGTGGTGACGTACTCTTTAGTCAGGAGACGTTAGGTTTCTTAGGGAAAGGTAGTTGTGTTGGCTGTGATGTGGGAAAGTAAGAGCTTTGATGACAACTGCAGATTTCAATGCTGGATGAAAGAGATGTCCTGAGACTTAGTTTGGAACATAAGGAGACCAGTCTGGAGTAGAGGGGAAAGTCTGTGTGGGAGAGGGCTGGATGCGTGTTCTGCTGGAGGTGAAGGGAGGTAGAGAAAGATGGGTCTATGGCTGGAGCCACAGCACCCATGGGGAGGGAAGCTTGAAGCTGAATGGTAGGGTGAAGAGACAGGGAGAGACAAGAGATGGTACTTTTAGAGGCAGATTTGAGGAGTCGAAGCCAAGCAGAGGAAAGTGTGGATTCTGACCTTTAGCTAAGGAGCCACTAAGTTTTTCAGTAAAATCATGTACGAGTAATACGGCTTCCAGATCCAGACAGGATCCTCTGCAGATAAACTGGTGCAGGTAGTGAAAAGCTCTTGGGTGTAACGTCATCCCTGGGTGCATCAAACACAGCGTAACCAACCAGTCAAGAGGTGACTCTCCTGCTGCGTTCAGCGTTGGTGCGGCCTCCCCTCGAGCACTGTGTGCAGTGCTGGGGCCACAACTTAAGAAGGATGTGAAGGTCCTTGAGTGGGTCCAGAGGAAGGCAACAAAGTTGGTGAAATGACTGGAAGGAATGTCCTGTGAGGAGTATCTAAGGACTCTGGATTTGTCTAGGTCGGAGAAAAAGAGGCTGAGTGGTGACGTCGCGGCTCTCTACGGCTTCCTGAGGAGCAGGAGTGGAGAGGGAGGTGCTGAGCTCTTTCTTCTCCTCGGTATTCAGCTATAGGACATGTGGAAATGGTTCAAAGCTGCACCAGGGGAGGTTTAGACTGGACATTGGGAAACATTTCTTTACCGAGAGGGTGGTCAGACTCTGGAACAGGCTTCCTAGAGAGGTGGTCGATGCCCCAGGTCTGTCAGTGTTTACGAGGCATTTGGACAATGCCCTTAATAACCTGCTTTAGCTTTTGGTCAGCCCTGAAGTGGTCAGGCAGTTGGGCTGGATGATGGTTGTAGGTTCCTTCCCACTGAAATATTCTATTCGATATTCTATTCGATATTCTATTCTATATTCTATTCTATATTCTATTCGATATTCTATTCGATATTCTATGCCTTAGCATCAGAAGTGGCTTTGTGGGTGTGTTTCGGTCAGGGACCCGTGCTGCACCCAGCAAGGTGTGTGCCTGGCTGTGTGCGCTTTCTCTCCCGTATCCGCACGCCTGTGGTGGGGTGGCTGTTCCCATAAAGCAGGCATGTGCTGACATCTCCCCCTGGTTACGCAGGCCGACTCTGGAGAGCCTCAGCTCCTGCTCGACAAACATAGCAGGGCTCTGTCTGCAGCGGTGTAAGGTTACAAAACACACACTCGCCGGCTCACACGGCTTAACCAAAACCACCTCGTTTTTAGCAGTTTGTGAGGGTTTATTCATTACACTTAGGCAGAGGAATGCAGGAATGCAAGCGGCGTTAAAGCTATTCATTTGGTGGGGAGGCATCTGCTCTTCCCCGCTCCAGCCGGCTTGCCCGTAGTGATAATTGCACCTCTGGAGCTGTTGAGTTGGCTCTCGGCCACGCTGGCCCCCCCCCAGGCAGATGTGTGTGGCACAGCGCTGGGAAGGGAGGCTGGAGCCGGGGAAGAGCTTAGGGGGATGCTTTGGAGCAGGGCTGCGTGTCCCGCGTCCCGCCCTGCATCCCACCTCCCTCGCGCCTCTTCCCAGGCTCCTCTTCCCTGGGCAGCTTCCTGCTTCCAGAACGGCTTTTGTGCTCCTCCTGGTACTAGCTCAGGCAGGGAGGGGAAACCTGCTGGCACCTTCTCGCCGGCAGGCCCTCGGGTGGCCTCAGCTGAGGTTCGAATGGCTCCTGCCTGCTTCCCAAAGAGCCTGTCCTGCAAGTCCTGGGCCACTAGCACTGCCCCGGTGCCAGCACGGGCACTGAGACTTGTGGATGCTCTTTTCTCCTTGAGTCTGGGCAGGGAGGAGGTGGACGATCGCTCCCTAACTCGTGTGTCTTCCTGGGGAATTTATTTTTGCCTTTTTTTGTTTCTTTAGTGCCTCTGATTAACCATCCCCAGATGCATCTAACAATATCCTGGCATTTAAAAATTAACTATTGATTTTAAAAGCCTTGTCGCTTTAAAAATGGGAAATAAAAAAAAAGCAGTAATTTTTGTTGGCTTGTTAAGAATTTGAAAGATGCAATAAAATCGGATTTTAGGTTTATTCACACTGCCCGGCCCCAGGGGAGGAATGCGGTGCTCTGCACAGCCCGGCGGCTGCTGGAGTTTCCCAGAAAGGGCCTGGGTAGCTGGGGAAACTGGTAACACTGGGTCTGTAATGTGAAGACAAGTATTGTGTGTTACCTTGGATGGGCGGCTGGAGAGTTTGCTGGCAGAAGTGAGTGGCTCGGGTATGATAGCACTGTCCACCTAACAGAAGTTGAATTTGAACCTCAGAGACATGGAGAAGGTTTGTTTTTTTTAATGTAGTGTTAAGGTCTGTGTTTAAAGGACACGGTTGAGAAGGGTCTGTGATGAGGATGGAAGCAGCCTGGTTCAATTAGCTGGGGTGCAGCCGTTAGCTGCTACCAGAACAGAATCACAGAATCCTCTGGTTGGAAGAGACCTTAAGATCATCGAGTCCAACCGTTCACCCTGCACTGCCAGGGTCCCTAAACCATGTCCCTCAGCACCACAGCCACACGGCTGTTAAACCCCTCCAGGGATGGGGACTCCACCACCTCCCCAGGCAGCCTGTTCCAAGGCTTCACAACCCTCCCTGTAAAGAAATTTTTCCTAATATCCAGCCTGAACCTCCCCTGGGGCAACTTGAGACCGTTTCCTCTCGCCCTGTCACTTGTCACATGGGAGAAGAGTCCAACCCGCCCCCCCCCCCCCCCCCCCCCCAACCTCCTTTCAGGTAGTTGTAGAGAGCGATAAGGTCTCCCCTCAGCCTCCTTTTCTCCAGACTAAACAACCCAGGTCCCTCAGCCGCTCCTTGTAAGACTTGTGCTCTTGACCCTTCACGAGCTTCGCTGTCCTTCTCTGCACACTCTCCAGCACTGTCCATCCATTCACTACTCGTGCTGTGACATCTTAGTTAAAGCCTCTTTCCCAACAGGACTGGCTGACGGAGAGTTGAGCAGTTCAGAGATGCTCAGGCGCAGTGCTTCAACACACAACTGCTGAATTCTAGGTCGTGCCGCTAAGCTGCTTCACTTCTCAGTGAGATCTAGGGCAGAAGTGGTCTTCCATGCTCCGTATCAGGCTCGGTTCAGGTTATGGGTTTCACTGTTAGATGCTCCCTGTCCAGTTTTCTCTTGGTCAAGCTGGTGGACTTCCGGAGGTGTGATCTTCGGCCTCATCATCGCTAGCTGCTGTGATGGTAATCCTTCAATTGTTCATTTGTACGGTAATTTAAAAGGTTACCAAAAGGCCAAATGAATTACTATGAGGGGCGAGGGCGTAGTATGGGCAAGATGGGGTCACGAGAGCAAGTGGAAGGATTAAAGAGCAAATAGATCTGTGGCAGGGTGAGAGAAATCTGCGGCTGCTCTCTCCACCTGGCACATTTGCTGCCCTGGACTGAGAAGCAGCAGTTGCTTGACAGCACACTGGAGAATACATATGACAATCACAGCTACTTTGCTTCATCTTACACCTTGGTGGTCCTCCAGTCAGGGTGGACCTACTGGCCGTGGGATGTTCTCCATGGTCCCCTGTACCAGCGGCTCAAATATCCCAGCCACAGCCCCTGGCTTTGTGTCTGCTGCTGCTGGAGGGATCCAGCTTTGCAACCCGAGGGCAACTCTGAGGTCCTATTTGCTTTGTAGGAACTCTGTATGGTGAGGTCCACTGCACGCTGCGTATCTCCTGATTCTCTGAAACATCCTCTCCCAGTCACCCTGGTGCATCGTTGTTTAACCCAGACCTTGAACACGGAGGGTTTGGGTCCGGACAGTGGGAACAGAACAGAAATCCTCAGCACTTTTTGGTGGTTGTTGCTTGCAGACACCTACAGGCATCGATCTTACTTCATGGATGAGGAAACTGAGGCACGTCTGCCAGCTCCTCTGACAGGCACCGCTCTCTCTAGGAAGTCAGCATTCCTAAGCTTTAAAACCAGCTCATTTCTGATGGGGGGAAAAAAAAAAGAGAGGAAACAGACAAGCGATGTAGTTTGGACTATCCTCTTAGCAGGGACAGTGGCCACTGCTTTCCAACCTATGTGGCGGCCCTGTCCTGGGAATGAGGGTGGTGCTGCGTAACCGCCCCGGCTCGCCTGCTGGTAACTCGTACCCTGCAGCAAGGCTGTGTGGTGGGATGGGTAGACTTGTGCTAACCAGTCCTGCCTTCTCCTCTCCCAGCAGGGTGTTGGGCAACGTTGGAGGAGTTTCTCAGCCTTTCTGAACTGCAGTTTCTCCATCGGGATGACGATGCTAACAGCACTTAAGGAGGCTTTTAAGTTCTTTGAGATCTATGGAAGCAAATTAGAGGGGGTGGAGGAAGGGAAGGGGTGCAAGTGCCAGGAATTTAATTGGGAAATCTCTTTCATTGTACCACCTTTGTATTTATTCCCATCCCATTGCTGCTGTTGGCTTTCTAGAGCTAGGTCAAGACTGCAGTTAATGCAAAGCCCTGAACTTTGCTCTTGCTGCTGGGTGAGGCTTGACATCATTACTGTGCTAACAGCAGTGTCCAGGCTGATAAAATACATTCCTGTCTCCTGGTACATAACCTCTTTGGGATGAGAAGACGTCCTGGCCCTGTGCTCTGCCCAGATTTAGCTGCAAATGTGGGTATTTTTAATGATCCACATTTTAGGGTGATGCACAGACATGCGACACAGTCCTTTCGGAGCATCTTTGTCATGCCAGCTCTCCTCCATAGGCTTTCTTGCCCAGCGGCGGGTGGTCGACTGCTGTTTCGGGGCTCGGGCCGTGCCAGCCACACGCTGCCCTGTCAGACAGGGCACCGCTGGTGACTCCACACTTGCTCAGCGATTCTTGCGTCCCTCTCCTGGGATCTCCAGCTCAGCTCAGTCCCGCATGTACGCACATGCAGGAAGCGGGGTGAGCGTCAGCAATCCCTCCTTCTCTTCCCCGGTGCCGGCGCTGGCTGGTGAGCCGGCATCAAAGCAAAATTTCCAACTCGCGTCTCTTTTCTCGGAGGCTGCCTGGCTCCAGCGTTGGCTCTCGGTGGCGTTGAAGCCTGTCTGGGAATGGGCGCGACTCCTGCATAGCTCCTGGGTTGACTCTCATTAGGAAGGGTGTGTGCCTCGGAGAGCGTGAGCTGCGCCGCTCATTTTGTTTCGCCGTGTAGCAGCCGGGCTGCAAAGCCAAGATGCAGAGCTGAGTTTCTTCCCCAGGGCTTGTTCTCACTGGCGCTCTCCCTGGCTGGCAGCCCTGGGTGGCGCGGAGCGGTGATTAACACCGTCACGGCGGCGATGCCCTGGCTGGCCAAGCGCTTCCTGCACATGCTGGGCTGTTCTGCTGGACCTCTGGGTGGGTGCCCCATGGGAGCCGCTCTGTGGTTTGGAGTAGGGGGGTCTCACCCCTTGCCTCGAGTTTCCCCATGCACCCTGTGGTGGTGAGATGTCTCATGGGCAGAAGTCATGACCCCCAGTTCTGGTGCTGCTGTCTGGCAGCTCCCTCCCAGAGCTGGTGGCCCCAGAGTAGCTCAAAAACACGAACTGGGTGCTTAGCTAGAAAGAGAGGGGTGGAGGTGAGTGCCAGAGCCAAGGAATTGTTCTGCTCTCTCCAAACCAAGTGGAGAGAGCCAGGCTTCAGAAGCTCCCCAGGGATGCTTCCCAGCTTGGGGAATCCCAGCATTATTGGGGTTACTAGGTGAAACGCCACGGTCCTGTCCCCACGTCTTCCCACTGACCTGCATCATCATCACTTATGCTTCAGGTCCATCAGAGCGCAGCAACTGGAGCAGCTCGGGTGCTTTCAAGAGGTAGGGTGTGTGCACTGCTCACTCACCTCCTTTGAGGAGGATGAACAGGTTGCCAGGAGAGGCCGTAGATGCCCCATCCCTGGAAACATTCCAGATCAGGTTGTACGGGGCTCTGAGCAACCTGCTCTAGCTGAAGATGTCCCTGCTCATTGCAGGAGGGGGTGGACAAACCCTTCTATGATTTTATGAGGGTGACTCCCAGCCCGGCTAACTGAGAAGCGTTGGCCATCCCCCTGGCCTCGGCATGGAGTGGCAGGAGCCGCGGCAGTGAAGGATGGAGGCTGAGCCAGCACGCAGTGGCGTGGGCAGCGAAGACATGGTTGTGTGCATGGGGAGGAGATCTGAGCACTCGCATCGCTGGGTTACAAATGGGGTGGCTTGGGGCTGGTTTAAAGGCGATCACTAATTAATGCAGATGCTCTTTGATAGCGGGATGTATCAACCTCAAAGCCGGCTGCAGAGGCAAAGGAGTTTTTTCGCATCTTCCCACAGGAAGTGCCTTTCTCCGCACTGAAGGATGTCTTTGGGTTTTTTTGGGACTTAGCATGAATACTTTCAGCAAATAATAAAATAAATATGCATATCTGTCCACATGAGTATATACAAGGCCCTACAAGATAACTGCACTTGAAGGGATCATCATCTTGTTACTCCTGCACTGCATGTTGCTCAGCAATGACTGGTGAAGTCATTGTGTCCTTTGATGGTGTCTTAGCTTGTGTCTGCGTTGTCCCCGGTAGACGCCAAGCTTTAGCCGTAGGTTTTATTATTCAGCACCTAGTCAGAAACAGCTTGTTTTGGGTTTGCAGCTGATATATCTGGCTGGTTCCTCCAGTGCTGTGGGATCGTACAGTAAGCCAGTCAGCTGAGAAATAGGGTCACATAGCTGAGTTCAGTCTGGTGTTTGGATAGCGCACATAAATACAGCTAGTCACTAAAAATAAAAGCCCCTGGCCACGTTTGGTGGCCATCCCATCACCAGCTGAGCAGTGTTACCGTGAAATCCAGGCATCCTTCTGCACTGCTGCACCCAAAACCATTCCAAACTGCTGGCAGCGAAGGATGCCACTGAACCCATTCGCAACAGAGAACCCATCCTGCTGACAAGACTCTTTTATTTTTTTCTCTCTCTTGGGTTGTTATTCTGTAGGTTTGGTTCCCTGATCCAGTTCCTGGTCTTGTGTGGCAAACTGGCATGTGCTGGCATGGCTGTGAGGGAGGAACGAATGGGAACGGTATCATGGCTTGGTCTTGATGCCAAAAAGCTTGTGGGAGAGACTCAAAGGCGTAATCACATTGAAACCTGGGGAGTTGCAGCTGAACTGGGAACTTCATTGGACTTTCTGCCTCTCCACTCTTCCCTGCTCCCCAAGGTCGTTTGGTGAAGATAAATGGGTATGTCTCCACACCCAAGTAGCTGCACACACGGATTGTTCCTTTGCACTCTTGCTTTTAGAGTTAACAGTACAAAGTGGTGAAGACTGGGAGAGTTGTTGATGTTTCTTTTCACATCCTCGTGTTTTTCCATATCTGCATCCCATCCTGATAATCTCTATCAGCATCAGTCAAGAGCAAGACTACCCCTGGTACGTGTGAGATTGGGAGGAGCTGATCCAAGTGCCAGGCTTGAGGCTGGATGCCCAAACTGGCCTTTTTTGTGCTTCTTGCCCCAGATGAGCCAAGATCCCCCTTCCAGCAGTCGTGTTTCTGTGCAGCTTGGTGGAGCTGGGTTTTGAACCTTTTGCTGGCTGTTTTCACGGCAGTGGGTTGCTTGCCAGCATCCTCACTGCAGCGTGGAGATGGAGCCACTGATGTCCCTGCTAATGGCAGGGGCGTTGGACTAGATGACTTTTAAAGGTGCCTTCCAACTCAAACCATTCCCTGATTCTGTGATCCACGATACTGCAGTCTAGGAGGTGATAATTTCTAATCGATCCAAGGGAGCCCCTTTTGGAAGAGGGGAGAGGGGGCACATCCTCCCCCTCTGCAACTTCCAACGTGTGGCATTTCTGAGATGCTCCTTTTCCCCTGACACAGTGTACAGTTACACCAAACCTTCTCTTTTCTTTCATCCAGGGCTTTTAACGGAGCATCATGGTGGCTTCTGCGCTGGCCAAACGGCTTTTGTTCTGCTGTGCAATATGGTGTGCGTGTGTCCAGGCTGACAGGGGTTATAAATATCCATTTCCTTGCGAAGTTTTCCTTGCAGAAGTTGGGAGTAAATCAAACCAAAGCTTGCTGTTGAGCTTGGTTTTCTTTAAGTTTTTCCTAATGGCCCGTAGGTTTTTAGCACTTACTACTGGATGCAAGGGGATGCTGCATCGGTGTGTACCTGCTGAGTCCCTTGCTAGGTCATAGCAAGAGAGGATGCTAACAACAGCTCGGTCACAAAAAGGTGTTTTCCTATAAATGCTGGAGATGAGTTGCTCTACTGGCGAATTTGGGGCCAGAGGAAGAAGGATGGTTTTGAGCAGGGGTGTTGTGACCCGAAACTTAAGCCTGTGGCTGGGTCACTGCCCTTCTTTCAAGTTGTTTTCACTGGGCTGGAAGCTTTCTTGTTATGCGTGGAGTTGCATCCAGGGAGGATCTCAAAGGTTGCTTAACCCTTGGCCACGCAGTGAAAGCAGAGAGGAATGATAATGCAATAAATCCTGAGCAAGCCAAGCATCCCCAAAAGAAGACCCTGAAAGGCTGAAAAACCCCCTCAAAGGAGGATGCTGGGTTCAGCAAACGGCCCGCGTCGGCGTCGGGGCTGCACCAGAGGTTTACGCAGAGATTCTATGCCATTTGGGATGTAACGCAGGTAACAGTGCGTTTTCCCTCTTCTCTCTCCCCTCTTTGTCTTTGCTCTGATGCGTTTGACCGAACTACAGTACAAATCCGTGGCTCTATAAATACCAAGGTGGGGGAAAAAACCCACAGCAGAAACCACAGGCATTGTTTAGGCAGTTCTTTGATGTAGTTCAGCCATGAATGTAAACTCTGTGACCCTTGTGGGATGGTTTTGGGCTCAAAAGAGCTTAAGACTGGTTTGTTGGGCACCTTATAAAAACACTTCACAGACGTTTCCCTTACCGCCCGTTCTCTCTTAACGTGTCCACCTTGCAGAAAAGGCACTTGTACTCTCGGCTCCCAAGATTAAACCCCTTTTACTACACGAGTACTGCTGGGATCCACAGCTTGTATTGAAGATCTTGAAGGAGTTAAGTCCAGGTTCAGGTGCTGCCGGACCCATCTTCTACATTAACTTCTTAGCTTTCACCGGGCTGGTCAGGAATGATGTAGTCCCTGGGGGGTGTTGGAGTCGGGAGTGGGACCACGCTGGCAGCGCTGGGTCTGCAGTGAAGGAAAGAATGGGGTGGTTTGGCAACTGGGCTGTTTATTTGTTTGGGAGCACGTGGGGAAGACTAGACTATGATGCTTGGGAATAAATTTGGCCTGATCCTGAAGTACGAGCTCCGAGGAAATTGCCATCAGAGTAATTAGTGTGCACTGACTTATTTGTACAGTGATAACAGCAGGAAAGTATTGAAGCAGGAAGAGCAAACACATTATTCATCGGAACCTTCCATCCGCAGCCTGTACCTGACAGCTCACTACTGGCGATACGCAGGTCTGTTTTCAGGCAGGCAGGCTCTTTTTAATGCGTTTGGTTTGGGTTTTGGTTGTTGTTTTGCTGACATAAATTGGAAATGAATCTGTGCTTAGGGATAAACAGAGGCATTTTTAAAATAAACCTTTGAACACCGGAGCGTTTTCTGTGGTAGCACTGAAGTGCCAGTACAAGGCTCTCAAAACTTGCAAGCGGGATGAGGATGCTGCAGGTGGCAGTCAGGCTTGGCAGAAGGAGCTCGCTGTGCGGCTCTGGATACTGGAATGGAATGGCTCTTTCTGACAGAAGCATTTGGTGTGACCATGAGCATCTTCTTCAGTCCAGATTTCCCTGCTTGGTGGCAAGAGCTGCTTAGCCAGACAGGTTAGAATTGCCCTTTGAGATGTGAGCACCAAGGAAAAGGTTTAGTAACTTGGGTAATTATTATTATTAATGAGAGACTGTGGGGAAATGGCACGGGGTCACAGGAGTTTGTGGTTGGGAGGCATCTGAGAAGGATGTTTGGGGAAGGGCACCCTTATATGTGTGATTACATGAAAGAGCTGGTAGAGAGCAGGAGGTGTTTGGAAACCGGGGAAAAATGTATGTAGAGTGGTTGTGGAGAAACTCATGGATTCATCTTGGAATGGAAACAATGGGGATGAAAGTGTTTGCTCCGCCTTTCCTTTCCATTCGTCCCTGCTCCTTCTCTGTGGCAGTGTCACCCCCAGCCACCCACAGCACCCATTCTCTGCCAGGCACTTGTGCTAAATCCTTTGAAAGCTCCTCTTCTCCTTTGGCATTTAGAAATAAATAAAAAGGGGGCAGGCAGAAGACAGGATTGTCTGCAGGGAAAGAGAGCTGAGGGGCACTAGGGTTTCTCCTGGAGATGGATTTAATGAAGAGCTGAGGAAATCACCAGGCAAAGCAACTCCCACAGCCAGCAGCTATATCACAGGCACCCCTAGCTGCAAATGCAATGCAGATAAATCAGAGTTAAAGTGCCTTTTTTAAATACCAAAGGCTTCCAGGTATTGGAGCCAGCCATCAAAAAGGTGAGTTACCATCTCCATATCTTCAGATCTTTGCATGGAGCCTGCATGCCTCCCTGGAAGGTGGGGCGTAGGCAAACACTGGCAATACAGCTCAAATCAAAGCTAAATGAGTGGAACTTGTGACTTCCCTTACACACGATTCAGCCTGGTGACCCGATGGTCTTTATAGTCTTAGGAAGTGATTCCCATGCTTTGCAGCCCCAAAAGTTCATCCTTATCCCTAGCTCCCCCTGTATTTTCCAGCCACCACGTGCAGGTCCAGGGCTGGAGGAGGTTGGGTTTTGACTGCAGCCTCAGTGTGTCTTAGGGAGCAAGAGCAACCCCTTCATTTCTGTGCCACAGGTTAGTTCACTCCCCTAATCCCATTGCTGACACAGTGGGGTGGCACATTTTAAGCTCTTGAAGGAAGGAGAGACAAGGTCAAAGAACAGTATTGCAAATGCACAACCATGAACCAACGCCACGATGATGAAAACCTCATCCAAAGCAGCCAGGAGCTGGGATTTGCATTGTGTTTGTAGGAAGGCCTGGACCAGGGCATTTGCATGCTTAGGGCTTTTCAGCTCTTGAAGAAAGGCTGCCATGAGGGACCGTGTCCTGGGAGGTGCTTTTGAGGCGTAGAGGAACCCAGCAGATGTGAAAATCCTGGAGTCAAGAAGCGTAAAGGGAACCTGGAAGCCTAAATATGATTAACCCCAAGGGGTTTTTCAGAGTGTCAGTTGGGAGCTTTGTTGCTTTAGCTCCAGTGCCTTTAGTCCATGGCCATGAGCCTCCTTATGCTCATTCCTTCTGTGTTAACAGAGAAATTAATGCGTGACAATAATAGAAGCAAAGCAAAGTCATCAGCAAGGTATAAAAAGGCAACAAGTTTAAAAGTGCTTGTATATGCATAATACCCATCTGCATGTCTACGTAAAACTAGATTTTTAAGACTACTTTTACATACCTGTAACTGGTAAACATATTTTGTGATTTCATAAACACTTCCCAGTCTACAAAACTCAGATAGTTTCTCCCATGTTTAGAAAGAAAAGCAAAATTTTGCTGTTGATATTTTCACAAGACTCCCGAAGGCACAGCTTTTGAGAAGTGCACCACATCTCGAGAGACAGGGGGTCCTGAGAGATGGTGTGGGTCTGGATCAAGTTGCGTGGTGTTACTTGGTGAGGTTCACGTTGAAAGAAAGAAACGCAAGACAACGCAGCCCTCTCCGCCAGCAGACCTGGTGAAGCTCTGTGTGCTATGTGTCACGCTCGCAGCTTTCTCAGTAGAGCTGTGGCCTCTCTTCAGCTGAGAGTAGGTTCTTTTCCTCCTCCGAAACAGTCGTGGGGGCATCAGGTCAACCTGATTGTCTGCATCATTCAGATCCCAGACCGGCTTCCTGCCAGCCTAGTCATAACACTGATAAAGATGATGATGTGTCATTATTGCTGCTGCTGGAGACAGTTTTGGCAAGCCTCTGTTCCCGGTGTAGGTTAATTAGCCTTCCCACTTCCACCTTTTCTTCCCCACTCTCTTCTTAAGCCATTAAGACCGAGTGTGGTCAGGAGTAAATGTCCTTATTAAAATATTTAGAGCCTTTCTAATGCCAGATGCTGGAGAAGTGGTTCTGTAATCCTGTGGGCTTCCCAGCATTTGAGCCGAGTGACTTCAAAACACCCGTGTTAATGGGATATAAAACCAGCTCGGAGGAACGTGGAGCGGCAGACATTAACGGGGATTCTTTAGCAGCTGATTTTATAGACAGTGTATTTACAAATGTGCCCGGCTCTGATTCATGTCGCAGTCATCACTGGCACTGCTCTGACTTGCTCTGCTGACCCCTGATTTAGGGGCATCAGAGATGCCACTTTGGTATCCCCAAACTATCCCCTTGCCATCTCTGGGTTTCAGGGAGCCACCGATTTGTGGGGAAGATGTGGTTCTGCTGACCAGTTTTGGAGTGATGGGCACTCTGCTGTATTGCCTGTGCTCTGCTGTATGGCCCTCCTGAACATCATCTCTAGCCCGGAGGCATGATTTGGTATTGATCCTGGACAGGGCACTGAGGCACAGGGTAATTGAGTTGCTACTGCCATAAACTGGACCGCAGGGAAGGCGAGAAGGCGGCTCCTGGTTCAGTGTGTCATGCATTAGGTTGCAGTCTGCAGGTGTCCAGCTCCAGGCTGAGTCACAGCATGCCTGGAAGAACACACTGGCTACATCCAAAGTGGAGAAGCCCAGCAGCCCTCAGGTGACTTGTTCGGAAAAACTGCCAATAACCGGTGAAATCCCAAAAGCAAGAATTAAGGAACGGTGTCAGAGCACAGCTGGTCTCCTGGTTCTAACTGCTGATTTAACAAGCTCAGAAGGTCACCCTCCTCTGATAAATGACCATCCTCTTGCCTGCTGCAGCGCGACACCTGCAGAGGCATCCCTGGCTTGTTCCTGCTGCCGGGCATGGGAAGACCATGCTCCATGATGGGGATTTCTGGTGTAAGCATCTGGGGAAAGCTACTGCTTTCTCAGTTTTATTTCCATTTCTGCATCCACTGGTAAATCTGGCTGCCAAATGTCTGTGGCGAGCTCTGCCAGAAAGCGAACCGAAGGGACATCCCTCCAAACAATGGCTAGCGCTGGAGAGCCGCAATTGTCCGATCTCCTCAGCTCCCAGGGAGGAGAAGGGAATGGAACACGTGTGCTGGGAAACCGCTTAAGAAGAAATCTTTGTGACTGTGAAAGAGAATCTAAATCCCCTTCTCTTGGAGTTTAAAAAAAAAACCCCAACAAAAAGGAAAGTTTTGTGTGCCTTTCAGAGTCACAGACCAGCCCAGGCTGAAAGATCGTCTGGTCCAACCTTTTGTGGGAAAGGGAGCCTAGATGAGATTATCGAGCACCTTGCCCAGTTGCATCTTGGAAACTTCCAAGTGATGGGGACACCACCACGTCCCTGGGGAGGTTGTTCCAGTGAATGATTGTTCTCACTGTAAAAAACTCACTGCTTTTATTGGGCTTTGTTTCTGCCCTTTTGGTGTAATTTTTTTTACTTGCTTTTGCCTGGCTGTGATTTTTCCCAGTTCCTTAGCTGGGAAAAACAACCCCAAAAAAACAGTGTGAGCTTCTTGCTTTGACAGCATCTCACTTTGCTGCTTGTGGTGGGGATCTGGCACTTCTGTTGCTCTTCAGCAGAATCCATGTCTTGGTAGTGATGGAGTGCAGAGGACCTGTGGGTGGGGAAGGGACCTCGGGCTGGAGGGTCACAGTAGTTCTTTGTACGTCGTTGATTTCTAGGTTTTAAGATCATGGTACTTGATCAGTCTGACCTGCTGTACAACAGAGATTCCTTGCTTTAGTTTTCACTCTGGGTTCAGCAGTTGTGGTTGGACCCAGACATGCGTTTTTTGGGGAGCAAGAGAGGCGAGGTGGAATCCCATCTTATTTTAAAAGTTGCCGGTGTTGGATCCTTGGCCACACCAACTGGAAGACTTTTCCCTCTGTTAATTACCTGCCGTGTTGAAAAACGGTTTTTTTGTTTCTAGTTTGCTTTCTGTCGAGCTCCACCTTTCCACCTTTGGTCTTGTTAAGCCTTTGTCTGGTAGGCTGAAGAGCACTCTTCCTGACAGGTACTTACAGGCTGCGAGGTTCCTTTGAACTTTCGCTTTGATTGACTTCCTTGAGCTCCGGGGTACAAGCCTGGTTATGTTCTTGCGGCTGTCTTCTGAACTCTCTCCAGTTTTCCCGGCATTATTCTTGAAGTGTGGGTACCAGTATTAAACCTCGCACTCCCATTAACCATGCCGACCCAAGGCCCAAAGATAACAAGGCCTCTCTGCTGGTACGTGACATCCCACATTTGAGCATCCAAGTGTTGTGGACATGCCTTGGGAGCTCACGTTGGGCTAATGATGCCTCTCGCCTCAGCCAGTCCTGTAGGTCCTGCATGTCCGAAAAGTTTCTGGGTAGCCTTTTCTTTAATACGCCAAGCATCTCATTAGTCTTTGTATGGTTTTGTTTTCTTGGTTTGTATTCTGTGAAGAGTTTTGGTCCAACCTTCCTCACTGGGCCAGCCACATGTCAAAAATCTTTATATAGCTGAGAGCTGCCAGGAACGTGTTTTACAGAGCTGGGGTAAGGAAGATGGTTCACAAGAAGGAAATTACACTGAGGTGTATCTCCAGTGCGTGGTGGAACGGGACAGACTGTGTGCTGCTGGGCATCTCTTCAGTTCTTGATGGATTGCTTTCTCCCATGAAGATCAACCATGGAGATGGTTAACCTGCCAGCGCTGGGCCAGCCAACCCTGTCATTGCTGGCCATGGAGTGTAGCACCAAGCTGCTTGCTTGGGAGCCGTGGGTTGGCTGTCCCCATTGAGGGCTGGGTCAGGGCTAGCGTACTTCTAGACGCTGGACACAGAGGGCTGACTGTATTTCCAGTCAGGGTGCTTTTATGATCAGTTTTATGTTGTTTCTTATGTATAATGGCTCAGAGGAAACAGAGGTGTTGATCTGATGGGGAACCTAGAAAGCCTTTTGGTAATAACATCCAGATGTTTCCTTAGCACATCTGTTTAAGCCACTGTGGAAGTCAGTGCCTGCAGCCCTGCTGGTGCATTTTACTGCCTGCTGCTATGTGTGATGCTAATTCATTAGTGATGCGGGAACGGAGGAGAGGGAAATTTAGACAGCAGTAGGAGGAGGGACAACCAGCTGTCAAGGAAGCGTGGGAGAGGAAGGCAATCCAGATCGTAACCCAAATTATTGCTTTTACCATTCGGGCAGGGTGTTTGGAAGTTGTCTTGCATGAAATTGTTCCAAGTGCCGTGCCCCAGGTTCGCCTGGTTACAGGTCACTGTGTACCTGCGCTGTTGCAGCTCAGCCACGTGAGCGAGACCTTTCAGCTGAGAACAGGGCAAGCTGCGCTTGTGCAACAGCTGATGTCTGAAAAGATGTTCCTGCCTGTCCCCTGATTCGCGGGAAGCTGTTTCACTCCCTGGCTGTGCCTGTGTTCGGTACTTCAGCACCGCCTTGCTAATCCCCGTGCCAGGATTGTCAGCATGTGCTGTTCCTCCTGGGGAGGGTCGGCTTTGGGACAGCCCATCTGCCTCGTGCTAGGGCTCTGGGCAGCTGGGATGCTACTGGAAGTTGTGCTTTTAATATCGCTGTGTCAGCATCCTGCCCTGCCCTGCCCAGGGGAATATCATTGGCAGCCTGAGAGTGATGCTCTGTAATCCCCGATGCCCTGAGACATGCAGTCCCTTTCTAGGCTGCACATTGCAAACCCCCAATTTGTGGTCACAGCCCTTTCCGTACATACCCAGCCCTAGCGTGCGCTGGAGCTCCTCACACCACACTGCTCTTTCTCCCTTTTCCTCAACGACTTCTGCTGGTGGCTGATTTCCAGCGTCTTCAGAGCAGACCAGTTTGTGGTGCTCATTGGAAAGCACTGACGTGGATACTGGTCTTGAAAGGTGCTCAGCAGCCACAAGGTCTTTGAATAAAAAAAAAGGATCTCATCGCCAAAAATTAGGGCTAGTGCATCACCTCCTTCCAGGGATGATGAGGTGGTGTTGGAGTTTGTGCAGGTTAAAATGGAGGAAGAAGGTGGAAGCTTGTGGTTGGGGTGTGGCAAAACACTTCAGTGAGCAGGAGACGTTAATGTGGTAGGTGCGTGTGAGATGGATGGCCCAAAGGCGTAGATCTCATCCTAGTCGTGTTTCTTCCTCTCTAATGTGTGACACAGCATCATGACCTGGCCCAGGGTGGACCATCATGTGTGCTTAGTTACACAGCAAGGAGCAAGCCTGGCCCAGTGATTCATGGGATAGAGATGGACACGATGAATAGCGTTGTAGAACCCAAGAGGAGCCTGGGATGACTTGGTCCATGTGTGTGTGCCTTTAGAGCCAGGCCCCCAAAACAGCACGGCGGATCTTGGAGCAAGAGAGACAATGTGGCACGTAAAGGCTTGACATGTGAATACAGAAAGCAACAAGAGATGATCAGAGAGACCCCTCTCCAGAGTTGTGGATGATATTGTCGGCCTCGTGGCTAGAGCCCTGTTTCCAATTCCTGTCTTCCAGGGTGATCTTCCCATGCTTCCAAGGCGTGCCAGAGCCATTTGCTTCCACCACACCAGTTTTGGCCTTGCTTCCTCTGGCAATGAGGTGACCCACCACTCTCAGCTTCCCTAGCAAAAATGTGTTTGAGCTTCGGTGGCTTTGTACCTCCTGTGCCACATTCTACGCCCAAGGAAGGGGTTTCTTTAGCAGTACAGATCAGACCTCCTGCTTTTCCTGCCAGCCTGTCGCTTCACTGGAGGTCTCTGCAACTAAGAACATTAAATCCTGGTAAGACCAAACGTCCATTGATAATAGAGATCTCTTCTTTTGTGAAACTCAATTACAAGTTATTCTCAGCCACATCCTAAACCTGGGCTAGTTTCTGTGTCACCTACCCTGGCAGTCCTCCTTGGTTGCTGTGTTGGAGTTCATTTGACATTCATTTCTAACGAGGTGGGGCTACCAGTACCACCTTCTGCAGCTCTTTCCATCCAATGAAACCTTGAAAACATCATCATCATGTTTATATTCCACCTCTTCCAAATGTCCCCTGAGAGCAGATGAAGGGTTGTTATTTCTTGCTCAGGACGATTACGTTGGACTGCTTGGGTCTGGCCAGTGTCTACAGGAGTAGCTCCTGGACATCCAGAAAATCTTCAGTTCCTTATGTAGTACCTAGAGACTATGTTTCTGTTTCTCTCTGTACACAAAAACCTGCTATTTTTGACAAAACTCAGGATGTAATCTAGATCTGATTACTGGAGTTTTTCCTGCCTCCTCACTGGACCAGTATTTTATACCCGGTGGAGCAATGTCTGGGTCAGTATTAATCAACACGCAGTGTAGTCATTTTGCTGGTCTAATGGAATCTGTGGTTAAGCACTGGAATTGTTCTAGGATAGAATTTACATGTAAAACTAACTGTCTTGCATTGTGTGTTAAAAATACATTGAACTTAATTAAAGTATCTCAACGCTTCCTTTGTGAGCATTTGAGCTGGTTGGGACTGTGCTGAAGTTGAATGCACCCTCAGGAGTGAGTTGGTGCCCATAAATCCTCCTTTTTGGGGAAAATATAGTAAAATTTTGGAGACGGTTGCCTACTGAGAGTACATCTACACTTTCTGACTGCGTTCCTATTTTGGTTTGCATTTGAAATGACTCTGTTTCTAATGCAATGAAAAGTGTAAGAGTTTATGACACTGAAGGGAAATTTTCCAGCTGTTGAAACAAAGTGCTTTAGATCAAAATGAGTTTGAATTTAGCAACCTTCAAAATTTCAAGGTTTATATCTTTTTCTTTTTTTCCACTCATTTAGAACGGGCAGAAAATAATCAAGATCTTGAAACCATCCAAGGCTGATAGAATTGATTAGTTTCGGCGTTCTTTGACATCCCTTGTTCATCCGTTTGAGTAGTGCCTTCGGTTGGCTGAGTTTGCTGGCAAGAACGAGGTGTTCTGCCGTCAGTACTGAAGGTCCAGGTAGCTCTTGAAGGGTGAACCAGACATCACTCTCTTTTAATGCTAACAGAAATAATGTCTAAAACCTGAAAGTTTGTCAATCTGTCCTGATCCAGATATTAAAATCGTGGTTTTTTTATAGGTTCATCCACTGTTTGGACAGTGAAGCTTGACAAGCTGCCGTTTGGCTTGGATTACAATATTTCAAGACTTTCTGAACTCGCCAGGCAACCCTCTCCCTAGACTCTGGGGACAGGGGAGCTTAATTTATGTCTCCAGTGTCACACAAGGAGAAGGAATGGAGTTGGCTGCTTTGCACAAGTAACTAAAATCAGTGCTTTGTTGTTGTTGGGAGCGCTCGAGGAGAAGAACCTGGATTAAAGCTCTTGTTTTAGAGCCAGATAGGAGGGTGCACAAGGGAGGATACGGGAGGAAGGAGGAGACGGGATGCTACCAGCCAGCTTCCTGATGTCCAGAGTGGAGCATCATAACAAGGTAGGCATTTTCCCTCCTTCCCACCTCACTCAAATATCCAAGAAGTGGGATGAGTCTCAGCACTGACTTCTGATTGAGTAGTTTCTCTTACTGCCTGCAACCTCCTCCCTATTCCCTTGCCCACTTCCCACATCCTGTATCACCTGTGCCTGCCTCTGCAGAGCCCATCACCGAGGCCAGCCCTCACTTGAGCAGGCTTCATGTAAAAATGATCAGCAAATCTTTACAGTCTTATGTGTCCACATTTCTAAGACTTTTCAGGCATTGCTGTTGACACACGCATTAAATTCATCGCTTCTGGAGGAAAGCTTTGTGCCTTTGCTTTATGCCAGAGGAGCTTTGCTTTTTTTTTTCCAAAGTGAGGATGACAATTCCTCACGCTCATCTGTGCTGTTCGCAGCTTCAGCTCCAGAGCACAGCAGTGATGTGTTTTCCAAACTGATGATATACAAAGAGAGCTGAGATAAACGGGCTTACTGCATTGCCTCATCCAAAGCCACAAGAGGAGAAAGGCAGGAGCTGGAATTTCAATTTACCACCTTTGGAGAATTGAAAAGCGTTGGTTACAGAAAAGATAGTTGAAGCTTGATTTATTTTTTAGCTTCTCCGCTGCTGCAAATGTTTTTCCTCATAAACATGTGTGGCTCCTCACTTCTTGTGCCTGGGCTCCGGAGCACTGGAAGCATTCCTCAGAGGAGAAGGCTGGCCAGGATGGCAGAGTGGTGTCTTAAGCTTGGTCTGTTCTAGTGATACAACTCAACGGTCATGAGGGACATGCGGCTTTCCCCTGCTGCACTTTGTGCTGGCTGTCTGCTTCATGTGAAGGCTGAGTGGTGGTGAGAGTGGAAAGGGTTCATCAGACTCTTCCTCTGAGGTTGCTATGAGTGATGTTGCCATGAAGGCCATGCCAGCATGTGCTTGTAGACCTGTATCATCATGTTAACACTCCCTAATAAATTGGGCAATGATGAAAAATGCTGAATTGAACTCCATGGAGAGTAAAATCCCCTCGTTTTTTGCAGATCAGAGGTTTTCTTGCTCCCCCTCACCCTCGTGTCTCGGCACAAAGCTGCAAGGACCGTCTCTTAGTACTAGTGTGAAGTTTTTAATCTCTGTGACTCATTCACTCGTTGATTTAACTGCTGATACTGAGAATGCCAATGACATGGGTAGATCTGGTGACGGGAAGATACCGCTGGCCAGGAGGCAACATTGATTTCACATCAATGAAGAGGCCATCTAGAACCAAGTATGTAGCTACTACATTTCTACAAACGGTTTGAATGAGAGAGAGGGAAGGACGCTTTCAAAGTCTGGGTCTGGCCAGGTTCCTTGGAAGCATCAGATGGAAATATTTGCAGGTTAAGCATGAGTTTCTGTTTCAGAGTGGATGTTCAGATGTTAATCTTCAGTTTGAGAGTGAAGTTCCCCCATTTAAAGGTGGTGGTGGGGTTTGCGTGATACACACGGTACATCAGCCGTGCTGTTGAAGATGAGAGGGAATAGAAGTGACTGTGCAGAGTGAGACCGTCTAGTTTGATATCTCCCTTGATGACAACCAAGAGAGGAAAGAGTATAAGAAAGAGCTTTCTAGGGGTGAGACTTCCCCAGCAGATATTCCCAGGCAACCAGTGTAAAAGCGCCAAGTGCTTCTTGGAAGTGTCCTTGAGTTGTCCCCGTGAATCAGATGCTCCTGTCACAGCTCAGCTTAGGGAATTCATTACTCTGAGCAACCCAAGCCATGCAGTGTCTGGCCCAGTATCATGTTTCTATGGATTGGCCCAGGTCACCTAAATCAGAGGTGCAAAGTTGGGCTTGGCAGGGAAACACAGCACTGAGTGGACTGATGGTCCTGCTCTGAAGACTAGCGTGTGTCTCAGGAGACTGGAGGTCACCCCTCAGTCTGGTGTAATTCTGTCACTTAACCTCTCTTCTTCCTCCCGTGTAAAGCATCTACTAGCACTTCATACAGCACACCAGTCGTATCCGCGGGTGTAAGTTCCTGTGTAACAACCAGGATTTAACAGGAGGAACAGAAAAAACTGCACAGCCCCTTCTTCATTAGTCATGTAGGACTGTTGTCTCCTCGGTGGCGTGATGCTTGAAGGAGAAAGACACAACCCCTTGTATCTCACAGGAGCCTCTTCCAGGTCTCCAAAGAAGAGTGGAGTGTAATTTGGCACTTACTATTTCATTGCATCAGCTTTTCTGAGTCTGGGAGTGCTCTTAGCACAAGCAAACAAATTACCCGTCTCATTTTGCTGCATGCTCTGCAGCCAGCCATATGTTTGAGCCTGATAGAGATTCTTATCTCTCGGGCTAAAATTACTCAATGGAGGATGACATTTCTTATCAAGGGCTTTGCTGAATCAGAGGGGCCGCTGGCACCCAGCTCTGAGACACACTCCTCTTTGTCCAGCCCCCCAGCCCAGCGATAAATGGATTTGTGTCTGTAGGTCAGAGGCGCTCGTGTCAAGGTTTTGTTGCAGGTCTGAGGAGTGACCGTGTGCCTGGGAGGGTGGGGGGTTGAGGAGGGGAAGCGAGACTGTTCTTTTAACTCGGATGGAGGGGCCTACAGCTGTGCAAACACCTCTTCTCTTGGAAGGTCCTTGTATGCACGGCTGATAACTTCAGGCTTTACAGCCAGTAGGAGCCAGAGACCCTCTTCTCCCACTGCCCGTGAAGGCTTTGCTTCAGGTTAGGTGGTGAGAATAGCCATCCCCTCCTTCCGGCAGCTGTAGCTTTTCTGCAGCCTTACATGCAGCTTGCGTAACGCTTCATCTCTCTAGCCTCCCGCCTCTTTCATGGACGGGTTATTTTCCTCCCTCTTTTTCCCTTTCTCTCTTGAATGCTGTGGAGTTTACCTGGTAGCTGCCGATGATTCAAGGTGTTCTCTGGGTGTTCAGCAGGTAGGAGAGAGACAGGGAGAAAAAAATCTGCTTGCTTTTCCCTGTGGCTTCTTCCTGAACAGCATCTTCCCTTTGCCTTCTCTTTGCCTCTTTGCAGTGCAGAACCGAGAGCACGGTACGTTTGGCTTCTACAAGGCATTTGGGCAAAGCTCTCGATGGAGGGTAGAGGGACCTGCTGGTGAATTGTCCTTTCCTCTAGCTGGGCTCTATCCATGAGGGCAGATTTGTCCCTAGGAGTGTTCCTGGGCAGAAAGCAAGGCAAGCCACCCAAGCATGGTCAAACTCTCCGTAAGAAGTTTCTGGAAACTGCAGCTCTGAGTTAGCATCTTTGTTTTCTCCTCGCAGGAAGATGTCTTCTCAAGGTCAATACTCTCTTGGGCAGAGTCAGCTTCTCAGCCCAGAATAAATCTGGTAAAATGCCCTGTTCCATGGAGAGAGACTGTCTGAATATGCATTGTGGGTTTCTTCTGCTAAATGATCTTACGGGAGTTTTTCAGTTTTTCTGCGACCATAGCAAGTTACTTCACTCACCCTTTAATTACAAGTATCTTCAAGCTGGCCTGTGGCAGCCATGTAATGCACAGCCGGAGGTCAAGTGCCAGACGTCCAGCAAAAGGCATTCTTTAGGTCAGTATAAGGTTGACAACCAAACTGGGTAAGATGAGGACATTGTGGCTGAAAGTCCCACCGTGAGTACCCTTGATGGCCCAGCCCTGGCATGATCTCGGGAGTGTGAGATGGGTCTCAGAGCAATTCTGCCCAGAGTTAACCACTTAGTTTCAAAGAGCCAAACCACTGGCACTGCTTTCTGCAGTGCCCCGTGAGATGCCCAGAGATAACCACTCTCCCTGGTGTGGTGGTGCACCAAGACTGTGCTATGAGTAACTCCTCAGGGAGGCTTTTCTGCCATTGGCAGCAGCCATCCTCTTTGTAGCCTGCAAGAAATGCTGGGGCTGATGGGTGCAGCATGCCCAGGGAGCCCGGTCCCCAGGGCAGAGAGAGGGACAGTCATGGGTGGCACTGTCCTTGGAGACATGCAGCCCTCCTTCTCCTGAAACAACGTCCATTGCTTGATTTTGAGGTTTCTGTCGTGCAGTCCAGCACCCATCACAGCTCAGAGCACGGGGGTCCCAGACGCCTCTGGCTGCCGTCATGCATGGACTGGGTCCCTTTTCCTTCAGACTTTCTCTCTTCACCATTTTCCTCCCAGAATCACGCCGATTGGGCTTCGCTCCCCGGCTGGGTCTGCATGACACCTCACCACAGTCAGGTTTTTCCCCGTTACTCAGCTCCTGCTGACATATCTTTTTATCCCCACTTTGCCTTTGGGTGCAGCACTGCCCCATCCTGTGGAAATGGGTGGTTATCTCAGGGGGTAATTGCTGGCAGTCTTGGGGAAGTGCCGTGCTCAGGGCTGGTGGCCAGCTGGGGCAACCAGCCAGTGTAGGCAGGTCACTCCCAGCTGAGTCAGCCTGGCTTGTCCTGCTGAGCTCCTGCTCTTCATCCTGTTGCAGGATCAGGTTGGGTTTATTAAAAGACAGAGGAGAGGGGTTTCCCTCTAACTGCCAACCGTGTGCTCCATCTGTCCACTGTCTCAGGCATCGAGTCTCGCTCTGGCTTCTGAATTGCTGCAGATAACCTTGGCTGAGTTGGACTCAGGCAGCGTACCCATAGTGTGCACCCTGCATACCCATGGGATGCACCCTTATATCCGTGGCGTGCAACCCACATACCCATGGCATCATGGCACGTACCACACAGACCCATGGCATGCCCTCGGCGTACCCATAGCGCATGCCAGCTCAAGCACGTCAAGATCGCGTGCCAGGAAGTGGCACTTGAGGTGACAAGGAGAGCTCACATCTTTGTTTTCAGTTCCCAGGCTGAGTTTGCAGTTGGAAAAAACCCCCAAACCTGTCATTTTATTTGTCAGCTGAGGTCGTTTTTCTCTAGAAGCCACCAGGGCACAATCAACCTGGAACCCACAACGCTCTTGCTAGAAACCGTTTTCTGAGCTAGGCTTGCACGCTCGTAGAGGGAAGGTTGAAGCAATTCCAGCGTGTGGCTGGGATGTTGTCAGTGCCCAGTTTGGGTCCTGCGCTGGCGCAGCCTTGGGTGATGTTGCAGTAGAGACCTATGGAACAACCTGTTGGTGCTGTGGTTGACCGTGGCTGCTTGCCATCCCTTGTGTGTCTCTGGGAGTGCGGGAATGGGGGCTGGTTAGGCTGAACTACCAAATATTCCCAAGTACTTGAATCCCCCAATCTGTTCAGCACAGCAGCTGCCAGCCCGGTAGGAGTTGTAGAGTCTAGAAGGGCCTCCAAAAGATCTGCTCCATGCCCAGGGCTCCCCAGTACCAAAGCCAAGCAGGACAAGCCAGCAGAAATGCGTTACACCATGGGGAAGAAGCAGATGAGCCCAGTCCCCCTCATTTTGAGCAGGTTGGAAAACATTTGTTAGAAAGGAGTAAAGATTAGCCTGGAACCTCTCCTCTGTAACTTTGGGGTCTTGAGAACGCAGAGCCTGTTTTCAAAGGTGCCGCGGACGCCTGCTGTGTCCTGCACCCTCTGCTTGCTTGGCCAAACAGCGTCAGCTTTTCCCCATCCAGTTTCGCCCTCACATCCAGACTGTGCTCAGTCACCTTCCACCGGGTTTGTCACGGTGACAAACAGCTCATTTAGGAAATTGCCACCTAGCTTTAATTAAGATTCTCAATGCCTTTTTATCCCAAAGGAAAAGGAAAAAAGTGGGGGTTGGTAATCCTGATTGCTTCGGAGTATGGGAGCGTGCAACCAGGTGCCCTTGACTTTGGCAGTGATTTAAACGCACGTGTAAGTAAGCTTTCCTGATCTGAACCAAAATTACAGTAAATCTTGGTGGCTCGCGGCGGGAGCCTTTCATCTGCATGAAGCCCTGTGTAAGTGAAGGAAGCACTGACCGCCCTTGGAGCCAACAGAAGGAACGTGCAACTCCTGGCCAGGAGGAGAATTACCGTGGAGTTCAAAGCATGACATGTTCCTTTATGTCCTCTGTCTCAGTTGTCGGGAGGCAGATAGGTCTTAAAATGTGATGCGAGAGATGGGGACAGGGTTGTGTTGTGCTTCCTGAACTTTGCCAAGTGTTCAGGAGGGTGGGTGCTGCCCCATCCCACAGACTCCAGCTGGCTGAGCATCGCGGGATGCAGGATGAAGCTGTGCTGGGGTCGCTCATTTCCTTTGGTGCTGCAGGAGTAACTTTACAAAGCAGTCGGTCTGTGGCTCAGGAAATATTTTTCTGCTGACTGCATCCCTAGCTAGCGATTGCCCTCCCCCTCGGGGAGGTGGAGGCAGGAAGAGCGAAATTCTAGCAGAAGGTCCTCAGTTTCCAAAATAAGTCTGACTTTTTTTTAAAAAAAAAAACAAACAACTTTATCCCTGGATTATTCTTTAAAGTGTCTTTCACTGGAGTTTGCAGAATGATTAATGTATGTTGAAGGTTTTAGAGGAAAGTGTCCCAGTGATGCTGTGAGACTGCAGAGGGCTGCATGGGATGCAGGCAGGCGGTGATGCCAGCAGCAAGGGATTAGAGGTCAAACCAAGTGCAATTTTTGCAAAGTTATCAGGAAGAAATTTGGCCTGGTGAGGCACTGAGCAGCAAAAACCTTCTCAAGGAGAGACAGAGCATCACTGCTTCGCTCGTGTGACGCAGGGAAGGATCCATCTCTCTTCCCCAGGGGATGGGCTGGTGCCTCTTTTCCATCTCTAATGTCTCCACTTCCTCGTGTCCAATATAGATAATTTATAAGGATTGAAACACGATCATGGGACTGTCTGTGCGAGAGGAAGGGTAAAACCTGGGGCCAGGCAGTGTGCAGGGGACCTGGTACCTAATGCAGAGCCTGTTCACCATGGGCAATATGCCAGGCGACAAAGTGCTGGATTGATGAGCTGCGCTAACGTCATGTCATTTTTTCCATCCTTTTCTCCATCACTCCTTGCTTCGCCCACTTATTGTCCCTTTTCTCCTACTTTTTTTCATTGTGTCTCCATTTTCTCCCCCCTTCTGTATTTCCCCTTTCCCCGCTGTTTGCCACTGTGTTCTGCACGTGAAAAATTGGCAGCTCTCTTTGCCGAGCAGTAGGAGCGTTCAGCTGTAACTGAGCTGCGTAAGAACTAAACAAAGGGATTGTCCCTTCTGTAAAGGTCTGGCTTGAAAGTGGGGATGAAAATCACCTGTTGGTGCAGAAGGGAAGTTTGTGGAAAGCCGCACAGGCAGCGGGCGGAGAGATGGCTTGAGGTGGCAGTAGGTGGGAAGATGTTTGCCCATGTTTGAGTTGGACGTGTCTAAGTAGCCAGTGAATGTAAAATCCATGAGGCATGGTGTGACGTGGATCCCTGCAGTGCAGCTGCAGCAGAGCTTCACTGCCAGGTCCCAGCACAGCGGCACGGTTGCTTTCAGCTTTCTGGAAAGCAGCGTGAAGGAGAGCCAAATCTCACTAGTTGTGCTGCTCCCTCGCTTGGCAGGCTTGCTCCTCACCTGGAGCTCCAGAGGTTGGGGGAAGATGATGCAGAATCCTTTTGCCGTTCGGAAGGGTGGATTAGCAAGCACAGCAGCCAGGGGTGTTCGTCGGAGAGAAGAATAGAGCCCGAACCCCAGGGGTGAGCTCGCCTCCAGAGCTGCCCGGTGTCCCGATGGAACTCCTCTTCTGTGACGAAAGGCTGCGAGAGCTGGGGTTGTTCAGCCTGGGGAAGAGAGGGCTCTGGGGAGACCTTCTTGTGGCCTTTCAATACTTAAAGAGTGCTTGTAAGAAAGGTGGAGAGAGACATTTTACCAGGGCCTGTAGTGACAGGACAAGGAGCGGTGGTTTTAAACTGAAAGAGGGTGCGTTTAGAGTGGACAGAAGAAACTTCTTATGATGAGGGTGGTGAAGGACTGGAACAAGTTGTGATGCCCCAACATTGGCAGTGTTCAAGGTCAGGTTGGATGGGGCTCTGATCTAGTGGAATATGTCCCTGCCCACAGCAGGGGGAGTGGACCTAGATGATCTTTGAAGATGCCTCCTGACCCAAACCGTTCTGTGACTATGGTTCTTTAAGTACCGCAAGCTGTGATCCCCTAGTGCAATCGATCCCTTTGCAGTCACTGAGCAGGAGGAGACATGGTGGTGTCATTCAACAGGGACATGCTCACACCAAGAAACTGCCAGCAGCTGCTGCGACTCGAGGGTGGCAGGTTCAGCAGAAAGGCGGAGGAGTGGCTGAGCCCAGAGCCTGAGCATCCCTCCGCCTGCACGGGTGAGCTGGGTCAAAGCGTCATAGAAGACCATGGACAAATGTCTGTGAACCTACTGAAATATTCTCTTGGAATATCGCTCCTCTGCAGGTGTCTGGGGAAACAGATGAGCCCACCAGGTAGGGCAGGAATCGAGCACAGTTACGCTGAACAGTGGCGTTTGCTGGCTTATCTCTCTGTGGGCTTTTTCTCGGCATCTCTTGCTCTGAGTGTTGAGAACTCATTTAAATGGGCGGTTGCTCAGTGTCACTGGGGGTAGATTGTAAGTATATATATTTTTAAACTCAGGGCTTTCATTACCTCAGATGCAGCAGCACGGCTGTCTCAAATTCATCCTTCAAACAACAGGCGTAATCTTTCAGCACCATTTCAAAATACTGCAATAATATTATTATAGACTCAAGTGTTATAGTTATTTATTAGAACAGGATGCTCACGGGTTCCTGGGACTCCACAGTATTTTCATTTTTTGGCTCTTCTTCGAGACTTGTGTAAACCACTCTTTATTTTCGGCAAAGCATCTGTTTCAGCTTCACGACTACTTTGTCTTCTAGACTGAAAGGGGCCTCAGAGCGTTTTAACCTCCTGCTTCCCCTGCCTTGTAATCTCCCCGGGGTTTGCCAGGCTCCTTCCCAACGTGAATGGGGGGCTGGAGGCGGGGGGATTCACTTCCGATGAAGTCAGCCGAACTCCGTCCTGCAGCGGGCCAGCCGGGAAGGACCCACCGCATCCGCTGCTGGCGGTGCTGCCAGCGCTGGATTAGGCAGCGCAGCCCTGGGCTGGGAAGCCGGTGGTGACTGCGCTCCCCCGCCGATGACCTTCCCAGGGGAAGCTTTTCCTGACAGGAAGATGCATGAAGTTGTTAAATACTTCCCAATGTCTTGCTAAAGTTTCCCTTAATTTAATTTCACTTTGCTTGTAAGTTAGCTGATAATTTAAAAAAGAAAAAAAACCCCTTTTTTGGACAGTTTATGTATTTTTTTTCCTCTTTGAAACATCTTGTCCTATCTTTTAATAGATAACAATCCTTTTGTCCATCATAGGTGCAGCGGATATTGAGTTTGGAGAGCACCTCCATCTCAACGAATTGCTTTATCCCAACATAAAGGGACATTTTAGAAAAATTCAGGTTATAGCTTTGAAAATATTCCATCTGCTTGAAAAAGAAGCAGCGTGCACCAGGCGTGACCTTCTTTCTTCCCAGGGTTGTAACTTGGTGCCGCTTTCCTTTCGCATTCCACTTGGTGGTTTGCAGAGTACCACACCTGAGTCCCCATCAACAGCAAAGACCTGCTGTGCTGTGCAGTCCCCACGCATCTGCCAAGGTCATGGGCTGCGGCGGTCCTACAGCGGAATTACTGTGATGAGTCCTGTGGGACATCAAACACCTCACACAAACTCAAGGAGAGTTACTGCACGGCAAAGCTGGGTCTAGAAGCACTGCTGACCGAGGATGTCCCGGCACCTCAGCCTTGGGCTGATTCTCGTGGGATCACTGAAGCTTACTGAGGGACTTGGGCTGCCTTGGGAGCAGCTCTTGAAGCGACTGTGGGTTCCTCTGAGCACCTGCTCCCGAGGGTGGTAAAGGACTTTATGTCCACTAGGAAACATGGCGAGCGGCAGAAGCCTTGAGTAATATGGTACCATGAGAACAGGGAGGAAGGGAAACACGGAGGAGGGGGGAGGCTGCTTCTCATGTCTTTTCCTTCCCCCTTCCATCCCTCCATCCTTCCTTTCCGCTCAGCGCTCTGCCTCCGGGACTCAGCCTCTGCTTTGGAGGGTCCCACCAGCCCTCCTGGTTAGGAAGCAAGTTGTGCAGCTGATGGAAGCTGACTTTTTGAAGCCCCAGTAGGTGTTCTTGTTTGCTCCTCTTCGAGACTAAGCGTGGGAACAGTTGCAGGCTGAGATGATGGTAGCTGACAGTTACACCTAACATGTATTTCAATTTTTGTTGTGTTCCTGCAGCTATTTTCACAATTCTCATATGAAAGGTCTGCTTATCTCACTCCTTCCAGGGTAGAAATGGCTAAAGAAAACATCCCTGTTTGTTTGTATTGAAACTGGTATGGTTTGTGGCTTTCATGGCTTTTATGTTTTTTTGCTGCTGTTGGTTTTTTTTTTTTAATCATCTTGAACTCTTGAGCCGAAGGTAACAAAACACTTAAGGGCAGAGTCATATCTCTTCTGCATCAGTGCAGAGGTAGGATAACCACTGTCATTTACCATGGGATTGCATCACCTCATTTTCAGACTCAGGCTCGCTCTTAAATAAACAGAGGAAGTCTCTGCAAATGCTGGAGCAGGTGAATTTTCCTCTTCTCACCCGTAAAGGTGCGTTGCATTATAGTTATTGCGAGACAGATCTCCTGTATATAGCACAGCAGTTGCAGTGTCATTAAAGAGAGTTTTTAAAATTCCTCTCTGCAAACAGCTGCATCAGCGGAATAGATGCAGAGAGGTTGTTTGGCATTCTGGGGCAGTGCCAGGATTGGATCTACACAGCTGCAGCATGCACAGGTGGACCAGAGGTTATGCACATCTGGCTACCTTGCACATAGCCATGAGGTTTCAAACCTAGGCTGGAAGCTGGGGAGATGCAGCCTGAGTGGTGCAAGGGGGCCTCGGTGCCCCTGCAAGGCTGGTCAGGGTTTGGGCACTGGAACTTCCCTAGGGCTTCAGGGATTTGGGAGAGGAGCTCTGGGTCCTCATGTCCTTTCCTTCTTCCGGTGGCGGTGTGGTCTCCTGCTGCCAGGAGATACCCTGCAGCATGGTGGTGGCATTTGTCCAGCCTGGACGGGTAGTCAGGGGCTTGTTTGCTTTTGCAATTAGTTGGACTGAGAGGTTGCAGATTGGGGAAGGAGAGGCTTGATTTCTCATCCCTGCTCTCAGGCACTGGGCTGAGACCGTGCTTGTCTGGTGGGCAGGCAGAGAGTTTTATAAAGTCTTTACAAGTCTCTGGTCATTAGCTAGATGCAAATAGTAAGATTTTTAAATTGGCTGAAGTTTGCATGGAGTGAATGAGTCAGATGTTTCCCCCCGCACCATGTTCTTCCTGCCTGCAGATCAGTGCTGGACGTGAGCTGGGGCGCCGAGAGCTTCATTTGCTGCTCTGCTGCAGCAGTTCCAGGTCAGCTGGAAGCCGTTTCCAAAGCCTGCGTTCCTTTGATCACCGATCAGTGAACTCGGCTATTTGAGATGAAGATTACAGCTTTCTGGGAACTGCCACCTGAGTTGCCGTGTAAATGGCGTGAAATTATTGTCAGGGAGCCCGTCTGGCTGACATGTGAGTGTTTTCCACTTAGACGGAGATCCAGGAGAGGACCTCTAGGTGCTCCTGGGTGTTGAGGGATTCAGCCTTGCAGCTCTTCTGAGAAGTGACTTTTCTGCCTGCCTTGTAAACCGTGAAAATGAAACACACAGATTAAGAGACTGACCCGAGAGCGTGTAGGGTGTTGCTGTGCTCAAGATCAAAATCTTCATCTTCCGTGTCCCAGTTTTGCGCTGCATCTATTAATACATCAACGCTATTTTTAGCCCTCTTGAGTAGCCGCATTGTTCGCAATTAGCTTCACTAATAATAACTTTTCCGTACGCTGCAGGTCCCACCGGCGGAGCAGCACGCTCTTCCGAGCAAAGCGAAAGACACGGGCGGCTAATAAAAGGCATCCGTGTTTTGAGTTGGGTGGTGTTGAGCAGACACGTGGCCTTGTAGCTCTTGTGATCGAGCAGCTGCCTAACTACAGCTCCTGTACCATAGTTAAGGATGAGGTGTTACTACTCAGGGTTTCCGGGGCGTTACCCTGCTGACCTTTGAAGAAAGTGAAGCAGCAAAGCCTCTCCCTCTCCACCGTATGCTGAGTCAAGACTGCTGCTTTCGAAGAGAGATAGCATCTCCCATTACCTAGAGCTGGAAATGTAATTAATGGCTGCAGACCGCTTAGATGTCAGCTCTACTCACACCCCAGTGTGCAACGGGAGTCGGTAGTTACTGCAGGGCTTGGGAAGCGCCCTTGGAGCAGCTGGATGGAGCTGAGCGCCCAAACCAGACGCAAATCCAGCGGTAGATTGACTGTAGGGGTGGTGGCGCTGGACTGCAGTTCTCGTACGTGCCACCAGTGGCTGTGATTTCGCTCCATAAAATACACGAATGCTTCACCAGTTCCAGGGTGAAGGTGCTCTCTAAACAAAGTAGTGGGTAAGAGAAACAGACTGTTTTCACACGTTTTCCTTAAGAATACAGTCTGCAAACTTCCAAGCCTAAATTAAGGGACCCAAAAATGTTCTCCAGCTTGTAGAAAACAAGATGCTGGATGTCTGCACTGTGGTGTCGCTTCACTGCATGCTCAGCGTGTGAGTTTTGCACCGATGGTGTGGAGAGCAGAAGTTGTAGGGGCAGCCAGATGAGCTCACCTTTCCGAAAATGCCCACGTCAGAGGGGTGATCAACTCCAAAGCCATGACCTCTTGTGAGAGCACCGCTCGGTTGCCTCCAGATCTGCAAGATCTGTGTGAACGTCACGACGTTTTGCATGCAGGACTTTTTTCTCTCCCTCTGTGATATAAATATTTTGAGATAG
The DNA here is from genome assembly GCA_009769605.1 of Bucorvus abyssinicus. NCBI lineage: Eukaryota > Metazoa > Chordata > Aves > Bucerotiformes > Bucorvidae > Bucorvus > Bucorvus abyssinicus. The sequence continues at coordinate 33,450,842 of CM020033.1, read as the reverse complement.
TTATCTTTAGCTGTGCACACACACGCAAGCCCCGTGTGCTTAATCCAGCAGTCTGTGCTCAGGCAAAGCCCCCGCTGGTTTTTCCTTGCTTCTGTAAATTCCAGAGCCTTGGTCTGAAGCCGGTGGTGGGCATCTGTTTGCCTTTGTATTGTAATACAGATGGGCAATCCTTGTGATACGACTACGTTTATTTACCGAGAGAAACGTGAAGAGCTGTGATAGGTTGCTACGTAGGTAATTATTGATTAATTTTCTTTTTCTCCTGCAAAACTGGCTAGGCTAAATGCTGTGTTGGACCACGTTTTCAATTGATTTGGGTCTGAAGACCTCTTCACCAAAAATTATTTATAGCTGGCAAAATGATCTTTTATTTTGCAGGAATCTCCCTAATCTGTGTCTAATTTTATATCACACGTGCTGCAAAACCACGGCTAGGGCTAGATTACAGCTGTGGCCAGTTCAGTTCCTACCCAGCACTGTATTTGCATCTTGACAGTAAGATGTGGTGGTTTTCCCCTGTGTGCTGATTTCCTATGAAATGTATATTCAGACATTTAAAAGGCATGTGCAATTTTTATCCTGCAGCTCAAAAAAGAAAAAAAAAACTCAAGCCAAAAAACCAGAGTGAAAGACTACTAGAAGGGTCTCAGAGCCGCAGACAGGCACCTAGAAATGCAAGGAGGACAGGAACTGGACCCACTGGACCCTGTCTTGGGAGGGTGACCGCCCCTGGGTCCTCCAGATAAATTCAACTGGGAAAAGGTGGATGGGAAGAGCTGGGGGGAGAAGAACCTGGAGCAGCAGGGCTTGCTCAGCCCCGTCCAGGTGTAGCAGGGAGGTGATGACCTGTTGAAGCTGAAGGACGCTGTTGGTTCAGGAGCAAATGGATCTCACCTGACATGACTGTGCTTCAGCTGGAAAGGAGGAGAAAGTTTCTAATCATGTCAGGAGAGAGGTTTTGCAGAAGCTGTTCCATAAGAGTGGCAGGAGCGAGGTGTTTGTTTGCGTTCTGGTAGGATTATGTGTTTGCCTGAAGAAGATACAGGTGGAGTTTGTGCTCCAGGGAGCCCTTTCTCAAGCCTGTGTGAAAACCAAAAAGAGAGAAGACAATTTATATCATAAAACCGACTTTGAGGACTCAGGAGAGAGTAAGTTGGCCTGGTTTTGTTTCTAAATGGCTGTCCCATACAGTGCTCAGATGCAGGGGTCGGGTTTGTTCAGAGGTTGATGGTTAGTGCCAAGAGCAACTGTCCAAGGCCATGGTTACCTGGCCCTCTTCATCAGGTGTGAGCGTGCCGATGGCCAAGGGACCGGCCCCGCCGCCTTTGCTCTCCCAGTCGGGTTTCCAGCCCATCCCTGGTGATGGTGCTAGGGTTCACGTGACCCTTCAGCGACGTAGATCGAAACACTGACTTGCACAAAACGTAACCCAGAAGGAAGAAACCGCGGTCAAGCCTATTCTTCATGGGATCAGTTCTTGCATTTGCCTTACAGAGCCTCCGTTCCCAGGGCAAGTAGGGGAAACAGAGGTAGCCCTGAGCAGTGGTAGGGGGTGCAGTGCGAAACTGCCCAGCGGTGGGGTCCCCAGTACCAGAAGGACGTGGACCTGTACGGTGGATCCAGAGGAGGACCATGAAAATAATGAGGGGGCTGGAACACCTTTCCTCTGAGGACAGGCTGAGAGAGCTGGGGTTGTTCAGCCTGGAGAAGAGAAGGCTCTGGGCAGACATTATTGCAGCCTTTCAATATATAAAGGAAACTTTTAAGAAATACGGGAGAGAGTTTTTACCAGGGCCTGTAGTGACTGGGCAAGGGACAGTGGTTTTAAACTGGAAAAGCATAGGTTTAGTTTGGACATGAAGAAGAAATTTTTGATGTTCAGGGTGGTGAGACACTGGACCAGGTTGCCCAGCGAAGTTGTGGAAGCCCCATCACTGAAGTGTTCAAGGTCAGGTTGGGTGGAGCTTTGAGCAACATAATGCAGTGAAAGATGTCCCTGCCCATGGCAGTGGGATTAAATGAGATGATCTCTGAAGGTTCCTTCCAACCCAAACCACTCTGATTCTACGAAATGCTGTCGTAGCCATGACAGAGCTTAGGTTTTCCAGTCCCTTCCAGGTAGGAGGATATGGCCGTGGCTATCTTGGACTTCACGCTTGGGTGTGGAGGTCTCAGGGTTTGGTGGGTCTGGGTCGGTCCCCATGGCTGTGCCCTTGTTCTGGCTGCCCGCTCACGGGCAAGCCTATAGAAGCGTTGTGCTCACTCTTGAAGCTCTTTGCCCCACACAGTCTTGCAGCCGGGCTGCAAGGATGGCAGATGGGCACCTCTCTGCTGGTGGGAGCCGTCATGGGAGCCTGTGTGAAATGCTTTGGTGGCTCTGTGATGTCAGGGCAGGCTGATTCATACCGGGGTTTTCTCTTCCTTTCTGCCGTGTGAAGCGGAGGAGGTGTGTGGAGGTTTCTCCCCTCTCTGCCCCCGGTCCCCAGCTACCCCTCCAAAATCTCCGTGAGACACCCATGCAGTGACTCAGCCCGCTTGGGAGACCCTGGGGTGTTTCCCCCACCTCCCCAGCAGCGATTTCTCTGGTGAGAAAGTCCTCTAAGGCTTGGCCTCGGCTCCTGTGGCTCACCAGAGCCCACCAAGTCGCAGGCAGGCAGTGAACGCAAAGGTCACGTACGGCTGGCTGCGAAAGAGCACGCACGGTCGTTCAGGGTTGCTTTCGTCAAACAGATCGACAGTTTTCTCTTTTTCTTTCAGTAATTGCACCATTAAATTATCTGCAGTTCCGTTGCTGAGCTTCGGTACAAACAGGGTTAGGCGAGGAAATTTCCCATGCGTTCAGGATCATTTCGCACCCAGCACGTGGGTGGGTTGGGGTTTCCCTGCTGTCGGGATTTTATAGACACCGACCCCGAGCAGCTCTTTCGCGGGCATGGGGTCCTTACTTGCACCCACAGCCCCTGCCCAGCCCTGCTTGCAGCAAGGAGGTGAGGAGCTCAAACCCCCAACCGCCCCATCTTCTGTAAATCGGAGTCACAGTCCCATGGGCTGTGCCATATACCACCCCCGCCACAGGCGTTTGCTGCAGCGTCCACCCGTGAGAAGGGTCACGCTGTGGTTGGTTTGGTGGTACATCCCTCATACTCCGTACGGACCCTGGTCTTGCTCCTCCTGGTGTGTGTGTTTCATCTGGTGCCCTCCAAGGCAGCTTTCCCTCTGCCGCTTTTGGTGCTGTCTTGCTGCCCAGGTACTGTCCCCTTCCTTTTACTTCTTTGATAGCATGTTCTGATAGGGTTTTTTTTCCCCTTTTGTTTTCTTTACAGATTTATCTGGAAAGTATGACTGGCAGGAGCAACTTCCTCACCATTAGATAAGTATTACCAGTGACTCATGGCAGAGTATTGATAGCGGGGCGGTTGAGCTGGCTGTGTTATTTCATGACAGCTGTAGCACGATGCCAAGAGCCAGGAACATCAGTTCCACCATCTCTGCTTTTCCACAAATGTGCTTTGGGTTTCTGGCACCTTTGTGCCCTTGGTTTGTCCATGTAAAGGGTTCACAGAAGAGGTGTTGCTGCCCTCGGTGGGGTACAGGGTATGGGGCAGTTCATGTCATTTCAAGCCACTCTTCATCACCTTGAAATGAAAACTAGTGCTGAAAGGCTGCAGCTCCGTAGCTGTGCTCCAGGACAATATGCAGTTTTTGTCTTTTTAATAGATGCCATTAGTGGCTTTCCTCGATTCTTTGTGGGTTCTCTTTTTTGTTTTCTTTCCAGAGCCATTACCCCCCTTCTCCAGCATGATTAACAAGAAGGTGCAGAAACAGGTAAGGCAACTGCTGTGGCAGCAGGTTAATTTTGAGTCACGAAGGGCGAAATACTGGCTGCAGTAAAGTAAAAAAAACCCCGCTGACTCAACAGCAGTGAGAGTTGTACCCAGTGTGCTCGGCTCCGTCGAACTACACTCGGGGGTGAATTTGCAGGCTGCCCGAGAGTGTGCGCCCCAACTTGGTGAGCGTAGGTGATGGGACTTAAGAGTGATGAGCAAGGAGGAGGAACTGGTCCTTAGGGGAGGTGCAGAAGGAGCTGAGCTGTGAAGGTGGGGGCGCTGTACGGGACAGCAGGAGCTGCTGGGGAGGTGTTGACCTGGTTTGGCAGGGGAATGAGGTGGCTTTAGCTGGAGGTGGGTTGCCAAGGAGGAGTGCACGGGGCCATACAGGAATGAGGGCAATTTGGATACAAAAGGAGACATTTTGAGAAGGAGCACTGCAGTGTGAGATGTGCCAGCAACAGCAGCTTGCGCGGCTCCGCCTGATGTTCCTTTATGTGGTGTCGCCAGGGACGACTGATACCCTGCCTGGACTACACACCTGGGCTTCATCTGTGGTTCACACCATGGCTTAAACTGCTGAAGATGTTTGGTTTCCACTAAGATGTTGGACTATGATGCTGAATAGCTGTGTCACGAGCAGCGCGTCCCTTTTGCCAGTGCCAGCCTCGGGCAGGAGCTTCCAGTGGAGCTGTGGAGGCTTCTTAGTGCTGCATGTGATTTCTGAGTGAACATGAACCAGAGCCCCATTGTGTTAATTTAGAAGAGAAATCTGGCTTGAGCATCTGAGTTTGTGTCCCAATTGCATGATTTGGGTGTCTCCATTTACTGTGAGGGTGGTGAGGCGCTGGAACAGGTTGCCCAGAGAAGCTGTGGATGCCCTGCCATTGGAAGTGTTCAAGGACAAGTTGGACAGGGCTTTGAGTAACCTGGTCTAGTGAAAGATGACCCTGCCCATGGCAAGAAGGTTGGACTAGATGATCTTTGAAGGTCCCTTCCAACCGAAACCGTTCTGTGGTGCCGAGCTATGCTCATTGCAAGAACGGATGTGGGATCCACTTTGCAAGGTGTTTTGTGCTGAGGTCTATACGGGAGCTTCTGTTCTTCAGGCTGTTGTGCCACTCTGGAGTAAGTGTCCTGCTCGTGCTATAAAAATAAATTACATTGCAGCTGGCTCTGGGAACTGTTGAAGCAGAAGCCCCTTCGTGATGGCTTATAACATAGGCCCAGTTAGATCCCTGCCTAGTAAAAGCAGAAAATTCCTTTAAGGACTTCTCCCTTTAGACTATATCAGATGTTTGTGTGCCATGAACTGATCTCAGGATTAAACTGTTCTGAGTGGTAATCTGTCATTGATCTTTGGGGAGGGGATGGGGGTTTGGCTCTTGGGCATCATGTAGCATCAGCCAGAGGAACACAAGGGTAAGGGCATCAAGAATTTTATCACTTTGGGCATGTCCTCCTACAATGGCACACCTAAAAAAACCCTCAGAACTCCTCTGAATGTTCTTAACCATCACTCGGTGGAAATACTTTTGGGGTAGAGAAATGAGAACACCAACCCCTGCCCTGCTCACCCTGCATCTTGGGGTCAGGATTGCAACTCAGAGGCAGGACGTGGTGCTTCCCCGTGGATGGCCTCAGCCATACGTATTCAAATCGAGCACCCAGGCGTGTCACCTCACTGCCACGCAGGGCTGAGAGGTGCATGGGGGCTTTCCAGCCCCGTGGGCCATTATTAGTAAGAGGATTCACGTGTGGTGTATCTTTTGGTACAAGCTGTGAACTGCCAGGGCACTCTAAAAACTACTGCTGAGCCTTATAAATAGTATTGCAAAAAGTTTCTGAGAAGCATAGTAACTTCCCTAAGTATATATATTTTACATCTAAAGATGCTCTGGCATGCAGTCGTGCTGAAAGTTTGCTAAGCCCAGTAGGGGATGTGTACTCTTGCTGTGATCTGGGGAGTTGGCCAGGTAGCAGATAAAGTTAAGTAGGTGGTTGCTAGGGTTTTGCTTCTCTCTCTCTGTTTGGGAAGCTGGATTTTGGGTCATGTTTATGGGTTTGGTGGGTAGGTAGTACAGTTTAGAGCATCGTGAGTGACCTGCATGGTGACTTCAAGATTGTGCCAGCTGAGCAACTAGGTGGGGGGGTTACAGATCCCAGGGCACCTGCAGTCCAAATGGGTTTTTAAATCACACAGGTCATTTTAAAAGAGATAATTAAGTTCCTGAGTTACTCAGTAGTGTGTACAAATGTTCCTGTGAGTGGCTCATGAAGCACCTGCAGTCTCTAACTTCTGCCAGAGGTAAATGTGCTGTTAGGAGGAAATTAGCTGCCCATGTGGCATTGGAGTCTCAGGGCGTTTTAGGAAGATGTGTTAATACAGCTGCGCTGAATGTACCACTGAGCTCTGCATGCTCTGATAACCGTCCTCAGGTGAAATGAATCCCCATGGAGCCCTTTGAGATGTTGCTGGTCCCAGTTCCCACCTGCCCTCTTGCCAAAAGCTGCTACCCGCAGGGGCAGGGCTATGGGACAGGCTACGTGTCCATCTACACCTTACGCATTGTTTTGTATGAGCACAAACTCATCTTCGCTTACTGGGAGAGCTGATGGGAAAGCCAAAATGTGGCATATCTGTTCTGCCTCCCCTTGCTAAAGGGATAGGGGATTGACCATTGGAAGCACACCAGGGTGGGGCAGCGACGTCTCAGGTGCTGAAGTTAGGCTTTGAAGGCAGTTTTGCCCTTTGGGAGTCTCTGCTTCTTTCCACGTGCCTAGTTGGCGAGGTGGGAGTCATCTCATGGCACTCCCCGTGTAGGGCACAGTGTGGCGTTTGGTCTTTGGTGGAGTTAGTGGAGACCTAGTCAGGGTCGTTGGTGGGGTTTAAGGTTCAGTGGATCTGAACAATGAGGTGAATTGCACCTTCATCTTCCCTGGCTGTGTGTCATACTCTTCACTGACTGCAAAAGCAGCCTATGCTGACTTGTTTAGATGCAGACACCAACGCTGCAAACACCCTTCGTTGGTCAGATTGGCATGCCCCTAGCCAGCTCGCTCAGACTACGTACATATGCTTCGGGTGGCTGTAGATGGGTGAGATGAATCTTACACCTGCTATAGCAACACTCATGCCCCGGGTTATGGTGGGCTGTTTTGGGGGAATTTTTAAAGCACGTTTTGTGAGCAGCCTTTCTCACAGCAAGGCTTAATTTCCACCCATTTCTGATGAAGAAAGTGGTCAGATCAAGGCCAGCTTGGAGAAGGGAGGAACCATACAGGTCATTGCAATTTGGCAGCGGCTGTGTCGCCCGCAGGCTCCACGCCCACTGCAGCTATGCTATGTGGAGGTGATGGGGAGACAAAGATAGGACTTCAGGGCATGGCGCTCGGACCACATGTGAGCTTTTCAGGGACGATGGTGCTTGAGGCAATATGGGGAAGGCAGGAGGTAAGTACTATCCTCTTTCCCAAAGATGAAATTAGTTTTGTGGCAAAAGTTGCTTTGCGTCTTGGCTCAAGGATTCCATGATTTTAAGACTTGCTGTTTTGACGCTGGTACCTGATTAATACAGAAGAGATCCCCGGGTGTTTCACCATGTCTGGGCAAATTGTGCTGGGCAAGTGTCACAAGGTGCTTTCGTGAAGCCATAGTGGTCTATCATGAATAGGCTGATCAGTGGCCATCTAAGAGGCAGACATCTGAAGTGTAAACCGTCAGCTCTGGGTGATGGCTTTAGGGGAAAACCTTGCAACTGACAGGAAGCCAGCAGAGGAATTTTTGATGCTTCAGTCAAAGGAAAATGACAGGCTCAGGGGCTGCCCTGACATCTCACCCTGGCACTCATCATTCTCTAGGCATGAGGCCAGGCTTGAGAACCCTGTTGTCATGTCCACTCCCTCTCCTTACGGTCTTCCCAGGATGTAGCTGTGCTGCTCTCAACGAGACATAGAAATGCTGGTTACCTACCTTCAATCACCAGGGAGGGGGCCTTGTGGACTTCTCTTTGCAATGAAGGAGCACCTTGAGAGAGTGTGGTGAGATTTCATCTTGGCCGATGGATTCAGTTTGTTTTCACCAAGGGCAAGGTCACCGGCTCCTCTGCTCACGTTTCCCATTTCCTCCTGAGCTGGAGGAGCTGGTTTTGCCAAACCAGATGTTGTAGCATCAGGCTCTGATGGAAACATCCACGTGTGAATGGGAGGGAAGCGTCAGTCTCTGCAGCGCCTCTGTCTTGGTAGTGATAATGAGCAGGAAAGAGTTGTGTCAGCTGGTAGGATTGTGGGCACTGTGTTGGAGAGGGAAGTTTGGTGCTTTGTTTGCCTGGAGGTTTGTAAAGGTTTCTGGGTTGTTCTGGGCTGTGATCCTATGAAGAAAGGCTGAGAAAGTTGGGGCTGGTCAGCCTGGAGAAGAGAAGGCTCCAGAGACACCTTATTGTGGTATTTCAATATATAAAAGAGTGCTTATAGAAAAGGTGGAGAGACTGTGGTGACAGGATGGGGGGCAACAGTTTTAAACGGAGAGAAAAGTTTAGACTGGACAGAGGAAGTTTTTTATGATGAGGGTAGTGAGACATGGCAACAGATTGCCCAGAGAGGTTGTGGATGCCCCATCGCTGGAAGTGTTCAAGGCCAGGTTGGATGTGTCTTGGAACAACTTGGTCCAGTGGAAGGTGTCCCTGCCCATGGCAGGGCTGTTGGAACTAGATGATCTTTGAAGGTCCCTTCCAACCCAACCCATTCTGTGTTTGTATGATTTCCGTTTTGCTGTGGGGTGGTTTCCCAGTGGAGGGAGGAGGGAAAGGGAAGGCAGCGGTGCCAGCTGTGGGACTCCCTGTTGTATTAGCATTCCTGGAAGCCCTGCTGCTTCAGTCATCCCTTCCTGGGCAGCCAGGGGCCTTCCTGTGCTGGGCCAGCTCCTGTCATTGCATTCTGATGGTGATTCTCTGTATCTAATGGTTGTGGCACAACAAAACTGGGAGGATCCCACAGGATGCCACCTAACAGTGCCAGCTTGAGATGAGAGGGAAAGGCCTCCTTTGCTTGGGCTCTGCTCACCCATATCAATTTATTCACACCGCAAGGGCTGATGGCATGGGGGAAGGCAACCACTGGGATCAGCGGGATCAGAAGGGGGAAAAATAAGCAAATGAAACCCTCCTGCTGCAGCAGAAGCTTTGCCTTAGGGTCACGGTTGTGGAAAAGGTAGGGGAAGGTTTCATCCTGCCCCTGTCTCAGCCAAGACTCCTGTCCTGCTGTAAAATCCGGCTCCTTCCTCCCATCTTTGCCAGTGTTAGCTCCATCCCCCGTGCACAGCAGCCCGTCCAAGGATGCAGCACTTGTTTATTTGGATGAGGATGCCTCGGGATCTGGGCAGGGGCTATTTTTGCCTTCCTAATAACATGCCATCGAGCTTGCTTTTTGCCAGGAAGAATGATGAGGATGGGGAGTGGGACCTGCTGGGCTGAACACCAAACCATGGTGAGTACTTGGCAGGGGATACAAAGAAGGGACACGGTGGGCTGTTGGGCATGTGGTCTACAAATGGCCCCTTGTCCTCTGGGACACAGCAGGGACCTGTCCTTCTAGCATGTGTGTGAGCACCGGTGAAATGGCAGAGGTCGTTTGATACCTCCAGGAGTCAGCTGCACTGTTCTGGATGCTCAGAGCTGGAGAGATTTGACATTACTTTCTCATTAGCTCCCACTGTGCCTAGGTTGAGGGGCTGCAGAAGGAGAAGGCAACTAAAGCTGGGTACAAAACCCAACCCCTTGCTTTCCTGCGGTGGCTGCTGCCTCTGGAGATCCATGGGCAATGTGAGCATGGGGAGCGTGGGCTGAGGGGCACTTGGTGAGCAGTCTTGTGCCAGTGCATGGGGATGGTTGAGCCAGTTAGCTCTGGCCATGTCCCTTTCTAGGTCCCAGCACCCCCTTTCCCTTTTAGATGGTCTCTGGTGCAGGTGTACAGGGGCTGGCTCTGCCATCTGCACGGGTTACCGTGGCAGCAGACTTCCCCCCTGCAAGGGGAATTTTCCCTGGCCGCCACAGAGGCTGAGCAGTTAGCTGATAAAGCCCAGCCCTGGTATCGCAACAGATCTATAGATGTATCATGAAGAAGGAGAAGCAGCAGCACCTGGAGACACATCTGCATTGGACCATGTCATATGATTGTCTCAAGTGGGCAGCAACCCCAGCCAGTAGGTCTGCGCAGTGCCAGCGTCCTGCCTGTGTGGACTCAGCAGCCTGACTGCCTGTCCCGGGCAGGGCAGCCAGTGCCAGCCTGGGCAGGAGACTGGTGCTTCCTTGGTTGTGTCTTGAAGCCTTGATCGCTGCCTGATTTCTCCCCGCCAGCCTCCCCCATCTTCACATTTTTCTTTGCAGCCTGAAAACCCTGTGCCCTAACGGTTGCTCATCTGAAAGCGTGGAGCCAGCTCGCAGCAGCTGCTAAAATAGCAGAACTGAAGTGGGGAATGAAAAGTGAGACGGTGATTAAGACCCGATTTCCTGTCGCGGCCCCGCGGGCCTCCTGCCAGTGATGGAGACGTTGGTGGCATGTACAGTGTGAAATGTCCCAGCCACTGGCCTCGGGCTGGGTGAATCACTCTCGGGCTGTCCTGTGTTGCTGAGTTATCTGAGTACCTTGTAGACGTTGGTGAGCCTGCTAGGCTGGGCTTTGGGAGACGAGGAGGATCCTGCTTTAGGAAGGCGGGAAGGGTAGGGAGCCCATGTGGGATCATTCTGGCTGAGTTGGATTTGGAAGCAGCCGTGGTGAGACCCAGGCCAGCCCTGGGCCAGGCTGGTGTTTGTTGCTTTGTGAAAGAGTGCACAGGATCTGGGGGCACTAGGAACATGGGACCTCTGGATTTTTTTTCTCCCACCTCTTCCAATAAATTGCTGTAGACCCACCATCTAGGACTGGACGAGAGGAAAGTGCAAGGGAGAAAAATTGCTGCTGAAGGGATGGTGAAGCTGATGCTGTTTGCTCCAAGGTCTCATGGGTTGTTCACATGTCCTACTGTTTGGCCCCTTGTGTACCTAAATGTCGTAAAAAAGCACATACTTTAGAATTAGTTTATATTTTTGGCTTGCTTGCGCCAGAAGTTTGTGCAAGAAGAAAACAGCTGAGGGCAAAGGAGATGCTGAACTGATGCTTATTCCTCTGAGGACGCGATTTCACAGGCACTCACTAACATGCAGTGGGTGTCTGTTAGTGCCAAAGGCAGCTTCTGGTTTCTTTCTCAAATCACTGCTCAGCAAATCGCTGCTCTCCGGAGTGTGATCCAACATCTCCTAGGTCCATGTGGTAGGGGTTTGAACCTGATATGTTTCAGCAATCCAGATCACATCATTGCGAGCCGAGTCCTTTCTGGCAGGAGCAATGATGTGCAACGTGGAGATGGGACTTTCCTACACCACCTCATCCTTTGGAGAAAGCTGGTTGCAAAACTCACTTTGCAAAGAGGCCAGAACCCCATCGGCCGTGACGTTTGCTCTGTGCTTAGTGGTTACCCATCTGATGTCTCTGCAGAAGAACAGCTGAACAAGCCCCTTGCTGCCGGAGGTGGTGGCATGTAGAGGGAAGGAGGAGAATGGGGAGAGGGTTGTTGTCTGGGTGCGGGGCACCTGGAATCAGTTCCTCTGTTTTTGCAACAGGAGCCATAGCTCCTTTCCCTCTCCCTGCCCCCTGTCATGGTTGTAGCCATGTGGCTTGGTGGGCACTTGACTGCTGTGCCGGCTGCTCCCAGGAGGAAGCTGGGGTCTCTGCCATGGCCCCACCACGGGCATGTGGTCCAGCAAGAAAGACCCTGGGCATGTTCCCTGCTGGGTCACCTTGCAAGGAGCTGCTGCACGCACCAGAAGATGGTTATCGCAGCCCTTTGGCAGGGTGAGGAGAAGCAGGCAAACCGAAATCTGCAAGTGCACCTCCATAATTACAGTCTCCTTCCAGATTTGGCCTGCCTGATGTGGTACAGGAAAGACACCCATCTCTTGTGACAACGCTTGTGTGAACTTTTGTACCCCTCAACAAACCACCTTCTATTTCTTTCTGAGTTTAAAAGTCACAGCAGCTCCATCAACCCCAGTGCTAAACCCACCAGGTTCTCTCACCCTTCGCTGTGCAGAGGACAGTTGCCACTGAATTCAGCAGCGTGAGGGACCGCTGCTTGAAACTCAGTGCCATGCGGCGTTCGGTCTTCCTGGCCTCTCTCAGCTCTTAGGGTCACCAGCATCTCCTCCAAGGTTGCAGGTCAGCACGTGGGAGAGGCTCTGGCAGTGGTGGTGTCTGGGAAGGTGTGCTGATTCACAGCAGCCAAGGTGACTGCCCTGGGTTGGTACCCTCCGCTCCCATTTCTCTCCTCTGATCCAGGAGCATTTCTCTACCGATGTGCAGCCTGGCGTGTGCACGGGTCACAAGCGAAAGGCGAGGAAGGGGGCAGAGGGGAGAGTTAGCCCTGGGCATGGCAGGGCATCACCCGTCGTCATTCCTGTGCGAGGAGGGGAAGCTTGCTTACAGAGAACTGGCCTTCTGCCCTCGCAAAGAGACTCTTGTAGCGTTCACTGCCATGGGGGAGAGGGGTGTTGTACGCTGTCCCTGCGCCTTTCATCCCAGAGGGCTTCAAAGTGCTTTCTAGGCTGCCTTCATAGTGCTGAGAACGGGATGAGCGATATGTTTCGCATGAGATGTCATTTTAGGAGACTGGAGGAAGAGCTGCCAGGATTGGTTTGAGGATTTTAGGAATTATTTTGAGGGAGGGTGGGTTAAAGGAGAGGAAATAGCGCCGATATGGGAAGGTAAACAACTGCTTTTTGAGCAGGGAGGCCAAGGATGTCTTTGAGGTGATAGCAGGGAACTGACTGCAGCTGAATTTGCTGTGCAAAGTGCCATCATCCAGATACAACACCTTCTCTCTTGGCCATGGACATCTTTCACTTCAAGCTGAGGAGGAAACAACACTTGGTTGGAGGAAACAACATAGCCTTGGTCTGGTGGCACCTGGCATATTCCCTGGTCCTGGTTCCCCAGCCCAGCAAGACTATAGAATTATATGGAAAAGGCAACAAATGCGCTCCAGAGATCAAAGATATGTTCTTCTGGGTTGATCCAAGTGCCTTTAATTAAACTCCCGCAGCCAGGAGTGGCAGTTTGGCTGGCATCTGCGAGTCATGGCACAGAAAGTGCTGTGCCACCATCCTGCTTTCTAGATGGTGGTCTCAGGGAGGAGAGGACATGGCAGAAGTGGAAGAGCTGGTGGAAGAGGAAAGATCTGCCACTAGTAAAGAGGCATGAGAAGTTGGACAGGTGGTCCCAGTGCCCACATCAGACTGTGGGAGAGGGCAGGCATGGGGCAGTGTGTCCCCATGTCACCGAGAATGTCGTCTGAATGGCAGCTCTGCATCCTATGGTGTTCTTCAAGAGCTCTGTAGCAGCATGTCTTGGATGGCTTCTCCAGTGTGGGCCCATGTTCATGACCATGTCCATCAAGCAGCGCTGGCATACAGAGAAGCTCAGGAACTATGTGAGAGAGCAGCGAGAGGACACCCTGGCTGGGGTGCACTGTCTGTGGTGGCCTCCCCACTGCCTTCTGGCTTCACTCAGTCTGGTGGTGGAAGATGGTGCAGCATGTCCAGCCCAGCCCGGGTGCTGCAGGCCACACTTTGAGGGGCGTTCCCTTTGCCAGTCATGCCAGCTTGACTTGCTTGCCAAGCCCGTGCTCAGTGTGGTAGGTGTCAGCAGCGGAGCCGAAGGATCGCCAGCATATGTTGGACTCTGTGTACAGAGCCCATGAGAAGATGCAAGAGGTCATTTCGTCTGGGGCAGGGGAGGAGGAGAGGGCTGTAAGGAGCGGTGCCACTTGTGTTCATCGAGTTCCCTCGAGGAAAACAAAGCATCTCTGCAATGACAGGAGAGCAGCAGAGAAAGAGCCGAGTGATGGAAAATGTCTCTTCCCTTAGCAACCCTCTCTTGCATCTCTCCTCTCGTGTGTCTCCTCGCCACCAACAGGAGGGGATAAAAAGGGGAAGAAAAAGAAAAAAGCAGCAGGATGGGTTTTGAATGGATGCCAAGGTTGATTTAATTAGATGTATTGAATTCGTTAACTTCTGAACGATGTGGCTGCCGCGCGGCACAAATGACAAGCTGCGAGCGGCAACGGCAGCACAGCACCAACCTGCCAAAAGGTTCAGCAGAGCAGAAGGATTGACCTACTTCCATCAGCTCTGCAGAGAGCTCAGGCAAACAGCCCCTGCTCGCTGTCGCCCCACTCCCTGGAGGGTTGCGCGTCCTTCCGTGCAGGGGAGAGCTCTCCTGGGCTGGGGGGCTGCCATGGAGCCCTACGTCACCCATGGACTCCAACACAAGCCCAGGGCTGGGTAAATGGCCATGTGCCCCTGGGAGACCGCTGGCTTGGAGCAAGGGCTCTTGCTTTGTGTGCTGACTGCTGGCCTCTGGCTGACACTGATTTTCTGCTTCTCCCACCTTTTGCACCCTTAAAAAAACACTCTGGTGTTCTCTGATAATGGGCCTAAACGCTGCTGCAGCTGATAATGGTGATAAAATCACCCATGCACACTGCCATGGCAACCTACAGCAATGGCTCTTTGCTCTCAGTGCGTCTTTGCTCTTTGGTGTGAGTATAAATGAGTGGTTTTGGCTGAGACCTGACTGGGAATTTCCCAAATCTGTGGGATTTGGCTGTGGTTATGAGCTCTGCCATGGATGTGGAGCTGCTCGGCAGCTCCTAGCCTTGCTGGCCACCCCCTGGAGCAGGGCACGCTTCCCTTTGCACCTTGCTGTGAGCCATGGCAGGATAGGTTGCATCTCGAAAGGGTTGTCAGCACCAGGGAGGAGGCTTCTGAATAAGAAATTAATTTCCGTATGAATTTCTTAGCAGTTATCAAGGGGAACTGCTGGGTGTCTCCTCCTGGTTCCACCATCATGCATGCGTGTGTAGATTCTGCCATGGGCCAGGGTCCTCCCTACAGCCTGTGACCCAGCGATCCCTTTGAGGTCAGTGTAGTGCCTCCTGGCCAGGTACCCTCCCAGCTGGAGAAGTTCAACTGAGTTGCATTGTGATGTTCTGCCTCTGGTACCGGCCACGAGCCAAACTCCTCCCTTTCATTTGGCAGTCCTCTCCGCTGCTCTGTAGTGTCAATGCGAAAGAGTGTCCTGTGGAATTGGAAGTGTCCGTCAAGTCATGAAGAGAGGAGAGTCTTCTGAGCCACCAGCCTGGCAATGGTGCTCTTGTGGAAGGGAACATTTGCCAAGAGCTAGAAGTGACCAACAGAGACATTCAGGTAGTACTCAGGTACAGAAGTGCTGCACGAAACTGTGGTCTAGGTTGTGTTAAGATCTCTGTGTGACTACGTGAGATGCTGACGTGGGAGTGAAGCTTAGACACACCATCAGTCTCCCCTGATTCTCAGTGTGTTGACCCCAGACCTACCACGTAGAGTCACCCAGCGTGGTGGGGGACTTGCTATTCTAGTGGGGAAATGAGGCAGAGCAGTGCTGGGGAACTTGTCTGAGGTCACACAGAGGAGACGACCAGGACATTGTTTCTCACCACCAAAGCTCTGTCCTTTTCCTCTTCCTGCCTCGAGTGCAGTTTCGTCTTCCTCAGCCAGAGCAGAGAAGGGTGACTTGAGTGGGGAGATGAGAGAAGAAATGTGCTTTCACTGAGCAATGTTGGGAAATTATACGGGAAGAAGAAACTCCGGACAGGCAGAAGGAAACAGCTATCTGCTTCTGTGGAGGAGACATGTCTTCATAGCGTGGAGGCTGCTTTCGGGGTTCATGATTCAGCTTTCAGGTTGGTTGTTGATAGTTGGGATGTTTTCGTTTTGACTTCATCTGTTGACAAGGCAGAAGGAGCTCTGCGAGGACGCGTATCTCTCCATCAGGTATGACTACCTGTGTCGGGACCACCGTGTGCGTGGTATCACGGCTGGTTTCTCTAGAGCAGCTCCACTACAGACTGCCTGGTAGCTGAGCCCTGGCCAGTGTTTTTGCAGGAGTTTTGCTGGTGGTGCAACCCAGAAAACCTGTGAGGGAACAGATACAGAAAGCATTCAATATTCAGCTCAAAAACCAGCAGGCTTGTTTCGCTGCTTGTCTGAACCGAGCTTTTAACTGTGTGTTGTCAGTGCTTTTCAGGAAACTACCTCTTCTGAGACACGTCACGTGGTGATGAAGCGCTCCGGTTTAGGGACAGCCACCAGCAGCTCTGTGGAGTCCACGGCTCATGGCCAGGCACCGGTGTCTTTGCAGTTCAGTGTTGTGCTCTGCTTTCCCCATCTTCTCCTTGCAGAGCAAAAGGTGGTCCATGCAATACAGATATGTTTTCAAACAAGAGCCAACAGTGTGATTTCTCGTAGTCTCGCACTCAAAAACCAATCTCTCCAGAAAGCCACCTCTCCAAAAAACCCAGCACATGGCAGAAGCTGGTGAACACTTTCTCTAGCAGGAACTCAGGAGTTTTGGTGCAACCTAAGGGCTAAATTGAAACTTCTGTAGTTAAACTGGTTGTCGTCTGCTCCCTAGGGTAACGGTTTTGTGTATGCATGAAAGCTGTACTTATGCCCCTGAAGAAGTGCATCGACACAGATGAGCCTCTGATCTCAATGTATCAGCTCAGTGGTCAACAGCCTTGTGCAGAAAGGGCTTCGGTGTGCAACTCTTCCACTTCGCAGAGTTTCATCTTTGCGTGGAGTACAACAGAAAGCTGTGTGCAAGAGGCCATGCAGGTTTAAAGCCATGCTTGCCTTTGATGGAAACCATTGCTTGCTCCTCAAGGAGGTTTGTAGTCATCTGAAAGCCGCACTGAAAGCATGTGAGCCTGTCCAACATAGGGAGGTAGCAGAGATCTTCTAACCTCTTCCTCTGCCCCTTTGCCCTGAAGAGGGGAGGCAGGTTTTCCTGCCTGCACGAAGGCTCCCCTCTGGTTTAGGAGGGGGAGACTACTTCAGTCATGATGCTGGCACTGGTCCGTAGCTTCTAGTTGGGTGTTAGAGGAGTTAGTCAGAAGTCAGAAGGGTGATGCACCAGGAGGTGGTCGTTAGTGTGGACCTTCTGGTGGTGTTGACTTCTCACAGTAAACTCACCAAAGGACCGTTTCAGTTTTCTTCCTCTCTCCTTGCTATGCTGGCTTTGTTGTTTGCTGTTGGAGGGCAGGAGTTACCTAAGGAGCTCTGGGTCCTGAAGAGAGAGCTCAGCATGTGAACGTGGCTGCTGAGGACACTGAGGAGGAGACTGAGCTCCTGGAAGAGTGAGAAAGCTCTGGATACTGAGAGAGGGCTCATGTCATCGTGGCCTTATGACCATGATCTGTCCAGGGTGAACTTGTCGCAGACAAGGCATCCCTTACAGGGGCTCTTCCATCTGTCTGCAGCTCTTTAAAATGATGATGTTGTCCCATGGACAAGAGTGACATGTTGGTGTTGAGGGTGCTTCCCCTCGCTCCTTTTGGCCGCACCACGGTGGGAAGAGGAGGCGTGCTGGCTGCCAGTTCAGCTCTAAACACCATGTCTGTGCAAAGTCTGTCCTTGTCTGGACTCCAAGGGGCTGTTGCGCACAAGGGCCTTCACACAGTTCCCTTAACAGGCTCCTTTTCACTTTTTCCAGGGACTTGCACTGTGCTTCGTTTCAGAGGGATCCAGTGAATTAACATATTGTTGCTGCTGCCTGGGTAATTGCCTGCCCGGGGTCTGCTCTGCTCCGACACAGTCTTCCCAGCTTCCCAGACAGAAAGCATCCTTCTCCTCTGGCAAACAAGGTTGCAAAGTATTACCCTGAGACCTTGTTCAAAGGATGGAGGAATGGGAGGGTGGAAAGAGGAGGGGGAGGCTGTTTCTGAAGGCATATCTGGCTTCAAGACTTCACCTATCAATGACGAGGAGGAGGAGATGGGGTTTTAACCTTTATTTCTGTACCAAGGTACTAATTTTGACTGAATCTGTGGTTTCTCTTGCTGACTTATACAGACCTCGGGATGGGTGCAGTTACAGAAATCCAGCCCAGCACAAGTCACTACGGGGGCTCAGAAACTGCTTGAAATTAGCCATCCTGGGTGACCCAGGAGTTTCAGCAGAAGCTGAAACCGAATGATCTGATACCCTCTTCTGTACTGAAAACAAAACCCTACCAATAGGTGGGTATAAAAATGCTTACTGGTCTCACTTCCAAGTACAAAAAAATCCCCACATGTGGATAAACTTTCAGAGCCCTCTGATGTCCTGTGAGAATAGACCGTATCTCAAAACACGTTGGCAAGCCTGTCTTCAAAGCTGGACAGGTTCCTTAATGCAGATGCAGGTTTGCACTTTTAAAAGATGTTACTTGGTCAGGACGAACTTCTTCCACCTCCTCCTCTCCTGCCCACCCAGCGCATGTGACAGTTGCCTCATGGTTTGTATGAATTCTTCTGAAGGCTGAGCTCAGCAGTGCTCTATGTAAGGTCCCTTTTCATCTTCTCGGTTGTGATGTTTCCTGTCTCTTAGCCACATATAAGTTATTTCGACTGGAAACAAGACGTTGCTCCAGCACCCTTTACCTCATAAAGGGATGGAGAGGAGGGAGTGCCATGCTGGCGGCGTAGCTCGCTCATCCCGCACCAGAGCATTGTGTCTTGCAGGGCGGAGGAAAGGCTACTTGAGGCATCTCCGTCCTGTGGAGCAGAGGCTGCAGCCTTGGGCAGTTCGGAGAGACTTTTTATAGTCAGCGCGATACATGGGGCTTAGGAAATCCTGCTGCTTCTGTAAGTCTGCCTGTGTATAGGGGAGGGAGGAGGTGTGACTGCCCTCCAACACTGCTCTGTGTGTGCTGCACAGGGGACATAGGCAGGTGTTCCTTGGCTACTGGTGCCCAAGCTGAGATGGGCACTTGTGTGTGGGTCACTGTGGCACCACGTGCAGAAGTGAGGTTTGTCATGTCCCAAGGGAGCATAAGGTATGGTGTCTAGGGGTATCTTCTGGGCCATCGTGATGTTGGCATAGGGGTGTTTCTCTCAACCCTTTTGTTTGGGGGATATCACAGTACCTGAGGACTGGTGGTAGCTAGAAGATGGCTTGTAGGACTGTAGGATAATTGAGGCTGAAAGAGACATCAGGTGGGTCAGCTGTGAGATCAGACCAGGTTGCTCATGAAGACTTGTGATAGACTCACAACCAGGTCCATGGCCTGACTGTCATCACATGGAAAAAGTTTTTCCTAACATCCAGTCTGAACCGCTCTTGTTTCAAATAATGTGTGGCGTCTCATTCTTCTGCCAGATACCACTGTTCAGCTGGGATGCTGGGCTGTGCCTAGATCATCTCCTAAACAGGACCTGTCACTCTGTTGGGAAAGCCTGAGAGTTCCATAACGACCGGGAGGAAGAAGAGCATGGAGGAGCCCTGGGATGACACAGACCTCGTCTCACTGCTAATGACGTGGGCTCCCACGGGGAGAAGGACCGAGCCTGGACAGGTAGCTGAGTTCTGCAGAGAAACGCAAAGAGGTGTGGTGTTACAATTGCCGCCGTCTCACTTACTCATCTGTAAAGCAAGTTTTTACTCGCCGCAGCGCTTCCCGTGGGGCTGTGGCCAGTGATGGCCGCAGAGAGCTGAGGTCCTGCAAGACCAGTACAAGGGGCTGTGCAACAAAGCTCGCTGTGCTCGCTGCTGGGGACGAAGCACGAGTGCCGGTAGCCGTGCGTAGAAGGATTGTATGTATGTATGTATGTAAGTGTAGCATACTGAAACAAAACGCTGCAGTTTCGGTCTGTGCTGCCAACAGTCGGTGAGTGAGTTTCAAGGCAGCAGCCGACATTCTTTAAGATCCAGGAGCCTTGGGAAAAGATCCGTTTTTTAATCCTGTACTAATTTTAAAAATGCTGGTTTTTTAGTGCAGCTTGGTAGAAATAAAAGACAAAAAGGAGAAAGAAAAGACAGAAAGACCCAATCAATCGTTGTGCAGGTTTTCTGCTTTTCCGTTCGTGTTCTTTTCAGGAAATGAGACTGACTATATATGGGATAGGAACGAAACCACGTATCACAAGCCACTGTCGAGTTCATGAAGTGACCACATGAAGTGAAAAATGTGTTCTTACTAGTGCCTTCCTAGCCCGTAGGAATCCTGGCTGTGGCTTGCAGTTGTAGTAGGGTGAAGATTTGCATTTTCAAGTTGGCGGTTTTCCTTTTTACTCCTCCACTTCCTACAAGCTAATTTGGTGCCGTGTTAATTGTGAATCTGGAATGCAAATCAACTCACCTGCTTGTTTTTCTTTCATTTTCAGGTTTTCTAACTATGGAAGCTCTCCTGAGGAGCTGCCGCATGTGCTGCTGCCCCTGGGTTGGGACGCGAAGCTGGGAGCGGGGAGGAACCGCAGTGTGCTGCTGCAAGTTGCTTCCATGAGGAGAGAGGCTTTCTGGCATGTCATACGGTGCCAAAAGCTGTTCTACGCTAACAGCAAAAATCCTTATCCTTGTGTTTCTTTCCAGGACAGCTGATATTTCCTGTTAGAGATGCTTTGTATGCAAATCGAGGTGGTACAACTCAAAAAAAAGGCCTGAAAGCACTCACACCGACAAACTCAGACCGCTGGGGAATTCATGCTTATCATTTTTTGTCTTTTCTTTTTTCAGTTCTGCACAAGGTGTTTCAGTGCCTGCTCTTTCTTACAGTCTTTCATGTTTGTTCTGCTATGAAGTGGAGCGTTTCTTGTGTTTCGCGGGGCTCCCTGTCAGCCTGCATGAATGAACGGCAGGACGTGCTGGGAAGGGGGTTAACAGGCGCGGCGCTTCAGCTTCGCCCGACGTTGCTCTGGTGCTTTCTGGTGTTCAGGCTAGACCTGAACCTCACACTACACACTGCCGTGTGCCTGTAGCGATGATCTGCCTGGGACGGTGAGCCCAGAAACCTTCGGGAAGCTCAGGGAAGGAAAGAGGAGAGGTAGAAAGCAAAGAGAAGCCAGAAGTTGACCCAGTAACTTAAACAGGAGCCGGATTGGACTCTCCTGAGGCACCTCAAGGGGTGTCATGCTCAGCACTGCACTAATGCAGAGGCACGCCTTGGTCTTCTCCTCACTCCAGCAAAGCAAACTCGCATCTGCTCAGCCTGTGCCCTGTAGGTATCCCTGTAAGTGCGTGGGGCTGATCAAAGCCTTGCTCACAGCAGGCTCCCACCCCGCTGCCAGGAGCAGCGTCACACTGATGCTACAACAAGTTGTGAGGGTAAAAGAGACTCGTAGGAGCAATGCAAGAAAAGGGCAGGCATGTCAGAGCAGCAGAGAGTTGCACAACTGCATGGCCTGGAGAACGTTCCCGCGTGTGCCCGAGGGACCTGCTGCAGCCTGGGGCTTGTTGAGTCTCACCGCAGTTGCTCTGGCCTTTGCGTGGGTCACAGTGATAATTGCGGTGTGTGCTGTTGGGTTTTGGTATTTGGTTTTCCTTAAATGTAGAATTAACAGTCAAATTGGCGTTGGTCGGGCAGCGAGCCTGGTGCAGCTTTTATCTCCTCTGAACCTGGGGACAAAGGAGGGGAGGAAGGTGGCTTGGCCAGCGCGGCGGCCGTGCGCGTTCAACGGTCCCAGAGCTCAAAGGACACGGCAGTCAGATACCCAAACCCGCCTGGGCTTTGGCTGATAAGTCACGTTTCGAAGGGAAAGGCAGTCCCCAAGGGGCTCTGCGGAGTGGCTGAAGCCTCCAGTGCTGAGTCCTCCTAAAAGGGGGATTTCATTAGGAGTAAAATGAACAGAAATGGCTCCGTTGTGGTTTTTCTACGCATTCCAGGGATGCCAAGACTGTTCCTGTCAAGGATGGGAAGTCTCTGGGGTTTTGGTTTAGGGTTTTCTCTCTTTTTTTTTTTTTTTTTTTTTGGTTGGCAAAAATATTTGCCACAAACTAGTGCCTGAAATGGTGAAAAATAAATGAGCATTGCAAAATCATTACAGTAGCAGTAATGGAAACTGTGAGGCTTGTGCTTAGGTTGTGGGGTTTCACCGTCATCTACGCTGCTGCGCTGTGGGGACGGCTGCTTTTGCCCACTATGACTGCTTCAGGCTGGATGGTTTGAAAGCAGAGCTTTAACTGCTGGCCACCCAGAACCTCCAAAACCAGTGCTGTAGGGGTTTTTCTTTCGCAGAAGCAACACCTCCTCAGCTGACCCACTGTATGAATCCCTTTAGTGTCAGTGCAGGTGTGTTGATGCAGAGCACCTTGATGTTGTGACAGCAGCTGGATTTCTGCAGGTCTCTGGGTACAGAAATGGAATACAGCTGCTCCTGCGGCAGCTGCACTTATTTTGGTTTCAAGCAGGCTGGGCGAGTTTGGGTTGTACCTGTACACTTCGACACAAGATTTTAACTGATGGAGGAGCTTCCACATGGACAGTGACGGTGCCGTAACTGTGCCTTAAATCAGTCTCAAGTGTCATATGTGGTGAAGCACGAGGTGGTTTGTGTAGACCTAGCCTGTTAGATGGGGATCTAATTCGTAAGCCTACATGTCCTGTTCTTCTAGACATGTGTGCTGCTCCTGCTGCCATAGTCCTGTGTGCCGGCTAAGTAGCAGGAGCTCACGGATGGCTGAGAAAGGCACCGCGTTACTGGTGTCACCTCGCTACCTTGGGTATGGCTAGAACAGCTTGTGAGTAAGCGTGGACCTCAAACTGCCCTGAGATGCCTTGCACCACCCCGAGCACCTTTATCAGCAGCACCACGCTGACCACAGCCAGCTCAGCGCCTCTGTAAGCTGGAGCTGCACCTTTACCTGCTCTGCAGGTGAGACTGAGCCCTCTGGGGGGGGGGCAGAAAACTGAGCCAGGCTCATCCTGGCAGAGCCTGAACCATGGGGCCATAGATCCCCACCCTGAGAAGCTGCTTTTCAGCCTGGATTTGGCCATAGCATGAGTGCAGGCAGAGGGTGAGGTGCAGGGGGCAAGAAAGTGGCAATAAAAGAAGCACTGTTGGAATGAACCTTCTGGCCTGGTTGTATTAAATGTGAATATGGTTATTTGGTGATGAGCAGGAATGGGAGTGGATTCAGGATGTGGTGCCTGAAGCCCCTTCCCACCCTCCAACAGCGGCTGATGTTAAGAGAGAAATCCCAAGGCTGTCACCTGGGCTGTCCGAGGTCTGTGGCTGGAGGAACTTCAATCACCAGGGTTTGTCGTGGAATGCTGCGCTTGTGGGATACAGGGAAGGAAGAGCTCGTGTCGGTTCAGTGCTCCTGTTAGTTCAGTGCTCCTTGTAAATATCTTTCACCTGAGAGGAGTTTGGTCTTGTAGCCCTCAGAGCTGCTCGTCGTTTTGGGTTTGTTTCCTTAAAAAAAAAAAAACCAGGAAAAATGAAGAGTTTTCTTTACCCCGCGAGTGCTTCCAACCGCAGAAATTTGGAAACAGGAAGTCGGAAGGTGTAGTCAGCAGTGAGCTGGTTCCCTCCTGGGTCTGTCTCTCAGGGAATGGTTTTGAAGTGGATTTTGTTCTGGCCACTCACAGTCTCTGCTGTGAAAATATTTATTGCTGTGAAACTGTATCAATTTTTACAAGTGGCAGAAAAAACTACTTTTGTAAGGAAATAAATGTGATTTCCTTACATGTCCAGAGATGGGTGTCTGTTGAACCAAAATAACTTCTCCACTGCGTCACCTAATGTGAGAAAACGAGCGGACCTTGAGTTGCGATTTGATGTAATTTCATCCGTTTGACTGCAGCAGAAGGTCATGTTGAGATGCTCTGTTACCCCCCTCTTAGGGTGCCCTTGCTTGATGTTTTGTGCTTCAGAAGCTCCATTTTTCCCTCCTTTTAATGGTGTGAGAGTTCTGATAGGGAAGGCAAAAGCACATAGAAGTTTTCATGTCCTTGGGAGAACTATGGCAAGCTGTGCAGTGGTGGAGAAATGCTGACAACCTGTAGAGGAGCCAGCTTTTGACAGCATGGGAAGTGGTTAGCGCCTCGTTCGACGTCCTCACATCAAAGGCAGTCAGTAGGCTGGTTGAGATGCTCTCTTTGAACCACAAATTACTGGGCTTCGGGCAGAAATCGCTGGATGAAATTCTGTGGTCTTTATTAGGCAGGAGGTCAGTCAAAATTATTTAGTTGGTTTCTCTTGGCTTTTAGAATTTATGAATCACATAGTCCGGGGGGTTTATTTGAGTTTCCATGAAGAGTTTGCCGAGCATGCAGACAACAAAACCCATCTCTTCTCTTTGCCTTTCATCGTACTGTGTAGCTTTCGAATTGTCCTAGAAAGGAGAGTGAGATTGGGCTCGTTATTAAAATTTCAGTATGGGTGGCAAAAGCAACTCTGCCTTTATTGTTATGGGTCTCCCATGGCCACAGGAATGGATGATGCCTCATGCCACCCCTGATACAACAAACATCTGAGGACCGGCTCATCACCACAGCACAGCCAACAGCTGTCTCTTCTCTGTTCCTCCTGGGAATTGTGCACGGTGGGATCCTGCGATGAGGCGGAGACAGGAGGAGAGCTCCCCAGGCAGCGCCTGTGCTCTCGTTAGTGGCCAGATCCTCCGTCTGCAAGCCGCTGAACCTGGGGCTGCAGGAACCAACAGGAAAGTAAGAGGCACCTGCGTTGTGTGAGAGTCGCTGAGCTCTGGTCCTACAGAGCACCTCATTATGACAGAGGAGTTCGGGAAAGCCCAGAGCAGAGAGATAATTGGAGGAAGGAAGAGGAAAGTCATGTGGCAGAAACATAACGTAAATGCAAAGAGCGTGGAATGGTGTTGGTGTCTTCCCCCGTATGCAGCTGAAATGGAAATGCAGGCACGGGCCGAGCACTTGCTAACTGCAGCCCGTTCCTCCTGCCCAACGTGGCTTGTGACGTGGTGCCACCCGGCACCGGGAGGTTTTAGCAGGTCAGCGGACACCTCTGGTTGTCCGGGCTTGTCTGGGTGCCCCAGGCTCGGCCCGTCTGCAGCGACTTGGACCCGCTTTGCTCTGTAAGACAAAGAGCTCCATCCCTCTTCCTGCCCTACAGCAGGACTGGTACCCAGACCCCAGCGGGGCCGACAGTGGAGGTGCTGAGAGCAGAGCAACGGGCTTATTGAGGCCCCGGTGTGTGTGGTGAGATGGTTTGATGGCCCAAAGCCGCTTCCTGTCACTTTGCCAAACGGCGTGGGACTACCTGTATCTGTAGGGCATAGTCGCCAGCTTTCTGTGTCGGGGGGGCGGCAACCAGCTGGCTGTTGGGAATGGTCTGTGCTGGCTCCTCGTCTTCATTTAGGAAGGGGTGAGTTGTCATGAGCCGAGAGGGTGCGGAGGAGCAGCGTAACAGCAGGGACACTGAGTACCGGTGCCTGGGAATGTTCCCCCACCCGCTCCGTAGTAACGACGTCATCAGCCCTTGCTCCAGTGCAGAAAACCCCTCACGTACGGCAGCTGAGTATTTTGTGGTGTGGTCGGAAACAAACAATTCCCGTTGTGTCTAAAGCCCGAGTGGGACTATCTGGGGAGCACGGCGTCAGGGAGGAGTTTCAGGGGCCGTTGGTGGTGATGGTGTGAGAGCAAGCTCTTGATGGAGCAGTGGGACGGGAAGGATCTCTGCAACTCTGGAGAGCAAGTAGAAGCAGGGAGGTGACTTTGTCCCTTTGAAGCGGGGGCACTGGCTGGTGTCTGTGCTTGACGGGGATATGCCAGGAAGAGTTCAAAGGAGAGCCACAGATGGTTTGGGGTAGCCAAACCGGAACTCCACGCTTACAGAGCTCGGTTTGTTTGGCTAACTGGGATGAAGGCTGGCAAGGGGGTGTCTTGCTTGTCACGTCTGGTGGACGAAAGCTTTGCTCAGCAAGGTGGGGTGAGAGGGAACACTTGGAAGTTTTATGCCTTTTTCCAGATTTTAGAGGAAATCATGATGTCTCTGTTGGGTTGCCCTGGGGTAGGGCAGTTCTCCCACAACACTGGACGTAGTTTAAACTATCAAGTCAAAATGCTTTTGAGCCACCTCGTCGTAAGGCAGGCATCTAAAATAGATGGGTTTCCCTCTGGTCGTGACTGTTGTCCTCCAGCGCCTGAGGTTACTGGCTGAGATGTGGACTCCTGCACTGTGGATGTCTGAAGCTGCCTGAGATGAACCCCCTTCTCACTGCCCGCATGAGAAGGAGCTACTAGAACAAAGCACTTCATGAAAAGACTTCTGCCATCATCCGAGACAAAAATAATATGGAAACTTTAATCAGCTCTCACAAGAGGTGAGAGAAGACCTGGAGGTCCCATACGGAGCCTGACTCGCTTGCTGGGCCCCAGTGATGTGGCACCAGGCTCTCTGTCTGCCTTTGGAGGAATGAAAGGACAGCTGTCTAAAGAGACAGGGAAGCACAGGGGAAGGGGACAAGCGGTAAGGCTTTGTTAACAATGACTTGGGCTACTTTCATCATTATTAAATGCAAACCTGCCTTCTGCACCCTAAGTGTCCTGCTGTGAAGGGGCTGCTCCCGTCCCAGGCTGTAGCCTGCCTTCGGGGGATGGAGGGAGGGCTTTTGCCGCTAGTGAATAAGCAGCGTGAGTGTTCTGCCAAACGTCCCGTTGCTGGCAGGACTTCCTGCAGCACAGGCTCATGATGAACCCAGGCTCCCATTCCTACGCTCCCTAAAGGAGATGTGGCTGCTTTGCCATGGCTGCAGGTTGGCAACGGTGGGTAAAAATCAAACCCAGAACTATGGGCTTGGAGAAGATGATGGCAGTGGGCTATTTGCAGCAAACCGTGACCCATATCCCCTTCCAGGAGGATGTTGCTGGGAAGATGATTCCCACGTGCTCCTCAGAAGGGCTGATGAACTGCCAAACGAGCACCCAGCTTTCACCCGCCTCTGCGTACCCGTCCCACGAGCTGCAGCCGAGATGCCACAGCCCTCGCCGCAGCCCCGGAAGGTGTGAGGTACTGGCATGCCACGGCCTGGCCAGACTCCTCCGGCACAGCAATGCTCCAGGGCCGTCGGACAACACTCCAGCAAGGTGAGAGCAATCCTCCTCCTCCCTGTGCACAACACTCCTTGATTTTCTGGTAACTTTTTTCCTTTGGCTGAGTAACTGAAGTACAATCCTTTTTCGTCTTCTGTCCTTCATTCCCTGGTGGACGGCTGGAGGTTTTGTGTTTGGTTTGTCACTGATGGGTGATGATTATAAAGCTAACATTCATGGGGTACTGCTGAGCTGAGAAGTGTTTTTATGGAAGACGTGAGAATGGCAGGTTTTGTGGGATGAGTTGTTGAATTGAATTTAATGCTCAGTTCTGAATGAATCAAATTATCTAGTGGGACTGAAGAAGTTGGGATTTTCCCCCTTTTCTTGCTGCAGTGTTGTCTTTTAGGTTTGTTCTGGTTTTTAATCAAAATATTTACTCACGTGTGAAGATTTCCATATCAGTAACTGGTTTCTGATAAGCAAGTTGATCGCAAAAGGGAAGTGAGGATGAGGAGAAGCCGGGCATTAGGGATTTGGTTATCTCCGATTTTTTCCGTTTTATTTAAATTTCAGCAAAATGGCAAGTGTTTCCTTTTGACCCACTTTCAAATCACATTAGCGAATGAGTTCAGAATGGGAGGTGTGATCATGTGAACTTCAAAAATGCAGCAGGTCAGGACAAGAGAGACCAGCAGCAATCCTGCTCTGACAGTATGCCCAGACTTGGGCGTTTTAGTGCATCTTACCATTTTTTTGCGTGTTACCAGTAGCAAACTTCCAGCGAGTGCAAGGGAGTGAGGAAAAAGGAGCCACCAGCGCTCCTCTCCTCATTTTCCTTGGTTCCCTTTCAGATGGCCACACCGTGCATCTCGCAGTCACCACATGAACACCAAGCACTTCATTTTTGTGTAGGGCCCATCAACGCAGGTGATTGCAGTGGACAGACGGGTGCTTGCTCTGGTCCCTGAGCTTTGGAGCCTGCCATGAGTGCCAGGGCTGAACTCAAAAAGCCTCACTCAGAGGAAGGGTACGTCAATGCCAGTTAGCAGCATGGGAGCAGTGTTGCAATATTCCCAGGGCCGAGTGAGCTCACCAACAGCCGCTTGGCCTGTGGGAATATGGACCTTTGGCTGTGGTCCATCCAAGATTTTGCTAGGCTGCTCTTCTCCGTAGCAGCTCTGCCTTCCTGCTTGCAGGGACAGCACACCAGCAGCTTCGGCTGCGTTTGGGGAAGTCAGCCCCACAGTTACCGAAGGAGCAGCAGGAGACCCACGTTTTAGCTAAGGAAGTCAGTGCTCCTCCATTGACGTTGATGGATTTGGGTTGGTTTGTGCCAGCCAAGAAGCTGACCCTTCTTTCTCTCGAAGCCTGGTCCCAGCACACGTGGGCTGCCTGGTTCATGTTTGGGTTGTGTTTGGTTCAGGAGGGCTTGATGGCCTTTCTTCATCATGATCAAAACAGTTCACTTCCTGATGACTTGGGCATTCCCAGTTTCGGTCTTAGAGCAGAAGCAACAACACTTTTTCTTCTCTGAGTCCTCGATTTTATTGGTGCTTGTCAGGTGCTGGGAAGGGTGATCTTGGGGTTGCAGCTCCTGAGACCTTCCTTGCGTGCATCCTCAGCCAGTGCCTAGGAAAGCTACAACACAGGCTTGTTAGCTATGAAAAAGGGTGGATCTTTGAATGGTTGCTACGTGGGAATATTCAAGTCTCTTCCTGTCTCTGCTTTTCTCGCTGTGAGATCAAGGCAGTCTCTGTCTTCTGTGCTTATTCCCATTTTGGTGGTAGGAAACATCCTAGCAGGTACAGAAGAGGTCTTGGACAGCAAACCCATGAGGCATGTAGGACGCTGGTACAGCTCCCTGGTGTCTGGAGTGATGCTGCCGGGAGTGCCCAGCCTGGGGTGAGCAGTGACACCCTTGGACGGGCTCTCCTGCCTGCTTGGGACCCTGTAGCCCCAGGGTACTGAGAGGCTACCAGAATGTAATGCTTTCTCAGCCAGGTCAGCAAAGAAAACGGCACTTTCTACTTTTAACTGGAGGGAAATGCAAAGCTCTGCTTTGCTTTTTAGAGCTGCCTAGAGACTGTGCACAACTCCAAAGTCTCGGCTACCTCTTCCCAGTGCCTGACCACCAGGTGACAAGCAGAGGGAGAAAATGCCTGTCCCTGGCCATCTGCAGAGAGAGAAGAAGAGGCACCCAGGGAGCAGCCCTGGCATCGCTCCCTGAAGCTGGTGAACGTGTAACTGCTTCCAGCTGTCCTGCCTGTCCCCTGCCTGCCCAATCAGTTTTACTGGCCTCTGCAGCAGATTGGGACGGGGAATCAAAGGGATGAAGCGCAGTCTGGGGTCTGTGAACAGTTGCAGAAACCTCAGTCAGGGAGATGGGAGCAAGGAGCAGTAAGTGCTAAGCCCCTGCAGGTGCCGGATCAGCAGAGGGTGAACCAGCCCCTTGCTGCCCACACCACCAGCAGGCTCCTGCAGAGCTGTGCGATTCGAACAGCGGAGACCTGGGGGAGATTTGCTCCTCTCTTTTGGCATCTCCTCTTGCCTTGGTTGGCAGCCATCGTTGGATGTGTTGCCTCATGCCAAACCTATTCATAGGTGTCTAATCCTCTGCAGCCACCCTGCTCGGTGACATGGACTTCCTCCCAGGAGCCAGATATGTCAGTGCCGTTATACCTGTGGCTTGTGAGTGACCAGTGCAAGGCCAGGCAGCAAGGCTGTGCCTGAGCAGGTGTTGACATCCAGCTCTCCCAAGCTTTGAGCTGGCAGCCGGTCCACCAGGAAATCCTTCATTTAACTTTCCGCTGCAGCAGATGGGGTTGCATCGATGTAGGAGGGAAGTCTCTGTGTGCTCGTGCAGCTCTTCCAGCCCTTTTTCACCTCCCTGCACCTCTCCCTGAAGGCACCTACTATCAAGGAAAAGAAATATTACTCGGTGTCCAGGAGAGAGCAGAAAGGCAGCTGGTCGCCTCTGGCACCATGCCCCAGATAAAAGATCAGGACAGTTCGGGGCAAGGTTCAAGGCAGGTCGTTCAAGATTGCAAACTGCTCCCCAAGGGCTCCATGGCCAGCTCTTATCCGTGAGAGCCCGTCAGGTGTAGCAGTAGGTTTTCATGCCACCCCTCACTTCTCTCTCCTTCAAAGAGGGAACAAGCTGCCCTGGAACAGGCCAACCTTTGGTGTGGTGCTTTTTTTTTTTCCCCACCCCCAAGTCAGGGGCACTCGAGTGAAAACCTAGGAAAGCTAAAGCAACTTTAGCTTCTGTCAGCTTTCCTTGTGTCAGCATTGGGGCTGTTGTTCTGCTCTTGGCATTAAGCAAGAAATCAGTGTTACTGTGGGAGCAAACTCCCAAACAGGTGGCAATCACATACATATTAACCTGAACTAGAGCAGGAGGCACCACATCCCCCCGCAGACCCGCCAAGGGGAGAGGAGATCTCGTCACCCTTTGTCTGTGCTCAGAGTGCGACTGTTTGGAGGCTGGTGCCCGGATAGATAAGGCTCTGGGCACAGATGTCTGGTTTGATTATTCCTTTCCTTTTGCTACAAACCATATGGCAGTATGGGCAGCACCGATAGCTGGCAATCAAAATTCCTGGGCTCCCTCCCTGACTTCGCCATTCACTCATTTAATTTTCAAAGCGGTTTTCATGCATCAGCAAAACTTGCTGCCTTGAACCTCCCCTCCCCTGTAAAACAAGAGCTGTCCCTCCTTACTGGAGATGCTTCTGAAAACAGCAACCACACCTTGCGTTGCTATCACAAAATAGATGCACTTGATGCTTGTAAACTACTTTGGCACCAACAGATAAAAGGTGCTACAGACAGGTTGCTAATCAGTGTGATTAGGTAAAGACCTTCAAGTTTGCCACTGCTGCTGGAGGATTGTGGGCTGATCCATCTATCACCTGAAGGAGTAAGATGAATTAGGTACGATAAGGACTGTTTGGTTTCTGCTCTGTCAACCAGTGAATGAAATGACTCGGTGTTGTATGCCAGGTCACAGAGAAAAGTTTCCTGCGATGGGAAATGATTAGGCACACTGATTAATGGTTCCAGTGCTCTTTGATCCAGAGCTGCCGGTTGGAATGTTTCTTGCTGCACAGAGACATCCCGACCGCCTCATAGGGAAAGGGCAGAGGGTAGAAAATTGACTGAAAAAATGGGGACGGGAAGACTCTGCCCTAAGTTCTTTTTCCATCTTTTTTCCTCTTTTTCCATCGGGGACTCCGGGGTTGCATTCTTTGAACCATCCTCTTCTTCCTGGAAGTCAAGGCAGTTTGTAACTCGCATCGTGCTTGTCAGTTTTAGTCGTTTTAAAGAAAATGTTCGGGAAGCTTGCCAAGTCATCTGAACTTCCAGTACCGATAAGGACCTCGGGGTCTGCTAAGCTAAGAAGAAAGCATCCCAGGTTCAAGAAAAGCTTTAAAATGTAGCACTTTGAGTAGCCTGCAGCTCTGGTGAAGCTGGTGATGTTCCTCTCGGTGTGGAGGTGCAGCTCCTGCATACCTCCTTGTGATGGGTGTTCCATCTTTCAGCCATGAGATTTCCATTTTTAACCCTCAGTTAAGATATCCCCATTTATCATGGGTGGGATATTTGAAATAGTTTCCTAAGACAAGGCGCAGGAAGATTTGCTTGGATAAGAGGAAGAATCCCCACCGCTCCTTATCATTCACACATCACACTGTCTTCATTATTTTGCGTCTCTGTCGCACTTTGGGTGTTATGGTTGAGCCTCGAACCGACTGAGAGGCCACAAACACAACTGCACTGGCCTCTGCATTTTCTTTCTAACCAGGACTGCTGTGTTTGCCGTCCTTGCTGTCACACCTGTCATCCACACTTGGTCCTTCTGGGGCAATGTCCTCTCTCGTGCAAAGTTGTGTATGTCAGGATGGGATTTCTAATGAAAATCAAAGTGCCCTGGTCCCAGAGTAACCAGTTAGCAGGTGGTGAATAGGCACTCAAAAGGGCTTTGGAAATGTCAAGGTGAAGACCCTAAAATGTGTGGGCGTACCAAGGAGCAGAATTGCAGATGCCCACAGCCAAGGGCATTAAGCCATTCCCCAATCTCCATGTGCTCCCCATTTTAGGAGAGCCCCCAGATCCATAGCAGCATCTCAAAGTGCTTCTGCTGCAACCCCAGGTGGTTCAGCGGTTAGAGCTGCCTTTGTTTAGGGAGGAGAGGAGGCAGGAGCTGGGGCTGCCCCCTCCTCAGGCAGCCCAAGGTCTTCCCTGCTGCGCTTGGCCACCTCTGTGCCTGCAGGGAGAGGGGCAGGGTGAACTGCACTGCGGGAGCACTGGGCATCCTGGCCACCCCCCATTTGTCTTTGCTTGTGTTTGTGCTGAAAACTCCTGACTTAACGAAACATGGGAAAACTTGAAATACTGGCAGTGTTCGGGAGCTGAGAAACCAGTGGATGAAAAATGGTTCCCAGTGAGTCCCACTGGGGGTGTAGGTCAGTGTAAGAAGGACATTGCTATGCTATTTTTACCAGACTTGGCTGTTTCTTTGGGCATGCCTCCTTTTCCCATATTTTACCAAGCATGAGCACTTGCAGAGACCAGCTCTGAGCAGTTCCTCTTTAACAGAAGAGGACCATGTCCCATCTCCCACTTGAGTTGGTCACCTGCCTGGACATCTGCCCACCACCATTTCTTATCTTCAGGCAGGATCTGTGTCTTCCCTGTACTCACGGCCCCGGGACCACAGCTGATCCCCATCCAAAGCCTGTGATCTCTGAGCATGCATGAACTCATCCCCGAGCTGGGTTGGCAGATTTAGGGTTTCTCTCCTCTGCTCAGCCGTTTTCACGCAATGGATCAAAATTTCATCATCTTTTATTCTCTGAGATGTTCCTTGCAGCCAGTGGGTTCAGCAGAGGGACAGTGGACAGACAGTGATCTCCTGGACCTTGTTATGAGGGAAACCGATATAAATACGAGCATAGATGAGTTTCTTGCCTTTGCAAAGCTGTGCTTCATTCCTGATTTCAAGCCTGCGTTGTCTTCCTCTGCATGGCCTGAAACAGTTAATTTAATAGCAGACAATTTTCACAAAAGTAGGTGCCTACTCTGCCTGTTGTCTGATTTCCAAGCGGCTCCATGGTGGCTGCTTGGCTGCTGCCTGCCCTGCTACTAATGCTCCCGCTTTCCTCCCCAGCTTGCGTGGCTGCCCTGGCTTGTCCTGGGACAGGGAGCGGTGACGCAGGGTCTCCTGGAAGCCTGCAGATGAGGCCAAGCAAAACACAGCTGGGCATCACCCCAAGTACCTCAAGAACTGCTGCACCAAGTGAGTTCCCATTGTCCCAGACATCTCATTGTGCTTAACAGCAGAGTTGTCTCTATCGCTCTCACTTACAGCAAGCTAGGAGCTGGGGCCAGGAAAGGAAGGAGTTTGGGGTTAGACGTGTCTCCAGCTCCTCAAGGTAGGAATGACTGCTTATCTGAAGCAATTTTGGGGAGGTATTTCAGGTGTGGCTTCCCTGATGGAGACAATTTCATGGCAGTGGAAGCCACCCCAAAGGTGTGCCACAGTACTTGATCACCCCAACGCCTCCACAGGCGCACTGCTCCAGTGCTGCTCCAGCTCGCTGCCATCCCGCTTGCTGCCTCGCTTGCCAGCTGCCTCCCACCAAAGCCGGCTCTCCTTTCCTCCTGCCCCCACTTGCAGGACAGGAAAGCGTTGGCGTGCATGATAATCCCACCCTCCTTATCGTGTCCATCTCGGTGTGGATCCTAGCAGGGAGAGGGTGGGATGGTGAGTTTAAAGGTGCCAGCTGAAAATTACGCAGCTCTGTTGTTCGCCTTGTTATTGCTACCACAGTTAACACTGAGGTTGCTGGTCCTGGAGTCAGTTATCTGTGAGACTGTTCATCTCTTGGGCTCATAGCCCATGACAGGGACTTCTGGTGGTCTGAGACCTTCAGCTGCAGCCAGTTTTGCCTTTTCTGGTAACAGACGCCCTTTTTTCCTGCTTTCATGGGAGGTTGCTGCACCCACTTGGAGAGGAGGCCATGCATGCCAGCTCATGTCCAGGAGCTGGAAGGGCAGGGCTTGTGCTTTGGGCTGACACACGATGTGGAGCATCAAACGAGTCAGTAGTCAGGGGAAGAATGGCCAGCCAGAAGCATGAGACTCACTGCCCCTCTGGGCAGGGTTGGGCTGGGCAGAAACCTGGCAGGGAGGGTATCTGCCAGGTGTCCAGGTTAGGGTGCGATCCTGGCCATTCAGAGTCTGGGTAAGTGGGAGCTGGAGCTGCTCTCTGAGCTAGAGAGAGATCTTCAACTCTTTGAATCTTGGACGCCCATGGAAAATGAGTACTGTTGCATCCTTACTGCTTTCTGCTCCAAATTGAGAAGGTCGGGACAATTTTTTCCTATGACAGAAATACATAGCAAAGTATATATTAAGAAGAAATGGAAAGGAATCCCAGAAAGACGGACAAGTCTAGGTTGGAAGGGACCTCCCGAGACCATCTAGTACAACCTTCAGTTGAAAGCAGGACCTTAGATTGGGTTATTCAAGGCCCAGTCAAGCCAAGTCTTTAATATTTCTAGTGTGGAGGATTCCACTCTCTTCAGGTAACTGATCCGACTCACTCGTTGTTCTCACAGAAAGCAACTTGCGTTCATATTCAAGTGGAAATTATCCTGAATCCACTTGTGCCCACTGCTTCTTCACCTGTCATAGCGCATCCTTGTGAAGAGGTGTGTCTTTTCCACAACCGCCCTTTGGGTACTGGAAGGCTGTGGTTTGATTTCCCCACCCTAAACCTTCCCTGCCCAAGGCTGAGCAAGCACAATTCATTCAGTTGGGAAGTTCTCCATCCCCCTAATCTTGCTTGTCCCCTCTGGACCATCCCCAGGCTTTCAACGTCTCTCTTGAACTGGGAAGAGAAAAATGGGACGTTATGTTCCAGGCGTGACCTAACAGGTGCTGAGCAGAGTAAGAAAATCAGATCCCTTCACCGGCCACCAGTAGTCTTCCTAATTCAGCCCAGGATGCTGTTGGCCCGCGTTGCTGCCAGGATGCATGGCTGGCTCGCGTTCAGTTTGCTGTCTGGCAAGACAGCCTGTGCCTTTTCGGCAGAGCAACTGCCCAGCCAGCCAGTGCCCAGCTGGTGCTACTGCTTGGGCTTATTCCATCCCAAGTTCAGGACCTGACGTGTAGCTCTGCTGTACCTCATGTTAAAGCTCATTCTTGTTGGCCAAATCTCAACAGCCTGTTGAGATCTCTCTGTACGGTGGCTTTGCCTTCCAGCACATCCTCAAATTTGGTGACAGTGCATTCAATCCTACCTTCTAAACCATTTTTAAAGCTCCAGGACTTAATTTGTGCCCAGCTGCCGGCATCACTTTGAGCCTTTCACCACCACCCTCTGAGCTCAGGAGTTTAGGCAGTTTCTCAGCTATTTTGTGTTTCATCTCTCCGGTCCATATCTTAATGGCTTGTCAGAAAGGATTTTGAGGGAGGCTGTGTCAAACACCTTGCTAAAGTCAACGTAGATGATACCCACAGCATTCCCCTCATCCACTGAGCAAGTTGTTTCATCAAGCATGATTGACCCTTCAGCCTGTCTATGTCGGCTTTTCACAGTCAGCTTCTTGTCGTTTGTGTGCCTGGAAATAGCTTTTTTAAGGACCTGTTCCCTAGTTCTCCCAGGGACTGAAACAAGGCCAACTGCTCTGCTGTTTCCTGGATCTTCCTTTTTTGCCGTCATTGTAGGTGGACATAGTATGTGTTCTTCACCAGTCTGCAGACTGGAAGACGTCTCTCCACACAAAGCTGTTTGCTCTTTGTTTTTCACTTCCCCTGCCTGGGGAGTAATGCGGTTGGCACCAGACAAATTGCTTACAGCACTAGGGATGACAACATGCAAAGAAGAGAACGTCCTTGTGTTGATCCCAGTTCGAGGTAGTTAAACAGAAAAATTCTGGGTTGGAAATTACAATGGTCTGTGATGACGTCTAGTCGCGACCTAAATTCTAGAAATGCGCTTGTTGATGGTGGAATAATCCTGTCTGCAGATCTAGGTGAAGTAAAGTGCAGTTCCGTGCAGCATGAACCATCACTAATATTATCCTTGCAAGTTTTAATTAGCAGGGACCAGTCTTTGGTCTAGCACGCGTTCAGCAGCCAAGATTCTGACCTCTCTGCCAGTTCCTGGAAGGTAGGTGTCTCCAAGAAGAAGAGAGCTTAGTTGCACGGTACTGTTGTGATGTGGAATACCAGAGCCTGGTACCGTGATGGGGGTCCTTAGATGGAGTTGCCACCTCTGGAGCGGTAGCTAGAGCTCTTTTAGAGGTCAGTTATTAGCTGAGAGGTCTGTGTAAAGTTTGCACAGACCAGAGTAGTAAGGAAGTGGCTTAGCCGTGGGCCGATGTTGGTGTCAGTAATTGTATCTATCAGTAGGTGTTTGGTCAGTGCAGTTAGTCGGCGTGATTATGCTGGCTGTACAGCAACGTACACTCTCAGACCGGTATGTTTCTTTTGTGTTGCACAACAAGCTACACATCTTTAGGCCAGGCATTCCAGCTCTGAGATACTGGGTGTTATCCAAGGATACCGTAGCAGTTGCGTCGGAACCTGATATTTTACATTTTAATAACCACCGCATTGACTAAGAGTAGGAATTATGTGCTCTCCACTGCCAAAGGATGGGGTTTGCTGCTCCAGCTCAACAGCTGACCACATCTTTCATGTATCAGCTGTTGGTGGCTCACAGTGTAGCTTCTGAGAAGAGCAAGAGGAGAATAACAAGGGCTGAGTGGGACATTACAGAAAGACCGGAGAGGTTCAGACAAGCCTCTGAGCAGCACTCTCCTCCTAGGCAGTGATTTGCCAATGCGCAGCTGCACATGGCTGTCCTTCTTCCACACCCCACATTTCAAGGTGTAATTGAAATTACAGTTGTAATTGTAGATGACATAATTAGATGACATTGCTTAACACTGCTATTAATAGTCACAGAGCAGGTAGCTATGTGCTGCGTTAGCCGCCTTTTGTCTTTACTAATGAAGCATGACCTCAAGCCTTCCCTCTAGGAGGGCAGAAACCTGGCATCCACCCAGGCTTTGTTCACACAAACCCCAAGTTATTTCAGGATGATAAGAAGGAAAGTGGGGGTGTTTCTCCCGTGTTCCTTTTTTTTTTAACTCTCACTGGAATTACCCATTTCTGTTCTGGCTGGAAAGGGTCAATAGAAAACAAGACACCACTGAAACATGTCACTGCTGCAGCCGTGGTCAGTGTTACACGTGTGTACTGTAATAATTTACATAAATATGTAGAACTGCAGGTTTTGGCCGAGCAAGAAGCGCCCGCAGTTTGTGCCGGAGTTGCCCTCGTGCTGCGGGCTGCCTGCTGGCTTTGCAGAGGGGGGACCCTTCGGGATGTCGTTCACTTGGGACACTTTGTCGTGGCTCCCCACCAGCCCGCCCTCTCTCTGGCCGCTTGCGGGTTTTCAATGACAGGCCCTGTTCACACACGCGGCAACTCGAATTATCTCTAAATAAACTCGTAGATGTGGAGGGTAATTCATGAGCGCTTCCAGCACGACGGTACATGGCAGGCAGGGCCAGCGCAGCGCGTCCAAGGTGGCCTCTCAGGGATGTGTCTCCATCAGATTGTGCAACGATACCGGAGAAGGGTGTGGAAGCATGACCTTAACGGAAGAGCTGTGTCTTTTGGAGCTGTAGAGACCGGGCTGTCAGTGACAGACGTGCAGTACTTGATCTGTCACCTCTTGTCTAATACTGTACCTCCGGAACTTGACAGACGATTGACCCCCCGTTCCTCCCCTGGTGGCTGCCACTCTGCTTCATGAGGAGCAACAGATTTTCCTAGCCCTGAAAAGACACCTTGACCCGTCAGTTCTGATAAATAAGAGCGATAAACTCCTAACTGCCCTGCCACTTCACGGTCCTTGCCCCCACGGTTCTTGAACCGCAGCTGAGCTTTGGCTCAGCAGAGGCCATTCTTCTGCAGTCACCGAGAGGGAGAGGAAAAGCCCGCAAATACAGGAGCCGGAGGAGGTTGTGGCCAGGTGTATCCCAACCGGGTTAAACAGGGCCAAGGCATAGCCCTGAGCACTGTTGTGTACCTGTCCGTGCCTTGAGCTGTTAGCCCAGCTCCAGCCCACGCTGGCCAGCGCTTTTCCAGACAACGCCTGGACGCCGTCTGGGGACTCGCGCTGGCCGGGGGCCATCCCCAGTAGTAACTTGGCTGCAGGCATCTTGTTCTGGGGAGGTGAAAGGGCTTAGCTGTCTGGATACGAGCTGCTGGGCACTTGGCGCCGGTGCCAAGGAACAGTCCCTGGCTTGTTTTATTTACGTGTATGGACAAGATGAAGGCTGGGGGATACGGGAGCCTCAGTGGTGAGGTACAACCTGTGTGAATTGGCGATTCTGGATGCAGTTTTGAAATAGGGATTTCTGTGGAACCTTCAGGTACTGCTTTCAGATGGTGCCTCTCTTGAAAACCCTGCACTTGCCAAGTCTCTGTTACTGCTCCTGTATGGCAAGGCAGGGGAGAAACCCTTCACCTTCAGACGGCGGACGCAAAACAACGAGAAAGAAATGTAACATGAGTGCGGAGGAGTTTTAGTCTGGTCTGCAGGGAAACTGTACGACATTCATAGAGTGCTGCTGGTACAGGTGAAAAGCATTCTGCATCTCCTTACTTGTGAGCAGAGGGAGACGAAAGAGAAGGAAAACCAGCTAAAAACCGTGGAAATCCCAGACAGAAATGGTAGGCAATCCGATGTACAGGGTCTCACTGTCACCTAGTAACGTCTAGGCTTTATCTGTACACATCTGTACCAGTGCCTGCTTTTTTGTTAGGCAGAGTAGAAGGCGTACACGGTAGTCAAACTCATCGTGTTTGTAGTTCCTGTTGAAAAAATGACTCTTTTTCTGCCCTTAAAATCCCTTAAATTAATCCCTTAAATTTATTGACACCA
The DNA here is from genome assembly GCA_009769605.1 of Bucorvus abyssinicus. NCBI lineage: Eukaryota > Metazoa > Chordata > Aves > Bucerotiformes > Bucorvidae > Bucorvus > Bucorvus abyssinicus. The sequence continues at coordinate 33,412,151 of CM020033.1, read as the reverse complement.
ATAAATAAGTAATCTTGCCTCTCAGGAATGGTGTTCCTGGGGAAAAAACCTGTATTGCGATCTGAGTCAATGCTGCAAAGCTCATCGTGTATAAACCATTAATCCTGGCATCCAGCACAGAGGAATTATAGATGAAATGTATCTTGGTCCATTACATCGGTGCCTGTGCTGGGCAACCCAAAACTGGGCACAGTGCTCGAGATGCAGTCTCAGGAGCGGCAGATACATGGGAATTAGTATTGCCTTTGAACTTATACAGCTGTCTTGTCGAAAGTAGCCTGGTTGGTCAGCCAGGAGATCAATGGCGCTCTGCTTGTCTACGCTGACCCCTAATAGGTTGCCTTCAGGTGAGTTAGCATGTCTTTGGCTAAGGCACTAAGGCTAGAAATGTGTCTGACTTTAAAAGGAGAAGGCGGGCCTGGGTCCTCCTTGTTTATGTTGGTGTGTCTGCATGAGCTGTTAAGACGGAGTCCCATGAGTTCGTGGTCGATAGCAAGCGTGTGACGAGGTCTAAAGGCAGCAGGGATTTGCCTGGTATCTCAGAGGGCTTAGGGTGTAGGATGGTCCTTTCTTAGTCTTGAATGTTCTTGGTTAGGTGGTTCTGTATCCATCCAGTCTTCTGTATTTTCTGCTTTTTAACAAAGCTAGCCCTCAGGGAAGGGACGTGAGGCTTGGCTCAGGCATCTCGCTATAGCTGCTAGTGGAGCTGCACAAGGGCTTACAACGTGTTTATGCTAAAGTGAAGAACCCTGTGAATAAATTAGTAGCCCTAAAGTGCTGAAAACAAACGCTTTGGGATGAATTGAGGGGATAAGGAAAAACTGCGCCCTCTCCGTGCCCTGCATCCTCTCACATCCCATCCTTTGACTGCGCTCGCTAGGGCGGGTGAAGGGGATCGCTAGGTGGAGGGGTCAGAAAGCTCTTGTCGCATTCCCAAGGTCTGAAATGAGTTGACAAAATGTATGCAGCCGCAGAGCAACCCGAGAGCCTCTCTTCTCAGGCTGGGAGGTCTGAGTGATGCCCAAAGCTTCTGGCCCCCTCTCACAGCCTGATGCTTTGAAAGAATATCGTTTGGCTCCAGGACACTGCAGGTCTGTTGACTTGTGCTTGGATGTGTGCACAACTCAAAAGCAGCTCTGAGGTTAAGTAAAGCCACTTGCTTGGTGGCGAACCTTGATCAACATGTCACAGAACGTGACGACTTCCATAATGGCTTTTAAAAAATGCGTATGGGATTAGCTGCCAGCTTCCAGGGGAGGGAGATGCAGTAACCGCTGGAAATAGCTGACTTCTGGGCTCTGCCCGCATCCCCACAGCGGTTTTGAACAAATTATTTGATTTCTTTATGCAAGCCCGTTGATCTGTAATACTGCACTATTTATCTGACATCTTTGAGTGTTGTGTGGCTTATTGAAGGGCTTTTCATGTTGGAGACTTAATGTAGGCTTTAGTGATTCTTTTTTTTTTTGGTGTTCAAATTGAAAAGGTGTCTTTTTTTTTTCTTCTTTCTCCTTATGGACGGATGTTTAATACTTTTTAAAATTTACTCCTTTGTGTCTTAATTCATGGCCCATTTTGAATTGCTGTGGCATGACACAGTTTTCTCTTGGTTGGGCACCCACTTGTCACAGATCTATGTGGAGGTGAGAGTGATAAAAAGATAGGATGTTACGTGTCTTGGCTTCAAGGATATAACAAAGTTTTGTCCCATGTTAGTTGTAGCACACTGATATGTTCTGCCAAGACAGTGGGTTTTGCTCTTAATGAAAGGCCTGTGTAAGCAGGAAATACTGGAAATAAAAAGGCAGCCGAGGGCAATTCTGCAGTCACTGTGAATTTTTATTTCAGGGACGACATGACTTCTGGGGTCTGCTTTTCATATATGCTAATGAACAAGTGTTGGAGTATTTACGTGGAAGGAGGAATACTTATGGTGCACATCAAAGTGTTTTATTGGGTAGGCAGAACCCCAGAACGATGCCACGTCCTTCTGAGGACACCTCTTCTGCCAACATTTCAGTAATTTGGCAACAATCTCATTTGCTACATCCTTTTCAGTAATACACTTCTGCTACACCTCTTGAAAGAGTTTAGAGTTGAAGTAAAATTGGTTCTCCCATCCCCACTGGACTTCAGTGCAGTGGCTTATGAAAACAACTATATTTGGCTCAGCCCTGATAGGACATTGTTCTGCCCTGATAGCGTCAGTGAGACTCATCTGTAAAGGACTTTCTGGCCCATTTTCCTTAAAAATGTGCTCTATCCAGGGAACCAACTAGGGCTTTCTAAAACTGGAAACACTGGAAAAGAACAGCTTGCTCATTTGTTGAGTGGTGGTTGACCTTTTCTACACCACCTCAGCTCCGAAGGTAGAATGGGTGCTGTCTTAGGCAGCACTGTGTTTTCAGTCAAAAGTGTGGCTTTATGGGCTTTTTTTTTTCCTTCTAGAGGAAGGGAGTAATGGAGAGGGCAGTTTTCAGGGCTCCCAGGAGAGTGAGGTCAGGTGTCTTCAGAGACTGAGTGGCTGCTTCAGGGTGGGAAGAGTTGACAGGACTGGAAGAGGCCGCTCTGAACCTCTCCCTGGCCTCTGGTCATACCTACTAACCTTTGGTTTCAGAGGATTTTCCAGGTCCTTGGGACTCCCAAAGCATGAGGACTGCTGACAAGCTTTGACTAATGCAAGCGTGACACTCGGCAGAAGCCTGGAGACTTTTCCTCCTTGACTCACACTGTTACCTAGGATCCAGGAATGCCACTTTTCCCCAAACCGGGGAAAAATGAAAAATGTTTTCTTCAGTCACTCAAATACCAGGAAGAAACACAGGTTTGAGAGCAAGGGTTAGGGAGAGCTCAGACTTGTCATGCTCCTAGTGAAGACACGTCTCTTCCTTTTCACTTGTTTGTTTTCCCTGAAGATAGAATCTTAGGCTGCTATTGGGCAAGATAAGCACTTACTTGGCTGTAAATAATCTCTCTTAAGGGTTTTAAGTACCAAGTTGAATTAGGACTTTAGAAAGGTAGGTGAAAGCTGCCTTGGCCAAGAGGAGCTTCCACGCGTACAGCCTGGAAGTGGTCTGATACGGGCATCAGCGACCTGCTTTGTTAGCTGTATGAGAAACCAGTGGCAAAACTGCCATGGATTGTGAGAGAGCTGAATTTCATCCCCACTATGTTTATTTGCATTACTTTTTTTCCTATTACTGTTGGTATGTAGGCATGAGGACTTCTGGAAAATATTGATAGGAGCGAGACAACTTTACCATTATGGTGAGGGGTGGGCAGATGCCACTGTGGGAAGACACGTTTAGAGTTTTGCCTGGCACTTTGGAATGCTTTTCATTTTTTCCTACTGTTTTGCTTCAGCTTTCCAGGTTAAACTTGTGCATGAATGACAGGTCTTATTATTTTGAGTGTTCTATGTTTTTCTTCATTATTTAGATACTGAACTTGCAAAACATTCCTCTTAGCAGGGCGATTCTTTCTCAACTGGATCTTAAAGAAACCAGTCCTCCCTTTCCTGGGAAAGTATGTGCCTCTGGTGAGAGAAGCCCACCTTTCCCAAACCACAGCTAAGACTTGTTTTTTCAGTGAAACACAAAGCGCACAGTTGGTTACAAATGTCAGTTTTTCTTAGCACAGAGCAAAGACGCATTTTGTAAATGTGGGACACAGACCTATTTTGATGTGGGTCTTGAACAGGGCTTCAGTATAGGGATAGCTCATCTTTAATTTATAGTTACACGCAATTGAACCATTCCAGGAAAAGAAGTTTTGTGGGTTTTGGGCTGGGGAAGAAGGATAAAAGCCTTCTACCCTAAACAGAAACAGTTACAACATGCAGTACAGACCTGTGTTCCCTAAATGAAAACTTGGTGTAAAACTCCTGAAATGCTTTTTAGGATTAAAATCACTGAGAGATTGATGCTAAAGCTCTTTCAGTTATCACCTATTCTTTCTCTGGGAAAAACAGAAACACTCCTGTTTTGTTAGTACCTCTGTTGCCACAGGCTAATTAAGTTCAATCCAGTTGGTGTCCAGTCACCAGTGGTGTTCCCCAGGGGTCAGTGTAGGGGCCTTTATAGTTCTTTATCAGTGATCTGGATGAGGGGATCGAGTGCCCCCTCAGTAAGTCTGCAGATGACACCAAGTTGGGTGGGAGTGTCGATCTGCTTGAGGATAGGGAGGTTCCACAGAGGGATCTGGACAGGCTGGATCGATGGGCCGAGGTCAGTGGTATGAGGTTCAACAAGGCCAAGTGCCGGGTCCTGCACTTGGGTCACAACAACCCCCTGCAACGCTCCAGGCTGGGGGAAGAGTGGCTGGAAAGCTGACCATTGGAAAAATTCCTGGGGGTGCTGGCCAAGAGCTGACTGAAGATGAGCCAGCAGTGTGCCCAGGTGGCCAAGAAGGCCAACAGCATCCTGGCTTGTATCAGCACTCGTGTGGCCAGCAGGAGCAGGGAAGTGGTTGTCCTCCTGAACTTGGCACTGGTGAAGCCACACCTTGAGTGCTGTGTTTTGTGTTTTGGGCACCTCAATGCAAGAAAGAAATTGGGGTGTTGGAGTGTGTCCAGAGAAGGGCAGTGAAGCTGGTGAAAGGTCCAGAGCACAAGTCCCGTGAGGAGCAGCTGAGGGACCTGGGGTTGTTTAGCCTGGAGAACAGGAGGCTGAGGGGAGACCTTATCGCTCTCTACAACTACCTGAAAGGAGGTTGTGGTGAGGTGGAGGTTGGTCTCTTCTCCCAAGTGAAAGGACAAGAGGAACTGGCCATAAGTTGTGCCAGGCTAGGTTTAGATTGGATATAAGGAAAAATTTCTTTAGAGAAAGAATTGTTAAGCTCTGGAACAGGCTGCCCAGGGCAGTGCTGGAGTCCCCATCCCTGGGGGTATTTAAAAGACGTGTGGTTGTGGTGCTGAGGGACATGGTTTAGTGGTGACTTGGCAGTGCTGGGGTAACGGTTGGAGTTGATGATCTTAAAAGTCTTTCCCAGCCTCGATGATTCTGTGATTCTAAGCTATAACCACGTTTTAATCTGATTATGAGACCTGCTGCAGGAAATTCTCTGTCTCTAGTTGTTGATTTAGTTGATCAAAATGGCATTTCTGGCCTGAAAGTTCATCAATCGTTGGAGCCCAACGGAAAGCTTACGGTAGTGTGGTGTGTTTATAGAGGGACTTACAGTCTTTTAGGAATGAAAAGCATTTTATAAACAGTAACCGATTCATGCTTTCCTTCCTCACTTGTCTGTCTGTCTTGTCTTTCGCAGGAGATAGCAATGGGGATAATGTAGGTAGGCAGCGCGTAATTATAAAAAATGGAATTTTTTCTGACCTTTGGGTTCACTCGTGTAAAAGAACTGTGAGGTTTTTTAAGGATCTGTGCAGGTTGGGCTGTAGAGCACTGGCAGCGATGTCACCTTTGGACTGAGTTAGGGTTATTGCTTCTGTACCAACAGTGGGAACAGGTTACCGGATTATCATTACCTTGGCCTCAAATATCTCAGTACCCTTTGATCAGCATTTGGATGAGAGAAATTTCGTTGTACCTCTTGTTTGGTACTGCAGGTGACTGCGTACTACAAATACAGCTGCACGTCTGGCAGCTCCTTCCCTGTGTGCCTCCCTCTTGTTGGGACCAGCTGCCTGGTCTCCTCGCTGAAGGCTGTTACCTCAAACAGCAGAGCTGGTCTGCAGAGTGGTATGTTCAGCCTTCACTGATGCTCACCACAGCTTCTCCTGAAAGGAAGATGGATACTTGCCTAATCTGGCAGAAACTGGCTTGTCCTAAATCATAGGAACAAAGAAAATCTTGTAAGGGAACTGCTGCCCTGTCTTTATCAACCGACCTTTCCTTATTCCCGTTACGTGCAGCCTTGCTTATGGCTCTGACACTTGGGTACTACTCACATTCTGCTCCTCTTCTTTACCTTCAGACCAAGTGGCTTTGGGTCTGACCCAAATCCCATTCAGGTTGAGGGGAGTCTCTAATGCCATTGGCTGCCTTTGGGTTGTCTCCCTCATGTGCACCGCTTTTGGAAAGCAGAAGGCGCACGTTCAGCTTACTCTTAGAAAGCTGATCTCAGGAAGGCAAAGAGCAAATAACTTCAGTGTAGCACCTGAATGCTCTGCTTGAAACAGAGCTGTCAGAGGGTTGCTCATCCCGAAGAAAGAGACAGCAAAGGAAGAACCTTCTCGAGGATATAGTATGATTTCTAGTGTTTTCTGTGAAATACAATTCAGTAGAAAAAGACAGAAGGCAAAACAGTCCTTTTCATGCAGCTTGATTCCTCTGCCCCATGGACAAATTCCACTGGACCAACTTCTGACACCCCTACTTTAACCACCCTTGCTGTAATAACAGACCTATGAAACCAGTTGGCTTTCACCAGTTAATATATGCTGTGGCACAACGGGCCGAGCGCCTGAATCGGTACTGGCAGATACCTGTGGGAACCAAGGAAATGGGCTTCAAATCTTACCCCAGAACCAGCAGTGGATGGTTTTTGGTTTTTTTTAATTAATATCCTTATCACTGAGGAGGTGCCTTTTATGGATATAAGTTTTCCACATTTCTGTCCTAGTGGCCAGAGGTCTAAATTAAAAGTGGCTGATCTTGAGAAGTTCCAAAGGGATGGAAGAGCGCAAGAGCAGAGAGTTCTTGATGGTTTCATGGGGGAACAGGGAAGCCTAGGGGGAGCCTGGAGGGACTGAGGAGCAAACTCCACGGTGCCTGCTCCATGTCAGAGTTTAGATATGGATCACATGTGCCATTGTACCCCAGCTTTGGAGCAAAGCATCACTGGGGCAACTATGGAAGAGGACAGCTTGTGAGTGCTCCTGGCAAGGGTGGCTGCTACCACCAGTCACTCCAGGTGGATGGGTTCAGCTGCGAGGGAGCAGCTGACCTGGAAACAGGGATAGCTAAAACTTCAGCTGTTCTCCATCCAAGCTGTACCTCTTCATGCCAGATAGGTCATGCGCAAAGGATTGTTCTGATCTGAGGATCAGATGGGGCTTCTCAAGAGCCGTGGGCACTCAGGAGCCTCTGCTGGAAGAGGAGGATCTGGGAAAGCTGCAAACTCAGCTTCTGCTTGGGCTGAAAAAATTTCAATTAGGGCAACTGTTTGGGGTGGATGTCGGTTTTGGGGGGTAGCAGGTAGTGTGGTAGGGACTGTGGCTGTGTGTGGTTTCCCTCCTTTCCCTAAGAAAGAGTTTAATGTCTTGAATTCAGTACTTAGTAGAATGAGTATTGCTTGTGCCAGAGGAGATCTCAGCTGTCCTCCTAGGCATCCGAGCTGGGACGGATGCTGGTTTTGCTGCTGCTCTTCAGCAGGGGCCTTTGGAGATTAAACCTGACCCCTTCAAGGCTTGGCAGAGGGCTTACATGTGAGCTCGGTCTAGCTCTCAAAGGCCCTGACTGAAGCCTCCAGGTGCTACTGACATTCTTACGTATAGTAAGAACATGGACTACTTTTTGTCTCCTTGTGCTGAGTGGGATGTTAGCATTTGGAGATGGCATCTGTGCCTGCCTGGAGAGCACTGGATTTAACACAGGGGAGTGCTGGGGAATCTGTAAGAAAGCTGTGGATGCTCCTATCCCTTTCCATAAAAAAGCTGAAATCTAATAAAAATGTTTATTTATTTATTGTTTTACCTTGGCTCAGTCCCTTAGCTCTTACCTTATTGCAGCTTCAGAGGTATTAATCGAGAAGAATATCGAATGTGGTCAACTTTGTGCACACTAAGGATGTTATAAAAACAACGGCTACTGTAAAAACCTTTAAATAGTTCTGTCAGTCTCCTAAAAAAGAGGAAACTTGCTGTTTTCTAACCAATATTTTCCTATCATGAAATAGGATTGGGGGATTTTAGAGGATGACAAATTGACTGTGAGTCAGTGGGGCAGCATAGTGCTAAAGGAATCTTCTCTACTGGGCAGCAGGCAGTGTGGGGTGTATTTCAAAAACCAAATAAAGAAGTACCCAGACCCTCAATTTTCTGCCTTCCTCAGCAGTGGCTGGACCACGGGGTTCAGCTTGGGACTTTGTGTTAGGGAAGAGGACAAGTGGCAGTCTGGAGAGGAGACCACAGCCGCTGTGGAAAATGAGAATCAGTATTTTTGCAGAGGAGGGGTGCTGGCCCGACGGGAGGAGAAGTGAGCAAGGACAGCTCATGACAGTTACACACAGAAATACTCAGACTCTGCAGCAAGGCACCTGATTCTGTATGGGATTGGAACTGCAGAAATACATCAGATCCGTGAGACCGTATCAATCAGAAAACAGAGACCCAGCTGCTTTGTTCTGGTGCTTATCTCGGTTTTTCATCTGATCCGAATTGCAAGAGGACTGGTGCCAATTCCTGCTGATCAAATACAGCTAGGAAAGCGTCCTGGGTGGTTTCAGTCCAAACTCCTTAGGGAAGACTTAATCTGGAGGGTGCATTTTTGTTGTCTGGGCTGGCAAACAGCTGATGTGACAAGGTCTGTGCCAGTGCTGAAAGCTCCCCAAAGTACTTCAGAAGCATCTTAATTCATGGCTCTTATCTCAGTTAGTGCCTCAGCAGAACGGTTGCTCTACAGTAAATCTTCCAGCATTCGAGCCCAGCTGCCTCTGCCCTTTTCTAACGATAAAGACGAGGGTCAATTCTTCTCATTAGTCAATAAGAGCTAAATGTAAAAATAACATGCTGATGTTGCTGCACAGGAGTGTTTAAGTTGGATTAAATACGAAGGAAAAATAAATCAGGGAAGAGCAAGCTACAAAGGGAATTGCAGATTCACTTTCCAGTCTGAAAGATTTTTAGGGCAGGCACTGTCAATTATTTTGTTTGTACAACAATCTCGACTTAAATGGGGCCTCTAGCTGCTTCCACTACGTAAATTATGGATGCTGTTAGGATCCACAGAAGACATGTGCCTAACTTTAAGCACAGGGGTAATAAAACTGGAGTCTAGAGAAATCCTGTAGCTCAAACTTAAATACATGCTTGTGTTCTTTGGGCTTCTTGTGGCTGCTTTAGGTCCTGATGTGATCTTGGAGTAAACTGACTGTGCTGTGATAGAGGAGACAGGTCTGAATAGACACACTTGGGGGTTCCAGATGATTCTCATGACCTCTTGAAGAAACTCAGCCCTGTTGACTTCGCAGGAAACCATTTGAAATAGACGGTGTTTATCCGAAGTGACAGCAGGTACACGATCCTAATAAAAGAAACACGGACCCGTCGCACATCACCCTGTCATTGCATTCCCTTGCCTGACAAAGGAGCGTGGCACGCCGTGGTCTGAAGAGATCTGAAGTGACACGGTGCCCGACAAGACATCCCGGTTGATGGAAAGGGAGTCAGGAGGTGGGAGCACGGGACGGGAGCGGGTCTGGAGCCACTCGGAGCTGTGGCTCAGCGCTCGCTGGTTGCTTTGTGTTGGGTGGTCCGTGTCTGCACTCCGGGCAGCAGATGGGGGTTTGTGAGGTGCCAAATTGAGCCTTGATTAAGCAAGAATAACAAAAAACAAAGAAAAAAGAAAAAGACAAGAAAGAAAGAAGAAAAGATTAATATTCCTCAGGCGCTGGGGCCATTTGGGCTTGCTGTTCTCCATCCCAGCCTTTAAACAACCTGTGCTACGGCAGATTGCAGGCTCTTACAGACTTGCCAGCCCTTGCCTTTTAGAAAAAGCCTTGCTTTGTTTTTGGCTCTGTTTACCCTCCTTCTCAGGCATCTCTCCCTTGCTTGGAGGTGGGAGTTTGTGATGTATTATGCATGATGTTATTTAAACTCTGTGTTGATCGTGGTTTCTATGTGGCTTTTTGTAGTTGTTGTTTTTTAATATATCATTTGCCTTTGGAAGCAAGACACTGCTGGCTCGGATGTCCTTGCTGCTAAGGTGAAAGGGCAGAGGGAGCTACGGGAGAGGAGCCCTAAGCCCTGCAGATACCATGCCACGGGCATCAGTAAAACCTACCTGATTACATCTGGCTGCTTGTCCTCCTTGGGGACTCTGTGCTCTCTGGATCCTTCGAGCTCTCTCCTCTATTCTCCCTTCCGCACTCCTGCCCTTTCCTGAGGGATAAGTTGCAGGCAGCCTGTGGGAAGTGGTTCCTGTGCCACAGGAACACCCTTCAGGAAGAAGAGCGTGCGTCAAAGGCATCCAGGTGCTAGAAAGAAGCTCTGGATTTTCCCTTCCCTTTACTTTTCCTGGGCAAAGGGAGACAAGCCATGGAATGCCTCCGGTTCAGCTCTTTATCTGCCCAGCTGAAGTACCGAGCTGAGCGGCAAGTTTCCATTTCTTACCGTGGAGCTGTCATCCACACGGCTCTTTCCTTCAGGAGCAAGGTGCTGCAGAAAGCCTTTGGGGAGAGGCGCAGCAGGAGTCCATGAGAGATCTGCCTCTCATGAGGCTTCTGCACCCGGAGCCCAGGAGGGTGGGCTCTAGCCTCCGCAAGCAATGCTCTACTCACCCGCGGCAGGAGACGATGCCTCCAAAAAAAGTGAGATTGTGCCTCGTGGAGAGGCAGCGTCTGCCGGCTTTGCCAAGTGCTCAGGAGGACGTTTGGCTCTACAGAAAGACAGGCAGTCTCAGGGCTCCTGCTCCTCGGGCCTGGAAGGGGATCCTTGGCCAAGCCTGGTGGAGCCCGTCTTGAACTGTGCTGGTTCAGGAGCCCCTGCTGAGCACAGATGGGTCGGAGACCACCGTAGTTCTGAGACTCCCAGCTCTTTGAGCGCTGTCACGTGAAGAGAAGAGATTTCCTTTCTTCCAGCTCCTGGCTGCTTCCTCAAAGCCTTTCCCCTCAGGAAGAATCTTTTTCTGAGGGCGAGGGTACATATGTCCTCCACGGAGCCGCCATCGGAGCTGTGCTCACAAGGCGCTATGCTATGGGCAGAGCCAAACTGACACTCGAATAGAAACTGAAAGAAGAAAAAAAGACGCAGGGAGTTACGCAGATCAGGAAGCCGTAGATGATTGAATGACACTTCTGCTCATCCACTGAACTGTGTGCGATTTGGTTGTGCTGAACCAACCCCACCTTCGGCAGAGACACTACCACCTAGGGTGAAGAGATGCGCTTTAAACGAGGAAGTCCTGGGACCTGCGCTAGTCCGTGTGCTCCTCAGAAAGCCATCGGAGACCCCGGGGATGTGCTTGTGAAAGGCGGTACTACTACATCTTCTCGGCTTCTCCACCCCCAACATGCGTGTGCTGCTGCTGGCAGTGGAGGTTCGTCTCCCAAATACAAAGAACCTCCATGCCCTGCTTTGCCGAGCAGCCACGTCTTCTGCTGTAAGACTGTCACCCACCGCTTGTCCAGGCGCTGTGTGAAACTTGCCAGGTTTCAACCCTGGAAATCAGGTTGGGGTCATCAATCTTTGCAAATCTTTTGGCAGATCGCTGGTTGAGCAACTTCTTGGCTGCACGGGGCTGACTCCTGAGCTTTCATGAGCCAATTAATTTAAGGTGGAGAACCAAAGAAATTTGCCGTTCAGACTGTAGGTTTTTATCCAGTTTTGGGAGGAACAATTTTTTGCTTCCCTAGAACAAATTTGGACTCCAAACCTCCCTTTGTGATGCCGCTGTGGCCCAGGCAAGGGTTAATGTCTGAAAGTCGCCCGCCCCACTGCCCACCCTGCAACAGGCTTAGCTTGCCCCTCCATTGTTTGGACTAAGCCCTCCCAGATTTACTTACTTCCTTTTGATGTCTGGCAATGTTTGTTTATTAGCGCCAGTGGCCTGTGTTAACTCTGAGTAAGTCTTTGACTAAATCCCATTCTCTGCCTTTCCTCCTCCCTTCACGGACTTGTGAGCTGATAAACTTCAGCGCTGGCTTTCAAACCCAGTGAGGTTAAACATGAACTTCTTTTACACCTGCCTGCTTTCCCAGCTAATGGACTCTGGTGGCTGCCAGAGACGAGTCCTTTTATGGCAAAGAGAAGGCTGCAAAGGTTGATTGCGTTTCTGGTTTGTATGTTCAAGAAGTGGGTTTTTAACTCTTGGAGAGGAAAGGATTATTTCAATGAATTCCCTGCTGTCCTGAGGTCATCTGCTTAACCACAGCAGAGAAATAACAACGGGACAGGAATTAGCTGGCAAGTCACATAGTGTTATAGATAGTCCACCAAGCCCTATTTTATTATTCCCCTTTTTTCACGGTGCTTAAGTACCATTTTTGGGCTGAAGAGTTTAGTCAGCTTCAATCTAAAGTATGAATCAAGAGAAAGAAGATGAGAGCTGTTTGGGAAATGACAAGTACTTCCTATGGAAACATTTGCAAAAGTTCTCTTTTGCCTTGAATCATGGGAAAGTTCCTCTACAAGAACAAAGCCTACCAAAGAAAAAAAAAATCCCCATGTTTTTTGACATTTTTAATATTTGAAAATTTTTACTTTGCTATGGGTCTATCTCAGAGGAGGAGGTGTTAAAAAATCCCCTACCACTATTTGTGCCTTTACCTTTTAAGACACAAAAAGTCCTGAACAGCCTTTGCTTGTGTTATTTATTTCCAGCCTTAAGCGCTGCTCTCTCATTCTGTTCAGGTTTTGTGCTCTATGCTAATATGATCATAAAATAAGGCTGCAAGATAATTTTAAAGTAAAGAATCTTCGGATTTTTATGACTCCATTATTTTGTCTTCTAAAATGCTCTTCATCAGCAATGATTAATTCTTGAGTCATCAGTATCTGAGAGTCCTAAAACGTCTTGTGGTTGCTTAAATATTCCTTTTGCAGGATTTACAGACTCGTTGATTTTTAAAACTGTGTTTCAAGGGTGCACAGCTGTTCCAGCTGGGGCAGGAGCCCTGGTGGCACCCTGCACTTCTCTATGCCGTCGAAGTGTCTTTGCCGAGAAGAACTCGCCTTCAAACCGCAGGTGATTGGCAGGTGGCGAAGAGGGGGGATTGCAGTCTGTGGATGGCAGAGTGCATCCAGGTTGCACTGAAAGGCTTTAAGAGCCCAGGGAAAGTTTGTGGTCATCCAGAAGGGAATTTGCCATGACAGTCAGACACCGTTCGTAACAGCTCTCCTTTTTATTCTCCACTCCAGTATTTTTTCTTTTGGCGTTTTCTTTTATAGCATTTGGGGGAAAGGCCCGTTTTGGCAGTGATTCTTTGGGCAGTGCCCTTTGATCTCTTTCATCCCATCCCCTGCTGAAGGGTTCTGGGATGGTTTAGGAGATCCTCAGCCAGTCCCTCTGCAGCCCCAGCAGAGCAGTGCCGGGCAGTAGGTGCCTGCCTTGCTGCCCCTCCATTTCACAGTCCAGATCCCCTTCCCCATCCCAGCCCCACAGCAGCTTCTTTGCCAGCGCCCCATGCCAGCGTGGAGCAGGAGATGCACCCGCTGGTTCTTCCAGGAGCGGCCACCAATGGGACCCACAGAGATGCTGATGTTTCTGACTTCCACGTGTTTCCACAAGCATCTGGGACCTGGTCAGCAAGCCTGCAGACCAGACCTCTCAGGGCAGTTCGGCGCTGAGAGGGAGAGCAGGCTGCGCCGTAACTTTAAAGATCGAAGCCTGACGCTGTCCACCTGTCAGCAGGTATTTCTGTCTATTTAGGAACCTTGTGGTTGCAAGAGGTCTCTGGTCTACACGGTCACGGCTTTCTCCAGCCCTTTCTGCAGCCAGCCTGATGCTGGAATGTGCCCAGCAATATTCTGCAGAAGCCTGGACGCAGCTCCCTGCTGGCTGCGAGCCTGAGGGCACTGTTTTCCAACAGGTCAGTATTTCTCAAATTGTTCTGATAACAGGAACCAAAAACCCGTTTAGGTGGAAGACAGCGTTGACGTAGCTAATGCAGTCGCAAATCGCAGGCGCGTTTCGGCGCAGGTCTGCGTGCAGACGCAGCTCCGGAGAGGGACGCCCTATTTCCTCGGCAGGTTTCAGACCAGGCGAAGCTTTGCCTTGTCCTTAACTAGAGCCGTGAGTCACAGAAAGATTTTGGTTCTCATTTTTCCGTGGCCAAACCCCGGGCTCTCGTATATTCCAAATATCTTCCTTTCAACACCTGTTTGCGCGTTGCGGTGCCGGACTGCTTGTGCCCTTTGCCTGAGCAGTCAGCCGGGTCCCTTTGAAGATGTTTGCTAATTAAATCAGAACAAAGAGGGAATGAATGTTAAGCACCTTCAAACACTTGCTGCGTGCTTCAGTCCCGTGACTGTACTTCACAAACTGCCGTAACTTCTCCACATTTCGGAGTACACCACAGAGTGATTCCTTTAAGGGATTCTCTTTTCTTTAACAGGTTAAGGGGAAAAAAAAAAAAGCCTGGCTTGTTTCATAGGCTGTTCTTCACGTCTGCAGCTTCGGCAGCAGCAGAGGTGCACAGGCTGGTGGATCTGGCAGCGCACTGGGACCCAGCACAGCGGATCCCAGCCCCGGCTGTGGCTTTAGGGAACTGTAGGCAGCATAGGCTAGTACCTAGGGACACGCGCGAGAACCAAAACCCCAGCATCAGGGGTATCCAAATCCTGAACATGTCTTATTTTTAGGATCTGGGCTAAAGCTGCTTTCCCACTCGTTTGGGTGTGACGCACTTGTGCTGCTTTCAGTAGCTGGAGACCTTTTTAATTAAAGAACAATGATAAAAAGCCACATAAAATAGGTTGCATCAAAGCATCATCATCCTACAAATGCTAATTATTGTAATTATATAAGATTGCTCACATTTATTCTCTAGGTGGGAAGGCACACCAGCTGACTGCATTTCAGTGTGTGGCTTTTTCAGCAAAATTTTAAGGAGTCAGATGTCTTGCCTAGGAGCTGTTGTCCCTTGCAAGCTGCAGAGCTGTGGTCAGCCTCTCACTAATGCAAACATCTCACTCAGTGCCTGAAAATTGACACAGGGGACTTTGAGCAAGTTCCAGTCTTAGCTGACAGCACAGACTTGCTTTGCTCTTCCTGTCCCAGGGACACTTGGCTCTCCCTCTTCCTACAAACGCTGCTTTCTCTGGGGACGTCATGGAAGTGCTGTTAGCACAGACAGCGTGCGCTGGTGGTTTTGCAGCGTGTTGTGTAACCGTCTCTCCTTAGCCATCCCCCTGGGATTACGTCGGGCTTTCAGGGTTTGGTCCCTTCCAGAGGAATGATAGGGCCAGTATGACCGAGCTCCGTGCTGGAGCTGGGGTATGGTGTGCAGTAGCAGCAGCCTCCTTCTCCCCTCCAAGAGGCTGGTGAGGAGGCTTTGTGCGAGAGCAGCTCTGGAGCCACAGCAGGTCCGTTTGGTTACTCCAGATAAACTGCTTAGGGGAGCCTTGTCAGAAAGCTGGGCAGAGGTACAGCCCTAGGAGCATTGCTCTGGTGGAACGGCCGAGGTGGAGAGAAGGACCCGCCATGAGCTGGAAGCAGGCAGGAGACACAGGAAAGCACAAGCCGCGCAGGGCACAGGAGAAACCCCTTCTTGGTTTGGCTTTCAAAGTCTGCAGTCAACATTTGTTTCGCACTGACAAAACCGTGTTAATCTGTACTTCTGGTGAGCTCGTGAGCAGCTCCAACACACACCTTAAAAAGCGACTGCAGTCCTTGTCTCTGGATGAACAAACTTTGGGAGAGGGCTAAAACCACCTTGTTAGGTCCAAACGAATAAAACAAAGCAATTTTGAATAATTCTCAATTAGAAATAATTAAAGGCTGTTAAAATCCTCTCTAAAGATGATGTGTTCTCTGGATAAAAATCCCTAAATGAAATGGTTCCAGAGTGAGGGGTGTCATTTCTTAAACTAAAGCAATCCAGTGGGTTAGGTGGAAACTTGTAAAGAAGAAGTTGCCAACCCCAATTTCACTTTTTTTCTGGTTAAAAATAAAAAAACCACCCCAAAACCACCTTTGGTTGAAATTTTTATTTATCTTTTCTTCCGAAGCTGGTGAATGCAGAGGAATGGAAATGTGCAGGACAACTAGATGGGCATCGGTTGAGTGTTAAAGCTCTTGGGTAAATATCTGTATGATCGTAAGATGAATCGGGTTGGAAGGGATCTCGGGAGGTCTCTGGTGCAGACTCTTGCTCAAGGTGGGGACAGCTCCGAGACTAGGCTGCTCAGGGCTTTATCCAGTTAGCCTGCCAGAATGGAGCCAACTGTACCCTGGACTTTCGAGATGGACAAGGCTTTGGATTCTCCACGAGAGCCCATGAGTTGCTGAGTGCAATTGTTTTCACCTGAAAACGCCAAGAAGGGCTGTGGAGTTGCCTCACTTCTATTCCCTGCCCTCACGGGTCGGGGTCTGACATCCTGCTGTATGTCAAGGTCCATCTAGCTGCGGAAAAGTCACGTCACAGGGCGTTTGCTTAGTGTTCTATTTAACAACTGTTTTTCCTGGGGCAAAAGCAGCATCCTACAGTTTGTCCCGAGCCAGGTACGGCATCACATTTCAGATCACCCAAAGCTAAGGGCAGTGATTTCAGAGGGGAAACTGAGGCAAGGGACCCACGTGATGTGACAGAGCAAGAAACCATTCTGGGCATAGAGCACCAGCAGTGGCTGCGAGCTTGCTGTTAGAGTGTTTCCTTTCCTGCCCTGGAAATTAAGGCACGCACCTCATTTTCCACAGGCTTACCTGTTGTCTCCAGCACTCAAAGCTGTGCAGCAAAATGCCTTTCATCTTTCAAGCGTATTTTCACTATGATTAAAGACACATTTTCTTTTTTTCCCCATCGAAGGGAAAGCTCAACACATATTTCCATTCTTGATTTTCCACACTACCGCTTTAATACGACTTCCTCTTAATAGAGGTGAATCAAGAGAAAACTGCTGAAAGCTCAGGCAGTTCCATGAGTAGCAAAGCCAAGGAAGTTTCATCTCATATAGGTTTGTATCTGGAGGTTGAGTTTTTGTGTGGTCTCTCTGGTGTCTAAAGGTAGCTGAATCATAGGATGATTTAGGTGGGAAGGGTCCCCTTGAGGTGTCTGAACCAGAGTCATGGTCAGAGCAGGACTAACTCTGGAGGTACATCAGGGCCCCTGGGGGCTCGTTCAACCAGGTTTGGAAATCTCCAAGGTCAGACAGTGCCCACCCTCTCAGGGGTCTTGTTCCAGCATTGAACTCCTCTGAAGGTGTAACTTTGGTCTAACTGGAATAGCCCCTGCTGCAATTGTTCCACCTTGCCCTTTCGTTGTGCATCTCTCCGAAGGGACCGACTCCGTTCTCCTAATTTTCCTTCCATCAAGCAGCAGAAACAGCAACTTAATCACCCTCCCCTTAGCTTTCTTATCTCGTGGTTGAACAAAGCTAGCTGTCCCAGCCTCTCCTTGTACATTGTGACCTTCAGTACCCTCACCAGCTTAGTGCTCTTCGCTTGGACGCCTTCCAGTTTGTCTGCCTCTGATAATGGGGTGGTGATCCCAAAACAAGACACGAGATAGGTTTTTTCTTTATGACGTGATTTTTATTCTTCTTCCACATCCTCCTATTTGCATCACTTTTGCGTCTTTGAGGGATCCACCTCTCTATCAATGTATTTATCAATTTTTTAACTGATAATGGGTTTTGAAGTTATCGTTGGGAAGGGAAGACCAGCATACGGGTACACCCAATCTTACACAGTCTGATTCCATGGGCCTCATATTCTTGGGAAAGAAGGTTAAAAGAAAACACCAGCAATGACAATGTATTGGTCTGACATGGAAAGAGGGAGGAAACCCCAGTGAGGGCTGAACTGGTATCCTTCCAGATCAGTTGTGTCTGTAGAAGAAGTTACTTTTCTAGGTATTTGTCGTGGTTTCCTGCTGGTATTTACTAAACTCTGAGACAAAATTATTTATTCTAAAATCAGCTTGGTCAATCTAGACCCAGAGCTGAGGTGGTTTCACTTATCCTGGTGGGCCCTGCTTTATGGAGATGCAGAAGTGCCAGTAGCATATCAGCAGATGTTCTGGGGAATGACCTGCTTGGCCCTCACCCCTGTTTGAAGGCTCTGAGCCTGCAGACCTGCCCACTAAGCTCATCTCTAGCTGACCTGAGAGGGTGGAGGGAGAGAGCTGAAGACACAAGTCAACACCCTGCACATGGCGAAGCTAAAAGGACGTGCCTCTACAATCTTGTATCATTTTTATTAGCACAAGTGAGACCTATAATGGTAAAAAAATGCTCCACGTGGGATAAGGTCAGGTGTCTTCAAGGAGCACATTTCTGGCATAGAAAAGGGGTTGCAGGTTATATGGGCAAAACTCCCCTTTCCCCTATGTAGCTTAGCAGAGTGTATTCTGTGTGGGTTGAAGCACAGCCATGTGGAAACCCGTTTAGGCTGGGTGTTCTTGCCAGCTCGGTTATGTCTGTCACACATTCGCAGCCTAGCACAAGCATGACTGATGCTTTCCGAAGTCCGTGCTGTAGCCATAGCCTAAACAGAACGATTATAAATAATTTTGCCCTAGCATAGCTGTATTGATCCTTGGAGGGTCAATGATTCTGCTTTGCTTATATGATGGCAAACCTTCCTGAGAAGTCACCTCTGTTCGATGGCAATTCATTTTCAGTTTCTCAGAGGTTATCACGAACACGGGAAACATCCGACAAAGGGATCGTTCCCGCAGAAGCGGTGAATGCAGGCTGAATCGCCCTCGCGTGTGGCTAGGTGTTATGACAGCAATAGAGCACCATGCCTGTGTTAGATTAGTTTTGCGTATTTATAAGCTTGTATTTGTGGCAAGTCATCGTGCAGCTTCCAAGGGCTCTTTTGAAGACAAACAGGCACGTTCAGAAAATCCACAGAATACCCTTTTTAGAGGAAGCTGAAGGCTGAAGTTGGAAGCATACGTTTCAAGTAGCTAAAGCCAGAGTCTTTTGTAAGTTACTGGGTTTGAGTTTATTTTCTTTAACTCACCTGGTTTGTCTCTTTATTATGCCATTTCATGTCTTATCTATGTGCAAACTCCTGTTCCTTCATCCTCTGGTCTTCATCCAATAGTTAGCCTTGGAAGGACCACCCTAAGACGGCACCAGATAGTGAAGTTAGCCCTTTAAAGAGCCTTCAGATAATAAAATGGTCTTGCATCAAGCTGTGGGTTTTACTTCCCACAGGCCATGCGGAAATTAGCGTGAAGTCTTCGCATTTTCTAATGCTCTTTACATATCTATTTCCATTTTTTCTTGAAATTCAGGAGATGGAGCCCTCTAAGGAAAACATCCTCTTCTCCTGTGCGTGGAGTCTGATCCACACAGACGAAGCCTCTCTCTTCGCCAAGCAGACTTTTTCTTTCCTGCGTGGTCTCTCAGGCTGTCTTCAGCTCAGCAACTGAGTCATCTGGTTCCTCTCTACCGCCCAAACTTCCTTTGGTACTGAGTTCTCTTCCTTCACAAGTTCAAGTCTGTGTTATTCTGCCTGGGACTTTTCCACTTTTCAGCCCTTCCTCCTTTTGGACTGTCTGTACTGGGTGTCTTTTCCTAGTCATGGACTTGCTTTTTTTGCCTCCCCTTCAGGAAGAGCCCTGTCATAAAGAAATGACTCCTCCTTTGTTTTGTGTAACTTCTGGACAGGAGACAACTTGCGCTGAAGGCCCTGACAGCTAATGAGTTTATCCTATGTTGAGCGTTGCAGAAAATTCTAGTGGCATTTAACGAACGGCCGCAGTCTGATGTCCCAAGCTGTCTTACGAAGCTGTGGCATATGCATCTACTTACCCCCACGCAAACTGACAGTATGGAGTGCTCCGGGTCAAACTGAACATCAGCAACCCAAATCCCGATGATATCTAGAGGGTTTCGGTGGTAGCCAAGCAGTTCTTAGTTTCTCTGTTGTCATTTCTCCCAGCAGATAGAAAGTGGTGTTGACAAACTTTTTAATTTATTAAGGTTGCCTCTCCAAAAGTGTGGTAGAAATTGTTACACTCCAGCTTTTTGGGTTTTCACTGTTTCAGTGGGCAAAACCAGAGCTAGGTTTGAGGCAGAGCAACTGCCCTGGCTCAGCCCAGAACCTGCCTGCCCACCAGCGGCACTGCTGCATCGGCTGTGGTTGGGTGAGTACCTCAGCATCACCTCATATCACACATAAAACCACGCTGTAGAGTACTACAGTCCTGCACTGTACACTCATATTTCACCACCTTGACACCCACTTACTGGGGAAAAATAAAAAAGTTAAGGTTGTATCTTCATTTCTCAGAAAATGAGGGGTTTTTGAAGCAGAAATGAAATGTGCAGCAAGAACCCAGGAGGTCCCATAGGGAGCAAGGTCCAGGCCAGCCACAGTTTCAAGTAGAGCTCTGCCATGTGGTCGAGAAGACCTATTGTGCTAGCACTGTATTGCCCTGCTGTTAGCTTTCAGGAGATGACTAATGTGCCTTAATTAATCCCTGTGTGAAAAATGAACTTTGTAGGCAACAACAAGTTACTGGGGCTGCAGCTTCGTGACTTGCTTTACCTCAGGGAGATGTCGTCCACATAAGGAGGCCAACACAAACTGTGCTCTTTGGTCAAAAGTGAGTTACTAAAGGAGATGATAATCTGACCTTGTGCAGAGAAGGTCTCTTCATAAGTAGAAAAATACCATGGAAAATTACAATTAACCGGGAAGACGTGATGGATCACGCGGAATGGCCATGAGCAGCGGTGATGCCACAGTGTGACGAGGGTGGTGAGTTCAGTGAGTTCAGACGTTCTGTATAATCTAGACACGACTTCTGGATGCATCCTAAGTACTGTTGTGATTTTTTCCCCTCTTTTTCTATCTTGCTAATGAAGTTAAATCCTGATTTGAAATCAGGGCGTTGGTAGTGATGGCAGGTACGCGCTGTCGCTTTCGGCCAGAAAGATCTCAAATCTGTGTGTAGACAGATATTCAAGGCTTGTTCTGTCCGCAGCTGAAAACCAGCCCTCTCCAGAATAAAAGTGAAGCAGAAGGTAGAAATGTGCAGAAATACCAGGCCAGGAAGTGAAGACTTCCCCTTCCAACCGCAGGGCAGAGGGACGGTTAATTGAATAAAATATTAGCCAGAAGACTGACACAACAAAAGTGCCTTCTCCAGTGTCTTGTATACAGACACAAGTATGTGATGCAGGTCGGCGGTGGGTGAAATCTCCCTCCTACAGCTGGATATTTGTTCATTGTACTTTAAGTGTTTTGGGGTGATGGGGTGACGGTGCTATACTGGCTTTGAGACCACCTTCTGGTCCTGATCCACCAAACAGAAAAGCTGAGGGTTGAAATAGTCTCTACGGGGCCAAAATTCTACAAGTATATTGATTTTGTGCTTGTGTGTGGATCTTTATCCTGAAGGCGCTGGTCACACATCTTGTACCCATCCCACAGCTGCCTAGGGCGTTGGAGCAGGTCTCACTTTCAGCACACTGGATTTGGAAGGAGGGCTGAGGTGAAGGCAGGAGTGGTGAAAGTGCCCGATGGTGGGGGAGTGGCTTAGCCATAGTGGTGGTTGTGAAGCTGAAGGAGCCATTCCTGGGTCTGATCTGTAGCTAGCTGCAGAAAGGTTGTTATGCTGAGTGAGGATCCCTTGGGCTTGCTGGAGGTTGGCTCAGCTTTAAAGCTTTATTTCAGGCTTGGGGTGATGGGCTGTCCTGGGTCTCATCTGAAACAAAAGCTAAAACTAGGTGTGGGGTGAGGGAATTTCAGTTTGTCTAAAACTGTTTATGGATGGAGGTAAAAGTGGATGACAAAAGCAACTGGGATGCCATGACACAGGCGGTGGTTTACAGCACAGATAGTTCTGAGGAGTGAGCTCTGAGGCAGGGGAAACCATCCCTCAGCACAGGTACAGCCAACACCCAGATTCTTCTGAAACGCGCCCACCAGCTCTGGGCTGGACGGGGGTGCCGGGTAGGGAACTTGTCACAGAGCTCTCCTGGGAACACAGTTTGTCCTGGTGAAGCTCTGCTCTGGCTGGTGATTTAGCCCTCTCCTCTCCTCTCCTCTCCATCCTCCGATCATTAGCAAAACAAATTCTGCTAACAAGAACACTGTTGTAGTGGAGCATCTTCATTCTGCTGGAGTGAGCACAGCTACGTCAGTCCACATCCAGCCAAGCTGGGCCGGCAAAAATTAGTGGCTTTAGCCTGACCTCAGATTATGCCCCCTCATCCTCTTCACTTTCTCGGATGCTGAAGCCTCCTGGTTGTAAAGTCAGCTGGGAGATTTCAAATGAGAACACAGGCTGTTTCCAGAATCTCCTCTCTGAAGTGCCCATTTTGCTGCTGCGAGAGGAGGGTTTGCTGCGCGCACTGTGAAACGGCTTCTCCAGCTCTGGAAACAAGGACAGACCCGAGCGGGTTGCAGAAGGTCACGGGTGTCTGTCTTGCTCTGGTAGGGCCTGGCAACTGCACTCTGGGGTTACTTTTATGCTAAACGGTGGGCAACAGTAATGCAAATACCTTCCTACTGCAATCCTTACCCCGCAGGTTTCAACCCCGGCTTTTCATGGCAGAGGGGCTTTTTTCACACTCCCTGCTTGGTCAGTGCAGGACTTCCCCACGAAGGTGGGCGACAAGAGATTAGTTAGGAAAGAATGAGAAGTTGAAGCTAGTGGCAGTCTTTGCGGAGCCTCCAATAAGTTCTGCGTCAGGCGGTAAGCGCGTTTCTGCCTGGGAATTGCTAGGTAGCTCTGTGGATGTCGGTCTGATGTTTTAGTGATGTGGTGATTGCAGCCACTTGTAACTTTGACCATATTTTCCCAGTTTTAGTCACCGCAGCCTGTTGCAGTTAAGTGCAAAACCTCTGCTCCTCAGAGGAGACCTTTGTGGGTGAACAGGAGGGCTGTGTCATATTACCAGTAGAAAAGGGGTGCTTTTACTCTGCTGGAAGGACAGGAGGTGGCTGGTGGTTGCAGGAGGAGCAGTGGTCCACATCCCCAAAGATATTTAGGTACTTGATTCCTATTGATTTTCTCACGATCCGGGTAGCGCGTAAATACCTGGAACAATCTGGCCAGAGATCAGCTGGTTCCTTTGTGAAGCTGTACTGAATGTTAAACACAGGAATGACTCAATGCGGCAAGGAAAGCTGGGGAGAAAAAACCCAGGTGATTATTTGGGGCCATGAGAAAAGGCCTGAAGGACAGCCCAGCAAGACCTGCTGTGAGGTCTGAGGGCATCCTGTGCTGGCAGTTCGTCGATGAAGGTTGCTCATTATTTGCTTATTTTGAACATGTTGTTTGCTGAAGGCCAGAGCCTGTCAGATCTTAGGAAGGTTCTTTTTGAAGAGCTTTCATTGCATCAGCAAACAGGTCATGAGTCCAACCCACCCACTCCGCCAACAAACATTTCTCCCAATGATCAGGGGAATGGAGTTCATTTGACAGAGATGTCAGCTTTGTAGAGACGGATCGCTTAGGGTGTGGGGGTGTTGCTGTGTGTGTCCAAGTCCTTGCTCTCCGCTCCTCAACTTTCTCCTCCTGTGTCCTGTATAACGACTCCGTGTGTGTGTGTTGACTTCGTTCCTTTTGGAGCTGCTTACCTTTCTAATTATGCTCACTAAGCGTTCAGCGCTCCAGTTGGCTGTGTTCCCGGAACAAAGGCTAGAGCCGAGTACAAATAACCCAATTAAAATAACGTTGGCTTATAGTCAGAGGGAGGTCCTGCGTTGGTCGGGAAGTTTGAGATACGGCTAAGCGGAGAGGTAATTCTACCTGCTCACATGGAGATGGGATGCCTGTCTGCTTTCCAAAACAGCGCCGTGTTTGCATACCTGCCACATTGCTTCTCCTGGTGAGGTTTGGAGTGGACTAAAGGGAGATGATGGGAACAATTAAAGTACTCTATGGGGAGAAGAAGGAGCTCTAACTGGGAGAGAGTATTTTTCAGAGACAAGAATAACTCACAGAACGCCTGATCTGGAGCGGAGGCCCTTGAGTTGTTGAAAGTAGGGGAGGAATTACTTAAACATGGTATCTAAAAGATATTAGTGGAATTCTGCTGCAGAAATGCTGTCCTAATCTCACTGTTCAATAAACCAGTTTGGTTCTGAGGAAGAGCTGGGAAGGAGAGTGGATGAGAGCAGTTTTCAGAGGAAGTCGAATAGATTGCTCTTCCAAGAGAAGGGAACACAGAATTGACATGCACAAGGAAGAAGAGAGCTCATCTCTGCACTGATGGTTAATTCAGAAAAAAAAAAAAAAAAAGAAAAAAAGACTTGAAGATGTATCGCGTTGTGGTCTTACATATAAATCCATCTAAATTGTCAATAGCCATTAATTTGCAACAAATTTTGTTCAGGTTTTAGCCCTCGAGTTTGTTTTTGTTAGTTTGGGGGGTTTTTTGGGGGGTGTTTGCGTTGATTTGGTGTTTGGTTTTTTTTAAATGTGGCTGGTGGAATTCAGACCTGAAGTGCAAATACATCGATATGGTTTTTTTTCTTATGGGAGCTAGTTCGATGAGATTGTCGTGGAGTGAAGCCATCCTAGAATATTGTTATTAACTGGAAGATTTTGTTTCTGACTTTTTGTGCTTTTTCTTTTCCTAATGATTTTCAATTTCCAGTCTTTACCTGTGTTAATGTTTTCTGTTTATTAGCTTTTTTCCCACAGTGCATCAAATGTCTGCCTGCATGGACTATTAAAGCCTAGGAGGGCTTCTTTTATTGCATTAAGTCCCCAACATCTGGGAAGTTCTGCGTACCCCGCCGGTGCAGATCCCAAGGAGGAGGAGACTTTGAGCTAGAAGGAAGGTTGGAACAGTGTTAACCTGCTCCTGCCTGGGAATCTTACGTGGACATCCTGGGCATACCTCAAAATAGGTGGTTTACGTAGAAGAGATTTGCCAAGTGCGTTGGGTTTGTGTTTGGCATGGTTTTGGTAGCGGGGGACGGGGCTGCTGGTGTGGTCCCTGTGAGAAGCTGTGCCCCTGAAAAGCTCCCCTGGCTCCAGTTTGGCCCCGCTTCTCACAAAGGCTGAGCAAATCAGCGCCGCTGCCTGTTTAGCAAGGGCTCTTTGTTTAGGGGGCTCTCTTCTGTTTTGGAGGGGGTTGCACAGAGGGAGAGGCCACCATGTGGTCACCCACGCTGGTGAGGAGGAGGTCGGGGAGACACCCTGGAGCAGTCATTTCCCTTTGGCCCATGGCGAGATGGCAGGCTGAGTGGATTGGTGATTTGGCAGCGATTTTGTTGTTTCCCCAAGTTGCGTCTGTCCTCCGCCCATGACCATGACTGGTGGGAGAGCCCTCCCTGTCCTTTGTCTTGACCCTTAAGACGTTTGTTGTACTTTCTCCTACTGGAGTCATAGAGTGGCTGTGGGGTGCTTAGTTGCCAGCCGGGTCTAAACCTCGACACCAAGGAGAAGAGAATGGAGACATCACGGACGTTTCAGGCCTCTGGGGGATGGTTTTGAAGGAACTGGATTCTTGCTTTGATTTTATAATGACCAAGTTTCCCCCCAGGGCCTGAAGCAGTAAAGCAGCCACAGCAAATGCTGTGGGAGCAGCTCAAAAGAGCTCAAAAGAAACATCTATCTGCCAGTGGTCCCTCAGGCATATACCCTTCCCTCCGTCCTTACTATCCTCCAGCTCTGGGGCTGCAAGGGTCAGCAGAGCTGCTTGGGTTTCCTCTCTACCTGTGGAAGGCTTTGTACACTCTGGGAAACCCCTCTGGGGAAATGCGGTCGGCTTCCCTTTCCCTTTGAGCTCCTGGATCGGATCAGCTGGTGGAGGCAAGGGCAGCCCTTAGGCTGCGTAAGATAATACACAGTTCCCAGAGTCCCCAGGGCTGGCATGAAGTGCACCTCTGAAACGCGTGTGTGACCCGGTCTGCTGCTGTCTCGGTAGGGCTGTCGTGGCACAGCTCTACCACAGCCTTAAGGACAGCATCAAAGCACCTTTGAGGCATCTGCTATCAGAACTTGTCAGAGATGGTTTAGGTATTCCTGATCCTCCCAGGGGCTGAGCTGGATGGTGTCTTGAAGTCTTGGCCAACTCTGTATTTCAGTAGTTACTGTTAACAACAGGATCCTGCGAAGTGCTGCTCTGTGCTCCAGCTAGTTGGGACGGGGGAAGAGACGCCGCCAAGCAGGCATCAGTTTTTATTAAGCAACCTGTGCAGATGCACCAAGGCTAACCTGTGTTCTCTGAGCTGCTCATTTTATCCTTCACCAGCGCAAAACGTGATGTATGGCTTTTCCGGCAGCATATGTGGGGATTTTTTACCCTCTGGCTCGGGGTTCTGCTTGTGAAACAAAAAAGAGAAAAAACATGTTTGGAGTGAAAATAGTTGTAGCAAAAAAGGAAGGTTACGCATGAATAAAAAAGAAAGCTGCACCTTTCCAGATAAGTTATGCATGAAGACAACGCTCAGCGCGGCAGTTCTCTGCTCAAAGATGCAATAGGTTTGCATGCAGGTTTCACAATCTCTTCTGTGGTCCAGATGCGATGGGTCTGGCTCATTTAGAGCTCATCTTTGGCCTTTAGGAAGAAGCTGTCTTCTGAGGATGAGAGAAAAAATAGCATCTGATGGCTGTTCCCTTTGGCTGCCATATTTTTGGAGGCGAAGCCTCCACCACACCCGTTATGGTATCCAAGGCGAAGTCCATCAGGGTAAACAAGTCAGGGAAGTTCCTTTACCATGTTCTTTGCAACTCACGCATTTCTTCCCCGTGACAGAGCTGCTGCTTTATCTATCAGTATCCACATTTATCTATTTTTATAATTGCTTTGTGGGGTTTGTGGGGGGTGGTTTCGTTCTTTTTTTTTTCCTTTTTTTCTTTTGAGAGGGATAAAAAGGAAGAGAAGTGGCAAACCAAACCCCTCTTATAGAGCAATTTGGTTCACAGATTCTTTTAGATCCTTCTTTCCTGGTTAATGGAACTATTTGATCTGATCCAGCACCATTATAAGTGGTCTTCAGTGATAATAGATCTAGCCCATAATGAGCTCTGTTGATCCAGAGAAAAGGAGAGTATAACACCAGAGTAATTTAATTGTGAACAGCTCTTCAGTTAAGCAGGCAATGCCATTACAAAGTCAGTGGTTGGAAGCTGAAGAGAGAAAAATTGTCCCTAATTTCTAGTGTGATTTATCTACACACTCAGAATAAGTGAGATGAACAACCATAACAAATTTAAGGGTGCTTTGGACCTTGGGATCCTTGGGCTGGCATTTATCTCACCAAGCTTTGAATGCTTACAATGCGTCTACGTCTGCTTCTCAGCACTCTGTGTCTTGTTTCCCTTTGGTGAGGATCCAGCCAGCAGAGTCAATGAAGTTTAGGGTGTCAGACGCCCAATGCAAGGCAGGCACCTCATTCGGGATGAAGGGAATGAAGCTCCGAAGCTCTGTTGGCTGTATTGACCACATCCCCACCAGCGGTCCAAGGACCACCAGGCGACACTACAGACACCTGCATGCAGGTGGATTATTTCTGTCTCTGAAGGCTTTGAACTCAGCCTAAATGACATGCTCCAGACCAGCCAGCACTGAAGAGCCTGATGCAAAGCGGGGCTTCAGTTGACTGTTTTGCAGGAAGTCAGAGGGGACGATCATTGTCCCTTTCTGAACACAGAACCTGTGAATCACCAGTGAGTAATTTCTCCAACTACTGTTGAAAACTCTGCTGATCATTTTGGGGCTTTCAGTGTGATTTCCCCCATCACCAAGCATTCATCTCTATCCTAACTGGGGTACCAAACGAGGGCCCATGGAGGGGCTGCTCTTCTTGGTGTGGATCTTAGCCTGCTGCAGGGAAAAGTGAGGTACTGAGGGGTGTAAGCACTTTCCAGCTCATCCTGCTTATTTCGGACTGATGCCAGCAGACATATGGAGCACCACTGAAATCAGTTAACATTTTGAGTGAATTTAGGGGCCTGAGGAAGCATAACAGCTCACAACATGAGGACCTGTTTTATATGTCACACTCAATAATGATCTTTTTGGTCTCCCTTGCTCAATTAATTGTTTCTTCCAGGCTGTTTGTGTCCAGTTTCATATGAGAGACTGCCTGGTGTGTCCCAGCTGGTACCTTTCTGTGGACATACACTGTTCTCCACCTGCTTCGGACACGAGAGGCTTATCCATGCATGCAGAGAGCCCTTTCGGTTCTCAGAACGTTTCTCCCATGTGCATTCTGTCCGAGCTTTCTTTACAGGTGCTCTTTTCAGGCTACTGGTATCCATCCCACTCACCCATGGTCTTTCTGGGCACCCTTCTCCCTGATACTGTGTTTTTTCCTGGCTGGCACCCTACTGGTTCCCTGGCACTCTTCCAGCTGGGATGCAGTAGAGCCGCTTGGCATCAGGAGTATTTGCCTTCATTCAGCACCCATCTTCCCTCCCCATCTTTCTTGTAAGAAGGACAGAGAAAGACTTTTAACCAGGGCCTGTAGTAACGGGGCAAGGGTACAGTTTTGAACTAATAGAGGGTAGATTTAGATTGGACCTAAGAAGGAAATAGTTTAGCAATGAGGGAGGTGAGACACTGGACCAGGTTGCCCAAAGAAGCTGTGGCTGCCCATCCCTGGCAGTGTTCAAGGCCAGGTTGGATGGGGCTTGGAGCAGCCTGATCTAATGAAAGATGTCCCTGCCCAGGGCAGGAGGGTTGGACTAGATGATCTTTAAAGGTCCCTTCCAACCCAAAATATTCTGTAATTCTACAATAATATGCTCTGCTAAAGTTTTCATTAAATTTGAAGAAAATTTCTGGGTTTTCAATTTCTTATTGACCATTTTTTTATTGTTTTCTTTTCTTCCCATATGAAGTGTTGGCCTGATGGCACATTAGTCTACGCCAGATTAGAATACCTTGTGCCTTGCATTTATTCCTCCTTTACACTGAAGTCAGGTTCATCACTGTGTCCTACTTTCATTGCTCTCTCCTGACCCGTTAGTTCATGCCAAAATTCCCTTAAAAGTTTGTCATTCTTCTCAATGCTGGCAACAATCTCACCACTACAATCAAACCTCTAGCAGTTTTGATTTCTTGTTCACCGTTCGTGTCTCTTTTCTGACCTTTGTACCTCATGGGAAATGTGTGTCTGTTTCCCCGTTGGTGAATGTTGCAGCAAAATAATCCCCTTTAATTTTCCTTTCACCATGGACTTTTTAATGTCTTCTCTGTTCTGCCAATAAATTGTCTCACATTCTGGGAGGATTTAAACCTGTCGCCTTTGCTGAACTCTTAGTTCTCCCGCACTGTTGTCTGCAACTGAATTTTACTGGTCTTTTAATTTAACATTTTAAGAAGTTTGGTGTCCTCTGGGTCATTTTAGTTCCTTTCTTCTCCATGACCTTCAGTATTTATCCTATCTCTTGCTTTCTTCACTCCTTGTTCACGAAGTTGACTTCACCCTCATCAACTTCCCACAGCTATCAAGCTGAACTTTGGGACACAACGCACACCTGGGGGGCACTCAATGCCCCCTCTTTTCTCTCCTTTCCCTTGGGATCATCAAGTTTCCCCCAAAATGCTGCATGTGCTCCCCTTCTGACCCAGACCAGAGCACACTGCACCTCACTTCTTTTTCCCCCAGTGTTGAAGTCAAGTGATTCGTAGTATTCAGTGGTTTGGTTCCAGCACAGTTACTCTGGGCCACAGGAACCAAGAGTGTGCAAAAGACGTAGTGCTCCCACCAGCGCTTTTTCTGCAGTTGTGCTGGACTTGGTGCTCTCGTTGGTCCAGCACTCCCTCGGCTGCCTGTGTTTCCCCGCTGTGCCTTAGCCCTGCTATGTTCTTGATACTATCACTTGTTCGCTCACCGTTGGCCTCAGTGCCGAATTGTGAATCGATGCAAATGTTTCTTCAGGGAGCACCACTGCTAGCAAAGTCTCGGCCGTATGAACCCTCAGCTGCCCTATGGGGACTGGGGACAGGCATCTCCTGGAAGCTTTCCACGTGGGATATCTGCTTGCAAGGTGGGGCCTTTGACAAGAAATCCTGCCTTTTAATTCGCCCCTTGTTTGTCCGTCGGTAAAACGAAGGATGTAATTCTCTTCCATCCACTTGGAAGCCTTTGTTTGCCAAAGGATGTTTTACTGCCGCCCCAAATCCCCCTAACCATCGACGCTGCACAGTTAACCCTCTTAGTCCATGTCATTCTGTAACCCCGAGCAGGAACAGCAGAATTTGCTACCACTTGAAATATGCAAAGAGTGCCCGTAATGCGTGCATGAAAAGTACTCAGCTGCCTACAAATGGAGCCACACCTGTTTCCTCCAACCAGAGGAGACAGCGGAGTGATCCCTCGCCTCGATTTCCCACAGCCCGCACAAAACACCGAGCTCCGTTACAGCTGGGAGCTGATCATCGTTAGGCTTCCTTAGCTCAGGAAAGAAACAGCTTTTCCTGGTGCAGATTGTATTTGCATTTATATTTATTCATTTGCATACGGATTTTTATGGCCTGCTCTTGAAAGGTAAAGAGATTCCAGCTCTTTTAAAGGCAATACGGTGCATTTTATGCCGTGTTCTCCGTAACAATAGTTGCTATAACTCTGAACCTCCGCTGGCATTTTTAGGGCAATAAAGAAGGGGGCGGAGGGGAGAGGAGGAGAATGTCTCCTATTAATTGGTGATACCCTAGGTTTGGTTCTGCGGTGCTGTACTCTGGCGAGTCATCTCGTTATTCTTGGTAGCGATGGTTGCAGCGAGGCGGCAGGATCATGCCCCAGAAATCCAGCCTTTAATCAACCCTACCTGTTTCAAAGAAACACATGGCTGCCTTGCGGTGGGAGCCTTTAGCTCTGAAACGAGGATGTAAATTAGCCAAAATGCCTCAGAGGGAGGGAAACTCCATCTGCCAGGTTTTTCCTCTGCACTCGCTGCAGTTAATCCGGGGGGTGTGAGGGAAGGTGATTCTTCGCTGTTCTTCCTTTGACAGAGCTTCAAATCCCCGTTTACAGAAATAAACGCCGGCTTTCTCCAGGCAGCTGAGAATAACTCAGAGGAAGGGCTGTGTGGTGCGGAATGGAGTAAAGGCCGTATAAATCTCCAGTGAGGAAGGGATGAGAGTTTAATAGAAGTAGCAGGCGTTTGTCAGGGACCCTCGCAAGTATTGCAAAGCAGAACGGCTCCGTGGAGGGGAATGGGAAACTCGGAAAGTCAGGCAGGACTGGAGGAGAGAAGAGAGTCAGCAGGAGCGGTGTTGCCTGGCTTGCAAAGGAGGTGAAGATGAACGGCTATAGTAAAGGTATAGAAATATTGGATTGTGCAGAAGGAGGTAAAAAATGGGCTTCAGTATAACATTCTCCTGATAACTAAATAAAAGTCTCAAGAAATGTAAAAGGACCACAGTTAAAGCAGATTACTAGAGTGTTTATTTTTCTTAACATAATGCGTAACTTCCTATCATGTTGAAATTGGTAAGAAAAAAAAAAAATGCACAGGGGCTTAAAACAAGCTAGTTGAATGCTAGTAAACGTACCCAATCCCCTAAACGTGAGTTTGGAAAAGCAGGTCTTTGAGATAATGCCTTCCATCCAGAGTGTGGTTCAACCCAAATTCCAGATTTGTGGCATAATAAGAGTAAAAATAATTGTGGTTTTTGGTCAATGTGTTTTGCATAAATGTGAACAAATGTTACTACATCACCTGTAGCTATCAGAAGCGGGGCAAAAGGAATCAAACATCAGCTTTCCATACTGAGAAATGAAATGCCAGGTGAAGACAGAAAAGATGAAGAAAAGCTGTTTGTGTCAGAAAAATTTAAAATAAGGCCCCAAAACAGTCTCGGTCTTCTTTTTTTTTTTTTCCCTATAAAGACAATCACAAACCAAGTGGGAAATGAATGAGTCGCATCAGAACAGCAGCTTGGCTCTTCTGCCACTGTGTCCTTCCCAGGCCTCGCACCCCGCCAGGCATCCAAGTTTCTTTCCAGCTTCTGCCACCTCCCTGCTGGCCTTCAGGAGAAGCTTGAGGGACGGTCATCTCATCTGATGTAGATGAACCTTCCTCTGTTGATTTTCTACTGCTGCGGGGTAAAGCAACAAACTACACAGAGAGGAATCGTGTGCGCGTTTGGGGCACTCCTGCCATGGCAGAAGTCCGGAGCCTTGTTAGGGCATTCGGCTGTTCAGCTGCTGATGTCCTGCCGTTGGTAGCTCATTGGTCCAGTCGGTGTCAGGAAGGGAAGTGCGGGTGTCCTGGTGCAGGTCTGGTCCTGCAGTCAGTAGAGGTGAAGAGCCCGGGAGGTTGTACTTGGCCCTTTGGAACAGCGGGGACAGCCGTTATGAAGTGAACAGCGCTTGGCTGTTTTCTCCTGAGCCGCTCTTTGAGATCGGTTTAAGCCATGCCCATTTACACCAAAGGAGGAGCTGACCTCCGTTTTTTAGGAAGAGCACCAAGCTGGTTTACAAAATTATTGGCTTCCATCCCAAGCCAAGCATCTCTTCCTTTCAGCTTTGGCCAAGCGGGTTCCGTTAGGGTTAACCCAGGCTTGTACAATAAACATTTGGCAAACTGGCAGCGTGGTGTGTACTCAGCGTGAACTTTCTGCGCTGTGGCTGGTTACACAAGACCCAGCGCTGGGTCGGTCGAGTAGCTGCTGCGGTGGGACAGTGTTGGTGGAAGTGCAGTGAGTCGGGGCAAGCCACACCAGCGAGGCTGCCTCACGCCACGGAGCCTTGCCTGACTCCATCCTAACACTTGCCAGGACCCTTTCCAGCTGTGGCCACCAATGGAAAGGTGTCCTACCGTCCCCGAGAGCCGGTAGCAGAGGAATTTGGAGAGTCTTAAAAAGTGCCAGTGGAACGAAGCAGCTGAGGTGTGAGCAGTGCATCTGGGGGAGGCTGGAGGAGAGGTCCGCACGATGCCGTGGCCATTCCCTCTGCCCAAGGCTGTGGTTGTCCTCCTGCAGTGTGACACCATCCACTGCCAACGTTCAGATTAAACTGGAGCACTTTTTAAGCCAATATTCACGTTTTTCAAAAAGCAACGCTTTTCTTTTACAGCACAGAGACCCTCATGTTGGTCTCTGTATGTGGAGTGAGCGTGTGTCAGTATGCCACAGCTTCACGTCCTGCCCCTCCTGCAGCTCAGACGGAGACTTGGCTCCTCACTCAGCCTGTAGAGATGACAACTTCCTGGCAGTGCCAGATGTAGGTTTTTGATCAGATTTATTTTATTAAAAGTTGAAGGCAGTGTCATTACAGCGATGACTTAATTTAGATGCAGATATTAAGGAAACTTATACAGACCAGACAAACCTATATCAGAATGAACAAGGCGCAGATAACTTTGTCTTGAGCAGGACAACGTGCTAGGAGACCTCCTGAGAGTCCTTCTGGCTCTGTTTTCGGTAGTAACTTGATCCTGTAAGTGGACAGTAGTTTTCCGGGCAGGCCATGAGACACAGCCGCTGGGAGCTTGGGGACAGGTTTTGGTAACAGGAAGGGATGCTTGCTGCGGTGCAGGTCTGACATGGCAGATCAACTCAAAAGTCTCTGCAAGAGCTGATCTCTCAGTTTTGCCAGGCTAAAGCTTGTGTGTCCTTAGCTGCTACGTTGCCCCTCTCCCTGATCACCCATCCTCGTGGACTTTCACTTCCTCGCTCTGATTGGTTATGTTGAAACACTCCTCTCTGTGTATCTCCTGCTGCTACTATTAGTTCCTTATTGCTTTCTGAAATCTCTTATATTTGTTTACAGACGAAACCCTCTGAACTTCCGCTAAGTCACCGCCTCTGCCTGTTCTCATGTGGAGACCTCTTTCAGAGTTTTTGCTTTTCCCGTAATTTAAAGCTTCGTATTCTTTTGCTTTTTGTTTTCTTTTCATTCCATTTCCCTTTACTCTCCAGTTTTCCAGAGCAGAGCTTATATTCTTTTCCTTCCTTTCCATTTTTCTGGGGCTGCCTACTGCAGAATCAGTCATATTCTTTTCTCCCAGTCAACTCGATCCTTTTTTTTCATTCACACATAACTGTCTCTTCCCACTGAAGCTCATGTGGGCTCTACAAACACAATTTTTTTCACCAATCCGTAAAAGAAAGTCTCCCCAGACTAAAATCTCTTCTAGTTGTACTGATTTTCCTACTAGCTCCCTAAGGTTTCCATTTTCTGTGCTTTTCACAGCAAGTCTAGATTTGAGGTTGTACTGTTTTAGCTAACTCAACTTGCCCTGCCCTGGACACCCAACAGGTTGGTGTTTATGGGTCTTGCTTGGCACATGGAAAACCTGGGATCCAGCCCCTGTCTGGGATCAACAAGGGACGTGAACTTCAGTCATCTTTGCCCAGCATGGAGACCCTGCCCACCAGATTATTGACCCTTCTGAGACGGGTGGTTCTCGGAGGTCTGAGAAAAATCTTCTACAGGTCACAGATTTGTCTGGGTGTGAAATGGGAGAAATCTCAAAAGTGGAAGTGGTTTGGGAAAACCCTTTCCCACAGAGCTGCCACAGGGCTCGTATCCTCTGCTTGGTGTGTCGTCACAACATGGGCATTGGGCTGGTTTGCTGCTAATTTCAACCTTCTCCCGGCTTCAGGACCACTTACAAAGTAGCACCCTGAGACTTCTCCCTGATTTGCTCCCCTCAGTCCTGACCATGGACACCAAAACATGTTTGAGGGCTCCTCCCTCTTGTTTGTCCCTTAGAACAGCATGGGTCTCTTCTGCTCCTGCAAACTGAGCATCAGTCCAACTTCCCCGCATAAATTGCCTCAGTGTGGAGGTTCCCAACTGCCTTCACCCCATCTTTTTAGAACGAGCTGTGTTTATTTCTCCATGCTGTGAACTCCAGGTAGAATCTCTATCTTGCTATTTCTTCTCTAGATGAACATTTCCTTCCCCTTTGCCAGTTTATGCAATGGGGTAAAATTGCTGTTAGGATTGGCAATACTTCTTTTGTCAGACAGACACAGGCAATTGTACTGGTCTGTCTCCTAAAAATAAAATAAATAGAAAAACCCCCCCCGCCTTGTTTTTCATCAGTCACCAGAAGCGAATCTGTATTTTGGTTGGAAATATTGAAAGTACAAGTCTTCTTATTTTCAGTTGAAGCAAATCAGCCTCTTCTTCCTCTTTATTCAAAGGTGAAACCATCACTTTCCTGCCCAACAGGTCCACCAAATACTATTTTGTCTTGAAATAGGGGTTTTTTTTGTTTAGTTTGGTTTTTTTTTTCTCTTCCCCCCTTACCTCCACCCCTCTGCCCGCTCCCCCACCCCCGTCTGTAATTCCCAGTTTTGCACTAGTTTTGCACAGGAGTAAGGAAAGACAACTCTAATTTACGAGCTGATTTTTAAAAGGTGTAAAATGCAATGCAAGATGCAAAGAACGGTAGAACTGGCTTATACATGCAAGACCCGATTGCTCCAGTCATAAGCTACTGTGTT
Organism: Bucorvus abyssinicus; assembly: GCA_009769605.1. Lineage (NCBI taxonomy): Eukaryota > Metazoa > Chordata > Aves > Bucerotiformes > Bucorvidae > Bucorvus > Bucorvus abyssinicus. The sequence goes on along the minus strand of CM020033.1, from coordinate 33,376,984 downwards.
CTGGTCCATATCCTGAAATCTTTGCATAAGCACATCCTCTGTTATGGGAACTGGAAGGCTGAACAGCCTCTGTCTGTATTAAGTTAAAAATCTGTTGGATTTCACTAGTGTTATTAACCTGCCAATCTAAATTCTCCATCTGACATAAGGACAACTAGTCCTCATGCAAAACTCTGACTTCCTCTAAAAATACACTGAATATTCGCTAATTTTTCCTTTTGTTTTCTTCTTCAGATGTTTTATTTTCGTGACCAGAACACTTCAGCTAACGGTAAAAAAACTTCAGGAAACAGCTAAATTGTGTAAGACAGAAACAACAACATTCATTATAATGAGAGTAAAAGCAGACCTTCCGAGGTCTCACGCATTCAACGTGGGATGCTTCATCCTGCACCTCCGACCGCCCCTTTGCTGCGGCTCTGTCACCCACTGGTGAATAACAACTAAATGTGTTTCTCTCGGAAGCTTGACATGAGAGGCTGATTTGGTCCAGAGTGGAAGGAGGAGGTGTGGAGCATGTGACCGTTGCACCAGGATCGGTGTTGCCCAACCATCAGGAGGATATCCAAGCTTCCCTTGTCAGGAATCTGGTGACCCGCACTTTTTCTTCTTGGTCCACTGGCTTTTGAGGCTCCTGCAGGCTCTTTCCGATTCCCCTTTCTCCTCCGTGGCAGGGGAAGGGTGTCTTTTTGCTGCTAGGAGATGCTGTGAGGTTTCAGAAGCTGATGTCTCCAAAGACTTCTTCAGCGGAAGGCTGCTGGCATTTGCAATGCAGCTTCATCACGGAGCTGAGGTGAGCAAAAAGGTTTCCAGAGAGGATGTTGTGTGACATCTGCCGTTTAGACTTCGAGGCATTTGCGGAGGTGAAGTAAGCATAATATTAATTGACTGGAAAGCAAATCCTTTCTCTTTTAGAGTCTTGTTAAATGCAAACTAAGGTGGAAGAGGAATGGAAAGCATCAATCCAGATAATTTACTGTTACCCCCAAGGAGCAGATTCATTGTCTGTTTTCAAAGGATTGCTGTAGAGCTATTAAAGAGCATTCTTGGCTTCTTGGGGAGGAAGGGAGTGTACCCCTGTTGCCATTAATTATTAATAATTGCTGGCATATTTAATGAGTTCAGAAAATTATCAGTTCATTCACAATAATCTCTTCTGTCTGCCCCCTTCAGATCCTCTAGGAAAAAAAAACCCCACAAGGCAACAAAATGGACCTACTCAACTTCAATATGACGAATGGGACTTGCATAGCATAAAATGGCAGGATGAAGACAGAATTTCTGTAAAGGGGTGTTGCTGCTTAGATAGCTTTAGAAATGCCGGGCAGTTTATTTCATTAAAAAAAAAAGAAAGAAGGTAGAGACAGAGACAGCCATAAAATAACGCAGCTACTGAATGTCCTTACTTTAACTTGGTTCTGAGCATCCAAATAAAAAGACTGAGGAACTAGGTATTCAGAAAGAGCAGGTCCCTGTAAAGGGAGTCAAAGTCAGCAGCAAGGACTGGGAGGCTGCTCCCAACGGGGAGTCTGTGCTGAGTGAGAAGGGAATTTGCCCTGTGAATGCATTTAGTCTGCAGCCGTTTGGGGTGCAGCTTTTGTGCTGCGTCCTTTCCAGTGCCCAGTAAGTAACGTCTGGCTTGTGACTAGGAATCCTAATGCTGCTCCCTAAGAGCAGCCAGTGTTGTTAAATGTCAGCGAGAATGGTAAGAGATACAGACGTTTTGGGGGTAGTGGGAAACCACAGCTATGTTTCTGCTGGTCTCTTTGCAATAATGAGTTCTGGTCGTTACGCGTCTGCTGAGGATTGCTTTGCTCCTCAGGAATGGAAGAGGAAGGAGAAATCGTAGGAAAATATTTTTGAAATGTGACAGCAGATGGGCTATTAAACGTGACTCACTGTGTGGTGTGCTGGCATCTCGTACTAAGGACCTTGTGATTCGGCAGCCACTTCGGTGGAGGGCGTAAACTTGACAGGCCATCTCTGCCTGGCAAGGTGAGCCTGAGCCTAGCGAGCACCATGCTGTTCTGAGACTCGCGATGCCAAAAAATGTGCTACCTGAGGCAGGGAAGCTGAATTGTGTGAATAATTAAAATTCATATCAGAGTTGACTGTCATGGACTACGTGGATGCTGATGTTCTTTCTGTCCCCAATCACTTCATCAGTATTTCAAGTTATCAGACAGAAGGTCCCGGGCTGAAGGTGGAGGTCTCTTACCCACGTATTAAATAGGGGTGAGGGGACGATTGGACGTGGCAGGAAGGTGAAAATGCAGTGAAAATGCCGGAGCCCTCCACAAATCGATAGATCCATGTTTATTTGTCCTTTAAAAGTCAGCTGAGAAGCCCGCTGCACGCTGCGTGACAGGTGAGGCCCCTGCTGCAGAAGGGGAGTGTGGAGGCTGTGGAGGAGGAATGACCTGTAACTCTGGCGTCAAAGCTTTTCCTGTGGCACTTATATCACAGAGCATCCAAAGCACGGGTTACAGCCTTTCTGCTGGAGCAAGCAGCCAGAGACGGAGCCCTGTAGCTGTGAGGTTTCCAGTCCCAGGTACATTTTAATTTTGGTGGACAGCAGCCCTGGACTTGCGTAGAGAAGCGCCTCTTCCCAGAGCTTTGGAGACTACATGATCTGCTGCAATAACGGAATTACTGGTCTGCTCTAATTCAGACTTCACATAAGAAGATGTAGGAGGCATGAGGTAGCTTGTGTGTGACACATATTTGGGGTTCTGTGGGAATCCAGTCCTTTTCCTTTCGGTGAGCTGGGGAGTATGTGACGTCGCCTTGGGGAAGCAGTTGCTGCTCCAGAGGCCGGCAGAGCTGAGCAGAGAAAGGAGTGTGTCCCCACTTATTACAGGGAGCATGATCTTTGCTGGAGCAACCCTCTTGGGAGGTAAGCATGGGGTAGTTGCCAGTGAGGGCAAACCTGAGGGCGTATCTCTGCTGGAGTTGCAACAAGAAATTTGATGTCAGGGCAGGGTGGTAAGAGAAGTTGGGAGGAAGAGCACCTCTGGTTTCGCAGGTCTTTGGGGGAGAGGGAGCTTTCCTGCCCTCCACGGTCACAAGACCTCCAACAAAAAGGGGAGCAAATCTCAGCATCTTCCTCCTTCAAAACTTCCTCCCGTAGGGAGTTTGAAATATTCTTTTTAATGCCTGGAGGACTTCAGGATTCAGATGCTTCCCTTTGGCCGATGTTTGTGAGGACTGAAGAGTTTGGTGACGCTCACCTGCCTGTGTTTTCTGGACCCCGCGCCGGCTGGGTGGTTGGAACTCCCTGCAACAAATGCGAGCAACCTCAGTTCAGTGCGCTGGTGGAGCTGTTGCGGCAGCAGGGCATGGGCTTGTTCGGGGCACAATCCTAGCGCCATTCCTGGAAATAGGGATTATTTGGGATGGTGCAATTACTGGATAACCTCCTGCCACAGGGAAATCTCCTCAAAGGTTGCTCCACAGCAGTTGCAAAAGCACAGCCGAGAATTTGGCGTACGGTGTTCTCAGGTCTTACCCCTGTTCATGAACCAGAGGAATACGGGAGAGGCGGAAAGAAGCAGACGTCGCTTCTCTCACAAGACTCTTGTGCAACAACCCCGCACCACCTCTTTCCAAGAGCTGTTATCCGCTCTTGCACAAAGCCGAATTAACACTATCTCAGGAGAAGCGTCAGTCCTCACAGGCCTCCAGGGCCTCCTGAGGCCAGCGCAAGCGCCTGCTTTTCCCGACACGGGGGGAGACGGTTGTAAACTTCGCCCTGCGACTTCGGCTGCGTAATCTGTATTCCGAAAGAGCTGCTGCCTTCGGCCCCGGCTGCCTTTGTCTGGCTGTGCTCGAGCAAGCGGTGCAGAGCGCCGTGGCGAGGGAAGAGCAGCAGGCGCAGCTGGAGGTGATGTCAAGGAGGGGTGGAAAGGCAATCGCGAAAGTAGAAGGCAAGAGTGAAAACTCTTAACTGAGACTCTGGAAGATGCTGTGAACTACTGTGTCCCCTCAGTGGAGCGTGCGTGGAAAACGCAAAAAATAATTCCCTGCCCTACATCTCGTGCTGCCCGGGTTGTTTCTGCAAGTTCAGTCCGTTCCACATGAAGATGCTTCTTATTTTGCCAGAGGTGAGGAACCCCACGCAGGAAATTAAATCCTAGAGGAAATGGGCTGTTTTCCTTCAATAGTGACTCCGTAGGAACCTGCAGGCCCTGTAGGACCCCAAATTCCCCCAGTTTTCCCCAACCACCAACGTACGTGATGCAGGAAGGCGGTCTGCTCTAGAAGCTCCCTACCCGTCCCCACCTCTAAACAGATTTTGAGATCGACCGCCAGCGAGCCCCAAATGAGGCTATCAGCCCTAGCGCGCATTCCGCTGCTCAGTGAGAGGGCTCACACCCTCCATCCCCCCTTCTTGTGGACAGATAATCCCATCTGGGGAAAAAAACATCTGTAATTGGGGGTTGAACAGGTATAAATGGGCTTTTTTTCTCTGTGCCAGGAGTGGGAGCTGGGCCGGCAGCAGTGAATCAGTATGGGCAGCTCCCAGCCTTTTACAGCTGAGGTTCTCTTGAGCAAATGGCCATGTCCTCATCCCCTTCCTGTGCCCCCACTTTTTTCTCAGCCAGGTGGTGATGCTGACACCAAGCTAGCAAGACGACCTGAAACCCTCTCTGTCCTGTAGCACTTTTTCCAGGGCTCCCTGTGTGTGGGGAGCTGCCAGAGCTCCAAAAAACTTTGTTCAGGGCGGTCCCCATGCCTCCTGCTTGTAAGGTACTCATATCTCACATATTGGGAAACAACAGCTCCATTATGTTCCATTCCCACTAAAACGGGGCCTCTGGGGTAGGCTCGAATCCAGGGGCCGTCATCGATGCAGGGTTAGGTCCTTACAGAGGAGGTTTTGACCTGTTTGGGTGCGAAGAGCTGAAAGGAACAACATCAAGTCATGAAGTAGGTCTGCTAAGAAGTTCAGAACGATTTCTCTGTGAAGACGAGGTAAGTGCAAGGAGACAGGCTTTGCTCAGCATGCACCTTCTGCAAGTTTCACCCCAGTCAGCTGAGCCAGAATGCGCGATGAGAAAGAAGGCAGCACTTTGCAGTGAATTCCTGGCTATCGGAAGATTTCTCTGGACTGAGAGAATAATACTCCCATCAAAAGGGTGTTACTACACAAGGGTGTTTAGATGTAGAAAAAAAATAGTCGTGAACAAATGCAGCAGAAACAGCTTTAAGAAGCAATGAGTGTTCCGACTCAAAAGAATGATTTCACAGGGGAAAATCCAAAGTCAACCCTGCAAGAACGTGCCAATTAGAGATGTGCCGGGTGCTCGGCCCGGATAACTCTTACGCTAGTGTGTGCATTTCAAGGACAAATCCAGGCAAGAGCTGGGGTAGAGGATGGTGAAATCTCCCCGTCATTTCTTTCACTGGAAGATAATTTTTACACTCTCACAAAGTGCTGCACTTCCCCGCTCCAGACAGGGCTGCTGTGGGAAAAGACTGCTCGGCTACGCATCATACCTCACTCAGACGGGACAGAATATTTAGCAAGACACATGAGCTCCACAGCTCTACACAGATCCACTCCCCAGGGTCCCCTGGCCAATGAGGGTTCTCCCTGCCACCAGCAGGGATGTTTTTCAAGGTCCATCTTTCTTCCTCTGTTAAAACCAAAAGGCTTTTGCAAACGAGGGCATTAGTTGCAGGTGAAAGCTTCTTTTTAATGAAATTGGGACCAAGTTTCTCCTGGAGATTTTGATCAGCTGTTTTGTCTATCTTTTTTTTTTTTTTTTTAATTTATCACAGATGTTTCTTCTTGTGTCTCAATCGTACTGGTACCACTCAGTGCCTGCTCCCTGGCTTAGCCTGCAAGTTGTAAGAGCCTCTCTCATCACTCTCAGTATGTATGAGACAGTCCTACGAGTCGCTAGTTTTGCTGGTTATCTAGTGATACGGGAAAACTTTGCTATACGGCCCTATGAGAGACAAGTCCCAGCTGATGCTGCCTGTCTGTCCTAGAAGAAGTTCCTTCATCAGAAGACTGATCATGCTTGGGAAGGACCCCTGAGGGTTGCTAGGTACGATTTACACTGTTTTCTCTTGCCTTCTCACTCAGCATTCAGCCACTGCTTTCTCAGTGCTTAACGTTGCCTGTTGCAGGGGTTTGTGTTTTGTGTTTGACTGTACCTTAATGTAGGATAAAACATGGTGGTAGAATGAGACATTTGAAATAATGAGTTGTATCCATATCCGTGTATAACTATGCATCTGAATATCAGTCACCTGATGTATAACAGGATTAATAACTGAAAAAGTGTTTTTTCTAGCTGAGCTGCTTCTTCAGACCCTGTACGTCTGATGTACAAGGGAGTCTAGTGCACTGATCCTCACAACCCCTTCCCTCTGCCTGCACCCTGTGTGGCAAGAAGGAGCTGTCCTCAGCAAAGTGGGAGATACCCAGACCACGAGAAGAATCTCGGTCAGGGCGCCCCAAGTCCTGTCCTAGCTTTTGCCCCCTTCACCTGACCTGTGCACGTTCGTTGCTCATGCTGTGGGTGAGGGCAAACCTCTCTTGCACAGTCCAGTTCGAGACTGCGCAGCGCCCCTGCCGCTTGCTTCTGCTGTCAGTTTTGATCTTGCAGGGGATGAGAAAACACTTGCATGCAAAGTTGTAAATGCTTGTTGTTGTTTCACCTGCCTGTTCTGGTGAATAAAGAGAATATTCTGCTTGTGGCGCATCCTTTCAAGAGGGGAATAACTCACAGATGAACGAAGGCACTGAGGCGTGAGTACCACTAGCCACGCTTGCCAAGAGAAAGAAAAAAAAGTTGTAGTGAGACAAAAATCCCCTGGTTTGGGAAATATTTCCTGACCGTGTTACCTCAGCCACATATTAAAGAATCTCATCCTGTTAAAATTCCTTCCAAGTCCTTCTATCCTTGTATGAGCATTTAACTTTATATACCTCTTATGAATAGTTCTCCAACAAATTATACTACCTACATAAGCATCAATTTTGGGTTTTTTACTATGTGATTTTTATTTTTTTAATGGAAGGCTCTTTGTACACTGATGGCATTACAGAGCTGATGAGTAATTTGATTTACATGAAATAAAATGGGGAAAATTGCATGAGTAAGATGAGCTAATGAAGCATTCAAGAAAGAAAATGTTACTATGCTGTCAAAAAAAAAAAAAAAAAAACCCTAACAAAAACCTCTGTAGGCTGACAAGAAACCAGACAAGTAGTCTCTCTGAGTAATACATTTACCATCAGTGTAAGACTTTTTTAATTTTGATAACACCTTTACTGGGAATAGCCTGAATCAAACTTTTACATATGACTATCTGAAGATGGGGGTTGAATGGCTAAATAGGAACTTGCAAGTGTGTCTCTGTTGATTTAATGGATTGATTGAAAATCTCGAGTCAAATAAGTATTAGCATTTCTGTCCAGCAGTAGTTTTAAATGTTCTGTTTTTCACTTATTGGAAGCTTTAGGCTTATAAGGGGCAACGTCACTTATTCAAGTAGTGAGAGGTTAACTGCTCAGGTGGTTTGTCTTGGTCGCAAGTGGGAAACCTATGGACCTTGGATTAATTTCCCTGGAGTTTAAATGATACTCTTGATTTCCACTCCCCCACACCCCTTCAGCCTGTAGATCATGGTGCCTACAATTTGTTACTTAAGATGTTCTTGGCACGAGGTCTCTGAAAAGCCCGGCGTGGAATCATCCCCAAAAATCACATTTTAAATAATTTGCTTAAAAAACCCACCCATGCTGGTGCCAAAAGAATGGTCTGTAGAGTAAAAACACCCCCGCTGTGTTTTATGACCTTTAGGGGGAAACACTCCAGGGTTGGATCTGCTCACTCGTACTAATGCCCATGAGCTATGGTCCAAACCTGCCGTTTATTCTGCCTGAGGGGAGGCTGCAGGTGTGGGGTTGTGTGCCTGTCCTGGGATGGAGGCTCCTGGCAGAGCTGCGTTTCTCCCAGACATCTGACTGGGTGTCTCTTGCATCCCAAATGAGTGGGTTGGGTGGGATCAGCAAGCAGTTCCAAGACGCCCGTCCCTGCAACACGTGCGTGTGTCAGGCTTGCAGGATAAGTTGGTCAAGTGGGTGGCCTGGGATTTGACTGCTTCTCAGCCAACTCTTTGAATTTTTTTTTTTTTTTGACCGGCCGTGAGATCTGACTGTGACAGATCAGAGAGCAAGGATTAGCGATGGACTCCTGGGTGGTGTTTCTGGGATTCAGCCTCTTGGCAGCCCTAGCAATGGCTTTTGGAGCCACCCTCACAGGCAGAAAGTCTGATTTGCATCCGCACTTCTGAACATCGTTCTCTCCTTTCTGACTCGCTCCTTGCTGGGGCCGTCAGGCAGGTCGGGGAGGCTGGTCTCTCTGTCCCAGCTGACTTGTTCCTTCTCCCGCACCTGCCATCCTGTCCCAGACTGTCCGAGGAGTGGAGGCTGCTGGCTGCAGCGTCCCCTAGGTCCCTCCTAAGGGCTCAGCAGCCAGGCTCTGCTCTGTGCCTCTTGCCTGCTTTTCACTGAGGCGATACTGAAAAAGGAAGAAAATGTTACACAAAGCGCTTAAGGCCAAAAAGTCATCAGCCCAGGAGGGATGATCCCGAGTCCTTGTTTATTTGCATTGCAATCTCTACGTGGTAATGAATTATGCTTTACATCACTGAGAGTACGTCTCCATAAAAAAGTGGAGAAAGTTGGTTCAGAAATGTTCAAATACACACAGGGCACCGTTATCCCCAATTCTTTCCCATATTGGTGAGTCGGGTCAGCCCTTACGTGAGGTGCTGAGGCCAGCTCATCTGATCAAATCATCTATACCTTCAGACTGTCAAGCAAGAAACTTAGCAGATTTGCATTACTATACTCACACCATTGATCCACGTGCCTTCTTCTCATTGACTTGTAAGGGAAGTGCCAAACTTTTCTCTCTTCAAAGTCATTTGCTGCTTCTTACTCCCATCACTGACATTATCTGGTGCTCTCTATGATTTTCTCATTCTTCTGTGCATTGATAATGGCAGGTATTTTAAACTTCTCATCAGCAAATTTCTTTTACAGCAGGCTTTTTTTTGGTAATGCTGTTAATTAAATTATTATCACATCAGTCCTGAGATCCTTGAGGAGCTTCAAAAATTCTCTCTACAGACCAACAGTTCCCCTTTCTGTAGTCATCTCTACGTTAGTTCCTTCTCTGCAATTTTGTATAGTGCCTCTCATTTTGGATCTGTGTTGTCACCGTGTCCCAGACATCGGAACGTGTCGCAGCCAAAGCGCGATGAGGGCAGCTGGTTTCTGAGACATACCCCTACGTGTTTGGTACTTTCTGACCAGTTCCTGGTAGCAACTCTGCACATGTGTTGCAGACCTGGGTACCTAATTGCCTAAATCTCAAGTCTCACTTCCTATCCCAACATTAATATTCTGGCAATGTGCCAAAGAGCTTCATCCCAGTCAGTTTTAATTGGGTTTATCCTGAGTAGCACTGTCCCCAGTTGGTACGTCGTTCTAGACACTGGTCACTATGGGGTGCTCAGTGGTCCCCATTGAAGCAATAGCCATTTAATTTATCTTTTCAGCCTTTCCCACCAGCTGGCTTTCTGCCTATCTCTTTTTGTTTCCGAAGAAATTCTTCCTTTGCTTTCATCCTCCAAGAGTGATCTCTTTACAAAAGATTGCCATTCAAGCTGAGATTCAGATATTAATATGAAGCAGTAAAGAGCTGGTCTGTTTAAAACTCAGTCTTCCCCAAAGTGAAAGAGTTGCCACTAAACTTGCTGGGAACATTGGTGTGCGTTGACTTCATCTGGCCTTTTACATTTAACTTTTTCTATACTGACCCCATTAAGTGGCTGGACTTGATGCCAAATCATTGCCTGATGAAACAATTCTCAATACTAAATTTCTACCAGGAAAGGTTCTGGGAATATAAAGTTCTGGGACCTGATTTTTAACCAAAGTAAAATGATATAGCTCTTGATCTCAGTGAAGCTTGTTAATTCATACGAGCTGAAATTTTAGCTCGTAATTTGGTGTTCGTTCTTCCCCACCCGCCTAAAATTTCTTGAAAGCTCCTCTCCCTGAAATGTTGCATGGATCTGTAGGCCACAGGATTTTGGAGTGGTTCACTGAGCTATACATGGCTGGGAGAAAGGTTAGTCAAAATTTGTCGGAGGAATGTTGTATCTCCTGTGTAGAGTAAATGATTGGCATCAAGGGCCTTATCTCCCCGCCGTATCAGCAGGAAGAGTGGCACCAGGCTCAATTGTCAGTAAAAGGAGCACATAGCCACTTCGACTGCATGAAAGCCTGCTCAGAGAATGAGGAAGAGCATAAAAAAGGTCCTGTGGTGGAAATGGAAAGCAAGGTGTGGTTTGTGGGATAAAAACCCTACTCCTCAGAAGAGTCAATGAATTTAGAATGATTTAAGCACTGATCAGCTTCATCCCCTAGTGAGCTTCTGAGTGGGACACATCCACTCGCAACATAGGGGACGTGAAGCAGAAACACGAAATCTGCCCCACGCCAAGATCATGACCCAGATACAGATCAAGAAAGCAAATAAGTTCTATGAGAAAAGTGACAGCCACAATTGAGTGGAGAGACAGAGGAACAATATATGGGGGTGTGAATTTCCAACCTACCACATACTTCCTGCTATGATTATTTTCCCTACGGTGGCAACTTCTTTGTAAGTAGAACTTTCATGGTGGTAAGGATTGCATTAAATATATTCACACCAGCACAAGCCTCAAATTAAAAATGTTATGTTTTGAGTTCTCCACTTATTCTTCTATTTCTTTTCCATTGTATTTTGATACTTCGAAGCCCTCTCAGTCTGCCTTCCTCAGACTTGCTTTCCCTGTTTCCACTTAAAGCTAGATTGATGTTATTCATGGAAAACCAGCTTTTTTCCCCCCACCTGTAATCTTGCCTCTGATTTTAGTTGTAGCATAGTTTTTACAAAAACTCACCACTCATGGAAACTTTGTTTAAGGTAGCAAGTGCTATGACTCCCTGTTTACTCTTAAATGAGTATTGAAAAATGAATCAAATCTGGAGTGGTTTTCAATTGAAAATATTGACATAATTGATGTTGATGAGAAAATGCATTCAGATGGAGGAAGTCATCAATGGGTTAATGAAACGAGCCTGATATATGTTTTAGGCTCCCTTGTACAAACGAGTAATTTTAATTATGAGACGGGGACCGTGTTTTTATTTTACAACGCATTTTACTCCTCCAGCTGATGTTCATGTGTATCCTTTGTGATGGAAGAAATCTTGATACTTGTCCAGAATGGGAAACCCATGTATCCAATGAGCTTGAGTTCACATCTTGAGCTTATTGCCTTTGCAGTCTTCTCAGCAGTAAAGGTTTGAAATATCTCTAACATGATGAAGTGAAGCTTGTGTGTAAGGTATATGAAAAGCCCAAATTTGAAGGAAAGATTGTTGGAATTATCTAAGAGGTGAATGTAGCAACATACTAATACTATGAAAAGAGTAACAGGGCACATACCAATGAACTTTTCCTGAGAGGAAGATTTATTATTAAACTAGTACAGACTCTCAAAAGAGCTGGTATAGCCCCCACAGCATGAGACTTTTAAAATGAGATTGGAAAAAACACTCCGACACAATGGAAAGTGTGTCTTCTCTGATGGACCTGGATGAGCGCATGCTTCTTGCTCTGCTTGCCTTAATCTTTGAACAATGGTGCAGTGAACAGTCATTGCTTTTCAATCACACTTCTGAGGATACAAAATTCCAAGGGTGTCTGCTAGCTTTACGGTTTCTTACCCCTAGTCTGCTAAGCAGGGCTTTAACTGAACAATAGACATCCCTCAGCCATTGCAGTGCCAGGTATTGTGAACGTCCTGTTGCAATCCAGGACTGGTTCCCCCTCTTTGAATGCATTAAGACTCACATTTTCTTACAGATGAAGGGAAAAGGCACCCAGCCTTTGTTGTGTTATTCAGGAACCACAAAAGTGATGCCCTTTATTCCTTAGGATCTGGTATTTCTAACTTGGGCAGAAAACATCCTCTGAAATGGGAGGGGAAACTCCAGCTAATGGAATGTTACCCATAACTCCTGAATATTGCAGGTGCTAAATATTTGGAGGAAGTTTTGCCTCTTATACCAGAACTTCATAAAAGCCAACTGGTTAAGTAAACTGGTAATTTGAACTCTGCTGTGGTCAGCAGAAAGGATTGTCTTCAGAGGGTCACTGACCCTGCCCATCCTGGGTGTTCCTTCTCTCTCTGTTGAGAACGGACCCTAGAAAACTGCCCTAGAGTGAGATGTTTGCCTCTTAGATGACTAATCTCAGCTGAAATGAATTCTGCCCATAGTGATAGTTCCTCTGCTGTCAGCGACCTTCTCCGTTTGAATGCCTCAGATAGCAGTGAATAAAATCACCTCAGGTTTAAAATACTCCACAATGTTGTTTTATTTTCTGTGCTTGAGCTAAAATTATCATTCTGTGTTTCCTGTCTTACCTCAATCAGACTCATACTTATGCACAAGTGAGCTCTGTGGATCTTAGCTTATCCACAAGAACACCGCAGCCCCGTCAAAATTACATACGTAAGAGATACACATGCAGCCTGGAACACGTTAGCTTTCTGGGCTGCAAATGCACATTGCTGGGATCATGTTGAGCTCTCATCAACTGACATGTATGTATGTATGTGTGGCTATTGGTTTGATCAGGTGGGTGTAGGAGCAGGTTATTTAGCAGTCCAATCAATTCATTCATTGTCCATGGGTGGATTTTGCCCATAAACTATGCATTAGGTGAAGAGAGATCTAGAACTGAACCACCAAGACATCATTTATTAGTGCAGGCACAGTGCCAAGTGCATGTGTCTATGCTGCTCTCAGAGCTGGTGGAGGTCTCAAAACTGTGTGGCTAAACTTAACTTACAACTTACATGGCACTGAGTACAAGTTGATAAGCCTCATTGATTTAAATTAGCTCTTCATGTCCCTCTTCAGCCATGTGTTCGTAAGTGGCAGATGTATGTGAAAACCTCGTATGTCAATCAGAGGCTATATGTGTCCCCAGCTGAGCATGGGGGTGACTCTGAAAAAGCCATCGTGGGTAGCTTTGTCCATCATCCCAGCGCTTGCTTCCTTAGAGAGCAGCTTGTTTTGATTCGCACTTCACGTTGTACCTCCACTGAAGGTGTTCTTTTGCACCCTTATTGCAATAGTGTAAGTCCTGCCAGCAGCATTATCCAGGGTTTTCTTTCACCCAGGGTATCCCTGCCCTATCATTACACTACCAATTTATCATAATCCTCCTAAATGCTACGTACTGCATGTGTTGTAGGATAGGAAGGGATGTACAGCTCAAGCACTTCCATTTAAACTCTACCTGCCGTACACGGTCAAGTCTCTGAAGGATCCTTATCATGGATTGATCTCTTAGCCTTAAGATATATGCTACAGTTAAGGAGTGCAAGCCTGGAAGGGGTCTCTTGTGTGCAGACAATCACATTATATAATCCTTTTTATGAACTGATTAAACTCAATCTTAAAAGTAGTTAGAACATACGGGCATCAAGTGTATTTACTTGAAGCTTTTTCTGGTAAACCACTGCCCTGGTGTTCGGAGTTGCTGCGGTCTTTCATGAAAATCAGTTTACACTCATTCCTTCTTGGAAATACAAGCATATTTGTACCAGACGTTGTGCAAGCCAATAAGTCCACAGGGACCTTGCTTGAACAGCCTGTGATGTTGAGGCTGCAGGATACAAATATTTTTTTCTGTTGAGCAAGCGGAAGGAGGCCTAAAGCTGAGCTCAGCCTTTGAAGAAGAAAAAAACAGCAGCCCTTTAAAAATTATATATTACTTTTTTCACGAAATGAAGGCACTGTGACTACTCAAGAAAATAGATCTGCCGAGTAAGGTGGTGGTGTTTTTCAGGTAGATGGTTTTCAGAACGGGAATGACTTCAAGAACTTTCCCAAGACCAGACAGCAGCTTGTGGCAAAGTTGGAAACATACCCCAGACTTTTTGAGTGCTTTACTGATGTGAGAAGAGACTGGCTATGTCTCTGGCTTTTTTGTTCTTTTTTTGTTCATTTACTCTGATCACTGAAGTACCTGAGCACCTTGCAAATTATCAAGAAATTAAGCATGTCTCTGTGCAATGTTTTCACTTGGGAATCTTTGCTGAACGCTGCGTGAGATCCTGGCTTTTACTGTCAGTAGGCTCCTTGGCTGATGGCAATGGGTACCAGGTGAAGGCTTCAGTGATTCAGATTCCAATATCTACGTGCTTCATAAACTTCACCGAAATGAGACCCACCAGCTCGCACAGGGAGGGTCTCAGGCTCTTCTTGTTTCAAGGTACTAAGGCAAAACTGTGGGGGGATGGTTACTGAAAAACTCTCTTCAGTCATGGGGGAACCAGGCACAATGACGAGAATAATGATGGTGGCAACTACTAAATTTCCTCTGGACGAAGTGCACATAATTTGAAGGCTGTGATAAAAACTGGGAGAGAATAGAGAGTTCCTTTCTCCGTCCTCTTCTGGCCTTGAATTATGCCAACCTGATTTGCCCCAGGTATGAAATAGTTTTACTCTGGTGGGATAGCAAGAGCTCATTGACATTGTTCATCTGCCTGAATGAGGAAGGAAGTAGGTGAAGGGATGGGAGATGCCGTAGAGGAAACGGAGGCAACAGTGTGACCACAAGATCAGCCATACCTGTCTGCTCTGGTTTGGAGGTCTGCTTCCATCACAGTGGTGACACAACCGTGCCGTCTGGTTCCCAGGACATAGGGATGAGGATTTTCTCAGTGAAACCCCCAGGCTGATCAGTTCTTTAGGTAAAGCTGTCCACTGACATTTAGATGTTTTCATGTCACTCAACTAAAACATCCAGGTAGGAAAAAATCTAGACATGAGCACTAAGAAACAGAGCCAGTTTCAAAATATTGCTTCTGAAATTGCAGGGCACCGTACGATCAGGTAGGTCAGTGTCACACGTTTGCCAGTAGCTTTAGAACAAGCACAAGGTTCCATTTTAGGGCTAAGTGGAAATGATTTACAGAAGCGAGGTTTGGGTGTAGCTGACTGACGAGCATGTCCCCATTCCCCTGTGGCATGGTGGGTTCACGAACTGTTCTGCCTTTCTCTTCAAATAATCCCAGCATAGAGCTCTTTTGCATGGTTTCTTTTTTTTTTTTTTTCCATTGACCTTAGATTACCAATCACGGTGACAAATCCTACCTTCCTAAGTGATAGACAATATATTTTTCTCCCTTGGACTGCTCCCTTTCTCCTTTCCCCACACGCCTGTTTACCAGGATTTCATCCATCCATTAATACACAGACGGGATCCTGGAATGTTATAAGCAGGTTTAGCTTCAGGGGTTTCAGGGAAGGCACACCCAGAGATTCCCCCTCACAAGCTACCCTTTATATGTGAGAAATGGGCATTCTTTTAAGATAGAAGGGCCATTGTCCTGTCTGTGAAATATCTCCTGTGTGATACTCAGTGAAGATAAATCTGAGTCTTTCCTTAAATTACTTTTCGCGCTGAACTGATGTGACATTTATCTCTGCTGGAGTGTTGACTATATGAAAAGCTGAAGCTTGTTTAAAGAATGCTGCCAAACAAGAAAGAGTGTAATCCATCTAATTACGGAGCTGGGATGTGCCAGTGCTGCAAACTTCAATTACCACCATTAAAGCAGCAATCGAAAGCTTCAGCTGATTCCCGGAGAGTCAGACACTTCCAGACGTTTCATGCATTATACAGATGTTGTGCTGCCCTTCAGTCACTGATGGTTCACTGTTCTGAGCATTTAGGACTCCTGTAACATGAGAAGTAAGCTCCAGATGTAGAGGGATTTCAAGTGAATTTTGTCTCTTTAAACCGCGCCTTGTCCATTGTTCCCCAGTAGCAACTGGTGACCTCATGCTGGATGCCTTTATTTTTCCAAGCGTTGTAAGATAAATTTGTGCACAGGGTTACTTACGATTCCTGGGAATCCACATTTCCACGGATATCAAAGGCCCAGCACTACAGTGAGGTCCCTGAGACAGAGTTCTGCAGGCACACAGCTCCCTTTGTCACCTCAGCTGCTAATTCTCTGTATCTCAGTATTGCTGTTCAAACCATTTAAATAGCTCCAATAGCAAAAGTGACCCCACATTTGAGCAAAGCTCTGGAATTTTGTGGGCAAACACCTTCTTGTATAATCTCATCCTTGTTTCACTTTGACACAACTGTTAATAACTCAGATTGATTGATTACCTTCTGGCAATTTGCTCTGAAGTCGGGTCAAAATCAAAAGAAAAAAATCCTTCCGTAGCCTCACCTTTAAACAGCCCGGGACGTTGTAGCTGAGCATGAAGGCAGTTTTCAGAATTAAAAGTCGATTTGAATCAAAGAGTCAAATCATTTATTTTGAGACATTGAGAGACAACAGTTCTGTCTCCAAAACGGTCTCTTTTCTGATGCAAATCATCTGAGAGAAGTCACGGAAGTCACTGCTGCTGTGTCGCTCACATTGCTTCTGTTTGCCACGGGCAGGACTGGCACCTGTGCGGCAGAGCCAGCGCCAGAGCTGGACCGCGGCGTGAGCCTCTCCCAGGGACCTCGGGCAACCGCAGAGCGGGTACCCAGCTCCGGAGAGAATATCCCACGGGAGGACTACACTGCCTGGAAAAGGATGTGGCTGCAGGCTGAAGCCTTCTGTCTGCAATGTTGTGTGGATCTTTTGTTCTTAAGGTTCCTCCTTTAAGAAAAAATTGCCTTAATTGACAGCAATTAGCAGCTGTGCTCTACAGCTATGCGGTTAATCCCCTCTCTTGACCTGGTCTTTAAATGTATATGCTTTTACTAGGGTCAACCTGTGAATTTGATGCTCCCTCTCAAATTATTATTGCTTTTTGGACAATGGAAGAGCCCAGAAAGAGATCTTTCCAGGAGGCTGCTAAATGAATAGCAGTGTTTCTGGGACATACGAAAAGGAATGCGCAACGATATATTTACCCGGGGCCGGGAGGTGGGAGTTTGTCACATACTTCTCTCTGCCAGTGCCCCTTCCCATCCCTCCCGGGCACTGCTGAACAAGTTTGGAAAATAAAGGGAAAAGACAACCTGCTTTGAGGAGAGATTTCACGTGTAGAGGCTTCCTGTCATAGACTGCTTTTACTCCTTGGGCAATGACCCAAGCAACAAGAAATGCTAAAACACACGAGGCAGCCTTGAAGGAATTGCCCGTTGGTCTTTTACGCAAGTGATTTCATGAGGTGCTCACACGGACCAGTTAGGAGAAGCTGCAACAGCGGATACCCTGGTATTCTTCAAAGAGTGGGAAAAAAAGGCGTTTTAACAGCAGAGGGACAAAGGCAGAGCTATAGTGCGGAATGCCTTTCAGAAATCCTTTGGTCAAGTGTTCTACACCAAAAAGGAAACCCAGACTCTCTCTGTCCCTTGGCATTTCGATGAAGCTGATTATGCTAATTCCCTGAAACTACCTTGTCGTGGCAGTGGAAGTAGGAAAGGCGGTGACTGCAGCAATATTGCGTGTAAATAGCTGTATTCCACGGATATTGGCATGACACACAAGGCTCTTTCAATTCATGTTAGGTTGAAAATGTAAAAATGAGAAATGGTAGAGGACAAGTGTGCCCAACAGCTCTGTAAAAGGTCTGTTAACATCTAAATAAGAATGGGCAGCCTCTTCTTGGTGGAGAGCAGGTTGCTAGCAACCGAGGCTACAGCACGTAAGATACAAATGGAAACCATTACCTAGAAAATAGGTCACTCCTTGATTTAAAGACAGTTGCTAGCAGGATTACCTTCAAGAAGAAGAGGTATTGACAGCAGTTGAGGAAGGTACTGCCTTTTAACGCAGAAATGTAAAAGCAGCTCTAGAGTGAAGATCCAGCTATCCCAGGATCTCTGTCTCTCACATTGATTTGCTGTGAAGGTTTAAAGATGAGTTATAAAAACGAGTTAACCTCCAGTTTCACTTCCCCCGGCATCTCCTTCCAGCAATTTCTGGTAAAGGAGGTGTATATTTATTTTTCATAGTCACTAATGGATTTCCATTCAATACATTTATCTAACTGCCTTTTTAATTCACCTAAATTCCTGGTACCTACAACAACCTGTAGCAACGGGTTCCATTTGTTTAGGTTTGCACTGTGTGAAAAAGTACTTCCTTTGGTTTAAGTCCTCTACCCGATAATTCATTGCATGTCTTCTAGTTTTGATTTTAGGGGAAACAATGAGTAATCACTCCCTAATCACCCACTGTTTGCCACTCAAGGTTTCAACACGCTGGCCTAATCATGTAGAGAAGTAAAAATATTCAGTCAGCCTTGAGACCTATATATGGGGAAAAAAACTCTCTGACTGCTTTGATTCATCCTTCTGCCAATGGATGAAAGTAAGAGATCCCTTCTCAGACTCTGCCAACGGTAACTACAGGGGTTTGTACGCTCAGCCATGGTGAGCGATGAAGACAGGAGTTCTCCGCGCTGTTGAAGTGCATGCAGAAGCAGTGCAACCGCTATAGGCTTCCAAACTTGAAATCATGCTGAACAGCAAGGTAGGGAATTATGGGTCCTTCATGGTGGCGAACTCCCCCGCTTGGTGTGGCCACGTATCTGTCCCCTTCCATGCTCTGTATCTGCGTAGCAAGTAACGACTTCAGCTGCGACATACCTTGTGAGTAATCCAGGAACCCTGTTCTTAATTATGGAAGGAGAAAGTGCAAGTGTTGGCAAGAGAAAAGAGGCCTGTGGAGGAGGAAGGCACTTCTTGTGGGTGTGTTGGACAAATGGTGGATAGGCACCACCAGAAGGGCCCACGGGCACTACAGAAATGATGCAAGCTCTATGCAGCTTGCAGCTTTTAATCTAAAGGACAGGGCGATGTTTGAAGGTAATGACCTGTGTAAGGACTGGAGGCAAATCAAAAGTGAGCTGATGGAGGTGAAACTAGAGGGGATCCGTGGGACAGAGGAGGAAGTAATAACTTTGAGACAGGAGATCTGTTTGCTAATCAGGTGTCCCTGTATTTCTAGCCAGCTGCAGAATGAAGACTCAGTCAAACTTTGTGACCAGAAAGATTCCATTTCCTCTCCTAAAGTTGTTCTGTCTTCTGTTAAGAAAAAGGGGTTGTGAAAGTAAGAAATGTGAATGCTGAAACGATCGGTCCTGACAATCAGAAAATACTTTCAGATGTGAAACATTTATCGGAGTTCATCTTTACATTATAGAAGTCACATCCTGAGGCATCCTTGGACAGGTACTGTTCAATGAACCGATCTCGGAGGCTTTTCTCCTATGCTCTGTGTTGAGCCACTCTATAAGGACCTGGTTGGGTGAAGCTCCGTATCTTCTACAGGTTTATTAAAGGAATCAGTGTTTTACTGGTTTACTGCAGGAGTATCCTGAAGATCACAGGATTTCCTTCCTCTTATCCCCAGTCTTCAGGACAACGTATCTGCTACAAAGAGCAGTAGGCGTTAGGATCCTGTTCATAGCTGCGGTCCTGCTTCTGCCTCTCATCTCAAGTTTGTTAGTGTCTGACTTTGCTGCAGAAGAAGGAAAGCAAATGTTCATAAATCACTCATAATGGGCAAAATTAATATCTTCAGTAGCATTGACTTGGAAGACATAGGAAGGAGCCCAGTAAATATTTGTTCCTAAGAAGCCTGAATGATTACCGCTAGAGCTGTGCACTCCCTAACTTTATCAGAAGATAATTTCCCTTGGCTGTGGAATTAACTTCCTGCGCTGAACGAGGAGGGTGGCTTTCTCAGAGACTCTTAGCTGGTAGGAGGTTTTATGACTCTATTGCTTTGTAGAAGGTTGTTCTACTTAAGCGTAATAAAAGGATAATGAGCAATCATTGTCTCTGGGACTATGCGGTGGTTTGTGTAAGCGGGTTACTCATTCTGCTCCGTCAGTTTAACACTGCCCTGTCTCTTCCAGGGGCTGTGATCTGTTTGTGTGGGGTTCGCAGCAGAGCATTCACACTTCTGTAAAACTGTGTGTACGCTGCCCTAAGACTGCTTCAGAGTTATTATTAACAATGAAGTATTTTAAAAAAAAACAAACCAAAAAATACCTTACTGCAAGTGATTAAGAAAACCAACCTCATTGAGTAAAAAAAAATAATTATCTTCGAAAAGGAAACAGCCAATTTAACTGCAAACTACTGGTCTGACCACTCGTTTTTCATTCTTACAACCACAGAACATACAAGCAAAAAAATCCCCTATCTCGGAGATTAAAGGGAAACTCATACCGGTGGCTTATTTAAATGAAGCGTCTCAAGTTGTTTAAGGCTGAAAATCACCCGTGCCAAAAGCTGGGCGCAGAGATGAGGGGCCAGGGCCGATAACAGGCTCTGCCATGCACTGGTTTTAGGTTCTGGAATAGCATTTAAAATTGCCTCAGCTGTTTACCTCTCAGGATGTGCTGGGCACCCTTTGACTGTGTCCCTGGGGACAGCCCTGACCCTGCAGGGCATGAGTCAAGCCTGGGACAGGGCTGGGTGTGCAGAAAAAACCAAACCTGTGTGTGTGCCCACAGACTGTTTGAAGCAGCTTAAAGAAAGCCGAGTGCAGGGCTGCTTGTCCCTCTGTTGGGATTTGGGCGCTGAAATTCATCTGCAGCCCCGTGTTAGAACCCTAAATCCTGAACTGCTTCCAGGCAGTCAGCTGTGGCTCAAGGCCAGCACTGAACCATTAAAATTTGTATGAAGGCTCAACTTCTGTCCTTGGCTGTCCTTCAGGAGGCTTGCTCATGGCGTACTTCGGTGACTAACTGCTAAATCAGCCTGGTCCTGGCTCTCCATCCACAGCTGAGCAACTCCCTGCTTACCGTAATAAACACTGACCACAGAGGACTGAAATCTGCTAGCTTGTACACCCCTGCAAGTCAGGAGAAACCTCATCAGCTTCATCTGGGGCTGGTCCTGATTTGCATTGGTTTAACTGAATAACAGACTTTTGGCTGGAAATGGACACGAACAGCAAAGCAGCCCCCATAGTCTCGGGTGGACGAAGGCTTAGGAAGGTCTTTTTGCATACTAAAGCACAATATAAAAGTCCCTCCTGCTGCAGGGCAGGAGTCAGAGCATCATTGTCTTTCATCTTTTGGTGCTATTAGTGCTGATTTTAACTAGGAGCAAGAGTCAGGCCAAGGATGATGTTTCCAGAAGCAATTTGTCCCAAATCACCCTTTGCTGCATGGGTATACGGGAAGCTGACGCGACGTGGAAGTGCAGCTAGCAGCAAGACGCAGCGCGTTCTTCTGCTGGTACCAAGTCTTGCTCCTTTCAGACAGTTTGAGTCATCCATCCTCAGCCATGGACTATTAATTTTCACCACTCTCCCGGTGTCAGCTAGCTAGGAAGACTGCGTCCTGAAGATAATGCTCAGCTGTCCCTTGCTGCTGGAGGAACGTGCCAGAGAAACGTTTCTCCCAGCTGAACCAGCCTCGGACTGCTGGTGATGAATTCAGCCCTTTGCCAGCACCGTATGAAACTGCGTTTCTGACAACCACTGCCATTTACACAATGCAATATCCATATGGTGATTGTTTTTATTATGTTTCCCTTACTTCAAGGCAGAGGAAACCAGCAGCTGGAGCTGCGAGATAGAGGCACCCACCAGTTCCTGGGCTGTGTTGTTCTTGGGGTGATAAGCTTTTATCGCCCACTGGGAGTTAGGATCTTGTCTAAGTGATAGCATCCATCCCTTGAAAACAGAACAGGGCGCTCTCTGTTTGCCCCTCTGAAAGAAAAGAGTTTATAACCCCAGACTTTACAGTGACTGGGAGCTGAAACATGACATAGCTTCATTGTCTTAATTTCTTGACTCTTCTGTTGCAAGTCACAATATGAGCGTTCGCTTCCTTTGCATCAAAAGGCTTTAATTATGTTTGCATTACCCCCTTGTCTGTATTTGCCACTGGAAGTCTTAAAAAAAAAAAAAAAAAATTCTCCCCTCCTCTGTGACTTTGATTCTGCTAATCCCTACCCACCTTTTGAGTCAATTAAAGGGCAGTTTATGGTTGCTGAGAGAAAAAGCGTAAATGAGAAGCGATTTCTTTGGCCATTGTGTGTGTAACTGGGGGACGTTTCAAACACAGAACGGGAAGCAGGGTTATTTCAATGGCTTGTTTCCTTTGCTCTTTGGATTTCATACCAAGGGAGACAGAGGGTAGCTGTTGATGTCTTGTTTTTATAATTAAAATAACTGCATAAGATCAGCTATATTGTGGTGGGATATCGTCTGTAGGGAAAGTTCTACACTTAAAACAGAAATGTTTCAGAAGGTTTAATTAACCTACAGAATTATCTGGTGTTATTTCCGCATGTGGATTCCCAGGAATTTCAACCCCCTCCACAGAAAGGGAAATTTGGCCCATTTGTTGTGTTAGCCGCGTAGTCCTATAAGAAACTGTGAAACTACAGGGTCTGTTTTTACCATCCTGTTACTCCGATTCTGCACCTTTGTGATGCCATCTATTGACAAAATGACTTTGCAGTGGCTCGGAGCTAGGGCATCCGTAAAAAGCACGATGCCGCGCGCTCGCAGGGGAGGCAGCGCCCACTTGCTTGGGTGGCTCTTGTTGTTTTCTGAGCCTTGACAAGCACAGTCTGAAAAGAGCGAGACGCGGGCTGCCGGAGCAAATGTGACCCCAGCTGGAGCCGAGCCCCAGCTGGAGTGAGGTGGTCTCTGCTGTGAGGAAGAGCAATCCTCAGCCACGCTTCGAGCTTCAGCTGCTGTCCTTGTGGGCACCAGCATTGCCTATTTGGGGGGGCAGGCTGCCTGCTTTGCTGTAGTCTGTTTTATTTTGTGTGGCTTCTCCCCTAGAAGGGTGTCTTCTGCAGGTTTAAGGGCCAATTGGTCAGTGACACGGTAAGCCCTGGTGTGACCTGTGTTGTAGAGACTCACCTCTGTAGCCAGACCGTTGCACAAGCATCCTACGTCCTTCGGTCCTTACAGTGGGCTGGACCGGGGCTGGATATGACAGCCTGCACTCTCGTGATGTCTTTGTGCGTTTAGACGTCTCCAGCTGATGTCTGCACAACATAAAAGGCTTGACAACAATGAGAAAGAGAAATCTTCGCCTCACTCCCAACCTCAATTCCAGCGCTTGCTAATTGAATTCCCACGGAGTTACTTCGGTTGGGTAATTTCTTAGAAGGATGCTTCTTGCTTTTAATATTCTGCATCAGTTTTTAATTAGAATAAGATTGCATGTAAAGGATTGTCTTTGCTTTTAAAACAGACACTTTTTAAGGGTTCTTCATTGAGTTTCTGAATCAGCAGTACCCAGGGAATGGAGCCAGATATGAGCCAACATTCTAAGGGCTCTGGGGTCTAGAAATTCAAGTGTGTTTCCTGATGTCAGTTGCCTTTAGAAGACTTCATTCCTGTACACTTTTGGTTAGAAGTGAAATATTCCTGGGAATTCCGCCCTCCCACGTAAATTTTTCCAAGGAAATGCCTGTGACATACCAAAGGAGACATTGGTGTTCCAGGGCAGGAAGGGAAGCATCGCGCCTTTTCTAACCTATTTCTGAGCGTGGGTTTTTCGTACACGGTTATCACTGGGTTACCTTCACTCCCACCTAACGCATGGCTTACGGGCTTTTCAGGGCTCCAGAGTGTTACATGCCGCAGTGACTCCTCCAAGTTGGTTAATTTTTGCTACTTCTGCTATTGCAACATTTTTAACAGTTGAGGTGAAGAGGAGGAGTGAGATGGGAAGGAAGTGGTGTGGAGACTTGACTCCTGTATGAGCTGTTCACTGAATTAATTTATAACTTGGCAAACTAGACCAGGGCCATATTCAGACAGTGTCGATTCAGTGTCTTTGGGGTTTCCCATTAGATAGCGGTACGGAAAAAGTAGGATATATTAAACCCAACATTTTTAAGGTGTTGGAACTATGACTCTCAGTTTTCATCTGTGAAAAATAGGGGAATAGTCTTTCCTTAATGTTGTGAAATCTTGTGATGGTAAATTCATGGGTACTGAGATGATGAGGGGCCTCCAAATGCTTAGACTTAACATGTGGATGGACAGGGCCATCAGGCTTCACTCATGTAGCAAGCACTGGATGGCCAGCTAGCCCACCAGCGGTGCGCCAAAATGAGCCCGGCTTTGAATTTGGTCTTGAAGGTCTCTTTGACCTCTGATGTTCTCCTCAGGAGGAGAAAAGCAAGGAGCAGAAAGCAGCCGTGGCAGAGAGGCAAAGGGGAAGGCAGGCGGGACTGACAGGCAGCACTATTTGGCACAGTGGGGATGCTGAATTCAAGGAGGAAGGTGAGACAATGATGCCCCCTCTCTGCAAAGCAGGGTGACCTCCGACGATAAGTCATGCCTCCCGCCACCTCCCACAGTGTTATCTGCTTCTGATGTGAAAGAAAACGTCCTTCCATGGCAATGAAAGGAGAATGAACAATGACCAAGTTAAAGCGTAACACAGGAAATGCGAGTGTAAAAGCTCTCTCCAAACCACAGCCTACCTGGAGCAGCCGTGAGCTGGCTACCTGCGCACACCCATCCCTCCAGAAATGGTGGCGAAACCCTAGTGAGGGATGTGGGGGTACAGCTGGGGGTGCCAGGTATCAGCATCAGATATGCACACCTACCTGAAACCTCCAGATATTGGCGGGGGGGCTTTCTCTGACACACAAACACAGCAAAGTTCCTCTGCAAAGGTTGAATAACGAGCTGGCGAGCAGGCGATGCCGTGGAGATGGGTACCCTGCGCTGCTCAGGCGTACAGGGTGTAAGCACGTGAAAGGCACTTCACCTTAAACACGCGATTGACTTCCCCCGGGCCGGGTTCATACACACGTTTGACGTTGACCTTTGTGAGTTTACCTTGAGGTGAAACGGAAACGCTTTGACTGCGCCGTGTGTTTACATCGTGATGGCTTGCCTGCGATTCATTAAAGAAAAGCACAAATTGTTGTCACCCGCAGAGATCAGACAACACGCCAAGCACTGTCCTCACCAAAAGAAGCAGGGGAGAAGCGCGTTGGAGATAAGATACATGTTTTGTTAACAGAAAGTTTTTAAATTTCCCTCACACTGATTTGAAGAAATGACGAGGGGAAGCGGGAAGCGTTATTCTTGATATACAAACATAATTGAAAGATATTTTTATAGCAGTGCTTGTAAGAAGTGGGGGCAGCTGTGAATGTCTCCCGCATAGAAATGGTCACGCGTGTTTTTTGGCTGCTCTAATTGTGGTATGTGTTCAGTGGGTTCAGACACGCTATTTCTCAAAGGTTACAAATGTCTTTTTCTGTGGTCCATCATTATACGACCAATTACTAACTACATTTTTGTAATATATTTTAAGGTTTCTCAGTAATTCTATGCGATTTGAGATACCTACTTGTACTTCAGAGTAATGCCGAGATGCTGCAACCTCTGGATATTTCCCATCTCACCTTCCACTTGAAGCAGGACAATCATCAGCATTACACAAGGTCAAGGGTATTTGCAAGGTTGTTTTTTTTTTAAGAGTAAATGAATTCTTACATTTTTCAGAGTACTGGAAGTAGCTTCTGCCCCTGAGGTAAAACAATCCCTGATCCAAGACACATCCAAGATTTCCCCCAGGCCAATATTGTCATCCATCTACTAAGCAATGGCAAAATCTGTAGCCCTCTGAGGCAATAATTTTATGGTGCAAATATTGGTCACAGAAATTACTTTGGTCCTGTTGGTGTACTTTGCATAGGCGATGTTAGTCATCAGCAAACAGGAAGCTAATTTTGGTAGAAACCTTGCCCTGCCCCTGAAGCAGCTGTCCTGCTTCCATCTCTCCTCTGAGTATTGCGGTCGCAGTGTTAAACTCAGCTTTCCCCATCTGCAGCATCTCTTTCAAGCTGCTAGCACTGGCTTTCACACCTCCTAATTCCCAGTCCCACAGATCTGTGAGACCTTCTCTGGGCACCAGATGTTCATTTCTGCAACTGCCGTGGAACCTGTGAAGTTTTGCAGTCAAATGAAATAGGTCCCACACCTTACGGGAGGTTGAGCTTGGTCCATGTCTGACAACTGTGAAAGACCTGGGCTCCGTTTGGGTCCCACATGCATGTACCACAGTTGCTCAATGTTGGACTTCAGTCTTCTCTCCGCTTTTGGGCTGGCCTGTATGGAATTAATATTACGTTTCATCTTTAGTTCCACCCAGTGAGGAAAATATATTCCTGCATCAACAAAATAGAGGAGATAAATGTGTGTGTTGAAAAAGATGCCCCCTCATCACTCCAGTGTGTAGTGATGGGGCAAGGCAAGAAACTGATCTTTGTAGGAAATTGTTTTCCCTGGTGGTTAAACAGGAAAGTCACTGGGTTTTTTTCGGAAGTCATGAGGAAGGAGTGGACAGTACTGTAACTGCAGGTAGAGAAGGTCCAGATTTGGGCTTATTCCAGGAGAAGACCAGAAGATTAATCTGTGATTGTTTTGTTTTGGTAGGATTTACCAGTTAAGCTATGGTTTGGCAAACCTCAGTTCTAAACTCAGCTTCTCCAAATCAAGAGAATTTCAAGCCTCTCTGTTGGGTCTGTCACTAGAAAAATGAAAAGGAGAAATTCCAGAAGCTTCTGGTATTTCTAGCAGAAGGCCAAAGTTTTGCATGATCTGAGGAGGTTCGTTTCTGTTCTGGTAAGCCCTGAGAACCCTAACCTCAAGAAAAACAGAAGAAACTTCTGTCTTAGAAAACCATAAAATTATCTGGTAAAGTTTCAGGTGAACAGAATAAACAGTAGAACCACAAGCTCGGGATGAGCCGGGGCATTTGCTCCCTTGCTTTCTCAATGCTCATCTGAAACACATTTCCAGCCTTTCTGAGGCTCATCCTTGCTGAGGAAAGAAAAATATACATCTATGTAGGCTGCTCTCGCTCTGGTTGGGAAACTGGAGAAGCTGTAGTTGCTATTTTTACAAGTTTGCTTCCTTCAGGGGAGAGAGATCTTAGGGTTGAGGGGGAGGTAATGTGATCTCTTTTTCTATTTTTATAAAGGGCCTGGGGATGCACTGGGAAGCTGCAGATCTGTGCAGTTGGAAGTCTTCAGCTCCTCTTTTGAGATACTAAGGGAGGAACAGTTAGAAAAGCATGGCCTAATTAAGGATATCTAATATGGTTTCAGGAAGGGAAGGGCATGCCTCATTAACCGGCTGGAATTCTTTGAGGATGCGGCTGCTGAGGGAGACCAGAAAAAAAGGCAACTCAGTGTGAGCATTGTGTACCTTGGTGGGCTGGGGGAGCGTAAAACATGGTTAGGAAAGGCTGGGGTTGATTCCTACATTATGGAGTGGGTAAAAATATAATATGAAATGAACGGGTATTTAAACCTGCAGGGAATGGAACTATTTCTTAGTTCTTGAAACCCTGGGTGCATTCTTGCCTTTAATATTTTCCTTTTTTCTTCTTAAAAAAAAAAAATGAATTATTGTTATTCATATAATTGTTTTTTGTGGTTCAGCTGAACCAAACGCTGCAGCATTTCCAGATGATATTGCGCTCAACTTGGAAGGCAATGAGGAAAATTGCAATTAGATACAGAGAGAGTTAAATGCTTTTTAAAGTTTTTAGCATGGCAGATGGCATATTCAATAAAGGTCAGGTAAATGCAGCATCACGATAATAAGCCAAAGACCCTGGAATCAGGAGAGG
The DNA here is from genome assembly GCA_009769605.1 of Bucorvus abyssinicus. NCBI lineage: Eukaryota > Metazoa > Chordata > Aves > Bucerotiformes > Bucorvidae > Bucorvus > Bucorvus abyssinicus. The sequence goes on along the minus strand of CM020033.1, from coordinate 33,349,275 downwards.
GGAAAGGTGGGGTGGAGGGAGGGCTCGACAGCTTTCCTGTGTGAATTGTGGGAGATGCCGTTTGCCCAGACCTTTGCAGAAACAGAGTCTAAAACATTTCAAGTTATCCTTGGGGGAGAGAAATGACTCAAAAGGAAAATCATGCACATTTGACTGGGAAAAATAGAGTTTCACATGAACCTGCTCAGTGCAACGGGAGTGGGGCTTGCAGCTGAGGGAGAGCAAGAGCTTGTGGTGGAGGGAGAGTCTGTTTGGGGTGTGGGACTGAGATTGGTGGGGAAGTGGAGCCGCAGAAGTCATTTTTGTTCCTCTCACCCTGGGGATGCCATGGGGCCGGTTCGGCTGCTCGCCTGGCTGCCCGGCCATCCCAAGGGCTGCAGGACCAGGTGAGTGTGGTGCTGTCCACTTGCAATCTCACAGAACCCTGGCGCATATCCATCTGCTGGGAGGAAGGTTGTTGTCCTCATAAGCTCTCCACCACCTGAAGATTACTTCAAAGTTGCATGGGTTTGACCCAGCTGTGCTCTTCAGAGCTTGCAAAAGATTGATTTTCTACAAAATTAGTCCTTCCATTTCTGATTTCTTGGAAAACCCAGGTACTTTCTCCTGGTAGCAAGAGACAACTGGACCCTGAGAACTCACGAGGGTGTTGAGAAACAATCCTGTGACTCAGGAGAGGTTTTGTTCCCTGCTGAGCAAAGGGACCTTTATTAGAAAAGGAAAACAGGTGCTAGAGGGGAAGAAAATGGGGAAATCCTTGTGTTTCTTTTAATAGAATTTAAATTTAATAGAATTCTTGATATGAGACTGGGCATACATCACTCTTCACTTCGATGAAAGAGGATGGACACTTAGAGAGGGAGAGGGAGTGCAGTGAAAACCTGCCTGTGAAGGAAGCAACAGGCAGCAGGAACAAGAGGGATCATAGTCCTGCTGGAGGGAGGTCCCTCACGGACCAGGGCTGGGTCAAATGCGCCTTGAACATCACACCTTCTCCTTACCCTGGGGGCTTCCTCTGCCCCTCAAGACCTGGTAAGAGTCTCTCTCTGCTTTGCTGCTCTCCCAAACCATCTGCCAACGGCGGTGCAGAACCACCACTCTTTTTTCCCCTTGCCTAAGGCAAACCCAGCACGAGTGTCATTGCTTGCAAAAGGTGCCAGGCTGGCGTTCCCCTGTGCTGCTGCAGGCTGCTTACAGCAAATGCAGTGTAAGGAAGACACTTCCAAGGTATTTGCCATTTGTTTTCTGATTTGTGCTGTGGGAAGGGCTCTTTTTCAAGCACCAGCCTCTCCCTGTGACTCTTCTGAAAACAAAGAGAACCTCCTCCTGCGGAGCCTCTGCTGTGTGATGAAGACAGAAACAAGCAGCCAGCGATGTTAGCGAGAGAAGCGGGAGGGAAGCCAAGAGACAGGGCCGGTCACAGTGACAGACCACGGTCAGGGATGACTACTCAGCTGTCAACCACGTTTTTAAAGCTTTGCAGCATTTACCTCTGGGACGAAGAGAGTAATTTAGTTTCCAGAAGTGATTCAGTTCTTGATCCCTGGCTTAATACAGCCAGAGAGGATATTACCCACAATGACTGCTTTGTGAGGAACGCATCTGGCTTTAGGGTACGGGAATATCCAATTCATTTTGCCTAAGTCACTGGCTAAGCTTCAGCAGGGAGGAATTATGGAAAACTATGTGTGAGGTGGGTTTCGAGGTGGAGGAGCTTGAATTTTTGTGTGCACTGGTAGATGAGTAGCATCTGTCTCTCTAGCACCATGCGGGAAAACCCTACTTTCTAAGTCGACCTTGGTCTAGGTTGACCAAGGTCAGTGTGAGCCAGTCGGTGACCAGCAAAAGGCTTCAGAGACTATTACCTGTTCTTAACAGGACTTGGGCTTCCAAGGTGTTATTTGGCTGGGTACTGTAGGGGCACCAGGGAAGAAATAGTGTTCTGTATCACCTCAAAAATAAAGGCAAACTTTGAAATTCTGGCTCAACTAAGGTCAAAAGTTTTACTACTGTCCTAAAGAGGGTGAGAATTTCATCCAAATCCAAAGAAATGACAAAATACACACAGCAGACTGTTCAGTGCCTCAGAAGGAGGCAGGAAAACAATAGATTTCCTCGGTGGTTTGGTTGTGCGTGTTTTCAGACTGTTATACCAAAAAAAAAAAAAAGGCATTCAGGAAATAGATACATGCATTTGAGCTGTGAAATCCCGTATGTCTACAAACAAACAAACAAGGTGTTGCACATCCAGTCCCCCACCTACACGTGGGATGTTTTCTGGTCTCACACCAAAATGTGCAGTAAATACATTCAGCCCCAAGGCCAAGACGTGTTCAACAGTCCCTAAGGACTCCAGCGCGGGACTGGCGCTGATGGGTGAGTTCAACCCTGGGATCTTCCCACGACATCGGCAGGTCACCTTCCAAAGGTGCACCCCCCGGCACCCAGCGTGGCCTGGCAGCTCCTCGGTGCCGGGGCAGCCCTGTCTGTGCCGCACCTGGTGCAAAAAGCTGCCAGTCAGATTTACGGGCTGTGGGGTGATCTTGTGATATTAATAATATAATGATAGCATTATAACTGGACCATTCAACTCTGTAGTTTGTTCTCCTATAAATGATTTATCAGTTTTATGCATTTTATATGCCTCTCATTAAAAATGCATTGAAAAGTACTATCAAAATACCATTTTGTGAGGCTCAGGCTCTCTTTATTCTTGTTACCGCCATCTGCCATTAAGCTTTAATAACTGACTGATTATAATTTATTAATTTATCACCTGTTCTTTATACAGTCGGATAAAATAATTGTCAACCAACATGGAATGGCCTCCTATTGTGTTATTAATCCCCAAAGCAATTAGAAAACCCACTGATTGCACGAGCCACTGAAAATGGGCAGTAACTCACGTTAGGAGCGATCTGCGGTGCTCACATCAGCACGCGTAGTGCGTGATGGCTAATAAGGTTTCTGCCACCAGTCTGAATTTGAAAGAGGCAGTTGAGCTAGGCAGGCTTTTATTTTTTTTTTTTATTTATTTTATAGTAAGCCTGGATTTTTAGGGCTGACAACAAACGTGGGGCTTCCAGCTTGTCTTACGGATTCTGTGGGCATAGTCTGAGAAAGGCAACACCAACCTCATATGGTGTCCTACTAACGCTTCTCAAATCTCCTTTGCAGAGATTTCCGCCCCTGCCAGCATCCCCCACAACGAGCGGGTAATTTAGGGATAGCTGTAAATGCCAAATCGGTTCAGAGATTGCCTTCAGTCGGCTTTGGATGAAGACATCAGACTGCAGTACCTCTCCTTTGATTTTTATCTGCCAAGGTTTCAGTCTGGCTTAGTTGTGGGTTTTCTGATACGGATATTTACAGTATGCGAAAAGGGACAGAGCCAACGGTTGGTTGAATCCCACATCTGCCGTTTAGCGTAGCCGTTTGCTTGCTTTGCCAGTGCGAAGGAGATATGCAGGCCACCCCAGAGGCAAAGAAGTTCTTTATCTCCTGTCCTGCTTGCAGCGCAGACTTCCAGCTACTCGTGTTACAACACCTCCGACCCTAAAAAGTCACATTCTCGTAATGCTGTTCCTGGTGCGGATTTAACTGCTTTTCTGGTGAAAAGAATGAAAATATGGCACTGACATCAGAGAGCAGAGCCGCACTGCAGAGGAAAGCAGCTGTAAAGGTTTCCTTGTCCCAGATGAAGCTGCCTGGCGCCTCGAGTGTGTGCTCAGTCACGGACCACACTGGTGGCTCAGGAGTGGTGGAGGTGTAGAGCTCCCAATGACCGTGAGATTTTGTTCCAAATTGCTTGAAGTCTGGGAGAACTTTTACTTCAACAAGGTGATTGCATAGATCTAAAAACTGTCTTCATTTTGCTATTGGACAGGGCTCAGGGCAGGCTTAGGAAGAGATTTTTTGTCTCTCTCCTGTTTCCAGAAAATGCTACCATGCAGTAAATAGGTTTGTGCATTAGCTTGATGTAGTGACTCCAGACTACAAGAAAGTCTCAAGTCTTCCACCAATATCACGTTCCCTCTGCCTGACAGTAGAATAGGTGAATCATTCGCCTTCCACCAAATACTTCTGCTGCCTTTTCTGTTCCGTTACAGGGTTTATAGCTTCTCCACAGTTAAAGTTGGAGAAACTGCTTTGACAGAAAGACCCAGGAAAACCGATGTTGAACTGGACCTATTGGGAGATTTGTACTTCCTCCCTCTACTGGGAACCCAAAGCAGAAGTAAAGAGGTCATTCTTGATATTCTTAAACTATTTCTGGCTTTTCTGGAAGTAAAAATCAGAAGAAATCACATGCAAATGTTTGTCCTTCTGAGCATCCAGGGCAAATGTGCAGATGTAAGGGGTTTAGATAAAGCAGACGTTAAGTACAGGGAGTTCTTTTTCCCATCAGTGTATTCACAGATAAAATCCAGACTGTAGAAAGTCCTCGGAAATGGTGAAGCCACTGGATTTGTCCTGCACTGAAGGTGCACAACTTTTGCCTCCATAATCCTCAGCTGGGGTGAGCAAGGTAAGGCTCTTCCACTCCTTTCTACCTCTGTAGATATACTCAAGACTACTCTCTGCTCTTAAGCTAACACAGTGACTACAACCTCTTCGTCTTAGCTTGCAGCACAGCCTTTGCCCTCTGTCATGACCCACAGCCAACTAATCGTGTTTTCCCCAGGTTTAGATCTCGTGGTTCTTCTTGAATCATGTTCTCAGCACCAGCTGGGGAGCTTCTGGGTATGGAAGCCGGGCTATGGCATGCTGCCTGACACAGGCTAGAGGACAGGTAATTTTTCAAATGTTAGATTGACAACTGTTCCTTTTGTGTTTTCACTGCAGGCAGGAGGTCTCCAATTAAGGTTAATCTTAATCAGTGTTAATTGAGCCACAACGCATATACTCCTTCTTGAATATAAGAGCATCGTGGAAGGAAATCCCCATTCAAAACAAGACTAGGGTCAGTTATCCATGTAATAGACCTCCCTGGCTTCTGCTGCCTGCCAAGTTGGTGGTCTATATAACGCACCAGAAAAAACTTCTCAGCTGAAGAACAGTGCCACAAAACGTGATTTATCAGGGGGTACCAATGGCAAAATCATCATCTAAGGAATCAGTCGTATTTTCACTCTTGACAAAGTTCCAACCTGGGGGCCATTGAATCCTTTAAGAGCACCGTTATCAATCACACAGGGAGAAATTTGTTGCAAAAATGTGGCTGAATTCCTTGTGAGTCTAAACTAAAGTTAACAAACCGTGGCCATATTCCATACTCATTATTGCCACAAAGGGATTGCATGCGCCCATGTGCGTCTCTGAATCCGGCAAAGTGATATCCCGTAATCCTTCTTACTGCATTAAATGGTGTTGCTCTGGATACAATTACACTGATGAACGCATCCACCAGTGGTTGCATCCACACTGGACAGGCTGGCCTCCATGGCAGCAGGGGAGCTCCGTTCTCTCCTTTACCACACTTGGCCCTATGTCTCCTGCAGGTCCTCCTGCCCCTGAGACATAGCTGTCATTTGGGCTCCATTCTTTTCACTTCAAAGTTTGAGCTGTGCTGCCAGTCCTGCTGCTTGGTGTTTTCATGGAATGAAGATCAGATTCTACATTTTGGTCTCGTATGGATGATAAGATGAAACTGGAGTGCTTGAGTTTGCAAAGACTGCAAGGAAGGTGCTGGAGGATTCTGCAGAGCAGAAGAAAACAAGCCTGGTGCGTCATTGTCCACACTGCCTGCTGGGAGATATTCCCAGAGTTAGAATATTTAAGACAAAACACTTTGATTTTTCTTTCAAAGGAGCTACCTGGTACTTTTCAAAAATAGCATGGGAGTGAATTAATGTTTATGGAATACGGAGGATCAGTGAGTCAAGACCGGGGTGAGGTGGGGAGTGAGATGATGGTGTAGGCGTACCCCCACCCATGTGAGCGTATGTAAGTTGGAGTGATTTTCTGGGCACAGAGAGGTGTGGGAAAACACTGGGGAACTCAGCATTCAAACGATGCGACTGCATCTTCAGCGCTGAGCGTGCCAGCCCTGGTGAAAACAGGTCCTGAGCTTCGATTGGTAATCCTGCTCTGAATGAAAAACACACCCCCGGATTTGGGTTTTCTCTGTGCACCAGAAGGAGGAAGAGACAACAGCTTCACCTGAGTTAATTCTGAAGTGAAGACATAACCTCTGACACACAGGATCATTTACCCTTTTATGTGGGAAAACCTATTATTAGAGCTTGACTGAAATGTTCAAGAGACTAACGGTAATGCCACCCACCGTCGGCTTTCAAATACTGAGTACTAGAGTCTGGTGCTGACTTCTCATCCTTGTTTAGACTCTCTTTCTTAGGGAAAGTCTTGTGATGGCAACACTTCTTTAACAAAGCTGTGCTGCAGTGTGGAGGATGAGGACAGTGAAGATCCTCGGGAGATCCTCTGCAAAACAGCCTGGAGCCACTTGCATCAATTAGCTCTGCCACCAGTATGTGGCTGCCTGTAGGCGAGGCTGATGCCTCTTATCCCTTGAAGTGAAAGTCATTTTTCAGAGGGAAAGTGGGAGGCGTTTGCGTGTGAGAAGGTGTTCGCCCAAGGGTGCTCAAGTGAAGGGTTCCTTGTCAGTCTCTTAATTAGATAGGGCAATTTATAAGGAAAAAAACATTTTGTCTTCATGCAACCTGTTGAATTTTGCTTAATGTGATGCAGTTTGTTGTTAGAGCTTCTGACCTTTGATGAGCACGTGGGGACTCACATTCCCAGGATGTGGTCCAAGGCGGTGTCACAGTGGGGTAACTACCATGGTGTCAGCGGTCCAGTTCTGCCTTGAAAGGAGCATTGCTGATAACTCTTACTACAAATTTTTTGGTTTCCTCCAAGGTTTCTTCCCCAACGGAGGCTGAAATCCCAGCAGAAAGCAGGGATGAATATAACAGAACAAATGCACAGCATAGCTAATTAGCAATTAAAGTCTCTTAAAGCCGGTAGTATCACAGAGAACAAAAGAGGAGGAAGGTATACTGAGTCTCGTAACTTCAAAAGATTTTTCTGTTGTGCCTATCACAGGATTTCATCATGACTAATTTTTAATGGTTGAAAGAGGGGAGGACATCCTGCTGTCAGTTACCCAAAGTACAACTCGGGAGTAGTTCTGCTATCTCCCGTAAGACAATCCAGTTGCCTGCGATGGTAGGAAGAGGCAGCCAGGCTGCTGCTCTCAGGAGAGCACTGGCGAGAGAAACAGAAAAGAAGTGAGAGAGAGAGAGAGTAAAGAAAGACCTTTTTAAAATGTAGCTCCTGAGGGAAGGTGTCGTTATGTTGGTGAAGCAGCTGGCACAACAGAGCCCTCCTGGATTCTGTTTCTGGAAGCTGCAGCCATAGCCAACGAAATGACAGCACCAAACTCTGAGGCTTGAAATAAAAATTTGTGACCGGTGTATTAGGAGGAGGGTTTGGGGAGGAAGAGGATCGGGTGGACGGACTCCGTCAGAATTCCGTCACAGGGAGTCACATTTTAATTGAAAAAGAATGAAAGAAAGCAAGGGTGGGGAAGACACGCTTGAGAATCAGAGGCTACCTGCCGTTGTGATAACTTAACTGAAGTTTTGGAAATGAATCATCGCAGCAGGCAATGGAAGGTTTCAGCTCAGGCACTGACAGGAAATGCAGGGCTGTAGCTGTGTGCAGAGCATTTCGGGCTCTCAATCAGCTTTTATTGATCAGGAAAGTACGGCCGCGCTCAGAAAGGCTCAGCTTTTCTCTCATTTTCAGTTCAACAGAAAGGAAAATCTCGAGCAGCCATTTTCAGCTTCTCTTTCTCGGAAGCTAGGGGGTAAGTGGGAGGGGGGTTCACAGGAGGAAGGCACAAAACTCACCATTTTACTCACATGTCTAATGAAATTACATGCTGTCAGTGGCCCAAACAAAGGAAAAAACAACCCACGCCTTGCTTGAAAGAAGAGATGCAAACAACTGTCCAGGAGAAGACCCTGTTGAGAGATATTTCAGAAGGGTTTTCTGCTGCTCATGAGCATGCAGAGGTCATCTGGGACATCCCTCTCTGGGCATCAGGTTTCCTGGGATGGGAAAGGTCTTGACCAGAAGATGAGATTAATGCCAGTATTTGTAAGCCAGATGCTTCCAAACTTTCGTTGCCAGGTCTGTGTGATACTACCCGTGGTGTCTTCTTGTTCTGGGCCAGGCTGCAGTGCATGTCAAAATAGTTCACACCCCACAAGTAGCAAACTTACTTTGGTAAACCATGGTCATGAGCCTCTGGCCATGTTTGCCCTGGGGTGAGAAAGAAATGAATAAAGATCTAGCGAGAGTATCCACTTGGTGTGGTACAACTCTGTGGTGGCCTCAGCAGCCTGGGGATGGATTGACTGAAATACCCCAATGCCTCTGGATCTGGTTGCAAATGTCTTCGATATCAAGCTTAACTGATTTCATCTACATGTAAACATTGCATGGTCTCTACTGATTGAGGTGTTTCTGTACCGTAGTTCATCTCACGCTCTGGACGTGGCAAAGAGTGGCCGGCTCTTTCTAAAATAATTGCAATCATTAGATACCAAATCGCGCAAGCCAGGAGCTAGCCACAAAGCCCCTTGACATCTCTGAGGTCTCTTTGTGGAGCTTCGCTCTGTCCTGACTTAGCTTTGGTTTCAGTCTTGTGGCCCATTTGAGCCTTGCCTCCTGAAGAAGGGTGGGTGACTTCATGGGAATTAAGGGGCAGTGCACAGAAAGAGGAAGGATTCTCATCGTGTTGGGAAAGGACTAGATATCACACAGCACTTAAACAGATGCTTAGACGAATATAGGGCTGTGCACTGCATTGGTGCACGGTGCACATTTATGTCATGTGAGCCACAGCAGTGTTTCATGTGAGAGCCCCACCGAGCCCGGAATACGTGCGCAGTAACCCGTGGGCATGACTTACGCTGATCGCTTCAAAGCTGAACCGGACTCTGGGAAAGTTGATCAAGATGATAGGCTGAGAGATACAGCTAGTTTAAGAGTAAAACTCACCGTGTACGAGGGGTGCCAGGTGAGAGCTGAGGAAACTCACAGGGTGAAACGTACCCACAGAGCTTGTATGGAAAAAAGGCTTTGAAAAATGTGAGACTAAGTAAAATTTAGACAGTGCACCAGATTTTCTTGTTTCCTTATTTTGTGCTTTAAAATACTTATGAAATTATATGCAAACCAAGAACTAACAAATCCCCACCTCAAAAGAAGAGGCCGAAACAAAACCAGAACCCTCTCACCTCCTGTCACCTTTAAAATCCCCCACCGTTTGCACAGTCTGACGCGTGTCAGATGGAGCATTGAAAAGCTAGGAAACTCCAGAAGTTCGGGTATCTCACAAAAGTTTTTGTGTAGGAGACGTGTGTCGTATTTTCCTTGTGAAAGGTAAGTCCAGATAACTGATTATTATTATTACCGCACACTATAAAATATGAAGATTATGAAGTGCAGCAGAGTGACTGCAAAGGGTAAAACATAGCCTTTCTAATTTGGAAAGTATTTTATACCCACCTTACCCAGCTACCAATGACTTCCCTCCGTCCAAAACCCTGCAAAGCAATGCCCAAATAATTCTCAAACCCCTTGTTAATGTTATTAACTGCGCAAGTTACCGTAATTCTGTGTTTCCTGTGTAAGCAGCACACATGTGGGGAAATTTAAGAGTATTCCCAAGAGAGCCTTGTGTCTCTGAGCATCACAGCAACTGCCTGTAGATGTGTAAGTGACATTGAAAATTTGTTTTGATCTCTGAAGCTTAAGCCTGGCGTGGGCATGACTGAAACAAAGTGCGGCTGGTCCATGACACTGTTGTGCTTCAGGGCAGCAGGTGGTGGTGTGTAAGCTGGGGCTAGCGGTGGGGTGTTGGAGAAGGGTTTTCTGTGATACGGGGGCACTAGCAGGGAGTCACCGCATTTAGGAAATAAACCTCTGAGCGCATGGCGTGGGTCTTCTTTAAACACACCAGGCTTCTGGCATTTCTGGGAAAGAGGAAAAAAAAGTATTGCCAGGAGCTGGTAGACTTTTCGTACATCAAGTGTGCAAATTACTGCCTTTTAAATTAATTCTCGGATTCCTTTGAGCTGCCCAAACTTCAGAGATGAACACCCTAGTTAGCACTGGGGTGAATCTTAAGTGTGTGAATGTTGAATGGGGATTTGTGGTGGTGACAACAGAAAGTACTGAATCACTGAGGGTGCCTGCGTGACCCTCCTCCCTGGGGTACCTGAGCACCACGGAGCATCACTAGTTCCTCCTCGCACACCCCGGTGGGAAGGGGAGCAATAATCTTTCTGGGGTCTTTAAAAATAGATGTTCCATGACGCAGAGCCTGTGACCCAGGGGGAGCCAGAACCGACATCTCCACACTCCTGTGTTAGCGTCCTGCTGAACCAACCTTCCTCCTGTTGTCGGTCTGGAGGACAGTGATGCTACAGACTTTTGTAACGCTGCAGAGTGGGTCTGCCTTGTCGGAGCTGATGGACGAGATGAGCAGGAGCCGAGCTGGATGCCTGTGGCTCCGTGCCTGTGTGCCGGGGTCTGGGGTGAGGACTGCAGAAACACGTGAACTCTGCGTTAGTATCTGTTAGCTTGTAAATGGTCAGGTTTGTAACAGCTTTTGTTGGAGATCAGAGTTTTAACTGGCTTTTGTAGATATTCTTGTATTACAGATTGTACAAGATTTCCAGCTTTTCTGGTATGAACATTAAGGAACCTCTTTTAAAATTATGGATTTATAATAACTATTTTTTACTAACATCTCTCTGAAAGCTGGGGGCTACTTTATAAATAAAATAACCAACAGCACCAGTATTGCTCATTTCTGTACCAGATTAAATTTAGGTAGTGCGTACATAATAAATAATGTTACGATTTGAAAACGTTTCATTACATCAATAGGTCTTAATAGGCATGGATCATGTCACACACAGATGTTAGTTTTATTGTTAATCAGATCTTTCTCATTAACATGCTGTAGTTAAAAATGAAGTGCCTTTAAACTGACTGTATATTTAAGTGTTAATTTCTGAAACCATTGTATTATGCTGTCCTAAGTCCCTTAGTATTGCTTATTTAGTGGAATGTTCAGCCCCTAGAATAAATCCTTTAGCTTCTACCGTTGATTTCACAACAGGACAAACACAGCCACGCCGTCCTTTCAGGAGAAGGCTGAAGGTGTCAGAGGTTTGAGAGATCCTGATCAGCAAATGCCAAATCTAAACGTGTCACAACTGTACGTACAATAGCTGAACTTCCCACCTCCTCAGCAGTGACCTGTCTTGTCACACTTATTCTACCTGACCTACTTTCCAGCTCCGCACCTGAAGATGTTAAAAAGATTTCTGCACCTCTTGAATGAGGACAGAAATAGTTTTTATAGTACCAAATCAACACAAACCCGGTCCATGGCTGGGGACCTCTGCCTCCTGCTTCCCACAGAAAGGATTTACCTTGTAGAGCCTTGGACTGTTCCCACCTGCATCATTCACTGGCCGAAGCGTTATGTGATGAGGTGGAGATGCAAGGACCTCACAGCATGTCACTGAACTGATGCCATGGCTTGAAGGTCAAGAAAATAGGGGGGCAAGTATGCTGTGCTACAGGTACTCAGTAGACGTGTTGATCCTGCTGTACTGTCTGTGTTTGCAGAGTGCTCCAGAGTTCAGAGCTGTGTATCATTGCCACCATGCAGGGTCAGGGCATGCGGTAAGGCTCAGTCACACCGTCGTTGATGGACAGCTCTCCTGGGTAGTTTTGTGGCATGGTTTGGTGGCAGCCTGGGCTGATGGCTCAGCAGCTGACCAAGGAGTGGAGGGGCAGTCTAGCTGCCGGGGCATCAGCTGTCCCATCCAGGGACAGGCTCTGGCCCTATTTGCTTAGTACAGACGTAGCCACAGAGACTTGGCATCGGGACACTTAACGACCGCAACATCCTGTGCATTTATTTATGTGTCTGACTATGACAGTAATAAATACAGTTTAAAACTACTAACAAATTGCCTTGTTCTTCCCTCTTTCATGGCTTGAATACATGCCCAGGCAAGTAATTGCACCCAGGGCCATTCTCTGGGTGCCCCGGGTCCTACAACTAATCTGTTTTATCATACCACATGGGTTGACTGCATCCAAACCACCTGTCAGGAATGGTCTTTGCACCATGCAAGCTTCTAAATTGTGCCTGGGTTTTTTTTTTTTTGTAGAATGCTACCTGGCACAGACCCCAGCTGTGTTAGGAACAATCAACAGTAGTGATGACCAAGCTCCCTTGCCGTGAAATGACCCTGCCATTATTTAATTTGTTAGAATAGCTGTTGCCTGAAAATTTCCCAGTGAGTTCTTGCCACATGATTAATAATATCACACTAAGGAACAAATCATGGTGCTCAAGTGAGGAAGGAAAAGATTATAATTTCTGCTTTACGTGTCAATAAATTAAGGCCCATAGGACCAAATCCTCAGACCTTGGTGGGAGTTATGGCTATAAGCAGTCAGGATTTTAAATACTTATTAAGATTCACCCCCCAGAAATTGCTATAATGTAGACAGGAGTTTTGGACCAGATACAGCCGTAGCTTCTCCCACTGGAGGTGCAGTTGGCAGGTTTCAAAGCGTGCTTTTGTTCACCCCAAAGAAGTAAGCTTTGTCAAAAGGGAAGGTTGGGGAGGGGGCAGGATGTTCATGCTGCTGTAGAGCACGAGGCTGGTAACAAAGAACTGTGCTGGTAGTTAGCATGGAGCAGTGCACGTCTCTTGTGTAGACTTCACGTGCTAAGTGAAACAACTACTCTATGTCGGAACTGGTTTTTAAAGTCAAACGTTTCCTGGAAAACCGGGAGGGAGTACCGTGTAGCAGCAGTCAGGTCTTCTCTTTCTTCTGCTCTGCTGAACCAGCACATTGTAGTGAGCCTATTGCCAAAGGATAAATGCTGCTGCTTCTTCATACCGTGGCAGTTCCGTGTTTTTCAGAGCAGAGCCACAAAGGTGAGAATCAGTGGGGAGGGAATGTGGTCCTCCAGCAACAGGATTCCAGTACCATCTACTGGTAGGAGAAACATGGGTTTAGCCTGGACCGCCCCCTCAAATCTGTATTCTGTCTGTATGAGGCAGCTCAGTGTATTTTTGATTAATTGCTCATGTCAGTCAGAGACTCTGCTAACACCAGTCATATCTTAACAAATGAGCTCCTCACACCTTTCATAAATATTTTAGCTAACAGATTTGGCAAGAGTGGCCCAGTTTTCAGTAGGGAAACACTTGTTTGAGACATGAAGGTCCCATCTGACTAATGGCATAAGAATGGTGAGCTTATGTTTCACATTGCTGTGAGAGTCTGGGAAAGGGCAAGTGGTTTTGCAGGACGAAAATTTGGGGCGGTATGATTCCCTTGTGGCAGATACAAACTCAAAAAGTGTATTATGTGACTGGTTGTTCTTTGGCCACGGAGCTGCGAATGTGGGCAGATCCTCGAGCGGTCAGTTCCCAAAATATTGATGGACTTCTGGTTGTCTGTGGAGCGTTTGATAGTTCTAGTTCATCTTATGGGCTGTGATTCTGCAAAGCACATCTTTAACTCCACACTTTTGATCCCATCCCGTTGAATTCAATGTTTGCAGAGTTTACTGTTGAGCTGAGATCATGTTTCTGGATCTCATCCTCACCTTAACTTCAAAAGTTATTCTGGCTTAGTCTAGAGTGCAGCTGTGGGTATCTATCTGCAGAGACACTCAAGGTGTCTTTAATAGGGCTGGCATAGGCACAGGCAGGAACTCGCATGTTTCAGCATGAGCTTCAACATCAATACCCGAACTAATTGACTGGACATTCTGTTCCGGCAAAGTATGGGTAATGATGTTTATATAACTAGAATACTTGCAAAGTTCTACTTTATATCATGTATTGTTAATAAAGATGGAGACAAATCTAGGCCAGTTAAATGCACGCTCTTTAGTAAGGTTCAGCTTTCTGAAAGGTCTTCAGATGACTGTAGAAGTATTGTTTGTTTATCTGGCACAAAAGACAAGTCACAAGATAAACCCTTCATTACTCTTCATTGCAACCTTCATACGTGGAGATTTTGGCAGTTTGTTATCATACTGCAAAAAGAAAGACCTCCACTAAGAGTATTCAGAGATTTTTTTAAAAAGCTTTTCCTCTAACGGAAACACAAATATTATTTTTCTTTAAAATCCCTAAATAATCCAAATTATTTGTGCTGCATGAACTATCTCTGTAGGTTCCATCCCTTCTGTGGCACTTGGTACGTTTCACGTAGCTGGTAAAATTAGTACTTACTTTATTATGGTGTAGAGCTGTCAAACATTAACTTTACAAGTTTAATGAAGAACAAATCCTAATGATAACTTACAAGGACTATTGAAGATAAAACATCTCCTTATTCTCCATTTTAACAGAGTTTCAGTCTTTAACTATTAATATGCTGCAGGTTGATTACTATTATGCTTGGAATTAAATAATCTTTGTAATATTAAAACAAACGATTAAACATTAATTTCACTGTTGTGCTTATGGCCTTAATCCTCTGATGTTGGAAACTTTTAGCTAAAACTCCTCAAACCTTCGGGTTTCTCTTTATACGGCTAAAAGCCTTCATGTATTCTCATGTCATCCAGAGTTCTGGTGACTCTGTTGGTGGACTTGGCTGTGCCGCTGGGGCTTTGGGGTGCACTTCTATGTTTGGTTTACTCTGATGTAACCTACTTTCCCCCCTCTGCCCCCACTCGCATATTCCTGCCCCTCCCTCACGCAGCGTTTGCAGATCATGCGGGTGTGTGGTGAGTTGACATGGAAACTAACCACACACAAGAAAAAAAAAGAAAGATTTGTTTTCTGCTGGTTTAGCAAACAGACCTGATTTTTTGAGGTGATGGTTAGCTCTGATGCCGGGGTGGCTGGCGGTGGGAACGGGCCAGACCCAGGGATCTTCTTTTGGCAGCTGCCTGCTGTGGCATTGGGGTAAGTGTGATGTGATGTTATGTCTCTCTGAATTTAAGTCTTTTATCATCCTTATCTCCCAAATTTGCTGCTTCATTGTACCTGCTGCAGGATGCCAGACACAAAGGATGCCAAAAAGAACCAAAACCCTAGAAATGATGCTGAAATACTAGATGAAGGGAACCAAGCATGCTCTGTTTCTCATACGCATCCGTGGTAGAAGCTGCAAGAAATCCTGCCCCCTTTGCAACCACAGCGTTAAGGAGGGGATGCTAGGGGAAGAAATGATGCCTAAAATCTCAAAACCTACTCACAAATGACTCCTTCCACTGGCTGGACTCCAAGGTTGCTGCTCACAAAGAGGAAGACCCGGTACGGGGCCATGGCCAGGCTTTCCACTACCTTTAGTGACCGTTGGTGAAGTAACTGTGTGCCGGACACACTGAGCCCTGGTGTGTAGAAGTACATAGATAATAGTTGGCCTTAAACCGAGACCAGGGCTGGGGAGAAACAAGTGCCCTAGGGTTGCTAAGGATTGCAAACAAGGAAGGTTTGAAAAGATTTATTTCTATCTACCTGCTTTGTGCATTCTGAAAACAAGTGAAATGCATGCTCAGACTTTCTCGAAAAAAATGCAATTCATAGCGGCTAAAGACATCGTCTGTCAATCATTAAAAACTGAAAAGATAGCAAATACCTGCTGAGGTTTGTTAACTAGGGAATTGTCTTCACTGCTGCACAGCTTGCACTGTTTTTCACATGGTCTCGGTGTGGAAGAGGACATCCCTCTGCTCTCGGGAGTCTGTTCCAGGGGCGGGCGTGTCGTGATGGATCACAGCCCCCCGGCGTTGTTCTGTGGGACGCAGCTCTAGGTTTTGTCCCCGAAGTGTTGGGACACTGAGACCTGGAGCAAACAATACTTAGGTCCTCAAAACTGTTTATGTGACTAGTTCTCATGGGCTTTAATTTCCCTTTTGCTCTCCTGCAGGTCTACCTTCGAAAGTGGCTCATCTTCCAGAAATCCTTTACAACTTAGTTCTTCCTGGCAGCGAAGGCCGTTTCAGGCATCTCCTCTTAAGGAGCTGCAATGAGTAGTTACTCAAGAACCTTTAGGCCTGCACTAGTGACTCTGTTTCCTAATCTTCCCTGCAGGGCCGTTCCAGTTGCAATACATTTTTGTGAACTGCTTTCTTGATTGAATTTGCTTCTTCATTCCCATTTGCTGAGTTATTTCATCAAATATGTGTTGCTGAAAAGCACCAGAAATATGAGATGCTTTGATAAAAATCAAATTTCATGTCTCTTTTATGTGCCAGGGGCAGGATGTTGGGTTGCTGGGTTTTTTGGGTTTTTTTTTATTTTTGCCCTCACCATGTTTCGTTTCCCATTCACAGGAAACCCAAAGAACGTTTGGACCTAAATGAAACCCTCGACAGAGAACAAAATGTGCTCTCCTCCCCCTTTCCCAATAGAAAACCAGGAGAAATACCCACTCTAGTGGATGCAAATTCATACACTCTGTCAATGGCCAGTTGTAAAGATTTCTTGTAAGATTTGTGGGACACTCTTACTTTCTGCCCTACACGTGAAATCAAACCTGACGGTTTTGAGTTATGTGCAGCCACCAAAAGAAACATTTCTGTGGAAAAATATAGCAATGAAACCCACTCAAAAAGTAAAGTTGGCAGCAATCAATTACTCATGTCCATCTCTGCAAGCCTTAACTTGTGGGGTAACTCTTTACATGGTTCTTTATACTACCCAGGTGCTTTAAGAACGGTAACTCAGACATCCTCAACGCAAGGCAAGGCAAGTGATAGTACCTGCTCAAGGCCGTGGAGAAAGTCAATAGTGGAGGCAGGGTTTGACTCTGATATCCCCAGCACTTGAGTACGGGTTTTCCTTTGGACTCATCAACCGCGTAGAACTTACAATGTGAGAATCCTTGCTTCCTCCAGGTCTTCATGAGCTCCTTGGAAAGAAACACAGGAAAAATGGTCAGCTGCAGTTAGATATTTGCTTCACAGGGTCTGAACAAGGAGACTTCTGTCAAAACCTGTGTAGACTCTTCTCTGCTTGCTGAATGATAGTGAGGTGCCCAGGCTTCAAGAAAATACCGACCTAGAGCACATAACTCATACACACAGTCCATAAGGCTGTGGTTTCTAGAGCTTATAGAGTCTTTGACACCATGCCACCACAGACGCAGAGAAACGGAGCTGCTGTGCCACCAGGTTGTGGAGCCACTGCTCATCCCACCACTATGCTCTTGAGAGTCTGGAAAATCTGACCATCTCAGCTTGGGCTGGGGCACTGACACGTCCAGGCTTCTCTTCTGGGCTCTCGGAAGTCTGCGAGTGCTGTTCTCCGACTCTGAAAGTCTGGATTTGAGCAGACCTTCAAAGATTGTAGAAGTTCCATATGAAGAAGCACTAGAAGCAGGTATAGATAGTGGGGAATTTTCAAACATTTGCTTATTTCAGTGTTTCCTTCTTTTTTTTTCTTTTTTTCCAGCCTAAAATGTTTTGTAATACCAGTTATACCACCAATATCAGCCACTCTCCTTCACCATGAACCGGCGGCAGCAGAATCACACCCAGCAACTGATGAGTGAGTTTTGTCAGCAAAAGTCACACCGGTGCAGGTTAGTTTTAACAGCACCGTTTTGTTCAGGAACACGATGTTTTCACGCGTCTAATCAAATAGCTGTAGTTGTTGCTTTGTAGCCCAAGCTGGGCCTGAGGCGTATGATAGTTTGCCCTAGGAGATAAAAATGTAGTTTAAAATGCCTTTTTGAAAGCAATACTATTTTCAATACCCCACTCCCCCCAAACCTTCCCCATCGTAGTAATGTGAGTAAAAGACGTGTGGTCTGATTTCTTACGCTTGTGCATACCGAGAGTATCACCTTTGGGGCTATCGACAAGCGCGAGGGGCTTTTCTTTACAACGTGGTTATTTTTCAAGTACAGACTAAAACATTTCCCGTATTGACCTTGTTGGAAACATGCTCTCGGCTTTGAGGGTAACACTTGCCCGTGACAGTGTGGGGGCTGCAGGAGGAGGAAGCAGGGCGGCAGTGGAGCTTGCTGCTCCCTGAGGCCAGCGAGGTGACAGGGGACTGGGTGCTGTCACACCTTCTTGCTGCAGCAGCCGCCTACATGTGGTCGCTTTCCCCTGAGAGGAGATCCAGGACCTGGCAAAGCCATGGTGCTCGGGCAGCAAGCCCAGCAACCAGAGCACTTCACGCCCTGGAGATGTGGGCAGAGACTCCTTGGGGAGTTTTACACTTCAAGCTCTTGCATTTGAAGCTCCGTCGGGTACTCGGTGCTTATCAGATTTTTACGGCAGCATGGGGTGTCAGCCACTTCTGGAGACGCTTTAAAGTAGTATCACCAGCATCTGATCTTCTCACTCTCTCAAGATCTGGCAAAGATCACTTTTGCTTTCACTGCAGGGGTGAAAGAGCTAGAGAGTGTCAAGGGTCTCTTCCTCACCTTATCAATCCCTCTCTCTCCCTCATAAAATGTGTTTGCAAACTTTTTTATGAGCAGCCAGTTGGAGTGGGGGAACCCCAGTGCAGGGAATTCTTCACTCTCTGCCCATCCAGTTAGGCTTCTGACTTGCCCTAATCCTCTGCCACTTTCACTCGCTGAGGATAGGACTCACTAGAGTTGATCTGTGCTCTTACACAGTACCCATCCCCATGGTGTCTGAGCTCCCTCTCACTTCCTCCTCCTCCTCTGGGATTCCCACTGGCTTAGCGTTCAGAGTTGGCTGTGACTTGTGTTCCTCATCAGACAGAAAATGGGAGAGGAGATGTTGAGAAAACATCATTTCTATGTGTCACGGGGACAATTCTGTGTTGCAAATCTCCAAATCATTGTAGAGCAGCTGATGATCGATTCCGCTGTTTGAAATTCAAACCTCTGCTCTTCTCAGAGGGTCTGACAGGTTCTGACACCAAATGATTACTTAGCTGTGGGGTTTTTTTTTTTTTTTTGGAACTAACCCGCAAAATTTAATAAAATATTGAGAATTGATTTCACAAGAGGGTCCCAGAACCTGAAAGTGGGAGGAAGTAGTTTGTACAGGATTTGGAGAATTTCTGGATTAGGCTGTTAAATTTGATTTAGGTCCTGATTCAGCAGAGCGTTTTAGTACTGCTTACTCTGCTGAAATGAACAGGGATGGATCTGAACGCAGGCTGAGATCATCATATGTTGGTGGATGAGATTTTTAAAGGTGTTTAAGTGTTTAACTCGCTAAGTACCTTTAAAAATCTGTCTTTAAATACCTTGCTGAATTAGGGCCCTAATTCCCATTAAGTGCTCTGTGGGCTGGATTCTCCAGTTTGCCGAGTTCTCTTGTTCCCTTTAGACATCCTCCTGAGGTTTCCCTTGATCAGGTGAAGTGTGTTGAAGTACACCTTGTTCTGTCCGCAGCTGGCGTTTAAAATGCGTTCATTAAACACGCTGGCTAGTGCGTTATTAAAGAAGCACCTTTTATCCTTCTCTAATCATGTTCTTGGTACATCTGTCATGATGCAATAGGTCCTGGGTACATTTCAAAGGTGTGTAATTGTGTCTCAGAGCATCATGATGTAACAGGCTCCTCAAGTATCATCCTTCCATGCGTGAGACAGGGCTGGCTTGGTTTATGGGATGGGAGCATGTTTGATATGTTGGCTCTGGGTGGAGGAAGAGGTTGGTGGTAGCATTGCTGGGAGGTCATGCTTGGTTATGGTCTGGTGCTTTTTCCAGAGCAGCCACCCCACTGCTGGGGACGTGTAGAACAGGTTGACCAGGTACTTGTGTCCCGTGAGGCTGTAAAAGCCTAAGGCACGGCTCTTGGGTGTGAAGGGAGCGTGGGGAGGGCAGTGGTCTTTCTGCACAGCGCCTGAAGCAGCAGCAGCCACACACCACCAGAAGGTCTGGTGACGCTGGTCCAAACCAGAGGGAGGTGTGCGGTCAGGCCTGGGTGACATGAGAGAGCACATCCACCAGCCCCCAGCGCCAGAGGGGTGACAAAGCTTGCGTGTCTCTCCCTGGCGATTCTCTGCCCGACAACCTCACCCCTCAGTGCCTACGCCTTATTGCTGAGCTTTGGGAGGAATGTAAGTGCTTCATTGACCACGGGGTTGAATTTCACCCGGATTAAATCCCTTTGAAAACTAAACTGGCTTGCTGATGAGCTACACAGAAATGCTTCCTGTCTACTGCATTACCACCTCTGGGTTTTGCCCTTTCTGCAACACAAAGTGGTTGTGGAGGGAATTCAGACCTTGTGGTAGATGGCAGTGAGAGAAACATTATCCTCCTATAACACAGGAACAGCTCAGTTGATTGAAGTCAGGTTTGGCTGAAGGAATCTCCGTCAACTTTAGCCTCTCGTGCTAAACCCTAGTGTAAACAGGATTGAGCATTTTAAAACTAAAGAAAAACAGATCTGTGAGAGAAATCTTCATTAGAGCTGCAACGGCACAGAATCCGCTGCCTCTCCACATTTGTGGCGTTTATCAGTATTTAACACAAATATATACACTGGAGCAGAAGGGAAGGAGAGAACCCCACAGGACGTGACTTCCAATTAGCAGGGGGTCACATCCCCTGCTGTGATTTACTATTGGAAAAACATGCAAAAGATGATTGAACATTACACTCTCATCTCCCCCTGCTGCTGGCAGCGTTAGGAGGAGGGCTGCGCTGGGACTTCGCGGGGCGATGGGGAGAAGGGATCAGGCAATTACATGCGGTGTCACATAATGACAGTGATTCATAACCTCATGGCGCTGAACTCACTGGGCCAGATCTTTAGCTAGTGCCCGCTGGTGTAGCTTCACTGACTTAAGGGGGGAGATGCTGATTTACGTCAGCTGCAGATCTGGCCCATTTACTTTTTCTCTTTAAGAAAGCGATAAACTATACAGAGGGAGAGCGGGATGTGCAGCGCTCCGCGCAGCAGCCTGATGGGTTTCTGCACAGGAATGCTAAATAGCTGAGAGATACTGACCGCTTCTGCTGAATAAGATCAGATTATATTGCTCCTTGTGCCTGCACAAAGTGGCTTAAACTGTGAAATTGGCTGTTTTGGACTTGGGATACCCAAAGAAACTGGTGTGATTTTGGTTATAATTAAGCTCCACAGAGCAGTCAAGAACAAATCGCTTTCTGCACAGCTTTAGGTTCTTGCTACCAGCATCATCATCTGGAGGTGCTGGCATCCCTCATGTTAGAGAAAGTTTTCTTAGCCTGATCATTTTCTTATCCTGATTTGCCTTGATCTGAGTTGGTTTAAGGGAAGAGAACATAGGACAGCCTAGGGACCGGGGGTCCTCATGTCTCAGTCCAGCTCCAGCAGGGACTTACAGTGTGACTTTGAGCAAGTCCCTCCATGGTCCTGGGAGTCTGACTCTCTTCCTCATCTCTTGAGAAGATTTTCTTTCCTTTGTGTGATTGCCTGGGAATTTTCCAGCTTCCTAGGAAGAACAGGCAGCCCCTCTCTGATGAGACCCAGGCCTGACACAGCTGTCCCTCCTTTCGGGCTGAGACCACACACAATTCACCCCAGCCCTGGGGTGGAAGAGTTAGCAGGAGGCTCTTGGCACTTTTGGGGTACAGGGTCTGGGAGAGGCTGGGGGCTGTGCAGCTGTGCCAGGAATAGGGCTGCTGTAGGAAGTGTCTTGTGATGAGCGGACCAGGGCCCTGGGACCCGCAGACTTTACTCACTCCGTTTGGCACAGGCTGGAGTGAGGACTTTTTAATGACAGGGTTTGCAAGTGTTAGCAGATCGTATGTAGCTCCTGCCTGCTTTCACTAGCTGAACCAGCCAGTGACTCAACTTCGTGTGAGCCTTACAGACCACTTAGGCACGCCTGCCTGCCGCACTCCATGCAGGTCCGCGCGGGAGGGTGGGCTGGACCTGGGAAAGGGTGCTGGGACGCTGTGCTGACCCGCGAGTGACTGGATTAATGAGTGGGAACGGCATTCAAGGACACAGCAGCTTCCTGCCTTTGACCGGGCTTGATGTGGTTGCAGGAATATGTAACCAACATGTCTGCTTAATTAGTTTTCTTTTTATGTGGCTTCCTGTTCCAGCCCCCTGTGTGTATTGCAGTGGTGCGAGCTCCTGGGGCAGGCACCGTGGCTTTATACACCTTTGCTAAATGCACTTGTCACATTGCTGCCCAGTGAGCAAGATTGCCAGAGTGTGAGCTGGCCTCAAACCTCGGCTCTGAGCCCCGTCTCACTTTCTCACAGGCTCAGGCGGCGCTGGGGTTGTAACTTAGGTGCCCGTGCTGGTGAGGTGGAGCGAATTGTGCTGGTCTGCTCTGCAGTGCTGTAGCACCTGAAGGGGGGCAGACAGGAAGAGCACAACTCGCTGTTGTCAGCTCGGCACTTACAGATTGTTGTTTGAGCCTTAATAAAACCTCTACCCGCCTAGAAATCTTGGTACTCTGAAATAACTAACGTCGGGCTCTTCCCGTGGCTCCCCTTTTGCATCGGCGCTTTTAGGCATTCCTTTCTTTACTCTGCCACCCCCTACACTGCGATCTCCTGACGAAGAAACTTCAGGCTTTGTTTTAACCAAGAGTGAGATTATCCAGGATGACACGATTCCAGAAGCCGAGTGATCAAGGAAAAAGCACACACACCACCTCCCCACCCCCCCCACCCCCCATGTTCATGACATTAGCATTTGCTGTTGCCACACAAGTCCTAGGGAAGAACCAGATCAAGGCTAGAGATGGAGCCTGTAAAATGGTAGTTCCAAGATTTTTATTAGCATCATATAGCAGGTGCCTCAAAATTATCCTTCTTAATGGCGTTTTGCAGCATGGAAGTGCAGTTATTTCCATTTCACAGCTGAGGAACTGGGATTCAGACACAATTAACAACTTGCCCAAAGTCACTCAGGCAGTCCACAAAAAAGAGAGAAAAAACTGCGTGTCTCAGGCCAGAGTCCTCATTGTTGGGCTGTTCCTGCCTTCTCACTGGTGAAACGAGCTGGAGAAGGTTGGTAACACCGGGATAGCCTCTGCAGCCTGGGTTAGGGTTCGGTGTCAGGAAGCAGGCAAATGTGTGGCTGTCTATCTGGAGGGTATTTGCACTAATAAAACTGCTGAGTCTGGAAAGTTGAGCATTTTCCCGTGTGATTCCTGCTGTTTCATTTTCTGGTCATGGTGGGAACAGCCTTTCTGGTTCTTAATGGAATTAGTAAAACATCCAAACATTTCATAACTTTAATGGCTGTAGAAGTGGGAGAAACTCCAGCTGGTAGGAGTAGAGATGGCTCCTGGTTTTCCAAGTCAGTTTGCCCTTTTTCGCGAGCTTTTTTGTTTTGTATTATTTCAGTAACCTGCTCACTTCTCTCTGTTTAAGTCTGGACAGAAGAAAAGGAGAGAGCAGGTAAGTAGTGGTGCAAAGTCATCATCTTAAGAAGCATCCCAAAAATGAGCGGTGATAAGGCAAACTGCAACTTCTCTGTCTCTGGGGACAGGGCTCTTCTCCATGTTGACCCATGCTGAATCTTCCCTTTGTGCTTTTCTGCAGCCAATAAAGACACTGACTCCCTCCGTTGAACTGAGTGTTGCTCCTGCCTCCTTATCTCCATCTCCCGTCTCCTCCTTTGTTCTTGCTTGGCCTCTTGCTCACAGACCTCCAGCCTGAATAAAGGACAGCCCCCCTCTACCCCCTCAGCTGTTTATGGGGGGGGAATATCCCCTTCTATACACCCTTTCCTTTGAAATAAACACTCCCTTTTAAAATCACCTGGCACATGCACACAACAAGCCTCCTCTCCTGCCGAATGAACACCCAGATCAACATGTGCCTGACGTTTCCCTCCCAGCTTTGCATGTGCATTAAATGCACCTATAAAAAACCTGTGTCTCCCGCGTGTGTCTGTGCAGACGGACTGCATGAGTATCCTTTTATTTGTTTGGATTATAGACAATTCAAATTCTCTTTTTTTGTAAAAACACTTTTCACGTGTACTTTCTTTCAGCCAATAAACAAATAGCTGATGATTCCATGGGCGAGTGAAAGATGGGAAGTCGTAGTGACCAGACACCGAGCAGGAATTTAGGAATGCTCTGCTCTGCGTTAGCTCCCACACGGACTCATCGACATCCCCTCTGGTAAATCACATGGAGGACTGAAAGGTGGCGTTTCAAATCACCTGTAAATGCAGGATGTTCCCCAGTGCATCCACCCTCCCACCTGCACGGCTCCTTCACACTGTCTGCAAGCCGCCTGAAGGACAAAGCCTGCATTTGGGGCTCATAAAATCCTGCATGGGGACACTTTGGTCCTGTCGGAGGCAATGTCTGCAGGCACCCAGTGTGGGGGCAGGTAGGGCTGGTCTCAGGGCCAGCTTTAAGCCTCCCTTAGCAGACCAGTGCAAACAAAGCCATTAAGTATTTCTGTTTGTAAAACAGGAATAACACTTCTCTCAAAAGCATAGTGACACTTTTTTGTCAAGTGTTTACTTGTCCTTGGTGCATCTCCTCGGCAAAGAGCTCCATGGAACGTTTTTTGGAAGAGGAGAGGATTGCTGTCCCGTATAACAGGGTATTACGATGGGTAGCAGAAATGGACCTGGAGAATCTGCACAGTGCCTTGGGAGTCTGTGATGAAAGGCGAGACGCAAGCGCAAAGTATTATTATTCTAATGATGCCCGACTCTCTCGCTGATCTGTGCCTTGTGGAAGTGTGTGAACTTTGGAGCATGCCCTGATGAATGTGAACCATGACAGCTCTCAGGAGATGCAGGGGATGCTGGCAACAGCTTAATCAATTATGACAGCAATGCTAAGATCTGTCTAGATTAGAGCACTTCAAAAACTACAAAGCCTCAGGCTTCTCTGTCTAGGTTTGTGTGTGAGTGGGACAATGAAGGAAATGGATTGATTTGGGTCCTTTGAAATGGGCTGATTCTAGCATCTGCTGGCTTAAATGCAGGACCAGACAGGCGGTGTTTTATCCTCTGAAGATGCAGGATGGTACAGGAGGCAGAGCTGGGTTTGAAGGTTACGCCTGGCTGCGAATGGGCTAGGTAGGACGTTTCCCTGGGAGAAGGGCGGGTTTTCTCAAATGCGTTACTGTAAAATAAGACAGCAAAAAGGAAGACAAGAGGAAAACATCACACAGGAAAGATCTGTTGTGGAAGGGGTAGCTCTGCAGAAACACTGGATCAAAGGAGGACATTTCTGTTAGGAATCAAATTGTCCTCTTCCTTTCCAAGTCAAATGGGCCCATCTGAGGGACAGATAGCAAAGATAAAGCCACTCAGCCGGAGCGATTTTATCTCCCTCTCAAGTGTGTGCATGTGTGAATCTCAAATAAACACAGCAGCAGAACACAAAAGGTATGCGAGCATGAGGAATTACCTGAGCATGCGTGTGTTTTTGCAAGAGAAAGGAGCAAAGGAGAACAGGCGAGGCTTGAAATTGCCAAGTCAGCAAACAGGAATGCATCCATCACCGTCACAACTCCTTCCTAAATACTGTCCTCAGGAGGAAGTCACAGACTGGCTGCTCAGCTCAAGGGGGTGCTCAGATATGTGGCTGTTATTTCGGGCTGTATCGAGCTGATCAGCTCGCTTGGGAACCACAGGGCCTTTTAAAGGGCTTCCCAGTTGGCTGCTCAAAGAGTTGCCCAGACATGGTGCGGAGCTTCTGCGTGCAGGGACGTGCCCTACAGAGCGGCTTTGCTGGACGAGGACGAGCTTGCCCCCAGCAGCCAGCCCTATCTGCTGTAACTGCTCCTGATAGCCACCATCCCTCTGTGCTGCCGGTGTCTAGCCTGGTCGAGGTCTTAGCAATAGGACACGCGAGTCAAGCGTGCAGGAATGATCCCGAGCCATGCAGCATGTCGCTGCTGTTTGCCCAGTGGCCCAGCTGTGCCGCTTACCTCCTCATGAGGCATGGCAGCTTTGTTGCACCTCAGTGATTCACTCTCTGCTGGTGTTACCTGCGGCATCGCTCCGTCACTGCCTGACACACCAGAAAAGGAGACAGGAGTCAAGCGTGCAGGTCTCATGGCTGGCATGTGAAGTACGGCAGCTCTTACGCAGCCTGGTGACAAGAGCAAAAGCTGAAAATGAACCTGTAGCTGTACAATGAAGTCAGCAAACAGGTTTGGGCTGGTTCAGGAAGCAATGCACTCCGACTCCTGAGGGAAGAGCAACCTTGCCAAAACCCCCCTACCTGCTCCCTCTGTTCCAGGGCTTATGCCTCGTCTGAACTGAGAGGATCGCAGCAGACCTGTGTTTTGGACAGCCCTGGTACGCTGCAGGAGACTCCATGCAGCAAAGCCCTGCTGAGTCTGCTACTGTACTTCGCTGGGGTGGGTTAAACATGGGATCAGCAATGCAGTCCTGCCTTCGAGTGCTGCTTTGCAGGTTGGTAGCAGGCCAGCTTACGGTTCATCTTACCTGCATCTTAATGCAGGTACTCTGGGGAGCAACCTTTAGGGTTTGACTCTCATTGTGCATCCTCGGTGACGTTATGATGTTCCCGTTTCCTCGGGAAAAGGGAGATCAAAAACATTCACTCGCTTCAGCAAAGCACCTTGAGGTCAGCCTCTAAGAGATGCTGGGGGAGTGGGGGGTGTCACGCACTGCTGTGGGCTTGCAGCCCACTACCCGCTCCCTGATACCTAAGCCATAGCAGGTGAACACAGCATCAAATGTGGTGTCTTTGCTGTTCTTCTCTAAAACATTGCCAGCCTCCCTTCATGTATTTTTTGCAGTGACCTTCTGTGCTTTGTTCACGTCCCAGCTTAGACAGGGATGCTTTTATCACCGAGAAGGGCCCCTGGTGTGAATATGAGCAGCTAGAATGTCACTGACGTTTGGTAGAAGATCAGAGTACACCATTGTAGACCCTGATCTACGTACCACAATGGTACCACAATGGCCTGAGTGTGAGGCAGATGGCCAACTGTGAGTGCCTGGCTTTGATGTTGCAACTCCTTCTCCCTCTTTATTGCATGGAGAGGCACAGTCTGGCCGTCCTAAATACTGGGCAATGAATCACCTACTTAATGACTGCAGCAGGCAGCCAGAACACAGTCCGCAGCCTTTTGGGGTCTGTCCAGCATCTACTTGCCTGGGTGCAAGCACACATTTAGAAATAATAATTGACTCCTGATTCATGGGGTCAGTACCTTTTCGTACCTACGTTTTTATGATGAAAAGGGAAAAGTGTTTTCTTCATGGAGTTTAACTTACAAAGAGGAGAGTTGGACAGTTGTTGAACTGGCATTATGGGAATAAGAAGGGTGTAATTTAATAAAAGAAGTGAATGCACCTGAAAGGGTTTTTTCCTTTTCTTTATCTTTTTCTTTTTTTGTCCCCCAACCTTACCATTTTACATCTGGGTGGTCACTTGCAGACAGTGAGTTTGTCATCAGTGTGAGAGAGGTTTGCATTGTTTCCCCAAAGGCCGGTTGGCACCCAGCTGATCAATGTAAAGGAGCAACTAGTTCTTAATTTCCACCATTAGTAAAGAACTGTCCCGAGGACCCAAATGAAGCATCTTTTGCAAGCTCTGCTTAGTCATTAATGAAGTTGAGCAGAGACAGCTATGGCATGAGGTTTATCACCATTCGGGATGGCTGGAGGTTGTCTCTACAGAAAAGCCCAAGGTCTCTCTCGTAGAATCATAGAATCGTGGAATGGTTTGGGTTGGAAGGGACCTGTAAAGGTTATCTAGACCAGCCGCCCTGCAGCGAGCAGGGACATCTGCAACTTGAGCAGGTTGCTCAGAGCCTCGTCCAATCTGACCTTGATTGTTTCCAGGGATGGGGCATCTACCAGCTCTCTGGGCAACCTGGGCCAGGGTTTCATGACTCCCATGATACCTTGGAGTGGAGAACAGAGAATGGAGCTGCACTACTTGGTTTGCCATCTTTGCCTGTTGATGGCCAAGCTCGCTGGCTGAGTGCTGAGCTGAGAGGGTGTTGCCGTGTCCTTTTCCCTGCCTGACTCACTTCGCTCACTCATTCCATGGTCTGTCTCTAACAGCCATAATTACAAGCCTGACTTTGTACAGGGCTCTGGAAGATAGATGGCTTTGGGAAGATCGCTGGGCTTGGGTTCTCTGGGAAGATATGATGCTGTGGACATAGATTTATTAACTCTCATCACAAAAACGACTGAGCCAAACCATCATCTCTGTGTTCACAAATCTGGTTTTAAAGATGTTGCAGCCTCCAGAAGAAGCTTGGGCACTCCATTCTTGCCCAGCACTATTGCAGCATGTTTCCTCCCTTTTTTTTTGTCCTCAGATTTCCACCACTGGCATAAAAAGCAATAGTTCCAGAATGAACAGGAGGACTGTAGGAGAGTCAGCAAGCTCTGATGGGCATTTTGAAGCCCATTTTACCTGTATCAGCATAAAAAAAGGTATCTGTATCAGCATAAAAAGTGGATCGTTATCAGCTCAAAAGGATTTGAAACACCAGGTCTGTCTTCCCAGAGCTGCATTGCGATGGAAGTGGTGAGCTGAGGAAGAAATTTGGACTGGGTCAGGCAGGTCTGTGAGGTGCAAGGTGGCCTTTGTTTAAAAGCACTAAATTCCTCCACAGGCACAACCTGTTGAATTTTTTTCTTTGTGGTTTTTTTTCCTGGTGGGAGCTTTGGAAGGTACTTCCTGTACTTCTTTCATTAAAATGGTTAATTGACTTTTAGGTATGGAGCTTTCATGAACAAGATAGTTGGGGTTTTTGTTCTGTTTTATTGTTTGTTTGGTTAGTTTTTTCCCTGCCAGTGGTATGCTAAGTTTTTCAAAGCAAAGAAATGACAGAGAGATGTCAAATCCCAGAAATTTTTGAAGAGAGATTTTACTTTGTTAAAAAAAAAACAAAACTCTTTCTTTGTTGAAGACAGGACACACAAAAAGCAGAGAACAGCTCGACTGCAGGTTCCTAGGAAACAAAAAATACCTTTATCCTGTCAATGTCTACTGGGGAATCCGTCGTCTTTCACCAGGCTGAGATTTATGAAGGGCATCAGAGGTAGTAGACCACAAAGAGCGCACAGAGTGACTAGCTTTAGTGCGCCTGCAGAGGCAAGAACTGAACTTTGCTTTTATGATTAATCTAAAAGACAGCTCCTCTGGTGGCTCTCTACCCTTCTGACATGATCTAGCCACATTTGTTTAGGTCTGACTCAGATGTGTGACTATCTGCCACGAAATCATTGGCACCAGTTTTGCAGCACAAACCATGACCTACAGCTTCTCTTTTTTTTCTGGGCAAGATCCAAATCTAGACCAGTTTAGCTTCCTAAAAACTGACAAAGTTGAGGCTTAAAACATTCTGTCTGCTGGCTGGAGGGAGTAAAACCTGAGCAACTCTTCACAAGGGCTGTCCTCTGAGAGAAAGGGTCGGGAGTACACTAGATTCATAGTCCTGCTTCTCCGTGCAAAGTAATAAGCAAGCCAGCTTAGGATGAGCACAGGTTCACGGAAAGGATTGTCCTCACTGGTATAGAAATAATTCCATATATAGACAAGCACTAAGTAAGCTGTTTCTCTTTCCTCCACACGCCTGTTAATTACTGGTATTTGTTTGAGTCTGAGGTATGTTGAGGGCATGAAGGGGAAATCCCTAATACGTGACAGATTGATGCTGTGGTGTTCCAGAGGGCAAGTGGAGTTCTACTGTTTGAGACTGGGCTGTTCACTCATGGAGATCCCAGCAGAGCTGGTTAATTTTTTTTCACACGCTGAAAGTCATCACTGCAAAGGTTTTGCAGTGACAGAAGGAGGTCACATGCTCTCTCCTGTTAATATTTGACTACAACCCTCTATGAGTGATCTATTAATTGATTAGTTGAGGACTGCTGAAATGCCAGGTTTTGGTACGTGAGTGTAGAGGAAATGGAACCATATTCAGGCCAGGTCTTAAGGTTGTGCAGAGACGGCAGATTATCTGCAGACAATGTCTAGGAGAATTCTGTGTGTTGTGCACTGTGATAATTATCAGTCTTAGAAAAATGCTGGTTAACGTCTGAAATTCCTCGAGCACGTCGTTTTCTACTGCAGTGCCTGAAATGATGTGTTCTATTGCAGCTTTGCGGTTTGGTTTTGGTAAAGATGAACACGCATGTCTAATGACCCTTATCTACATTGTTAATTTTTAGCTCATTAGGAGATGAATCTGAATTGTGAGGAAGACAAGTGAGGTGATAAGTTTAACTTAACAATGTGTAGCAACTTGCATACAAGCAATAGCTGAAATTTCTTT
The DNA here is from genome assembly GCA_009769605.1 of Bucorvus abyssinicus. Lineage (NCBI taxonomy): Eukaryota > Metazoa > Chordata > Aves > Bucerotiformes > Bucorvidae > Bucorvus > Bucorvus abyssinicus. Next base: position 33,319,041 of record CM020033.1, on the reverse strand, counting down.
AAACAAATAATACAGCGGATTGATTTACATATGGAATAAATCAGACTAAGTGATTATTTAAGCTGAATTGGTTGAAGTCTAATAGCAAAAGAGATGGAAATAGGCAGTAGAAGGATACATTAAGGTGAAATATCTAAAGAGGTGAAAATATTGGAAGAAACTATGCACTAGTTCACTTATACATGAATGTAAAGGAGAGATTTTTAATGGTGTTGGAGGGACCTGGCAGGAGCCAGATGCCGGTTGAGAGGAGAAGGTGAGACGGTGAGGGTTGGCCACCCTCAGGGTCACCGATGACGGGGCAAATCTGAGGAGAGCTTTTTACCTAAAGATTAAAATTTGGAGTTTGATAGAGAAAAAGTAACTACGTTTGAATGTGCCCTCTCCGTGTTTTTAGCGTGAGAGAAAACCTGTGCTGAGACTTGAGCAAGGGGCAGCTCAGCTCTCCTGAAAGCATCGCCATCTCTGTGATGGGTAAGTGACATTTCACTGAGTCAGGGTTACGTTTTGGGAGGTCTCTGCAAGGCTGGTGAGCAGGAAGGTTTTTGATACATGGCTCGTTGCAGAAGCCTAGGAAGCACTTCCAGCGGGTGGGCAGCAGACAGCTGAGGAAAGTGAGCTTACTCTTGACAGACTCACATTTGCTCTTTGATCAAGAGGGATCTTCTAAGTCAGCATATCAAAAAAGGTTTAACACACAGGTGGAGAGAGACGAGAGCTTGACCGAAGCACGCGAGGTTTCAAAGGGAAAGGAAAGTCTATGCCACGATAAGGCTGTCCTTTCTCCTCTTTACAGGGACCTATTGATACACGCTCTTCTCTTATTTTGAGCAGTTGTTGCTCTGGCAGCTGGAATAAAAGATCCCTTCCATGCGAGGGGTTTGCATTGCTGTACAAACAAAGCCAAAGAAAAACGTCAAGAAACGTGTGTGAGAATATCCTTCCTTGTTAAGAATGACGGTGTATGGATAGAAAATATTCACCCAGGTCTCGTGCTGGTGTCGCTGAGGCTGCTGGGAGTTTTGCTAACTTGGGAGGACAGAATCAGGTCTTGCGACGCCTCTCTGGAGGTGGGACAGGAGGAGCACAGTGGAACGGAGGTATTCTGGTAATGTGGCATGGTATTTTAATCAAGGAACTTGCATCATTCTAGGAATGGAGATGTTTGGCGAAGGGTGGAGTGCCTCAGATAAATACGCAACTGAAACTTGGGATGTTCATCCACCCCTTATCTGAAGAAGCCAGATCTCTTTGTTGTGCAAAATGGGGCTGGAAAGCCTTCGAGGATAAACTTCCTTCTGACTTTTGATATTCTCTACTTCTGCTTCAGCTGCAGGCATGAAATCAACTTCACAGCAGGGTCCACTTTTCTGCTCTTCGGTTAGGGGCTCTTCTTCACCTCCTTCTTCTCCAACTGCTACAGGACACAGTGGCTACAGCTGCTGGTGGAACCAAACCCCTTCCCACCCTCAGCAGCTTCCCTTATGTCTCTGAGTGGGGTCACTGGCTCCTAAGTCGATTACAGCAAATTTAAGCAAGTCTGACTTTGTGGAAACAAGAAATCTCACCTACACTCAGAGTCTTCGTTATTAAGATGCTGGTGGCAGTGAAGCAGGATGAGTTCAATTCTGTCCAGGAGCTGCTGCATGAGCGTGATTTTTGTCTACTTCAGATTTCTACACACATTTTCTCTCCCTAAACTTAGAGGTGGCATTACTAGTAAGCAAGATATGCAGTTCAGCATAAACTAATACACATTTTTTTAGGCTAATCTCTGTTTTTCTCTGTAGGTATCAGTTGTAAAACTGATGTTCTGAGACAGGTTTTCTGTCGGTCTGCTTCCCAGCCATTTAAGAGGCAGGTCTGGATACACAATCCTATTCTGAAGTGTAAAAGTGAAGGATTTTACATACCAAGATAGTTGATTTATGGGATCAGTCTGTTCTCATGTGATCAAATGACATAAAGTAAAGCAAGAAACAGAAATCCAGTTAAAACTAACTTAAAAATATGGCCCTAGAATATATCTGGATGAAATGTATTTGCAGAATAAATTTACACCAGTGACTAGTGTCACTTTTTCGCTGAAAAGTCAACAGCCCTTACAAATGTTTCGAAAATGAAGCTTTTCAGCAAGTGTACTGTTGACAAAAATCCTCCGTTAGGATGCAAACGTTTTCTCTATTAGATTTTGGACTTTCGGATGAGGAGTCATGCTCTTTCACAGAAGACTGACTCTTTCCATAAAAACAGGTTGTTTATTTGAAAACATGTGTTAGTTTTAAAAAGGTTTGATGCCCCCAAGATCAAGATCTGCTGTAAGATCTAATCCTTCCTGTGTTCATGCTTAACTGTTAGCAGCAACGTGCCTCTGGGGTTCCGAAAGTAGCAGAAACTGCGGGGCCACCTTTTATGGCTGTTTGGAGGAGGGTTTACTTAGCTCTCCACACTATCAAATGACTCCAAAAATCACCATATGTCAGATTAGATCAGCTCAAAAATTACAGCCAGGAAACCACTGATAGCTTTTCTGGAGTTTCATGAAAGTTTACATAATTGTCATTGCATGTCATTGGGTTTGGCAGCTGCAGGAAGATCCTGGTCTCCAACAAACAGAGATAATTGATTAATAAACTGTATCTGTGGCCAATGCAGTTTATTCTATGCACTGAGATCTGCACACCCAGGTCTGGAGTCCTGCTGCTGACGATACAGTTTACGCATTCATTTAGTTTAAAGACTATATCTGGTCTGAAAGGTTGTGGTGAATCATTCGAATCCCCCAAACTGATTAGGCCATGTGCAAACGCTGATAGGACTAACATTTCAGGGCAAGCTCAATTAAATATGTGGCAAAATTCCCTTTGGTTTTTACATATATGATGTAGGGGTGAAAGGGATGGGAAGATTTGCTGTCCCTTGAGCAGTCCATCTGCTCAAGTGATATTGTGAATTTCCACGACTTACTTGATTAATCTCATGATAAAAACCTCACATTTGTTCTTACGCTTTCAGAAATGTCTTCTCCGACCCTGTCCTTCATTAAGTGTCTTCCCAGGCAGCTTGCCTCAGTTGTGCCAACAATCAGCCTGTAGCTTAAATAGTCCTTCCCTGGTGTTGTTCAGTGTGGGATATTTAGATAGAGCAGCCATATCCTGTGCCAGCCTTCGTCCTGTGCAGTTAAACAAGACTCGCATATCTCCTCCCCTCTCATAAAACAGGATTTTCAGGTCCCAGGTCGGTTCAGCAGCTTTCCTCTGCCCCTGTTTCCCAGCGAATTCAGCTTTCATGGATAGGGATGACCAGGACTGCGCTCTGCGTTTTCACCGGGCTGGGTACGGTACGTTAGCGTCGCACTCCTCTGTCAAGCTCCTTTAAACACAGATCGTTAAGATGCCCGTGTCACATCCAAGAGCTCATTTTGGGGGTAGATGCATCCCAGAGGCAGGCGGTCCCACCAAGAGGGCTCTGCTGCTTCCTCCCCAGGCAGGCCCTGGGATTATGTCAGTGAATGTCTTCATTTTATGACTTTTTGGAAGTGAGAGGCAGGATCTCGAAGGCCATGACCCTGGGGGAAAGGAGCGCCCTATCTCCTGCCCGTGTCTGGCCCAGGGTGGCTGTGTTTGCAAAACCCAGGTTTTATGGGGCTTCTGTGGCATGACAGAGGTCAGGCAGGGTGGTGGATGCATGTATTGTGCCACGGTGTGGTCTCTGTACGCCCGGTGGAGAGCGGGACTCTGGAATACATCGCCTGGACTCTAGGGAGGTCGGTACAGCACTTTTTGCCAGCTAACGATCTGGCCCCTGGGCTTGAGGTTACCCTGGAGAAATAATGTTTTCCTGGTGTCCTAGAGAGTCTGTCCTTACGCTGCTGTGGGCACAGGGGGAGATGGCTGGGGAGGCACTGGGGCTATCAGCAGAGCTGCAATGCTTTGGGGGCAGAAACTGTTTTTCCTGGAATTTTCGTGGGTTTTATGCACAAAGAAGAACCTATAGTGTGACTTCAGAAATACATTTTTTTTTACATTTTTATTTCTTTTCTCCCTCTCCCCCGCCCCTTTCTCCTGGCTGCAGCCGTCTGACAAGACAGTCCCGGGGCTCTTTGCCTTGCTATCTTGGTTTGCCGTGTCCAGGCTGGCTCAGGACGCCCGTGATGGGGCTGGTGGTTGTACCCCTGCTCCATAATTGCCTTGCTGAACCTGCGTGTCCTTTGGAGTCCTCCCCTCCCAGGTCTGGCTGATGATGTTTGAGGGATGGGAAAATACTCTCTCGGTTCAACTAAGCAGTACAACGTGTTGCAACCTTTTGAAGAAAGCCTTTAATGTAGCACCAAAAAACCGCTATGCAGTCGTAATGGAAGTCGCTGCTGTACTCTTCATATCTCAACATTTTCTGAATTTTCCGAGGGTATCAATCATAAAGAAAAAACACCATCAAAGCTCTCTCCTTACAGCAATTTCAGTACGTTTAAGACATGCAGTGAAATATTCACTATGACCCACGAAGTGCACAGTTTAGAAATAGGGATATGCCTGTGGCTGTATACATTATATTGGTAATTGAAATACTCTTTTCTTTCATGTAAATATTAAAGGAAATAAAGCAATTATTCAAAATCTCATTTAAAATGCATCTCTAAGTATATAAGTATATATAAATAAAATATATTTATATAAATAGTCTTCTCTAGAAAGATTCTGTGCAGTCAGCAGAGGTAGTTGGTGTAAGCTGGTGCTCAGAAGTCCCTTTTGGTAACATCCCGAATCACTGCAGAGTTAGACAAGACGTCCAGTTATTTAGCATAACTGCATATTTAGCATATTTTTTGGAAATAGAAGATTTGCTAAAAAAAGGAGAAAATGGTCACAATAGAATTGTTTAACAACCTGAGTCAAATTTATGGAATAATTTAATTGAGAAAAAGCAGCGAAGAATTTCCTTTAAATATTGCAACATTTCTTTTTAGTAGTTATCTATTGCAAACATTTTGACTTTTCAGTTGAATGTGGCCTTTCAGTTTGGAAATTAACCCTGAAGAGAACTCTGAAAGGGGGAAGATAATGCCGAAAAAATATTTCAGTTTAAATAAAGTTTTTCTGATTAATACAAAGCAATTTTTTCAGAGCGGTTCTGGTTTTTATCTAGGAAAGGGGAAAAAAATGCCTAATTTAACCACTAATACTTTCCTGAGTAAAAATCTGGAAGATGAAGCTTCGAAGTTTTCCCAAGGGCCCGCGCTCAGGCTCGGTGGTGATCCCTCTCTCCCAGAACGTGCTGTGGGTGCACACCGAATCCCAAACCCAGCTGTTCACACTTTGGGGAGGGGGTGAACATAAAAAGAGACGAGCCATCAAGTAGCCTCCACTGCCCTGGGGAGGAGCTGGAATTTGGTCGGCATTGATGATGGGGAGTCCAGGTACCGTCACGCTGACTGCTCTCCCAGCAGGATGTCCCGCACCGAGGTCTTGGTAACAGGGTCTGGTCTGTGTATGAACACACGGGGAACATGGAACTCAAAGGTCATCTATTTGTCCATGGCAAGGCCCCGCTGTTCCCCCCTTGTCCTGATCTGAACTTCTGCTTATCGTGGAGCTTTGAAGCTTATTAACTTCATCAGTCACCCCATGCCCATGTGCGTGCAGGTACGTGTGTGTGAGCACCGCTCCTGCAGCCAGGCTGAACCAGCCGGTGAAGCAGCACCAGCAGGAGAGAGATGTGGAGGTGGAGACCGTGTGTTTGAGAACATCTAGGTCTGTATAAGAGCATCTCACAGACTGGGGAGGGTCTTTAAAGAGCTGCTATAACACAGCAGCTTAGCTGAGGCAGGGGAAGGAGAGACCCTCCTATTCACACCCGAATACTTTTGCTTTGGGAGCTCTCTCATCTCCTAATCCTGCAGGGAGGGCAGGGGAGGCAGCTCCTGCACCCAGTGCAAGAACAGAGGTTTCCTCGCTGCCCCCTCCAGCAGAGACACCAGCTGGAGGTGCACAGCACGGGGACAGGGACATCTCATCCACAGCCCCTTCTCCTGCCACCAGTTACTCCATCCCATCAGGGTGGCCACAGCCTGTCTTATCGATCAGCTTGGCTTCAGCTTACAGCCCTGTGCGAATGTGGTCTCACCGCGCAGTTTCCAAAGCAAGACAAGGGCAGGCTGTGTCTCCCTTGCTCCCTGCTGTCCTCTTGCTCTGCCTGTGTGGGAGAGCTAATGCTGCCTGCACACTGCACTGGCTGAGCTGGTACCCCAAAGGAGCAGCACAAGTCTTCATTCCTCTTTCCACCCACCTCTCCCGTAAGGCTTTTGCTTGAGAGATCAGAAACTCAGTGACCTTGATGGGGAGGGAACTGGAAAATGGGTTCAGTTGGAAGGTATGACTCAAAAGCACTGTTCAGAGCTCCGAAATCTTCCCCTGGGGATTACAGAGTGAGCTGCACTAAAATCAGTGTGTCAAGATGTCACCAAGCACGCACGGGAAGAAACTTTACCGGGCGTGAGGAGCGCTCCAGTCGGGGCTCTGAGTTTAAAGAAACGTTCCGATTCAATCAACATCTCTTCGTTTATCCTACTGCCTGTTCCCCCATTCAGCAGGAAGCTGATTTCATTCCTTTTACAGCTGTCGTGCTCTTTACTGCACCCTTTCTGTGAGCATCTATCACAGGGTTGTTCTTCCCCTCCATCGCCAATAGCTAACCTGCGCCTGTCACCAGACCGGTCTTTGACGATGCTCCATCGATCACCTGGAAGGAAATGGTTATTGAGCAGGTGGCAATCAACTTTTTACCTCTCCCTGGAGCCAGAGTGCATCAGTGCTTTCCAGCACTAGGCAGAAGCCTCCTGGAAGATATCTTTTGCTCTACATTTCCTCACGTGGCAGGCTGGTGTGCCAGTGCCGAGTTACAGGGCTCAAGGGACATAGCTGTAATTTCTTGCTAAGTTTTGCTTTGGACTTAGTGCTAGAGGAAGATAGAAAAGAGAGCTGGTGCTGGGGGCCAACACCTTCTGGTTGACAGGTCCTGCTTTCCAAGTCGGAGCTGCTCTTGAGATCGGGGGAGAAATGTCCTGATGATGCCAAAGGTTTCTCCAACCCCTCCCCACATTTGCAGACACAAACCTAAATTGAGACAGACTGTGGAAATACCTTAGCCAGCACGACTGGAGGAAGGAAGCCCAAATACAGATATTCAGTAGGAAAGAAAAAATCAGGATTAAATCCAAATAGCTATACCTACTGGTATAACCCCTGCCCCAGCATTTGCTGGAAAGATCTGGATTTTCAGTCTGAAAGAAGAGAAAGACAGAGCATTAAGAAAAGACAAACCCTCTGTGTTTCCTTACAGGAGCAGACAGCAGATCACGGTACGTCCTGATCCTTAGTGGCATCGGGGTACCTGTCTCCCTTAATGCCCATTAGCACTAGCAGATAATTGCATTTGAAGAGGACTCAGAAGGACTCAAGACTGACGACAGCATCCAAGACACCATCCACAAATGTGTTTGAAGATAGACTCAGAGTTGTGCTCTCTGCACACTCCTTTTGTGCATTTGGCCAGCTGGGGCTCAGCAGGGCTGCTCTGGTGTGACAGTCGAGCACCTCTACCCAGAGACGTCCAAATGGACTCCGTGTGGATCCAGTCTAGAAGAAGCAGAGCACACGTATACGAGCAGTAGTCAAACTAGGTGTATCGCAGAGTATCTACCATAATTTCAGAGCAGGGGAGTGGTAGTCCCTGTGCCTTCATGATTGTCTGGGTTGGCTTTTTCTTCCTTCTCTGTTATTTTCAAACATTGATAGCAGCACTTCTATCTCCCATCTTTAACCACTGCATACAAGCATATGCAATATCTCAGGTTTTGAAATATCCTATGCATTAGCATAGCACGTTGCTGGTACTTAAAGAACATATTTGTCCCTCTTTTCAAAGGGATGCTGGACTGTGCTTCAGAGGGGAGGAAAAGCAAAGGTAGGGATAGATAGGTATGTGCTTATCCTAGTGAGGTCCTCCAATGTAGGACTCTGCGCCGACGGCAGTGTGATTTGGGGCTGGAGACACGCAATACTTCCTATCTGCCCATGCATTCATGTCCGAAGTTTTTTTGCAGACAGGTTTTAATGACCTTGTGAGTTTTCTAACTGATGAGTAATCCAGCTCTGCCTTCAGCTGATGCTGTGTGGTGCATGGGATGATGCACACCTCACTCTTCAAGGCCTCAGATCCAGATCCACTGAAGTTTTTCTACATCAAACCACTGTGAGTCCTGAACGGCCCTGGCAAACCAAGATGACTGAGGAGGCCACAGCACCATCTCCCTCTGGCTGATCTGCTGCAGCAAATTGTGAGGGTCTTGAGGCAACTTGTGATGGTTCACTTCAAAATGTCATGTTAGAAGTTGTGGTGGTTTGGATGCTGACTGATGAGCAGATGTGATGTTCCAGCTGTCTGGACAGTGAGGACAGCCAGCTGTGTCACCTCAGCATCTGGATGGCATGAAGCCATTCCCACTTGTCAGTAGGAGCTTGAGGTCCTGCAGGACAGCAGGTTCTCCATGGGCTTGATAGCCAACCTTGTCCTAGGGCCTAATTCTACAGAAATGCCCATTTTCTGTGTCCACCACCTCTGTCTGCATGAGACAGTTTATTTTCTCCTAGATGTGTTTGCTTGCACTTCTCATGCTGGCTCTGATTTGTGCTATCTGTTTGGGCCAGCTGGCTAAGTGCACTGGGTGTGAGTGGGTGTTCCATTTGAATTTAGGAAAGCTCCCAGTGCGAGCACGGCAAATATCTCAAAACGAGTGATTTGTTTGATGAAACTCCTCGTTTTCTGTCCACAAATGGCCCACGAATAGAGTGCAAAATTCTCTGATGTGGCCATTAGAAAAACTAATTTGCAAATTTCTTTTGGAAAGTAACTCTTGATCTGCAGAAGATGTTCAAATTGTCGTTCGTATTAGTATTGCAGATACGATTTGTGAAGTAAAGTGTCACTTACCAACCTATGTAACTAACTGGAATAATGAAAGCATTTTATTTCCAAGTACTAGAGGAGATTTCAGCCTAAGCAACCGGTGCGGGCTGGTCATTGGGATGGCTGTTTGACCTGAAGAAACTGTAGCAGAGCAATGAATCCTTAGGTGATCAGCACTCGGGGTCTTTTCCATCCCTGAGCAAGGACCTGGCACCCTTGGCTTTGTCCCCCCAAAGTCTGGGGAGCTATGTAGCATTAGCAGCAGCAGTCTTTGCTTTGTACCGTGCACATAGAGCTCGGCAGCAGAGTGGAAGAAATCAGGGGCTGGTTAGCTGCCTCTGGTTCTTGTTGGAAGAGGAAATGGTGTCCTTCTCCATGCTTCTCCTGGAGGAAGGCTCGAGTAGGCCACCTCAACACAACATGGGTTAGAAGTCCTTAATATTTTCTCCCGGGGATCAGGTGAGCAAAAGGATTTAAGTCCCTCAGCAAGGGGAGGCACCAGCCACGCATGTGTTCGTGGCCAGGGACCACAACAGTTTACCCAATTTATCAGACTAAAGTTCACATCAGTTCTGAAAATTTTCTCCTCTCTCCCTGAGTTCCTTTGGGAACATTGCTGGAATTTACTGAGTTTTGTGCATCTACCCACAGCTATAGATAAGCACACTTCAAAACACTGCAAAACGGTCAAGTTACAAGTGCTGGTAAAATGTCAGGGTTCCCAATTGCCTCTTCCTTAGTTTGCAAATGCTGGCAATTTTTTTCCCCTCTGATGAGGAATAAGTAGCATCACAAAGGCGTTCTGTATCAAAAGGCCTTTCACTCTGCCTTGGCTCTTAGACGGCTTCCGATCCAGATCTACTATAGATATCTCCTTTTGGCTACTATTGGAAGCTCCCTGCAGTGTGCAATAAACATTCACTTCATATCACACATCTCACCCTGACAAGCAAATCCCTTGCATATCAATGTGGCCCTGTGAAGAGATTTTTGCTTTTTTACATTCCTTCCACTCCCAGCTGTTAATTTGCACTGACTAGATAGCAGGGGGTCCCACTGCCCCAGAGAAATGCTTGTGACTTCCACCGACTTTAACAGGATTTGCGTGAGCATAGACAGGCGGTCCCTCAGCAGAATTCAGAGGAGCTGGCTGGAAATTCCAAAGTCATCAAGGAGTTTTAAACACCCACTTTCTCTTACCTTTAATGGAATGAAGTGTGCGAATCTCAGGTAACCTTTAAAAACCGCAGGGGTTGTAATAATTAACTAGGTCTAGTTTTATTGTTCCTTACGTAAAGCGAACCTACTGCTTGTAGTCACCCTGCAAAAGGCAAAAAACCACCAGGGCAGGAGTTACAGAGATTGTGTTTGAGGTGAACTGCAACACTGACATAGGTTCAGTTCCTGCAAGTGTGAACGACTTCTACAAACATTTTGACAGACCTGCAGAGGGCTGAAAACACCTTTCCCTATCACCACTGTTTGTAGAAAATGATTTATGGGTGCCACTGCTAAGTACTATTTCAGATTAAAACTGAACGGCTTTTGATTAAAAGTACAGGCGAGTAGTAAACTGTGCAGGAAACCTGTGGACAGAGTTATTAGGTATACGTGTGGTATTCTGTGTTTGATTTCTTTACTCCACTTGAGGCATGATCAGCAGTTCTTAAATCAGGAGAGCTTTACCGAGTTATTTAGGTACGTAGTGGAGCTATCAAAGGCAGCTGAACAGTTAGATGTTCAATTCCTTCAACTTTCAGAGAACATAAAGGCCAAAAATACGTGCAAGGAATGGGTTGGGATTTGAGAGTATTTTAACCCCTAATTCCTTTCAGAACAAGGAAAACACTTCCAGGTTCTTTAAAATCCATTTTTCAAAGATACCGTTTGGTATCTCCGTGCCTCAGTTGTGGTTCTGCTCTAGGACAGCTTGATTCTTCCAAAGGAGCTGATACAGGGGCAGAGCAAAAGACCACGATTAACCGTTTGTTTTTTAAATATTAACCAAGTCTTCGCTTTTCCAATTAAAATCTACCAAAATAAGCAAATTGCACAGGGGACTGGAAAGAAAAAAAAATCCAGCACTTAATTACTTAGACAATATTTACTGGGTGGGAATGTATTATTAACACAGCAAAGGAGGCTGTTAATTACTATTGACAGCATTTCTAATTAGAAAAACGGAATCTGCTATTTCTATAAAGGAAATATTGTCACTAATAAATTGTAAATGTGGTATAATAAACTGGATATGTCGCTTCTCTGTTCTGACGCATGCTGTAAGGGAGCTGAGCCTCTTTTGGGGCTACGTCAAAAGGTTTTTCCCTGGTGACCTTTAATCAACTAGTATCCAATTATGCAGAAGTCTAAGGGTGTATTTGTATATTTGCAATGTTTTTCCCACCAGAAAACGCTGTTTTGGCATCACCTCCTTTTCACTTGTATCACGATAACAGAAACAGCGAAGCCGGAAATAAAACAAATCAGCCTGAATGTTTTTTCCTTATATGAAAGAGATTTAACGTGTCATTCGTTGTGTGAAGACTCTACATGTGTAACCTATTTATTGAGAGAGAGGACGCGAGAGGAAGGATATTCTGAGGTAAAGACACTTGAACTGGTGCTGTTAAGGTCAGGCTTCAATTTTCTGCTTAATTTTAGATGCCCCGTGTGAACTTTGGTTAATCATCCATGACCTGTGTCCCTGAAATCTACAGTGTGTCATGGAAGGAAAAGGTGCATAAAAGGAACTTTTTGAGATCCTTTAGGCGATCTACCTATCTGGTGTAAGGACCACCTCTACCTAAACTACCTCCGACAGATGTTTGTCAAATGATTTTTTTAATGTTGGATTTCTTGCTACAATTAAAATCCACGTATCTAACCCGAGCCTCGGGGTATCAGAAGAGCTTATTCCCTGTGGCTCTAGAGTGCTTCAGGAGTGTTTTCCTGGCTCCGCTCAGACTTCCCTTAGTCCAAGACCATCCCGGTTCTTTCCTCCTGGGGGACATTTTTCTCTCATTGCATGCTGTGTGATCTGTCAGTCCTTCCCGAAGCTGGAGCAGTATTGCAGGGCTGAGCAGAGCAGGAGGGGGATGTTCCCTCCGTCCTAGAGGTGACGGTTTTGATTTGTACGCACCAGCGATGTATTTGCCTTTTTAACAACAGCGTAACGCTGACGACGCAGGCTCCGTTTGCGATTCACCACAATTCCCAAATCGCTCTCTTTGTCTCTCCAGCAGTTCTTTGTCCCGTGTTTAAACACTTTGTTATTCTCACCTACATGAATATATTCCATGAATGAACCTGGCCTCATTTTCCCAGGTCAGCTCTCCAATGCGTCACGAGTTTTCTGATTCCTGTTCTATTCTTCAGCGTGTTTACAGACTGCCTTCCTGAGCTTGCTTTTATCTGCGAATGCAAACAAACACGCTCTTACCCCTTCTTCCTCATCGCTCATGAAAATACTGAACTTTACTAGACCTAGAACAGACCTCTGTAACTCACCTGGTACAATCCTACCATTTTGACACCAAATCATTGCTAAATTACTCTCAAAATGCAGATTTCCTGCCAGCTTTACCCTGTAGTTTAAGCTTGACCATGTTTTCTTAGCTTGCTTATGAGAATATTCTGTGAGACAGTGTCAAAAGCCTCACTAAAGTCAAGATGTATGACATTTTCTTTTCCTCTTCTACCCACAAGGCTTGTTGCTGTGTTGTAGAGTGGAATTAGATTGGTTTGACATGATTTGTTCTTGACAAATCCATGTTAGCTTCTGCTCCTCTCCTTATTGCCAAGTAGGTGCTTACAAGTAGTTAGACTATTTGTTCCGGTATTTTTCCAGGCATCGAGTTAGACTGTCAGGCTGATAACGCCCTGGCTTGTCCTTTACTTCATTCAGACAGGTGGTCTGCTGGCTCTTCTTCAGCCCTCTGACCCTACTTACCTTGCACGAGTTCTCTGAGGGATTTGCTAACGCCTGGGAGATGGTTTCTGCCTGTTCTTTAAGTATCTTGGGATAGATGTCCTAATGCCCCCCTGAACGGGAAGCTTCTACCTTATCTAACTATTCTCTAATCTGATCTTCCCCTGTCGTAAACTGAGTTATTGCCCCTTGGCTGGATCAACTGTCTAGCCACAGCTGACCCTTCCAGTGAAGGCTGAAACAGAAAAGGCACTAAACCTTCCCCTTTGCTGGGATTCATCTGGCAGGAACTTGTTCTCTCTCTTCAGCACTGTTTTTCCTTGGAGTTCTTTTTACTGCGAATGCGCTGACAGAAAGCTTTTTGCTTCCTTTGCTAATTTCCTCTCTTTTTGTACCTTCTCCTTTCTGAATTTTTCCCCACATATTTATGCCATTCATTCGTACTTGTCTTTAGTATTTCAATGTAGTTTTCACTTCCTGTACATTTTATTTAGCTCCAGGTCATTGAAGAACTCATGGCTTAGCCAAATTGTTTTCGGATTACACTTCCTATCCTTCCTTCATGTTGGCATGGCTTCTGATTGTGCCCTCACTGTCATTTCTTTAAAGAATTGCCAACTCTTCTGGACTCCTTTGTCACTTCAACTGTTTCCGAGGAGATCTCACCCACCAATTTACAGTGTTTATTGAAGTTTGCTCTCTTGAAATACATTGCTTTTAGTTTTCTGTCTTCCCTCCTTCCTTTGCTAAAGATAGTGAATTGAGTCATTTAATGGTAATTATAGCTGAAGTTTCTCTATCCATGAACGGGGATAACATCTGTTTTGTCTCTGTAGACTATAAACCCTTCTGGGGAAGAAAATTTTTTTTTTTTAATTTTTTTTTTTTTTCACAAAATGCGGCACAGTGTAAGAGCATTCTATTACTAGCTGATTCCTCTACAGATGTCCTTGCTCCTCTGCCCTGCAGCCCAGTCTTCCCTAGGGGCCAGGATTACCTCTCCCTTCCTACAGTACCACAATGGCATGTCTCTGTCTTCAACAGGTAGCGCTGATGGCTCTCTGCTCTGCCATTCTGCCACAGTATCTCAGCATCTCCTCTGTTGCCAGAGTCCTGATTGGCTGCTGTTAAACGGGTTGAAGAGCACAGGCAGTTGTACTGGCAAACACATCCACACAGCAATGTAAATGCCGGCAGTGACAGAAGAAATAGTCATATTTTATATATATCTTGAGCCTGATGCCAAACTAGAACAAAACCCAAGAGCACAGCAATATATGTATGAATTTACCCTAAATTTGTGCTCTAGATACTACGTGAAGGAATGAGGATTTGCAGGTCAGAAAGCAGCTGTGGTGCAGTTCAGCCAGCACCTCAGCGTGGACAGTCAGGGGACCGTATGGAGCCTACACATACTTCAGAGGCCAGACACAGCATCACATTCTCTCTGCTGTTCAGGGAGGGGCTAACACTGCCACGCCTACAGGAATGTAAAGGATTTCCAGGTACGGATATGTCATTGCAACCCGTCAATAAACCCCAACGGGAAAGAGCAATAAATGTAGGTCACTTGGTCATCCTCTCTGCATCCACCTGCGCATTGGCTGGGAGTGGAGAAGAGTTAGGGCTCGCCTGCAATGTCGTTCTTCTGAAGGTTTCCTGCGTGAGGTTTTCCCTTGCACGGAAGTACACACAATTGCACATGGACATAAAAATTGGCAGGAGAGATTAGGAGCTGACGCTGGCTGAAAGCACCATGTCTGAGTACCTGTGCAGTGAGAACGGTGGTTTGTGACGTGGGCCAGAGAGAATGGTCAGGGTCAGACCTGCAATCCTGCACGCACTGGCTTGTGTGACTGAGTGCTCTTGGCACTGTCTCATGAATGGCAGCTGCTGAATCCAGCTTTTGCAGCTGACCAGAGTTTGCTGGAAGTGATCTGACAAAATTGGTTTCCACTGGGAAATGTCAAGTTCTTCATATCCATTTATTCGGGTAAACATTTTACAAAAATAAGGGGTGGTCTTCCCCAGCAAGGTCGTTAGCTCGGTAGATATTCCTCGGGGGTGATTGGGACTGAGATTTCAAATCCTGGCTACGCTGAACTGGGTCTGTCTGCCTTTCTGCTTACAGTTGTTTCCCTTTGTGTGAAGAAACAAGATACTAGACTGAGGTTTTGAACCTGAGTTTTCCTGAGTCGTGGTTGGACGAGAGCCCCCGGATTATAGAGGAAATTCACTGCTGAAGCGTTATTTCCTTTTCTCCTCTGTGCCAACTGTCTTTTATCGTCCCTGTGCTGGATTATCCCACCTCCGCTGATCTGTGAGAAGGGAATGAGTCAAAGGAAAGTCAGAAAACGGACTTAATTATTGCCATTTTATTCTTACTATTATTAATTGAGTGAATTCTTACACCTTCAACAGAGAAGATTGGACAAAACTCATCCAGATTTGTTTTATAATCAGCAAAAACAGTGTTAAGATTCTTGATTCTGCTCATCGCATTGTTTGAATATGGTTCCTCTCGATTTTCATAGTGCTCTTAAAAGGTCTTCAGCTCTCCTGGAGTAAAGTATGGAGAGAGACAACGAGGAGGAAATGATATCATTGACATTTCTGCAGGAGAGGAAAACTAATCCCTGCCATGCTCTACAACCAGCCTCTTGAGCAACGCACGAGAGAATTGACACTTGTAAACAGAGAGCCATGAAAATGGACTCGGGCTTTCATCATCTGAATGCAGCACTGCCTCAGATGCCAGGATCAGGAGATTTCTGTTTCAGAAACTGCAGGAATGTTGGTCTGTGGGTCAGAGCTTTGTGGAACAGGGAGCCAGACGTAGCATATATGAATAGCTTTTCACTGCCCTGCTCCAGAAGACGTCTTGAGTATTACACCGAACGCAAGGTGACTCCAGTACAAACGCTTTCTACTGAGCAAATGCTCCTGAGGGGTCATAGGAAAAGCACTGCTGCACTCCTGGCAGTATCTGGTCCAAGTTTATGATCTCATTCATTCATTAAACACAACCTGAGGCATTTTGTGCAGCCATTGCGTGTCAGAAAATGAAATGATCACTTGACAGCAGCGCTATCAGGAACGCTTTCCCCCCATAATCTCTATAAGCAATGGAGCAGCAACATAAAGAGTGTGATCTGGCAACCATGACTCTCAGAATAAACCTTAAACACGTAAATTTTAATCTTGTCATGTAGCTATTCCTATTCCATCATCTGGATGGACTAAGTCATGTACGTTCTGAAGCCATCCAGCCCCGGGGCTTCCTTTGTTGTATAGACGTGTCAGTGATGACATGTCTGGTGATTTTCACCGTGTAGATGACTTTGAAAGTTTAACACTGGCAAGGTAGCGGCAGTTGTCTTGCGCAGCTCTTAGGATGAAAGTGCACGCTGTTACATGCTGCAAAGTGGAAGAGGGTCTGATATTCCATGAGAAAACAGCAGAGAGATCTCTGAGATGATTTCCTAGTTATGAGCTACGGTTACCATCTGGTTTGGAAAACAAAATAAAATCGACATTGTCTGCATAGGTAACTCCTGAACAAATTCCAAAGGGATGGAAATGGTTTGGAAAAATCCAAACTGATTTCTGTAGGTTGTGGTTTATTAAAAATGTATATTATCAATTACAACATTAAAAAACTTAGGAAAAAACATTGCTTTCAAGTATCATGAAGCTTGTTTATATAAAAACCTTTTTCCTTTTCTGAAAACTGAATGTCAAAATTTGGTGTGATTTCCTGCAGTATTCAGTTGTCTGGGAACTAAATTTTTTCTCCTAGGTGAGACTTAAAATTGAAGTAATGCCACAGGTATCTGTTCCTCTGTTGGTCATGATTTATGACAATCTAATTCTTTAAATTGTTCCTGAGTTTTTTAAATATGTTTTTAAGTAGAACATGTAAGTTCTAGGAATATGTTTCCTAATATTTTGCAGTTGCAATAAGCAACTTTAAGTGCATCAGTAAAAGGACAGCATCAGCTAAGCGACAGGGTTTTACCTTGGCCACCATATTATTTTTTTATGCAACCCTCTTTGGTAACTGGCTAGTTTATGTTGTTCGAGAGCGTGTAGATGGAAACAAGTAATAAACTGTTTTTGTAAGGACGGGTTAAAGCATCTCGAAAAACGTGCCCTGTTGCTGCTCCAGACTATTTTCTACCCTTGCAATGAAAAAAAGTGCTAAGGGGACTGTCAAGCTTCATATCGCTCCTTTCACACCTCCAGAATTTTGAGCAAGTCCCCACTGCTGATTTGCCATTCTTAGTGTTGTACGGCTGGTTATTGATCTTTTCGCTCTTAGCAGATGTTATAAGGCATTTTTTCTCTCTGTTTCTAATGTGTAATCATCTTCTGAGCTGAATCTGAAATGAAATATCACACCCAATCCTCTTACTCGGAATGATGGCTTATTTGAGATGAATAGAAATCTGCAGTATGGGGTCACCTCTCAGTTGTGGGCTGGTATTGCAGTCGGATGGCACAGGAACAGTTTTCTGCATCAGGGTAGAGTTAACAGAAAAGGAATCTCCTGAAAAGCATAGATAATGGATTCTCCATGAACAAAAGAGCTTCAGATGTCCTATGACTTGTTACTTCAGATGTCCTGTGACTTGTTAACATCATCTCTGGAAACTTTTTGAGCGTCTTATTGTTTTTTCACTCCACCACCTTTAATGAGTTTTCTCCACTGACACTCCAAATGCTCCACAGATGCCACAGGTTCTAGTGATTGCCACACAGAGATAATAGTCCGTCTTCTCCCTTCTGTGAAGCTGACATCACTTTAGCCCCTGAGGGGCTGAGGAAAACCTCCGCCTCACTTAACCATAGCCATCTCAACACTGCAGGTGTATTATGTCATTATATTATTAGCTCCACAGGAACCACTGAGAAGACATAAATTTGCTGTATGAATATCAAACAGTATGTTTATGCAGTGTAAATGACTTGTACCTGCAGACGCGTCTCATGCAATTGTGTGTGTCAGGCTGGTGAAATGTGGCTGACGCTGGAAGCCTTGGTGACGTAACCAAGATAAGGTCAGTAAAAATGCGTGTAGTTATATGCCACTGGAGGCCTCCTACACAAGTGCTAACAGGTGGGAGTTATTTTTATTACGGTTTTGATCAGCTTTGGATGGAGTAAACATGGTAGATTGAAAATAACTCGGTGATCTATGCGCTGTGAGCTTGACTGTGATTGTTGATGGTCACTTTAGTGGAACAGCTCAGTAAATTAGCGGATGCTCTGGGGTGGCATTCATCTAAGGGAATATGTGCTTTGAGAATACAGACATCTACAACAGCTCACCTCAGCTTCCTGTTGTAGCCAGAGGAGAGTCAGAGTCAGTCAGCGTAGCACTGCATTCATTTTAGCCACCAGTGGACGTTCCTGTTCAGTGGGAAGTGTTTCTCCCAAACACCACGGGCTGTGTTGGTCAGGTCTCCATTGGTTACTGCAGGCACCTCGACAGCTGTCTCAGCTACAAATCCTTACTCAGTAGGACTTCGAGGGAGATATCCCAGGCCTTGGATAAGCATGGCTGACTCTAGGTTAAGGTTAATTTTGTTTGTTGGATCGGGCTTAGTCCTTCCCCCTGCGATTTCTGTTTCAAGTAGCTGTGGATGAATCTGGCCGCTCACTTTGACCTCACTAAGAGACCAAACAAGTTTTGAAAGAGCAATGCTTCAGAAGGGCAGAGGAAACCAGGGGTCAGGGAATGAATTGTATTCAGATGAAGTGTGGTCATGGGGTCCGTTTCATGGACATGGGCAGGGATGGTGTCTGGTTTTGGCACTGACAGTAAACTGGCATTGCATCTGAATGTGTGTGCACGGATTGCTGACCCTTATTTTGCCCTTTTGAGGGAAGTAACCTCCGCTTTGGTGGCTACAGCAAAATAGGAATGACCAGTGATATGACATGACCTCTCACTGCAGGCTGCCTCAAGAGCTACTGATGGTGGTTGTCTATTAATTACAGCCGTCCCCATGGGTTTCGTGATCAAAAATGGCAATGGTGATGGGAACTGCTTTTGCGGGTTTGGGTTCTGGGATGTTGAATTTTTTCAATAAGATACTCAGCTGGCTGCTGTCGGTTGATGCCACAGCAGAGGGAGAGAATTCCATTTGAAGAGCAGAGTCAGCTCCAGATTCCCTTCTTCTTACTAACTACTGCCAAGCCACAGAGCGTACGTGAGATTAGTTCCTTGCCTACTCACTGCCTAACTGTGAGTGCAGGGAAAAATACAGCCTTGGTGAGAAAGCAGAAGAAGGTTTGGGTGTTCTCCCTGTGGATCTGTAACACAGTTGTGTTTTCATGGTGTATATTAGTGGGTTAAGCAACTCTTGTGAGACACCTGGGCTCAACAAGGAGTGAGGAACCTACTTATTAACCAGTGCTCACAGTGACATAAATGGGAGAGAGGAAAGGCAAAGTATGCACAAATAAATATCGTTTCAGCCTTGGGTTCAGAGCCCTAAGCCTCTGGTTATAGAGGCAGATTCATCTCAGATTGCATGGGGAAGATGCGCTTGAACGTGATAGAAACAAGGCCTGACCACTTGTCTTAGAGGCTGATAAGATGCAAGGGTTGATGCCCATTATTTCCTTCAAACTGTCAACCTCCTACTGGTGTAGCATGAGTCAGCTATACCAAACTTCAGTTCAGCAATGAGTTGTACTTTCTTTCAGAGCGTGAGTGCGTGTTTTCATCTGGCTTCACAGAGCTGCTTCTGAAATGCACGGAAAAGTCTAGACCGGAGACATGAGCCTGGTTCTGCCACCTCTGCCTGCTCTGCAAGGCAGTTGGGTCAGCATGCCTGAGAGTTACGTTACACCGGGCTTATCACATCCCAGAGCGGCAGAGGGGTTGCTAAGGGTTACATCCCTTCTCTCTGATCTTCTCCTGGGTAGATCTTATTGCCAGGCTGTGGACTAACCCAGGATGAACCACCAGCGCTGCAGTATTTATTGCCATAAGGTGGATTCCACCTCTGTGCACCACTTCGACCGTCAGACTGAGCTGACATCAGTGCAGTTACGTGCAGTTACACGATCTGAGCTCCTTTCCCTGCAAGAGATCTTCCCTGAGCACAGATGAGGCTGTAATTGAGTCCTTGCGCCCCTGTCTACAGAAGCTGTCCTAGTTTTGGATCTGAGCCTCAGGCTGTTTCAAACCTCCACTGAGTCCGCTTAACCCAGCGCCCAAACAAGAGCCATCAGTTGGGAACTGTGCCCGGTAATCTGGCTTGCGTTTGAACCTGAAATCTAGGAGTGAAGGGCTTCATCCCCCAACATCCACTCCTTCGCTATTTTTCGCACTTGCTTACACCAAGGAGGAGATGGATATTTATCCATCAGAGAAACATCTGTGCTCCTCCCCGCTCTCCTGGATTTTATCCTCTGTTTGCATAGCTTCCTTGCTTAGAATAACGAACACGTCTGAAGCAGGTTGCTCAGCGGATGGTTTATCTGGTTATTAATGATGTGGAGCACTTCAGGACCCTCAGGACCTCTGCACTGTTGCTTTAATAAACATCTCTCAAAATGATGAGGCCACTGGCACCCTTTCTGTGCTTTTATGGAACAATGATGTTAAAGTAGCATGGTGCATTTTATTTATTAACCAGCCCATTAATCACACAGGTACCAGTTGGCTTCAGGGAAATTTTTAATTAGAGATATTTAAGGTTGAGAGAAAGTGCTTCTGTGACAGACAATGAGAGCAAGCAGAAGCAGGAGGCAGGCTATCTTTGTGACTCTGTGATTAATGCAGGATTTAAATAAAATATTCATGAAAGGAAATTGAAGTTATAGCCAAATCCAAACGTTAAACCTCCTTTAAAACTCAAATCTAAATTCTTTGGAGATTCATTCTTCTTTTCTTTCATTAGTGGGGAATGAAGCTGATGAACATGAGAGAAAAGGGAGTTTGTTCCCTAATGTAAAAATTTAGCAACATTTTTAAATGCTTCCAATGCTTTAAATGTGGTTCTTCTTGAACCACAATGTAAAACCATTGATAAAATCCATGTCCTTGTTTGAAATGGCTCAAAAGTCACTGGGACAGGTACAAAAGAAAGGTGAGGGCTGGAACTTGGGACATCCCTGACAGCACCCTGACGTATGTATGGAACAGAAAGAAAAGATCATGTGGAGGGCAACTGCATCCTTCTGGCGGTGTCAGACTGGTGGTTGCTAACACTTAAAGCCTGCATTGTCACATGAAAAATGAATGGTACTGGCTGTGCAAACATCGCCCTTGTCAGATAATTAATCAGGTGTACTTTGTTTTGATATAGCACCTCTCTGGCATGCTCACTGACTCCTCCTGAAATAGCCCTGTAAAACGGATTATTAAAAAAGAAAAGGGAAAAAAAAGAAGCCAAACAAACCCTGTAGCAAATATTTCATATGACTCAGTCTGTACAAATGGCAAAATGGAACATTAAATTCTCCTACTTGCACAAAGTGAAATTTTCAGTTTTGGATGCCCACATTTAACATCTTAAATGGGGAGGGAAATGAATTTTTCTGAGTTGTTGAGCTCCTTGAGCTCCATTTCTCTGTTCCCCTTTCCCTTCTCGTATGCTGCAGCTGTTCTCCCTAAACACAGAACAACCAAAAGTCCTTTTGGTGCCACAAACCTCAGGGGTCTCACTGGAGCAGTTCTGGATCCCCAGTGTGGAAAGAGAAGCTGCAGACTGGTCACTTCTTACAACGTCGTGACCTGCGCTGGCTGGCAAGGAAGGACCATGGGTGATGCTGTCTCTAGTATGAGTCAAGCTGCTCCTGACTAGAGACAAGAGGATCAAGAGTCTCCAAAACCGTCGTGAGCAGGTATGTGACAGGGTGAAGCAGCAGCCAAGGAAGCGCCAGCAGGGTCTTGTCCACAACGGCACTGGGACAGGGGACAAGAGCAGGATCATATCCCCTTCTGGCTGGCTTGTAGGGAAACAGGGAAAGCTGCTCCTGTCTGTTCTCACCAGTCACGTTACACAGTGTTGGTCGTGTTGGGAAACTGCTCCATACACTTGCCAGCTTTCTCAGCTTTGAGACAATCTGTATGAGATTTCTGAATGAGAAAAAAATCTCCTGGCGTTTTTCTGTATTCTCATCAGAAGGAGACAGCTAGGCACATGGGGGGAGCTCACAGAGGCTTATAAATCCCTTAAATCCCTTCGAGTATGGGCAAAGAGTTTCCATGTACAGGACCGCATTAAGGGCTCAGGCAAGTCCACAGCTGGTACCTCCTTGTTCAAGCCAAAGTCTTTCTTGTGCACTCTGCTTTGCCGTGTGTGTAAAGGGGACTAATCCTCTTCCCTTAATGGCTGAGACTTTTCCCCCATTTTACTTTGAGCGCAGATAGACAGTGATAAGAGTTTCCAGCCTTTACCTTCCCTTTACCTTGAATGTTCACACACCTAGCAACGTAACGTGCTTTGGTGTTATTGTTGCTCAGAAGATCAACAGGTTGCAGAATTAAAAGCAGATGTTCACACGTCCCAGGAGTATAATTTTAGACGCCTCCTGATTTTGGCAGGCATTATTTTTTCAGTTAAAGCTTCATTAATTTTCTTGGTGAGTATAATGACTGCAAATAAAATGATTGGCAGGTTTTATTTAGGAAAAAAAAAAGGCTGAGATTCTGAATCTGTTACTTGACACCAGGAGTAGCATTTCGTGTGCTGTGACTTTAGTCCGATTGCTTTTGAATGGGATGAAATTGGGGTGCACTGTCGTCCAAGAGCATAGATTGAAAGTCCTTCTATGCGACCGAGAAAATACAGGTAATCTGCATTTTTCCAAAGCTTCGCGGGCTATTTCTAATTCTGTTAGTTCTCTTGGAGAAACAAGACTAACATGTGGATTTGCTATTTAAAATCTCTTCACTAATGCCATTTTTCATGCAATAAGCTGTTAAATTTGGTAACAAGTCCATCTGAAATGTCATGTGTATCACTGTGGAGTTCTAATTAACACTAGGGCTTATTAGCCTTAAGTTGCCTTAGAATTTGAATAAGGGTAAAGCTATTCATAGGACTGTATGCAACCTATGACTCTAGCAGCTGTACAAATGAATTTTCCAGCCTTACCAGAAGAAAAATCCATCCCTCTCCCATGTGCAACTTCAAATTTCACCCATTGTTGTTATTAAATTCTTGTTATCAAAGATTTTAAGGTAGGGATTTTTCATCATTCACAGACAAACTAGGGAGTTAGGAAGCAGATACCACTGGAAAAGAATAGAAGTAAGACCCAAGCCAGCATCACGGTGACAAATGAGAGTGCTATTAAATTGCTGATAGCTCATTTTTGCCCTAAAGGAGCCCCCTTACGCCCTGCATGCAGTAGGTGAAATTCAGAAATCACTTTCTCCTCTGTTGGAATGAATGTGTCGCACTGAAACCGATTTCCCCCACTAATTTCTCACAGGCCATTTGGCAGTCCGTCTCTTCAGGCCGTGTTGTGCCAGTGTAGCGTCGTGCTTGAAAGCCCTGCACCCATTAATCACTGCTCTGCGACCTGCTTTACTCCGAACCTGCTAAGCCTCTTTCCTTTAGTTCTGGACGGCCAGTGCTGTGTAAACTGTTTACTTTCCTGGTGCAGCATTTGCTCAGCGTTTTGGCAAGCTCCAACAAAATGTTCCAAATTGACTTTTGGCCAGCAGATGCAACAGGCTTTTCTTACAGGGAATTTGATGCCTACGTATGTTTCTCCTTGTTCGCTGTTTTAGGCATCTCTTTTAACTCTGTTTTCACCTGGCCTCACCTTGCCTCTGTTGTGACTGTAGAATAGAAACAATTGTCACAAACTCCTGGACACTCTTGCCAGCTCCTGCATACTTTTTCTTCTTCTTTTGGTTCTCAGAAGGCTCATTTAACTCTTGTGTTGCTTGCAGTCAGACAGAAGAAGATGTTGCTTTCACGGAAGAATGAGGAAAAGAGTGCAGACCACAGATGGGAAAAACAGCAGAGGAATTAGAATTTTCACTACATCTTGTCAAAGCAATAAAACAGATCTAGTGCTTTAAATATTTGCGTTCCAATAGGCACCCAGCCATGTGAGAGGTTATGCTAGAAATACGCTGAGCAGGAATATCTTTTGGTGTAAACACTTACTGTCTGTAGGTAGAAGAAAGATGGAAAGGATGGAAAATTAGATTTCTCTCACCAAACTTAAGCTGTTTAGGAGCTATAATTACTGGGGAGTGATAGGACAGCTGCCAGTGCGCCCCATTCATCTTACACACTTACCCAGTGCAGGGAGGACCAGAGGATGTTCCGCACTCTCAACAGATTAAGAATGAAATCTCTGTACTTAATTTTGATTAGACAATGAGCTTTTAAATGGCTCAAAAAAGACAATGACTTTTTTAAATGGCTGCAGTGAAGTGGGAGAAGTCCTGCCTGAAAGGGTCCAGTTTGAGGTTTACATCCCAGCTAAGAGCGAAGCCCATGTTTCCTGAGTTGTAGTGCGATGCATGGTTCATCCTGCCCCTGTTCATCTGGACAGTTGGAGCCTACCCAGCTCAAATGGGATGGAGCTAGCCAAAGCCCACTGTCACAAAAACCCGATGGCATTTCCATTTCCCACTCTTGCCAGAAATGTCTAAAGAACAGCCTACCTGTCTAGTTGATCTTCTGATCCGTAAAACCCACTGTTACCCTTTTGTGTTTGTGAGTCTTGTAGTTTTTGACTCTTCTGCTTTGCATCTTAGCCAAATTAAGCCTAAAAAAGACAGAACCTCCCCCGAAATCCAAAGCCCATTGTGCAAATATCTTAGAAAGTTAAACGAGGCTTAATCCTGTGCAGGGGAAAAGGACTTCAAGGGTCTTATTCTGGATAGTGTGTTTATTATTGCTATTCTGTGCTGGTTGCTCATTTATCCTGCTGGAGCATAAAACACATTGCGCACTCTGTGCACTGGTGGATATCTCGGTGCTTCATCTTCACGCAGCAGAATATAACGGGGTCACTTGAGGACAGAGTGTGGGTGGTTCTTGACAGTTTTCATAAACAAATCAAAATACCTCTGCGATCCCCAGTGCCTAGTTAGCTGTATGCTTTCCAAGTTCTCGGTGCTGAAAGTGTGGAAAGTTAGATCCTCTCCCGGAGAGGAAATAGGGGTATGCATAAGTTTGATGTATTTCATCTGACTTCTGGCTTCCTGATGGTCTAACTCTTAAAACTCTCTCACCCATACTCTATCACTTGCAAGGAAGTGCAAAATAAATATAACTTCTATCTTGAGAAGACAGCAGATAACAGATTACAGAGATGTTTCCTGCCTGATTCTGCCTACACCACATTTGAAGCTTTGGCATTTAAATTGCATCCATTTAGTCTCCCTTGTGCATTGGTGGAGAAGGTGCGTCACCAGTAGACAGGTGATACAAAGGTTCAGGTCAGAAGAAGGTGATACAATTTTCTTCACTTTCGCTCCAGGCTGAATTTGGCACCTGGTGAGTTGGCCAGGTGCGGTTGCTAGCTCATCCTGCTGAAAGCCACGCAAGGCATCACTCTCTGAGAGAAGAATTTTTGTCCAGCTCCGTCTTAGTAGGAGTATTGGTGTCAGTCAAAATGCCTTGTACACTTCCCGTATCTCATAGGCCTACCTGAATAGCACCTGCTGGTATAATGGGTATTTACTTCTTTACTTTCTACCTTCCTGCTGTTACGCAGGCTGCTTTATGCAGCCCAGTGGTAGGTACATTGCATTACTGTGATTTTTTTCAGTGGCTGGAACTTCTTAACTCACTTAACTACTTCAGCAGCAGACTGATGGGATGTGTTCACTGTGTATTTATCAAAACATATGCCAACAACTAAAGATATACAATAAACTGATATTATTGCTCTCAGTGCTACTAAAGAAGAACTTGACTTGTTTGATTACCTAATTATTTAATTGAATAACATCTTCTTGCCTATAAAATTGGATTTAGTAATAGAAAATCAAGGTCAGAAGAGGAACTATGAGAATTTTTTTGTGATTAATTTTTTTTTACATGATTTGTAAAGGATGTTGTTGAAGGACATGAAGACAATAAGAGTAACACTTAAATCCATTTTCTGTATAAAAGGGCCATCACCATTTCAAAATCTTTTTAGACGTGGCCTCAGGAGTAATAGCAGTAGTTCCTGTGATAATACTTTTCCCAGATGCACCATAAGCTTTGGAGCCCCATTTATTCACTGATGTGAGAAATGACCCATGCTCATGAGTTAGTCAAGTGAAAGAGCTATTAAGCTGTCACTAGCATCTCCTCCATTAAGAAACAGCACAACTGCTCTCAACCCTCCATTTTCACCACACCAGAGTTCTCCTTTAAGTCAAACAGGAATTCCTTTGTAGTATCAGACATGTTATTTGTTTTTCCTGACCACCCCACATCCCAATTCCGAAACAACCTGTCCCAGCAGTACAACCTGCTTCACCTCAGCAGGCCCACGAGCCATGTCTGGGCTCCTGCAGCATCAACTCTTAATGAATGGGACCGTAGCAACTAAATCAGATGGTTTTCAATCCCTCTGAAGACAGGGAGGGAAATTTTCATTTCTATTCACTCCAGGAATAGTAAGTAGTAGGAGAGAAAATGTCTGATTTTCTGCCTCCCTGTGATGGTTCTCACTGGGACTATAGAGCTGGAGTAATTTAGGACAATTAATGTAAGCTCTCAATCATGTTAGAGCACAACAGAAAAGACCTACTGAGTGTCCAGTTCTGCCTTGAGTAGTTCCTACGAGAAAACTTACCTTTCTTGTCCTTCAGAGCTTTCCCCGCTCGGGAAGCTGATGGTGTGCACAGCTGAAAGGGAGAGTAATATTGTAAAAAGCTTAGAATGCAGGGAAGGAAAAACGTCATTGAGCCGAGTGGTATGTGGAGCCTGCGGAGTAGGTTGAGTTTCTTACGAGTGTACACAGAGGTTGGAAACAGGGAGAACCACCCCCCGTGGTGTCTTTTCATGTTGATTTCAGTCGCAATTTTTTTGTTGTTCAAAGCCTTCAGGGTTTGAACCCCATTTAATGCCTTCCTGTTGAGCAATTCTGCCGCTCAACAGTCGATGCCTAGTCAACAAACCGTGTCTGCAGTTCTGCAGTCGGATAACACTGTAGATAAGACACACCTACTGGGCGCTTTCAAGTTATAATATTGTATTAGTCACTCTTCTATGTATGTTTATACACAATATCTGCCAAAAGGTGTACATTGATTTCCAGCCATCAAGAGCACATTTAAAATTGGCTGAGTGCTTAACCTTTGTTCACAGGAAGTATATTTTAACTTTGGTTTTATTTTGTTTTTGCCATCAAGAATTATTAGCTCGGAAGACTTGGCTATGGCTATAATCATCATCATGATTATTGACTTAAACTAAAATTCTTCTAGTGATTTTATTCCTTTTATAAGGTTGAGTTATACTTGTAATTTACCTTTTGTCTTTTAATAGGTGTATTCCCTTAACATGTATTGATTTAAGTGGATTCAACTGTATTTCAGCTAAAGATTTTCTGACAACTGAAAAGAAAAATCTAATGTAGCGTTACTTTACTTGTATCTAGTAATTTTGTGAGTTTCTATAGTTCAAATAGAAAGAAAAAACCCAGCGGATACAGAGATCCACATTGCAGGATTAAATGCTTAAATCCAGGAGAACAATTCTGACAGCCTTCTCTCCGGTATGAGCTAACCTCTGAAGTGCCTAAAAGCAATGAGTGCTTCCATTTCCTTCTTAATTCCCCAGCTGCCAAAACCCAAGTTCACTTGTAGCATCATGTGCTGAACAGGTAAGTGCCTGCTTTCTTCCAGCACTCAGCTGCCAATTATAGCATCACAGCATCACAGAATCAGCTGGTTGGAAGAGACCTTTCAGATCACTGAGTCCAACCGTTCACCCTGCACTGCCAGGGTCCCTAAACCATGTCCATCAGCACCACATCCACACGTCTTTTCAACCGAGTGAAACTCAGGCTGCCTCCCAATCCCTGAAGGTGAGACACCCATAGAGGGGCTCCAACAACAGCCATCACCCACCTGCAGCCACAACATGCAGCCCAGCAGCTGTGTGCCCCTTTGCTGAGAAACACAGTAGGACGGTGGGGAAGGGATACTGTTGTCTTCTGACCTTTCCGTCTTTTCCTCATGGGAAATCCATCCAGGTTGTGGCAGATGGTGTGAGTGTGATCACCTTGCCAGAGTTCAAACTGGTTGTATTGACATGCCAGGGGAGTGCAGGAATAGGGCAATTTCGTATCCTGCTGCGAAAAGGAACAAGCTACAGAAGGGGAATCTGTTGGAGAAGGAGCCCCGAGTCCTAATCCCTGATTTTCCCTGCATTTTATCCCAAGCTCATTAATTTGCTGAGCTGAGTTGGAATTGTGGTCCATATCATGTTCCAGTGCCCAGCTGCAGGGCTGCCTGTGTGAGACGTAGGCTCGATTTTAAATTCCTCCCCTGTTTGATTCAATTAATGTAGTTTCTCATCCCTGTCCTAATCACCAGGATAAATGGACGTTCTCATTCAGGTTTGGAAGAGAAAAACTCACGTATTTTGCACAAAGCTGATCAGATTGAATAGCTAAGATGGTGAGAAAGCATGGAAGGCACCTTCAAATCTCTGTGATTATTGACCCAAAAGGACTGATGTCCAGGAACTGTTCAAACCATAATTCCTTTATGAATTATAGAATTACTTGGGCTGGGAGAGGTCTTAAAGACCACCTAGTTCCAACCCCCCCTGCCATGGGATGGACACCTTCCACTGGACCAGGCTGCTCAAAGCCCCATCCAGCCTGGCCTTGATCACCGCCAGGGAGGGGACATCCCCAGCTTCTCTGGGCAGCCTGTTACGGGACAGTCCTAGTTACTGGGGGTGATGCCTTATCTCAGGGTGTGAGTCTGCCTCTAAATCCAGGCCTTTATCTCCATTTTTTTTGGTGCCCATTCATTCAAAACTTACCTGTGAGTTTATCTATCTCTTATTTACCGCTGCACATCTGGGAGGATTCTATAGACTCCAGAGGGTATCGCACTTAGAACAATCCCATGGAATTTAATTGTTTTAGACCAAAGAATTTTACTGCTGTGGCAGAACATTTTTGTACAGATCACTCTTGAGACCTATTTAGTAGACAAAAAGACTTTCCTATAGATTTTCAGACTACCAATTGCATTCAGTGGTGCTGGGATCATAGTCTTCACCTGAAAATCTCTGATATGCCGACAGCTTCAGTTCCCATTTCACCAGACCAAGCTTTCTCTGCAGACAGATACGAAGTAGAGTTAGGAAGAGATCGTGTTTTTCCTGATTCCTTGTACTGAGCTTGGCTTTCCTTTTCCTCTTCACGTTCATATTCTCCAGGCCTTTACAACTTTCAAATGCAGATTGTATGAGTTTTATTGTGCCATGAGGTGAAAGAAAGCTAGAGTGTAAAAAAATTTACGAGTTGTTTTACGCCCATGATAGAACACGGCGATCAATTATTTCCTTCTTCGGAACAACTCTGCCTGTGTTCAGGCATGGATGGCTGATGCATCTCAGAAGCTGTGTGGCAGCATGGAGGAATGCTGTGATTCATGCCCCATGCCTGCACCTCAAGATTGATTCAAGTGACTAGTACCATGTTTCAGAACATGGTGGTGGTAAACACAAGGGAGATGTGCTGCATCTAAGAGCCTCCCATGTCAAAATACACATCAGCTTTGATTGATATGTACTGACTCATGGCTGTATAGGAGAGATGGGAGATTTGTCAACTAGGATTACAGAGATGTAATTATTTACACTCACAAAATGTTCAGAATGATGGAGTGTTTATGTGAAGTATCATGTTAATGGAACTACTTAAAAATCAATACTAGGATTGGGACGGGATGCCATTTAATATGTTTTTTCTGGTTATACATCATAGTACAGTTTTCTCTATCATGCATACTCATATGACTCTATTTTTTGTCAAGTTCGTTGCAGTAATTGCAATTGGCGCTGGTTATTGCAGGCAGCACCATTCCCTCACTTCTGTTCTTCATAGGGACATGTCCTAATCTCTGAAAATTCTGTCCATTAGTCAATTCAGCATCATTCTGTTTTCAGGACATTTTAATGTCCTGAGCCAAACCCTGCTGACCTCCTCACAGAAAGCAGAATTTTACCCGATAGGGAAGTAGCTAAGGCAATGACTGAAGTGGGCTGAATTACCAGCCCTACCTCAGAAACCCTGCGTGACCCTGAGGTGTTCCCCAGCTGTTTAAAGGCATCAATAATGCTTTTTGTTGTGATCTCTGTATTTCTGTTGAAACTTCTAGTGTCTCAACTGCCTATTGCTAAAGGCTTTTACACTGTTTGTCTCCGGGAGCCCAAATCTCTGTGTGGGGCTGTCAGTGTTAAGAACGTCTTAAGTTATAGACACTGCAGGATTTGGTCCATGGTTAAAATATCATATCAACCACTTCTGCAACTACATCCCTGTACCATATCTTTTCATGTTCATGGTAGGAGAATTTGACCACTAACTGCTAAACTCCTCAAGAGTGGAGTCCTCTTATTTGTCTGGCACACCTGATTGATTATTAAGAGCCTACACAAAAGCAATAGCCCTCTATAAATCAGCCTGAATAATAATAACAATTATAGTAATGATTGATACAGGAGCATTTATTTGTGTTCCTCAGTCACACTAATGGGATTTTGATGCATAAATCTCTTCTCATTATAACAAGATTACATAGTTTGGAATGCAAAAATGCTGTTTCATTTAATCTGAAGAAGAAAAAGTCTTCCTTAGATAGAACTATGTGATGATATAGATCATGTTATAATAGAGATCTTATGGAAATGCTCCACATCGATCTGATAAAAATTTCTACGGGTATTATAGATAAATACGATTATGTATACAAACATTCCCTTGGGAACTGCTTGGGCCCTGGCTGCAAAAGCCAAGATCATGTGTTCATGAAGGAGCTGTGCAAGGTAAACTGTATGGGTTTCTGTTCCTCCCTCAGAGCAAAACAGATACCGGATAATCAGGGAGAAAAGTTGGGAAAACTGTGCGTGTTAATTTAAATGGCAAAACTGGCAGATCAGCAACCTAAGCACAGGCTGTAATGTCTTTGGGACAGAGGATGTATTTTTCTTTTGGGCAACGTGGCACCTCAGGTGGCTGGTGTCTGTGTTTCTACAGCCTCAGTGAAACAGGAGTGAGGTGTAAACCGCAGTAGTGAAGGTGCTGGTCCAGCAAACGGTTAATTCCCATGACCCGCTGTTGAATTCAGAGATAGTAATCATGTAAGTATGCATGCAAGGATGTTTGTGTTGGTAAGTTCTGGCTTAAGTGGCTCCTGCTTAAGTTTTCACAGGGAGCCCGGAAAAACAAACACAGACTGCCTGATATTCAGTCCAGCGCGTTAAAGGGAAGGGACCTCGCTCATCCCAGGCTGGATTGGTTGGTCTATCGTTTTATAGCTAGGTCAGTTGTACCAGAACCTTTTTTCCTTATCTCCAGTTTCTAACAGTTCTATCTTTTGATGCTGTTTTCAAGCAGCCAAAAACCAGAGGCATCAAATTTGAATGAAAGCTGTGTTTGTACCAGAGCAGTTTTGAAGTTCTGTAATACAGACTTTTGCCATGAAATTGCCATAGAACTCTTCAGAAAGGATTACTGGTGGGAAATTGGACTGAGCAGAGGAGCTCTGAAGTTTACATGGGTTTCAAGCTGTGACAAGTTCAAATTTTACTAGAGACGCATAGAACACCTTTCAGAATGATACACATTGCTTTTGGAAGAAAATATGAGGCTGCAATAGACTGTTAACTTTCTGTTCCCATCTTTACCCTTTGGGACACTTAGTGCACAGTTCCTACTTGCCAAATGAACTCCCAACGTATTTGTATTCTTCATCCTGCTAAACAGTTACTCGGAAAGGTGCTCACTCATGCACACACACTCATATGAGAAGTCTTAAGCCATTCTATAAGGGCAGTCTTCAAAGCAGCTGCTTTTGAAATCCTGACTGTTCCCAAAACCAGGGTAAAGACATCAGAAATTTCAACACCTTTTTTAATTTCTATGTTCAATTAGTGACACACTTTATGGTGTAAGGAACAGCACTGAAAAAAGAGAGGTTTTTCCTCCTATTTTTTTTCCTGAAGGAAATAATTGCATCTAGACTATTAAACAGTCTCTTGCATATGCCTTGTAATGAAGAATGTCCCTTACCATGGGCCCAGGATTTGCTGTACTCAACACACGGCACTGTGGTGGGCAGGCACACGTGGTAGACTGTGGGCAAAGGCAGACTTGTTTTGCCTGTGCTCTGAGTAACGCAACCAGAAGCTGGATACTCACAACTATCTGAGTGCTGATCCTGAGCTGGTGTGTTCTCCTGAAAGGTGGAGGGCATAAAGTAGGGCCCAATGCTGTGATAACCCATTGTAGAAGGGTTCTGGTTGTCTTGGAGTGTGGGCATACCTTTTGTGTGTTTCTTGGGTAATACGCTATGCAGATGTTTCAGAGATTACATGTTGCATTGTTTTTTATCATTAAATTAAATGCCACGAATCTATAGCTATAAAGTTATTTGTAGTAAGGAAATGAAAAGAAAATATTTCCTTCTAGACAATGTTTTCATGCTCTTTCACTGTAACCTGGTTGAACATCATGTTCCACACTCGTGGCTCAGCAAGTAGAGGGTTGTGGAGGATGAAACAGGCAATATAAACTGCTTAGAAAACATTCCCTGCTTTTGAGTTTCCGTTCTGAGATAAGGCTGAACTATCACCTTTCCCGCACAGGAGAAAAACGTTGCATGAAACAGCATCACTCACCTTCTGGGCCTTCCTGTATGCAACACTGTGTGCAATGAGGTATATACACCTTCAGTGATCTGCCCCTCATCCCAGGGGAAGTGTGAGTGCAAACCTGGTGATCTGAGCACCTCTGCACTCTCTTGCTCACAAGACAGTCCTTTGTGTCTTTACAGCCCACCCATTGCAAGGGGAACGAAGGAAGAATCCTGTCTGCACAGGATTTACAGCAAGGAGAAAATTCACTGTCTCTTCCTGCCCACCCAAATCCTTTCAGGAAGCACCCATGTGGTGTAAGTGCAGCTCTTTTCCAGCCGTCTATTTAGATTGGAAGGCCTCCTGGTTTTCTTGGAAGGCGATCACTCATGAAGTCTCCCTGCGGAAAGGTGTTGAGAACTATGCCATGGAAATTATTGATATAATCGTGCTCAACCAATTTGTAAAGCTCTAGTGGGGGAAGGCATATGGAGCCTTCAGTCTGATCGTCAGAATTAATGTAGGAAAGGAAAGTTTCTCCTCCAGAGAAGTGTTGAGAAGCCAATGTCACATATTTGCAGTCATAGTAAATGCACAGGACCTGAACAGCTAGAAGAATAGTCTAATCAAAAGCTCATTGAATGCAGTGAGAAATGTCCCACCCCGAATATTGAACATATTTCTAGTCTGAAACAATGGAAGGAATTAATGAGTAGAGAGATGTTTGCAGCCTCTGCACTGAAATGCAATGGACACTGCCTCCCCTGGTCTTTCGAGATGCCATTTATCCATTTTTACTTGGATACCGGAGTGTCTATGCAACTCTCTTCTTCAAGGGAGCTTAAAAACGTGTCTCTAAAGAAACCTGGCTCCTTATGTCCATTCGCTTAATGACAACCAATTTCCATCCCAGCCTGATTTCCCTTTCCTGTTCATTATTTAATACACACTGATAAACCCAAGAAAGGCAGAGAATTCCTGAAGCTCGGCGTGGTTTGGCTTCTGCCCATCTGCTTTATGTGGTGCATCCTGTGGTAAGCGGTAGCAGAACAAGAGCTGTAGGCTACTGTTAAATAAAACAGGTCAAGGCTTGTTCTCTGGCCCTAAGGGCAAGAGGCACAGCGTCCACGTGGCTAAAGCCATCTTCCCTCCGTCCCAGATGACGTAACAACTATTAGTCCACATGGACCACACTGTGTAGCATTGAAGTCCACAATATGGAGGCGTTTGGGTTACGAGCGCAGCCAGAGTTGCAGCTGAGTGGAGGAACACCAGGACTGCCATCTCCACTGGAAGTGGACTTGCACTGTGGTCGTAGCACATGTCCATGAACATGCCCACCATGGGGAAGAGACAGCGCTGTGACAGTGTGTTTGTTTAGAATTACCTTAATTGATGCTGAAACTATTCATTGCTTCCTGTTTATACAACCTCCAATAACGTCGAAAGATCAAACACAAAACCCCAGCCTGGCAATTTTCAAAAGCTGTCAGATAATATAACAGACACGACTTAGATGAATGTGCTTTCAAATCCCATGAAATGTAAGTGTATGTGTTACCCATCAGTCTGCCGGGCTCTCTGGAAACCTACCCACGGATGCTTTTTGTTCTGTGAAAACATGGATTTCTTTGGGAACCTCAAACAATAATCAAAATATAAATCCAAATGCTGGAGCTTCTTTCCTGGAGCTTCTGTTTGGACTTTGAGTTTGGGATGTCTTAATGTCTATGGTCGAGGTTTGACAAGCTCTTTGACTCATTTCAATGTCATGAAACATGGTTAAGACATACATGTCCCATGAAGCCTTATCCGGTTAATTAATAGTGAATTTAATGGGATAAATAGAAATTATCGGGAGTTATTCCTAGGGTTATATTATGATTATTATGTATTAATTTGTGTTTTGGTAGTGCTTGGTGGCTTAGTGCCTCGCTACTGAACCATACGCATTTTGTGGTTTCTTATCTCGAGAACTGGCCCTGTTTTGCAGAGGGGCAGATTCAACCCATGAACTCAACAGCAAACTCAGATAACTTTACATGCAGTCAGGAGGTACGTTAAAGAACGTGTTTGAAAGAGCAAGAAACTGCCCATGGGGATGTAGCTGTTGCTCTGACACCACCTCTATCAGGAAAATTGCTGCTATTGTTTCAAAAAACAAAATTAATACATCATTCAACTCCAGATGAATATTTTATTGTTATCCCTTGTGACAAAAAAAGGAGGGTTTGGCCTTCCAATCAGGCATCAATGTGCCGCCTGCTCACTATAGGTAAGGTGGGGGTTCCAGTCTGCCAGTGCTTTTTCACAATCTTCATTGCAAAGCCACGAAGCTTCTCTAGCCCAGGAGCAGCTGGGCTCTGTGCAGCTTCTAACAATTAAATTATTTGTGACACATGTTTGTCGACTGACATTATTCCAGCCAAACACTTGATTCTCAGGTTTGCTGTTGGGATATGAGGAATTATCATCAGCATACTTTAGCATTGTCTGGCTGCAACTTCTTTTCACAAGGCTCAAACTTCCTTTACTGATGCTGAACTGAGATTCAAAGACCTCTTTTTTGGTGGTTTCCTTCTGCTCCTCGTAACTTTACTTTTGTCATTTCGTAGCCCTATCCTTTGTGTTCCCTTCCTGGAAAAAGGGAACAACAAGGTTTATTCTCTTTGCAATGTATTCTGGGATTTAAATATGAAAAGAAAGTGACAGTGCACGGTTTAGCAGTGACTTCTTCTGAAGAACTTGAAGCTACTGGAAGTGGTGGGTAGCTTTCCTATAGGCAAATAAACACGTTTAAAAAAGCAGGGAGCATGTACTGGGGTTACTTACCACCTTGCATCACAAGTCATCGTTTTGTCTTCCATTTGGATTCGCTCTAAGTGTCATGGTGAAGGATAAAGAGGAAATCATTCATACCTTCTTTGAGTGTGATAAAAATTATGCTAAGAAAAAGTTCAACTAAAAGTACATGAAAGAGGAAAACATTTTGGTCTCCAGATTAAAATGTCTTGATTTTCAGAGGCTCTTTCCTAAATCCAGTGAATGCAAAGGGAATCCTGGGAGGCTGCGATCCTTATAGCCAAGCCACTGTTCTGCAAAACTGAGCGTCAGCGTGACATTGATCTTATCGTTGGAGACACTCTGCAGCTTCCTGGTTATGTATTGTACATCTCTGACTTTTAGAAGAGATGATTATATTTAGATAATCCTATGGATCCTCAAATCAAACACTGTATAGTCTTCTGGGAGAGTTTAAAAGCTTTCAAGTGGTTTTGTGTTCAGACGCTGCAAATTGGATTTGTGTGTGTATACATAGGGCTGTATGTATGTGTGTGTGTGTGTGATGATGTATGTTGTTTTCAGCTGCCTAAGGTATCCATCCCCAGCCTTGTTTCTCTGGAGGGACTGAGTTTTTAGTCCAGTTTCAGTGTCCCCAGTTGACTGCAAACTGTAACGCTGCCATGCATGTCTCAGATCTACCACTGACAGGCACCTTCACGCATCTTGATGTCTTTGGCAAAAACAAACAGGGAGCACCTTCAAGATGCAAAGGCATCAGAACTTCATTCCTGAGGGGAGGAGACCTGAAATATTTATAAAGTTCATATTGCAGCTAGCTAACAAGAGCGGAGGGAGATACGCTTGATATCATCTGTCTCAGCATCTGAGGCTGAGTTATAGTAATACACCCCCTTTCCCTCTCAGCCTCCCTTTAGAATAAAAAAGAAATAAAACCAAAGCCAAAACCACAAAGGAAACACTTTTCTGGTCAACTGTATGAGGTAACATCCACTGTCTCTTCTTAAAAGCCAGGGCGGAATGGTAGACGTTATCCATTGTCATGCCTTCACGCTGCAGTGCTGGATACTACCACACCTTTGCACAATTACCCTTTCAAAAAGCAAACTGAAGGTAACCAACTGCACGTTCCCCTCCTTTCTCCCTTCCTCCTCCGTCCAGCACAGCTGCTTTGAGAATGCCCAGGTTTCTAATTCTGTCCCCTCCGTTTCTCCCCTTTCAGCATTTCCTCTCCATTTCTCTTCCTCTCGGGTTAACTCCAGCCATTGCCATGCTCCATGTTTACCTCCTGCTCCTGATATTTTTCCTAACGCTTCCCATTGATTTTATTAATTCCTTGCCTTTCGGGGTTGGCCAAGCACTTTAAAACACCAGCCTGTTTTTCCACATCCCAAAGCCTGATCATGCGAGACAGATTTCAGCCAGCCTAACCGAAAACCTCATCGAGTTCTTGATGCACCCAGTTGCAGCCCCTTTCGAAATGAGCTCTGAGTCTTGAGTTTATGAAAGCCAGTTGTGCTCGATTGTCTTGAGGAGACTGACACCAGTTTACCCCAGCTGAAGATCTGTTGTTATAGCCTGGAAACAAATCACAGAAAAATATTTGAATGACTTGGAAGACAGACTGTCTCACTGAAGCCTCACCTTTGAATATGTGCATGTTTTACTTCTGTCTTCTACTTTCTGTGTGTGCCCTTCTCTTGTAACATAGGATTTACATTATTTGAACGTAAGGGCAATGGTCCAGATTTATTTAATTTCATCTAAGTTCTCCTGGTTCCCTTTGATGTTGGTTGACTTTAGACCATTTTTAGTAGTGACACTGAGGTGAAAAAGTCTTGAGTAAAACTTTTAGGAACCTCTGCAGTACCAGAACTTACTAACATCTCCATCTCCTTCAACAAGAAGGAGCAGGAGGGACAAAGGTTCAGAGAATGGGAAGATAACTCCAATTTAAATGAGAAAGGGAGAGGATGAAAGTCTGCACATCCCCACATCTTAAGTGATGCTGATGCTACTCAGGAGAAAGGAGGGTAGTATAGAGTGGAAAAACCCAACATCGTCTTTACCCTCCTCTTCTGAGCTATGTGTATGAATATAACAATTACCTGGGATGGTGAAGAAGCTCTGTGGTAGACCCAGAGTATGATGCTAGGTTCCCTAATTCCCGTTCCTGTGTCGTATCCATCAACACTGCCTCACTGAATAAGGTAAAATTTGGCATCGTGTCAGGGTGAAATATTCTGTGCCTCCACTGTGCTGGCTGCTACCTCACTGAAGACAGTCCTGTCTGTTTGCAAACTCCACCACTGTGCCTCCTAGCGTTAAATTCCTCTTGGCTTAGGGACGAGTCCAGGATGGCTGAATTTCAGAAGTTTGCTCTGGCTTATGTTTTGAGCCTTCTTGGACAACGACAGCGTGTTGTTCCCAAGAAGACTAATTCCAAATGAGCCAATAAATGCTTTCATACAAAACAGCTGCTTTCAGCTCCCTACCTGTATAGCAAATTACCCTTCACTTTTAAATTGTCAACTGTGATGCTACCCTGTGTTTAGACCAGCTATATCCCTTCACCGTAATAAAAATAATGTTTCAGTGGTTTGAAATTTCACAGGGTAGGAAAGTATAAAATACCAGTTAAAGTTGTCATCTTCTCTTTGAATATTAGCTCCACAAGCAGGGCTTTCCCTGGTTCCTAGACGTCATTCAGGCCCCAGAGGGACTGTTGTGGGCTCAGCGTAGCTCTGCTTTCCTGTCCAGAAAAGACATGGCAAAGGTACAAAGCCACAAGCATTCAGGCACAGGCATCTCTGAGAAGTGGCCCTGTTACTTTTAGGGAGAAGAGCCATCCTTTAGTCAAGGTTTGAAAGGAAAAGTTTAATAAATAAATAATTAAATGTTTCATAGATAAATCCAAACTGTTGGACTCGATGATCTTAAAGGTCTCTCCCAGCCAGATGATTCTGTGATTCTGTGATTCCTTAGTAGGAAATGTCTCCGAAATAAAACATTAAAACTTTTAATTCTGAAAATTTGACAAAAGCTTTTGAGGATTTTCAGTATTTTTCCATTTTCTTTCGTGGCTGAAAGCAATTCAACCTAAATTTGTAATTTTTACATCAGCTGCATCTCCATTTTTGGATGGAGAAGAGCTTCGTAACAATGGGGTATTAAACTGTGGCTTCTGGAAGGAACAGAACTTTTGTGAGCGTATTTATATTTCCATGTGATGAAGACTTCTTCAAGGAAGCTGTCAAGATGCAGTAAGGGCTGGGTGCTCTTTGGTACCCATGGGGTTTCCTGCTGAGGACTGGCAGCACAGGGGCCTCACAGCCAGAGCCCACTCCCCCATCCCTAGCCAGGAAGCGGAGCAGCCAAGGGGGCAGCCAGAGGCAGCCCCAGGCACCGGGAGTCTGCATGGGATGGAAGATAGGCTGAGGTCACACCAGAACATCAGCCTGCAGGTGGGAGTCAGGATCAGGTCTGCTGAGGGAAACCAGGGTCAGACATATCCCAGGATGTCTGGGCAGGTCCATGGGGACAAAGCAGGGACAGTACAGAAGATCAAACCCCAGTATTTTTACTGTAAAAAAAAGCTCACTAACATTCCCTCTCATGGAACAGGACCTTGGTCCAGTCCTGGTCTAGTGAGTCCATGCCATGTTTAAATGTTCTTGGAAATCTCCTATCCAGGAGATCCTAGATGGGATGATAGCAGTGAGCTCTATTTTCAGCACTGCCTAAAGGCAGGAGAGACTCCACCAGACTGAAACAAGGGCCGACCACAATTATAGGTGGTGTACGACGGAAAAATGTACAAGCGCAGCTGTGGTTCAGAGTTAAAAGTCAGGCAGATAAAATACT
Organism: Bucorvus abyssinicus; assembly: GCA_009769605.1. NCBI lineage: Eukaryota > Metazoa > Chordata > Aves > Bucerotiformes > Bucorvidae > Bucorvus > Bucorvus abyssinicus. The sequence goes on along the minus strand of CM020033.1, from coordinate 33,279,675 downwards.
GAGAGCATTCCTCTGCTTCCAATTAGTATGAGAGATGTGTTCTCAGCGACTTCTCCTTTATGCTCATTTGAGAAAGAAGAGTTAATTTAACCACAGTTAATTTCATGACCTCTATAATGTACCCAATTATATCGTCCTAATTATTTCAAGCTCTCATGTGCCTTGGTTGAGTGCCTTTTTTGGAAGAGGATATTAAATAACGATTATCCTCCTCATTAATACAATGCATGATAAAGAGAAAACAAACAAGACATTGCTGAAAGGCATAAATATCATTTATATTTTTTACTCACTTTCTCTCCGATCTTTCCACAACAGCAGCAATATTAGTCATGGAGACAGGAGGAGGCTGGGAAATCTTTTCACTTGACTTGTCTTTCTGGTTTTGTCTGGTTAATGTGTAAGGGTGTGGGCATCCTGGAAGGTGTGCTTTTCTGAGACGTCAGCTGTTAGTAACCTATAGCACTGGGCTACAGCTGCAGAAGTTGAGACTTGAATTAGCTCTAATTCATCCTCGTTTTACTAATTTGGACATGAAGCATAAAGGAGTGAGTCATAGTAAAGAATAAGAGTCACGTTCATCTCATGCAGTAATACTAAAATGTGGCAGAATTAATGCTATCTCATCCGTATGAAGGTAGACAGGGTTTGGAGACAGTGATTGAGGCAGATGTGTCTTCCCATAATTGTTTACATAACAGGAAGCATTTGATTTGTCAATTTGTAGGTCCCTTGGCCAGTTCTGTTCATGTCACTATACATCAAGAGCTCAAAAAAATTGACGTCTGTCTCCTGCTTTCTTGTGTGTGCATCCGTATCTCAGACACATGCTTAAGTCTCTGTGTGCCAGACTGCTGAGACCCAACACGCATGTGGTAGGTGGGCTCGTTATTAGGCACAAGCAACAGACGTGGGATACAGAAAGAAGCACACCCAGTCAAGATGTCAACCTTCAACTACCATGTGATTAGGTAACGTGCCATGGCCTTCCCCGTTCTGCGAGAGGTCCCTCCACAACACTGGAAAAGGAAATATTTGAGAGCTGGGAGTGACGGCAACAAGGACTGTGCTCAGAATAGGTGCTTTACTGTGGAGACGGTTGCTCAACTGGTAGAAGAGTCTGCAGTGAGCTCACATAAAGGATTAATACAAAGGATTACATACTCATAGAGTCATTGAATCATGGAATGATTTGTGTTGGAAGGGATCTTCACGGATCGCTCAGTCTGATCCTCTTGCCATGGGCAGGGACACCTTTCACAAGACCAGGTTGCTCAAAGCCCCGCCCAACCTCGCCTTGAGCACTTTGCATGACGGGGCATCCACAACTTCTCTGGGCAACCTGTTCCAGCATGTCACCACACTCATCATAAAAAATTTCTTCCTCATGTACAGTCTTAATTTACCTTCTCGGTTTAAAACTTTTACCCCTTGTTCTCTCACTACAGGCCCTGGTAAAATGTCTCTCCCCACCTTTCTTACAAGCCCCCTTTATATACTGAAAGGCCACATGAAGGTCTCCCCAGAGCCTTCTCTTCTCCAGGCTGAACAACCCCAACTCTCTCTGTCTTTCTGTATAGGATGGGTGTTCCAGCCCGCTGTCATTTTCATGGCCCTCCTCTGGATCCTCTCTAACAGCTCCTTGTGTATCTTTTACCAGCGATCTCAGAGCTGGGTGCAGCACTACAGGTGGGGTCTCATGAGAGCAGAGTAGAGTCTGGGCAGAATCACCTCCTGCAACCTGCTGGCCACGCTTCTTTTTATGAAGCCCAGGATACAATTGGCTTTCTGGGCTGTAAGTGCACATTGCTGGCTCCTGCCCAAGGTTTCATCCACCAGTATCTTCAAGTTCTTCTCTTCAGGGCTGAGTATATGTAGTATAAGGGTCTAGATACAATAAAGGACAGTGTCAGTTCATGTAACTTTCATTCCTGCAAACTCTGTGAAATGCAGGAGTGTGTATGCTCTGTATGGAGTAATCCCAGAGATGATTTCTTCATTCTGTTGTATCAAGATCAGCATAAAGGTAAAGGACGTGAACCGCTGCCCGTGTTGTCTGTAAATCTCAAGCAGCAGGATAGCAGCGTGCTATTTGGAACTGGAAAGTGCTGCTAGCCTTCGGTAGCCTCCTCCTTCCCACCTGTTCTGGGTCCTGCTTAACTGGGAAGATGAATAATGAATCAGCCGTTTCAGGCTCCTTCAGATTCTGCCTCCTCTGGCAAAGGAATTGCAGGAGTCATCAAGCACAGGGTAATAAAAACATGTGCAGACAGAAATACCCCAAGTCCACATAAGCTGATGTTGCTTCTGCTGTTTGGCTCGCGTAAAGATTCCTTAAATCCTCTTACAGCAGAATTATGCCGTTGGAGTGGTAACAGCGTGGCTGCCTCTTTTGTAAGGAGCAGCAAAGACGCGTTGCTGAGTCACCTGCGGTGTGAGCTCACTCGTTTTTTCGCTGCTGAGCAGCAGGTGCCACGAGCCTTTTCTGATGCAACTGCTAGCAAGTGCTCTGCCGTCAGCCCGTGTGTCACTTGGCATCATGGACAGTCAGCTGACGATAGGAAGGAGGGAGGGTCAGCATGGGGTACCAAAGTACAAACAAGTTCAGAGAAACATTACCTTATTGAGGAGGAAGAGGAGGGATGAGCACAGCTCCCCGAAAAGGTGGAGACAATATGGAAAACAAAGGGAGAGATGGAAAAGCCTGCTGCAGGAACATTACTTTCCTCACCCTGGGCAGCTTTTTCAGCAGGTTTTGCATCAGCCAAGCACATTCTGTACAGCTAAGCAAAGGCAGAGACAAAAATAGACTACCCTACCAGGTGAATATTTGTACAAGTTCTTCTGGGATGAAATGCGTTTGGAAGCAACGTGGAGCTGGGCTCCGACCCAAATGAGGCTGCGATTCCACGTGCAGATATTCAGTGTGGTGCAGAGGCTCCAGCCCCCTTTAGATCAGTGCATTTCTCCTCTGCTGGCTCAAAATGCTGGCAATCAAGGCAGTCTGGGTAAGCCCCCTGGGTCGGTATCCACCTAAGTGCATCTATCCAGCCCTTACAGGGGTATGTCCATTCTAAGCATTTGAATAAACTGTAGGTTTTCCCTCTTTTATTTTTGGCCATCCTTGGCTAAAAATAGTCTAGATGCTCATGGAGACCATGTTCTTTTCTAGTTCGCTGGCTTCAGTGGGAGAATTGCCTCCATAATCAATAGTCAGTGACTGATAAAAACCAAAAAAATTGCCACAAAGTGAACACTGTGTGGTTTTATGAAAGTTTTCTCCTTTTGCGAAGTTATTCAATCAAGGAGCACATCTTTTATTAGGGCAGCATTTGGGGGCAATTCACCCTCACACCTAGCCTAGCATCACTTGTTGAAGAAGAGTTAAAATGAAAGATTATAAATAGGAAAGTAACCTGTGAGTCTTCACCCTTGAAATGGAAGTACTGATTTTCTGACTTCTTATCATCTCGTATAAAAATCTGCATGTTTATGCGCATATAGTCAGTGATCCAAGTTCTTGATCTGTGTAGGATGTAGCTCAATTTTCTTTTTGATCAAAGACCACCTTTAGTAGCCTGGCAAGGACTAGCTCCAGTGACCATCTCGTCTGCCCAGTGCAGCGCTATTTAAGCAAATACTGTGGCTCATTGCACAGCTTACAGGGAGATTATGAGCTTAGAGTGGGATTCAAAGCAGGTCGTATGCTAAACTGGGAGCTGCAGCGTATAGCTGAGAGATAACCAGGAGAGAATGCAGGGCCTGGGTGGGTAGGGACGAGATACACATCTCCAGAGTCCTCACTCCAGATCCCGAGCTGAGACACTAGCCCTAGGGCACATGCTCACAATCTTTTTTTTTTTTTTTGAGAACCCAAAAAGTTTCACTTGTTTCCTCAGAAATGGTGACTGAGTTCATACTGTCACTTCACAACCTTCTTTCCCCATCACACTTTGTTCAGTGGCTGAAGGACTCGCCCAGGATGCAAGTTGTCCAGGTTCAAATTCCTCCTCTGTCTGGGAAAATGCTGTTAATTATCAGTAATTGCCAAGCTGGGTTTGGGTTACCCTCCAGAGCTCTTGATGAAGCTGTGCAGCTGTAGCAAAGAATTCAGGAATTTCTGGGACAAAAAGCATGCACAAGCAAGGCTGACTATAGTCTCCTTGGAAGGGAGAGGCTTGGGTATTTGTCACTGTCAGTTTAATAGATTTTCCTTGACACACTCGCTGGATATAGCACATACTCTGCTGATGGGGCCAGATAGCAGCTTAGGTAGAATCTGACTTCTTTTGGTTGTCCTTGGAGAGCAAAAAAAAAAAAACAAAACAAAACAAACAGGGAATGAACACTTGCTAGACTACAGGATCTATTGGTATTACCTTTTTACCTTAATTTTCTCCTGTAGAAATTAACTTGATACGTCTGGAGGGGAGAGAAACTCTATAAGCTTTTATAGACGCTGACTCAAGCTGACAGTTCTTCACAGAGGTTTTGTTCAACACGTCTAATTCTCAAAGTACTTCATAACAATTTGTCTTAGTTAAGAGCTTTTGAGGACCAAAATGGGTTCTAGGATTCCTGTGCTTAGCCTAGACAAATAGATCCTATCTCTTCTCCAAAAACACCAAGTCAGCTGTTCCATCAGTACCAAACACCGGAATACTTACGATCCACCAGCACTATGTTTCCCTATCCATTTACTGCTCCTTCTCAAACTGGGATGTCAGTCCTGCACACGGACACTTGGCCCAGAGCCCCGTCCATGGCCCTTTGAAAGTCTGCTGCCCTTGGACAGATTTCTGCTGTGGAGTGCAAGTGAAGATCGTGAGTCCTTGTGTCTGTTGTAGACTTGCTTGCTCTATCAATCTTTTTTCTGCTGTAGTTCATCTCTTTGAAGCAGCAGCAGAAGCTGATCGGTGAAGAGCAGCATTTCCACCATCACCTTTAACAACTCCTGTTGTCTTCTGACAGAAAAAATGTTGCAGCCAGCTGGTTGCCTTGAGGCCAGCACACCGGGGCAGCCCAGACACTGTGCAGTGGTAAGACAGCGCAGATTGCCATGTGAACTGCTGTCTACCCTACCTCCAGCTCAAGGGGTCTTTAGTTCCTGGTAAGCCTGTGTTCTTCTTTGCAGGGCTACCAACTCCATCAAACTGCTCCTGAAAGACAGTGCAAAATGCCTGCAGTCCTAGTGAAAAGTAGGACTAATAGGAATGCTTTGTGAAGATGCAGTTGGTTTACTGTTGGCTGGAGAGATTCCCTGCCGGTGTTACTGTATTTTGAATCATTTTGAATATCACTGCAGAACTTCAGCAGCACTCCTCTCCTGTTGTTCCTGCTTACATCTGTTCACTGGGGTAAGGGATATTTTTTGGCTGTAAGCAGTTATGCAGCATGACACTTGGTGAATGGATGTCTATGCGTGCAATAGCTACTGTTTTCTGAAGACTCATTTGGCCCTTGTCCCCTCTGGGTGAGGCAAAAATACGCGTGTAAATATATTGCTCTAAACCCCTCGCCTGCCTTTCAGTGCTACTGTCACCTTTTTGACTGACATTGCTTTCGCTCGAGCTCTGCTCTGAACGGAGCTCTTCGGGGAAAATTTAAAGGATTTGATTTTGAGCTTCAAATTTATTGTATATGTTTGCCGAATGACAGGTTATGCTTCTGCCATCTAGTCAACAGCGAATCTCTCTTTTGTAAGTAGCTCGCTGCTTGTATGTGATACAATTATTTCCACTAACTGCTCAGAATCCAGCTGATCACTCTCACGACCGTAAGTGAATCTGTTTGACAACCTGTTCTCTGCACAGTAGGTAGTCTTCTACCCGCCAGCTAATTTATCATCGCATCTGCCTTGCTCTGCCAAGGGATATGTTCTAGCGCATTTATTCTGTTTCTAAAAGCTTGTGACTGGCCATTATCTTGGGAGGAGAGACACACAGAAGAACAAAAATTTTACGATGCATCTTTCTGTCTTTATAAAACTCGTGCTCTCAGCATCTCAAAGAGCTCTCCTCCACTAGCTGTTTTCATTCTCTTTTATGGACTCTACTTCCCAGTAATCACAGAGACACCCAGCAGCCCGGATGTTGGCCCAGGCTAGATGAGAAGGTTTCTCAGCATTGGTGAGAAGTGCTTCATTGATATTAACATGGATGGAAGTGGTCTGCTCAGCCATAGGACAGACGTCATTCGGTACGCTTTCCTTCCCTTTAATGGTGTAGTGCTCATGCAACCTGAAAGGACCATCTGCAGATCTTTGAGATTAGTGCAGGCCTGTTTGTTGTTTGGCTTTTCTGCTGGTTTTCTACTTGCCTGGATCTGCTGCTAATTGCCTTGATATATGAATGTCAAGGTTGCCTGGATATCACAGCAAGCAGCAGATTTTTTAGCATGCATTTATTCCTAATTCAAAATAAGTCTAAGAACTTGCTGAACCGAGCAACCACCACAACAGGAAAACCTCCATCATCCAGAGTGTCTGAGACAAGATCTTCTGCTGTGCTGCTAAGCAGTGTTTTTGCGGTCTGAACTCTTCAACGGAGTTTGCAATTTTTTTCCCCCCAGGACTCAGGGTTCAGTTTGAAGACCTTTCCTGACACCTCTCCCGCTTCCAGCGCAAGCCAAAGCTATGCTTTTGAATCACAGGAAGACAGCCAAGTTCATAGATGATGGAAAAGGGTCAAAACAGTAGGTATCACCTGCAAGTCAAGGCTATCTTCTTGATCCCCTATAAAATCTGGCTCTTTACTCTTCAGTAATAGGATCTCGCGTGTTTTAGCCTTGTCTTGTCATGTACGTAGGAGGATTAACACTGCCAGAAGGGGAATTGAAGATGCCACTCAGAAGAATGGACAGGGCAGTAACTTATCAATAACAACATCATCCTTTCACCTCACAGACTCTAACGCAGAGACATGTCTTGTTTCTATTAATATTTCATAGAACCAGCTGGTACTACTAGATACAGCCAGTCTCAATGAACTTCGTTTTAGCCTTTTTATTAGCTTACAAATGCGATAGGGTTGATGGATACCATTTAATGGAATGCTTTCCACCCAGCTCCCCCCTCCCTTCCCACCCTGAAAAGTCTGACATTCATAAATGGAGGAGGTCAGGAATTTGCATCCAGCTGAGTGGCTGTCTGGCTTTAATGAGACGATTTGTAATCGTAAGCACTGCACTGCAGTGGTGTCTGGTACAGGGGGAAGAGGAGCACGTACGCATACTCCAGGTGAGATGAGGGAGAGGTGATGGCAGGGAGGGAAAGCACATGGACCAGAAAAAGGAAGCCAGGCTGGAATGACATAAGGAGCTCCATTAAATGTAATACAATAATGCTGGCCTGGTTAGCATGAGAAGAGCCAGGAGCTGGCTGATGCAAGCCAATGAAACTCCAGCTACGTAGGTCAGGCAGCAGCTTGCAGGATTGCTCTTATCCAGAGCTCCTTAGAGTAGCTGGAAATAACGGGTTCATTTTTGCCAGCTTTAAGGTCCCAGTGCCCTTCTTGCAGAGCTCTGTTGTTCCTCTCCCACTCCTGTACAATAAAACCTCCAGACCAGGAAGGCGCTTCAGGAGGTTATATGTTGCATAGTTGGCACATCCCCCATCAGCTGTATTTTCAGCCTGTTTTCCTAAAAAGTGGATCACACTCTGTCTGTGTGTGTATGCTTCCTCCATCTGATGCATTTTGCTCTTTTCATTTCAGTCACACAAAGCAGTAGCAAATGCCTGCAAGTCTCGGGCAGGCAGGTAGGAGAGAGAGGAGGAGACTATTAATCCCTTAACTAGGGGAAAGACTCAGAAGAGAATCCTTCTGGGGGAGAGAGATTTTTAATTCCCTGGCTTTGATATAAAAACTTTGCCTGGCATCTGTTTCGGCTCAGACAACCAGGAATCACACCCCAGGCACAAACCCGTAGGAAGCCAGGCTGTGCAGCTCTCCTGCACACACGGCTACTTTGTCTGGCTAACTGCGAGAATTTTGCACCTCCCAAGGACTATCTTTCCCTTGTCTCCAGGATTTCTCTCCTCTGTAGCAGCAATTCTCAAAGACTGTCATGCGATATTTTTTCATTAGGAGTCCCAGCTGTGGAGGACTATGGTTCTTTAACCATATCTCCAGCTGTCTTGAGACATTCCGCAGCAGCCCAGCTGGACCAGTGTAGTTTTTCTTACAGCTGCAATGGAATAGCTTGCATCAGCTTTAAGGTTGCTATTTTTTTAATTCATTAACTACTTTATGTGACAAACAATAAAAAGGCAAGAGTGTAAACTGATCTGTTCTGCTACAAGCCCCTTCCAAGGAGAAGACACTGAAGTGAGGTAAGAGGGCTGATGGTTTGTCCTAACTTGCAGTGTCTCCTTGTGCAGTGTGTGATGCACAATAAAGTCATTCAGCCCAAAGTCCATTCACAAGGGGTAGTATCTCCAGGACAGGCTGCGGTCAGGTCACTTTGTGAGGAAACAGCCACACCATCATAGGGCCCCTCCCTTCATTGCCAGTTCATATCAGGTGATGTTCAGCCCTAGTTCACCTCACCTTTCTCAGTCATGAACTCACATCCCTTTCCTCATCTGCTCCTGGAGCATGAACATCCATCCTTCCAGGCAAGAAAGAGCTTTTCTCTTCCCCTCTCCTGAGCTCCTTCTGTAAAACATACATGCTTCATGAGCTTCCTTCCCTGCAGATCTTTGCAACTCTGAAACACAATCGCTTCCTCCTCTTCCCTGGGGAGACAAGTTACCTCTATCTTAAATACTAGAGATTTAAGTTACAGGGATGTGTGGGTGGCCTTCAGAGATCATGGCAGTAAGGTGTTTCTCAACCAGATTTTTAGTTCCAACAGAAAGAGAAGAAAAACATAATTCTACCCAGCAAGCAACAACAATAGTCTACCTTCCCTTGGGACAGAAGGTGCCTTCAGTCACCCTAGGGGAAAAGCTGCCTCTGGGTCAGATGACTGTCTCTGTAGATGGCTCTTTTTGAGAAGAGCCCTATCCAGGAAGCAGGCTCCCCAACTTCTCTGCCTTTTTCAGGCTCTAATCCTATTTAACTCCATCATCAGGTCTGTGAGTTGACAGTATCTTCCATAGCTTTTACATAGAGGGACCAACTGCTTTGTCAGGTTCTTAAAAATTTCTTTTCTACTGTGCTATTTAAGCAATGTATCATCTGTCAGGAAGGAATTAGTTGGGTATAGTCCTAATGTTAAGAAGAACATAAATAAACTGTAGATTGAACAGAGCGCTGTGCGGAGGGAAATTCGTTTTTCCTGTTCTTCTAATGTACTCTGTCTCCTCTTTGTCTAGGGAGTATCCCACAGATGATCACCTCTTGGCCAGCAGTGTACTTTAGTGTAGCCATTCAAGCGAAGAAAAACCTTGAAACACTCATTGGTGCTGTTTTATTATTTTCCCAATCATGTTTCCTTGATTTGACTTGGCCTATCGCTTTGATCAATAGCAGATGTCACCCCGCATGAGACATGTTTTGAATTGATTTAGAGTGCTTGTTTAGTACCAATTTCTAAATCACTTTTGCTAAGCTCCCTCTCTTTGATGTTGATGGCACTGAGTAAGGTCTTAGGCTGCGATTTTCAAAGGAACGCAACTGAGGAGTCCAGAACTCTTAGAACTCTTCAGCCCCTGTTGAAAATCACAGGCAAGAGCGCAAGACATGTACTTGCTTTTAATCATAAGATTTTCAAGCACTTTGAGGTGCACATAGCTGCTGTATGGGGTTTTTGGAGGTGCCTTTCAGAAGTTGTGCGCTTAGGCATATCTGAAACTCCTATTAGAAGCCATTCAGTATCTTTATGTGCCTAAATTCCTTTAACCTGACTCAGCATACTGTGATACTCTTCTGCGCGTGTGAGAGCAACGGCATAAAGAGCAGTCTCTCAGTGAATGACTGATGCTCTATAAATGTGTGGAATAGAAGCCAAAAATCCAAATGCAAGGGCTCATGCGTTACCGTCAAATAACCCAGACACTTGTTTCTTCAGCAGTTGTCACGGCAAAGCTGTCATTTCCTAGTCTAAGAGTTTTTATCACACCTTTATCCTTGATACATACTCTGGGAGGAGGGAGGATTCACGAGGCAAATAGAAGTGTGATTCAGAAAATACATCAAGTCGAGGAATGGAAATGCTCCCAGCAGTGGCCTCCATCTATTTGGATATGGGGAATGGATAGCTGGAGTTCCTCACATAATTTAGGTTACATTACCATTTTCCAAGAAAAATCCACAGTCTGGATTCAGTTTGCATAAATAGGAGCTTCAAAACCAAAGCCTAAAACATCTCATTCCGTTCTTGCCAACTTCCAGCTGAAGGATATTTCTGATCATAAATTGTAATGCTGGAAAATATTGACTGATCCAATCAGAGCAAGAGTGAGAGACAGACACATGGACCATTTCCGAGGAGATATATCCTGTTTCCTATGACAGGCAACTTATTAAAATTATCCCAGTATATGCATTCTCTGTTCGAGCATGAAGTGCTCATTACAACTCTCTACATAAATAATGTACACTTAAAATGGTTCCCTGTGCCATAAATATTGACCTTGGTTAATAATTGACTATGGGATTATATATATTGCTCCCCTCGAACACTACTGACTGAGGCTCTTGCCTCTTGCCATCAGGTTTCTTTCCTTTCACTCCTGTAGTTTTTGGAGAAGATGTTATGCTGATAGCATCCGTGTACTGATGACACAAGTTTGGACCGGAGTGTATAATAACCCCTTTCTCCCTCTCAGGTCTTGCTTAGTGTCCTCAGTCATTTCATTGGAAAGTGTGAAAAAAAATTCTTTTTGATTTGCTTTATAATTTAATCTGTGATTTTTCTGCAGATGCTTGTTGTAGTCCTCGTCCGTTTTTGCTCTAACCTTTAGTTAACGTTATTACAGTAAGACCTACCTATCAACCATTTCATGAGGCTGGCTCCCGAAAAGGCTTTCAACGAGCAGAACATGGACCAAATTTGCTGCTTGAAATGCGACGGAGCCAAGACATTCCTGGTAAATGAAGCTTCCCAGCTTCATGCTTGATAAATCCGTACTGCCTGTAGTGAGCACCTGCAACATTCTACGGATCCATGGGAATGAATGAGAGGAAAATGGTGCCTGGTAGGGTTCAGGTTTACAAAGTTGGCTGCAGCCATGACTGCTGGATAGATTGCACCTCTGCAGGCCCCTGCTCTGCAGCCCTTGGGCTGGGCATGTGGGAAAAACGACTCATACCTCAGGCACCAACTTAACTTAGGCATCATCTAGAATGAGTTGCCCGGGCCTCGTACATTGGATGAAAACCGCGTGCTAAGACAAAAGGTGCTGAGCAGCCCATCGGTGGTGTTCAGCTACCAGAGAGCAGCGAGGAAAGGCTTTGATTGCAACAACATGACAAGATTTCATCATGATGTTTTGTCCTCCAAGTTCTGATAGGACTTTCCTCTTTTGGGCATTCTGCAAATATGTGACACTATAAATGCTGTTGCTGTTCCTGTAGTTCCCAACTTTGCCTTTTCCTTTGGTGACGCAGTTATTGCCACCCCATGTGGGAGCTGAGAAAACTGTACCTCTTCTTTTACTCTTGGCCTTTGCAATTCCTAGTCCAATGGTTCCTTGCTTTGAGAGAGAGATACGGAGGATGCTGTCCAAAAAGAAACATCTATTTATGGAAACAGTGAATACACAACGAGTTAGGAGATGGTGACCAAAATGTGCAGCATTGTTTGTGAGTCCTTGAGGACCAATAAAAATAATAGAACTGCAACTGTAAATAGCTTATTACAAACATCCAATTTCTATGCTTGGAATTCAGGACTCTGTCCAGACCATAAAATTAATCCTCATTGCCTGCTGGACCTTGGAAGCAGGGCTCCTCTGCCAAAGGTCGCTCAGTTCTCAGTGCTGGCATAGTGCTGATTTGTTTCAGCTCTGTGCATAAACATTTGCTGTGCTTGGTTACCGGTTGGGATTGCATAACGGACATTGGAAAGAAGGGGTGAAGTGTCACAGCCCCTTCAGAGGTAAGAATTTCACCTCAAGGAGAGGCACATAAAAGCACCTAGGTACTAAAACTCCTGTATCCCCGGATGGTTAATTAAAGGGGAGAATGCCTGAAAGGTTTTACCTTGGGCTAATATTTGAAATTATTGGTGAAGGAATGATGAGCATTTGTTTTCATAGCTGGAGTTAGATATAGTAAAATATACTTTATGTTGGATAACTACTGGTTTTAATTTTTACTATGACAAAAATGATAATGTCTGTAATACTTTTTCAAAGATTTTTTTATCTGTAATTATTATATATTAATCAAGAATATTTATAAATGCCTAAAGGGGCCAAGCTGAACTGGTTGGGTTTTTTTTGCACAGATTGGCACTGATGTAACATGCGTAAATAAAAAAGCTGCTGTAACTCAGTTTGCATCATTATTTTAATTTTCTTTTCCGATGTGTTCCTTCCTCCAGATGACAAATCTCACAATCTATAAACTGCTTTATGATCTCGGGTGGTGGTGTCCTGACCCATAAGAGAAATGAGCCAATATCCCCCTCTCACCTCTCATAGAACTGTATAACCGAACTTTTAATTTAAAGTTGTACTGGGAACAATTTTTAACATTGTTCTATGGACCATTTCTGGGTTCTTTCACATTAGCAAGAGTATAATATAGTCCCTAAAGGATATATCCTCTTGAATTAAACTCCTGTGTTGCTACCACCACGAGCTGTCGATAAGACATTTTGCTCCCCAGTGTTGTCTGTTACAGTTTGGGGGGAAAAAAAAAAAAAAGAAAGAAAAAAACCATACAGAAACTCAGAGCTGGGTTAGTGGAACAGGTTAAATAGAAGTATAAATCTGACAACGCCTAACGGCACAGCTAGTATGCTCGGCTTTTACAGCAAAAGATGAGATGTCTTGTCCCATACCCCCATCCCCTAAGAGCACCAGCAGACTCTCACAAGATTCAGTGGAAAGAAGTACTTCAAAGGTGGCCTCATGGCCTTCAGAGATGAGAGTGATGGTCCAGATGTGCACTGATGTGCCGTGGCCAGCAAGTGGGCTGCTCTAACACAAGCCTGCTCACCAATGGGCACTTGATGTCCAGTCTGCTGGGAGCCTGTGCCTTGGGCTGGCATTACTACAATTGCCACTTCTCAATAGATAGCAAAAGAAGGTAGGCATCCACAGAGATCTGTTGTGAAGCCCAAGCGCTAGCAGCCTGCCTCAGGGTTGGAGATAATTTCCAGGTGTCCCTGTACAAGGTACCAGGTGCTTGGTACAATGCAAAACCGCGTACCAAGTGTGCGTATCTGCTCGTGCGAGTGAGCAGACCTCTTCTGACACCCCTAGGCTCCAAGGCAGAAAAGGGGGCTGCCCATGAAGGCTTCCTGCTATAACAGAAACCTGAAAAGGCCATCTGAGCTGCAGCTGGTACTTGTGGGCACTACTGCCCTCTCTGCGGGTCTGTGCGTGAGAAGGCAGAGCAGGGCCCTGCTCCTGCAGCTCTCACCAAAGTGGGCAATGGAGAGAATTCCCTTTTCCTCATCCTCGCTCTTGTCCCTGCCTCTCCCCTGGTCCATGAGCTGAGGAAGGCCTGTCTCATCCTGCTTGTGTGTGCAGTGCCCTGCAGAACATGGTCCTGATGGCATCTGCGGTTCCTAGGTTTATAACAGGACATAGAAACAATGGGTGGTTTATTGCACTGAGTGTATCGCTTCTGTTTGAATGCTCCCTCAGCATGGTGTTCTGACTACAGGCTTGCCTCGTAATTAAGAGATTGTTTATTTTAGTAATGCTGCTCAGAGCACAATTCCCCATCAAAATGCTGCTGAGCTTTTGGGGCCCTTTCAACATCCAAGTTTTACCCCACTTCAAACTCAGGTTCCGAGCCTCCCCTCCACAGTGGTTCAACCCAAGGGCCTGAATCCAACCATACTCTGAAGGAAGTTGTACAGTTTCAAGTCATCTTCCTATGGATGACATCCATGCTGTGCTGCTTTGTATAACAGTTGTCCTTGGTGAAGTGCTGTTGTGCTATGTCATGCAGAAATCCAATAAAATAAACTTTCCCATTTGGTTTATAATCTGTGTTTATTACAGCCGCAACAATTCGTACCCTGGAGATAAAACTGGTAAGTGCCACTTCCCAACAGAATTTTATCCTGAGTAGAGCTGAGAAAGACATTCACAGCATGAGGCAAAATATGGTTCTCAGCAAAGACCTCCATCACGATTCTACAAACTAGGGTACAACTTTGTCTGCTTTTTCCCTCTTTCAGAGGCAGGAAATACAACCTGCGGCTCTCAAAGTCAAGTTAAAATTGTTCTGCCTACCTGGGGCAGATTTAAATAAAATGTGCTAATCACCACAGTGAAGATCTGATTTTCATAACAGCTCAGTTCCTATTTTGGCACAGAGCTAACGGGCTAGAAGTCATAAGAACTGTGTCCGCTTAGTACTGGTCTCTTTCCAAATCCATCATGGTGGGAGCTGCTAGATGGTGAACTCTTGTGAAAATATGCCCTCACATTAGCAACGTTAGGAAAAAGTTTGGCACCTGGTGCTTAGGTCTGGTGAAAGTCTAAATATGGCTGTTCTCGTAAAAATCAGAGGTTTCCTCAGTGGAAAACCGAGATCGGAGTCTACGGTTTGTATCAGAAAAATCTTTGGAGATTTTTCACATCACTGCTCTAACAGGTAGGAGGATACCGGCTGTTCCTCTTTCCTCCATTCTCTCAACCCAGTTTCTTTTTAACACAGGACAGACCTTTCTTGGCACTCCATTTAGCCTTCACGAGCCTGGAAGAGCTGGCGGTGTTGCACTTTCACTGCACTAACTCTGTCAAGCTATTATGAGAATGAACTCAGTTTTGCTGGAAAACACGTACCCAGGGCACAGAAAAAGCAGCTCTACCAAGCCACAAGCATGTAGTTTGTAATGAGACTCCTGGCTGGGCGTACTCCGTGCACCCTCTCCATCTCATAAACAAAGGGTAAGAGCTGTCTTTCCCGAGTGGAAACGGGCGCGGAGTTTGTGGCACCACGAGGCTGTTCCCAAAGAGCGATATGAAAAGCAGTTTATCTATGCTACGGCCAATGCATCATCCTTCTCACACTTTCTGAGCCGTTTTTTGAGAATGATGAATTGTAACCATCACAACATTCAATTCATTCTACTCTGCTGGGTCTTACAGTGCGTTTGTACCAAATGTCCTCTAACAGCTGATAAATCATCCCTGAGTGGCTGCAGAGGCAGCGCTAGTGACACGCACTGGACTGACACCAGGAATGTGTCACAGCATCTCTCTCGCCCACTCTTTCCAGAAAGATTTTTGTGACCTTTGGTGGCATTTGCGAGGAGCCGTTTTATCCTGATGTTCCATCGCTCTATTGATCTCTGTGTAGGATTAATCTTAGACAAACAGGCCATATAATTTATGTAAACTCTGCAGGTAATTAAATTCCTTCCAGCAAAGGTCAGGGCAGAATAGTTAAGATTTCATTTGAATAGAAATTACAGTTAGAAATGAAGGAAAAAAAGGGGGAAAGGAAGAAATTTGGACCTTGTCATGTCAATTATTATTTATAACTAAAGGACTGGAGATATTTGCCAAGGGCTAAGATCCAGTCTTCATCCTCTGCACACAGTTCGGAAATGTTTGTCTATAACCACTTACAAATAACTTGGAGAAATGTTCAAATAGTTCTAACAGACAGTGAATGAAAACATCATCTTTTTGCAAAGAGCCCTGGGACTCCTTCCTAAAGGAGCAAGCCCTAAACCGCAAGCGTGTGTTTGTAGCTGGCCGGGATTATAGCGTCCACTCTTCCTTCACCAAGATCTCAAGGCTCAGGGAGAGCATTATTTTTCTGCTTACCTTACAATATCACAAATTTTGGATTTTGGTGCTCAAGCCTGTCTTCAACAAAAAATTTTCATTTTGTGGGGGCAATGAGGGCATGGATTCAGAGCAAGGGCATTGAACAACACATAATTTTATGCTTTAATTACTTTTTTTGCTTGCTATGTCACAGACTGTTAGAATGCGGTGCTGTGTTTGGGAAAGGCTTGCATAATTCCAACTACTTATGTCACAGTGGTCTCTGGACACAACAGAGGACTGTCACAAGGCTGAGTGAGGACGCAGGCTGGGAACACAGAGGTTCAGTTGGTGAAATCCTTGAAGCAACCCAATCTACGGAGGCGGTCTGAGCGAGTGTCACAGTCACCTTCCCCTTCAGCTGAGAGGAGTGGCTCTTCACGGAGATAGCTGGCGTATAAACTAGCTCTCAGTTACAGAACAGCGTGAGTGGTAGAGGTAGGATTTTTCACAGGAAGTCTTTTATTCTCTTTTTCCTTTGTCTCTCACTGAATGGCCTTTACGAAGCTGTTGTGAAATGGGGTAGTGGTTAGCCATCACGGAGAAATGCAGGCATGGTCTCATCTTAGTGTCACGACATTGCCCTACCCTCCTTCCTGCGGCAGGGACCTCACTGAGGTCTGGTTTGGTTTCACCATCTCCAGGAGCAATGTGTCCCTTGCACCTCACTTTGCAATGCACTCATCACCTCTTTGTATGGTATTTCTCTCACCCCAAAACCTTTCTCCTCCAAGTGCCCCCCTCACTGACTGTGAACTCTCCACCCAGTACAGTTGCTCCTTAAATACGCAAACTGAACTGACTGCTTTGAAACTACACCTCATCTCCAAAATTTGTTTGCAGTGAGAAGGATAAAACATACCTGGGATTTAAAAACACAGAAGGAGAGAAAAATTCAGGTTGCAAAGGACCTCAGGAAGGCTTTTATCCAACCTCCTGCTTTGAGCAGGACCAGCTATGGCATCATGCTATGTTGCTCAGGGTTTTATTCAGTTGGATCTTGAAAACCTTGATGCACAGAGACCACATGACATCTCTTGGCATCCTGCTCCACTGCTTTAGTGTCATCAGTGCCAAGAAGGTTTCCTTGTAGCCTGTCTGAACCTCTCTTGTTTTGATTTGGACCCGTTGTTTCTCATTCCCCCATCAGGCACCGCTATGAAGACCTTGTCTCTGTCTTGTCAATGGCCTCCTTGCAGGTACTGGCAGACTGCTGTACCAGGTCCTCTCCTCCAGGCAGAACCTTTCCTGGTCACTCAGCCTTGCCTCACAGGCAAGTGCTCTGACCTTTTTTGAAAGCGGGTGCAATATTTTTCCCTCAACTCCATTACCCTGACCTCTATGTCTTTTCAAAGAAGAGGAGGCTTTCTTGCAAGGAAACCAGCCAGTCCTGTCACTAATTTGGATGTGGTCCATCTGATCCCATGGGTCAAGTATGGGTCAGGTACTCAGGAGTAATAATCGACTTGATCCTCATCCTCTGCAGGTAGCTCTTCTTCTTGAATCCTCTCAATAACCACAGAGGCCAGTGAAGGCTGGTGCAAAGAAGTGCTTCAGCCGTATTGGTGTTTGATATTATAAAGTTACCTGTCCCATTTGAATGGGACTTTGGATCCCAGGTACTGCAACTCCGTGAGCACCAGTGGTGAAAACTGTGACCACAGCACCTACCATCACTTTGGGGCATTTTATGACAATCCATATAACTCTGCAAACACGCAGTCCTTGCAAACAACAAAGTTGACAATAGAGGACAAACTGTGATAGGAAGTACTTCAACTGGAGTAGCATAAACAGACCCGGAGCTGACCTAGGCCCTTTACAAGGATATGCTGATGTCAGACAGGCTTTCCTTCTGTGTCCTGGAAGGAAGTTCCGTAAAGAGGCCTCTCTAGATCTCACTTGATAAGCTAACAGAGAACTATAGGCTTACCTGGGTGATGGCTGGGTGAAACGCAGTAGCTGACATCTCAGGGGCTGGAAGAAATAGCCATGGAGGTGACTTCTGGCCTTAAAAGCTTAGAGTCAATCCTTTAGTGAATAAATAAGATTATTTTACAATACATGATCTGAGGAAATTGTCGTGGAAAGGTAAAAACACTTACCCCTTTTAGGAAGTCATGACCACTCGAAGTCAAAAGAAACGAGCACCTAAAGCTCCATCTTAAACATGGGCCACCCAACTGTTGAGCACACGCCGAGGTGCTCTGAGATAGCTGCCGCATCTGCTGCTACTGCAGGTCCTGCTGCAGATCTGCTCCAGTCGCAGAAGCATCTGCCTCGCCAGCATTGCAGCAGCATCTTCCACCCTGTGGCTAGCTGTCTTTGCTTCAATTAGAGCCCCATCTGCCTCCACACTGTCTGTCTCTGTTTCTGACATGATTGCAGTCACATCTGCTCCACCACTGACTGCTGTTTTCATTGTGGTTAGGATGTTGCACCCCCTCGTGCTGCTGTTACTGCTATAACGACGCTGGCATCTGACTTGGCTTTTGGCACAGTTGCTTACAACATGTGTCCCGTGCTTACTTGAGGACACAGGTGTGGCTGGGCTGACGTGAACTCAAGGTTCATCTAAATCCATGTTTTCTCCAGCACCGGCCATCTCCACACACTTAGGGGGAAGATGTGTGCGCTCTACAATAAGCAGATGTGGGAAGATCTGCTGCTGGTCTTTGCCTGCTGCTGCAGCTGATGCGGGTGCTATAGAGTTAGCCTGGGATTTGGGAGAACTAGGCTCAGATTTCCTCTTTGCAACCGATTTACCAACTAAATTGAAAAAGATTTCTATTGTAGAGTTTTACACTCAGTGTCACAGTTGCCAGTTTTTTGGTGGTTTGTTTCCACTACGAAAAGAAACTTGAGTGTCCTTGACTTAAAGTTTCAATGGGTGAGGAAAGTTAGAAGAACCTCAGCTGTTTTTTCAAAGGTTTCACTGAGAAAAGGCCTCCCAATAGGAAATTGTAACGGCATGGGCACCTCCTTTCATGTAGGATTCATAGCCTGAAGCCATCCCCTGGAGGAATGTGCCTGTTTCTTTTCAAAATGGAAGTGGACTCAGCCCTTCCTTCCCAAACCACAGCTGACATGCAGTAGCAGGTGCCCACATTACCCTCTGGGTGCAATGACAGCACCGAAAATGAGTAACTGAGCGATGAGGATTCAGTGGGTTTCGGCTGTGGGCTTAAAATTGCCCCTCCTACAGAAGACTACCTCAGAATCAGTAAAGAGGTGTCTGTATGGGGGGAACTTTCTCTTCTACAAGCTCTGCACACAGTGCTTAAAAAGTCACCAGGTGAGAGGGAAAAGGGATGGACCACACATAAGCAGTGAAGGAATCTGAGCTGGCATGTTTGCCATCATTAGCTACGGCTCCCACAAGTAGTACTGGAGATGTTTAAGTTAAAAAAAAAAAAAACCAGAAAAAGAAAAAAGGTAAAGAAATAGCACTGTAACTCTGCTCTGAAGGAGGACTATTGTTGCAGCCATGGAAGAGCATCAACTGGTGAAATCCTACTGCTGCTTATTCGAGGTGTTCACAGGTTTTCCCAGTAAATCTCTGTCATGTAGTAAAACTTCCCTGCTTATCCACCGAAGCACAGAAACAAACTGAACTGTCCCGTTTTCTTTTAAGTAATCATACTTCCAGGCCGAAACCTCAGCCCCACACACGTCCCCCTCTGACGTCGGCCAGCACCCCCACTATTCTTTGTTACAAGCTACACCCCAAAAGCCATGTAGCCCTGTCGACACGCTCTGCTCAAGCAGCAAGTCACTCTGGTTGAGCCAACAAACCCTGTTAAGAGGCTGGACTCCTGCGCTCAAGCGCAGCACCTGAAAATGTATTGGTTTGCATTCATCCTCATGGCTCCAAATCTATACAGGGCTGTCCTGGGGTGTTCGCGCGGCTCCTCTCTCTCCTCATTAGGGTAATACCCCAACATATCACAATCTCCTCTCTTTTGTTTTTACTGTTATGTTCCCAGCTCGCTGTAGATGTTTTATCGCCGTGCACTACTCTGTTACATCCACCACAGCATTCGATGGTGGGGCAAGTTTGGGACGTTACGGTCTGACCCTGATGGGTCAGGCAGCCCCACAGAACCAGGAGCCCAAATCGGCCGTTGAACTGATCTGCAAAAGCAGCTGGTCCTATGCCTGTCTAGTCAAGCTAGACCGAACCTCTGAACGTTTTGAGGTTCACCCATCACTAGTAATTAATGTCTGACTTTGATAAATCTGACATTCAGTTTATAAAGGCAGACTAATAAGCTCCAGGAAGGCTTAGAAACCCTCTGGAGTAATGTATTGCGTTACAAATATTAAAAATTACTGTCAAAATTAACAGAAGCTACTGCTGGGCATGTTAGTATATCAATCTGATGAGAAGCATGACCTTCTTTTGCTAACTTTCCAAGTGACTCTGGTAAAACTGCGACGTTTCTAGGCAGGTTACAGATAACTGTTTTTGCAGATCTGTAAAAATATAAGATACAGAGAATGTAGATATCAAAAATACTATAATATTTTCAGGCCTTTTAAAATGTCCCTTACAGGCTTTTCTGTTACATGAATGTCCATTGTATTTAGTTACCAGTCCAATGTTCTATGTGCTTTAGGCACGTGGTTTTGTCCGGACTTTCTTCTCTGGCTTTTCAGTTTTGGAGGCAGATGTTGTCTTTAAGGTTAAGGAGGTCTGGGCCTCCCTTTCTGATGTTTAAATGGACCCAAAAGCCTACTAATTTCAATTTTGGGGGCTGCAGCTAGCAACTAGTGGGAGTTATTGACCTCAAGATGACACACGTGAAAGGGCAAAGTATGATGGGGACTTTGTCCCATCTCTCTGGGTCTTTGTTGGACAGTGGCTGTAATGTGCACTGGAACCTTTTAGATGCTTCTTTGCCCTGCCCTGCTCTGCGAACGGACCTCATCTGAAGGGCACTGATGCACTAGAGGGTAACACACCAGTCACACAAGAGGAAGAGGAAGAGGAAGAGGAAGGAAATAAGATGAAATGAAAGGTAGGAAGCAATGTGCTTTCTGACGTCTTCGTGCTCTCCTAGGGGTGAAAGGTTTGCTTGCAATTCTGAAACTACCTGGGAGCAGAGTGTTAAAGCTAGAAATAATATTAACCGTGAACTTCAGCCTTCAACATCGGTTAAAGCATTTTTCAGCTTTTGGTGTTCCCCCTTTAATGTGGAATTTTTTCTTCCACTGTTCTTGCCTTCCGTGAGCATGAGCCCATCTTTCTTCGAATTAGAGGGCTTCAGCAGGCCTGTGGTGATCGTTCCCTCTTCAGCAAATGCCCTGGGTGTCTCTCTATGCCTTAAAGGGATCAAAACCCTGTTCTCCATCTTCTGAAACGGCTGTTTGAGTGGTGCAGGAGTGGTGCGTCCCAGGTCCTCCCGATCAGGCAGGCATTAACGTACCAAGAACCGTGGCACACCGATCCTAGAGGATATGTGGCAAATCTGAAAAAGTATGGACTAAGGGCAAGGAGAAGGGTTAACGAAGAATGGCAAAAGCACAGAAGAATGGAATTCTTAAGATTCCTGTGAATATACATTGATTTCACCAATTGATATCGGGTCAATAAAAATCCAGAGAGAATTTTTCAATGTCAAAACATTTTGCTTTGGCAGTCTCAACACATGCACACACCCCCCACACGCATTTTGGCAGAAAAAAAAGTCTGTTCAGCCCGAACTGCATTTTTCCCAATGCTTTTTTTTTTCCCCCTGACGAGCTACTGAAGAGGAAAAAAATTTTTCTTCCTGCAGGTCTAAGCTCCTCAGAGCTGCAGGGAGCTGGAGGTGTACGTCTCCTTTTTGATGTCCTGTACGTTGGCAGAACTGAATTCCCCAAACGTGCTGGGCTGAGTAAGTGGCCATCTGTCTGAATCCACGGTGTTGTCCCTGGCTCAAATGACCACCCAGACCGAACGCGGCAAGGGGGGGCTGCCAAGCTGCGGTTAGTTTCTTCCCCAAATAGCCCTGAAGTGTGGCTTGGTGTGTGCTTTAAGTAAAATCATGCCACTGTTCGGCTCTCTGCTTGATTGAAATGTATCTTTCAGTATTTAAGGGTGGGCAGTGACTTCCTGGGATTAGAAAGGGAAGTGAATTGGCTGGAAAGCGGCGTGGAAAGGTGTTGTTTATGAGTAGCGGGCGGGCAGAGCAGCGTGTGCTGCTGAAGTCTGGGGCTTGGCCACATCGCTCAGCTCCAGTTAAAGATCTGATAAATTCACTCTATTTCGTTCCTAATAGTACACACAGGGATGCTTTTACCACAAGAGTGATTCATCTGCTGTGGTATTCTGGATGAATTTGGGGAGAGCAGGGCTCCCTTGGGCTGGCAGTGCGACCATTTGCCCCAGGACAAATGCCCTCACAGCCAGTCAGGTTGGCTGAACACAGACTCCTTCAGATTTGGACAGTTTCAACGTGTAAGATTTCACTTGGCATAACAATTTTCATCTCAGAACAGTTGTTTTAAGCTTTGGAAGTCCTTGCTTTCTCCTGATTTTAGCAGGCTGCCACACTTGTTGGGCTCCAGCTGCTGCCAGAGCAGGGGTGCTCGTCAAGAGGAGACTCCATCATCCACAGAAAGTGCAAGTGTGATGAACTCGTCAGTACGGTCGCTACTTCATGGGTCTGGGTGAAAAGTGGCTGAGCGCGCTCAGCCGCCACCTCACTAATTTACAGAAATGGAAAACTTGGCTGTTTTGAAGGCACAAAAGTTACAGCGGCTGTCAACCTAATGAAAAGAGACGTCTCGTCTTTGTTTCTATTTCAAAATGAAAGAAGTTGATAAAACAAACTATTGTAAGCCTTTTAATGAACAATTGTTTAGAGCAGTAAAAACACTGGCTTCCTGAAGAAACTAGTTTTTATATAGATACATATGTGTCTGACTTAGAATACGAAAATAAGCTGTTTATAACCTCCAGAGTCACTGGAGTGGAGTGTAATCCCTTGCAAGTAAGGTCAAGATTTCTTGGATTTGGCCCAGGCTTTGATACAGACTCATTTTCTGACAGTAGCAAATAATATAGTTCTCTTTCCTCTTTTTTTTTTTTTCTGTTTGTCAGATGAGTAAGGTAACACTCTTAGATGCTTTGGGAACTCATCAATTTTTCGAAAGCATCTAAAGAACCTTGGATGGAAAACAGCATCTATACATACTGGCTTTTCCGGGGTGCATTAAGAGGAGTGTGAGCAGTAGGTCAAGGGAGGTTCTTTTCCCCCTCTGCTCTGCCCTAGCGAGGCCACATCTGGAGTACTGTGTCCGGTTCTGGGCTCCCCAGTTCAAGAGAGACAGGGAGCTACTGAAGAGAGTCCAGTGGAGGGCTAGAGATGATTAGGGGACTGGAGCACCTCTCTTATGAGGAAGGCTGAGAGACCTGGGTCTGTTTAGCCTGGAGAAGAGGAGAGGGGATCTTATCAATGCTGATCAATATCTAAAGGGTGGGTGTCAAGAGGATGGGACCAGACTCTTTTCAGTGATGTCCAGTAACAGGGCAAGGGACAATGGGCACAAATGGGAACACAAGAAGTTCCATCTGACCATAAGGTAAAACTTCTTTGCTTTGAGGGTGGCAGAGCACTGGAAGAGGCTGCCCAGAGAGGCTGTGGAGTCTCCTTCTCTGGAGAGATTCAAAACCTGCCTGGATGTGATCCTGATCAAGATGCTGTAGGTGAACCTGCTCTAGCAGGGGGTTGGACTACGTGGTCTCCAGAGGTCCCTTCCAACCCCCAACATTCTGTGATTCTGTGATTCTGTGATTCTGTGATTTATTTGCATCTTAACAGAAATAAAATCGAGAACACTTCAGCTGAAAATAAATAAATAAATCAATCTCTGTTTGAGCTTGAATTTGTTGTCCTTTTTTTTGATCCTCGCTAGTTCTCTGCCATGACTACTGGCTTTTTTTCCTGAATGTTGAGAAATTTCCCAGCAGATATTAATGGTCATAGAAGGAGAAACTGAAACATCACATTTTAAAATGTAAATTAGTATTATCTTATGCTGAAGAAACAGCTTATTTTGATGGCCGTGGCTTCTCTTGTATTTATGTTCCTCTACTGATCTCATCAGGGTGCCAGATGAGCCATCCACACAGGGCCTGAAGGAGCTGGGTCCAATACTAATGAGGAAAGGGACATGCTAACTGTAGTAGGTGGTTCAGAGACCAGTGCTTCGAAGCCAATTCAGCCAGACCAGACTGGGCCTCCCTGGGCGCCGTTTTTCACATGATATTTCAGATCAACATGATCTCAATTAGAGATGCAGATATTTCACTGAAGAAGTTACTCATGCCTTCAGCCAGGGGCACTGTGACCTGCCATCTTCCTCTTATGGGTGGCAGACTGAATGATTAATCAGGGCTGTCTTACCAACTGCTGATTCGAGTTTATTTTATTTCGCAGCAAAAAGGTGAATTGGCTCTAGACTGGAGCATGGGGGATTTTCAACTATTTGCTGTGAGCCACTTGTCTTCAGCTCAGACGTGGGTTTTTTAGCTATCTAGGTGAAATATCTCCCTGTTAAATGAGTATTTTGCTGTCAGATGCAGGGGTTGCTCTGACATTCTGGTGGTTATTGCAGTGGATTTCTGGGGCTCTTAGGTTTTCTTTTCCATACTGCTCATTTTTGGTTTTTTTTTAACTGAGAAGTGCAATGATGCTCATATGAACTTTTAAATTTTGCTCAGGCACAGGGTGGATGCTGATGGTTCTCAGACATGCAAGCCAATTCTCCTCTCTAACAGGCTCTGGTAGAGCACTCTCTAACTGCTGGTCTGAGGGAAAGACCTCTGGCACTGGTAAGGTCCTAGGAAGGACTATGACACAATGGCTTTTTGCTGTAATCTAGAAAGTCACCCAAGGTCGCTGTCAGCAGCCCATGGTGTAGCCCACCAAAGTGTGGTTGCTGTGAAGGAGGTCTCTGGCATCCTGAGACTCTCCTTTAGCAGTCCCAGTGACGAAGACAACAGGGAGATCGTTGCTGACAGGCACTGAGGAGATCTGAAATGGGGAATCATTTCTGAGTAGCTTTGAGTCTTTGATCTAGAGTTAACCAAGGGTTCTCTTCACAGATGTTTCTTCACAGAGAAGGAAGAAATGGATCAAATATTTCCAAGACTAGGATGCAAGTGCACTTAAAATCTCTTTGAATTGCTTTCAAATGAATCAATGTTTTTGTTAACTCTGAGGTTTATCAGAAATAAGAAATGAAAGGAAATCATATTTTCAAAAAGTGCTTCTTTTATATGTGGTTGTTTTACTGCAGCAGGTATGTGAAATTTGATCATGCTTTTCACAAAAGAAAACATGATGCGAAGGATGCTGTGATCTCAGGTGAGTTTGTAAGATAGCATCACGTGTTATTAGGACTGTTATGTTTTCTGAGGTTTCTTAAAATCCACAGCTATGATTATGCTCAGTAAAAGTCCTTTTCTTTTCATTTACAGTAATACTCACCGGAGTCTTTTTGCAGCCTCAGTTTACTGATTGATTGTGTAAATTCACTGGGCGTGCCAGTTTGCTTTGAGTTGCCTGTATAATGCATGTTAGTTAAGGATAACATATTTGTTAACTGATTTTATACAAATAGAGATTGTTTCACATTACACACCCTCTTCCACCCATCTCTGGACTGGGACACTTAGAACATCATCAGTATTACATTTCACATGTAATCATCAGCTAGTTGAAACTGGGAGAAGAAAACCTTCGTTTCCATTATGTCGTCCAGTTCCTACTTCATTGATCAACATCTCAGTTACTGCTGTGATAAAATTAGTTCAAGGCACAAAGAACTTCAACAACATACGGTCAATAGTTTTCAAGTATTGATAAAGGAATCAAAGCTGGCAAGGGCTTCAGCTGAAAATCTGGCACAGGATGGGAGCTTGTATTGGTCTCCTGGGATTTTCAACTTTGCGATTCCTTTTGGAGGCAGGAGCTGAGATTTATCAAAGGATATGGGAATGAAGAAGCTCTGTTGAAGAAGCTCCTTCAAATTATCTGCAATCTTTGCAGAAGGCAGCATGTTTTTTCTCTCATTCACACCTGAGAGGTGGGGGCTGGTCTCTTCTCCCATGTGACAAGTGACAGGGCGAGAGGAAACTGCCTCAAGTTGCCCCAGGGGAGATCTAGGTTAGATATCAGGAAGAACTTCTTTACAGAGAGGGTTGTGCAGCATTGGAACAGGCTGCCTGGGGAGGTGGTGGAGTCCCCATCCCTGGAGGTGTTTAACAGCCGTGTGGCTGTGGTGCTGAGGGACATGGTTTAGGGACCCTGGCAGTGCAGGGTGAACGGTTGGACTCGATGATCTTAAAGGTCTCTTCCAACCAGATGGTTCTGTGATTCTATGATTCTATGAGATGAATTTTCCATCAAAGACATTGTAATTACTGATTGCCCATCCAGAGAAGATTCTGATCATTACTGCAAAGTTCAGTGTAACTCAGATTCATGGTCAAGGTGGACTGGAAAATGGTGATGTGAGAAAGGTGTAATTAAAATCAACAGAATGTTCCCTATGCGATGGCTTCCCAGCTGTTCTGCAGCTTTCAGCATCAACCACGCTATGCCTTACACAGCAGATTTGCATCCACAAAAGGTCATTTTCTATCAAGTAACTGCACTCATGTACAAAAAGACCATTTCAACCTTGTCCCTTCAGTTTGTCTGTTCTGTGATCAATATCGCAGTCTAGACCTGGATGGCTGCAGCATCTGACTGCCGCTTAATTTCCCATAAGAGTAGGTAGACCTGCTGAAACAGCTTGAATATGCAGTTCTGAATAAGCAAGCTGAGTGACAAACGTCCTCACACCATATTGGGAAGCCCAATTAGCACAGCAGAGACCATCTTGCTGTGTTACTTTTCTCCCCATTGCATTTTGAAAGGATTAAGCTCTGGAACAGTCATTGCCAAGTAAAGAAAAATTGCATTGGCACCCATCACTGAATAATTATTTCTAGGGAAACTACAGAGGTGCATGTGTGTTTTTAATTTTTCAGTTTATATAAGGTTTGACTTAAATACTTGAGGATAAACTGGCAGTACATAAAAACACTTAGTGACCACTAAGGACTTTAACCCAATTCTTCGTTAGATTTAACTGGGGCAGCAGAAAGTATTACCTTCCCTACCAATCCTTGTCACACCCGCCGTCAGCTGACACTGTCCCCACAGTGTGGTTGGAGGTGCATCTGATCTAAAAAATTTACAGCCTGCAGGCAAAGAGCACTGGTGAGAACAGCAAGCTCATTATTAGGTTTGCCTGCATCACTGGCTAATGAGGATGGGTAGTTTCATTTAGGGTGGCATCTGCTTTCCCTAATGCCGGTAGCGTCCCTGCCTGAGTTGCTTGTGAACTGCCTCCTGAAAGCCTTCACTGTAAGGCTCAGCTTAGGACAAGCCTGAATCAACACCAGCCAACTTTAAAATGCTGGGTTGTAATTTGCGATGGTTTAAAAATGCTTCATAGAATCACAGAATCACAGGATCATCTGGTTGGAAGAGACCTTTAAGATCATCAAGTCCAACTGTTCGCCCTGCACTGCCAGAGTGCCAGAGTTCGTGGTTGGGTCTGTCCCTGCTGCACAGGTGCCAACTCTGGTAGAGAATCAGAAGGGAAAACTTGCACCAGTAATGGCATCCCCTGTCAAAGTTTAAGTCGCTGGTATGGGTGAGTCAGTATCTTTAGGTTCCCAGGGACTGCTTTTGATGGGGTTTGCCAGATGAAGTGACCTTGTCTCTACAGAGCTGCTGCCCTGGGCTTTTGTTGGGTGAAGGGAAGGTGTCTGAAGGCTCTTTTCCCTGGACAAGAAGCCAGGAAGGGAAGATGAGGGGAGAGATGTACCAGGGGATGTGCTCAGATGACTCACCTCAGTTAGGTAATGCCTAAGCTCCCATCAGCTGCAAGCACAAGCCAAAGGGATGTCAGGACACATTTACCCAGCAGATTGGGCTGCAAAGCTTATGCCACCACAGGGACTCTTGGCTGAATTTATTTCTAGATCTCTGTTTTCTCTTCCTGTGCCAGCTACCTCCACTGACGCTAACAAGGAGGAACCTGCATATTACTTTAATTTTTTATGCTGAGATTTAAAGAATTCAGCTCTGGAGATGTCAGTGAAAACAAGAACAAATAAAGGGAATGGATGTGGGGCGGGAAGGGAAGTATCGAAGACAAAGGGCTTAGGTACCTCCCAATCAGGGATCACTCGTACAATGGGCCATTAAAATCTAGCTGAGTCAAGTGTATTGTTTCTAATTTGTATTCCCATAACACACTCTGTTAAGGAGGGTGTATGCAGCAAATGCATATTAATGATGCTACACATTTGCATATTATAGATCCATAATACCAAGGGTGTAGTAAAAATCTTTATGAAAAGTGGTGACTATGCAGCAGTCAATTTTCTCTGTATCTCAACCATTTTAATGCTTTTCTTTCCTCACACACAGATGCACACAAACACACATATGCATAAAATCCCTACAACCAATAGCTATACTACATTAAGGGACTAATGACCTGCATAATTCCATTTATAAAAGATGAAGAAATGTTAAATTTATATGGAGAATCATCAAATTATCTGTCCTTCTAGAAGACTTACAGTTCTTTGTTCCTTTGTTCTAAAATTCTTTTAAACCAACAACCTGCAGAATGTATTGTTTTCAAAAATATATTTCATCCACCTCAGGTGTAGTGCTAGGAGAAGATTATCCTGAATTTCATTTAAAGAGCAGTTTGTATGGCTGAGATACAGATTCCTGCAACTCAGGTGTTTACCGTGAAAACTAGCCCCTTCTGGGTTAGCAATGGGTTGTTAGTGGTCCTTAACTGAGTGAGAGAAGTTTTAGTGGTGATCTAAAATACCTGAACAGGTATGGACCGTCATGTGAGAACCGGACCAGCCACACCGTCTGCAAATAGGTCTTTGTCGGTCTAAATGCATGGTTGAAACCTCCTTTACTGTGGACCACTCTTTGGACAAAATCTGTGGGATTTGTCTCCCCTCAGTACAACCTACTGTTCATGGACGTTGTTACTGGTTCAAAGGGATTTAGAAACGTGGTAAAGCAGAGGAATAACCTGGCCAGATATATATACCAGGATATGAGCAAGTCTTGGCTCCCATGTGTCAGCCTAGGTGAGGGAATGTTTCCTGATGTAAGAGATAAGACTGTGGCCCAGGTTCCTCCCGGCTTTGTTTCTGCCTCCAGAGAAATTTCTTCGTATGGCACTGAAATCCTTAAAATCTCACTGTAAAGGCTAAAGGCCAGGGACGGGAAAAGACTTTCACTCCCTTTTGGGGGAGTTTTTCTGCTCTGAGAAACAGAAGAAACGCTTGCAGCTGCTTCTTGCTAGAGGATAATCGTGGCAAAAATGGGGAAAGGTGGACTCCAAGCTCATGGCGCAAGAGGTTGATTTTGGGAGGTCTGGCTGATTGCAAGAAGCCTCTGGCTCAGAGGGCCCTGCACAGTGTGTCATCAGCTGGTTTTTTATATGGACATTCATGAAATGAGAATTAATTGATGTCTGGGTCAACATGTGGCCTGGACATGAAATGTTTGTTAACTCACTCCATCCCATCACCTCTTTCCTAAAGAAGGTGCCACCACTGATAGACCAGAATGAAATGAAGGAGCAGGAGATGTCTGGCTCTGTGATACCAGTTCATCCTTCTCTCATTGTAGCTTCCTGGGTGGTTCCTGCCCTCGCTTAGTTCGTGGTTCAGTAGGTACATCGCAGGTAGGGTGCCTGCTGCTATGTAATTTGCTGCATACAGAGTGAAAGACCGATCTGTCTTCTGCTGATGCTCACAGGTCTTTCAATTGACTACAGTGTGAGCTGGAGCGTATCCTAATTTACAGACACCAGATTATCTTTACAAACCCAGAAAGGCTAAAGGAATGTAAAATCATCTTTGGACCTACTCAATAGCTTTACAGTCTCTGTGACACTTTCTTTGAGGACTGCAAATCAGAGGGTTGGGAAAGCAATTTTTCATTCTGCAGATGCTGTCTCACTTCAGGAGTAAGATTCATATTTTCAGTTTATGCACAAATCTTCATCCCTTGTTTATTAAGGGATAACAAAAGTGGAACACTAAAGGGCAGGTGAGGATCTGAATTTTAGGTATGTATGTCTCTACTCTGCATTTATGCTTTTAATACCTACAGAAGTATTATTCCCTTTCAGATTCATTTTTGACCTGACAGACAAAGAAAACCCAAATCCATTGCCCTTGGATCTTCAAAGCTGAAAGACGAGGAATGGCAAACCATTTGCTTTGCGTCCTTCTGTCTCTTCTAGTTACCTGCAGGGTGAGGAGGAGATCAAAATGCAGAATAACTGGCATTTGGTTGGGGTGAGGAGGGACATATCCCCCAGCTCCTGTGTGCCTGAAAGCAGTTGTCCACAGCTGTCCCTCCCGTGGTGTACCTGCAGGTCTATTCTGCCGTAATACCTGTGTAAGGTTTGTGTGAGGGGTAACGTCTAAAGGTTAAGGCAGTGACCACAAAGCCATCCAAAAATAGATGGCCTTATGGTTGGGCGATGAGAGGACTGCTGTAGCAAAATTCCTCAAGGTTTAAATTTTGTCCCGGCTCTATTATTGTTTTCACCCAAACCAAATTTCTCCATTGCTGTAATCCAGTTGATTTTGTGAGTGAAACTAATTGGGACAGAATAGACTCCAATATTGTGAACAGCTGAAAAAGAAATGGGGGAAATGGGTACAGTTTTTCAGGGAAATTAAGTGGATGCAACATGTATTAGCCTTCCTAACCGGCCAGTTAAGGCACATGCTTACATCCTGACTCAGTTTTATTCAATCCCAAAGGGAATAATCATGAACAAGAAGTGGAAGCAAAAAAAGAAGAGTCAAGACCTCTCTATTTTTTCCTTAGTCAGTTGAAGGACCAGTTGCCCCATCCCGGTCCCCTTGGACCAAAAGGGAGTTTTACCATTGACGTTAATGGGAACAGGATCTGGCCCAGTAACTGGCTATTCTGGAGCTGCTTCTGTCGCCTTTGCTGCATTGTTGCTGAGAGTACAGAACATCCTTGCCCTCTGTTTTTCACTCCTTAATGTTTCCTCAGACTACTTAGGCGGAGAGTGACTGTAAATGCTTAACCTTTGTCAGTGGCAGATGTTCAAAAGAGTTTGGCTGCCTCCTTCTATTTCCTTGTGGACACTGATTTAAGACTCCATCCAAACATTTGTTCAGAAGGATATGACTCACATGAGAATCTGTCACTGTGTAAACATGATGACCGAAAACTATTTGGCAGTGTTTTAGATCTGCTGGCTAATAATTAGGTATTTACATTTGCTTTAACAGCACCAGTTGTGATGATCTAATGTCGTTCGGTATTTATATGGATAGCTCATCAGCTTTCTTCATTTTACAATGATTCAGCATAATCGCATGAGAGATAAAGAACATATAAAGACAAGTACTTATTTCAATAACTAATGTAAAATTTCAGTGAGAGCCACATTAGGAATGAAGTGCTGAGCTCACACGAGAAGAACAACGCCTGCATTTACTGGAAACATTGCAGCAAGGGTGAGTGAAGTCATTGAAAACAAATTGCTGTTCTCTTCCGAAATAGGTTTGGGCTGGAATAGGGTCCTCTGGGTTGTGACCAGATTTAGCCTTCACAGCCGGCGTGTTCCACAGAAACTGAGTAAATTCTCTTGGGAAACAAATCTGCAAAAATGTGCGTGAGAATTTTTGGGGAGGGGAGTGATACGTAGACCTAACACAGCCAACAATATATTAAAAGCCGTGAACAGTTTGCCGCTGTTTGGGCAGTTCCAGAAGAACCTATTAATTTATTGACACTTCTATCACGGCAGCCGGTATAATGTTATCCTGATCCAACTGTGTCAAAAGTTATGTGAACAACACGTCTCTCGGTCCCTAGTTCAAATACAGGTTACTCACTATCATGAAAACTACAAAGGCTGTGAAGCCTTAATGATGCAGGTCCAAGTACACATTGATAAGCTTGAAGGGCATATGAGTTGTATTAACTTGTGTACCTTCTACTGACATTGTTTTCAGGGCATCGTAAAGGAGTAGGAAAATATTGTGCAATAGCCAGAACGAACAAATTTGCTTTTGATTCTCCTACTACTAAAGAGCTTGTGAAAATGTTTGAGGACAAGACCTTTTCCTGCCCACTCAAGAAAGAACAGCATTACCCTGTTTGTTTGCAAGAAGCAGAAAAATTCATGTTTACACATACACACACACCCCCCAGATCACCCCAACTGATCCTAGGAGATAGGAAAGTCAAATAATGAGCTCTGAGGACTACAGGAGTGATAGGCTTCTCCGTGAGCTTTCCAAATCTAACTATGGCAAAGGTAATTCTGTGCACAGAACCGCCCCCATGGCTAGTACTGCTGCTGCTCAGTACCTTCAGCTCTTTGCATTTTTAATCCTTTATTTGGTACTTTGATAAGCTGAGGAGTACGTTTCTGTGCAATAGACTTTCAGAGTAGCCAGGTTAGATCTCACCTTGGTGCTTCCACTTCCTGTGCAGTACATTTCTTCTTCTAAATCTTTTATTTCACACCAATAGAATAATAGAAACCAGGAGTCATCAAATCCATCCCTCTCTTCAGGGGAGGAGAAAGCAAAGAGATGGCAGGGGACAGGTGAGAAGATAGCAATACTATACACAGGTTTGTCTGTGCCAGGCAGGTAACTGCAGCTGGAGCAGTCTGGTTTTTTGACAGGTCACTCTGGAAAATTGAAATCTGTGGTAGGGCTTTTTTTTCCTATGATTTTTTTCTCTACTCTGTGGTCCCTGACTCTCTCATGGATCACCAAGGGCATAGCTATGGCTTCTGGACTCTGTTGAAACTTACAGCGTGTGGACGCTTCCACATTTGAGAAACAACGACAAGTCTCTGTGGTGGAGGCTTTTCAATCTTTCTAAAATAAACAGGAGTGGAATTTGATTTCTGTGGGGAAATCTGGTAGGGGCAAAGTGAGGAGAGGAAGAGAGGACACTCACATCCTAGCGTGAGATTTCTTTTACCTTGAAATTTCTCTCTCCCTATCTTTTCTTGGTGGAGCTGGTGAAAGCGTCTAGTAAGAATGACCCTTCTTTGCCAATGTCACCTTTGCATTATTTCTCCACTCGTAGTGCTGTCAAGAAAAGACTGCTTCAAAAAGGAAAATAGTCTCAAGAACTTGGCCTGCCTTCTTTGGAGATGTGATTAACTTGCCAGAGGTATAGACGGCTCCAAGCTCATTCAAAGCGGGAGCCTAGGGACTAGCCGGTAGATTTTGAATGTATTCCAAGACAGGAATGAAACAGAAGCATCTGGATATTCTGCACTCACGCTGCAGTGGCAAAGGGCTGTCATTCCCAAAGGCTAGACATGCCTTTCATCCTGACGCCAGATGTGCTTCCCAAAGAGGTCGCTTCACCTGTTCTTCCTCATTCGCTCTTGCCACCCCAAGTCATAAGTGTTCTTACCCCTCCCACCCACGGGCTCTATCACTCCCTGGCAATGTAGACAAAGAGGCTCAGCAATTGCACCGGGTTAACGTGCTTAGAGCAAGCTGGGGACTGCTTATGTGAGCATGTCCACCAGTAGGTCAGATGGGCTAGTAATTTCCAGCTTGGATGCAGTGATGAACAGCTGTGGGTAGTAAACTTCTCAGCTGGAACAGCTGGAGCTGCAAGAGGATGTGTGACAACGTCCTGAGACAGCCAGGCTAACCAACAGAAGAAACTGAGCTGTGTTTGTACGATTTCCAGGCACTTAAATGAAAAGATTACCCTAAAACCTGCCCCAGTCACCACTGAAATAGTAGAACATCCTGCCATCTGTTCCCCAATTAGAAAATTAACATGTCTAATTAACATCTCTTTCTTTTCTGCTCTCAGATACTCACAAAAAGAAGGAAAGGAGTCTGAGAAGCTGATTGCAGAGATGAGCTCTAAACACAGTGGTACAAACACAGAATAACTACCCCTTAAAAAAAAAAAAAGCTTAAAATTTTGCAACACCTAATTATAATGCCAAGAAGAAAACCTCTAATAAATCCTACCTTCAAAAATACAAAAATAAATCCAGATGAATCCTCTTTCAAAGAAACCTGAGAAACAAAAACCCAAAGAACCCCATGAATTGAAAAACTACACCTGTAAAGGGTAAAGAATCCTTATTATATTCTGTTATGAATTTATCTCAAGCTTCTAATGAAAGTATTTTGAACAGGAATAACATTTGATAAAACATTATCTCACTTAATTCTTAATATTTGTGGGGTTTTTTCATATTACAGACAATGTGTGTGATTTTCAAGAAAGACAATAGGTTGCTATGTGTCCAGTTCTGTTCTGCAGCCTTAATTCCCAAACATTTCTTTAACTCCCTCACCTACTGCATGCAGAGTACATTGTTATAAGCCAGCTGGTAACACCAGCTTGATGCATCCCATTAAGGAGGATTGGTTTTCAGCTGCCAATAATTTTTCTAATCTTTAACAATTTAGAGTTTAATATTCTCTGTCCTGTGCCTGTTTAAAATGTGGTTTTTTGCTAAGCAGACTGGGTCTGCTAGATTCCTGAGTGAAGTTAGGGAAAAAAACCCAACATACCAAAGAGAAGAGGTATGGAAAATAGAAAAGGGAAAAAAATGGGGGGAAAAGGGAAGGTGCGGGAAGGGAAGGTGCGGGAAGGGAAGGTGCGGGAAGGTGCAGGAAGGGAAGGTGCGGGAAGGGAAGGTGCGGGAAGGGAAGGTGCGGGAAGGTGCGGGAAGGTGCGGGAAGGTGCGGGAGGGTGCGGGAAGGTGCGGGAAGGGAAGGTGCGGGAAGGGAAGGTGCGGGAAGGGAAGGGAAGGGAAGGGAAGGGAAGGGAAGGGAAGGGAAGGGAAGGGAAGGGAAGGGAAGGGAAGGGAAGGGAAGGGAAGGGGGAAGGGAGAAGAAAGAAAAGAAAAGAAAAGAAAAGAAAAGAAAGAAAAGAAAAGAAAAGAAAAGAAAAGAAAAGAAAAGAAAAGAAAAGAAAAGAAAAGAAAAGAAAAGAAAAGAAAAGAAAAGAAAAGAAAAGAAAAGAAAAGAGAAAAGAAGAGAGAAAAAAGAAAAGAAAAGAAAAGAGAAAAGAAAAGAGAAAAAAGAAAAGAGGTGAAGGAGTTGTTTCTCAAAACTTTTAATACTTCATGGTTTGGAGTAGGGTTTTGAATTTTTTTGAATTTTTGAAATTTATTTTATTTTATTTTTTAGGACTTGTTTCATGGACAATCTTTGGCTGTGCCCACAAAACCAGCCTACATTTGTCCTCCAATTAATTTGTTTATGTATCTTCCTCAAGGACCTCTTAGATATTTTTTCCTTGTAAATCTGCTGAGAATTTTGTTTTTACTGATGATGCTGTCCTCCAGTCTGACTTGACAAGATGCTGCTGGAGAAAATTTTGGGACTTTGATTGTCCACTGAGGCGAGGTGAGTGGATCTAACAGGATGAGGGACTGAGACTAAGCAGGCAGGAGAAAAGGGCTGAAAGAAAAATGCAGAAAGGTTTTCCCCTTCAGAAAAATGCACTTGCTGGATTAGGTTCCCTGGCAGATCCCAAAGCGGATCCCAGATTTCCTGAGTCTGCTGTCAACAAATCTCTGCAAAACCCTTTGACAAAATGTCTGCCTCTCCTTCAGAGCTGTTCACAGAGAGGATGGCAACCTGCTGCTACTCTCAGTTCCTCCTTTGAGCCTGGTGGCAGAGGTAGAGCTCAAGTTTCCAGCCCCCCAGCGATTTGTGTGGGTGCCAGCACTGCTCTATGCAACATAAAGTCCATCCTTTCACCCCATTTGGCAATTAAAAATCTTGGAAAATTACATTCTTATGAAATATATAAAAAGAATATAGACGTAATCTCAAGGCAAGTATTAAAAACATAGATTCAAGGTTGTCTTGGAGATCTTAATTCAACCCTATTATGCATAATGGTACAATAATTAAAGAAGTCTTTGCGCCCCACTGTTTTCGTGCCAAAACCTGTGTCTCGTTCATTATGTAAAATGCGGGCGCTCAGGACTACGTAGCACAGGAAGGATCCCTACAAGAAGTACAGACCAAAGGAACGGGGCATGAAATAAAGAGAGGTACAAAATTCCAGCCACCTGTTAAGTGAAGTTCTTCCAAGAAACAGGAAAATACGACCATAGAAGGAAAAACTACTTTTTCTGTGCTAAGGACAGGTAGCCCTGTGCACAGACACACACACATGTATTTCCTCCTCTTCTGGATTCTCTACATGGGAGGTGATTCTACAGCAGGCGCAATTATTTCCTCATGACTCAGGCGTTAGCTCTCCCACACCGTGTCTGCAGACACAACCCCTTGAACTCAGCATCCGCTTTCTGCATCAGAAGGCTCTTCAAAGGAAGATTCACACTCAGAAACACAATGAAACGAATAGGGACAGTTTTCTTCAGCGTTATTTGTGTAAAATATTGCCATAGGGATGGAAAAATTACCCTGATCATGAAATAATGTCTGAGATGGATTATATCACATAGTTCTCCCCCTTTGGCAATCTTCTCCTGATGCTCCCTTGAAGACTGGTCAGAATTTACATCCTCCATCTGCATGCATAGACACATATTCATTTTTTCAGACTGGCTTTAACTCAAAATCTAGTTTTTAAACCTGTAAAATTATGGATACAATTTTGCATCTGCACTTTGTTCGTGCAATTTAGGTTCCTGGAACAGGTAGCAAGAACGCACCCTAAATTACCGAGCTGTGAGGTACATTAGGAGAAATAATATCTCACTGATGTCATAGAAAGTATCCCATATATTTTAGAAAGCAGAACTTCCCCTCCCTGTTTTCTTTGGTACAACGGACAAAGGCAAATCTGATGCCTGGTAACAAAACCCCAGCCACGCTACCATCTCTTTGTCCCAGTCCTACAATGCCAAGAAACTGGTACCTCTTGACCCTTAAGATTCCCGCTATAAATTAAATCTCTTCGTGGCATAAAGCAGAGCCTCTCAAGAACCGCATTGCGCTTTGTGTTTCCCTAATGGAAAGGAAATAGCAGGGGCTAAAAGAAACATAACTGGAGCGCTCGGCTGTCTTGGCTGTTCTTGGGCGCTAGAGGAGCCCTTTGTGCGTGGGGGGAAACGGGCAGAGCGTCCCTGAGGCTGCTCTCATTTATGCGAGGTACTGACTGACATCTGCCTGCCTCCAGACTCCAGGCGAAGACAGAAGTGGCTTTAAGCCAGTTTTGCCTGTTCT
The DNA here is from genome assembly GCA_009769605.1 of Bucorvus abyssinicus. NCBI lineage: Eukaryota > Metazoa > Chordata > Aves > Bucerotiformes > Bucorvidae > Bucorvus > Bucorvus abyssinicus. The sequence goes on along the minus strand of CM020033.1, from coordinate 33,242,476 downwards.
AGCGATGAGAGCAGCTCAGCCAAATCAGAAAACCTGGCACTTAAATATACAAATTATAATAATAATATTTTGGGGCAGAGGAAGAGATAGATGCCAGCTTTAGCAAATGTGGCCCAATGGTGATGCAGAAATAAACCACCATCTGCTGGAGACTTTGCAGGCCTTTAAGACTTGTGCTTCTGAGTTCACAGATTTTTATTAAAATACATAGATCATCAGGGCAAGGTTTAGGGACAGATAACTCAACCGTGACTTCTATTTTGATTTCTCTCCAAAGCCTGGCACTTCCAAATACTAACAGTAAGGTTTCTGTTTCCCTTCACAGATCTGCTTTACTTTACTGTTTGGATTACAAAACAGGGATGAAAAGAGACCGGTTGGACAGTCCTGTACTCCTTCCTCCATCTTTCCGTGTGCTGAAGTCGCGGGATACACTGCCTTTCCAGAAAACTGCAACAAGAAATGTCACAGTTAGAATCTGCTGATTTTTGATGTTCACTAAATGCACAGAAGGTATGTTGTACGGTATTCCTTCCATCTCAAAAACTCGCTTTTCTGGCCATTGATACACGCCACTAACATAACTTAAACATATTTTGTGGTTTTGCTCTGTGAAAAGGAAGTATTAAGCTCCGAGACACTGTAATAAATCTGTTTGGTTTCGATAGAGATTGACTGCCTGAATGCTACCGTTTTTATCAGCTATAAATTGCTCTACAAGCCGTGGAATGAAGGACCTTGCGTACTCTATGTTGACTTAAACTAGATAAATAATTGACAATGATTCCCTCAAGAGATGTCAGTTCTTTCTGTTGTGCGAATTTGTCTGCAAATGCATTTCCTAATGAATTGCATCATTTTCAATCTGCAGATGGCTCACAATTTGCGCTGCAAATGTTTGAAATTTTAGGTGGGCTGGTTACCAACCTACATGTGGGGTGTTTTTTCTGACCCCTGTAGGGTGCTTAGATGTAGTTAGCAAAAGCAAATGTGTATTTCAAAGGTAATGTTATTGCTGCTGTCAGAATTTCTTGGAGTAACACGTGGAGACCAGCACTAAGAAGCTCATCATCCTGGGCTAACAAACCACTCATGTGAGTAGAGACAACACAATAACAACAGCGTGTGGTTTCAGCTCTGGGCTCCCCTACCCTTTGAAGGGAGAGAGAGGGGAGCATTTGGCTTCTAGCTTGTGGGAAACTAAATAATCAATGAGAAAGCAATGTGAGCCCCTTTTTTCTGATGAAGAGCTGAACTGCACAGTGATCGACCCGTCAAGGTTCCAAGAAGGTCATGATAAGGGCTGGACTTAACCCCAAATCCTAATCTAACGTTGGAAATATATTTTCTCTCTCACTTCACTAAAACAACGGCGATTGGAAATACCCTTTCAATTAATACTGCTGAAATGAGCCACCTTTTGCTGCCATTCAGTTTTCTGGTTCCTGAACTTTCTGTTTCCTCCTTTCTGTCGTGTCTGTCATAGCCTTTTCCTATCCTTGAGCAGTTAGCAGAACTATCAATGTCAGAGTTAACCTATTTTCTGTGTTAAACAGCATTGCGTTAACCTCTCTAAAAGAGGGTCACCTACCCCAGACTGTCTGGGGCTGGCATTTAGTTCGGTATTTTCTCAGTGACCCTCTGAGCACCTTCCAAGCATACTGGCCGTATCACTTAGGGGTGAACTATCACAAGGTTTTCAGATAGAAGCAGAGAGGAAGTTCTGTGGTTTCATTTTCTTAATTTTTTCTGACACTGAACAGAAACCAAAGATATTAGATGAAATTAAACTCTGAAAAAAATCCTTATTCTAACCCATCCACTGCTAGTTACCAGGTACCAACCCGAAAAACACCATCAGTGAGTAGGAGTGTGTCCTGCTGACAGCTCACCCAGATGAGCCGGTTTCCTCACTGTGGAAGGTGCATAGTTAAGTCTCTTAAAGCAGATGAAATATCAGAGTCTGATCTTCCACCTCTCTGTTGTGTTACGAGCACGTTTAATCTCAGCCTCCTGACACCTGGCTCAGTGTAGTTCACGTTCCTGTCTCTGGTGCAAGACTCTCCCAGACAGGTTTGTCCTGGGGGTGTACTGTTTTGGCCGTTTGGGGAGAAGATAACGCCTGATTTTGACAATTCTGGTCTGCCATTGTAATTTTTTGAGCAGCACTGATAGTTACCGGTCCTGGCCTGATCCCGTGAAACCTTCGCTGTCAGGTCTGGGATTGGGCTTTCCACATGACAGTGTAAAAGTACCCCCTCCCATCTGCTCTGCTGAGGGGCATAAAAACATAGTCATTCTTAGAACAAATGATTTTTTTTCTGAGCCTGCTTGGATAGTCTCATACTGAGTCATTTACTGCAGTTTTTCATGTGGGTGTCACTCTCGCAAATACAAGGCATGGTCAGAAAAGTGCCTCTTTATCCACCTATTTGCATCAATCTAACCCCATGAGAAGACGGGGTTTTTCCTACCAAGTACCTCAGTCAGGGCTTAGGAACATGACTGGCATTATGCCTGTCGTTAACCTGACTATGAGATTCATCCTTCACGTCACGCACCACTGCTAAATATATCTGTTATTAGAGCTCATTAGATTTGCCAAATGTCTACATGTTTCCCTGACTCCTAGCTCTCGACATGCCTTTGTCCAGCTGACTCATTGATTCATGACGTCTTTTCGGCAGCATTGCTGGTAGCCTAGATGTTTTTCATTATTTACTGACCATCAGGCTTTTATCTCTCTTAAATTCTGCTCCCTTTCTCCCCCTGCAGCATGGTCCAAGAGAAAAAAATCTCAGTTTTACCCAAACCCAAAATTATAAAAAGCCAAATAAAGTAACACGAGAGCTGCTGGCTGCACAAACTTGGAGAAGCGGGGTGTGTTATGGACCCACGCAATGACAGAGCCTTAAAGAAAAACTAAGAGGGTTCCTCTGTGAGCTGGTGAGGTGGCTTTACTTCAGAAGAAGAAAAACAGCGGTGAGGCTTTCCAAAGCCACTGTCAGAGCTGTATTTCCACTGAGAGGAAAGGGAGAGAAGAGACTAACAGAGAAAACATGCAAAAAAACCGCTTGGAGAACAGATGTGTCAGGGCAGGTCAGAGCGCAGTAACCCAGCTGAAAAAGAGCTGTGACAAGGCATAACATCAGCATGGAAAGCCTTCAGCATTTTCCCAATCACAACCATCGTTCTGCTTAACCGATGCTGGCAAACAGCCCTGCTGCAGCCTTTGAGGTACAGAGGATCAGTGCGCTGTTAAGGGTGCCACTGGACACACTGGGGTAGACAAACCAGTTTTTATCATACAGGCAGGATGACTGGAACTCCTGCTGCCCGTAGGGCTGGAATCAGGAGTTCTCCATGCTGCTTCTCTCTGTAAAGTAGGATAGAGTCTTGGATCAAGTCTGGATGTTAGCATTTTAGGTCATTGTGAACCGAAAGAACCAAGGGCACACCCAGTGTTGAAAGAACATATTGATTGTGTCTCTTTGCATATTTTTTGTCCAGCGTGATGCACATGCTAAGTAAATCGGGAATGACGAATAGGGTTAAATGTGATCATCACCACCATCAAATATCGGCTCGGAGTTGCCCTTTCGGCACTAATCAGATTTCACAGTATGAGGACTAGAATTTCTTCTAACTTTCTCTTTATCCCTTGCAGTGCATATTTGTGTTAGACACGACAGTTGGAGCCATGAGGTTGACTCCTGTGTCCCACAGTCAGAATTTGGTGTTTTAGCCACAGTCTAAGACTAATGTGAGGCAACAGTAAGTATCTGAGACCAGTCACTTAATGTCTATGATTCACTTTACACATCCAGAGAAATGAGAGGGTAAACACTTACTAACTCCTTGTTGTCAAGACTGAGATTCAGTTAGAAAGTAACTACAGGTACCAAGCAACATATAACCAGGTGAAGAATGGACCCAACCGATAAAGCACTTTACAAGTCTCTGGATTTTGGCCTGATCCTGGAATAGAGCAAAAATTAAAGCAATCGGGCAAGCTGTAATAATTACCATCCCTTAGGCATGAGCTGTTAGCAATTCGCAGTCAGCAACAGCCCAGCGTCTTCTGGGCAGTCTGTAGTTCAGGGAGGCTTCCCCATCTACCATCCTAGCCAGCGCATGTGAGGAGGACAGGATCAGGAAACAGGGGTCAGCTTAGGTGGCAAGAGTCTGTGCGAGTATATGCCAAAACGAGGAGAATACTGCGCTGCTGGAAACTCGGGTGAGCAATAGTTAATGCTATGGTCACGACTTCTTTAGAATCAGATGACTTTTGCTATGTCTGAAATGCTATTTTGGTGCTTTAAACTCCAGGTGAACTTCCAGCACAGACACTCCTGTATCCCAGAAGGCTGATTTAAGTGCATGTACGTTTAAAGCCTGGAGAAACAGCATGTAGTTCACCGTGCCCTGGATCTATTGCATAAAAGATTAGGAATTTTATCCTCACAACTGCTGCTGCTCTTCACCCATAAGCAAACTTTTTTGAGGCTGGTGAGTATATCTTGGTCTAACAAATTGAATCTTTTTTGGAGAAAAAGACCCAACCGTACACGACTTAGCATAGACCATGGATACAGGGGCTAAGTCCTCTTCAGTCCTCCCTCAGCCTATTCTCAGGACCTCATTCAATTAAAAAATAAGGGAACCAAATTCAAAAGTGCCTAGGTGACCCTGAGACCTAAATCAAAAAATTTCCCAATGGTCGTCTAGGCTCATGGCTGTCTGAGACTTCCACTGAGATGTAAATTCCTAAATGCTTCAACTGTCACTGAGAAGCAGGGTCCTAAGACACTCAAAAATTTAATCTGAGAACTGAACAATGACACCGGAGTTTAACTTCAACCATCAAGCTGCACGTACATCCTGATATGGGCAGAGTTTCTGACTGAAACTGAGGTTTTTCCGTAAAAAATGAGAAGGCTGATACAGATTGATTGAACAAGAGAGAAAAACAGCTGAATCTCTTATGGGTCATAAAGAAAGACACTTTCTCCAAATAAAAGGATCCCCAAATCTGCCAGCATGAGTTACACAGCAGCTGCACACAGGGAGGGATGAGGGAACCCCGGTACAGACTACGAAGAAACAGAAGGGTGGAGTAGCTGGTGTCACAGTCTCTGGGATCCAGCTGCCTCCTGGTAAAACTGGTTAAAAAATGCCAGCGGACAATTTGCCTCTGTAAGCAATATCTCTTTGCTGCTCGCTTCCATGCTGGCACTTCCAGCTTGATGGTACTCAGGGAACTTCTCATCTTGCATGGGGAGATTCTGTGCTCTGCCATTACCAGAATTAAGTACTTACATGACTGAAGCTTCTCCCCTGAGGCAGGATCATCAGTGCCTGGGGAACAGCAGTATGGGGCTGTCAGCCCTCCTGAAGTGTATTTTATCATCGGCCAGACTCGACAACGGAAACAAATGTACTTCATTCCTTTTAAATCTGCTGAGGACTAGGCATTGCTCTGGAAGTTGTACAAAACAGTGAATACCCACTGTAGCTTGGTTTCATTTTGGTTTCATGGTGACTTCTGTCTTCCCAAAGTCCAGCCAAAATGGTGCATCCAGCTCCCAGGTTGTTTAGACAGCTCTTCTTTTTCTTCTGCAAATAAGAATTTTGATTACAGTGTAATATCCATTTTATAACTCTCCCTCTGTAGAGTTTCTTTTGCTTAAATGAGCATGAAGTTGCTGAAGATAAAGGGATGAACCTTCTTACTAGCTCATATTAATCTCAGAGGATAACAAATAAACACATTTGAGGACTACACTGCTTTAAGAGAAGGAATTCCTAACTACAGCAGCTTGGAAATGAGGTACACTCTGAAAGCTGGGATTTAGGAGTAATTCCTGAATTTCCCATTCACTGCATAACTGTGCTCCAGTTCCTGATTTTAATAAACCAAAAGGACTTACATCATATTTAGAGAAGTTTAGGAATTTGTTTTTCTAGCATACACCAAAGATGTTTCCACGATACTTGGGTTCTAGATCACAAACGGAGAAATATTGTAGCCACGAAGGGACATTGTGCAATTTACGCTCCTAAAGAATGTATAGCGATTGGTATTGGACATATGGATAATAAGAGAAATTTCTTGTCCTGAAAAGCTGTAGGCTTAATTGAGAAGGAATCTTTTGCAGTCTTAGCAATGAGACATCAGTGGTGAAGCACAGACTGACTCAAGGTATCAATTACTACTTCCCACCCAGACAAACTCATCTGTCTTCCCAGTTTGTCCTTCTTACCCATGCAGCTGAGGGGTCTCAAAGAAGGCTCTTGGTGCGCACACACCATCTGACTACACTGCCTGTTGGTTCTAAGAGGTTGCCCTTGTTTTGCTTGCTTTCGGCTGGTTCCTGAGAGATCTTGCTTATCTAGAGTCATTTGCTGCAGACAGCAGCGGGCCATCCAAGTCCTGCTAATGGGCAGGTAAGAAGTCGCATTCCTTGGTTATATCAGTTCAGTGGAAATGTAAAATAATTGAATTTATCCCCAGACACCAGCGTATTTATCTTTCTGGCTGAGGCCTGCATTATCAGAACAGCACGGGGACAAATTCTCTTTATGCTGATGGAAATCAAATTCTGTTTCCCCCGTAAACCACGTGGTGCAGCTCCTTGCTTTTAGTGCCATATGTTTTCATGATCACAGTGATTTGCTTTCATTTACCTCCTAGAAATATGGGAGTCAGGGGAAATGGTAGGTGCTGTACTTGCCTCTGCTTTCTTGACAGCTTTGTTGCTATTGAAACCCGTGTATTTATTCCCAGGTGAGAAGTACCATTACTGTATTGTTAATGCTGACAACATATCACTCTTTAAAGCAAGGTGAATTTTTATCATCATTATTATTTATTATTATTATTGTTATTATTATTATTACTATTTAAAAAGCCAGCTCTTTGGAATATTATAAGCTTGGGCGACTCTTGGTTACGTGTTTAAGATCAAATTTGTCAGTAGGCTGTTATTGTTGTGCACTTTTTGTCTCTGGAACAGGGACTTCCTTCAGCTTTTGCATACAGTTTAAGCCATGTCTGCTGAGGACGTGGATTGCATCAGCATATTGAATCTGTTGAATCAATGATCTTACTGGGGTGGTGAAGAAGTAGAAAATCTAATTTTGTTTCCAGGGATCCGAGAATAAAATTTCACTAGATGGACCAGAATGTCTTTCAAGTACAAACTGGTATATATTGGCTTGAAAAATTGAGCTCATTTGGGGCTCATTAAAAAATTTGAGAGTTATATACCAATGTGACATCCTTCTTTCATGAGCTGAGTCTGAACAACGAAAAAGTCTCAAGCCTATCTCAGCTCATCACCTTAGTGTCTGAGCACTGGGCGTTTTGATATCATTACAACACCCTTGGAGATAAGAAAGAGCTCATCGCTTTTTTTACAGGTGAGAAACTGAGGCAGAAAAAGCAACTGGGATCACGTTCATGGTCACCAATAGGAAATCCTCAGCAGAACCCAGAATGGAAGACAAATCCTAGCACCAGAGCAAGGATGCTGTCTCACCTGTCTCAGCAGCTGACCTTTGAAATACCCTTCAGAGCGGGAGATGCTCGTGTTCAGCTGCAAGTCTGAGCCCAGGGTTTCACGCTCACCCGCAGCAGGAAAGCTTCCTTGTACCTAGATTTTTACTAAAGTTTGTCTATCTGTTGTCCAAATCCTGTCAGTGTTAGGAGAAAACTCTCTGCCTAAACTCTTCTTTCCTTGACTTTAAGTGAACTCTTTGCCTGCCAGACATTGATCTTTGATCTGGATTTCCTTGCCAGCCCTTCAAAACAGTTGCTGTCACCATGGCATCTTATTTCCATATTGTGTCTGAGAGCGACAGCAATTATTTCCCACTGGAACTGGCTTCAATGTCACTACACTGATTAATCAGCAAAGGTTACTATAAGGGAAAGGATCGGTCTTCCTTTTCCATTGGCGCAGGAAAATGCCAGGTCTCAGCAGCACTGCACCTTGGGGACGGCTGCATTAGTTTTCTAATGAACGACTGTGCAAGTCAAAGCTCCCATCCCCCATGCCTCCGCTCCACTCCTCCTAAAACACACACCGAGATTTAGCATAAAGTTAATTCTATAACCCAGGGTCCTTTTTTTTTTTTGTCCTTTTTTTTAATGCTACTGACCTCCCATCTCCCTGTCAATCGACACCAAGAAGTTCCCCAGATGGAGAGAACGATTTCCACTTTGAATATCCCTGAAACACATTTAGAGCCAACGGCTTTATCATGGGAATAAAAGCACTGAGGTTCTCACAGCTGGGAAGATTTATACAGCTGAGCCTTACCAGCTTAAATGCCTACAGACAGAAACAGCTGAGCTATGTATTATTTCTTTTCCCCCCCAACTTGCAAGGGAGATGAAAAATGCAGAGGCAGCCTGCAGATAGACCTGACTGACAGGGGAGGGGCAGAGCTGTCTGCCCATAGCTGCTGCAGTGGTGTTTTTAGAAGATAATTTCAGCTCCAGAGGTGAGGGGGCTGGGGCTTACACGGTCGCCCTAGCCAGGAGGAACTGCCCTTTCAGCGAGAGGACTCCAGACAGTGCCAGAGAGTCTTAAGCATCAGTAAGGGAGGCACGGAGCTGACACCGCCGTGCCGATGAGCCCCAGGGGAAAGGTGTTTGATGGAAGATGAAATGAGCTGAGCGCTCTGCACAGCAGAACTGCTGTTTGCAGTCTGTGTGAAAACAGAAGCCGAGCTGTCTCCGCTCTTCTCACCGTAACAGCGGCAGTATGTTCTACTTTAAAAAGTGAGGGCAGTTCTCTACGAGTTTAATCTGCCTCCCACAAACAGGCATTCAATGGCAACTCTTCCCTTGGAGACAAACAGGAAGGGACATTCCCGGAGGCTCGGCTTGCTGTCCACCCACAGGAAGATGAGCTGACCTGACGGATGTGACCTGCAGACTCATTTGAGGGGTTTGCGCTGGTGCTGGCCAAAGGTGAGCAGAGCCTCCCTGAGAGTTCAGCAGCCATGATAACGTGAGCAGGTCTGTGCCCCCGAGCACCCCCTGCCTCTGAAATGAGTCTGCTGCCCTGTGTGTGCACTGCCTCTGCTGTCAGCTGTCCTTTGTGTCACCTAAACCCCGGAGATGTGGGCTCCACTTGGTGTTGTGCATGGCTCCATCTCGCCTCTCACAGCTCTCAGCTGTGACTCCAGTCATTCCACCGTATCCAGGTGCCTTTGTGCCAGAGAGGGGGAAGAGGTCTAAGAACGGGCAAAGCTCAGTCTGTACGGAGATCCTTGCCCACCCCACAGTAAAGAAAAGAGCCTCCAGAGTCCATGTAACCATGCCGTGCTCCTCATCGCTCCAGATGTTTCCCACTCAGCCAGCCTGTGGTCCAGCAGTGCACTGCTTCTCCCCACGTGCGCAGGCAGGCTTGGGAGGCAGCATCTCTTCAAGAACATGTGAACTCCGAGCCTGGGGCCATAGTTGCCTTATTATAAAATGGAAAGTAAATTACTTACATTATTGGGAATGCCAGAGAGCTGTTTCTGAAATGGCTGGGGCAAGGATGGCCGATGTACTTGTTAATCATTGGAGGCGCAGAGCTGCATTTTGTAAATGCTGCCAGTAAATCAGCGTGGGAGGGGAAAAAAAGAATGCAGCAAACCTGGACATGGATTAGAAATATCTTTTAGCAATAGGGAAGGAAACAGAATATCCTAGAATTAAGGAGTCTGCAAAACAATTTAAAAGATTGTATTTTCAGTAATGATATATCTAATGACTGAAGTGCACGGAAATAATCAGTGTCTGTGCTTGTCCAGCCTGGGGGACCTGATAGGGGGTCTAATTTACAATACCAGTGAAAAACCTACCCTTTGAACACCAGGTTACTGGGGATAACTGATAAAAAATCACTCATTCTGCAAAACTTCAGTCATCATGCCTGCCTGTCAATATCCAATTGTTGTTTTATTCTCGACTGTAATTTTTCTTGGGATATGGACTTTGAACAAACGTGTAACAGCTGTTAGTCGTGTTGCTTAACCCAAGAGCCACCCCTCAGGGTCAAAACAAAAGTCCATTTACTTTAATAACCCATTGCTCACAATGACCGTAAATAAGAGAAGAATGGGGTCATCAGATCCAGACACTAGGTTCAAAGGCTTTTCATCAATTTACATCTTGTGGATTTATATAGCGCATATAGATGTTTTATGTTTGCCTTTATCCTTTTGGTAGCTCTCTGCTTGAATTTCGACTGCCCTTGAGCACTGCAGGGATGCTTTAGTGGGAAGTGCACTGAGCGGTTCCCAGATCTTTACCATGAGTGAGTCAAGCTAAGGTGGAATCCATCACCACGCAGATATAATTGCCATCCGCACTGTTCGGCACGTGCGTTGGAACTGCCATTTCGTCCCCGGTCGCTCAGTCTTAGGAGATCTTCCTATACCCTCCCAGTTACTCATAGATTTCATTACACTGGATAAGTTTATATCATTTGCAGGCTTTGCAGCTCTTCACTCTCTTTTTCTACCACCTTTTATATGGTTTAAGAGCACAGATCTGTATGGCTTGCCACTGTGAACTTCCTTCAGCTGTAGAAATTTAACACTTATTGCTAAAGCTGATTCAGATTGCGAGGACGAATCGTTCCTTCGTCCTGTGACAATTTACTTCTTTTAAGACTGTAATGAAGGGCCTCATGAAAAGCTTTTCTAAAGTCTAACTTCACTATTTTAACTGGAGCGTCCTTTTCCCCATGGTTGATGACTCTGACCTACCCACATCTACTAAATCAGCTGCTCTTGTAGTTTCGACAGATTTGCCTGTGAATCATGTCAATCTTACCCCTGAACCCTTTTTAAAGGTGACTGTCACGTTTCCCATCTTTCATAACTTTGACACCAAAGATTGTTTATGCAAAAGGAAACACACTGCAGCCAGCAGCTCAGCAATTTCACATCTGAATTCCTGAGACCTCCCGAATGAATGAATGCTGTCCAGACACAGAGTCTGGTTCCTTCTATTTTATTCACTTGTTCTAGGTTATCCCAGTGAAGCTTCAATATAAGACAGTTCCTCAGCTTCGCATTCCAAAAAAAAGCTCAAATATGAGATGACCTTTTGTACAGAGAACAGCAGCACAGAGAATTACCTGCAATGGACGTATCTTTGAGTGCTCCTCCTAATACTGATTGGAAGCACCCCAGGGTTTTGAAAGGCAGCATGGACTAAGGTCAGTAAAAGCCACAGAGTAATCTAGACCATTTTTGTTGTCGCTTGTGTGTGATGGCATGGCTAAGAGTGTTATTCCTTCCTTCTTCCCCTCGGTCGTGACATCTGACTAGTGTTTTTATCCACAAACCCTTCTCAGACCCCCTCAAGCTCCAGTGACCTCCACTTCCACTACAAGGTCAAGCTCTGTCCTTGACTTTTCCTACAGCCACCATTGATTTTGCACCATGGAGTCAAAACCAGAGCGCAGAAGACAGATAGTTACAATCTCAGTGCTAGAAATCGGCTCTCAGGAAAACAGGAGAAGGTGTCCTCTCCTCATGTTTTCTTTTGCTCCACTGAAATCAAGGAATAAGTGACGGGGGCCGTAAGAGAGACAGTTTAGGGGTGGGGAGGAAGTACAGCTCTGTCTCCCTGCAGCAACCTGGGCAGGGGAAAAGTGACGACTCACTTTAAGGCTTGGGACTGGAGGGAGCAAACAGCACAGTGAAAAGCAGGAGGAAAGGGAAGGGTACAGCCTTATAATCCATCCTTTGGGTGAAAAATCAGAAAACCCAACACTGCTGTATGCTATTCCACATTTCTTTATCTCCTGAGAGTGATTGAACCTCCCCGTGCCACACATCCTCACTCCTGCAAGCATTTCCCTCCCTCTTCAGAAATTCCAGCCCCAGACAAGATTTATTCCCTTGAAGAACACCTTCATGTAGGTGCCAGCTGTATTTTTGTACACTGAGACTTTTGCTGCCTTGCAAACTCCAACCGCGTTTCCTTGGCTAGTCAAGCCTGGCTTTAATATCTGCACCAGTCTAGCCTACAGACTCCAAAGTGCTCTGTGCTAATCCTGCGTGACCTTCAGAGTTCTCTTTGGCTTTTTGGATGCCTTTCTCTGACTCTACCGACACTGAATACAGCAGGCAGAAAAATGGGAATATTAAACTAGGGAGAGGTATCACTGGAAAACCTAAGCCTATAAAAAAACCCAAAGCAAACAAAACCAGAAAGTTGTTGTCTCAGCTATAGACCTGAAGGGGTAATGACACTTCTAGTGATTATAAAGCATGTGATTGCTCTTAAACATTCAGAAAGTTGAAAAAAGGGTTTGATTAAGTTCCAGAAACCTTGAAAACTATAAGGTGTCTTAGTCAATGGTCACAGGATTTGGGAAATGCATCTTTATGTGTAAATACGGAAGAATACTTGCCATGATACAGTGTTCACAAACGATGGAGATGCAAGGAAAGATTTTGAGGTTCTGAGGTTTTGGCCTGTGAATGAACTTAACTCAACTTAAAAGATGACTAGAAATTGGCCCTAAAATATTTAGAAAAAAAATTAAATTGGATTCTTTCAGGGTATTAAGTCAATTTCCACTCAGCTCTTTCAGGAGGAAAACAAACATCCTTACTACTTAATGGCTGATTATCTCAGCTATCAACAGCAGATAGCCCTCCGAGAAGCCTTGCCTCCCTTCCAACCAACCCCACCCCCCGAAAAAAAAAAACCAAAACCAAACCCCAAAAGGGGGCTGCAGATTCATTTTCTCTTGTGGTTTCTCTGCACAGAGCATACCCAGCGTTTCTGAGCTGCACGGGCTCAGTGTCTCTAGCAGTGAACCCACTGCACGATAAAAACTGCTTGTAATTGAGAATTTGGATGGGAAAAAGACACAGCAATACCCAAGAAATGCTCTCCTGCGTTAAATGGCATTTTATCTTCTATTCAGGGAGTTGGGGATGGGCAGGTGGAAGAAGGAAGTAGTGACTTTAGGTTACGTGTTGTTTCAAGAGGGTTACTGCCCCACTTTGTAGTAAGTATAAGGGTACAATCATCAGAAGTTCTTATGGTCTTCCAGGACCTTCCCAAATCTTCAGCAGGGTCAGAAGCCAAACTTTCTCTTCACTAGGAAAGAGCCCACCGCAGTACAAAGGACCAGCAGGGTGAGTATTGACAAGGCACTAGTTACTGCCTTGTAATTTGGGAGGGCACTGCAGCGTGAGTGCTCAGCTCCAGAGCTGGTGGCCCTGGCTTTGCTATCAGGGTATGCTCTGTCAGGACCATGGGCAGGCCTCTGGGCCATTCAGGGAACAGCTGAAGTGTTTCATGGGGTATTGCCTGTGCTGGTGATGTCAGTGTGAGAACCTCAAACATCACGCCTTGGCATTAAAGAGGTAATGAGGATCACTCTGTTGCAGCCCAGAGCTAAACTTTTCAGCAACAGTAGGATTAGAGAAAGGACAGGGGGTGGGAAAACATGCAGGAATCTTTTCTCAGACTGAGAATATAGGAACTATGTTCCTGTGAATGTCTTTTATATTGCTTTGTTGGCAGAGACATATTTTGATTTTCCTTAGTGCTGCAGAGGGATTCCCTCTGTATCCCTTATAGGTCTGAAGCTTAAAGTTAAAGTATCTTGACTCCAGGACATCAGACAAAGAATATCATTGTTTATTCTTTGATGTTCTAAAGCATCTTATTCTTCAGGGATCTCAACATGCTGTACACACATTAATTAAAGTCCATAGTACTCCTAAATCAGCTGCTATTATTCCCAGTTGATTGATGGAGAAGCTGAGATGAAGAGAGATTATACGGTACATTTTCTAATGTGGGAGCATGTGAAATTAGACCCGCAAAATTCATGGTTCAGCAATTAAATGGAAGCAATATGATATTTTTCACATATACTGAAAACCTTCGACGTTCCACTGAAACAACATAAAAAATTGTTCTTTGAGACCTTGGTGTCACAATACTCACAAAACTGTAAGGATTTTTTGGATGAAGGAAAGCTGGTCTGCGTGCCCATCTTCAACAGATGCCTCTGTGGCATCGAGTTCAGCTCTAAATCCAAATATCCCCGTGATTTATGGCTATTTGGATTCACTGTTTCTGTTGAAGCTGCTAAAAAGAAAGACAACACCCACAGGGACGAAGGCGAAGCTGAACCCGGGAAGCCAGCAGGTAGTATCAGACAAAGCGTGAACCCAAATCAACTACTATGAGAAGAACCAAAAATCCCATTGGTGAGCACGGTAAACTGAGCCACGTATCTTCACAATTTATAACAGAAGAAATTTAGATCCTGGTCTCGCTTCATCTGTAATACCTAAGAAATGATTTTAAAAGCTTCAGTGAAGCTTGCTGACCATTTTTGGCCCGTTTAATTTCTCAGATAGTGATTTTATTTTTTTTAAGAGTAAGACACAGCTTTCTCAAAGGCTGTTCTTTGGAGAAACAGGCTTTAGGAGCTCCATCTTCCTCTTCATCAGAAGTATCCTCAGAGGCAGCTTCCTCCGCTTTGGTTCCCTGCTCAAGTGAAAGAGATACCTGGCTGATGGATCACGGTATTACTCAGACCATCTGAAAACAAAAGGTTTGGAAGAAACTACATTTGAACTAGTTGCCGTTTTGTCTTCTGCTTTCTCATCAGGCTGCAGCGTCACCGCCTCGGGGCAGGTGGGCTTGTAGCAGCCCGGACCAGGGCCCTGCAGGGTGCTCCTGGAGCCCTGACTCGTGCTGGGTCATTCCAAGGATGCTGGATTGGCACAGACTGGAAGAGCTCCAGCTCCCAGCCCGAAGTCTCACGGGTTTTGCCCACTTAGTTTGGGAAGGTGTGACGGGCCCGTCTCCCACAGCGAGCTGCGTGGTGCGTGCCCCGAAGCCAGGGGGTCTGTGGGTGCAGCTGGGGGGGGGCGTTGCTGGCTCAGAGGCAGCAGACAGGACCTCGTGCTCTCTGATTTCTAATTGTAAAAGCATCGCTCTCCCTGGATAGTTTAGAATAAGCTGGGACAGAGAAACATTTAGGATCTGAAGAGAAACCTGAGTCATGTTTACAATTGTTATTGCAGTCAGCTGAACAAATAAAAAAAATCTGTTTAAGCTTACTAAACAGGATGTAACTTGTTAAACCTTAAAAAAAATACCTAAGCAAGCCAGTCCTTTGCTGTTATTGCATGGAATCCTATTTCTGGCTTGGCTACTGTCTTGCTTTGTGACCTTGGCATGCAATTTCCCTCCCTCGTCTCTCTGTTCTGCCTCCCACCACTTTTCTGTCTTGCTTATTTCTGGTTTTTTTTGCTCTCAGTATTCAAGTTTATTTGTTCTGTCAATTGAATCTGTTTTATTATTCAGTGAAGACTGTTCACTGAAGCAATTTGTCATCCAAAATATTCCCTAGAATATCAAAATTGAAAGTAATGGGAAGTAAATAAACGTTCACAACACGTGACTTCCACGTGGATCTAGAACCTTACTGTACCTGGCTGTCGGTCAGCAACTCTTACTTCTGCTGGCAGTTGGCTGAGCCACAACGTTCCTCTGAGTCTGTTTTTCTGAGTCTGTGTCTTCTGCAGTGCCCGGTACTGGCCTTTGACAACAATCAGGAGGTCTCAGGTGGCACCAGTCTGCATCGTGTGTGCAGCAGTCGGAGGGACCTGTGTCTGCAAAGGCAGAAATCGCAGCACGGAGGAGCACCTAAACGAGCTGTTTCTGTCGGACACACTTGAGATGCAAGTCTGAAACGTTCCTTCTGCAGCTCAGACTTTCCACCTCTGACTCTTTGTGATTCACAGTCCAGAGCTGTTTCCTAAACATGCACTTCAATGTTATCAGGCTGCGTACCAAGGAAATGATTCACTTTCCCCCTCCAAGAAGCAGCTGCTGTGGACTGGGGGGGCATGGCTGCCTTGTAGGTTGGGCAGTGCTCAGGCACGGGGAGGGCTGCATCCGTTCTTCTCAGCCTGACCTGTTGGGGTCAGCTCCTCAGCACCAGCACAGTCGTACTCACCACCCTCGCAGCAGTACCAGTGCGGAGAAACAAAAGGCAAGATTCAAAGGGTCAGAGGCAAAGTGGGGTGGGGAGAGGCTGTCCCTGTAACCGAGAGATGAGCGCGCGTCTCGTCAGGCGAAAATGGCCAAAACAGCTCAAAAGTTCTGTACGAAGAGACATGAGACACATTCATAAACAGGGCTAAATTCTCTCCCTTTCCTTAAATGGCTTTTAACTGCTAAAGCATAAAAGATGCTTTCTATTATTGTTTCTGGGGGTTTTGTTTGCTTGGTGTTAAACAAGTGTTTCTCAAATCCAAGCTCATGTTTGGGGCTAAACACCAGGTTCTCAATACGTCTGAGCAGCCCTGCTCTGTCAGTGGCCCCATTACCACTCAGTTCCCGAATCCAAGCAAAACTGACACTTGCACGAGAGCACCCAGCCAGATCAAGACAATAGCATCTGTGGGTATCTTAAGAGCTATAGTGACAAAACCATATGTTTCCATGATGCCTCAGGCAAAGAAGTGATCAGGCAGGGGGTTATGATGTCAGCACCATAATTCTAGCTACGATTTACTTGAGGTTCCTTCGTTTCATTTCTGTGTCTGATAATGTGGCACATTCAGATGTTATTTCTGCAAGTAGCCATCACAGATCAGGACAGTGAGTTCTGTCAGGACACAGCACTGAGCCAAGCAGGCACACAAGGTAGAAGGCTGTAGGAAAGCGGTATGAAAAATTCTCATTCCCATGTGAGATGTCTAGGATTTTAGACTCCTGACTGAGTATGGTCAGTATGAGAGGACCCAGCTCAGCTTTCCTATGCACTGATATCAGACATGGCTTGTTTAAAGCCAGCCTAGGTGCAGAACACGCCAGGTAGTGTGGTTGTAATTCTGTTTAGAATGAGGTGAATATATTAGCTATAGCTCATATCGGAATTAAGGCTCGTTCTTTTCAAAACTGTAAAATGTTGAGGATTTCACTGCTGGAAGTTTGTGATATTGGGATAGGCAGAGGTGGCCAGTGCTGGATGCAAAGTTCTCATCAGCTTGGGAAGGATGCTAGGAAAAACATACTCAGAGCAAGGGCTTCTGGTGCAGTGCTGCTGCACTCGTGTTGCCCAGCACTCGTTCCCTCTGCTCTTATGAAATCTTCTGACACTTTCCATTGACCTGAGCTGGCTTTCTGTCAGGCCCATAGAGCAAAAACGCAAGGACTTTTATTTCAGGGAAGTTTCCTTGCACCTGCTATTGCAGACATTCAAGTTGCTGTGCACTGGGCCTCTAAGATAGGAGGAATATCTCTAAGCACCTACCAACGAAAAGAGCATCCACCAGTAACTACTTAATTATGTCAATCCACCATAAGGTTTTCCACACCTCCCTTGGAAGGTCTGCAAATTGAGCCCTTTTCCCTGCCTGTTACCATAGAGGGATAACAGAAATCTGCCCATGAGCTGTAAGCTACTCTCTATTGTATTAGTTTATCTGATTAAATATTTTCACATTGAAAGGGTTGAAGTCTCTGGTATTTTATACAATGGAGTGGTTCTTTACAAGAATGATTTAGAGTTCTACATATAGGACACCTCTAGCTCTCAATTCAGTGACATGATCTGAATTAATCCAGCATGAAACAGATGATCTTCACAGTTACAATGTTGAACTCAGGACTAAACCCTCTGAAGTAAAACTGGAGAAAAGGGGAGAATCAATACCAAGAGCTGAGTCTGCCTGATTGAACTTCCTGAAAAGGAGGCTCAGGGGAGACCTTATCGCTCTCTATAACTACCTGAAAGGAGGCTGTAGCAAGGCGGGTAATGGTCTCTTTTCCCAAATGACAAGCAATAGGACAAGAGGAAATGGCCTCAAGTTGTGCCAGGGGAGGTTTAGATTGGGTGTGAGGAAAAATTTCCTCTCCAAAAGAGTTGTCAGTCATTAGAACAGGCTGTCCAGGGAAGTGGTTGAGGCACCATCTCTGGAGGTATTTAAAAGATGTGTTGATGTGGCACTTAGTGACATAGTTTAGTGGTGGACTTGGCAGTGTTAGGTTTATGGTTGGAATCAATGACCCTAAGGGTCTTTTCCAACCTAAATGATTCTATTATTCTATGATTCTATCCATGCCAAATTACATCAGCTGAGGATGCATTTGTATCGCATTCCTGTACCTTGTAAGTTGCATTCCTGAAAATCCTTGGAAAGGCACTGGTTAGGCTGGTGAGATGGATGTGGTTGATGTATGGATCACAACTGGAGGTTCTAGAACTTGCTAATGACCTGTCTTAGCAATATTCTGCCTGAAAAGGTGAAGAAATGGAATCTCCCTGCATTTGCTGCGCTAAGCTTTGGGTTGGCAATCACTTGCTATCGTATGTCACCAGCTTTGAAAAGACATGGTTTATTTGTATGTTAATTACTGCAACACTTCGGGGAAATATTTGTTGATACAAGAGCTGTGTAAACAGTCAAATGTTGAGAGCTGTTGCCATTTGAAAATAAAGACAAGTTAGCCAATAAGAATCAAGAAATTCTACAATACAAAGGACCTCTCTTTGCCTATGGTTCAGTCCAGTCCCACTGCAATCTCCATTGATCTCTGTGCATTGTGAGTCAGTCTTTAATTGTTCCTCATGAAAACTTCAAGAAAACTTCACGCGCTCCCTCCCCTGACTTGGTGCACTTCTTCGGGACAGTGCACTACATGTAAACTCAGAAGCTGGAGGTCACTTCTGGAGGACAACACGGAGTGGAGGGTGTGTTAGTGTCGCTGGAAGCAATGCAGTGACAAAATACATGTCGTCCTTCCTCAGACCCAGAGCCTCATCTGGAAATGGAGGGGGCTGTTTTGAAGGTGTTATGCCTTCTGTGAAACAGAAGCCCAAGGCCTTCACAGCGATGGTCATTAAAAGTACCTCAACACCGTCTGCAAGAAAATTCTGTAATTTCTGCTGTCTGGGAAAGTTGCTGGGTAACACGTAGAATTTGCTGCTGTGAAGCCTCCTTTTTAGTTGCTGATAGAAACATTTCCCTTCAAACTGGCTGCATCTCACACTCCTGGCAGAAACCTGGGTGATGTCATATTAGACACTCCACAGCCAAATTTCCAGGTCATAAAGTGAAAATTGTTCCGTCAATGTACTGAATTTTCACAGCATTGCTATTAGCAGTGCTGTTTACCTTGAGGGCAAACAACAAAGGAACAGTTCTCTTGGACCTACTTGGTGGTTACAAACATGGCATTGTTTACCAAACAGTTTACAAACTCTGGGTTTCAGGCGTGAGTAGTATTACAGGGCTGTGGCGATCAAAAGTGAGACATGCACCTTTTCTACATAGATAGCTGAGAAGCTTCAGAGTGCCACTCCCTTTCCATGTGTGGGTAGAAAGTCGCTTATCTTGCAACCCATGTTGTTACCTAGTTGTTCAAAACTACGCAACCATTGAAATGAGAATCGCAGAGGTTCCTAGCTTCCAAAAATACATATTTTGCCAGGTGTTGTATTCACTCTAAGGATTAGAGTAAAATGTAGGAAAGATAAATAGCAACCCAATCTTTAGTAGCTAGCTCCTTAAAGTCTGACACTGCAATATGGGTGTTTTCTATGAGCTTACGTGGTGGTGGAACTCGCTCCACAGGCAGCCTGTAGCACAGGGATAGCACGATGAACTGGAGACGTCTAGCCACCCTGAATGGGAAAAAGATCAACTATCCAGTCTGATAAACATTTGAGGTATCAAGTATGTTCATTACATCTTTTAGGGAAAACATAAAAGGAGGACGAGGGGGTGAAGGGACAAAGGATGAACTTTCACAGCCCTGGTACCCACTTGTCTATCTGTTTCAGTAAAAGCAATACAAAGATTGCAGTTATTATTGAGTATTCCTTTCAGGTCAGAGATACAATGGTTCACATGCTCTAGAAGGAACTTCTTTGCTCCACTGAGCTCAATTTAAGGACAGAAAAGCAGACAGCTCAGGGCTGATATGTTTGTCTTCATTTCCTGCCATAAAACATAAAAATCTCAGTGACTTGCATTTTTGTGGCAGTGATTGCTGCACAACAATTAAATAATTTTAAACCAAATACACTAGCAAAACAAAATAATATACTTTGCCATTCAGAGATTGCTCCTTCCTGGTAACAGCGAAAGATACTCTAGATATAAAGGTCATTGTGGATTTTCTTTTAAATTATTACCACAATCTTGCTAGAGATCTTGCAGTGCCTGGGTTGGCGTGGTGGTGGTGGGAATTCTGTTGATCCCCAATTCATAGTGAAAAAACAGGAAACTGAAGTTTTGAAACCCTGCCTGAGAGAGAAAGGGTGAGTGGATCTGGAAATATATCCAACCTGCGGAGCAGCACAGCTGACAAGAAGAATAAGCTAGTGAGTTCTGGAAGTGGCAATCAGAAAAGGACTCTGTCTTGATGTGGTTTAGCCCCTGATGATTATCTGTGCAGTTTAAACAGGGACTATCCCACGTTCATCAACAAATTTGTCCTATGACCTGCACGCTGTTCTGAGAAGTCACAGAAAAGCACAGTCTTCAGAAAACCACACAGGTTAGAGAGACAAGTCGCTGAAGAGTCTGTATTCTTGGTGCCGCCCAAAGGAAGAGCCATTTCTGATGATGTTCACGCTTACACCACATCCTGTTTCAAGACAGAGCACCTGTGCAAACTACATGGTTTTATTTTTAACCAGGTATCTCTAATTAACCTATTACTACCAGCATTTCTTCCACCCCAATGAAACTTGCAGTATCTTGGGAGTTGCCTAAAAAAGCATCCAGCAGTGAGCAAAGCCCCAGGTGACGGTTTATATGTCAGGTGCTTCAAATCTGTAGGGTTATTGGGTTTGGTACTGCCCTTGGAGTGGCAGGTACAGCTGTTGTATGACGTGGTCCTGTTTTCTAGAGCGGCACTTTCCACATCCACTGTTCAGCCGTTCTGGAAAAGCAGAGGGAAAGAAAGGCCTCATAGCTCTATGCAGAGCTTCATAATGTGCCACCTTACTTGTAGCGCTGTCAATAGCGGAAAGCTGAGGACACTGTAGGAGATGAAAACCAGAACTGCTGGATGCGGTTTCCATACACTTGCCATTGACCTAGAGAAAACAATGGGTTTTTTGACTGGTCGCGAAACTCTCCAGGGTCCCACGTGCAAACAGTCCTCAGAAGTCTCCCTTGGACAGTTTAGTTTAATTTGAACTTTTGGCAGATTGAAGGGCCGGGTTCTACAGGATCTCACACGTCAGTGTCATTTGCCAAGGGTAGGCTCTATGAATTCCACATGGGTAGTTTCTCACCATTTCTTTACATTAGCAAGCAAGTAACACCTTCCGGTCTATCCTCACTCTTCTCAAGTTGAGACTGATGGAGCAAAGCTTCACACCAGCACTACACGATGACATTTTCTCTTTTTTTAACCTGCTGGTATTTAGTTTCCAAAAATCCTTGGGAAGAAATAATGGGGTAAAAGACATTGTCCTTTCTTTCATTACAGACAGTCTCTGGTGAACCATCACCATCATGGGCTCAACCAAGACTTTGTATCTTGACCTGAACTTCTCCTGTGGCTGATTTAAGGTAAAGTGGTGGCTGTCTGTGAGGTGGGGTGTATTTGAAGAAAGGTCAGCCTAGCAGCTGTGGGCATGCTGGTGCTCTCTGTGCAGTGTTGCTTGGGCTGGATAAAAAAGCCCTGGGAACAAGGGCAGCGGACCCTGCAGCCGTTTCTTCTCTTATCCTCTGTAACAATGCACCTTCCTGGCGTGTTTTACAAGGCTCTTTTGTCCCTCACAGTTCTCAGAGAGAGCTTCTGCTTCACGTTTGCCTACATTCGTTGGTTAAGGAGTAATGGGAAGAGAACATGTGAGAACATATGTGGAAACAGCTTTTTTACAGCGGTTGTTTCACAAGGAAGGAGGCCCTGGTCATCAAATTAACCAGTCCGACCAGCACTGAGGTGAGGCTGCTGGTCAGTTATGAAAACACAACAGGGCGTAAGGGAAGAGCAAAGGGGTGTAAAAAACTGAACTCCAGTTACGGTAAAGCTGAGGTTTTTCAGCTGATCGGGATGTTAAACTAACTTACTTCCTCACTCAAAACGAGGACACACCCAGTGGTGAGAACAAAACAAACTTGTTTTGATTATTGCTCTCTTCGTTTCACTTTTCAGACTCTCCAGTCTGCCTCCACTGTCCCCGTTAGGTTTGTTGTGTCCTTGCCTAGGAGAGACAGGACTTATTCTTGGCAGTTGTTGCTACTCCCTGACTGGCTTCATAAGAGGCAAAGATGCTATCGCCGAACTGCAATCAGATCTCTGCATGAGTTCCCTCGCATTATAAGGTGGCACTGAACAGGGCTCCTCTTAGTTTTCTTTTTTTAATCGGCTGACTTATTACTTACATGAAGCCAACCTTATTTTGAGCTTGCTCAGTGAAAGGCACAGGAACAAACACTAGACGATGTCCTACGATGACCTTTCTGGTTGCTATTGTATAACTATGTCCTGAAAATATTTCTCTGGCAAATATCCTTTTCTCTCCTCAGATCAGAACTGCTTTCCTTAGATAATTTGGAACTGGATTGTGCCCAGCCTCACACAAAGTTGGAGAAGATATTTTTCAAGGAGCCTTTCCTCCTTGGTGCCCTTGAGCAAAGGTGGAGTAATCCCACACCTGGGATCAAAATTTACCTAGAGGATCTCGGTTCTTAACTCCAACTCATGTCTAGATACCTTTGAAAATGTCGCTTGAATCCGCACCGCTTGAGCCATGGGGCATTTGTAGGCTCCACAGTCCTTGCTTTGCACACCTTGGAGATCCAGCATCACTGCGTGCTCTGAAGTGATTGGACCGTTTTAAAGTCCAATGATACCACAGGACAGCCATGCACCAGCAAAGATCTCCCACTGTGTCTGAGCCCTACAAGTACTTCTGTGGAGTATTTTGGAAGATTTTGGAGAACTTGGGAGATTTATTGCACCTGTTTTATCTGTACGTTAACAAGGAATAATACCTTACAACGTCCGACTCTTGCTTCCAGGATCGACTTAATTGATGAGCATTCTCTATGTGGACCCCATGGAAGGATGCTACCCACCCTGACTTCCAGGAGTTGGCAGAGCTTAGCAAGACATCTGTTATCATCTTTTAGGACATGGAGCAGTGGTTCTTTGCTTTACATTCAGTTTGTGTTTTGACATGGCAGAGGCAGGCTGGTTTATTTAGACAAAGTATATCAGGTGTGCTGGAGACCTAACTGGGATTTTCCCAAACTTGAGTTATTCTTCCCACTGAATTGGGAGCATAAGGTTTAGGCAGGGCCTGTGATGTGCGTATACATTCTTTTTTGGTTGAGTTTTCTGTCACTCCTTCCCCTTACTCTCTTAACATAATGACTTTCATAGTTTTCATTGTAGGAGCAGAATTAAAGCCAGTTTAGAAAGACAGAGTAAACCATACAGAGTTCTTTGTGGCACATTGCAGAACCATTCCCTAACGGAAAACAGATGGGTTTTTTTCCCCAACAGTACAGGATTCCCACTTTTCTCCCTGTGGAATATGAGCTACTGGCTTTTAACATCATTACTCACC
Organism: Bucorvus abyssinicus; assembly: GCA_009769605.1. Classification (NCBI taxonomy): domain Eukaryota; kingdom Metazoa; phylum Chordata; class Aves; order Bucerotiformes; family Bucorvidae; genus Bucorvus; species Bucorvus abyssinicus. Next base: position 33,218,876 of record CM020033.1, on the reverse strand, counting down.
CGTCTAATGTAACTGGTTTAAGAACAAGATGCCTATAGGATCGCACTTCTAATTAAATGCTTACAACTCTCTCAACTTGTCTTTTCTCTTGTGAGCCTTGCGTGTGTGCAAGACATGAGGGACTGCGTTGGTGCAGGTTCACTTGACACTTGGGTGGTTTTTACTGGCCCGTACAAATGGCGAAGTCCTGGGGGACCTCTCATGCTTTGTTCTTGGGTTCAGCACTTGTGAATCCTGAGCTCAACCCAAATTGAAAATGGGATAGGCCAGATTCCCAGCTGTTGAATATTGATATCTCTTGACTGACTCCTGCAGAGAATGCTGATTTCCATCAGATGAGGATATGTGCACGGCTGTGTGGATTTCAGGGTGCCCATCTGTTGAGCAGCCAGCAAAGGCTCTTCTCATCAGTGATCCCAGCCTGCAATATTTGAATTCTGACCCATCCGTCAGTGACCCGGGGTGATAAGTCTGACGGAGGATAGATTCAGGGGCTGCAGACTGTTTGTTTTAATAAAGTTTGTTTTCTTTGCTTGGTTCTTATTGAGGCAATTAGGGTTTAAATTACCTCTCATCTTCCAGGTTAGCCATGAGCAATAAAAGGGTTCCCGTACAGGAAGATTACATGCTGGCTTCCTTTTCTAGGCTTGCATGGGGAAGAAATGCAAGGTTTTAATTTACAGACCTGCTTACAGGATTCTCACAATTTTTACAAACCACAAGTTTTGACTACCCTCCTATTCTCCCCTTCTACCCAGAAAAAAAGATGAACATTAAAGCAAAGCTGAAGAATGTAATCAAAATGGGATTTACGTCCTGAGATGTCTTTAAAAGTCCTTGTAGCATTTAAATAAAGTTGAAATTATCTTTGTTATTTGTGCCAAGCTGTATAATTTCTGTGGTGTATCCTGTCCTGTGAAATGGGAAGTGGTTTTGCAAACTTCCTTATATAGGTCCTCTGTTTAAAATAGTTCGGGGTATTTTTTTTCTTATTTAACTGTGATAAGAGAATCTCAACTCTGTTTACATTCTTCAGCTCTCTGACTTTTTATTTTCAAGTGAAGCTCTGTTTTTCTTTGAAAGATAAAAATGTCATCCTCAGATGAGAGTAGCACTGTGTGAAGACATCTGATCAGACAATATTTTACTGCCAGTAAATCAAGGGACAGTATGAACTCTGCACTTGGCAAAAAAGGATTCAAAGCTCACAAGCTGCAGCTGAATCAAAACTTACCTCAGCGAAGTAGGATCAACTAAAACAAGAACAAGGATTTGGGCAGAAAATCAGGATGCTGCACAGTAATCAGTGGGTTCCTATCTTTCAGGACTAGATGCAAAGAAAAGAAGAGAGCGGGAAAGGAATGGGGACGTGGGGAAAGGAGAGGTGGGTGATGGTATTTCCTTGTGTACAGAATAAAGCATTTTTAATAGCCTAGCTTAATTATTTCAGATTTGGGGAAATGGAGAAAGACAGAATAATTATAAAGGGAGATTCTCACCTGGAGCTGCTCCTTCAGGAATCAAAGCTGTCAATTGACTGCAAGACTCACATGGAGATTCTCCTCACTGGAAATCTCTGACATGATAGAAATCTAGCAGAGCTCACTCTGTTGCCAACAGCAAATTCGCTGCCTACCTAACCTGCTTCTGGTCCCCAGCAGGAACAACTTCCTTATGGCAAGTAGGTTATAGCAGCTGCCAAAGCCACATCTGGAGCCTTGGATTCTATAAGCAAAGCTCCGATTGTCTCTGTTCAGCTCTCTTGCATCAAGTGTACCCCAGGGATGAGTTTGGTCTGAAGTCCTCATGAGGCAGAGAGCACAGTGGCTCATCCTACTATGAGAATAGATGTTCAGGCAGAGACATCTACTTACCTTACTGAGAAATACACAGAGTGAAATGAGGGCACCTCATTTTTATCACCCAGTTACCTCAAGAAAAAGTCTGGAATGAGGAGAAAGAAATAGAATAGTAACTATGAAGAAAAAATTTATAGGGACAGACATTAATGGAGACAATGCAGAGGATGGACTGTGGAGGAGGATGAAGAGGTGTTTTGGTCATGGACTGGAGACAGCACTGTGAGTAAGTGTGTATGTATATGTGGTAATCTATTCGAAAGCAGAGTACCAACCTTCTTCACAGGGACCCCTGCAGGAAGAATTGACGAGTAAAGAATACAAGGGAAATAAGAATGACAGAGTATTCAGGGGAAGGAAGCTGAAAGACCTAAGCCCGCTCGGCAAAGGGAATTGGAAATGTAGGAAAAATGGAACAAGTGGCTTAAAAAAGGAGAGAGAAACGCTAAATAAGGAAGACTGAGATGTATGAGCAACAGATTGTGGTTCCATTCATGCACATTATTTCTTGACACATTCTTCCTTGCTGACAGCTGTCCAGTATCACAGAGGATTTTAGACCACTGGGATGGGAGAAACATATGGGAGATGATGACACAAAAGTAGTGCAGAGGAGACTTGAGTCAAGTTGCCTGAATCACCCTTACCCCCTCACAACAGCACAAAATAAACATGTAGGGCCGGTAATCAAATCAGTGACACGAATATTTGTCATATCCAGCACGGCATCGCAATTTTCAAGCTTGTATGTCACAGACTCAAGATCATTCAGATACTAGGATGGATCAGGAGTTCCCAAGGAATGAACAACAGAATGGAAAAGTGTGTAGGAGAAAGACCGGAAGATACGTTACATTACTTTCAGGATTAATATTTCCATGTTCTTTGAGCATAAGGGAGAAGGGGAAACTGCAGTAGGTTCACGGTAGGGAAAAAGAAGGTTTCACTACCTTTCCCTCTATTCTTTTGGAAGAATAATAGCTATTAGGAAAGCCAAAGATGAGCTGTTCTTCTGAAGAACAAGAAGGAAGATAAAGGGAATTTCTCTAGACTCTCTTCTTTGTCTTAGTTTCCTCCCTTCCTTTTGGACCCAGCTGAAGGAATTTCATATCTGGAAGCATGAAGGAGAGCCTTGAAATCTCTGGTGCTGAGACACCCTTTGCCTTCTACTAAGCACTTTTGCTGCATAGCAGTATCCTCTTTGTCTGAGTTCAAGACCGAGGTATCAAAGAACAGTTTTATCAGCCATCCACACTTGACCCAGGGCCAAAGAGCAGGAGAAAAATGCAGGTATTGTGTTACAACGTACAGCCTGTGCAGCTTGAACTGATTTTGTACCCTCTATGACTCTTTTAGCTTCATTAAAGGGATGCAAGATATCAAAAATTTCCTCCGTATTTAGCAGCAAAGGTAAGGTTTCAATTATTTATTTACACCTCTCTGCTGCAGGGAGCAGGACCAGCTTGCTTAACTGCCTTCCCAGTTCAATCCTGAACCAGCACATTGTGAGCTTTGCGGTGCAGAGGGCCCAGGAAAGCTTATGAGTACATAAACCCCAGGATATTTATTAACTTCAGACTCATAAACAAACAGGGTTTGGCCTGAAACTGTGAAACTGTAAACATGGAAGTGGCAGTGGATTATCTTTTTTTTAAACAGATGAATAAGAAAAAAAGAAGCCGTATTTTCCATTTAAAGAGGACCTGGACAAAACTCCAGGTTGCAACTCTTTACAGGATTTGGTGGCTTGAGATGGATCCTGTGGGATGAAGTCACAGACATGAAATAACAAGAGTTTGTGCCTGCCTGGAGGCGGCTTCACTGTGGAGTTGAAATTCAACCTTCACCTGGTTTTGAGGCAACAAAACACAAGGATGAAGCTCTTTTATCATTCCCATGTAGCCTAAGAGGTGGGTCTGCTGAAATACTAACTAGAGACCACAAGTTCCAGCCCCAGGTGTTTCACTGGTTTTATGCCATCTATGGTTAGAAGTTTTGGTTTTCCTCCATGCTAGAATCAAGCTCAATCACAGACAAACTAAACTGGCAGTTGAATAATTTTATTTCATTAGTCCCATGTCTCTGGCAAGAGCACCCTTCATCTAGTTTACTGCCAGGCACACACTGAATGCCAGCCTGAGTGCGTTTGTGTCCTGTATTAATGTGTGAGGTTGTATGTTGTATCTAGTCTGCTCTAAGTAAACTACGAAAATCTCAACTGAAAACAAAACAGAAAATATTTCACTCTGGATGGGGCAGGGACTGGTGTATGCCTGTCAGTGTTTGAGATTTGACAGTAGTAAGTTGAGTTCTCAGGAACTCCAACGAAAGTGTAGATTGTCTCAGATCTTAGGAGAAAATAGCCCTGGGGACAATGCATCAATTTGCAGTAGCAGCGCAGCAACGCTAGCACCACAATGAGGTTAGCCCTGCCCTCAGGAGGAGTTTGCAACCTAATGAAAACCAGAGATCAGACTGTTCCACTAGGGAATATACTCATTCCGACTTTAAGCTGGACTCTTAGACTTGGTGTTTTACCCCTTCATCTCACCTAAAATCACCTCAGCCACGCATAGCAAGGTGTGCAACTCAGAGGCTGGATTTAGCTCTCACTCAGTCTGGCAACCGTTTTTCTTTGCTGCAAGGACACCAGTTGCATCAGTTAAGCTCTGAGCACACCCCCAGAACGATTCCGCGTCTCCTGGTGTTTCCAGAGGATAGACACATTTATTTCACAGTTTGAGAAGCAACCCTGCATCACAAGAAATCCTAAGGGTCCACATGGGAGCACCATGCTGGCAGCTCAGTGTTGTCATTCCCGGCATGGCTATCCAGATCTGAGGCAGGGATAGAATAACTGCTGCATGTCAGGAGCACAAATACCCCCGGGACAGCGGCCGTATTTTAAGATGAGACATGAAGCTACTCCAGTTTTTGTGTTCCATCTACAGCCCTGTCTTCCAATACAAATAACATCACGGTTCCGTGGTCCAGACACAGTGTTGACCAGAACAGCCTCCTCCAACACTGTTGATCAGGCAAGTTCATCAAAGCACTGGCTTTTAAATTACATATTTGAGGAGACAAGTACCAGCTTGCTTCCTATATAACTGCCCGTTTTCCCTCCCTCAGTTCTTTGCTTCTCATGGTTTACTTTGTTCCCTTTCCCCACGTATTTTCCCTTTGCTTCTCTGTAGTAAGGAGGAAATCTGTTACCCTGAGAACCTGTGACTGAGACCACCCTATAGATAAACTGTGAAGTTAACAGCTGTGATGAGCTGACACACTTAACCACGTGGACTGGTTAGTGGCTGAGGACCAGAGAAATGGGGGTCTCTTCTGCCTGCATCAGGGCAGGAGAAGAGGAAGAGGCAGAGCCTGAACTGTGACATGCATTTCAAAGTTGTCTCCATGAACTGAAAGATGAGGAGCAGCAGACGAGGTAACAACACGGCTGCTGAAGCACGAGATGGACTTCGCCTAGCCCAGTGTCATGACTCTTATGTTGGCCACTGGAAGACATTAGAGGAAAGGATGCAAGGAATATGGATCCTACGTAAGGTGACCCTTCCCGGGCATCCCCCCTTCCAGCAGCCAGCAGCTCAGGAGCTTTCTCCCAAGAACCATGTTTAATGATGCATAGTGGGCTTCTCCTTTATGCATCTGCCAAATTCATTTTCAACCCGTTCAGTGCGTTGTGCTCCACATCCGCAACGGTGTTATGTGCTGCGCAAGAAAATAATTTCCTTTGGCTTGTTCAATTTGCTGTCTGATCACTTTTCGAGGTGCCTTCTAGGTACGAAAAAAGGTGTTCTTCCTGTTAGAAAAAGCACAATAACAGTGCTCTATTTCAGCTAGAGAAGCAGCCACAGTGCCGGCCGCCACGGTTTCAGAGGCAGTGTAGTGCTTGGTACTTCACTGATGGATGCCAAAGGTCTAGCTTCACTTTAAATTGTTAGCCTTTTACTTCTTATACTCTCTCACCTTTCTGAGACAGGTTGGTTGTTTTCTTGCAATAATTGTAATCTCTGCAAGTAGCTGCCAGACCACAGACACTGAAAAATATAAAACCTTTGGAGTTGTATGAGATGATCTTTTCCTCTCTCGCTCTGTTTTCCCCTCGACAGTTAAACCGTAGTAACTTTCTGTGTTTTCCTTCTAGGCACATTTATTTCATCTGTAAGAGGAGGTTGAGCAAAACTGCATTTGCCTAGTCTGCCACTGCTTCAAACGCTCGATGGCAACAGAGCAGAAAATCCCGATCTTGTTTGCTTTTGCCACTGAAGGGTTGGTGGAGTCCTGTTAGCTAGTGCAAGCCTTGGGACCGTGCATGCAGCAGTCAGAAAACAGGTCTCTTCCCAAACAGTTTCTCGATGTGATTACGTATCCCAGCCATTAGCTATGCTCCCTTTCGGATTCTTACAGGTTGGACCAGATGCCACGTTTGGGTGGATTTCACTGTGACTGGATGACTCCTGAGACTCCAGGAATCTTTTAGCAGTAAGTCTACAGCTGGTGCATCCTACTTTCACTGGTCTCCACAGGGACAGTGCGACAACATTCATGTTGGTCAGTCTGCAAGGAACGGAAGAGCAAAACCTCACCAATAAATGTGAAAGCTCTCCAGCGAGGACTGCAGCATTTGTTAAATTCCTCTGGAGATCAGGCCTCCAGAGAAACCCACAAAATTCAGAGATGCCTAAACCAATGTAGAATCAATGTTGTCATCTCTTCCCTGTAGCATCCATTCTCTCCCCCTGTTTACTGGAATTTACTATCAGCCTCTCATTTTAAGTAATCGAGTGCTTGCAGTCAGAGCAATAATCCCTTAATCTCTCCTAGTTTGTATCCTGTTTGTCTTCCCGGTCCCCTTCCTGTGAAGTTATCTTCAGCTATGCTCGAGCCATACTGTACTTGCAGTACCACTGTCATGCTTAATACATCCTGGGGCCTGACCTTAGCTTTGCATAAATAGATGCTTCTTACCATCTGCTCATCAAATGACCATCACCAGGAGATGGAATTTCACAACCCAAACCAGGATGCACATGTGCTATTTGGTCCATTAGAGCTGGTCTCTCAAATACGACATCTTATCTGAAAGTAAGCAAAATAACTCGCTACCCGTTTTACAGTAGCCTCCTGTGTAAAATTGCTTTCATCTGTGAAGGAAAAATGGAGCTAAGAATTGTTTGTAAGTCTGTGAGTCAGTGAAAACCGTCTTGTCAGTATTAGCAGGCTGTAGATTTGGAAGGAATTTAGAGAATTGCCATCTGAGCAGTTTCTACTCCTACAAGCGCTAAACATAACGATCGCGTTAGCCATGAAATAAAGCAAACCCCACTGCTAACCTGGCTGTGAGATGTTCTGATAGGCTCTGTTTTTCAAAGTGTGAAAGCAAAAAGCTTTCTTTGAACTAGAAATCAATGGAGATAACATTTCCTTTTCTCCTGCTACAGCCTGCACCTCTGACCCCAGAGCTGGAGCCTGGGTCCTGGCAGTGGAAAGTCCTTGACTGGTGGCAGCGAAGAGAAAATCATCACCTGCTCGGTCACAAACATGTAGCCCTGCAGTGGTGTTTGTTAAATAAGATCAGCTAATAGTTGCGCAGCGGAGCTTCAAAGCTTCACAGCACGGTTAATGAAGGCTTTGTAGATGCCGTTTGCCCGCTCAAGTCTTGGACTTCAGGTTTGATATTTAATGGGATAAATCTGATGCTGTTTGGAATTAACCAGTTTTCAGAATAAAAAGGAATAGAATTGCCAGGAAAGGAACACAAATTTTGACCTCCAGTCCTGATCCCAGCTTTGCTTACAGCATTTGAAATGACTTCACTCTATCAGCAGCCCACTAGTTTAAAAGTGTAACAGTAAGGGGTAAATACTGTCTTTGTTAATGAAGAAGTTCTAGCTCAGAAGCTATTTTAGAGAAGAAAAAATACCATTTTAAAGCTCAGTTCACATTGTAAAACCTTCACCTTTTCCAGTATTTTCTTACCATACAGTATATACAACCTTAGGTTTTTTTCAACATAGACACACAAATGTATGTATGACTTTATGTATGAGCATCCAAACCTTTGAGCATCCTTATATTTCTACCTTTCCCTGTGTTAAGGGTGAGCTGAAGCATCTTTCCATAATTCCAGTATAGTCGAATGGTATTGACACTGTCAGACATAACATTGACTTCCGAACGTGCTCCCTCAACAGCCTTCATTTGGTCACTGTCTTCTTTTTGCCCAGGACAGGGTCACCCTGCCAGAAATGCGATGTGTGGCTACCCATAAAGGGAATATCCACGACACACCAGTGCAATGCAGATACCCACATTACCTCTGGGTGGGATATTAGAAGGCAGCTGTGACAGCAAGACAAGTGAGGATGCGAGCGCTGGCGAATCTTTGACATTTTACCACTTCTCAGCTCCGTGACCAAGTGGCTTTGTGCTGAGCTGCAAGACTGTGAATGACAGCAGCTGAGCTGCAGACACCGTGTTCCCTGCCAGACCTACACAGGCTCCCCAACTTCCAGCAGAGGGGTGATGACGGGCAGCTGAGCAGGAAGTAACACCTCAAGATGCTGCAGCCGTTTGTTGGTTTGCAAGACTCGGGGATGGCCAGGCTCTCCTGCCTTTTCAGAGGCAGCCTGAAGCCTGGCCGTAACTGCATCGTGTCTCTTGCAACAAAGCTGATGGCATTTAGTAGAGAATGCTCTTCACGTGTGTTCTTATCAAGTCCATGCTATAATTTAAGCCAGAATATATAATTCACCCCAGAACCACCACTTCTCTTCAGGATACTGGAATTTCTTGCAGCAGAAGGGTATCTGATGGTGTCCTTCAGGAAGGCCCTTCAAATTGCTGCCTTTATCCCGAGTCCTCCTGCAGTGCCAGAATTTTTTCAGCATAGTAAAAATATTTCATTCATTATCAGGAGCTTAGTCATCTGATTCTTGGTGCTGATGCTGCCTCACGGAACAATGGCTGGCTGCCACTCTGTCTGCTGCTGTGGGAGAGCTGTGCTCTGTAATCTTTGTGTGTTTCTTTCTCTCTCTCTTTTTAATATCCTTGGCTTTATCATGGGAATTGATTTTTCTAAATGCCCACCTGGTGTGTTTTCTCTTCGTTAGAAACAGAGACCAGGTGTTAATTTGTACCAGTGTCACTGACTTCAGATAATAATGAGTTCAGAAAGGATGGAAAATCAAAGCGTATTCCACCATGCCTAGAGGAGCAAAACTGTGGGGAAAATCATCTACGGCTGGGCAAAGTAGCTGAAGGGCACACTAGCCCTCCCTTACTGCGCCTTTATGTAGCCGCCTTTATCCTGTCTTTAAACGATTGGTGTGACCAAAGGAGCCCAGGGGAAAAGACGGAGAGAACAAGTAGAGCCCCACAAAGCTGCATCGTGCGTTAGCCATGAATAAAACAAAGCCAGGGGAGCGCAGTTCAGATCAGCACAGTTCAGATCAGCACAGTTCAGAGTACTCCATCCTTTCCGACCCTTCGGAGAAACCTCAGATCACACGTGTCAGCTACCAGGAGCACAGCGAGACATAAGCTGAGCTGCCTTTGCATGTGGACAGAGATGCAGAGTACCATGATCAAAGTCTTCCACGATGGGAATATGAGGTGTGGAGGATACCTGGGTCTAACTGCATTTTTCTTGGCTCAGTTTTCAACCGAAATGATACCATACTTGATGCGCTCTCATGTGCGTAGGAAAAATAAGCCTGAAGAGTTTTTGCATTACTTTGTTTCTCTCTGGGTTCCCTTGTATTTGGAAAGGAAAACCGAAATACTATGATCATGAGCAGAGTAGAAATGTTGGACCGGAAAGGTCTTCCTGATGGCTTCTTGATCAGGCTATCAACAGCAACACGGTTGCTACAGGATGCTACTCTTTCTCTCTAGTACAAAGGACTTGTCCAGAGTCTCCTTGTGTCTCCTTGTCCACGGGAAGGAGGTAGGCCTGTAGCCATTGCTTGGGACCAGAGCATCACAGATCACTTTCATTGCCCTGAGCCTCTCATAGAGAATTTGTGGTTTCTTCTTTTCCTCACTGAAGGTGAGCCTGAGAAATACTTGTGCACCTTGTATACAGGAGAGCATGGCACACGGATAATCGTGGCGAGCTCTCAGCAAGTGATCATCAAAGCTGTTAAATGCCAATCAGCTAAGCTGGAATTTACTAGGTCAGCTTAGTGGTCTGTTGACAACCTCTCTCATTACCTAACTGATACAGCTACAGACAATTCTTGGGTAAAATGCACTGTTATTGGAGCTTTTCCAGAATTCCCCCAACCCCCCCCACCCCCCACCCCCACCCCCCACCCCCCACCCCCCCATAAAATTCATGAAGGCCAGAACCTTAGAAATTGGAACCCAGACTTGGGCTCTTCTGTCAGTAGTCCCGTTCCCCAACTTGGTTGATTTCCAAAGATGCTGCAAGGGCAAAAAATCTCGCAGAAGGTGATGAATATTTTGAATATTTTGGCATAGATTTTCAGGGTTAAATGATTAACAGAGATATGCAAACCATCAATGATAGAAGATAACTGCTTTATTTCTGCTTACGCTTTTGATAAGAGATGTCACCATGGAGAGGAAGTGAGTCACATGTTTGTAAAAGGCCAGGAGGGACCCATTTCTGAACAGTGTGAGTAGATTCCTGGCAAGACCATGACAGGAAAATCAAACAGGGTACAGATCAAACATGCAGGCAGATGAACTGCAGCAGCAAAACTCGTCACACAAAGATGGGTTTTCCCTCTGATGTGATGAGCTGTGTGGTTCTCTCCAAAACCTTCACAGCAGAGTGGGTGACTTCCTGAGACGCACTCACAGCAAAGCTAAGGGAATAATGCTGTGGATTTCCACGTTGTCTGGTGCACATATTCACCCATTTTTAATAAAGAAACCATTTTATGACACTTGACTACCTGAAAGTGGTAAAAGTAACTGCTACTTCTCTAAACTCCAGCACATTATTGTTATTTGCTTATGCAACCTTGAAAAACAACATTAAAAGTCTTTTGTTCTCATTACCATGTTGGAGGACATAATGATCTAATTTCTCTGGCTGGGATGGTTTTCAAGTGACAACATTACTACGGGCCAAATTTGAATTCCACAGGCCTAGTGTATGTCTAAAAAGAGTGATGAGCCCCTGGTCTATGCCCTGGCTTACGGATACAAGTCCCCTGAAGCCGACGAAGCTGAAGAAGCAGAACTGAATTTCCCCATTGGGTTTAGTGACATTGCCTTGGATTTATGTCAGTGAAGTTGCGAGCAGACCGTCATTTAGCTGAATATTGCCAAAAGGAAAGATCATGGTGAGCTGCTAATACTTGTGGCTGGAAACAATCCAGGAATGATACAGAAGCCAGATTTTTACAAAGCTGTGAAACCATCCTCTAGGCACACTATATGGGTCAAGGTACTAGGCACTAATGGAAGTCGAATGGGTCCTGGGCCGTTTTAATCCTGTCTGATCCAACAACCTCCTCTAATTTTTGGTCATTTCACTTGAGTTTCCTGAACCTGTTTCAGGCCAGCAATGAAAGCAGGTATAAGAATAGCTTAAGGTCCAGCTAGGTTCCAGCTGCCCGCTGCCAACGCACAGCACCGTGACGCCTCTGACTGTAAACTTACCCCTCGGTTTGGTCTGAGAGATGCTTAAAACGGAGCTCTGCAATATACCGATTTTGCTAAGGAAGCTGCTTGTGGGCTAAGAAATCAGCACGGAAAGGAAGTCAGGTTTCTTGCTCTCAGAACACACACGGGCGTACGCAATTTTACAAGCAATGCATTTTTTAGCAGCATGGAATTTAAAACTAATCCACCCCCAAAAGGGTTTCCTCTCATTCTCAAGGATAAATCTACCCTCTAGCACAGAAAATCAGAAAATATTGTGACCCTTCAAAGGAACTTTGAGGGCAACTTTGGAAATCCCTAACTATGAGGTGCTCACTCTCAGTCTAAACAGAGTATTTTCTGTGGAAAAAAAAGTATGTATGTGTATATATGCATATGCAAGTGAATTTTCTGTCTGTTTCTCCAGTGACAATGGAACATATAACTCATTTTTTTTGGCCATGTTAAGATCTGGTAAACTATGAGTAAGTTCTCTTACTGTTTGGTTAAATTAGTGTATAAGATTCAGGGGAATTATCCAACCTGTTTCAGGTGCATGATGGATACGTGTTTTGAATTCCATGACTGTTTATGTAATTTTTTTCCAGTAAGAGTGGGTGAGTATTGTTTTAGACTGACTGTGCGAGTGGTTCAAGGAATCCATACAGCTGGTTGTTTAACAGTCACAAAACCACAGTTCATGATCCAAGGAAAGCTCTGCAGTAACATCTTGCCTTCTGCATGCTCGCCTTTTTCAGAAGCCCGTGAAATTTAGATGTCTGATCTGAAAAACAAAGCCAAACTCAAGTCCTTAAATTCCTATCCTAGAAGCAAGTTGAAGTTGATTACTAATAAACATTCCCCTTGAAGTCTGTGGATATGAATTTGTCAGCAGATGATGCCTCAAACATTGACCTCTTTGTCAAGGTGAACTTAATCAACCCAGATAATTTGTTGTTTATCGGATGGAAAGCTGGAATGGAGCTCTAATGACAATCTTCTCTAATTCCAACTGCTGTGTAAATATCATAAAAACATACAGTAAAAGTATGGCCTGGTTCCAGGCATGAAAATATTGTCCTTTGTGATTAATCAAATGAAGAGGAGGGAATGACTGTAGTGCCAATGCTGGGGGAAGAAAAAAAATTCAGCAACAGGAGGTTATGTTGATGTTCCTTTTCAGTACTGCCCGTACTGTTTTAGCTGGGTTAACACGCTCTAGAAGCCTTTAGGGTCTTGCAGACTGGTCTCTGATGTCTTTTATCCCCTATCTTAGAAATGTTCCCCTGACATCAGATTTACCTCTTAGAAGACAGTTCTTAGCCATAAAGTCCTGTGAAAGAAGGTCTGATAAAATAGAAGACAATCTAAATAAAATAATTTATTCAACAGCAGATAACAATTAAGATAATACCCTTCTTATCTTAATATTTCTTCCGCTTTGGCTCATTCCTTCATCTTTTTGGCCATCTTTTTCCCAAACAGAGCTTCTGGCAGTGCACATTGTAGATGACATAAAATCCCCTGGTGGAAATTACCTTATCTAGCTTTTGATATCCATGCTGTAAGTTGTGTATGAGCTAGTTATCCTATTATAGTCCACCCAATATAGTCAATAAAGTGTGATTGATCTGACCAAGAGCTGCTGTCCTGTCTGCTTGAGGATGAAAGGAATTGCACCTTAAAGTCTTCTGAGTTTATTGACCTTCTCTCTATTGACTACGAAGAATGCTCAGGGCCAGAAGTTTAGATATAGAAATCCACACTGCAGTGAGATGTATTCCCTCCCTCTTGACTTTAATGGGATGTTGATCAATCCCTTAATATAGACATATACTGGGGCTCTTGCTCTTCTGTTTCTTTTTTTAAGACAATGAACAAATGATTGGAATCCTATGAGTAACATAATTTTTCTGTACCCACAGATGTACCGTAGTGAGTCACTAACCTTGCAGCTCCTTTCATCACTGCGCAGACAACAAACAACTTTAGACATGACTTAAAATTCTCCAGTATGTCTGTTGTCAACATGAAAAAAAATTAATAATATGAGTTTTCTGAGTGGGAGACGGAAGATAGCTTCGGTCGTCTTTAGCAGGTAGGTTCATGATACGGATACCTTTCCTGGAAAAGCTATAATGTTATGTTCACTTGCCTTCTCTTGTTAGTGTCCGCAGATAAAGCTTTCCCTGGTTCCTTTTGATGTTTGATGATTTTTGTCACCCTTTCACGTTGTTGCTGGACAGCTCCTTTTTCAAAGTGCAGCAGTATCAGAGGCAATAGGAAGCCAAAGAACATCCGGCTCGGTCTGGTGAGCCTTTTGTTAAAAGGACAGCTAGGTTTTTAGTGCAGTCTGCCATGGGTTGAAGAGAACCAGAGGAATACACTGGTCAACCATGTAGTTTCATATACTGTGCTACTTTGTCCCTCCACTTTTTGTGTTCTTTTGCCTCCATGGGTTTTACCTGGTTACTTTGGGGCATTGTCAGCACTTCATCCAGACTTGGATATCCATCTCTTGAGACTGACTTCAGGTTTCGGTTACATAAAGTCCTACTCCTTTGCGAATGCCTGTGAGATAACTTTAACCTCAGCACTGGCGTCTGTCTTAATGTAAATAAGTAACAATACTTGACTAATTGGAACAGGAAGAGCTGTGCAGGTAAAGCACTGCCTCTGTTATAGTGGGAAGGTTGGCGGATTAGTTGTGAGTTTGCATTTGTGTTTTAAGGAGTGGGACATAATGTAGCCAGAGGATGAAGTATTCTCAGCCATGGAATAGCTGTGTCACATGTTTTCAATTTGAATTATAGCCACACAGGACATAAATGCAAACCAGGCTGGTAGAAGTCAAAATCCCCTCCTCTCAAGAACCACAAAATGATGTTTTGGGAAGAGATGGTTCTATTCCACTGTGAAGTGGGTGGTGGACATACAATATGACAATGTCAGAAAAATTTCCAAAATGAATGAGTAATATACTCTGTACTACGAATGCTCTCAACTGCACCAATTACATATATATTTAACAGTACATTATACAGTGACAAAATTATGCCTCTGACTCGAGTACATCGTCCACAGCAGGCCAGATCTGAAGGAAAGATCTTGGCGCCAAATGAGTACACGCCTCTAGTTCTCGCTATCAACCACCCACTGAGGGAGCATTCTTGCTGTACGCTTTCTCAGTTCAGACACTCCTTCCCAGCCCTCTTCTTTGTCGGAAACACAATGTCGGGATGGACTGTGCCCGTGCAGTGGCTCTTCCAGGAGGCATTATGTGGACACTTCAATATGCTCTGAGAAATAATGTTAAAATACAAGAACTGCACTCAGCAAGAGCTGCATGTCTCTATCCATGGGAAGAAATGAATATATTTAAAGGTGTGAGATTAAAAAAGAAGACTCCTCAGGTAGATCTGCCCATGCAATCGTAGCATGACTGAAGAGGAATAGCTTCTCTAGGAAGACCCTATCAGTGTGGTATAAGAGCCATATTTGACTATTAAATTATGATCTTGGTTAATGGTTAATTGAAATGGTTAATCTTCTGTTACCTCCTTAATCTACACCACTTTTCCAAAGTGATTTGATAATATCTTTTTTCCTAATTAGAGAAATCTTCTATAAGTCATCCTGGATGAAGATGATAGACTGCTGGCAGGAATGCTAGACAAATGAATTTTAAAGATTAGTGAATATTTCAGGCCTTCTGTGGGAAGGTCTTGAATGTATATGCATTTTAGTTTGTGTTATTTTGGCTACTTAAAGCACTGTCTGGAAAATAAAAATTAAGCTAGTGACTAGCTGATTATTATTGTTTGATTTCTTATTGGTATCAATGTTTCAGTTGAGTCTATTCTCCCAACCAGTCACTGAGAGAGTTTCACTGTGATAACAAACCCATTTTTTTTAATGTCTGGTAGAACTATGTTTTAGAGAGAGTGAGATAGAAGAAAGATGGCAAAATCATGTAAAATCTAGTTCTGAAGTGAAGAAACAGCCTTTAAAAACCCAGCACTCCTGATGCTTTTTCTCTGTGAAGTAGCCAGCAACTCTATTTTTACCTGCTGCTCAGGTGACCGAGGTAGTAGAAAGGTAACCAGACATATGTGGGGTTTATCTGCATTAATGTGTTTTTGGAGGGCAAAACATTGTTAGGAAGAGCGGTGACATCAGATTTAGAGGGTGATTCGATCAAATCCCTCCCAAAGGCTTCCAGCAGACTGAAACCACAAACCTCCTTTTTCTCTCAAAGCCATGTCCAACTCTTTGTTAAGCTTTCTCCCCTGCTTAGGGCCGTCACAGCTCATCGCACTCCCTGGGTATGCCTCTGTCACCCTGGACGACTCTACACCTTCAATGAAGCCTCAACCCATAAGGACAGATGATTTTACCTATATGAGGTGTTGGCATGTTCCTGTCACTTATACTTGGGGTTTACAGGAAGCTGTCTTGAAAATCTCCACCACGGCAGCGTTTCTGTCTCATCTTTTCTGTTGGTAGGTGATGCAGGAGAAAAGCACAGGGAATAAGTAGGTGTTTTCTTGAGATCTGCTGCTTTTTGTAGTATCTCCTGTAAATCCCAGAGTTTTTCTTTCCCTTGCAGAACCTGACAAAGGAAAAGATACAAACTGAGTAGCGTTCTTCAGGCCTCCATTTCAGCAGCTCTCTAGTAATTTTGCTGAGCCACAGGGGGCAAAAAGCCCTGAGCCAGAATCCTCTCTCATTTACACCAGCATACAGTTGACGATAAAGCCAGCAAAGTCAACACAGTTTCACAACAGCATAAGTAATGTGAGCTCAGATTTTGATGAGCTGCTTTTGTGACTCTCAAGGCATTCAGATGTATTCAAATACATTTCAGCCAAGGCACTTGCTTAGTATTTCTGCCTATCCATGACAACCACACAGATTTTCTCATCGTGTTCTCTGACACTGGCAACCCTTGCCCAGGTGCCATGCTTAGTGCCAAAACATAAACTTTGCATGAGGTAGTGGAAAGCTGTAGAACCTGTAGTTAGGCGTAACACTGCTAAGTGCATCTACTCCAGCACTGAGTCCCAATCAGCAGGAGAAGTGTTACAGAGAGGTCGTGTCGGCAGCTGAAATACCCAATGGATGGAGCAGCTGCCAACACAGTGACACTGGAAGGGCTGGGTTTGAAGGGAGCAGCCTGTGGAGAGGGGT
The DNA here is from genome assembly GCA_009769605.1 of Bucorvus abyssinicus. Classification (NCBI taxonomy): domain Eukaryota; kingdom Metazoa; phylum Chordata; class Aves; order Bucerotiformes; family Bucorvidae; genus Bucorvus; species Bucorvus abyssinicus. Next base: position 33,202,191 of record CM020033.1, on the reverse strand, counting down.
ATCGTGGAGCTTTACAGAATCATGAAAGGGTGGATAAGGTAACTGTAGAATCATTTTCACCCCCTTCCACAGTACTAGAACTATGAAATCATTCATTAAAATAAGTACCTGATTGATTTAAAATGGATAAAAGAAAGTACTTCTTTACATAGGGTGTGTTGACCTTCTAGACAGTTATAGAAATAGTACTGGCAACTTTAGAAAGAGGTTAGGCGAATTCATGGACAGAAGGTCAATTAACAGGCACAAAAGAGCAAGAATGTTCCAATATCCCTAATCAGTTGGTTGCAGAAGCTGAGGAGGTATGAGGTGAATGGGCCACAGGTTCCAGGTGTGCTCCTTGGATAGCATCTCCTAATGTCCCTGCAAGAGGCAAACTGCTGAACTAGGTTCTTACAGCCCGTAGGGCTTTTCCTTTGTCGTTATATTCTCACTTACTACCTTTCATGATATGTTTCCATTCAAATTGCGAAGATCATTTCAACTGACTTCTGGAGTTCACTAGAGTGCTGGTTGTATGGCATGCTGCTGAGGATATGCATTGTGTGCCTCGGGGTGCTGCATACGAGGAGGAGTGGACGTGCAAAGCTCTCTGGGACAATCTAGAGGACGGCGTGGGGAAGAAGGAGCCAAACTTGTTCAGTGCCATCCAGACCTCCTGTGAACTGTTGAGACCCACAGGCACACCCAGGCTTTGTTCTGGTGGGAACTTGTTGCTTCACTGCATAATGCATTCGAATGAGTAACAGTTCTGATGTTTATGAAACGGGCAGGGATGACAGAGGACCAGGATGCAGGACTGGGACATGAGATACTTGAGACCATGAACATAACTGGATGAAGTTTCACCTATGCTATTAGCTAGTCTGCTGTACTGAAAAACGGTTCGGCCAGCTTGCAAAGGGTTAGAGCACTGACAGGAGCCTCCATGGTGTCATGTAGCTGCGTGCCCTCCCCGTTTGGTTACACGGGCTGGCACTCAGTTAAAACAGAGGCTTCTTTCTTCCATTGTCCTGCGTGGGGCTGGCAATGAATAGGCTCCTGGGGTTGTGCTTAAGGCGACTATAAGGAAAAACCACCATACCACATACGAAAATCCAACACTAAAAACTGGCAGTTTAAAGGAAGAGAAGGTGTTGAGCTTTAATTATGGGCCTTCGGCATGAACGAAGCAGGAGAATCGGAGCAAATTCAGGTGAAAGCTTCAGCTCCCTCCACCCAAGCACAGCAGGGTGAGACTGAAGCTGTTTCTCATTGCCCAAGCCCGCAGGAAAAAAAGACAGCAGGGAAGGGCCCCCATATGGGAGCACATGGTGTCCTGCTCCTGGTCTTTCTCAAACCCAGATGTTCCTGTGGCTATGGTAAAAACGGTGTCTGAGTGGCTGCTATGAACTAATTGCATACACATCTTTCCCAACATTACCAACAGGCTCAGTTCTACACAGACTCCCTCTGTTCTTCATAAAGACAATTTTCTGCATGATCTTATGGCATCAGAAGCAGAAGGATATGGGCTTTCATGATGTCCTTGATCTCTCTGTGGGAGCATATGATTGTAAGGTCTGCAAATAAGCTTGCCTGGGACAAAGGGTTTTCTATTAAGATTTTCTGCGAGGCCCCACAACCTTCAGAATTACTGAGACTTGTGTTGTCAGTTGAGTCATACAGAAAAGTCAGGCTGCGATTATTTGCTTCCTCTTGTCTTGCTTATTGCTCTACATTGCAGACCGCTCTTCTCCTAGGTCATGGGTGACAATATGAGTTTCAACATCTTTTAGGGGCAAGCAGGGGAGCAGCTCTGCATGTAGCTTGCTGCATACACCATCCTAAATATGCAGCTCTTGATCCCGGCCAAGTAAGAATTGCAGTGGAAGGAAGCCCTGATAGATGGCTCTTCATTTCTCCCTCTCTTTTCCAGTCAAAACCATTGTGTCTATGATGTTGATTGAATCTCTCGAGTTGTCTGCTCCCTTCCTGCCCTTATAAAGAGTTTGATGTATATTTATGTTCTTTCCTCTTTTTAGGTTTGAACGCTTTTTTCATTGTAACAGTGATAATAACTTGGAATAGACGTTAAGACCCTATTAGTAATTTGCTTGAGTAATAGAGATTTGAGTCACTCACATGTAGTTCCTGGAAATATTTATTCACTTTCCCATACTTTTTTGAGAGCAGTTGGTCATTTCGTAACAGTAGCCTGAAGCGATGAACTTTGTAAGTTTTGACTGAGTTTCAATTGGAAACTTAAGTGGAACTCAGGGAGTGTGAACTGCTGCACCTCCAAATCGAGAAAATGTTCCTATGACTTTCTTGGAAACCAAACTGTTTGATACTGTGGCATGGATTACAGTCTAGCCTCTGTGTCTGTATTTGCATCTTTATTGCAGGGTTTTTACTAAATGATTTATTTCTAACTCAAAATCATTAATATCTTTATTCTCCCACACTTTTCTGATATATTGCTCTAGTCTAGCAGGGGAGATTTGTCAAGGAACCTTATCATTTTCTTTTTATGACCAAAATTTTCTTAAGCAACCATTTAGAGAACCGATGGGGAACGGGTTTCATGTAGCTTAATAGTAGATTTTATGCATCTATGGGTCAAAGATATCCAAAGCAGATGTTTAAAACTCATTTCTGCGTGCCAAATGTGTGCCTATGAGTGCCTCGAAGTAATTACAGAGGAGCTGTGATTTGTTTTGTCCTCAATGTGACCAGTTTTGTGCCAACAAGTGACTGCACTTGTAACTGCCCATTTGGCAGGTGCGATAATGTGTTTGCAGTTCTGCACGTGTATTTTGGAGAACACAACCCGGGGCCTCGCAGTCTGCAATGGAACAAATGAGGCATGGCAGCGACTCATTGAGAAGGCTGGCTTTGCTTGCAAATTCCTTGAAGCAGTAGAAGTGTTGATTTCTAGGACAAAAGCAGCTTGCTTCACTGATTAATTCTTTACAAATGATTTCGAACTTGCCTGTTAGGTGTAATTTATCCCTGGTAAGCTTGGTGAACAGGTGGTTTTAGCCCTTAAGACCTGCTGAGGAGCAAGTTGTCTTTTTATTTACATTTTTAATTGCTCAGTTGCCCCAGCCCGCCACAATGCGGAGTGATTTCACTGAATAATTTGACTTGGCATACTGGCGTCTGTTTTTTTCAGACGCCCATGTTATATGGCTGATCTCGACCTGTGCCGTGTCGTTCAGTGACACATGCCTCCATTTTTAACTACTTTTATATTACTCTACTAAAGAATTAAACTCAGCTTGAATATCTAGTTTCTTATATGTAGCCGCCCATATCTCTCCAGGCTTTGTCTTTATGTCAGCAAGGTCAAACTCATTCCTCTTCTGATTATACATAGTACCTACTCAAATCTTTACTACTCAGGCATGTCAGCTGTGGAAGGAATTAAATTAATGTGAATGGTGAAAAAAAAACAATGAGAAAAGGGGGGAGTACAAAGAATTTAAAGCTTTAAGAGGAAAAGAAAATGATTCTTACTGTCACTGAATGGACTAAGTCTACTCAGATCATATTGTTTCAGACTGTTAAGGAGTCTGGGAACCTGGTTTGGATTTAGGTGAAAATCGCCGGTATTCTTCACTTTTCATTCTTTCTTATTAACCTTCAGATGAGAGCCATAAGGTTTGCATCAAATTAGCTGCCTTCAGGGAGGATTCTGTGTGTCTGAAGGGGAAATCTTCAGGCTTGCCCATTGAAGTTATTGTCTTACCTTGACCAGGATTGCTTAGGACCCCCCAGAAAGGAAACAGTGTACTAGCTTGTATGAAATGAAGAGTTGTCAGGGCCATGCTGAAGAACAGGTAGTGGTTTCCAATCAGTTTTCCATTTGCATTGTATCTCTTCCTTCAGGGCAGATATATTGAGAAATTTATGATGAATCACAGTTGCCTTTTCAATTTAAAATCTCTACATCTCTTTGATTGTTGAGTAAAGACCCTATGTCCTATTCTTCATGCTACAGCGGTTTACTGGTAGAAATCCTCTCATTTAGGAGTGGACAAAACTTAGACATATCAATTCTTTTATAAATGCCCAGCCTAGCATCCATTCCTTCTGGTGAGCGTCGTTCCATGCTCTTCCTTGGAAGGACACAAGGAGGAGACCTGTGCTCAGAAGGAAGTGTTTTATTTTAGCAGGGTTTTGACTGACACCTTTTCACATGGTTTCTGATTTGGGTTTACTCTGGGTAGAGGCAGTCAATGTAGCACCTGGTACTTTGAAGATAACACATTTGATCTTGGAGATATTAGGTATCAAGGCAGGTCTGGAAAGAAAGAGCCCTAAAGGAGCTTTCCCAGCGATGATGACTTTCTGCTGGTTCATACCCTGGTTGTCCACACTTACAGTCCATACTGCTCTAGTCTGTACCGTGAGACCTGCAGGCAGACTGAGCTTTCTCAGCTGATTCTGATCTCCTCAGGAGTAGAGGAAATTTTTCTGGAATACTTTTCTGGTTGATTTTGCCCTGAACAGGGTTAAGTGTGCCGTATGTGTTTAATCACTTTTGGCAGTGGAGTGTTCTGCAGCTGTTATAGACGGTGGCCACGGTAAGAGTGCACTGCTGTTGATCATCAAGTGTTAGAGCTTAGATTTTTGCAGTCTGTTACCCTGGACAGGAATCAAGAGTGGAACCACCATCTTTGCTATAGGTCAACAAAACCAAAAATCTGTGTTTCGACACTCCACTGATGAGAAGCTCCTTTCTCCAGTCGAAACAGAATGGTCTGGGTGACTGGGGCTTTACATCTGCCTCCCTTCTGCATCATGAAGTGAAGGTGAGATTTGTGATGATGGCAATAACTGCACAGCACTTTTTAAGTCCTTTTTTGAAGTTGGTTAATTTACTCTTGTTCATGTTTCAAAGTCCTTCATGTACCAGAGTGAAATTTTTCACTCATTTTAACAATCAGCTACCAAATTCACAAACTATTTCTGAATTCATCACTTTCAGGTGAAAAAATATTACTAAATAAATCAAAAAGTGTCTCACTTAAGGCAAAACTGAATTTTATTTTGCACTTTTCATTACCAAGTTGACCTGATTTTACTAATAAAACCCTCATGGGCTATATATTTCAGGTTTAAAATTATGTTTCTTTTAACCCAAAATTATTTGGGGATGGCGATGTTTTGTCTGGACAAAAAATTTAATTTTTTCAATCTTGTATTAGATAAATTTTAAATATTTTTTTTTAAAGTTTCTTCAGCTTCCTGTGGAGAACTGAATTGCCTTTGCAGGTTCAACCTTCTGTTCCACATTGCCTTTTGCATGAACTTGGGTTTCATTTTTAGATTAATCAGTCCGATTGAAGGATTGCATTAAATTCTGTGAAATTTTTCTTTGCTTTATATAACCAGATGAAATGTAGTGGTGCAGCCCAGGTTTTTTGTTCATTCTCAAACTAAAATGAGAACGGAAAAACCAGATGTGAACTGAACTGGAAGAAGGGTCACGATGGAGATATGCACAAAACTTGTATTGAATTCAAAGAAACCAGGACCCCAAGGAAGATTTAAGCCAAGTCTTGTCAAATCAGGCTGATCTTTTTTAATAAACATACTCAGTCATGAGATCTCATCACGACCTCATCCGTTAATGTTTGGGGAAGATGGGATTGATATTTTGCAACAGGATCAAATGTCATGCTTGGGCAATTTTTGATTTGTTGGCAATCTGGAGGACAGTGTACTAGGTAGGGCTGGTTAGCCTAACATAAATGGCACCAGAGCTATCAAATATGGAAATTCGCTATCAACAGAAAACATCCAAAGTTCAAGAACATTACTATTGCCTTTGAATTGGGTCAGTTTGTCATGAGAGAGCTCTGAGAGATTACATCATTTCCGGACATAAAAAGAAACATTTGAGTCCTTTAATGATAGCGGAGTTGCTCGGTTTCAGAGTGTTCAGCATTATGGCACGCCCGTAACATGAGGATTTGTCATTAACACTGCAATAAAAGAACCAGGCTGATGAAATCTAACCTTCTAGAAACTCTGATCGAAAAGCAGAACATTCACTTCTTAATACTTGCCTTTTTATCTCGCAAGGTGTTTTAAGGGCTGGATTAGTTGTTAGTTCCACTTGAAAAAAAAACCAACCACCAGGTTTTTGTGAAGTGAAGGTTTAACAGTTGTATTTTAAAGCGGTGACTCAGAGAACACATGTTGTATTTCCTCAAATCCAAAGGAACTCCAAATGCAGAGTTATAAACATAAGATTTGAAAACAGCCCGTAACATCTGAACGTCGAATCTTTCTTATTTGTATGGGATATCTCTCTGCAATGTTTGTTTTATTGTTAATTATTTCTAAATTGGTGCCTTTGGAGATGACCTTGAATTTTGGTAGCCTTTAATTTCCATCTGTTTAGCTGGGAAGGGTTTTCAATCCAATATCAATGCTTAATATGAAGAAAGCTAGAACTTGCTACATCCTTCTGTGGGAGGAGTTAGTCAGGATTGTACAATACCTGTTTTCCACAAAACAGTCCGCTCATAGTTTTGGTGGGAGCTAGATAAAATACAGCGATTGACTTTATAGGGTGTTTAGGTACGAGTCTTGTAATACTCAAAATATACCAAAATCAAATAAAATAATAGTTACTACAAAATAAATTGGAATACAGCAATTTTTATCCACGATTTCAAGAGAAGCTAGGTGTGGGCATGACCTACAGCCTGCTGCTAGTCTTCAATGGTTTTATGGATTTGAGTATTCTATTCTCAAACTTCCTAGTTTCACAGTAATTCACAATGCGGTATCAAATCAATTAGGAAACAGTCCACATGATTCCAATGACCTAAAAGAAAAGATATCTCTATACTTTTGCTTATCTTTTGTTTATACAACTTGTCTCCATCAAAACTCTTTGCAGATGCAGACGTTGTTCTAAAATTCCGTATTCTAAAACATTTATTTCTATTATTGTCTATGCAAAATAATATGTACCCTTTCTGACACTAATGATCTGCTCTATAATTGTACCATAAATTTTTAATCTCTAATTTTTTTTTCCAAACAATTGATCTCAATGGGATAACCATTCTGACAGTGACTCTAATCTCAACTCAAGAGAGAAAAAAATTAACCTTAATTTTCTTCCTTATGCCTGATATATTTCAGCATATAATCAGATTGTTTTTCTTTCAATTAATGCTAGCTCCATGCTGTTTTTCTCTATTTCCAGGTATTACTGAATAAATTTAAACTCTGAATCACAGGTTTTTAAATTGGCTGAAGGAATAAATGTATAGCTACATTCATAAATACATATCAAAGCAGTCAAAGGCATAGCCGTATAGTCTACCTTGATGTGCATGCAAAATTTCCATTACTGTTAATGGGAGATAATGTGGGTGTTTCAAGGGCAGAATATATTCCAGGCAGTATCCTGTAACACGTTTTTTTACCACTAGTCTTATTTTCCCTTCTTTGTATGCTGTTCGTTACGATATCATTGCATTTGAATGTGAATTTTAGGAACTTTGCTGAAAGCAGTAACAGAATTTGTGCCCTATCACAACAGAAAGATTTTGCAAGATTCGCAATGGATACATCTGTATTAGGAAACCAAACATGGCAAGGGCATAGATCAAAGCACGTTTGGCTAGGGGTGGATACCTAAATTGGAGACACCCATGTTGAAGCAGATAAAGCCCTTCTGTTCCATGGTTAGGACCACATAAGCACATTAAAAGTATTTCTGACCCTATCCAGGACTGATCCCTACAGCTCTATTAGCTGCAGTAAACAAAGAATTAAAAGTGAGGAGAAAAAGACAAGAGGTGATAATAGAAATATTACAGTGTTGTTTCAAAAGCTGTAACAAACAACAGTGTGTACAGGCATCAGTGGAAGAGGCGCTGATGCAAACACAGACCAATATAATTTATTTGGAAGGTGCTGTTATGACAGAAAACTGCTGCATTTGGAGAAGACAATTAGAGTTTTAAACCACGAGAAAAAATGCCCATCTAACTCCTTGTTTGCTTTGGACTGTGTCTTGCTTTGGTCATTTTGTTGTGTTCCTTTAGAACTAAGTATGGTTTTGCTTGGAAGAGATAGACCTCATGTTTCCTCGTGAAAGCTTGAGCTACTAACTGTGGCATCACTCTCCAGGAAAACGTAGGCAAACAAGTTACAGTAGTCTCTTGCCTACAGTACTGTTATATTTCATTTAGAAAATTATATGAGGAGATTTCATACAGAAGAATCAGTCCTTGTATTCCCTCATTTGTGAATTGCATGCCAGAGTGCTCCCATTAGACATCAAATGACAAACATGTCCAAGAGATAATGCGCGCATTTATACTCAGTATCTCAAAATTGTTCAGCTTGAAGTACTGCAAAGTCCTAGTGCTGTTCTCTTAGATGGAGACAGATGTTACGGGCCGCTCATTGTGTAGACGTGGATCAGATTGCTTGGCTCTGGCAGGAATCAACACGTTGAAAGGATTATGCTGATTTTTTATATACGTAACACACTTCTGTATTGCTGTGTGTATTCTCCAAACGCTAAGGCTATAAGTAACTTAGTATGTTGGGTGTGAGTTTGGAGGGGTTTTGGTAGTGTGGGAGGGGACTACTGATGCTCCCTCAGCTTCAGTTCAGTCCTGCTTCTGGCCAAGGCCAAGCCAATCAGCACTTCTGCAATACTATATTTGAGGGGAAAACCCAGCGGGCCAGTTCTTTTGTTCTGGGAGTTCTTTGTTTTGGAGAGGAGTGGTACCCAACAAAGACAACCATGTGGACACCGAGATCAGTGAGAAAGGAGTAGGGGAGGCATGCTGGAGCAGCAGTTCCCATTCAGACAGTGGTGACATGGCAGCTTGAGCCCTTGAAGCCCTTAGAGATCAACAGCGGAGCAGAGTCCCATCTGCAGTCCGTGGAGGACCCCACACCAGAGCAGGGGACTGATACCAAAGAAGACTTGGAGGGAAGTCTGTGCACTGCAGCCCTCTGTCTTTGAGGTGACCGAAGCCCAAGGAAGGGACCCACATTGGTAGATGTCCATGGAGGACTCTCTCCCATGGGAGGGATGCCATGTTGCCACAGGGAAGAACTGTGATAAGTTTTCTCCCTCAGGGTGAAGGAGCAGCAGAAACAACATGGAACAGACTGGGACTGACTGCAAACCCCAATCCCTGCTCCCCTCTGGGAGGAGGTAGCAGAGCTGGACTGGGGAAGAATTGAGGGGCGGGGACAAGGTGCATTTAAGATCTGGTGGTATTTATCACTGTCCTACTCTGATTCAGTTGGTGTGAATTGGTGGTGATTTTGTTAAAGTTAAGTTGATTTTGTTTCCCCAAGTCTGTTTTGTGCCTGTGACCAAAACTGGTGAGTGAGCCCTCCCTGTCCTTTGTCATGACACTTGAGCCTTTTGTTGCATTTTCTCCTCCCTTCTCACCGGAGATGGGTAGGAGAGAGCGAGCGGCTGTGTGGTTGCTTTGTGGCAGGCTGGGTGGGCTCAAGCCGTGACACGCAGGTAGATGATGTGATGCCTTTTATTGAATGATAATGTATAATGTGCTGGGCCCAAACGTTGTTTTCATGAAAATAAAATATTTCCAAGTCTTCATGTCTGCAATAACCAACCCTGTTTCCATTTAAACAACAGTTTCTTCCTCTCTTTTAGAAAGGTTGCCTCTTTCATGGGCTCCTCTCTTGCCCTGGGACGGTTTTCTCAGCACAGAGCTAACTCACAAAGATTCATTTGCAATGTAGGAGGTGATCCAAACCCCTCACCTACCACTTTGAAACAGTTCATCTCAATGATTTGTATGAAAGAGTCTAAATAGCATTAACTTGTCAGAATCACATCCCTTGATGATCCTTTCCAAGGCTTTGAAGAAGGGAAATTGTTCTATCCTTGTTGCTGAAGCACTGTTCTATGCCTTCAGCAGAGGCTCCAGTAGAGTATGATCCAAAAGCTAGAGGAAACGTCATTAAGGCCATGATAATGACTAAAACACATTCCACATTAACTCATGTGGAACTTCTCAGCTGAGTTAATGGGGTAAATGACAATCAAGATAGGAAAAGATCAGCAATGTCAGCGCTAGGGGTAATGGGCACCATACAGCAACAGAAACTCCCCTGCCACGTGCTATGTGACATCTTGTTGAATACTTCTAGCCAAACAATGCCAAAATACACTCATTCTCCATTGTAAATCTGCCCACAGTTTGGATTTCCCATTAGGTGGGATCTTCACTGTCAGCATGTCTACAAGAAAAATCCTGGTTTGAAGAAAAATATTTTGCAAAAACTTCGTGTTAAGCAGGACATGGAGAAGGAAGTGAAAAGCCTGAAACCATTGAAAATAAACTTAAGAAAGATTTACTTAAGAGTCTCAACTTGTCCATTGCGTATGTGCACATGACACGCGGCACGGGGAGGGGGTTACATGTTTGTTTGGAAGGATAGTAAAAGGCTTGTTTTAGGATGTGCGCTGGACTGCCTTGCATTTCTCACTTGGTGTTTTTTAAAATTTTAAGTGCTTGTCTTTGCAATGTCAGGGTTCTTTTAAAAGGGTGGCTGTGCATGAAGGACAGAGTCATTTCCTAGGTTTTTAATAAAGAAAAAAGAAAAATAAGAAACAAACCAAAACCAACATAAATTTCACCAGGTAGTAACTGAGTGACAGGCATACGCACCCTCACAGGAACCTTTAAATCCACCACACAGACCTCTTGCCTGTTGAAATAATTTTGTAACTGCTGGATGAGGTCCTCATCCTTCCTTCCGAGCAACACTAACAGACACCGAAATGCACATTTTCCCAATGGAGATGTACAAAATGCCACTTGATAAACGTGAGGTTTAGGGGCTGTGGAGATTCAGACACATCTGTCCTATTTTCTCTAAGTGGTACCTGTCCTGGGACATGACACAACACCACATCTCACTTCTAAACTCTTGCCGAGCTAAGTTTTGTCCGGTTCAAAGAGAACTGTAGTGTCCTTCACAGAGCCTGGGCTTAGCAATCAGCAGGGAAAATACATCATAAATAGAGTAAATATTATAGTAAATATAATAAATGAAGTTCACACAGATGAGGGAGAGAGAAAGAGAGACTTCCTGGCCTCGAGAGCTGGCAGCAGGCAGGAGAACACAACCCTTGTGAAAGGAAGTTCTGAGCGCACAGGTGCCAACTGCCTCAGCTCTTGTCTGAGCGTGGACTATCTCAGGGGCTTTATGAAAGGCTGCTACTAAAAGACAGAAATGTCATACAACACATGCTTAGTTGAGATTTCACTTTCCACCTGATAAATTCTAAGTGTCTACCACAAAATCTAATACACCCAGTGTTATTCCAAAGACAATTGTAAGGCTTAATTTTTGTTTTGCTGAGATGAGCAATCAGTGAGTCTTACCTGAATGTCTTTCTGAGAAATGGATGAGGTATTGTCAATTACAGTCCCTTTAAAAATTCAGCCTAAGGCAGATACCAAGTCTGGAAAATTTTAGCCGGAGAGGTAACAGTTTGACAGAATTTTAAGTCACTGAAAATAAAAATTTATTAGGAGCGTAAGGAAATTTCCAACGTAGGTGGTATTACCACCTCCATTAACAATACAGGTGAAAATTCAACAGTTATCTACAGAAAATGAGACTCACAAGTATTAGAGTGTTGGTACATTAATATGCATATGGAGAGAGAGAAAATAAAATGCTTCTTCCATATTTTTTTAATGAGACAGAATCATATGTTAGCAAGAAAAACAGGCGTACTTAAGAAATTAAATTGAACAGAAACAGGAACAACTCTGGCTTTATACATTCCCTTGACAAATCTCCTGAGTTTTTATGACTGTATAATCCAGCTCCTGTCACAGTTTTCTGCCATAGCATCTTTCAGACGACTGGTTTTTTGCATAGTTATTAGGCTGATGCTGCTAATCTCTCATTTCTGCAGGAACAAACTCCACTGCTGCTGCCTCAGTGCTTATATTTTCTTTTAAAAGGATGCTATTCAGGTGACCTGATGGGAAAGTGGGAGATCCTAATTTAAAGACAATGTTGGGTCTTCCGTACGTGCCAGGTGGTCTAGAAACTGGGCAGTATATGGGCAGTATTTTCCAGCTTCATATGGAAGAAGATGACCAGTAACACCCAAGCATGGCACCTTTTGTTAAGTAAGAAACACAGTTAGTGGCATTTCCCTCACCAGCTTCTGTAGGATTAAAAGTAATGCATGTAGGCCTACTGAGTTCCCCATCTGTGGAGAGGGCAACTTGTCCTCTGTTAATTACAGAGGAGGGTCTAGATGATTTGTGTACAGCAGGCTGCACCTAATGGAGATGAGAGTCACTTGGTGGCTCTTATTATCTCCCCTGTTCCTGTAGGGATGAAACTTAGACAGACATGAAAGTTTTGTTGTCTGCTCAGTGCTCTTATCAACAGTTAGAGGCTGAGATATGTTTCGTCCTGGCTTAAGATCAAAAACTGAGCAGATGTGACAACAGTAAACTCGATCTCTGGCTGTGCAGGGTCGTAGAGGAACACTAATTCTTTGAGCCTTTTCTCATCAATGTTTTGTGGGTTTTATCACAAGATGTTCCTGACTCACCTACTAAAAGTAGCATGGCCCTACAAAATTGTCTAAGCTTGCCTATAGACTCTGTCCGAGGCTACAGCCAGTTAAAAGTAATGCAAAGACAACAAGTGCCTTTGTGAGTAAACTGCCTTTTTTTTGAGGATGGACAGGTCTTAGAGGGATGAATTTATTCATTTGTTGACTTAACATTCATGTGGACCAACCAAAACGTAGTAAATATATGAGTATTCCTACTCGTTCTAGTCTATGACCTTTCTTTTACTTGTTTCCAGACTCTGGAAACTAATTTTTCACATTAACTCCGGTCAACAGTAAAGAAGCGTAAGCATTTTTTCTTCCTCTAAAGGTGAAATGCTACTGCTTGTCTTCTTTTCAAGCTCCCTCTGTAGCTTACTCTTGGTTTGGATACCATATATTAAAAGACTAAATATCTGCTTCCTTCTTGATACCAGCCTTGATATCCCAGGAGTCACATTATTTTCCATTATCTCTGTCAGATTTTCTCCCAATATTGAATAGTAGGAGCACTTCTACCACAAGAAAGGTGTGATCCCTAGCTGAGACCTCTGAGGTTAGCCGTGGTTTGAAGGATTATGGCACCCTTAGACAGAAAGCAGAGTGTGGCACTACCCTTTGAGAGATTCTTGGTGATTCAGCCCCCCAGGTTCTTGCAGTCAATGATGTCCCATCTTTCTTTCTCCAGAGCACAGGAGATCTGCGACTGCTTTCCTCAAATCTCAAATAAGCAAAACCTAGGTCCATGGGCCAATGAACATTGTCCCACATCCTCCCCTGCCATGTGGCTTCTGAAACGCACCGTGAGAAGTGTCTCTTTGTTCCTCAGGAGAAAGACGTTCTCCTTGTTTGCCCTGTTTTTCGTTCACAATATGCCAGCAAAGAGGGATGGATTCCTTCTCGCTTACTTCTGAAGAGTTATGCAAAGACCAGAAACACTTGTGGGCATAGTTTTCTTGAGACACTTGCCAGGTCACTTTCCCCCAGGAATCTCTTTGTCCACTACCTGTCTTGTCGTATATAAAATGAGAAAGAATGGTTGTCTGGCATGATTAATTCTCCAAAGTGTCTGCCACAGCAGTGTAATAAATAACCATAAACTTTGGATCCTTGAGACGAGAAATCAATCCACAGAGGCAATTTTTAGATATTTCATCTAGAATAAGAATCCAAGGAGGAAGATGATTAAGTTAAATAGAGAAACAGAGAACTTGCCTGTCACTTTGCCTCATGTTTGTTAATTGGATACAACTGTAGGAAGGGGCAGCATTCACCTTCAGGGTTCTTGCAGTGTGAAAAGCAAAGGTGAATTCCCCAATTCACTACAAAAACTCTCTCCCTCTTTTTTTCATGTGGATTATTGATTTCTCTGACATATTTTAAGCATCTCTTTCTAGCTGCCGCTTTTTTCCATCCCAGACTCTGCCTGCCCTCCTCTGGCCTTTCCACACCTTCACAGGCAAAGAACTGAAATGCTGAAAACCTGGAAGTGTTGGAAGTAGGAATGTAAGAAGGTGTGAATAAAAAGGAAACTAGTTAAGTAGTAATGCTAAATGTATTGCCTGCCCTTACCTTAGGACAAGTTACATGAGAAGTATCTACCAAATTTAGGACCACTCGCCTCTTGGCTCGGCAGATCTTTAGTCTCCTACTTTGTTGAGGCACCTCAAAAACCTCATACTGAATGACTTTGTCTGTGCAGGCGAGATGTTTATTTCAGGGAAGAATAGAGAATCCACACTTTTTGAGTCATGGTAAAATATCTGTACACATCATCCTGTCTTTTTAGATTACCTTTCTCAATTTTAAGATGCATGTGAAAATTTAGGATTCAGAAGTTTGCAGAAAACCGAAAACAAAAGAACAGTGTTTGCATGAAATCATGGGAGACATTTACTCTTAGGTGTGATGTTTCCTCCTCCCCTGGGTGACAGATAATTTCAAAATTCTACTGGCAGCGCACAGGGAAAATTTCCTCTCAGGTTTGTCAATACATTTCTTAATTTTTTGTTTCTGTTCCTCCTGATCATGTGATGTAGCCAGGCAGGGAAAGAACAAGACAGAGAAAATTAAGATGTCCACAACAGAGTGCTGCTAGAAACCTGTCATCTAACTTGAGATGGTAAGTGATATTTCAAAGTAATCAGTGCCTCAAATGGACTGATACATACAAGAAAATGAGAGCGCATCCTAGAGATTCCTGTTGGTCTTTAAATTTTAAAAGCACTTGCTTAACTTATTCTTTGATGCTATTCTAAAATATTCACAAGTATCAGTGATGCCCAGGGACTTTGCAATACAGTCAAGGACAGTGCAGTGCGGCTGAAAACACAGACCGTTTGATGCCAGTATTCGTAGAATCACATCATAGAATCATAGAATGGTGTGCTTTGGAAGGGACCTTAAAGATCATCGTTCCAACCTCCCTGCCATGGGCAGAGACACCTTCCACTAGACCAGGTTGCTCTTATATAAAGAGTCCCTCCCATCTTTCCTGTAGGTCCGCTTTGAGTACTGGAAGGCCACTATAAGGTCTCCCCGGAGCCTTCTCTTCCCCGTGCTGAGCTCCACCAACTCTCTCTGCCTGTCCTCATAGGGCTGATGCTCCAACACCCTGATCATCTTTGTGGCCTCCTCTGGAGGTTCATGTCTATCTTGTCATGATGCAGGATGCTGAGCTTTTCTGAAGGGTTAACTGGAGGTGGGACTTGATACCTTATGGTCTAGAATTATACGAGGAAATATATGAAGTAATTGAACTGAATTCTAAATCTCCAGTAGTTGTAATACATCTGACACCTAGCTGGCATGCAGACACCTCAATACCGGGTATTTTCGTCTTCAACTGAGTCCTTCTCTGAAGGGTGAGTTTAATAAAATTATGTCATAGTGCAGCAAAGTTAATGGCTTTTCCAGTATCCGGAGTTGATAGTTTCTTTAGTGTCCTTTAGAAATTTCCCAGGCTGAAAAACAACCTTGTGTCTTAAACCCTCCAACCTATATCTCAAGAGGTTTCTCTCATTTAAAGGACCGTAAACCTCCTAACAAAGGCAATTTCTTTGTGTTTCACTTTCGCATTTATATCTTCACAGTGATGTGGCCATATTCAACATCTACAAGTGTTCCCAAACTATTCTGATGAAACTTTGATATTTTTAGCTGCTTATAAAGAGTTGCATCCAGTTCCAGCCCTCTTCTATGTGCTGTACAAACTACGATGAAAGCCAGCCTCTAAGTAGATAGTTTGTAATTTGAGGCATGATCTGGTGGTAAGGAGCGTAAGTAAATTTCTCATTAGTTTGTATGAATCACGAGTTTATACTGTAACATGTTAATTTCACATCAATTAATCATGTGATTATTAGTTGAAGATATTCACAGCGGAAAAAGGTTTTGAGAAAAATGAGTAATCAAACTGTTTTGAAAAGCAGCTGTTCGTGCACTGTTGAGAGGAACTTGTACTGTTTCTGTGTGTGAGGGCTTTCAAAACACCCCTGCCTTCATAAACGGAAATAAGAACCTGTATTTTCAAAGGCATCTCATGTCCATTGAACTGAGTGACATATTGATAGACCTTCTGCAGTCTCTTTTCTCAGTTCATTCATTAAAAATAATAATAAAAAAAAAAAGGTGTGGGGGGTCATGAGGAGGAAGGCAGTGCAGGAAATTAGAAATAGTGGTGGGTTTTCCTGCGGCGGGTTTCTTCAGTCGGTTATCAAAGGCCTCCACTACACTGGAATAAATGGCCACTTTGCAATTGTGTCAGCAAGCGAGCGAGAAGGAAGTACAGCGTGCAGATGGAAAACAGGAGAGGATTGTAGGGGTGAAAACATAGCCAAGACTGATGAGGAAAATGAGACTGAACCCTGGGTGCTCACGCCTGGTACTGAAGCCACCAGGAGATACGGTTGCATCAGACCTTCAGAATTAGGCTGTTAGCAAATGTTTCTCACTGGCATGGGTGTGGACATTAGGGATAAAGTCCATGCTCTAGATTAACTGTTAGTTTCTGCAATTTCTTGCCCGTTTCACTAAAGAGAGAAGAATTTTCAAGCCTGTCCCAAAAAACTCATTTCGTTTGGAATACGAACCATTCAGTTCACATTGGTTTAGAGAGAGTTTTCAAGGTGCTCTCATTAGCTTGGGTCTAACAGTTATTCTTCATTTACCTTTCTACTCCAAACATTCCCCTCTATGGGACTGGCAACTTCTCAAAGAATACAACTGGCTCCTTTCTGGTGTCTGACATGCCCAGCTAGAGCAGAAAGGAACATCTGCATCATCTGCCTTACTGGTTGTGTGTATTCCGCTTTCACCCTATTTTCCATCTACCTAAAATCCACCCTGAGTTTTCAACGGATCATCCTGCTTATTTCCTCCCCGAAGGCTCCAATCTGCATCCAGTGACGTCGGTATGAATGCTACATGAGAAAGTTCAAGCCTTTAGATTGTGATTTAACAAGGTATTTCAGCATGTGCCTGGCTTAGTGCTCGAGAACCTGCTCATTGAAAGCAGCAGAAAGATTGCTGCTGGTCTAATTGGGGACAAGAGCGAGCTCTGAACCATTAAGCAGCTGCTGAATTCCACCGCAGCAGTGACTATGCTCTAGTGATGGGCTGGGTGTGAGTCCTGCAAACAGTTTACAATGGGCTTGGGAACCTGAAGAATGAAAACCACTCTATAGCACCGCACCCCACCATGGAATTTACCAGTCTGGACAATACATCTGCTGGTCCACAGCCACCAACAAGCTGCTAGAAAGGAAAACAGCATTTTCGAGAAAAAATTGAAAATTATATCTCCCCAAACTTGAGGCTAATCAATGATGAGTGTTTGTCAAGACTCTTAAGAAGTGGGAATTCATTTTATGTGTCTCTCTGTCACCGGCCAGAATAGGATTTTTAGCACTTATTTTTACATACATATTCATGCATGTACGGGTTAATGTATAGGATAGTGCACATACATCTCCCAAACCTATCAGGGCAGGACCAGGAATGCTCTTTCTGAGCTTGCCCTGACCTCTGTCTTCTAATGTTCCAGAGTGGAAGAAATCACAAACATTTACAAATAAATGTTTGAAAATATCCCCAAGTAATTTGCTCTATAAAAGCCAGGAAATGAGCTGAGTGACGAATTCCTCCACAGATACTGTCCTATCGTACTCCCCCAATGTAATATTTGGTACTGCTGTAGGAGGTGTTTGATGTGTAGATGAGTGTAATATAGTCATAGACAAGTTGTGCAGTCTGTAGGCAGATGGCTATGAGTTATGTGAGAGGCAAAACAGTGCAAAATTCACTGTGTGATGACAGATAGGAAAAGATAATGCTCATTTTTGTAGGTTGGTGTGATCCTCCCACTGCCCTTTATACTTAGGTCAATTTATGGCACATTTAAGGCTGTGAGATCCACACCCCTCAGTTTTATTTATCTCTTGCCTGCAATAAAGCATCATAATCCATCTCGTGCCAGGGAAAACACCTAGTGCTTTAGGTCATGGCTCAGTGAAGGTGTCACATTGCTTAGTTGTGATTGCACTGCCTCCTACCTACGTGCAAACGTGAAGCCATGACAGCACCAATGCAGCACCCTCGTCCCCCTCCAGCCCAGGAAGTCCCAAGAGACAGGTTGTGGCTACAAGATGCAAACCCATGAGCTATAGCCTGAGTCCAGCTGATGTGAGGTTTACACCTGCCCTACAAGTCCGTACGCAATAGGGTGGCTCTCTGGCTTTGGTGTAAATGCGGGGTGGAGTACTGGCCATCTAACTCCCACTCTGCGCCTCCACGTGTGCTAGGCTTGGTGTCAGGACACGTCATTTGGAAATGCTGCTGTACTGTTATTGCTGCTGCTTACCCCTAAACATTGTAGACTAAACCAGTCATTCACCAGTCTCTGTCTCAGTCATTAAGGACTGTTCGCAAAATGTCCACAAAAATGGTGTTACAGTGCTGACCGAGAGGGACTGCTGCGCTTTCAGGGGAACACACAAGAAATTGTGTCCATAAATAGGCTATTTTTCTTCTTAGAAATTTGTCACTCTCAGTGGTCATTTTTCTAAGATCTGTGCACCGTGTCTGGAAAGCAAAACCTCTTCACCTGAAGTTGTAGTTGAGGTCTGTGCCTCTTTTATTTCAAGCCGACACAGGAGAAGCGCTGAAAAAAAGTTCTAATTTAGGGGTTTCACTCTAAACTCCTGCATGAAGACTTTCAGCCCCAGCCTGCTACATAATTTCACACCGCGATTGACAGCACCTCTGCATACCTCTGGCCACAATGAGGTACCTCTGTGAGGTACCTCCCTGTTTGTGCCTTTGGGTAAAATAACACCATGGCAACTGTGTGGGTAGCCTGAAAAGTCGCTTCTCTTGAAGGGTTTCGTATTAGGTGAAACTTGCACCAACGCTGGAAGCGTGCAGAAGAAGCAATTTCAGAAACATCACAGTAGTGCTCAGGGAGGCTTATAAAAAGAATTGGTATGTGTTATCTTGACGTGAGATGGAAGTCTCCTCTAAAGGGTTACGCTTTGACACCAATAGACGCCAATAAACACAAACTGCTCATTTGTCCAAGAACTTGTATGAGGAAGTTACTAAAGTGCTGCTCCTGGAGCTGAAAGTGGAGAGCTGGAGAAGAACAAAAGATGACTGGCCCCTAAAGAGCATGTCATCTCTGCAGAGTGGTCAGACCAAAGAAAGCCATCTGCAAACACTCAGGGTTTCGTTATTGAGAACAGCAGCAGTTGTCAGCTGGGGGAGGCTGTGGGCTCGGGTTTAAAGCAGAGCATTGTCTAATTTAGTCTTTTTCTTAAAGCTGTGCATAAAATGTCAAGTGCTTTAGAACTTAGGAAGTGATCAGGGATGTTTGTCAAAAATTTGGGCAGAAAGACATGATTTTTCTCTTGCTTGACTTTAAAGGGCACACCTAATATTTGCTTACTGGCAGAAAAAAAGGATAATGCTAAAAGGTTAATTGACTTTACTTTGCAGGTTTATAGTTCAGAAGGGATAGCATATCTAATGTTACAGAAAGTATATTTGCATGTGGGAATGGGAAGGCCAGGTGCTATAAGCGCAGAACAGTGCCAAGTGTCTGGGCAAAGCACAAGCGAAGGCATAGAGCAACGCAGGCTCATCCCAACTGACGAGAGGAACCGAGCAGCTGGGCTGCTCATGTGAACTGCACAGGCTCCTCTGCTGCCTCAGGAGCACCAGGAGGAATAACAGAGCATCCCCTGCATCCTCCCAGTCACCCAAACTGCTCTGAGAAATGCATTTCCTCATGTCCTCACTGTTCCCAATATACCATCTGGACAATCCTCCCTAGGGCTCTTCAGCCAGCCCCGTGTATCTCAGAAGGACCATTGCAGAGAGTGGTTGGGTGTGTTGAATGGTGAGTGCTGGAAAACTGCTGTTTTTCTGGCTTGCCCTCAAATTCTCAGGCTGACTCTGATCACGATTGTTCAAGTTTTGAGGCAGAATATTTTACTTCTGCAGCATGTCATGTGCTCTTATTTTTAGCTTGTTTGGCAATTCCTAAAGTGTTTGTTTCTAGTTCTACTGATTTCTTTATAACTGCATCTGTTGGGTTGGGGCTCAGTTCGGGAAAAACAATGACTGTGATTTTTCTGTTTATGAATTCTCCAAGTGCACGGCTCTGCACACATAACTAGGATGGAAAGTCACAATTTCAAAATGCTATTGCTAGATGACTTAAGCTCTTTTCCAAAAATAATTAGTCACTTATAAAGATGATTTTCTATGAAAATTGGGAGCATGCAGGAGACCTTTGACTTGAGATCTCAGCCTTGGAAACCGAACATATGAGTACTTGGAATTTTACTCCTGGCTGTGATCCACTAAATGTCATCTTGTAACCTACTCATTGCAAGTAATCCCATTAAACTATGTTTACCTCACCATGAGTGAGCCGGGTTATGACCTCATCAGAGACACAAGAATTAAGTAATAGAAACAGATGTAAGGGATGTTTTAAAAAAGGAACATTATGATTGTATGTGACTGCTGCGTCAGGGTCCTTTGTTTTTCCTGAATCATCAGCCTGGTAAATATTATTATTATTTCAAATAATAAACAGAAGCTAGGTTGCCTTGAGGTGCCAGTATGGCCCCCCTTCACTTGCTTATCGCTTTGCTCAAGTGTAGTTAGTTGGACTGAAATTGTCTAATCTGCTCCAGTTTCTTTGTGGTTTGTTTGTTTGTTTTTCTTCCCTTTTGGTTTATTTGAAACTGTGACACAGAGAAGCTTCGTGGGGTGTGAGGATGGAGGTAATACCTTTTTCTTCACCCTAGAAGTGTTTTTCTGGGAAGCTGTTTTGATGAGGGGCTTTAAAGCAGGGAGTTGAAATTTGGCTTGGTATGTAGGGTCTTTTGCTGTCTTTGTAAAAATGTGCCCAAATCACGTGTGTCTGAAAAGAATCGTGTTCCACAAGCTGAGACATTGTTAAAGATCCAGGGGATCCGTTCCTCGCCATGACAGAACATGACCCATCCCAACAGTGAACGAAGACAGTCCTTACCAGAGCTGCTAGCTGGAGCAAGATTTCTTCAGAAATGGTCTTCCTTGTGTCTTGCTCCCCGGGACGGTAGCGGCAGTAGTCATGGAAAATTCAAAGAGTTTTTCTTTTCTCTCAATGTTCCCTCTGCTGTTGCCATCACTGGAATAGGTCCAACTGAAACAAGGGCAAGAGCAGAGATGAGAACAAACTGTCCCGTACCTCGGTCAGAAGGAATAGATGAATCTCACTGAGAAGTCTTAATTGTGAGAACATTGAAACTACATTGGAGTTTCATCCAGAAATCAATCCAGTTGCCAAAATCAATGCCCAGTTTGGATCCAAAAACGTAAAAGAATTCTTGCAATCATGTTTAATTTCCTATCCTAGTGCATGCTGTAGTGCTTCACAAACTGCATGGAAGTACGTGCGGGTGCGTTTGTCACCATCTTTCAGGAGAAAAGTGACTCCTTTATACAACACAAGTCATGGTTACTCTCTTGAGAGTGGAAGAAGAACAGGGACGCTCACCTTCCAGAGCTTCGGGGAGAACTTGGTCTGCAGCATTTGCTTCTCTTAGCTGGACTTGTGCCAGCTCATCAGAGCTAATATCCCTTCTTCTGCAAATAAATGCCAAGGGATCTTTAATTAGCTAAAATGATCAGCAGTCAGGACCTTGATTTTTCACTTAATCTGAAAATAGCACAGTGCCCCTTAGCACATTGCTGAAACGTTGGCACTGTACCAATGGAGAGAAAAGAGTGCCAATTACTTAATCATATACTTCCTGCAGCTTCTTCCACATTTCAAGTTGAGTTCACCTCAACAGCTGGAGAAGGGCATTGTTGTTTCTACAGCTTGGGGCAAGGGAATTCATGTTTCTGTGGAAATTATTTTGTAGGGCTGCTTCAGAGCTTTTGGATTTGTTCACTCGAATGTTAATACAGCAAACTCTAGTGGTCAGCATGGTGCAGTGGAAAGGAGTGAAGAAAGCAGTCCTAATCTACGCTATGATTTATTACCACCCGCAGGTGAAACTAGGGCTCCACCCTTGTTCTTGTATACCACAGACTCCCGCTCTTAGCATCTCTTTAAACTAACACCCGCATCAAGTCCTGATATCCAGCAACAGTAAAGCTAGTAAAGGCTGAGCAAGATGTTCGCAGCAGTGCCAGTGAGTGTTCCAAAACCTCTGCAGGGAGCCGTAGGATCACTGTGCCAGCAACCTGTATGATGCGCCTGCAGCAACGTTCCATCTCCACAGCTCCCAGGAATGGGTGGGGAAGAAAGCTGCCTGCCAGCTGCAGCCTTGCAGATTGGTTCATCTTGGGTTTAGCTGCTAAGCCAGAATTAGCAGAATTTAACAACTTCAAAGCATGCTCTGACATATCTTTCATCTTCAAATACTCATCAGTGTGTCTCAGTAACACAGTAAATGATTGGAGGAGGACTCCTTAAAATAGCTGATTTCGGTGTCCTGCAGGAAAGCTGTCCCAGTGTCAGTGAAGGCTGTAGACCCAGTGCAGCAGGGAGCAGAATGCTGTGGTGGAATCGGACACAATGGGAACGTACTGCCAAGGGCCAACTTCGTGGCTCTGCACAAAGACTTGTGACCCATTTCAGCAGAGTTTCGTTTGGTTTTGATTTTTACTGACGGTAGTAAAGCAAAAAAAGAAAAGAAGACTATAATAAGAGCCAAATATTCTGGTATAAATGAGTCAACAGAGTGAGATTGGCTTAATTCAGAGCTAAACATCTGTATAGCTGTAAGGTAGCACTCTCCATACCTCTGGCATGTCTCCTGGATGTCATGTCACTGTTAACTAGAGTTTGAATGTGATGACACCACAACTGTCCTTGAGTCCTTTATGTTCCCGGGTTGGACAGTCCAAGGCCAGTTCATTTTGGGAGGGAGGGGCTGTTGCAATTTCCACCTATTTTGCTGTTACTGTTCAGCAGCTTGTCCCTGTTCTCACCAGCAGTGAAGTGCAAGACTTATTTTCCACGGTTCTTGGCTTCCATCACAGATGTGACCAACCACACATTTAATTTTCTTAATGCTCCTTAATGCCACCCTTGAATAATTTCTTCCTATGGAATCCTGTTAGTACCAGTAAAGTTTTCCTACGGATATCCTGCAGCTCAAAGCACCACTGTGATCAGAAGAAGAAAATATTTTTATCCCCAGTCTACAGACTGGGAAATAGAGGTTCTTAAATGACTTCCTCGGCTTCATTATACAACTAGTCTTACATTAAGAGTTGAAGGAGAGCACAAATATTTTTGTCTTCTAGCCCTGTATTTATTTCCACGCTTCTCTTTCTTTCAGAAGAACCTACGTTGTAATTAGTTAACAACAAATATGATTCAAGTAAGCAGTTCAATTAAGTTTTTCTGGAGCACTATATATAGAGAGTGCTTTCAAGTAAGAGTCAACCTTTTCTTTCTTTTTTCTTTTTCTTTTTTTTTTATCTGCAGTAAGCCTCCACTTCCTGCTTTCTTTGAAAAATTGTACTACGAATTGTCAGCAAGAGGTCACAGATTCTAGCGCTCAGCAGACACTGCTAAACCTGTAGGTACTGCTCTTTAACGCAACATCTTGCGTGTTCCGTTTCACACATGGCCTCTGGAGCTTGTAGGTCATGCGCACATACAATGGTGGTCTTTCATGACCACAGGAGTTTCTAAATCACTGTGTTTTGCGTCCTCTCCATCTGTGTGACTCTTTCTGGTCACACACCTTTGCAAAGAATGACTCTGTCATGCTCAAAATCTTGCTACTCACATCGCTCTCCCCTCGAATGTGACATTTTTGGTTCGCAGGTCTTTGCAGGATTGCATGTATTTCAGCTCTTGGGTTTACTAAGAAATAGAAAGACGTCTGCTCTAGGTCATATCGAACGTCCGTCTGGCCCAGTGGCCTCCTGCTAGCAGTGTCCGTGCGCAGAGAACTATTGGAGGAAGCGAGTACAGGGCAGGCATACTTAATCTCTGCAATCTTCTGGCTTCCAGGAGAAGCGAGTGATTATGCAATTTTCCGATGTGAGCTGCGCAGCACCCAGAACCGTATCTACGGCAAAGGAAGGTTAGCAAGAAAGGACCGAGGGTAATTTTGAGCAGTGTAAATAACCGTGTCAAAGCTGGACATGGAAATGATTGATGGGATTAGAGGGAAAAGGGAATTCAAAAGGGTTCAGGGCCCTTCCCTTGCAGAATGTTTGATGTCTACAAAGGGATTAGTAACTGGAAGAGCTAGTAACATCTGTGCAGATTAATAACTACAGGTTTTTTACCCTGTATAGATACATGCTTGTATCTTAATGTAGCCTCTCCCCCAGAAAGAGTAAATGAAGACTTGTCTTTTTTTTTTTTTTAGCTTCAGGCTATTCATTTCAACAATACAATGAAATAATAACCGAGTCACTGCAAACCCCCAATGGTTCAGGGATCTCTAGCAGCCCTCACTCTGAGCGTTTATACGTGTAAGCATTGGCTGTCTACACGCTGCCACAGGTCGGTGTTGATCCTGCTGCCTTGCAGTGATTTGCAGGACCTCTAAAGTAGCGGCCGGTGACATTGGCAAGTGAAAAGCACAAGGACTCCTGCAGATCAGTACTCTGGTCTCTGAGGTTTGCTGTCAAAAGAACTAAAAACTTTTTAAAAATGCAAGTGACACCAAGTCTTACTTGGTACATTAAAGCACTGAGATTTGATTCTCGTGCCTTTTTCCTGTGATATTTAGAGCTACGTTTACAGGAAAAGTTTGCGGGGTGCTCTTGCAAACGTAAACCCAGTTATCGGAGCAAACTGCACGTCTGCTCCGTATATGACAATGCCCGTTATGATTTTTCAAGCTGTATGCATGCTCTTGGCTTCCCATGTAGAACACTTGATGCACAGTGGGGTTCCTATGCATTTAGTCCAGCAAAAACACTGTCCACAGCACAAGATTCCTACAAGGTCTCAAGTGAGATCAGAGTATTCTGTCTTTGGGGAGAAAACTTCTAACAGGTGTGTATTAAAGATGTTCATGTGTGGAGAAACTCTTTCTGCCTGTGCCTTGTGTTGAATGTTTAACTGATACCCAGTTTTAAACCAGATAACACACACAGGGTAGAATTTTTCCCTGCATAACCTTACTGAAATTCTGGCCACTGACTTCTGCTGAATCTGCCAGGAGATGGGACTGCTGATCTAATAATCTGATTCCCTTGCAGTATTTAATTTCCTTTACATCTTTCTTGATAAAAGCAAGTCTTTCAGAAAGGAAGCCCATTTTTATCTGAAAACTTTGAGTTGAGAGGAAATCATTGCCTCTTTGTTAAGGTCCTCCCTTAGTTCAGCACCTGTACTATTCAAAAGTGTCCACTATATGTCTTCTGAATTTGTTCAGTATCGATTGCTCTTACAGTGACTCTACAAAGGCTTCTTTGGACCCAAGATTTTTCTGTACAAGAAATTCCTGTTTGGAATTGCATTCTTTGCCTAAATAGTTTCTCTACGTTCTTTCTCAAACCAGTCTCTCTCATCACGCTTTTTCATCACAACAGGAATTGCTTCTGTAGCATCATATCTGCATCTATTCTCTCTGTAGGAAGCAAGAGATAATGACAAAGGCCTGTCAATGCCCCTTAAAAATGAGCGATGTTCTCCTTACTTCTTCCCTGACTGACACAATGATCTTCTGAGCTGCTGAAGCTCCATCTATCTGACTGCTAAGCGCGCCACATTCAAATGAACCCGTAGCTGAAAAATTATACTTTGTGGCTTGAGTGCTCAAGTCCGCTCTTCCACCCCCAGGACGACTGCAGTAGGTGGTATGGACTGCAGTTCTCTCCCCTTTGTACTGAAGGGAACCGTGCTCACTTCTCAACCTTCCATTATTTACTCTTACTCAAGAGGGATGCGCAGCAGCCCTTGGATACAGCAGATACAGGTCCTCAGAGTCGTCACGATGATCAACGCTGAGATACACAGCCTAAGACCTGCTAATGGCTTAATTGCAACTAAATGGAAACTAAGTGGAAGTTTGGAAGTTTAAACCAGAGGTCAGAAATATAATTTGTTTAATTGACAATTTGCCTTTGAATCGGTGGGACAATAGTCTCTTTGAGAGCCAAAATTACAGAAAATCTTTTAATTTTAAATTTATTTTGTACAGTAGATTCCTAGAAAGTTCAGATGTTTCATTTCTTTTTAAATGTTCCCCTTTTGTACACTCACAAGTTGGCCAAAAAAAGGCTCGCGAAACAATTCTGGGTTCACAAACTGATCTGGGAAGTTGATTGATTTTTTTTTTAACACGGTCTTCCCCTCTCGTGAGGAAGTAATGCATTGCAGCTTAAATAAAACCTGGCGAAAGGAAAGTGGGTAAAAATTTGTCATTAAAAATGGAGGACTGAAGCACTGGAGAAATGTGCGCAGCTTTTAGGGAACAGCTCAAAACTCCAAAATAAAAGCTATGAATTGAAAATGAACCATTTGATTTTCAGAATTACAGCAGTTTTCTTGCTTGATTTAAATCAAAGTTTGGTAACAATAAATTTAGTAACAGCAAACAGTTTCAAAATAAGGTGAAACCAAATATTCTGCATTGAATTAATTTAGCGTAAATGGAAAGAATTTGCTTCACAAAGTTATCCATTACGGAAATCTTTTTCATGGTGATTCAAAATAAAATTGTCAGAAATTTTCAAAAGGAAAATAAAACAAAACTCTAAGTATTCACTCAGGTGAAACACTGAGAAAATCTATCATGAACCAGAGGTTCGTGAACAGAATTGGGTTACTGGAAGACAAATATATTTAATGCAAAATGCATGATACTGTGTGGGTATTTGTGAATGGGGAAATGAGGAAGTCACCAAGCGCAATTACTGCTTAATGAGAGTTTTTTTTAAAAAGCGCATTGTCATAGCGTTTATCAGATGAACTCGTTTTGTTTACATATTACTTAATAATCATTTTGAGTATGTTAAAAGTTTTTCACTGGTGTACTGTTAGTTTTGAAGAATAATAGGGTTCCTCATACTGGAGATTCCAAGAGAAAGGGATTAGGTCTTTGAACTAGACTAGCATCGAGTGTTTTAATAATGACCATGGGATTTTCCCCCTGTTATCAGTGTTATTACCTCTGGGTTTTTTTCCTTTATTCTTCTCTTAGTCCATGTTATATATGAAACACATTGGAGATATTTTTCATCTGATCGTCCTTTTCCTTTCCTGACAAAATACAGACAAGGATAAAAAAAAGCTTAGCTAAATTCCTGTATAACAATCTAACTAAAGGAGGGATTTTGGACTTAATTCTGATCCTGACCGTGTGCAGTTCCACTGACTGTTGTTCCACCTTAGACGGTACGGCTGTGGAGAAGGTCTGTCTATGCACTCCTGTTACTGTATGGAACACTGTGCTGAAACACTGCGCCTGGGACAACACCTCCCCTTCTCATTTTGAAATCCAGAGCCACAGCACCTAAACCACGAGTGGCTTATCCCAGCGTGATCATCCAGATACCTCAACCAGATGCTTTTACTCTTTAGACCGTCAATGCAGAGACACAACTGCCTCTGGAAGATGGGTCTGAACACCTAGAAGCGTGGATGGGGAGCTGCTCAGAGTTACCAGCAGCAAATTGTGAGACGTGTGTCCCCATTGCAGGGGGGTCACTCAGGACTCACTACTCAGCACCTTCAGCCACCTGGGATGAAGTCACTGCAGCCCTCCTTTGAGGTTCAGTACCCTTCTTGGCAATGTCCCCGCTATGTAAAAGGAGGTGTGACTCCAGCGCCCACTTCTTTCATGGTAGCTTAACAACTGCTAGCACCGCTACTAGAAATAGGACACCTCAGCTCTAGGTCCTCTTTTGTATGCAGGTATTAGGAGGTATAACTTCAGCACCCAGGGCTGGTCTTCACCACCAGGCTGTTACATATTTTTGGAGAATCAAAAGAAGGAGAACTACCTTCCACATCTCTCATCAAGATTTCTTTCTCAGGAGTGCAAGGACAAGAGTAGAAGCAAATGAGAACTTGAGGGAAAGGGGAGCAAGGGAATAGAGTTTAAGTTCAGCTGAGAAGGGGCAAGCGTGGTGTTCTGGTAACTGAAAGTCTGAACAATTGAGATGTCTCCATGACTATAATTTCAAGGACAATCTCCGTTGAATGACAGTGACTGTTTTGTTCTGTTCCCACAGCATACAGAGCAGTAAGACCTTGATCGACAGCTTGTGTCCCGAAGTGCCGTGGAAATAGAAGTGTAACAACAATACCAATTTCTTTAGTCATGTGAAAAATCCAAATAATTAAGTATTATCTATCGTCTTTGCTCTCTACAGAAATACAGCGTCAGATAAGTCTGTGACTCGCTCTTAATCGAAAATGGCTCAAACTCGAAACACAACATCTTCATCCCTTGTAACCGGTGTTCCTTTGTCACTGTCACTCAGAGAACCCTCGGCGACAAGAAGCAGCTAAACCAGCAATTAAGTAAGATCTGTTGTTCTGTTCTATTTGACTTTGTAAGAGCAGTATCATCTCCATGTGGTCTGTGGGTTCAGAATCTTAACTTCCCCTTCTCTGCAAGAACCCGTAATTTCCCCAGTGTTTTTCAAATAAGGTGAAAGGGGTGTCCTTTAAAAAGTTCACTAGGATGAATCATCATGTAGAATCACTTTTACCTGACCAGACCTTACATCATAGTTAACAAACTGAAATTTACCCAATGCAGCCCTTCTCCATAGCTAAGCTAAAATACAGAGTGCAGCACCGAAAGTTCAATCTACTTTCCTTGAAAAAGAAGGAAACTTTGTTGGCAGCATCTCCGAAGCAAAGGCATTTGTTGGTCCAGCTATCTACCATGCCTGGTCATACTTTCGCTGTACTTTCACTGGCAGCCCAGAACCTTCCTCCCTAGGGAACTCTTGGTCTAGATACCACTAATCCCCCTGGGTTGTCTGCTTGTTCTTCTTGCACTGGAGAACGTATCTCTTTATTTTGCCTTAGCCTGTTGTGGTCAGTGGAGTTACGCTGATTTATATGCAGGGGAGGGATTGTTAAAGTTCACCATGTAATGGTTCATGTAACATCTGGGAAAGATTACAAATCCTTTACTAAACAACAGCAGAGTACCGCTAGCTTGATCTGGAGCATATGTGAGTGCTCCCATTTCAGGTAGATAAGTTCTGAGATCTAGTTTGCAGGAGATGAGACATCCTGGAGAAACACCAGTGTCTGGCTTTTAGCTTAGCAATGCCATCTCTTTGTAAGAATCCTAAAGATCCTTTAGCCTGAGTAAATGTACAGATGATTCACTCTCTTCTTCCTATGATTTTCTCCCATCCATTGCTGTTTTTCCATAGCTGCTTTGCACAAAACAGTGCTTTGATCTGAGAAAACAAAGATTTAAGAAGAGGCTTGAGAAGAACATGACAGTGTGACTATTAATTTCTTTTGTGTTAGGAAACGGTTCCTTGTTCTCCAGATCTTCAAAACAAACAGAAAGTCAATCCATTTCCTAAATGAGAAAGGAGACATAATAAACCCCAGACCTCCCCCCTACTCTCCTCAATATAAATGATACTATTTCCTACAGGAGAATAACATCCCTGATATTAATATGGGGAAAAAAAAAAAAAACCCACCACAGGAAATGCACGTCTTTCTTGCTGGGTTCAGACTCTTTAACAGACAAAGATGCCCAAAGTCCAAACTGATGAGTTTCTTTGGCAGTGGTTATCCCATAAAGGCATTTCATTAAGTGGTGTGGGGGATTTCCTCTTTACTTCCGCTCCAGGCTTAGTCACAGATCCCACAGATGCAGATCTCTCAAACGACAGCCTTTCTTTTTTTTTCCTCCCAAACCTTCAAGAATTTAAAGATTCCTTTTAGAAAAATAAATTTCCCTTTTATTGTGACTCAGACTTATTCAGTCCAATCCAGCCTATGCAAACACACATGCAGCTTTAAATTAGCATTTGTGAACACGCTGGGCTTCTTTGGCTGTTTGCTGAAACTTGGCAGTTCAGTTCCTGGAGGAAAAAAGAAAGAGAGATTCACGTCTATTTATGGCTTGATTTTCTGAATATGCTGAGTACCTCCTGTGGACTTTGAGTGCTGTTCCTCTGAAAATCAGGTCACCGATGTGATGCTGGAAGGAGAGAGCACAAGGAAAAAGACGGGCTCTGCTTTTCAAACACAAGTGTTTATACGATTTGGGGAAGAAAATAAAAAGAATAAAGTTTGTAAAGGTCTTGTTTGGAGTTAGGGCTGAACTCCATATTTCAGACTGAATTCACAACTGAGAAATGCCCGTGAGCAGAAAAGCACTGTCAGCTGTCTTCTAGCGCAAATAGAACATATCTTGCTTCCCTCCCCAGCTAACTTGCTAGAAAATTACCAAGTGCTTTATCTGTTAGTGAGTGTCCAGCACCAGCTGGAGAGGTTGCTCTCCTCCTACTTCCTCAGCTTCCAGCCTGAGGTTCCTGTTCTCTCCGCATGTTACTGAGCAGCCACTTCACGGGAGCAGCCACTAAGTTACCTAGCTGGAGCAGGTAACCTGAGCAGGGTGGGGATCTTTACCAGAGGTAATATCCTGCCTTACTTAGTTTTTGAAAGCCTATTTTTGACCCAGAATTTCTCTCTCTGTGCCACCCAACATTGACATACGAGTATTGTTACAATCCAAACTACTAGACAACTTAAAGAAAATAATTCTTTTCAAAACCTATGATAGTCAGTTCCTAAAACAAACCTAAAATATAGGTCTCATCTATACTAAATATAATCACATTTCAACAGTGCACTTGTCCATTTCTCATTAAACATTAGGAAAACTTGTATATACATAGTAGACTTTTATTTCCTCACCATCTGCTAAGGCAGGGTTAAGGGTGACATCTCCAAAGTCCCACCAGTGGGAATTTCTCGACTTAAAAGGACATTTATAGTTTTTGGTAAGTTGTTCTGTGTAACAGATTTCCATTAAAAGGAAACCAAAACCAAAACCACTTGTGGTTTGGGTCTATGTAGGTTTTCTAGCTTGTTGGCAAGTGGAAAATATTAATTAAAATGTGATGTTTTTCTAAATTTCCCATGCAATTTAATAAAGACATATTCTTGTAAAAGCAGCTCAAGTATTTCTGTTCTTCACTAAATCTGAGACACTCCTCAGTGTCAATGGGAATCACCTCTCCAGTAACTCTAAATTCCACAGTAAATATTTAACTTCTGAGACCACTTTTGTAGGTCAAATTGCCTTAAGTGGAAATGGAGCAACTGCTATCAAGGACAAAAGTTAGAAAAAAAAAAAAGAAGAGTGCAGTAAATTTGATAGTCTGGGTCTGCCTGTAGAATGAGGCTAGTTATTTCACTGCAAATAGAATAAAATACCTTGTGATTTGTTATTTATTGATTAAAAAAAAAAAAAAAAAGACTTTTTGCCAGTTTCCTGCAAATATGCAAGCTTAGGGATTTGGCATAAAAGCCCAAGTGGATAAACCTGTTTCTGAGTCTCTGACCTGCATGTTAGTCCTGCCAAGTGGGTTTGAAACAGAAATTCTGTGGAATAAGGGATGAGTGTAGCAGTAAACCTTGCATTTGTATTGCCTACCATACAGTATCTTCCACACCCTTTTTAATCCAGGATATTAAAAATCAGGACAGAAATGTCTTGTGGAAGTTGCTTCCAAAACATTGTTGAACAGCATTATGAGAACTAGAAAACCTGCCCGTGGCACGTCAGGAGTGAGGTAAGACAAACACCGTTACGTTGAAAAAGCAATCTATGCTGGAAGATGAAATAATCCACCTGAAAGGTTCAGAAGCGTCAAATTTTAAAGGAGAACTTCCAGTAATTGCAATCTGAGCTGTGTGCACAGTCTCTTTAGACAGCTTTAAAAACAGAGGCTCTATGAGTACAGGAAACTCTTTATTGTTCAAGCCTGCTCTATTTATTCCTTGCAAGAGCATCCCCGGCAGGGCAGACTGGTCCCCAACCAAAGAACTCTCGGCAGCGCACAGACAGCTGTACAGACATCAGAGAAGGGCAACAGCAAAAGGGATTTACTGTGATGACACCTTACACATGCAGCAGTCTAACTAAGAAGCCAAATAAAAGTAAAACTGGGGGAAAACTACTAGTCCTCACGCTTAGAAAGACAGCAACATCTTGATCTTAAGCAATAAATCAGATCTTTAGCTACCGATACATTTGAAACCAAAAGTTACTTATATATGTTTATTGGCTGGAATGGTTTTGAGCCAAACTCTGCATTTCTTCTGGCTTCAGTCATGGGTTTCTTCCAGGAAGACTCTTGGCTGACTGAGTGACTAACTGATTGGTAAGACTGAACGCAGAATGGGTGTAATGACAAGCAAATTTCAGTAAGCCCAATAAGCTCAGGAGGGCTGGCTTCTCTTCCTGGTTGTACGCTGAGAAGCTGTGTGATTTGCACACTTCGGTTTCCCTTGAAGATGAAATTCCAGATGTTTTTCTTGAATTACTTCCAGACCTACAACACCTGGCAACACCGGACTTCCAAGCAGAACCCACTTTGTTACGCAGTTTTAGGCAAAACTCCAGAGAAAGCCAAAACCAGCCCTCAGCCCAGTCTGAAAACACTTCGATTCCACTTAATTTCTTAATATGAAGCAAATAATAATTCTTAGCAATCTTGTCCACATATTGCATTTAGAATATGGCCAAATAAAGAACATAATTCAGAGGTGAAGACTGGAAGTTGTCCTGAGAATATTCAAACACACCATCACATTTCAGTGTTTAAAAGTTCCTGGTCAGACCCAGCAAACGGCTGCTGAAATGACTCTCTTTTCCCAAAGGTCCTGACACTTTGTCACACCTCTTGGAATATTTTCTGCTCTTGGAATCATGTGTTGTTGATGATAATTTTATTATTTGGTGTTGAAAGGCCTCACGTCAGCTGCAGGAGGCTGGATGTAAACACACAGGAGGGACGATTTTCCTTTTTATGGTATACATTTTTAAATACCTTCCCACCTCTCAGCACCTGTTCGTGGCTTACTTCAATCTTTCGTCTTCTTCAGTCAGCAGAGATGGTGTCCTGCGTCTTCATGACCTACTTATCCTGGTGACTGTCATACAATCACCTGCGTAGTCAGAGGTGGTCTGCTCTGCTCAACATCTGCTCCTCAAAATTCAGATCTACCAAACTATCTGAAGAAATCAATCAATCCAAACGTGCCATTACACTTGTTTTCTTCACCTGGGTTCAACTGTTTGCCGTTCCTTTCTCTTGACCCTCTTTATTGCTGAGGCAGTCGACTAGATGACTTTTAAATGTCCCTTCCAGCCCAAGTTATTCTATGATTCTATAACTCTTGGAGAGTCAAAATCGCTGTGGTATTTTTCCAGGCATAATCCCTGTGGGTCGTAGGCAAACCTCCAGCAGACCCGCTTGCCTCACCCTGAGCGAGTGAAACAAGGCGTCATACACCACCATTTGGGCCAATGCTCGATGAATGATGAAATAGTTCCTTCTGGATCCCTCCAGGGTGGTCCTCCTTGTGTCCACTCAGGAGAGCCCATCGTTTCACCGGGTGGCCTCAGGTGCCCAGCGAGACTTGCTGCTTCCTTGGTAGAACACAGCAAATAGTGCTGATCAGGAGAGAGGTTTGCACTTTTTCTTTACATGCTGGTCATGGGCAACGTAGTTAACCGTGTTAACTGAGATCACCAGACTTCACTGTTAACGCTCGCTGAAAAACAAGGAGAGGATTTCCTTTTACGTCAAAACGTTCTCTGAATACTCAGGCAGACAGTCATGTGCCAATTATCACAGAATCATCTGGTTGGAAGAGACCTTTAAGATCATTGAGTCCAACCGTTGTAATGTCTTCAGATACAGGTTTATTCTCTAAGACCCTGTGAGAGTAGAATTGTTATCATATTTTACTATTAATAACAATAATACATATTATTATACAGTAGAAATATTAGCTTTGTCCTAACAAAGCTAAACAATAGAGCAGGTCTAGACATAGTCGAGGAAGTTGTGATTTAAAAACAAAACCAAACCAAAACAAAACAAAACAACTCTTTTAAATGCACCAAGACAGTAAAATAAGAGTGAGGAGAGAAAGGAAATCTAGGAATCCTAAGATTAGAGCAGAAAGTTTTGAGGTTGTTTTTGCTCTTTTTTCTAACTTTATATCCAAAATAAGTGGTTTGAGTTACTTTTCTGCTATTAGGTAATAAACAGAACCTCTCACACACTGGCTTGGCTTGTTCTCTTCTAGTTTCTTTCATTTTTCAGTGCAAACCCTTCCCCTGAACGGCTCCCACAGTTTGAAGTACTTATCTAGAGGTATTAAAATATGTGGTGCTTTAAGAGAGAGCGATACTGCTCGCTGTGTCCACCCACATGTCTATGGGTTCTGAAAACCCGTCAGTCAACAAGACAGGTTTGTTTGTGTGTCTTCAATCTCCTCACCCCCACAGCTGCCTACAAAAAAGAAAAAAAGGATGAACTGTCCCTCTTTAAGGGGGCAGTGATGTAACGGTGCTTGCTAATAAAGCCTCAGTGGTAGCATGATTGCAGGACTTTCCATTAGAGTGCCTGGCCTGGGTCTCCTCCAAGAAACAAATCCAGACGTAATCACCTCGTGTGTTGCAATGGGAAGAGTCCCAGAGTACAACTCCCGTGTTTCAAATCAGGCAAGCCTGGAAAATGAGAAAAATTATTCTGTGTCTTTTAATACTGATTGCCCGCAGCCCTTTTCTACACCTTTCACTGTCTTGCAAGGGTTCCTCATGTTTTTAAGGAAGTAGTGAGTTTTTGGAGAGGACAAGGAAAATATGCACATAAAATTTTGCAAAATAAAAGGAGAAAACAGCTAGAAATAGCAGACGATGAGGTTCTACAAGACTGTTCCAGTTTCCTGTTACTGCAGGCAATAAGAACTCATATAACGCCCTTCAAAAACTGAACAAACTCCATCCTCAGTCTGCTTCAATTACTTATTTTGGAAAGCTGTTGAAGAACCTCTGTGAAGAGCGGAAACCTGATTGTTATTACCCTGCAACTGTTCAAGGCAAGATCAGGCTTTGTCATTTCCAACTGATTTTCCACCTCTGAAATGTTCCATTCTCCTCTCTGTTGATGATGTTTCCTGACTTCATGTCACCAGCAAATTTTATTAGTCTCTTACTGTTATATTTTTGCCATAGTTTCCAATAAAAATAGTAGGTAAGATGCATTTTATAACCATTTCTAGGGGAACTCCCTTCCCGTTTAACTAGCTCCTTACTGGATTTATGATACATTTATTAATTTACATTTTCCAGTTTAATCTACAGATTCCTATGTCACAACGTATAACATTGAAAGCCAAACAGATTTAATCTATCAAAGTTTCTTATTCTGAATTTAATTTCTCATCAAAAGCCATGGAGCTATTCTGGCTCATCCTGTCGTTGGTATGTTCATGTGACATCTCTTCCATGGCTTTAAATATTTATTCCACGACACCGCACACAGTTAAGATCAAACTAACTTTTAAATTATCCTCTTACACATTTGATATTTTCTCATGAAATTGCTCTCAGGGGAGCTTTAAAGAAGAAAAGCGGTGTTTGTCAGTGATGTCTACAGTGTGTATAAGTCAGCTGGAATCTTTCCTCTGATCTGCAGATCAGTCTTACAGTAGTCTAGAAAATCACTGCCGCTTCTTAGATCTTATTATCAGCAAAAACTTTTGTGGCCCAGCTACTGAGACAGGCAAGAAATACATATGGCATTATAAGACAGAACAGATGTTGCTCCACTGGCTATTTAGTGACTAATTTGACCATCATTAATCCTAGCTAAAATTTTCAATATTAATAAGGAATACATTACAGTTGCATGTTGATGAACTATCATCTAGTCTGAAAAACTTTCCATCTCTGACCTTTGGAGAGTGTAAGAGGAGAAAATATTGCTCCTGGACCTCATGTATAAATCAGGAACAAAATAGATTCCACTGAATCATGATCAAGTCATTATGGAGCGGTTACAGTACTATCAACACTGTTAAAAAAGGAGATAGTTTTATCCTACGACAGAAACATTTGGCAGCTCATGCAATTATTCTGGTCTCAGAAACTGAGTTACAGATTTGATTCATAAAAACACTATCATGTGCTCGTATGTGGGGCATTTAGGTATGTACATAAGGAGTGTATAGAAGGGGCATGTCTCCTTCGAGGTTGAAGTTCATCATTTTTTACTACTCTGTTACATAGATAACTCATGGCATTAAAACAGCACCTTGAATCCTCAGTGCTAGTGAATGACGGTACGTTTGAACTCAGATCAAGTTCTCCACATCTTTCTAGTTATAGGACAGAATTATAATATAAACCTCAGTCTCCCGTGGTGAGAGGAGGTGAATGGAGATCAGGCACCAGTTCTTCAGAGAAAACACGATCCCCTCGTCCATGGTGTGTTCATCACCTCTGTGTTCAGTTCATTTTTTGTTATTGCAACTCCTCAAATCCTTACACAACAATCCAGGACCTCTTTCCCCTCTCCTAGAAAGCCCATGTGGTTGGGTTAGACCCATCTGATCTTTGACAGCAACAAAACCCAGGAGGAGAGTGCAACCTCTCTGTGTTATAAGCTGGCAGGTGGGGGTGCCACTTGTTCTAGCCCTTGTGACCCTTCTTTCTTACACCTTGGCATGACTTCCAGCAGGCTTGCTGCTGGTGGCTGGCTAGCTCCCAGACTTGGGTGAGGGGGTGGTTTAAGTACTCCTCGTGCACAGCCTGCCAAGACCTTCACCTGGGACAGCCTTTACCTTCAGGCTATACACAATCCGTATCTTTAGAGAGGTTTAAGTATTTCAGTGACTACGTTTAAGAAGTGCTGAAGACAACAAGGAGGGTTTTTGTGGAATGAAGTGGCAAATGAAATGCAGCTAGGCTGAAGCCCTAGACATTTTTGCCTGCCCTCAGATGTGAAGCAACAGAGGTAGCTTGTTACTCTTCATGACACTAAACCCCATTTTTTTAAATTTATTTTTAGCATGTGGAGAAAGGGTCATAGAAAAGGGTTAAAGAGCAGAGTCCTCCATCAAAGGATGATATAATCGTGAGTTGTAATGTAATCGATAGGCATTTCAGTAATTCTTTATCAATAGGGATTTTCACACTGTATCTTGTAAATCTAGGGACAGGAGTAAATCCCAAGTAACAGGAGACAGTGTTGTCATGATTAAGCCGGGGAAATAGTCTGGTTTGGACTGAACAACGTTCAACAGAAAAATACATTTTTCTGTTGTGTGGTCAAGACCCTCTAAAATCCATTTTCTGTGTAACTGCACACTCCAGTGTATATATTGCTAAGTCATTTTCCCTAAAATACAGGAAAAAATCCTCTGGAAAAAAATCAGCAGAGAAGTGATGGAGGAGAGTTTTTGCCTTTGTACTTGGAGACCAGGCTTTTTTTACCTGCACAGCCCCTGAGCTTGGTTACAGAAATACATCCCTCAGTGAAATAAACAGAAATACTGCGTGTAGGAAGAAGTTTAGAAAAAGTTTAATAGATAGATCACATGTCTGACATCACATCTTACATTTCTTTACTGCAGGCAAAGCATCATGAATTTTTTTTTTTTTCCTGTTCGATCTCTGTGTTAGCTCTGCCTTCAGTTTTTTGCTAAATTGGTGAATCTACTGGACTGCTAGATAAAAAGGTGGAAATCAGACAACTCTGGCTTTAAACTTCTTTTCCTGTAAGGGTGGTTAGAAGGATTTAAGAAAAAACAAAACAACACAACAAAAAAAAGAAGAAATAAAAGTGAAGGGGTATTGCATTGTCGGAATCTTAATGCAAATCAGTCAAACCTGCGCAGACTGACCACTCGAGCTCAGCTTTAAGAAACTTTAAGAAACTCATCCTGTTGCTGGTTGGATTTGGCATATCTCTTCGACTGATTGACTTCGCAAGTTTGAAAAGCCGTATTGAAAAGATGCTGTGGTTCTGAGTAAAATAAGAATTCCACTGTGGAAGTGGCTGGAGATGCGTCTAAACTGATGCATGTGATACCGCTCCTTCGTGGTCTGGATGTGAGCCCCACTGCACCCAAAGCCCTGCTTACCTTTCGGTCTATGCGACCTCGGGATCTTGATTGTATTGATCTGTCTGTCACCGCCATCCTTTGGCATGCCGTCTTGCTCCCAAACAGATCAAGCACCACTGTGAAAACAATAAGTCTTATTTTCAGCCCTACTATTCCCATTGTTCCAGGAAACTCCCTCCTCTGGCAATTAGAAACTTGTAACCCGTTCCCAGCCTTGAGTCACGCATGGTCAGCTTTGACTCATTCAGCCTTGCACCGGTTTAACCCCAGCCAAAAGCAGCACAAGCTGACATGTTTCTGTAGCTTTAATAATCGATTCTCTCCACGAAATATTCCCTGATGCTCTCCGAGGCAGCAATGGCATCCCTTCTCAGCAGTAATCTTGACATACTAAGCAAGCCAAAATTCCAGGCTCCTCTTACAAGTGAAACTCTCTCTTCCCCTCATTATTGTTTTCCATGAACTTGCCCTATATTTCTGTAAAAAATCTGTGTATTTATACATGCATCCAGGATTTCTGTCTCACTGAAACCCGCTGTGTATTAACGCTAATCAGGCTGGGTCCAAAAATTTTAAGTCTTTCTGCAAGACACGCTGAGCTCATTAGTGTATCTACTTGGTCCAGCTCTTCCCTAGAAGTGTTACCACGGGACGTTTTCTCCCCGGAGGTGTCAGACTTACTGCTCGGTACCAAACATGTGCTGTGCAGGTGTGTAGCAAGTCTGAAGAGCTGCAAAACATCACATTCAGTGCATGCATATCTTGTCACTGCTGGTGGGTCTATCTGGGAAATCTGGGGAGGAATGGGGCAGGTCTCCCTGTCTCAGTAGCATCCTTTGCCTGTTTCCATCTTGAAGGAGCAGAGGTGATGGTGACTGAACACAGTGACTGTACACACTATCCTCGCAGCCCCTCACCAGAGCCCTCTGAAGCTGACTGATGCACTCCGATCTCTCTTTTGGTACCGTACTCAACTGAAGGACACACAGTTCATAGCAAAAATTATTGTTATTAATATCTGGTGTCCAAATGAACTTCTGATAGTCTCACCTTTCACTACGTGGTTGATGGAACTCCGGATTTGTGTCAGTAGCAAATTTCATTAATGCAGTCCACATTTTTGGAACGAGGTCACTAACTGAATGTATTACATAAACGAGTATTTCCTTTCTTCTTAGCTAGTCCCTTTAGTTTTGTATTAGCTCTCCAGTCTAACTGAGGACTCCAGTCACATACATCTAATTCATTGCAAAACAATTTCTAAAAAAAAACCCCAGTTTGATCCTTCTAAGTGTTTGTTGTTATTTGGTCTTGTCAATATGAATAGATACGCTACCTGAACTACTTTCAAATTTATTTTTTTAATTGCCATGTTTATCCAACGGGACAGAATTCTCAGAAGTTGAAAATTCGAGCAAATACCACGGAATAAAGAATACGACCCCTGTTTTTCATAGTATGGATGAAGTAATTGACTATAGTTTTTCAAAAGTCTTGTTCGTAACATCCCTGTCTTTGTGTGCTGGATGTTTTTACAGAAGCAAAGTTTGCCACATCAAGTAGAAGGAGAATTTTTTTTCTTACAGACACAGTGACTGCTTTGACTTTTAGAAGCATTCTGCATCGATCAACTCATCGTCCCCTGTGAATACTACAAACAAACTGAAGTGAGAAAAAACACTTTTGAAGTGTTGAATTGGAGACTCGGTACATGAGAAAACAGAGACGTGGGTCACGCAGGGTAAGACTCACACCCAGAAGCTCTTGTTCAAACGTTCATTCTCTGCGAGCACATTACAAAAGTTTTGGTTTTAAAGGTTACTGCTGCTGGTTTACTGCGAAAGGGCAATACTGGTAGTAGGGAGAGCCCTCTACTTTGGTAATGTCTCACTCCATCCAGCTTGACTGTGCTTAAACCACTGTAGCCTTGAGCACTCTTGAAACAGTCCAGTAAACATGGTCTTAATATAAGGAAGGATTGGACGACAGCGAATCAGTGCCAGAGCTTGGAAAATAACCCAGGACTATCGGCCCTCAAGTCCATGCATTAATTAATGCCAACATTTCCTCTCTCAACCAGCGAGTTAGGACTGCAAGGGTCACAAACAGAAAGCGGAGGGTTTGTGTGTGTTATTTTACTAACCTGCATCCTGTGAAAATCAGTTGCAACTGGACTTGTAGTATAAATTCCAGATTGCAGAGATCACTGTTCTCAGCCAGATACTTTTCTGATTCATTGATGTATTTTAATTTTCCTGGCTTTGTATTAAGGGAATTATGCCTTGCTGAGTTGTGTAACAAAGATTGGGAGCTGCTCCCTGACTAAAGCGATACTCACGCAAAGATACTCAGCCCCACTACAGCTGCTTTAAGTCTGCCAACCAACTAACTGCACTTTTTTCTGCGGTTTTTTTTTTCCGCGTTTTTTTTTTCCGCGTTTTTTTTTCCTTTCCATTGGCTGTGAATGGTCATTTATTGGCTCCCGTTCAGTCCTCCTGACAGGAAAGGTTTTCTTGAGGATAATAGAACATAGCCAGGGTGTCTGAGCTTCTGCTGGGCTGTTTCGTAACAGTCTAAATCAGTGCTTTTCAAACTGTTTTCATTTTATAACTCTCTGAATATCTCCAAGAGGAGGTGCAACCTCTGTGTAATAAATTTAAGCCTCCCAAGCAGACACCCACCACAGTCTAGTTGACAAACTCTTCAGGAGACCTCTGGGGTTGCAAGCTAAGAATGGTTGGCCAGATCCAAAGTCTTCTGTGTGAACTGGCATCAATCTAGAAACATTTTCCTTCCAAAGTTTAAGATGAGAGAAATATTTCCAGTGATAACTTTGCATTTTTGTTTAAATGCCTGTCCTCCGCTAATGGTATTTCTGCTACTTTAAACCTTCTGCTTTGTCAGATTATTTACTACCACAGCAGTGAAGTTCAGAAATTCCCAAAGGTAACAAGCCTTTCATTTCTAAATACAGTCATTACCTTCTGAGCTTTTGAATTGGTGGGAAGAAGAGTGGAAAGAACGAGGTACAGTCAAAATTACAGTGGGGGTGGAAGACCCTTTCCTGTATGAGAACAACTAAAGGAATTTTTCTGTTTTCTGGGTATGATCAGCTGTCATGCAAACAAGGCATCCTGCAGCATCAGTCACTCACCACAAGCAAATCTTTGGTTTCCACACCCAGGTAGAGGCACACAGCGGCATTTCAGTGCACACACACACACACACTCACCCCCGCCTTTTCGTGTGTGAATCAATGGTCCCGTGTGTTTCACTAACCTTTTCTCCCACACAAAAAGTAGGTGAGTAACTTCTCTGTTCTGTCATGGGGAACTAGGGTGGTGAGGACACCTCTGTCTCAGACAAGTCACAGGCTGGGAAAGGAGAGGACTTTGTAGTAAGGGGTGAGGAGGGAAGAGTTGTTTCTTTTTCAGGTCAAAGATTTTCTGGGACCTCAATCACGTGTTCTAAGGTGATAAGATGACTCGGAAAAGTTTCAGGTGTTTCTGACAACTATAGCAAAGTCCTTCAAAACAGCACTCTAAAGGTGGACTCTTGTACAGACTCAGTTATTTTCAAAAGATCACCAATTATTTATATTCTTATGCGTACAGATCCAGAAACCTAATTTAAGTCACTGCTTTTTGAATATGGCAACCTGGAAGATTAATAATTGTCCTTTTGAAAAGTAACTGTCATAGGCAGCACCAGGTAAGCATACGGGTACAGGATTAATTATGTCTTCAGGAGCTGAGAAAGTAAAATTTGTCTCAATTGATACCTTTTGCTCCTTCTTTCCTCATGAAGTCAGAGGTTTGGTTTCCTTTCTGCAGAAAGTGACCAAATAAGAAGTGGAAAATTGCTTTCTGCTTTTGACGTGTGACTTTGCAGACAAAGGACTCGATCTATACTGCCTCGAATGTACACGTGATAGCCAGAGTGTATTCTGAGAGGCAGAGGATGTACTGCTCTGAAGTCACTCGTTAGCTAACAGAAAATATCAAAGCGATCAGTACTGCAAACAAAAGACGTGTACCAGAAGTACCTGACAGTCACCAAAAGCCTGTCAGGGACATGGTTGAAGTTTTCCGTCTCCGCGAGGTTCACAGTCTAATGAGTAGTATCTATTACCTGAGTGGTCAAAGCTCCTGTGTGTGTCAGGGTGAGATTTGTGTAGTTCTGGACCTGCTACTCTGATACACACACAGTCCCCTGCTGGCTCCCAGTTAGCTTTCACCCACATGGTCATCCAAACCTCCGGAGATATAAATCGATTTTGGGGAGCTTGAAATTATTTCTGTTTCAACAGCCTCACCTTGCCTCCCTCATTCGTGGCATACACCCTACCCCCCAGGATCACCATACACAATTCCTACAACACCGCATTTGCAATGCAAATCTCCACGGTGCGCCCTTATGGACCCCAACATACTCAGCCACCATCTCTGGAAGATCCCTTTAGAACAATGAGCGGAAAAATGCCCAAAGCCTCACATCCAGAGGGAAATTCTAAAGAAAACGGGTATTTCTTGGAAAAATAAACATCCTACATAACTACTTCTGATGACTTTGAGGATGCTTACCAGCATAGTGGGTAAGATATAAAATCCTGAGTAAGAAAGATCAGCATATGTGTAGGCTGTATATGCACCACGTGGAGACATCCTCCTTCTAGTAATATGCACATTTATGCTTTTACCCTTTTTCAGTGTCGTTCACCAAATCAGTTAGAGTTAAATTATTGCCATATACAGTGCTGACACAATCCTCGCTCGTGCACATAGCAAAAAGTCCAAGGAATCTCATGTCGTGAAAACAAAGTTGTAGGAGTCAACAAGATCTAGCTGAATACTGCAGCAATCCAGACCTCCTGGGGTGGCTTCCAGCGTGGTAAGGAATGACGAACAGAAGAGCTGTTTAGCGATAGGTTCTTCTCGTGTAGAAGGAGGCGTGAAAGGAGTGGGGGATACTGCGGTGGTCAGCAGAGAAAGTGAAGGACAGGGCACGATGTACCTTCTCCGAGGGGAATTTTAAGACTTACAACTGGGATAGGAGTGCTGAGAGTGAAGAGAGGAGGAAGAAGAGGTAATGAAAGAGGTCACGTGCCAAATGACCATCCTCTGAAAGGAAGCCTGAAAAGCCGGTTAACAAAAGAGTAGAAACCCCTTTTTTCCACTCTGCTCCGTGACTCTGAGAGAAGAAACCTGTGAGGCAGGGATTTTTTATTTTTGTGGGAGGGAGTAGGGAGGAAATTGAGAGGGATTTATGTTCAGTCCTTTGCCGCTTTCAGAAGTTACATGATGTTCTGTTTATCTCAGCACTGATGGTAAGAGAGGGAGACTGAAGCTGTGATCTCAGGAGCAGATAGAACATTACCTGTATCAACACCATTGCTGTTTCAGGTTTCCTTGACTCGAGCTGTTTTTCGTTTCCATGGACAGGGCTTACTGACCAATCCAGTCTCACAGAAAGTTGTTTTTGCCTCTCCCAGAGCTAAAATAAGCAAAGATCACACCCCACTAGAATGGCAGGTCTGTGCTAAGACTGCTTGTCCCCAGACTCTTTCACGGGCACCCCCTTGCCGTGGGGAAAGAGCTTGCGTGCCCTTGCGAAGTTGAGAGCTATGCTGGTGGTGGCATATGCCTCCGGTAGGGTCTCCCAAGCCAGACAGGTCTCAACTGAAGGGTCAGACAAAGTGTGTCCACGGGCAGGATGGGCTCACTAGCCTTCGGGCAACCATCCTAGGAGAAGGACAACTCTAACTCCAAACCCGGGCAGATGGAGCTCGTTTAGCCCTGTAAGGCCATCCATCTAAGAGAAGGATACTCTAACCAAACCTACGACCTGAGGACTTCGCTGTCACCGTCCAAGCTCGCTAGGCCCTGGCAGATGAACCTCAGGTGTAAAGGGTGGGGCCAGTCTCGCGCACGCTGCGCCTCACCTAAAAAATCCACCGCGCAGGCTTGAAGGGTGTACTCACGTTTAAAGCCCTTCCTAAATCTTCGTCCGCGAAGCCAAGCCATGATGATGATGATGTCCCCAGAAGACTGTCTTGCTTTAAGCCATGGATAAGTTCTTTGCTGGTGACTGGAGAGTGAAAGTGAAATAAAAGTGACCTGAGCTGATGAAGTATTAGAATTACTCACTCAGCCAACTAAGCCTGTGCTTCTCCTCTGCTCTAAAGTTCAAATAAGGACTACACTCTAAAAACGTTCTGAAGTATTTTAATCAATGCCTTACAAAAATAGGCTCATACTTAGTCCTTGCTGGGTCCTCCTAGTCCCCCAACAGAGGGATGTCAGTGGCTGTGAAAAAAAGTGCACT
The DNA here is from genome assembly GCA_009769605.1 of Bucorvus abyssinicus. NCBI lineage: Eukaryota > Metazoa > Chordata > Aves > Bucerotiformes > Bucorvidae > Bucorvus > Bucorvus abyssinicus. Next base: position 33,157,648 of record CM020033.1, on the reverse strand, counting down.
TCCAGATCACGTAGATTGTTATTGTAAATAAAACCAGATTCTTGTAAGCTCCTCTCAGCCTAGACTTATTTATAACCTTACAAAACCAGCTTATCGTCACAACGTGCCATGCAGTAATGTATTTGGTTATGCTTTGGTGACTTACGTACAGCAGTAGAACAATATTCTCCCATCTGAGGATGGTAAAATTTCATGTGTAGTTTCTTGTTGAAGACTTATAGGAAATTATCAGAAACTTTGGAGCATCCATTTCCTTCCTCTCACCCTGTTTAAAATACAGTATTTTTCCTTAAAAGATATTTTTTCCCCCACAGTGAGTCCTAGAAGCTTCTGCTTTCATCATCCAAACAACCGTTTCTCACAAAAGACATTTTCTTCATTCTAAAATTAGCCAGGCTTGTGAGGGGGAGGAAGGGAATTTTTATTTGTAAGAAATAATTTGTTTGAGTTTTCTTCTGTGAATGACAGTGAAGAGATGAGGTTTGGAGTGGGAATTAAGGAGACATTTCTTTCCAGCACCAGCTCCGTTGTCAGCATCTCCCCGCACTGAAGCTGATCATAAGAGGGGATGGAATTTCTGACACATTTTCAGCCTGCTCCATCAACAAAATTTCAGGCAATTCTCCCCCTAACTTTCCAGCCACCTATAGCAGCCTCTAGAAGGGGTATTTTGTTTTGATTTTTGCTGAACTATGTCACGGAGTCTGAATATGTAGATGAATCAGATAATCCTGAACCTGTATTCTGGTCTATTGAGTTATTCTTTACACTATACTATGAGATCATGTTTTTCTCATTCCCGGGATTTCAGCTAGCAAAAAACATTAAGCATCGATAAATGTTAAATGGCTTTTTATGTTAATCACTTAGGATTTGTTCACCTCTGCAGCTTCTGTAAACTCATGTTTTAACCATACTGAGTGGAGGAAACACCTAACCCGTGAGTGTGCTTGGTTTTCCTGTTCTAAGCAGGTTTGAAACCAATGAGTTTGAAAAGCAATGAAACCACAACAGTAAAAGCCAAAAACACGCTCAATTGGAGAGCAAGCACTGCTCATTATGGATCAGTTCCAAGAATGTTCTTAGTTCGTGTTACCTGACTGCTGTACAATATCAGGTCAGTCATATTCAGGTTTGGTTTCCAGAGAATAACAGCTTTCTGCTTTCATCTGTAAACAGCGTAAAATTTCTAAATAAATAAATAAATAAATACAAAGTAGCTCAAAAATGAAACACACTATGTCAAAGAGTATCTAAGTCTTTGTGGATAAAACGTAGTGGCTATCAGAACCCTTTTTTGTTCCATGTTATCTGTTGGACTTTGCATGTTTAAAATTGTGACTACAAAAATGTCCATTTTCAAGGAACTTCCATAAATGGTCCCTTTCTGTAGTAGTGAGCTTTAACACAACTCTGAAGCCTAGAGCCATGCAAAATGTTGGTACCGGAGGTCAAAAGCAGGAAATGCTCCTCTGATTTCTGTGTTATGTCCAATATATCCGATTCAGAGCAAGATTGATCAATGATTTGTCATCACAACAACTTTCAAGGACTCTCCTGTGTTCAATTACATTTCAAAGGGCTCATGTTCAGATCTGAAATCCAAGATAATACTAGTACAGGCAGCTGCTCTTTAAAACATTCCTCTGTCATTAACTTCTGAGTCTTATTTGTCGTCAGGAACAATTTTCTTACCCGCTCTAGTTCTACTGATACACGTTGAAAGCCAAATACCGAATGGAGCTCTTGAGCAATCATCTCATCAATGATATCCTCCACTGAAAGTAAATGGGTTTAAAAAAAAAAAAAGGACCTTTTATCTTCTTTGACCTCTTCAAATTAATATTAATTTCTAGGAAAACAGAGAACTGTTACAGTCTTAGGGACTATGACGAGATTTTCACATTTCTGTGGTTTATCTGTTTTAGTTTTGCACATAGTCAGTGTTACATGGACCAGAGATAGCAGAGTCACTTAACAAGACCTTGTTTTGCGTGAATAAAATTTATGCTGTGATTCTGGCTTGGAGGCGTAAAAGGTCTGCAAACTTTCACGAAAAGACTGAAAGGAAAAGTGAAGACACTGTGATAAGATCTATATACATGATGCAACGGCTGCTAACAAATTAACACTTCGCCTCCTGCAGGTATCACATAGTCAAACACAGAGGGAAGTGCCGGTGTGTCTAAATACAGGATTTTAATTAACTACTCACAAACACCTCACCAACACCTCTGACAGGCTCCTAATATCTGCAGCACACGCATAGCCTTCTCAGCAACAGCGGCTGCATCTAGGGGACAAAATCGGGTGAGCAAAGGTCTTGCAAGCACAGAGTGCTTTCTACAGGTAAATATGCTGGTGGGAAAGGAAGCCCTTGGGTAGGCTACAAGCAGGAATGTGCAAGACATGGTGAAGCCCTGAATTTGGTTTCTAATCACTATGTGGCCAGAAGCACTGATCCAAGAACTGCACAGAAACCGTTCTCTCCTAGGGCACGCATACAACGATCAGAGACAGTGAAGGTCCTCATCTACTCCTGGAATTTTCCTGCTCATGACTTTTGCTGCTCGTGCCCTTGAGTGCCATATCTAGTGTATGAATTGATCCTGTGCTATCACAGCTCCAAAAGAGCTGGAAATGGTCTAATCATTTCTTCATCACTCATGCGACAAATGACAACACAGGTCATGGGTTACCTCGAAGTGATGTCGCACATAGACTTCTCTGTATCCTGTAGCTCTCTGGTAAATTAAACTTTTCTAGCACAAGAACCCTGTCTTTTACATTTACTCCTGATATAAGGCAACTGTGCTTGATAGGGCAGCCCTGTATAGGCTCTGGTTTGAGTCAAAATATGTCATGATTGTGCCCCATGCCGTGATTTTTCATGTGTGCTTTGTATTCTCTCAAGTACTTATGAGTTTGGAGGGACTGAGATATTTTTCACTTTTTTCCTCCCACGATGGATCCCAAGGTAGCCAGAAGGTTTAAGGACCTCAACCTATTTTAGGAAAGAGAAGAAATGGGGAATGGGGACTTAATCCCCACACTACAGAAAGGTGGTTGTTCTAATATCGTGGTAGTAGAAACTGTGCTCTCATTTCTATGGCTATGGCATAAAGCCGGTAAAAAAAATTTTATTTCTGAGTCTTATTATAACATGTCAAAAGTTCAAATAGGCACGATAAACTCCAGTACTTTCTTTGCAGGTAGTAGTAGTCGGTGGGCTCTTGGCATCACCCAAATCCAGTAAGCACAGGTACAGAATGGGTGTGGGAAGAACGCACACTGAAGCATGTGCTTGGCACATTTCAGGTCAGCTGGAGGAGATGCCACGCACGAGGTTCCACCACTGACTAGGAGGCTTCTGCAAATACAGTACCACACTTCCCAACCTCCGTTCAGTCCTTGACCTCTTTTTTAACTCCAACGCTCTAACTAGGTAACGAACACAAGAGAAGTTGTGGTGCTGCGGTGCAAATGCATGAGCTACAGGTCTGCTTCTGGTGGGAACAGGAGGTAGGATTCATCTCAGTCTCTGGCTGTGAGACGTGACAACTCTTGCAGGCAGCTTGAGGCAGAGGCAGTTACTTGGCCGGAGAAGTAAATTGATCAAAAGAAGCACTGACTTTCCTCTGCTGCTTGTAGTGTTAATGTTTCAGACCTTGCACAAGGGCTCCCACAGCAGCCAGAGCATATCTTTCTCTGTATACACACGCACATATATATATCTGTAAGTATATGTGTGGGGGTGTGTATAGGAAACAGCCTGCCTAAGACACCCTTTTTGTCTGTGAAAGGAAGTGTTTGAATTAGAAGGAGATTCTTCCAAGGATAAAGCATCAAGGACAAATTTATGCACAGCGGTAGAAGCTGCTCTCTGAACTTCATATAGGAAGGAGGCTGAGATGCAGGTTTTATAAACAGACCCCTTTGGACCTCTGAAGAGAGGATTTGAAAAGTCAAACACATCCAGGCCATGCCTATAAAAGTAAAAATTACCCTGCCCAGAGCCTTTGAAGCAACAGACTGATTTCAAATAACAGAGCGATATGGCTGTTACTCTTTTTATTTCTCTCTCTCTCTGCCCATGTAGACACACACCAGGAAAACTAAGCCCTCACTAAAGATGCTGTAGTTCGGAAGGGTTATCCGCTACAGCTGTAAGACCCAGGGCTGAAGCCTTCAATGAGATGGTAACTCGTTGATAGTTGTTGCTGAGCAGTAAGACAGGCAAGTCAGACGTCCAGAGACAAAGACCCCTTCCCTTGGCTTAGGAAAAGCGATAAACTGAACAGGTCAAGCACCATTGGCCCATCACTTTGTGTTACTTTTCTTCCATCGTGGGAATAAATGAAATTAATTCACCTGAAAATGAATAGCAAAGCGAATTATTTCCAGGATGCTGGAAGTTATTGCAACCTGCATTGGAGAGAGACTACAGACAGCAGAAGACAAAGGATGCTGGAAGGGTCTGCCCAGGAGGAGGGCCCTTCTGCGAGGCGGATGAAGTACAATCCTGTGTGCCATTAACTGTTTGTGAAAGGGCTGGAATGTTGCAGGACCTGTTGGGATGAGAGATGACAAGATGAAGCAGAGTGGCAAGCAACAGCAGTGATGTCTGGCAGCAGCCGGTGAGACGACAGCAGAACTATAAAGGGCAGGTGCCAGGAGAGCCGTCATAGAAACTGGTTTTATGGTCAGCATCATAGCGAGGAGTTTTGGTCTTATCTTTATTGCATAGGCCTGAGTTGGGGGTTTCGCCTGCAATACAAAGAGTTTGATTTAACTCTTTTAAGCCCAGTTTGCAAACGTTCATGTATGAGCGCCCTGAGAGTGTTTATGTCTCTGGGTTGGTAGCTGGGCTCCCGAGCAGCTGTGTTTTAAGTGTCCTCAGAAACAGAGAGTGACTACATGACAATTTTTGTCCTTTGCCTCCAAATAACTTAAAACCAGCTAAATAACTCGCTCTGTAAGTGTGCAATTTAGAGTTCAAAATAAAATATGATACTTATACAGGAAGAGCTCTTGGTAGGGCTGAGAAGCAGTATAGGAACTTATACTCATGGTGTTTCTTTGCTGCCATTGTCATATATTTGGCATTAATACCTTTACTCCTGGCTATGGAAGAACTAGTGAGGGCATCGATGCAGTACTGACCTGTCTCTGGTGCTGCCAGTGACTCTGTAGACTGTGGAGCAGAATGAGGCAATTTGCAGAGGGGAAAAGCTGCTGCAAATTCTCTTTTCCCCACTGACTTGCTCTCTTTTGTTTTCAAGTGACTGGGTTGCACACCGTAAGTGGGATATGTCAATTCAAAACTAGTTGAGAAGGGTGCAGCTGAAGACTGTGAAGTCCCCGAGTTCTACTGATCATGCCTACACTCTATGGTTTTGCTTATCCAAAATCCTGGCCATGCCATGGAGCGCGAGACGGAGACGTGAAATGCAGCCTCTGATGAAACCCCAGGATCTGCGAGTTATTCCCAGTCCCTTTCAGAAAGGCTTCCTTTGATAGTCCCTCCAACCCAAACTGCTCTGCTTAGCACAGCGGGAGCTAGAGATGTCCATATGAAAGCACAGCCAGAATTGGAGGTTTCCTCCCTAGCCCCCAAATCAGATCCCTTTATCCTATCACTAGTCAGTCTTGAAACTTCTAGTGTACGTCACCTTTTTACTCTGCCAGGCACCTGGAGGGTATACACGTGGCTTTGCTCTTGTGTCCCAACAGCTACAGGGCTTCACACGGTCATTACCCACCCCAAAAAAAGTTCACAGTTCTTCAAGGAGAACATGACAACTTTTCTTCACAGTTGTTTTTTCACTAGAGATATTTGAAAGAAAAGAAAATTTTACCAGTGTTCCAACAGCTTCAGTAACTGCTGCCTCTCCTCTCCAAAAGACAGCAAGGGTTAAGGATGCGTGACCCTGGCCACTTGTCAGCTTTGGCCTGCTACAGCCAACAGCTGGTGGAGGCAGTTAATTAGTCCTGCACCCTGCTCAAAGTTCAGTCTTTATTGGCGGGGAAGAGCAGGCTGCACCCTCCCGCGTCCCTCTTCCATCAGCAGAGGCCTGTGCCATCAGATTACCTTGGCAACACGCCACGGCAGCCGTGTCATTTGCCTGCCTGAGCTTTGCCATGGCAACAGGAAAGCTAACTTTGCCAAGGCAGCATCTGGTCTATGGGTGGTAGATTACCTGCCAAACAGATTTACTAGCTGCAGAATGCTGCTGATTGCCCCGAGAAAAGAGAGGAAGGGGGGAAATCTAGTGACAAAAAGATGGTTATCCGTTTTAATTTTCCTTTCCAAGCAAAGGTTTCCAGAGGTCCAGCTGCTGATGTGCGGATGGAGCATGTCTTTATTCTTTGTGGGCATGAAAGCCATTAAATAAACTAGGCTTTATCTTAGCCACAAGGTCCTCTGGGCATTACAGAAGCAAAAGTCTTTGTTGAGGACTAATTTCTGTCATGCAGTAACCAGGCAGGTCTTGACAGAGCACTGCTGGCTTTTCATTTCATTTTATCACATCCATTTTGTTGTGTTGACACTAGAGATATGTGTGATCCAAAACTCATGGATCCAACAGCTCATAAACTGCAGGGAAAATCAGATCTGAATGTCAGCATCACATCTAGTTCCGATGGCCCATAAAACTCAAGGACAGACAGTAGCATTCACAACCAGTGGGAGACTTCTCCAGTGGACTGTTCTCAGTAGAGACTGAAGCATCTGGATTCATAGAGGGCAGAGAAAAAAACTGCAGGCAATGCTGGGCTGGCTCCATCTCTACCAAATGACCCTTGAACACAAACCATGATGCAGGGGAAGGCCATGCCACCAACGAGCGATATCCAGCGGTTCCTCTGTTTTGGGAGACAACTTCTTTCTGACTCTAACCCCGTCGGCCCTTTAAGGTGAGCTGCCGTGGGAAAGACACACTAATCAGACTCTCAGGAAGTATTTGGATGCAAACGCAATGTGATTACCACTATGCAGCAAGGGGTGAAGGAGCAAAGATCTTTTCCAGCGCCTCCTAGGTGGTTGTTACCACCTGAAACACGGCATTTCTCTGGAGCAACAAACGTGATCGAGGAAAATAATGATCACCTCATTTCAGAACTTCTTACAAACTTAAGCGTTTTCTCACAAACTTTAATTTCTCACTCCATCATGTTCCTACCCCAGAGCCTGGCTCTGTGACCTTTTCACACTGAAGGAGGCAGTGCAATGAGACGTAGTAGTTACAGATGGATGCTCCTCCCCTGGCACAGCTTGAGGCCTTTTCCTCTCGTCCTATCGCTTGTTACTTGGGAGAAGAGACCAACTCCCACCTTGCTACAACCTTCGTTCAGGTAGTTGTAGAGAGCGAGACAGACTCCCCTCAGTCTCCTTTTCTCCAGACTAAACAACCCCAGTTCCCTCAGCCGCTCCTCACAAGACTTGTGCTCCAGACTCTGCACCAGCTTCGTTGCCCTTCTCTGAACCCGCTCCAGCACCTCAACATCCTTCTTTTAGTGAGGGTCCCAAAACGCAGCACTCAAGGTGTGGCTTCACCAGTGCCAAGTTCAGGAGGACAATCACTTCCCTACTCCTGCTGGTCACACTAGTGCTGGTACCAGCCAGGATGCTGTTGGCCTCGGCCACCTGGGCACACTGCTGGCTCATCTTCAGTCAGCTCTCAACCAGCACCCCCAGGAATTTTTCCAATGGTCAGCTTTCCAGCCACTCTTCCCCAAGCCTGGAGCGTTGCAGGGGGTTGTTGTGACCCAAGTGCAGGACCCGGCACTTGGCCTTGTTGAACCTCATACCATTGACCTTGGCCCATCGATCCAGCCTGTCCAGATCCCTCTACAGAGCCTTCCGACCCACAAGCAGGTTGACACAACTGCCTGACTTGGTGTTGCCTCCAAACTTACTGAGGGTGCATTCGATCTCCTCATCCAGATTGTTGATGAAGATGTTAAAGAGAACAGGCCCCAGTACTGAGCCCTGGGGAACACCACTCGTGACCAGCCACCAACTGGATTGAACTACATTAACCACCACTCTTTGGGACTGACCATCCAGCCAGTTTTTTATCCAGCGAAGCGTACACTCATCCAAGCCATGAACATTGCTTCTCAGCCTTTTGGCTAAGATCAGGTACAGTGTGTAGTATCTCTTGCACCTACCTCAACAATGATTGTAACTGAAAAACCGGAATAAAGCAGCAAACAAAAAGAAATCTTTGGTCCTTAAGTCTTTTTGAAGTCAGTATGTAGGATGGTGCACAAAGGACCTACATCACTTCACCACATCACTTTGCTACCTTGATATTCTTGCCTGTACGCTGACTTACAGGTCAGTGTTGCAGTTCGGTTTACTGCATCCATCTCCAGCACCCACACGGTCGTTATGGAATATCACCTCACACCATTCAGTGCCTTTGCCTGAAGCTAATGGGCAACACCACCATGAAAGGAGGTCATCCTTGTTCATAGGGTAGATGAAGGCACAGAGAACCAAGTGACTTCCCCACATCCACAGAGGAAGTTTCTCCAGAGCACTGGGCCATGTCCTCTTTCAGCTCTGCATCCTAACTATTAATTGTACCCTCTTTGATCCTTTCTGGTTCTTCTACTCATAATGCACACCTACTCTTGCTGTAGGGACCAGAGACCTGGAGACAAATCATGCAGCCCCTCTGTAGTTGACACAGAGAGAGACCCCATATGGACTTGCTGCCACACTGTCTGAGATAAACAGTGAGGCGGGCACGAGAGACCTGGCCGGGTTTGGGGAGGAGCAGCAAAGAGAAGAGGGCCTTGAATGTGCTGGTGAGGAATCAGCTGCCCCAGACTCCGAGGGATCGGCTGTGCCCAGTGGGGACAGGAAAATACTGCTGCTCCTGAGGAAAGCGTGTCCTGTCAATTTTTGTTGGAGGATTGCCTGTGTTGTACTTTATAAGAAAGGCTTTATTGGGATGCAGAAATTGTTTCGTTATTTACAGGGTTGGAGTGTCGCCACACTGGAGTCAGTAGGAAGTCATGAGGGAAATTACCCATCAGTACGGGGTGGGTATTTTCATATGTGGGATTGAATCTTTTGCACAGCCTGAGAACATTGTTACTTCGAATGATCGTACCGTCTCCTGCATGGTACTCATTCTGAAGGGATTTTGAGGATCCTCTCATTTCCAAACGCTGACTCAGCAACCCAATGAGTGGTCTCCTGTTAGGATCTCAGGGTAATAGTCCTTCTCTATAACACGGGTTATTGTCTGCTGCCAAGAGCATGTCCTGGACACCATCCCCACTGCCATCAAAGTTCTAATCCAGAAGTAGGTCAAATCCAAATGGTGTGTCAGTAAACATTAATGCATTTTAATTATCAGGCTATTTTTAGAAGGTTCAGCATGTTATAGTGCCAGGAAGTGAAGTGAAGCAGAAAGTAAAATCCGAGTGAGATGTTTCACTCTTCTTGAGGTAGGGAGATGGGTTATGCATCATTAACACTGTTAATGAAAAACAAATCAGATCAGTTCTAGGTTTAAAAGCTGTCAACACAGAGAATCTACCTCAGAAACCAGCACTTCTTGTTTACTTATGGCATGTTTCCTGAAACACACGATTGTCAAGTAAGAGAAGTTTTCAGTTAGCCCTTGAGTGCTATTGGTTCTATGTCCTCCTTCCTCCCATTAGTAGGACACTGAAAATACAGACTGTTTTGATGTTTAGGAAGTTCTCAGAAATGTTTTCTTTGTGAACTTGTATGAGTAGGACAACTTGAACTTTCCAGGGCAATTACTCATTCCTGGTAATAGGTAAAATAATGCAAATGAGCATCAGCTCCCCCAACCCCTACCTCTGACTTTTCTTGTGTGTTACAAGGACTAAACCGGATCATCTGGAGGCTGAGATTAAGCAATAATTACTTTTGTGGTTGATGCCGAGATATTTAACACAGCACCATGTAGGAAGTCTGAAGCTACAGACCTAGAGTTAGGTTGTCAACTGTGACTACTCGTCATAGTTCCTTTCTACCTAATGTATGTGGCTCTGGTCGTAGCTCTGCTACATACTTTTTTGTGTGTGATCTTGAACAAATCGTCTACATTCTCTGTCTACCATGTGCAATATAATAAAAGCAATACCTTATACCTTCCTTTTAATGTTTTTTATGTGCAGTGTCTGGCTATTAAATATTCCTGCTTGACACTCCTCAGTGCAATTATAAACAAAGAAACAAAAAATTAAATAAATATTACTTTTCTGAAAAGGAAAAAAAAATCAGCACAGCCATTGCTGATTTTTTCCGTGTAAACAACCACCTCCGTTCACATGAATCCTTTATGCAGCTCTCAGGTGAGAAGTGCAGTGGGGGCTGACATAAACCAGGCACCATGCAATCAGGAGAACAGACTGCAATCCCAGATTTCCTGCGCTCTGCCTTCATCCAGCCCCTGGGATAATTGCGGAGTTTTGCTTAGGCTGGAAAAATGCTCGTCTTGCAGTTCCAAACATATCGTGTTGGATTTCAGTTTTATTTTTAGTCAAGTGGATTTGCTGTCTCTTGTCAGCTTATTGTGTTGTTTCAGCAGGGACATTTGAAAGAACAGAGTGTTGTTGGAGGTCCAATGGGTTTTTGCATATAAAATCAAAGTTCTCTTGCTACTTCATGTTCTCATTCATTCATTCAGTATCTCAGAGCCTGCCAGCTCTGTGGGCACGCAGCCAGCTTTGCATTTCCTACTGGGTTTTGTGCTGGCTGCCAGTCACAAAGGATGGTGATAAATGGATTCAGCAGCACCTATTAGGATTAACTGAAGGCTTAAATTCATTTTGAACCCTCTTACTGCCAAAATTAATTATACTAAATTTAATTATGCTATGTTATCCACTGAAGAACAGGCCAAGGTGAGGAAAATACTCACCTTAATGTTTACTGCAGCCTGGAGCTGAAATATCCACTGGAATCTATAGAACACAGAACCTGTTGTGCTTACTAGACTCTTAAGCACAAATGCAAGTTCTTTGAACCCCCTTCTTTCAGCTGACTTTAGATGTTGGTCTCAGAGACCTTGTCTTACATGCTGACTTCAAGTCAGTCAGAACAGCACCTGTGTGGTGGTCCACAAAGCAGCTTGAAGAGTAGGAAAATCCTCATATTTTAGCAAAAAATATCAGCTCAGTTACATCCCACTTATTGTATTTCATTGTATGGCATGTGGAAGAAATTTGTTAATAGAAAATTCATTGACTTGATTGCTTTGCAGAGCAAAGCAGTCCTGTTCAGCTGACCCATTGATTGCAATAATTCATAGAACAGAATCATAGAATTATAGAATCACTTTGGCTGAAAGAGACCTTTAAGAGCATTGAGTCCAACTGTCAACCCAGCACCGATGGATCACCGCTAAACCATGTCCCTCAGCACCACATCCATACATCTTTTAAATACCTCCAGGCGTGGTGACTCCACCACTTTCCTGGGCAGCCTTGTGTTGAAGAACCGCTGCTGAAAAACAGTGTAATACCATATGGAAGCCCTGAAGCTTTCTACTACCAAAGTAGCAGTGTCTCAGATAGCTGATACAGTAGAATCCACCATGGTGGCAGAGAGATGATGAATAATCTCAATTAAGTTCTACTAGCTCTATACAGCATCATACGTTGGGGTATGACATCACACCATACACCATACCATAGGGTATGAGGCCCATCTACAACATATAAAGAATCAAATTTCCTTGATCAAAAAGCATACAAGTGAGGGGAAGAGCATCATTTAAAAGACGAATGAGTGAATGTGTCTTGACAAGGTGGCTTGGACATGAAATTGTATAGTACTTGGGTTGCTTAAGTCCAGATCAGAAGGTCAAGATGGCAACTTCTGAAAAAGAAATAGGGAATTAGTCACTCGCTACCTCCAAAAAATCCTGTGAAGATGACCACCCAACACTGCCAGGCATAGGGAATAGGACTGGACTGTATGGTCCACAAGATGACATCAAAGATTAACAGGACAGAGATTCCTGGGGGGCTATTTTTTTGTGGCAATGGAACGATTCTTGGATGTCTTTTTTCTGCAAACCCCCAACTTTTTAGCAAGGCAGCAGGGGTCAACCCATAAATCCCCCGCAAGCTGACACAGTTCAGAAGATACACTCAGTAATATTCAGCAGGGTATAATGGAACCTTTTGGCTGAAGGCAAAGCAGTTAACAACGTAACGAGCAATTACGCCTGATGTTCAGTTAACAAAATAAACATGATAAAATATGACCACAACATTTTGAGTCAAAACCTCATAGTCACCGTTTGCTAATACATCTTCCTCTATGCAAATAACATGGTTAGAAAAGTATTATCCGTGTGTTTTCCACCACTGTTTAATTTCATGCGAGGCAGTTAAGCAGATCAAAGAGCTCTATTAAAAACAGATAACCACAGAGCAAATATGATTAAAAGTAATTACAGTAAGGAAGTAATCTACTAATTCTTAATGGTCCTGAGGACTCAGAGAGGAATTCTCAAAGAGATTCTCATCACTGGAAATCAGGGTGTTGCTCCAAGGAGCTGCCGTGCCATTCTGGGTTTCAAAGAGTAAGCTATTTTCCTAGCAGTGTTTTCTCTTATGCTTTCTCCCAAACTTCGTACTCATTGGTGACGCGACTCAGAAGTGGGAAAATCCTTATCACAAGTTACCAGCCTTTTACTCCTGTCCTTTGGCACCTGGCAGCATTTCCCAGACCTCTTTCATTTCTGACCAGGACATCCTCTCACCTTCCAGACAGCCTCTGGAAACCAACTACTGCCATTATCCACCCCCTTTCTTTCTCACACATCTTTTGTATCTTATTGACTAGTCTTAGAGAGGGTCTTTCACTCCTTCCATTCTTATCCTTCTTACTCCACTCTAAAGCCTCCTCACCTTTGTCTTTTCATTTCAGATATCCTACCAACACTACTCCTAATAAGCCTTTCCTTTCTGTTCTTCAGTAGGCACCTGAGCAGCTCATTTAGAATTAAAAGGGGACGGGGATGTGTTTATCTATAATGTGAGAGGATTTCAAAACCTTCCTGAGAAAGGAGACTTCTAAATGTGCATCTTCTCTTGTCTCGTTTCTGTTTTCCCCAGACTTTGCTCCGCTTTCGCTCTTCCTTGCCTTCACTGGCACCAAACTGTGCATGGCCCCAGGGTGTTCAAGCACTTAAATACAAGCACTTTTACAAATCATCGTTTGATGCTGCACAGCTTCTAAGGGTGACCGAAGCTTCACTGTATCACATTGCTGCTGACACTAAGGGTCCCCACTGGAACCAACAGCAAAACTCACTGAACCTCCCATGGTCTGAAACCAACCTATTTTGCCCAGCGATAATTGGCACACTTATTCAAAACTCACGTCTTACCTTCAGACAAACTGTACACTTGCTGTCCAACCTCTTTTGATTTTTCTACTCCGTTTTTCAGGTGACACTCAAAAATCTCATTTCAAACTGTTCTCGAATCACCAAAATGATCCCAGGCCTGTTGCTAAAGCCAACAGACAAGTGCTACCCCAGTGCTTGCATTGCCTTTGTCAAGCCTAGTATCAGAAGGCTGAAAATAACAGAGGCTAGATTCCTAAAGTTGTTTTAGCACTCAGTAAATTCGCTCTTTTTTTTTTTTTTAAATGGTTTATATGCCCAACAAGTTCAGCTCCGTATATGTGACTGATGCCTCTGAGAAAAACATGACTAATGATGATGCCAACCTTAAACCAATGGTTAGGATTCTGCATGTTGAAAAGGCAGTATGCAATCAGAACAATCCATGTCATGTTTAAGAACGTCCATCCAAGTAGGAGCATAAATACCTCGGGAAGGAGTAACTGGACCACAAATGACCGTCCTCTCATGACATATTGTTGAATGCTCTGCACTCAATCTAGTACTGATGTCCAGGTTAATGAAGAAATCCTGAACCTTTGCTCCTTCTTCTTAAGGAGAACTTCAAATGTTACTTTTTGCTTTGAATTTTGTTAGACAGTGTTGTCTGCTCCCCTTCAAAGGTGGACAACAAGGTAAAACACCTATACTTCTCATAGTGACAAACAAAAAAATATATTCCTGAGATGGTTCTATCTCCTGACGCTCTCCCCAGTCTACTGGTAACTAGACAATCCTTGCTGCCTTTCAGCTGCACTACTGCTATCACAGCACCTACTTAAAGACCCAGGGCCGCAGGACTGAAATTCTAGAGGTGTGGGGGATAATAGTTTCCAGGTCAAGACAATTACCTGGGTCCTTCCTAATTAATTAGCTGCCCTGTAAATTTGTCATATTCACTCTGTGCCTTCAGAGCTCTTGATCTGCAGGGTGCTCTGGGAGAAAGTTTCCCCCTCATTAGAGAGTCACAAGTTTTGCTCTGGGTGGGCTGGGCTGTGCAAGAAGAGGTGCTCTACAGTGGTAGGTGAGGTTCTTTATGAGGAGCTAATGAACTTGTGCAAATAAAATTGCCTAGGCAGCTGGGTGAAGAAAGTTTGCCCACTGCTCGTTTGGGGTGCATGTAGCAGGCTATTTCAGGCTCTGAATCAGACCCTCACCTTGACTGTATCTCAGAGTACCTAACGTCAAAACTTTTGTCCTTATATAACCAAATGGAAAGCGGGGGCTGTTGCCAGAGGGCAATTCTAAGCACTTGCTTTAGTTGCCTATAGCTAAGCAGAGAGAACCTCCTTTCCCTGGCCTGACAAATTCTATAAAGATTTGTGAAAGTCCCTGCAGATCCTACCAAAGATGGGTAGGAAGAAGATCAGCTGTTTAATATGGGGTAAGATCGTATTTGCTTGCCCAAGCTTCTTACGGAGGCATGTCCTGGTCCCTGTGGTGTGCACAGTTTGGAAATGGTTCCCATTACCAGAAGTCAGGAGGATTAGAGAAATTACAGAGTTGCTGAGGTGGGAAGGGACCTCTTGACATCATCTGCTACAAATCCCCTGCTCAAGCAGGGCCAGCTTTGGTTTACTTCCATTTTCTGCTTGATAACCAAGTTAATACTAGTGTCCTTTGACTAAATCTAGTAGCACTAAACGTACAATCACACATTTGGAAAATCAGGTACTTAAAAACTCTGGGCTGTGTCCCAAGCAGTTTGTGGTCATTTTGGGGAAAGAGGATGAAATTGGGGGCTGCAGTGGGGAAGGGGAAGAAAAAAATTAAAAGAGGAGAGGAAAGGGTAAATGCAAAGTCTGACAACACACTTCAATCCTGTTTTCTAATAAAACTAATAAGCAGGTAAGCTTTTGGACTACAAATACTACAGTTATTCCCTCACTGCTTAACTCCCTATTTCAGCCTTCCGTGAGAGGCAGTAATTCCCTTCCAAGATGCTTTTAAGGTAGCTACTCTTACAAGGTTAGGGGGGAGATATTGCTACAGCTGTGGTGGTTGTTCGGTGGCTTCCTCTCCTACCTTTTCTCCACTAAGGTGGATTTTGTTGGCTTTGCTTATATTTTTAATATCTTTTTCAGAATATAGCATGGTTTCACATTCACCGTGCCATGCAGCTTGGGTAAGGGGAACGGAGCACTCCATTTCCATTCCTTCATGTGACAAGCTTAGCTCGCATTTGTGTGAAAAGCTGCTTGGGTGCTGAAAGAGAGGAGACTTTTGAGCCGAGATTTTAATTTCTTTTAAAAAAGCTTTTATTCTTGCTTAATTTGAACTAAGTGGAAGCTAATAGATCAACCAAGCTTAAAGGATTCTGTTGTTAAAATATACAGAGCTTGACATTAATGACTATTTTTATAGCACGTTGCTACCAAAAGAAATAATGGACCCTTTCAGCTAATTCCCTAGCCCTTATTTTAGGCACGTGAGTAAGAGTCTTGATTTAAAAATGTTTAGCCTCCAACAAATTTCCTTCATGCCATTGGGAGCTGAGAGATGCTTAGCATGTAGAATGAACAGGTGATTTATTCGGGTGCCTAAAACCATAATCCTGCAAAGATTTATGGTTTTAAAATAAGGTTTAAGACTTCATTGTGCATTCCAGAGCCCAGATTTCAAGTTCTTGTTTTCGGCATGTTGGCGTTTTGATTACCCAATTGGTTTAATTTTCCTTTGCTACAAGTTTGCAATATTTAATGCCCATAAGATAGTCCATGATAAATAACTGCAATTTTATTAGCTGAATAGGACACGACTGATAAGTAAGATGTCACATAAATCAGTGGTGAAAATGACCGACTTTGAAGGCCAAACATAGCAAAGCCTTAAACCTCTTCATCTTCTATAGATTTATGTATAAATCAATGCACAAATCAGAGCTGGGAAGTGAAATTCAAGAGTAATTAACTTTAGATCAAACTGTCTTAATAGACTGTAAAATAGCCAGGACCTTGTGAACAGGATTAACTTGTATATTGTGTCGTAACCAGCACAGTACGGACTGGTTGGAAAGCAGGTCCGTTCCGGTGAGAAGCAGACATCTTGCTGTCATTTATGTCACGGGGGTGAAGCAACTCAGCAATCCAGAGCATCTGCGTAGTGAACATCGGAGTGTCGCCGTTGCTAAACCATTAAAGGGGAGTATGATCGGTTGTTCTACTGGAAATCTTTCCCTCATTTCTATGTGTGAGTTTTTCTGAACGTGACTAACAAAGCAGAAATACTTGGTACAGAGATGATAATGTCTCTTGCCTGTTGTTGACCTCCTTCCTTCACAAACCCCTCTTTAACAAAACCAATGTCTAGCCAAATGCCTAAACGATGCTTTTGAAAGACATTTTCCATCCCCTGTAAAGCAGGGATATTTTTTTTTTTTTAATAAAGGGGGAAATGGACTTTTGTAACATGTCAACTTCTAGCTGCCTTAGTGGCCAAGTAAGATGGGTTAAATCAAACCACACTAAGTCTGATTAATATCCTTAAAAGGTAGGAAAATATTGTTGATAGCCAGTGGAAAAACGCTGAGATGAAGCGTGCACAAAGCTAACTTTCCAGGTGTAGTAAGTACCCAGAATTTCAAAAGAAGTAGAAGTGTTGATGACTATCTCTGAGAAATCGCCTATTTGTGCCTTTCCTCACCATCACACACAAAGCTTGGGCAAAACACAGATCTCCTGGATCTTTTGGAATGACCTTTTTCTGCAGTTGTTAAACCACGTTACCAGAGTTGGAGCTGAAGAGTCTTAATTTCACTTTCTACAGGTTGTCCTTCAAAACTAGCTGTGAGATTCTCTGCTCAGCAGCTCTTGCTGACAAATAAAATACTTCTTTCTAGTGTTTAATACTGTTTTCTCAAACAAACCAACCCCAAACCCCACCAGAACCCAACCTCAAAAGCTTCAGGCAGTGTTGGGTATCTTTACTGTTCAGGGAAGGCAAAGGTGGGGCACGGAGAAATGAAAGTACTCCGCTTCAACAAGTGCTTTTCAAAAGATGCTCCGGAAGGGGGAATGGGCTATGTTTCTGCCGACAGTGGGAAGCTACAGATTATTGTACCTACTCCATTTCTTACGTTGCTACCGTACCTGGTACATTTATTTTATTTTTTTAAAGGTTCTGTAAATGGGCAGTAATCTCATTCTAACAGTTACTGTTGCAGAGCTCCTGTCATTAGATTACCTCAGATGGAGATGAATGATTTTACCCTTCAAGCCTCAAGATTGTTATAGTAGAGCAATGAATAATAACGTTACATGCAATCTTTGTTTAAACAGCCTCTAGGAACACTGAGAGATACAAATATCTGTTTAAAACAGCGGAACGATGCTTAAAAAAATGCAGACTGTTGAGGAAAATGCTGGTTGTCCCAGGAAATCTGAGTGTGGTTTGGCTTTCTTCACATTCCACGTGAAACGTATATATCTCAGCAACTTCAGTCTCTACCACTAGACATATATACCATGGCTAGGCTTGTCTTGTGCGTTATTCAGAGATAATATCTTATTGAGGTTATCAATCCGTTTAATCTTTCTGTTTACATGCTGATATATATAGGGATGAGCTGTGTAAATAATGCATTTTTCAATTCTCCAGCTGCATTAACAATTACTTTAGAGCCTGTTGAATATTTTTCTTTGTAAAAAATAAAAGTATTAATCTCTCAAAACTTTGTTAATTTGTTTTCATACTAATTTTGGTCATTTGGGGTGAAAATATTAATTGCAGGAAATTTAGTTCAATGTTCAAATAATATTTTGACACTTTCTATATTTTGGTCTAAATTATTGAGGCTGATTATTAACTCTCCATTTTCTTTGCAAAGCAGCAGGTCAGCTCCAAAACCTCTTTAGAAATCCAAGTCTGCAAATCACATCCTCAGCCTGTATGCTGCTGCTTTCCTTACCCAGACTATACAAGTTAACCACACAACGAGCATGTCATGTCACCCAAAATTAAACACCAAACCCGAGCTGAATTTCCTACTAGTTGTGGTGGCTTTCAAACTCTGTTTTTCAGCAGCTAGATTATTCACTGAAAAAAAATGCAGCCTATTACTCTAATGTGATGGGATGTGAAATTCAGCCTGGGTGGAACAATGCATCTCCTTTTTCCTCGTCCTCTTTCCTTTGGTAGGTCACTCTCTGGACTATCCCGGGAGTGCTGCTGGGGGACATCTTTAGCCTTTTGCCAGCTGAATGATAATTGTTTCCTATCTCTCTGAGCCTTGGGTTCCATGCATCCCTCCTCCTCCCCCACGCCCTGGACTGAAGCTCTGAGCTTCCTGTGAGGTCTCTGCAACGACCCCAAGGGCCTCTTCTGCCACCATATGTATGTAATCACAAACTGAACACAAGGCTGCTAGGTGAGATAACTATCTACCGATAGCGGCTCCGCACTGGAAAGAGCTCAGATGCATCCCTCGGCTAATTTTTTTAGTTGTCCTTTTATGCTTCCCCCTTTTTTTTTTTTTTTTTTTTCACACACATTGCTACTAACGTAATTAAGAAACATAGAATCATAGAACCATAGCATGGTTTGGGTTGGAAGGGACCTGCAAAAGTCACCTAGTCCAACTCCCCTACAGTGAGCAGGGACATCTGCAACTAGAGTAGGTTGCTCAGAGCTCTGTCCAACCTGACCTGGAATGTTTCCATGGATGGGGCATCCACCACCTCTCTGGGCAACCTGGGCCAGGGTTTCACCACTCTCAGCGTAAAGAATTACACCAATGTGTAACCAAAATCACTTTAGCTGCCAAACTGTAAACCAGGGGAAGCTACCTGAGCTACACTGGTAGGCACAATGTATATTATTAAAGCTATATTATTTTAAGTTATTATTATTTTAAGTTATATTATATTATTCCCACTCACCTAAAATTGTACGAATGTGTTTGCACTGTAAGGACATAAGAGCTCTAAAAGCTCTGAATGATCAGCAGCACTGTCTTACATGGCCCAACTCAAGGACCTGTGGTTATCTCCAAGGGCCTTCTGGATCCTTGCACTCTATCACAAGGATGTGTTTGTTGATCATGAAGCAGTTGCAGATCCACTGTGGTTTACAGCCTGATGTTAGAAAGTGACCAGAAAAAAAAAAAAAATTAAACTGGTAATAATTACAGCTACAAGAAAATGCTGAAATAAAAACCGTGACGGTTCGTTTGCTTCAAAGACAGATGAAACATGCTGCGATGAGGGTGGAGCCCCATCGGAGTGTCTCCCCTTCCTGGGGTGGGACCCCCATTGGGTACCTCTGTGGGCGAACCATGCCAATGTGAGCACCATTTTTATAGGAAACAGAAGCAGTTTTGTTTTCCCACAGTAGTTAAAATCAACTATCCCAAATGAACTGAGAGGAACTGGCCAAACAAATGCAGCTTTTTAACTTACAAAAGGATCTGGGGTTTTTTTCTACTATTTCTTTTCTTATTTAAGTGATATCTGAAGACATTATTATTAATAATAGTAATTATACTAGCTCAATAATCTTTACCACAGTTTTTGCCACCGAATGAGGTAACAGTAGTATAATTCCGATTTTTAAATGTAAGTCAATGTAATGCAGCCAATCTAGGTAAAGCTGCGACCTGTTCATTCCAGAGTAAATTACTTAGAAGAAAAAGCCTTATCTACAGAATATGAGCTCCTAATTTAAACCAATGCTAAGAATGTCATAATTAAGTATCCCCCAAATCTAGGGACATCGCAGGATTTCATCTTGGGGAAAAAAAAGAAGTACTTGTGAGGACAACAATGTCCCCAGAAAATGAAGACTGCGGAGTTAAACCCTGATCCAGCACAGACTTGCCTTCGTGAGACACCTCTGAGAAGTCAGGCTGAGCCAGACTTCAAACCACCTCAGCTTCCATTCCCTCGTTATTCCAATTCTTGTGACCAGAGTAAGAGGGTGGTGGGGTTTTTTCCTTTGGCTTTGTTTGTTTGTTTCCCCTACAAAACCTGTGCCTCTCCATTAAGTTCTTATACAATGCTCACATTTTAAAACATCGGCAACACTCCCACTTGGACTCTCACTATGAAAAAATTTCACTCAAAGTGGGCAAAATACTGACTTCCCCAACAACTGCAGTGCAATTTGAGTAGCAAATGCCAGACACGTGTTTTTTTGTGGGTTAACCCCCTCCCTCCTCCTCCCCAACCTGAGGGAAAAGCAACTTTGCGTATGTTTTTCCTCTTCTTTATATTTATGTCAACATTTTCCTTTAACAACTTTTCAAACACATGCTCTTTTTGGAATTATTTCCATCAGTACAGCGGAGTGATGAAATGATTCATGAGCGCTGATAACGAACATGATTCATCCGTATGCATATTGCTGCCCATCGATAACGGTCGTTTAATGACGGAATTATGCAGCAAAGGCATATGAGATCCAAGGGCAAAGTTCTGTTTTTAATAAGCTGACTTATTTATTTACTTATTTACTTATTTATCTATTTATAAAGTTTTTACTTTAACTGGCTAGTTGTTTGGTGTACAAATAGAATTGGTTTCTTCTCTTTTCTTTTCTTGGGGAGTTTTTTGATCAGCGCATGGTGCTTCCAGCCATGTGACAGGAAATTTGACTTTCCACAAGTTTAGGAAATCAAGGGAAAAAACCAAATTTTTGCCAAGCCACACAGAGCATTCGGTGTCCTCTATGCTATACCAAATGTAGGGATTCCACTACTCTGCTCTGGGTTTGCAGTACTGACGTAAAGTTATTACTAACGCTGGTAATAGTACTGCTAATTCAAAATGTTGTGGGCAACAGGTATCTCCCGTTAAAAAGATGTTCCCAGTTAAAGAGGACATTAATTAATATGAACTGCCAATATTTGAAAAGGGAGAATTTTATATGTATATGTAATTTGATTCAGTCCTCTGAAGGAGAAGTGACTGAAGGAGCATATTCCCACTTGAAGAGCATTAACTCCAGTTTTCCTTATCTTCTATTTAGCAGAAGGAATTCCTCTCCCAGTTGGAACTGCCAGGTCTTTCTTAGAACTCCTCCTTGCAGAGTAGATTCTGAAAGCCTAAATTCCACAGAGGGTTTTGACTTGCTAATGATGTCAGAGCACAATTGGATGCCCAACTGTGCATCTTTGTACTTCGGCTGGTTTGGGACTGATTTGTCCACGGGGGGAAGTAGACAGCTACAATGATATCCGAGGGAATCCTCCCTCGGAGCGTGTGGGGGGCATGAGCACTGCTGCTCTAGCAGACCGTGTTTTCTCTGCAAAAGGCAATGGCTAAAGAAGGGGGTTAACAATGGGATGAAAGGTTTTCTCTGAAGTCATTAAACTGTGAGGAAATTGTGAGGGTCATGAATTGCTACATAAAGGGAATTAATGAGCATGAGGTGGGAGGTAAAGGTATTAATGGGTTGCGGACACCTAAGTTATAACGTAGTCAAGCTCCCAGACTGGCAAAGAGTGTCTGCATTTTCATAGCAGATTTATATTTTGATGATCAGATAGTTGCATTTCAGTGTTTTCGACTATTTCGTATTAGCTTTAACCAACAGTACAGTGGTAATGGCTCGTATTTGTTAAGCCTTTGAAAAAGTAAACCAACTGAATCACACTATGCCGTGTTCATACATAGTCTGTAAATGTTTGTCCCTATTGATTTCCTCAGGAAAAGAAAGGTCATAGGAGCACCCTGAACCAGAAGGACACTTGTGTGGGGATTAGGGGTACAAAGCAGAGACTTCGGTGAGTCTGGTGAGACAGCTAGTGAGGGAAGAGAGGGAGCACAAGTAAAAAGGGGTGATACTACAGGCTTAAATAACGAAGCTGGAGAATAATGTGTGTCAACAGCACCCACCACACCGTAGGTCATCCAAGAAACCTCTAGTTTATCTTCATGGGAACATGAAGACACAGGGAACAAGCTATCTCTGGAGCTGTTGGGAACCCCTGTCCTGCTACAACTCCTTCTCCTGATGATAAAGCTCAAAACTGGCAGAAAACTCCTGAAACCTGTCATTTTGAGCAGCAAGTACTGGTCAGTGTAGGAGACAGGCCCCTGCCTTGGATGGGTTGTTTGGGGGCAGCAGCAGGGAGAAGTCCAGACTAGTAGGGCTGGTCTGTTCTCACTTCCAGGGAAAGCGCTGGAGCAGGGCCCCTCAGGTACCGGGCATGGACTAGCAGGACTCAATATCTCCTTCCCTTTCCTGACCACGATTTTAAACCTGACTTCCAAACTCATGGCCCACCTGCAGTATTTTTTAAACTCCCTCGATGCCTTGATAACCAGCAGCGAAATACGCAGGATGTATAATCTCCCGTTAAGCAGATGCAGAAACGCCTGCATTTTGATAGCACCCGTTGGGATACGTCACAGGCATTGGTGGCTTCGCCAGTACTTGCTAATTTGTTACTGTCAAGAATCAGTGCTGGAATCCGTTCCTTCTCACAGGAGACTCCACTTAGCTGCAGGCTAACGGAGCTGCTGAACACAGAGCTTATTTATTATTGTGACTTGAAATAAGATTAGTGGGGCAGGACATTTATTTTAATTTCTTCCAGGTGGCATAAAACCTTGGGGTCTGTTCTGTTTTGTTTTGTTTTGATTTTTGGGGTTTTTTTTTCTTCTCTAATTTAAGAAGAGTTTGTGGTTTAGAAATTAAAAACCTAATTAAGCTGCTTGTCAAAACCAACAAAATACCAACACGAGTGATTCCCACTGACAAAACAGCCTTTCAGATTTGGCTTCAGCCTTGTCTAAGCATCAAATGACTGGTCTTCTGAGGAGAAGCTTGTCTTACAAACAGTCCAGCACTGACAACACAGCACCAATCTGCTTAATACTGTTAATACTAGCATGTACAGCTAATAAAAATCATGGCGAGAAACTTGCAACCGCCTTCACTCTGGGTATGCTGTACGAGAGACGCCGTCGGTCACGGCTGTTATAAAAACACGGTGTGCAGTGTCTGAATAAAAACTGTGGCACTGCTTGCATAGATGAGGATGATCAAGAAGATCTATGCACTACTTTAAACTGTCTGAAGAAACTAGTCTGTTGGAAATGGGGAGAAACAGATGTTTTTCTAGCTTAGGTCTCCAGAGGACTTTTCATGCCGGTCATCCTAAATGCCTGTGGTGAATAGCTGGTAAACCAGATTATCAGAACAGCCATGTGTTGTGTGTTAAGCACTAGAGAAAGGTATGATTAGTCAGAAGGCTTACGATGAAGCTTTGAAAATGTAGCATTGCTCCAGAATACTACAGAGAGTCTCACAAAACAAGGACTATGTTGGAAGCACACCAGAAGGATTTATATGTAAGTGGAACTGGAAAGAGTATAAAATTAATTAATAATTAATATATGATTGGGCCTGGGAATGTGTTCTGTCAAACTCGAGTGTAACAGCACAGTGGACAAGGGAATGAAGGAAGCGCTGTCCAGAGGACTTTCTCCAGGGACATGTGGCCCGAGTTCTGGGACAGCTGTATAGACATGTTGTAGAGTGCACTGGGTGTGAGATCTTGCTCCACCACTTCACACAAGCCAAGTGGAGGATCATGGGGTTACGTTGGGCAAGTGGTGCAATAAATTCTCAAGCTTTTGCACTGCAATAATTCACTTATTCCATTTGAATTGGGCTTTCAACACTGCTCTTGATAAGACATAAAATATTCCTTTCTCAGTGTGTGGAATAAGTAAAGTTTTCAATTGATGATTGTACTGCACATCTTGACTCTCAATGGGCTGCAGAGATGTTAGTCTCTAAAAAACATATGATGTCTTTCAGAAGTTTTGAATCTTTTTATCGACATTTTCTATAAATTAATGCAACAGACGACCTGAAGAACACGTCCAGTTTCTAGTTAAATGAATCCTTGAAGTTTTATCATGTCCTAAAGCCTTCCAACTCATTTAAGCAAAGCTTTCTAGTCTCTGCTTAGAAATAGACAATTCATAATATTTGCTGTTTCTTTATCATATATGTATCTGGATATCTGTAGTCATTATTTGAATCTTTCTACTTAATTTTTCTAAGGTACCAGTGTATATAGAAAAACTCTTTTTGTCTCTTCCTTAATGACAGATGTCAAGAGCTGGATTGTTAATTGTCTTCAGAGAAATCAGCATTCATTATTTACCTTCCTGAGGCAGTGCTATGACCCAAAAGTAAAGTTTTACCAAAGCATTGGACCAAATCTTGTATTTATTTGCTTAGAAACTTCTAGTTTACTTGTTTTGAGGACAGATTGGATGCAAAGAAAGTAAATGATGGATGACGATGTTAAATTAGAGCAAATATCCAAAAGAGTAGGAAGATGTTGGACAAAAGCATTAAATAAGTCATTTGTAAAGCCAAAGAATATTACTCTGAATAAAATACTAGAAGTTAACTTTGATGGGAGACAGAATTTTGTTCTATAAGACTCTATATCCAAAAGTAAGAAGTTTTTTTAAGTGTGTCCACTCAGCTAGGACTTCCACAACAGTCATTAACCGACAACAAGTAGCACTGAAATATAGTTGTATGACAACTCTTCTACTGAGTATGTGACATATAGAACGGGTGAATTGGGACTCACAGGATTAGAAAATGCGCTAGAACACTTTTCCTTACAAAAAGAAGGACCATAGAATGGAATAAATCTGGGTATGAAATCCAAGTTACAGTGAAATGGTAAATGGCTTGCTATCAAGATCCACAGCTGAAAGTTACTGGATGGCTGAGGTTGAAGGACATGGCACAAATAATTATATCCAATCAAATAGCCTTCATGGTGACTTGTTCAATAAACTATTAAAATCTTCTATAAGACTTAAAGAAACATTTTCTCAATGCCTCAAGTGATTATTAATTCCAGAAAAAAACATGTAGTGTTGATCTGGCCTTTAGTAATAGAGAAAAGTTGATTCAAATGTAAATTAACATACTACACACTTGGAATCTAATTTTGTTCAAGACCTTGTGAAGGATGGCGATAGTAAAATCAGGCAGAAGGTATTAATCTGTCTTACTGCACCTAAATTAGGGTCAACTGCATCACGTGAAATACAGAACAGTTTAAGAATCCGCCTTCATTTGGGTCTCTAAGTGCAACAAAAAGCTCTTCCTATGCAGGAAGATACCCAGCCTTGAGCCTTGCAACACGCTGAGTTTCCTTAACAGCGCTTCCTAAGCAGGGTTTGTACTCTCCTTACATTCCTGAAATGCTACGTGGGAGCAGGGGGAGTTGTGGTTACCTCTACATTCACGTTTGTTCACAGAAGAATCAATTTATCTCAGTGTTGGATTTTTTCTTCTTTTTTTTACATTTCATACCAGTGATTCTCCTCACAGGTAAGGTATCGCTGCATTTTTCTGTTGCTGCTTTTCTTTTTATCCCTTGAATATTTCCCTTCTTATCCATCAAGAAGTGATGACTGTTTAAAACCAGTGATTTCTTTTTTTCTTTGGTATCAGTTTCATGATCTTCATCTCTGACCTCCTCTGAGGTTTTTTTTTCATCATTCGGTAGGAGAAATTTTGAAAAACAGGGGAAAAGATAACTCTGTGGGGTCAGACACATTCACTTCCCTTCAGAAATATCCCTCTATATTTTTGATTACAGGATGTTCAGAACTGGTTCAGAACACTCTCAGACATTGCTATAATGAACGAGTTTGTTCAGTGCTAGATGTTAAGTCATGATTCAGTTTCATTCTCCTCTGTCTCCCTTACCTTTTACCGTAATATATATTACCTATTTTTTTTCCCTTTCTTCACCAGACAACGGTTCACTCGGTTTCAGTCTCACTCCTCGGTATTTTCATTGCAGAGTTTTATTTCAGGAAGCTGCTTCTTCCATTTTGTCCCTCCTTCCACTCTTTTTTCCGAGTTTGTTCAGTTTCCCTTAGTCCCAAAGACCAGGGACTGGAAAACGCTGGATGGAATGCTGACCCGAGGATACTCCTCTATGCATGCATGCATTTGTTATTATGACATTGTCACAGAGGCACCCACAAAACAGATGGCAGCAGCTATCCAAAAACCATGGATTTAGTGCAAGCAAATTTGCCCGACACTCCGACTGACCACATTACTGACCCGTGCGGATGTCAGTGGGGTATATGTCAGTGCACTGCAGATCCCTGAGCACTACAGAACGCTCGCTAAGGGAGATGACCCACAGCATGCTCACCTCACTGATGTAATGGGGGAATCTCCCACTTAGAGATACCCAGAGGGTCACTCACCAACACGGGGTGAGGGTCACTCCACCCCAGGGAGATACACCTGGACAGTGTCCTGATCCGAGAGGAGTCCCGGGAAGTCTCCTCGACCGGTGTCCTGATCTGAGGGGATAGTCCCCAACGGCACTGCATGCTGCTCCCAGGAGAACCCGCTCCGAAGGGTTCTCCGGCAGGGCTCCCTTTATCCCCCGGTGGGTGTGAGCTGGGGTCACTGTCAGTGCGCACAGCCAGGAGGCAGCTCCCGGATCCCGGACTGCGAGGAGTTGGAGAGCCCCAGCGTGGCCCCTGGTGTCTGTCGGTGCTGCTGCAGGGACCTGCCCGTTGTGCAAGCTCCGTGCAAGCAGACGGGGGTTTGCACTGAACCTGTCATTAATTTGGTCTGTCGGAGTGCCAGGAAAATTTGATTGCACTAAATCCACGTTTTTTGGAGAGTTGCTGCTGTCTGTTTTGTGGGTGCCTCTGCGACACCCCTCTATTTACATCTTGATTTCCACTGTTAGTTCTTTTAGGGGAGAGGAAAAAGCACTGTTGCTTGTGTGTGGAGAAGCCCTGGTCACAGTCAAACTCTACATAAGATAGATACAAGGCTACAATATGGGATATCATTTTGGTGCCGCACAGAATCGAAGAATTGTTTAGGTTGGAAAGGACCTTTAAGATCATCGGGTCCAACTGTTAACCCTGCACTGTCAAGTCCAGCACTAAACCATGTCCTTCAGCACCACATCTGCACATCTTTTAAATACCACCAGGCATGATGACTCCACAACTTCCCTGGGCAGCCTGTTCCAATGCTGCACAACCCTTTTAGTGAAGAAATTTTTCCTAATGTCCAATCTAATCCTCCCCTGGTGCAACTTGAATCTGTTTTTTCTTGTCCTATCACTCCCCTTACTTGGGAGAAGAGACTGACCCCCACCTCACTACCACCTCCTTTCAGGTGGTTGTAGAGAGTGATAAGGTCTCCCCTCAGTCTCCTTTTCTCCAGACTGAAGAGCCCCAGGTCCCTCAGCCGCTCCTCATAGGACTTGTGCACATCTGTGTACAATTCCATATGGTCACCTGGAATTTCCCGGTGGAATGAGAGCAGAATCAAATTTTCTTCACAAACTAACCCAGTGTGAGGGGTGAAATGTCACTTGTAAAGAAAGGTGTGCCTTACAAACTTATACTCTGGATGATTTTTTTGTAAAAACAAGCCTTAAGGTAGACCCCAGCAGAACAGTATTGAGTATTCCGTCTCTTTTGGTTTTTAAACGGACATGAGTTAAATGTATTTCAGTTAAGATGATGTTAGGACAGAAATGTCTACTGTTATTGTACATACATTGTCACCTTATCTGACAGGAAAATAAATACTGAAATCCCATCCCTTACATGGGGTGTGTCAACCTGTCGCAGGTAATTGTTACTAGACTGATGAGCTATGTAATATCATCAGTTATTATAGAATGCTATAAACACGCTGTAACTAACTCTTCCAATGGAGTATACAGTGGGGCAGATGCTGCTTGTGTTTAGTCCCACTGGTTGCAGTGGACCTCTTGCATTGTCCCCTTCTTTGAAGGCTTGTTTCATGCCCTTGCATCAAAAAAAGATCTGGGCTAGCTTCACAGAAGCTGGCCTCAAGGCTGGTCTTCATTCACTGCCCAGGAAGTCTCCCCTGGGAACAGGTAGAAATCTCCAATAGCAACACAGCTCACCTATTCTCAAACACTAAACGTGGGACGTAGATGTTCAGCTTTTTAAAAGCTCTCAGAAGTATTTCCTCATTACAACATCAGTGGGATGAACTTTATACCTGCCTTTCAGAAGAGTCTTCATGCACATGAAGACTTTAGCTTCCCTACTGCTGTCATTAAAAACGTAACAGATTATTTTCTGAGATTATTTTTATTTACAATACTTCATTGGTTAGGTATTCCTGGCAAATAAGATTCAAGAGGGAGTGCACCAGATCTCAAGCTAATTTCTCCAATGTTACCACAGATTCTTGCCCTTGTTGGGTGTATGAACGTCCGTGTTCCAGCACAGTGGCGGGAAATAATGTGTTTCATGCAAGTGCCCGCTGTCACTCGTCCTGATTCACCTCACAGTGCAGGAAGTCTTCTCTGAGAAAAGATAGAAATTTCAAACGGCGATGAGGGCCCACATATTCTCAGCCACAATCTGATCAGCTGAAGGTGAGAACAGCCGGTTCCTCACTGAGAATCTTTCAGATTATCTCACACATGATTTCATTTGCGAAAATGGAGAGGGGAGAGCTGAGATGATACAAGAGTGTCTTTGTTTTACAACTTCTGTGAAACTTTATCTCAAATCCCCTGCCATCAGTCTTGAATCAGAAACGTTTTCTACAGAAGCAGGAATCCTGGAGGAAGTTGCAAACTGATCTTCCCTTTAGGCTATACGAGAACTACTTGTCTCAAAGAGCAAACAGGATTTCAAGAGCCAAGAAATCAGGGAACTGTTCACTATGCGAGACATGACAGTTTAAGGGATTAAACTCTTCACAGGGTAAAAGTGTTGAGAACTAAATTAAATAGGAAGGAATTCTACTTTTTCTTCACAGTCTTCAGTTTCTCTCTCTAGACTCCACACTCATCCACCCATCCACTCACCGTCACCCATATGCAAGAAAGTGTGGTTGGGCCTCTCACTTCAGGAGGGACACTGAGGTGCTGGAGCATGTCCAGAGAAGGGCAATGAAGTTGGTGCAGGGTCTGGAGAACAAGCCTTACGAGGAGCAACTGAGGGAATGGGGGTTGTTTAGTCTGGAGAAAAGGAGGCTCAGGGGAGACCTCATCACCAGTAGAGATACTAGTGATCTGTAGAGATACTAATATTTTTTCTGTTTTTTCACGTTTACTTCTGACACCTTTCAGTGAGCACAATTGTAGGGAAAAGACTGTAGAAAGCTCTGCAAGTGGTTTAGCATGTCATCTTGTTAAAAGATGTAATTCTTTGGTATTGAAGTTTTGGAAAGATAGCTGGGTGATCTCCAGCTTTCACCTGCTCATTATCTAGCCAAATTCCTGTTAAATCTCCAGTTTAAAGCCCTCCTGTCACTTCCTTTCTCCTCCCCAGAGGAGTTCCATTGCTCTCCCACATTGCTCCATGGCATTTTTCTCACTCTGACAATGCTGAAGAGGAAAGCATTTTTATTGCCTTAGGATTTCCTTCTCTTTATTTCTTGCTTCTGTACTGGGGACAGAATATTTGTGCAGCATTCAAAATAACATTATACCCGACCCAAGTTCCCAGTAAACAGAGACAGCTTCTTCGTGTTGGGCAGAGTGGGATGCCTATTGTTGCAGTCTGCACCAGGAAAATAGGAGAAGATGTGGTCCTTCCACTAAGATGATCTAAGATACTTGCTAAGGTCATGGAGCCGTTGACTTTGGATGCAGCCATCCGGCCAACTCCCATCCTTCTAACAATCCATCCATCAAATCCTTACGTCTCCAATTTAGAGGCAAGAATGTTGTGGGGAATTGTATCAAAGGCCTTACAGAAGCCCAGGTAGATGACATCAGTATCTTTTCCCTTGTCCACCGATGCAGGCACTCTACTTTAGAGGGTTTGTATCTTACTGTCCCAACAGCACTTACATTTTTACACTGGTGGTCATGATCAATGCCTTTCACAAGCAGCGTCTAGTGAGTCACTAAACCAAACCTGGTTTAGGGAATGTATCGTTTTACATGTCTCACAGAAAGAAAACAGGCCAAAAGACACAAATAAGAGCTGTTATTGGCAGGATTTGGTCATCTATAGAATGAATCACTTCCTTCTCAGTATTTCTTATCCATGTCCCGTTCTGACAGCCTGAGACCTTTGTAACTGCTCTGCGATATGATGCTGTGCCTTTTTCATTCAGTCCAGAACGGAGCTTTCACAATCATCGTCTACGGGTAACTGCTGGAGCCAGGCCTCTTTCACACGTGCCTCTGCCCTTGCTTTCAACATCTTGAAAGCTGAAGGCCTCACCCCTATCTCAGGTCCAGTCTCCTTTTGCTTTCTTCATTACCCACTCATATAATCTGCTGATGACTCCTCCGGAGAGCGGCTGAATATTGCGGCAAGACCACCGTATGTGGAGTGTACTGATCTGTTCCGAGATAATGAGCTGCATGGTCAGTTTGCAGTAGCTCAGACTGATGTAAATACTTGTAGAAGGAACCATATCTTACATGGTAAGAGAGTTATGGGAGATAGCTCTATTTGGGCTCAGTGCCCAGCACTGCTGTTCTCAGAGTAAACATTTTACTTTTTTCTGCTTCCCGTCCACAACCAAAATAGGAGAGCCTTGTCTAAAATTAACTTTAAAAGAGGCTCTTTCATCTTAAGAACATTTAGATTTGGTATTTCAAGTAAATGCTTTAAAAAGAGTAGTTTTGTTTTACAGCAGCAGTCTCTTGGAATGTCTGGGCTGGACGCCCTTGGCCAGATCCTCATGAGGTCTTCATAAGTGGGAAACGATCTTTATCTCCATTTATCCTGCTTTGCTTTTTTTTTTTTTTCTTCTTTTTTCCTCCTCTAATTTTAAAATACATTGGCTGGAGAATTGCATTTGAAACTATGTGACATGTCTTCTTGATGGTTAGTGTGTCTATTAATAGGTAGGACTTGAACATGTGCTCCCACATCACGCCTTGTTGTGGGACAGAATTGGATGCATATAAGTAGAAAAATGAAAATTTCGGCATCAGTTCATTTCAGGTTCTAATGTGTACTTTTCAAAGCCTCTTTCCAAATGACAACAAGTTCTGTTGCCTTAGAAAACCACAGAGTTTCTTGCCATAAGGACTTCAGAAAGACAGTCTGTGTAAACTCAACTGTACTTGCTTTTCCAAATTTGTTTCCTTGAGAAAGGAAAAACTGCAATGCTTCTTTAAAGTACTTGATGGCCTGACTCTTGTACCAGAGAAGGCAATAGTAAACACTGTCCTGATTCCTATGAAAGAATGATCAAGTTCCTGGATAGCTACACAAATATTTACCAGGCTAGGAGGAGCCTGGTAAGACCCCCCAAAATAAAGGTTGCAATTTATAACTTCCTGTTCTCACTTGTAAATAACTTCCTCATGCATTGGTCTTTCTGGTAATTCTCCAGTTTGGCCTGGAGGTGATGTGTGTATTCGGAACAAAGTCATACCACACTTTTGACTAGGCAAGCAACCAAAATGGCTGAGATTCTTTGGTTGGTCTAGAGGTAACTGTCCTGGAGGACTAGCACCTTCTCCTGAATGGGGAAAAATTTAGAATTGCCAAAGCTATTAAGTGATTCTAAGACCGCTTTTGAGATGGTGTTGGACTTTTTGGAAGTGATTTAATGATGTCACATCACATTAATATTGATTTTTTTTGTCTGAAGAAAGCAGTCAGTGTAGAGTCTCAGTTAAGTCTCCTTAGAGGTAATGCGTTCTTAGTCTTCTCATTCTTTCATGTAGGTGGAGGAAGGAGAGTGGAAGAAGGCACAGATGGCTCCTAAAATACCTCCACTCCTTTACTTACATAAAATAATGTACATTTCCTTTTGCATTCGGGGGAGTTAACTAAAGAGAAACTCTTCCTTCAGGTATTGAACAGTGTGTTTAAAACAACAGATCAACCAACTGGAATCTTTTGAGTATTTTGAAAAAATAAGAGACTTTCTGTCCAAGCCTGAAAGGCTCTGAACTTCTTCAGGAGAAATAAATGAAGTCAAAGGTACTTGTCTCTTTTGTTCATTACAGACACCAATCGGAAAGGTGTGAGTACACAGCCTTAAAGGGGTAGGTACAATATGTTAATTCTTCTTTCCCTATTTCTCTTTTTCCCACAATAGGAATCCTGTCTTCAAAAAATTCCTGTTCTGTGGATATTTTTGAAATTTCAGAAGCACACTCTCACATCCCTGTATATGATAACAATTCCGAACTGGAATGTAAGGTATTTCCTTGCCCCCATAGAGGAACCAAGACAGGATATTGAATCAGACATTCTGAATCTGCAAATCTACCTCTTTTTCCTTATCCATATGGTCTGATGACTCTTATATGCCTAGTGTCCTGAATATTGCTCAACATAGAGGCTGTGGTAGGAGAGCATTAAAAGACTGAGGTTATTTTGCTGGTTATTGCTTTCCAATTTCTAACTCAAGTAAATAAACGAGAAAACGGTACAAATAGAACAATCTTATTCAGGGAAAATAATGTTTGCAGCTTATAGCTATGGCAGATAATTCCGGGTGACAAGAGAGTCTTGTGTTTAGTGGGGTGTGGACAGGCGTGTCTGCATAGGTTTGAGCTTTTTCCAAAATGGCAATGGATCCGTCAGCCCTAATCCAAAAGACATGTGATGCTGCTATCCGAATGCCACGTCAAAGAAAACATAGCCTTCCATTCAGCATGGCTTATCAGCTTGGAATATCATTACTGTGCCAACACAAGTATGTGACTTCTGATTCCTTCAGAGAGTAAGCGGACGTCAGCCCACAGCATACCCCAACAACATATCCTGAGTGTGTCCTTGAGGCACTCACTGAATTTATTTTCTCAGTTCAGCACCAGAGAGAATTTCAACCCATTCCTGAAGGCCTCCACTATGAGGCTTTACCTAGCAAAGGGGTTCTGGTGTTGTCCTGATGGTGTCACGTGAGAGACGCTCTGACAGCGACAGTGGGATCGAGTGCACTCTCGGCAAGTTTGCAGGTGACACCAAGCTGAGTGGTGTGGATGACATGCCCATAGGATGAGATGCCATCCAGAAGGACCCAGACAAGCTCAAGAAGTGCGCCCACATGAACCTCATGAGGTTCAGCCAGGCCAACTTCAAGGTCCTGCACCTAGGTCTGGGCAACCTCTGGTATCAATACAGGCTGGGGGATGAAGAGATTGAGAGAAATCCTGTGGAGGAGGATGTGGGGGTACTGGTGGATGAAAGGTTGGACATGAACCGACAATGTGTGCTAGCAGCCCAGAAGTCAAACCGTATCCTGGGCTGCATCAAAAGCAGAGAGGCCAGCAGGTCGAGGGAGGTGATTCTCCCTCTGTGCTCTGATGAGACCCCACCTGCTAACACTGTCTTGAGCAGGAGGTGGGCTAGAGACCTCTCGAGGTCCCTTCCAAACAAATGTATCTTATGATCTTATAAATGTGTATTTCCTCTCTCATTGTCTTGTTTTGACCATATGTAGCATAATATGAATATATTTGTACCACTATATATAAAACAGAGCAGAATGTGCTTCTCAATGTTTGTTCGCTCTCTGGTAGAGCAGGGTCCAGTTCTCAGCTGGGACCTCCAAGAAACAGTTTTCTGCAGTTGATTTCTTGCACCCATCCACACAGTTGAAAATTAGCTTGAATGTAAGGCCAACTATACACTTAAAAGCACCTGCTTCTCTCTTCTGACCATATAAGAAGCAAAACAAAGAGATTAGATTAAATGTCTCCAACGTAGGTGTCCCTATTGAGTGAATTAATACCTTTAGTCAAATTAAGGCACTTTAAGGGAAGTGGAGAAACCGATAGGCCATATCAACACAGGTAGTGTAATATTGTGTGGAGAAAAAAATAATCTGACCTTGTTTTACACTTTAGCTCTTCGGGGAACTGTTTACAGTACTTAGCATTTTTAAATGAGGTGGGTTTTTTGGCCTTGCTTTCAGCCATCAGATCTTGTTAAGTCTTCTTGTGCTGGACAGAAGAGGCAATTACTGAAGTTTCATTCCCAAGTAGGTACTAATGGCCTGTAATCAAGTCATCTCTCAATGTTTTCTGTGATTAAACTAAACAAATTCAGTTCCTGAGTCTTTCTATAAAGTATGTTTTTAATCCTTTAATCACTTCAGTGGCTCTTCTCTGAACCCTCTCCAATTTAGCAACCTGGAGCCAGAACAGTGTGTATGATTCTATGTTCTTCTTTTTCAACTCTTTTTTTCAAATCTGGTTTTTTTTCTTTTGCATCACAAACCCCACTAAGATCCAGCTTTTGGATCTGTTCCCACCAAACGCTGATACCAATCTGTGTGTTTGTAGTGGGCTCCTCTTACGCTGGGTAGAAGAGTGTTAACATGAGCTCAGTGTTTGGCTGCCTGCCTGGGCTCACATGAACTTTCCCCTGCAATCACCGCATCAGGACCTCCACTTGCAGTGTCAGTGTTGGAGGCAGCCGTAGCCTGAATGGAGGAAGATGAAGAAGAGGAAACGGCAGCCATGTGTCTGTCACACCAGCTACTGGTGAAAGAGTGTGTCTGTCACACCAGTGACGTGGAGAAAAAGGGGTGATGGGGAAGCTGCCTGCAGTCCTCCTCCTGTACAGAGAACCCAGAACTAGAGAGTGCTTCATTAATGTGAGGTTCTTTATGTAATTTAAAGTTGGGAAAGATTATTGGAAACGCCAGATTGCTCTCCTTTCTGTCACAGACTCTTATTTTTCATACATTTAGTCTTGTAATTATCCCAGCAATTTATAAGTGCCAAAATTCATCCAGGGAAGTAGTCAAACCCGCTTCTAAGTTAGGAGCTCAGTCCCTGTAAGTTCTCCCGTACAACAAGTGACAGGATGAGAGGAAATGGCCCTAAGTTGCGCCAGGGGAGATCTAGGTTAGACATCAGAAAGAACTTCTTTACAGAGAGAGTTGTACAGCATTGGAACAGGCTGCCCGGGGAGCTGGTGGAGTCCCCATCCCTGGAGATGTTTAACAGACATGTAGATGTGGTGCTGAGGGACATGGTTTAGGGACCCTGGCAGAGCAGGGTGAACGGTCGGACTCGATGATCTTAAAGGTCTCTTCCAACCAGAAGATTCTGTGATTCTGTGATAATGGAAAAGACTGGACTTTCTCCAAAAGGTGACCCTCTAAAAGGAAAATCTTGGAATTATCAGGTATTATAATAGTGTACCACTGCCATCCACTAAAAAAATTCTTGGCCCAGGAATTACCCAGGGAACTGGAGAGGGCCTGGCCTGTGACCGGAAACCGGTGAAAATAAGAGTACATGGTCAAGACTGCCCGTTCTACCCTTTCTGCACTCGTGAAGACTTTGCTTTCATGCTACATGCATAAGTGCTCAAAACAAACACACTGTTCTTGGCCTCCCTTTTCGGTCCCTCGCTTGTCATCACGTTGCCCCTAGGTGAAGATAATCTTGGGGAAGGTCTGATGGATTCCTAAAATTTTTATTTCTGTTAATAAGCAAGAAGACCAGCACCAAGGTAACTCAGAGTTCTCAGCAGTCACTGCAGAGGCAGGCAGAGCTAAGCTGCATAAGGATGTCTCTTGAGATCTGCCCTGACCATCAGCTTCAATCAACTTTATGAGGTTTGCTCAGAGTCTCACCAAAAATAGGGTGTAGCAAAGGATCAGGTCAGTGCTTCTTAAATTTCACAGTAATTCTCAAACTTTTGGTCCATCCTATTTCAATGTGCCATTAACCCGCCTCTGGAGCCGCAGCTGTCCCTAACCTAACTTTGCTCGATCTTCGAGTGCCATCCTATGACGCTTGAAATGCCTGATGCTCTCTTTGTGAGTCCCCACAACCAGAGGAAATTAAGAGCAGTGCCTCACAAGTTCTGATCTCCAGCAGCTCAGGGAACTGTACAGTAAAGAAGTCTGAGCAGGTATTTCGTGCATTTCCTAACGAGCTGCTGCCCGAGCGCAGTCATTAACATCACTCTGGCACTCACCAGCTGCCGCTTTGGACAGCCTCTGAATGAAAGGGTCAGCTGCACATGAGCAAGCCAGCTGAGTCAGAGATCGTTAATCTACCCTCCCATTGAAAAGTAGCCCTGATGCGCATCCTCCGACTGAGCGGAGAGCCCCCCCTCAACAGGTGCTGAGCGGCTCTGCCAGATAAACTCCTCTTGGAACGAGCACAGAGATGTGCCCGTGAATCCAGATACTTGAAACGTGTCAGAATAAATAGACGTTTTCATGGGACAGGGGGTGGTGTCTATGCAACACATGTCAGTGCTTTATAGACTAGAAACAGCCTCATGCAAGTAGAAAGGAATATGGAGAAGTAATTTTTCAGTGTATGTCCTGGGTGTCTGAGTTCTCATCCATCCTTCGATAGCCAGTCTTGTCATTTCATCCTTTCCAATGCAACACGAACTACAAGCTGAAGATTGCACTGGAGGAACAGAGTGTGCTGACAATGCTCTCACTCGTAGGACTCTTTTACTCTAATGTCTACTTTACCCCCCCAGAGACTGTAAGGCTGTAATGTGCATCTCCAAGAGCAAGCTGGGCCTACCTTCCCGGCCAAGAGGTACCGTATGCATTACGGGATACGCGTAGCTCTCTGCGCCTATTCCATGAAAGCACAATGTATTGCACAATTCACTGCTAGCAGGATAATTTCTTCCAACAAAGGAAATAGGCTGGACCTATTAGTAGGGAATATACATAGACACCAAGCTTTGATCTGTCTGCCACTTCCTGTTCCTTTACAAACAGTGGTTGTCTTAATAGAACACAACCTTCAAAAAACGAGTAGAGGTAGACATCTGAAGGTATGTTTTTAAACTGCATATCCATGATTGCAGCACCCTGTCACTGGGGCTCAGAGCTGTTTCTGGAAAGTATGCATGCAGTTGTGAGTGTCCTAGTTGGAAAGGGATGATGGCTGAAGAAATCCATGGATGAATGTAGAAGCTATGGATGATCTAAGTTGCAACTACCAAGAGATTGTTAAAATCAGAAGAAAAGTCATTTTTTTTTCAGGCTGGCTACCTTTGGAATTGTACTAATGCCTGTTCAACTGGTAGCACCTATTGCATAGTTAGGCAAACAAGGCTCTTAAAAATTCAATGTTCTTGTACTCTACAGCCAGAAAAATCGACTAAGACCTCCAATAAATCCTAAGGATGAGTTTCATGATTCCTTAAGCTCCTTAAAAACAAACCATAAAGAGATATTTTTATTTTTAAAATGCTTTTTCAGGCATCTTACCATAGAGATGTACAAAATCTCAGTCCCTACAGGGATGGATTTTATCCAAAAAACTATCACTAAGTGTATGGGTTCTGTGACAGCCCTAGACTAGGGATGCAAAGCTTAGTCTGTGGATGCCTTGTGCTCTCCTATATAAACGCAGACCTGTACCCCCCCCACATCTTCTATTGTAATATCATCATCAAGTTCTATGATTCTCTGAATATCACCATCTTCCCACTCAAGTTTTCACCCACTCCCGCCCACTGTTTTCCCTCTACTTCTTTTGACAATCGGATTCATGCATATGTGGTTTAAACTAACCTGTTGTATCTTGTGTTTAAATGGAGGAGGAATGAGCACCCCATCACTGTCTGCTTCCATGGGTGCGAGATGTTTCAGGCTGGTTTTTCTGATCCTATCAGGAAGACAGAGAGATGCCATTGTGCCTCTAAGCCATCGTTGTGCTCCTTCCTAGGACCTTGTGGGGGCAGTTACAAATTAGCTGGCCTTTCTAAGAACAGTCCAGGCAAGCACCATTGCAGTATACCACCAGAACGGGCCCATCACTCCCCCATCCTGCACCTTACTGAGATTTTCAAAGATGCCCTAATGAAGGCAGTCTCCTATTTCTTTCCTGTAGCACATTCTCTAAGAGAATCTTCCCTCTAGCAGATACAGATGTTGGGAAATGCCTTATACCGCTTTCAGATCACATAGATAAGATGGAACCGGATGGACCAAGAAGCGAGAAGCCCTGTCCTTTGCTTTTTGCCCTTCACTAGGTAAGACCAGACATTCTGATCTCTCGCTGTGATGTAGCTCACCAGAGATACATGTCCAGGCTGAGCGCCAGTTGAAGGGACAGTTTAAAGCGTAGTGGGTATAAAGTTCAGCCTGATACATGATCTAGAGATGAGTCAGTCTTGTGCCTGGTAATCTGGGAAGTAAGTAGGAACACAGAAGATAGAAGGAGACGAAGAGGGAAGCAAGATAAAATTCTGAAAATGAGACA
This sequence comes from Bucorvus abyssinicus, assembly GCA_009769605.1. NCBI lineage: Eukaryota > Metazoa > Chordata > Aves > Bucerotiformes > Bucorvidae > Bucorvus > Bucorvus abyssinicus. The sequence goes on along the minus strand of CM020033.1, from coordinate 33,119,089 downwards.
GAAGGATGAAAAAGAAAGGTCCGGAAAAATGTTGTCAGAAGAAAGTGATATGGAGTTGAAAAGGACCAAAGGGAGGGGGGAAAGCAACTGAGGGTCGGGTCAGAGTGGGGGGAGAAGTAGAAGATTAAAGATAAGTAAACCACACTTACTCTGGCCCCTTTCTTCATCGTTTTCATTGGCCTTTGGGAAGGCACAACCAGGACCTCAGGGACTAGTGAACTTGCTTTCCCTTCTTCCCCTGTACGCTCCCTAAAATCTGCTGATGTGTGCCATTTTCAGCTGTGATGTGACGCAAAATCAATGTGTAGGGTAGGAAGTGTTCGCAACTAAGCCCCTGTAACAGCAAGGTCTTCAAAGCAGGAGCTAGACTCTCAGCTGGTATCAGCTGAGAGAGCTCCATTAAATCCTCACACTCTTTAATCTTGAATTATGCCCTGAGCATATAAGTGGCTGAGTAATGACAGGAGAATCTCTTTTTTAACTCCTAGAGGCCCTACCTGGGTCCTCAAGCTCAAACTTTCTGTCTCGTTAGAAACTTAAACCATGTTTGTTCCATTCTCACATCCACTGGAATTTGCAGCGTATCTGCTTTGTAGTCTGGACAAAGCTTGAAGACTTCCCCAAACGCAGTGTGAATCGAACCCCGCAGGAATGTTTGTAAAGAACATCTTGGACCCTTTGAAAACGTGTTCAGTTCTCAGGAGCTCTAATGCATTCCACATTTGGTCATTAAACACTAATTGGTAACATGCTGTGGACGGGTTCACCCTCTGACCAGTCAGTATTTCCGAGGTCACACCACCGCGAGACCTCAGTGCCCTTGCGTGACCTGCCCTTTTGAACTTTTAATCCTTTAACTCATCAGAGAGCAGCAGCAGCTTAGGCTGCTTTGGAAACCACAGGTAGATTTTTCCCTGGCTGTTTCAGAGTTTGCTTGGTTTTCCCTCCACCTACATCTGCGCCTGCCCCCTCCTCGCTGATGATCCAGGATGTCTTTGGGAGGCCTAATTGAAGGCTTCCAAGTGCCCGATAGTTTATTACGGAACTATTGTCCTTGGTAAATGTCATGGGACTCCTGTTTTATTATATTTATAACCTTTTTTTCCATTAGTCTGCCATTTCCCTGAGAAATTATGACCTTGGCTCTATCAGTTTAACCAAGTTTTATATATAGCAGATGTGTGCGCGTGCAAAAAACAGGAGAGAAGAAGGGGAGCCACCAAACGGCTTCCTATTAAACAGTGTGTGCACTCCTAGAGCACCGTAAGCAATTCAATGGCTACGATGAGGGGAGAAAACTGGAAACAAATTATACCAAACGCTGACATCTCTGGTGGTGTCTCTGGCTCCAGTGGACACAGAGCAAGAGACCCTGGTTGCTGTCAGGTCTATTATTCACAGTAAGTTTCACCTGATATTATCAGAAACATGTTCAGGATTTTCCTCTTTTCCTGCTTTTTCCCTCACTCCCTTTGAGTCTCCTCACCCTCTCTTTTGGACAAATTGAAGCCATTTTGCTTAGCTATATAAACCCCCCCATGGTCTCAGTAGACTCTGGGTAGACTACATATAAACGGTACCTCACCCCTCACCGCAGCTCAGAGGATGACATCGGGACCTCTGCGGGAATTTGGGAGAGAAATACTCTGGGCACCCCGAGGTCAGGGCTGGGGTGTGTTACAGGGTGCTTTTCAAGTCAATCCCCGGATCATTTCTACTACGTTCTGCCATTAGCAGAAGTAACCGAAGAGCATCAAGCCTGTCGTCAGCAGATGCGTGTCTGAAATACTGGGTCTGCACCGCAGCTGGGGAGCGTGTGGGGCTGGGGGCCATGCAGCGGCTAGGGCTTTTGTTCAAGGAGGGACCCAGAGCCTTTCTAAATGAACCAGGAAATGATCCGGTGTCAGGAAGGGTTTCCAGGCACGGGAGCGTGGCTGTCTGTCCGCTTACATTGTTCGGTCAGTACTGGGCACGTTGATTTACCAGCACAGACTTAGCCAGAGGAGCTGAGCTCTGTACGTACGATCTTCAGGAGCAGGTTGATCTCTCATTGAAGAAAAGAACATACTTAACTGACATAGGTCTTGCTTACCCCACCCCAGGAGCTGGTGAGGTCAGATTCATTAAAGCCTGTCTTTGAGAAGGAAAATGCCATAAAAAACATTTTTGTTGTTGTTGAAGGAGCATTTTAAATAAAGAAGGTTGGAGTTGGCTTCATGCTGCAGGATTTGAAATGGTTCCAATTTTCATTGCCTTAGCCAACACCGTAAACAAAGTGGTTCTCACTGTGGATGTTGATAGAGTTCTCCAACTGCCTGCCTTCCTGGACCAGGCATGTTGGGGCAGGACAGGGAAAAAAATGCAAAAAATTTTTAGGGTAGAGAACTTTTTCAGAAGACTGTGGCTTTATAAGAAATTTCACTTTTGAAAGCAACAATTAAAGAAAAAAAAAAGACAATTTTGAAAGAAAACACTTGCTTTTTAATTCCAAACTGGCTAGCAGAATACATTAATTCAGATCCCTGAAACTGATCTTTTGCTTTTGCTTTTTACTACCTTTCCTGCAAAGCACCCATGCATATTGTATATATTTGTAATGTTTCCTCCCGCTCAGCAAGGGCAGAATCTATCCTGTCCTTCAGGGGTTCTGTGCTCTTGCCTTCACCCCTCCCACATGGCACTGACAGTATGTCAAACCATTAGAGTCATGTTCTTGGCAACATCCCCACTTTTCAGCGCTTCGTTCCCAATCCCCATGCAGGGTCTGGCAGACTTTGGTGGCCTTTTGCATCAACACTTATTTATTAAAATTAGGGGTTTTTCTTCCTGGCATATAACCAGACAGATTATATTTCTCGACCTGTCATCCATGTAGGGCAGGCAGACCCAAAAGCTGATGATGCAGAGGAAGAAACTTCTCCATGAAGAGTAAAAGGAGTTCAAGGGGGAAAAAAGCAAAAGCAAATGATGTTCTAGCGGTTTGTATGCATCCATCTATGCGTTCACTTGCACATGTGATGGTAAGTGATGGTGTCAGCCACAAAAGGTTGAGAGGTTAAATACAGGTCAGATACGCATCTAGATATTTAGATGTGTCTTGAAAGTTCATTTGAATTTAAGATTCATGGAAGCCATAGGGAAAAACCCAATAGAGTCAAACACTGTGGGGCTACTGCACCTCTTTAGCTGGGTGCAGGCAGTGCTCGGAGTATCTGCATTTCTCATGGCATTTTCAAGATTTTTTATAGAATGAAAGTGAAAATTAAAAGGCGGACTAGGAAGGGAAGGGAAAACCTTCAGTGTGATATTTTGAGAAACAGGTCTGCTCTGAAGGGAAAAGCTGCTTAATATTTGACCGTTGTTAAGGCCAGAGAAACAACCTTCAAAGGGTACGTTCATCCTAACCTGAGAATTGTACTACGCTTAGACTTGGGTTAAGAATTACGGACCTCTGATGCTTACTGGTGTATCAGCACATATGAAACAACCACCCTGCTACAAACTTCACGATCTGGCTCATTCTGAGATCTAAGAAGTTGATAAGTAGCTAGCAAAAGACAGTGAGAAGATTAACAGGAAGTTTTGGTAATTTGGGACTAGCTCTACACAGAGACTTTTGATTCTTTTCCTGTCCGGAGAACCATTTTGTTAAAGGGACCTAGGCTGCTGCTCTTGTCTGAACCAAAAAGTCATCCAGCTCCCACCGGAGCCCATAGTCTGTCCGAACTGCTGGGTCTCTCTTTTCTCAGTGCGTGTGTCTGACGTGAAACGATGCTCCACATTACTGCGCTTAATGAGTGGCTGGTGTGTCAGAGCTTCAGCATCCGCACTGCTCTGAAATCTGGAAAAGCCATTCCCCAGAGCAGCTGTTCCACGTGACTCCTCCTTTAGATCTCCAATTCTGATTGAAAGAAATGGTGTGTTAGCCATATCCCTCCACGCTGGACTGTACAAAGCCTTGGGCTGCTAACCTAAACTGGCCTTTAAGGCCATATTTTCAGTGGCTATTGACCGGTAGAGATAACGTGTTGCTCACACCAGCACTCCATCTTTGAGAGTCAAGGTCATGCACGCGCTGGAGATGTAGAGTCTGAAGATGCGTGCAGAGGGAAAAGAGGGACCATGCAGTCCTTCCAGCAGGGCCGTGGGTCTGCTTCTGCCATGACGTACAAACAGCACAATACCACTGTCTGTCAGGGCAGAACGCTGCTCGTGTGACTGCTTCACGCGGCCGAACAGCCCACATTCTTTCCTATGTGATGCTGGGGAAAGCGGAGTGTAGACCATCAAAGCCTGAAGTTTTCATTCTCTTCATGTGGTTACGCTCGCAGTTGTGACACTGCGAGTGACGTAAAGAGAGAGGAAAATGCTGCTTTTTCAGCAAGATGCAAACACAGAGATATTATCCGTCCACTGATTTTAATCTCCCTTCTCAAATACTCATCTGTAAGTAGATCCCAGACATTGATGTTGTCCCTCCTTCTCTACCCCAGCCAACAGTTTTCTCAACTCTTCTCAGCAATGGAGCGGGAACATCACTGCCTGTTATTAAACTGGGACAAGAAGCATTTCACGTTCCTCAAGCTCACTTCCTGCAGCATGTGTATACCTGGAGACACAATTACAGAGCCTCAAAATCCAGTTGGCAGCTTACACCCCCTTAAAAGGCAGAGGTAAAAACTGGAAGGGTTCTGATCTGATCCTGCCAAATTAAAGGGAAAAGTATAACAGCAGTAGGCTAGCTTGACATTCTCACCCTAGAAAAAATGCTGAAATGGTTTTTAAACGCAGACATTTCTTTTCTGGCAAAAAATGCTTTTTCCCCTTACAGTGTATTTTTGTTGGAAACGCTGGACTTCCTTAATTATAAAAACAATCAGACCACTGACACCAGAATATGTCAATCAGATAAAAGACTGAAACAGTTCTGGTGGGTTAGCTGGCTGATGCTCTTCACATTTCTTCACCTCCTTGTTCTTTTATTTGTGCTCATTAGTCATCCTGGGTCCCATGATTCTTGCATACTCAGTCACGAAGACTGTCTCCTTCGCGTTCTTTCCACTCTTTAACAAGATCACGGTTCATTAGAGCACGGCCGTTGGCCAGGAGGGTTAACTTATTAGGGGAAGTATTCCAGGTTCCACAAGGAACAGTAACACTCTCAGTCAGAATATTTCAGTTTTTACGTCTTTGCTGAAAATGTGAGCTCTCCTGGGAAAATACTGGTATGATTTATCTTGGTTTAAACTTCCTCGCATGCTCCTCCACTACCTCACCCCTTTCTGCAGGTGGGAGACGGACTGTTCTCTGCATTTCTGCATGCTGTCGTCGTTGTATTTTGTGCATTTTCACTGAAAATTTCCAGAGAGTGGTAGCACAGGAGCAACACTGATGATTCCTTTTCTTACTGTCTCTAGTCAGCAGTGTTGTGGCTGTGACAGATTTTTTTTTCCCTGTTGCTTTCCCCCAAGGGTCCCTTACACGTGTCTCTGGATGGTGTGATTTTTATACAAATTCAGTTTTATTGCTTATTCATGACCAATGCCATCAACTTGATACTGTCTGTTGGGTTCAGCAGACTTTGGGGGACCCCCTTCATAAAGGTAGTCTTTATAATGAGCAGAATGAGTGGGGAATAAGTCATGTGAGCAAAAGTGTCTCCTTGTTCTACTAAATCAGCAGCTTCTACACTCAGTTGGGTATTCCCCTTCTGTTACCTCAAAATGTAAATGCAAGCAGCTCATAACGTGCTGCGTCTGGCTGTACCCGCTCGCTCTCCTCACCTGGAAACTTTGCTGTTTTCTGGGGTTCTGCTTTGACAGCTCTGCCTCCAGGCATGGACTGTCCTCACTTCTGACACAAGGGTGGTCCCTTGCATAGAAACATGTGTGCAAATATGTACCAATCCCAGAGTTACCTTAGGAGAACTGAACATCATTAATTCACTATGTTTCATCTTTCTTTTTTTTAATTGTAATGAATATTTATTGCCTTTCAATAACTTGCTTCACAGATTCCTCCATGCTTTTAACTTCAACATTATTCCTTGAGTTATTACTGTTTTTATAACGTGTTAATATCTCATATGTGTAATTATTATTTTTAATCGTGGCATTATTCTCCCTTTGTTCTTGTTCATCTGTGAAGGGCAGACTGATGGTGTATGGTGCCTATCGTTGATCTAAACCGAAGGAACGTGAGAACTACGACTGGTCTGGAACCCATAATGAGATGTCATCATCTTGTCATCCACCTCCAGAGAGCCTTGGCAATGCTGAGTCTGAACAATCCTGCAGTTACAAAACAGTTACAATAAAGGTCAGAAGTTTTGAATTTCCTGAGCTGAACATTTTTCTTCTGTGTGAATGCGTGAGGAAGGAAGAGGTGCTTTGGTGGTGATTCATATAGTTGCTGGCTGAGAAAGAAAGAAATCCTCAGAAACGTGACAAAAAAGTGGTAATTCTCAATGCCTGAAGTTTTTTGCAAGGTTTCATTTAGTTTTTTCATGTTTTGGCTGTCTATCCCAAGACTGGATATGCTTTATATTCAGTTCTTCAGGTGGGATAGTTGCTAGATGGGGACTTGCAGCAGTACCTTCACCCCAGGTGTCATGTGAGATTTTGCACAAGATGTTTAGGCCCAGTTCTTGGTGATATTTGATTTTCTGCCTCCTGCTGAAAAAACCAAGAACCGAGCACTAAACATCTTTGACTTGGTTTTCCTCCTAGAAAATGGGTATGATTTTTCCTAACTACTTAGAAAAAGACAAATATAAATGAGCACCTTTTTAAACTGTCAGGGAAAATGTCGTTATTATGTGATCGTCTGCCTGTAAAAGCACTGCCTATTTTCACTGCACGTGGTCAGGACAACCAGACCTCCAACCTTCACTTACGGGGAGGAGAATTGCAGTGTCTGGTGAAGGTAAGTGAATGGTGACTCTGGCAGAGCAGAAAATGTGAGCGTTCCATGGGGAAACCAAGGCGCTGAAAACCTATGGGATGAAGTGACAGTATCATGAAGGCATTTCCCACCGAGTTGCTTCTTAGATGCATTTTGAGTACAAGATTACCTTGTAATCTTCTGAAGATAGTATTGTTTTATTCTATCCTCTAAATATTTGTGTTTTCAACACTAAAAAAATATTATTCTAAGAAGAAGTTAATTTCTTTTTAATGAATCTAACCTGGTTTTGAGAAATAAAAAAATGAAGATTGTAGAATCTTTTTTACGTGTTGGTTTTTGTTTTGCCTTGTTTTTAATTTACAACAGCAGACCTGAGGCTGGACTTTCATGTAGTGACAAAAAAGCACATAAATCCCCATGTTTTGGTTTCCCCCTCCGCAGGTGGGAAATGCCGCATTATCTTTCCGTTTGATGAAGCACTTTGGGATGGATGTAGAACAGGCCTTAAGAGCCTCCTATTGTCAGGAAAAAGAAGAGGATCTCTGCCAAAGCTCCCATCTGTGGTCATCAGTAGACTTCCTCCTAGGCAAACGATCTGGCTGAGAAACATTCACCCTCCCAGTTTTCTCTGTGTGCAGTAGAATTTGAGCTAAGCACGGGGAGCTTTGGTGACTACAAAACACTTTTCTTGAAAATGTCTTTTGATCTCTGGCCTCAAAACTGCATCAAGCCTCTTCGCTTCCGAGAAGTTTCTCAGTTCTCAGAAACAGCCAGCACTCAGTGGGGCTGCTTGTGAACTTGTGCTCTAATGGAGACATAAGCAGGAGGAAATAGAAATGCTCTAGTTTAAGTTCGGAAGTTTTGGGGGGGTTTGTTTTATGTGTGGGAGCTCTGTATTGGTGATTTTTTTACTTCCTTCACTCTGTCCCATTTTTGTCTAGTCATCTTGAGGAACAGATGTGGGCATTCCTCCAAGAGTGTGTAACACGATAAATCCTCATTTGGTGTTTGAACGCCTGGCGCGCTGTCCTCTGGAAATAGACTTCAACAATGACAACTATACTTGGCATTTGGAGGAATCAGCTGGGCTATCTAGGGATCATGGGTCTGAAGGGGAGAGCTGCAAGGTTTTTTCCAACAGAGCTGACTTGTTCCAGCCTTACTTTTGCTGACATATCTGAAATCCTTTGTCAGGAATCCCTCCGTTCCTCACATTCATCAGGCAAACCCAGGGAATGCTATGGAGGGAGACCTTGTAGATTAAGCATTCTTATCCAGTTTTCTTGGAAGCAGGATACTTATGGGTGCCAAGTGCAAATTTATACCTTGTGGTCTTGCAGAATTAAAAAAAAAAATAAAGAAAAAAACGTTTTCTCGTAACTGAATTTCCAGTGAGGTGTACATTTGGAGTTCCGATCACTCATAAATGAGCTTGGCAGATGATGCTAGTTGTGATAATGATGCTGAACTAGGGGAAATGATCTGGCCGTACACCTAAGAGGTGAATCATGCTGCACCACAGAGGTATTTTTAATAGAGGGAAGGAATGCATCTGAAACTTTTACATAACTCTCTCACGTGGAGTTTTTGGACGTGCTTCCCCCACCCACAAGTAGCTGGCTGCAGACCTCACTGACATAACAGAGGATGTAGCACCTGGCTATGCTGCTATTTGTTGGATGCATTTCATGCTTATCTGGAAAAAATACCACAAATGACTCACTATTTCTGTTTTTCCTTTAAGAAATTAGACATAATAAAAGATCTCAGGAAGGAATCTTTATAGTATCCTTATCCTGTGTTGACATCCAGGCTCCCTTGTGCTTTATATGTAATTTCAGTGACTAGTAACTTAGGAAATTTGGCACTTTCATCTCTAACTCGTTGATTCTCAAGCTGCAATAATTTAGGCTTCAGCATATGCACGGAAGCATCCCATGCTTTAGCTGCTGCTGAAGCATCGCTGAAATCCAGATAGGAAGCGGCGTACCGACAAGGCATTTGACCGGCCACGATGCAGTTGGCTTAAACCCATCTATGTCTACAGCAACATCCTGCTGGGTATATGCAGCAGCAGAACTTCAGCCATGGGTAGAAATGTCCAGCTGAAATAGGAGGCATCCCCAGAGATTAGACCCATCAGCTAAGTTGGGCTTTTCAGGCACTCCGTTTTAGACCTAGATTTACTTCACTTGCACTAACGTCTCACATGCAGCATACAGATCTTCCTTTTAGTTTGCACCCTTAGACTTATTTGTGAGCATTCTTTACAATACATTTAATTTTTACATGAGGTCACTGTCAGCTATCTTTGACAGAAGAAGCTGGCCTGGTTTCCAAAGGTGCTGGTCATCACACGGGAGAGCTCATCACTGCTGAATATCGACTGGTTTACTGACTTTGTGGCAGAGGGGCTGGAGAAGGATTTTCAGAGGTTAAAGATAATTTACTCAAAGGCAATTAACTACAATTAGTATTTCTAAAATACCTGTTGTTCCCCTTCCTACACAGATATTAATCATTAACCCCTAAATTTCCATATAACGACTATGTTTCAGATCTGATAGGCTTTCTAGAAGCAGCTGCGGGTTCAAACAGTCTGTAGAACATCTGCTGATGAACCTCTGCAGGCTTGCTTTCTTTTCCTCTAGAGATTTATTTCCATACTGCTTCGGCTGATAGTGATTACTATTAGAAGCAAGATAGGAAGACTTCCGGCCTGGCCCAGCCTGGCCATTCGTACATTCCTGTTCTAGCAGCACAAACTAAGGCCGTCTCTGCATGATGCAATTAATCAGTTACAGAGGATATGGAGATTTAATTATGCTAAAAAGAGGAAGATGATGTCACTGATTATTTTAAGATGGAAACATCTGAAAAACGCATAAGTAGTGAGAATTTCTTCTCCATAAGCAACATGCTTAGAACTTGAAGAGCTAGTCTGTGAGTTACTATTAATGTAGAATGAATCCATTTCCCAGGTGTTACATCAACACTGGACCCAGACAATGTTATCTCAGCTGGAGTAATACAGAATTTTGCTTACTGAAATAACCTAAGCTTATGAGTATTGTAACTTGCTTGGGAAAAAAAAAAAAAAAAAAAAGGGAAAATAGTTATCTCAGTTATATACTTTTCAACCAGGGAAAGAAAACCAGTTTATTAACATGAGAAAATTAATATTTTAAATTATGTGAACATGTCATTTTAAACTAAACGCAGGCATGAAAATGACAGAATGGATCACATCAAATTTTTGATCCAAAGTTATCGAAGTAACTATCTCAGGGCTTTATACACCTTCATGTGCCCACTGCATACGCACACAGCTGTGCATGCTGTAGTTACAGGTCTAGGCAAGTGAAAGGCAGCGCTCTTACATTTGAGCAGCCGTCGTTCCGTGTGTGCTCTGACCTTGGCAATGCAAGCCGTTTAAGGTTATTGCGAATGTATAGCAGCAAGATTGTCCTTCCCCCAAAGCATTTTAGTCACTTAACCCTGAACCAGAGTTCCTGACATCTGGGAGATCTTTATCTTACCAAGATGAAAATTCTCTGGATATAACTGATCAAAATGAGTTTTCTCAACATGCTCAGGCAAAACTTGTGTTTGACAAATGCCCTGACAACTCACAGCTTCCTAAAGACTTACTGCATGTCAGGAGGTTTTTCAGGTCACAGTTCTGCTCTGTGGGGACACATCTAATCCCCGTAATAACACCCCTCTTGTTTTCTTTGAGCATACCCTCTGTTACCCCATGGACACACTGAGGAGGTGCTGGGCAGTCACAAATGAGTCCCGTTGCTCCAATCAATAGGTTCGCCTCTGTATTACCTATTTTTGTAGATGTTAAATCAACACCATAATTGCTCCTGGAAGCTGTCATTTTAAAATCTGCTTTGTAGATCAGAGGAAAGAAAACTGTAGTGAACTGGTCTTGGATGTTCCCGGCTAGAAGAGAGGGCAACACATCCCTGCAACAGAAGCTACCGTCTGTTTCTTCAACTAACTACAAGAGTGCAAAAATGCCAGGATATTTTATTTTATCTGCTTTAACAGGCAGTCCTTTAGCATTCCTGTTCTGAGACTTTGATGGAAAGTTATTAGTCTGACTCACAGTTGGTTGCATTTCTGCCACCTCAAGATACTGATTTAATGCCCATCTGTAATACCTAAATTGCCACTATTCAGCTGAGTTTCACTCCTGCTGATGCAGATTTAGAAGAACTTTCACTTAACGAGCGTTCACTTTAAGTACAATGCAACTGCAACCACAGATACGGAGAATTTTTACTTTTATTTTTACTTGGACCCATATGTGTGTATGCGAAATGTATACGAATACCCAAAAATGTTAACAATATGTTTCAACCAAATGAAATGATGTAAGAATCTGGACCTGGTTATCCATGAGGAACCCTCTTTTTCTTGGGAAATAGAGTTTTCAGCAACCTTCTAACTAGAGAAGGAACATCACATGGTTTGCATTATAATTTCTCCCACCAGCTTTCTTTTTCAAAATGAAGTACTTGCTCTACGATTTTGTGTTTGACTTAATGTGGTGGGAAAATAAATATAAAATATTGAAACCTTTGTGCTCATGATTAGGCCAAATTGAGTCTGAGCGAACAGAGCTTTAGGAATTCCAGCTATGCTTCAAACCTCCCGTTGAAGATGAAGGGGAAAGACATGAACTCACTATAGTCACAAAGACTTTCTTATTTAAATGATCTTATGGTTTAGTTGAATTTAATCTCTCTGTGCCTCAGTTTCCCATTAGTAAAACAGGCAGTGACTAAATCCTTCCTTTCCCACTCTCTGTTTAAGTTACAAATCCTTCCAAGCTGGAATCCATCCAGAAAGCGCTCACACAAAGGAAGATCACGACACTTACTTGGTTTCTGAAAACCGGTAATACTCCTGTAGGAGTATGGAGACTGCTGAGGACAGGCGTGCTGCTCTTTAATCCCACATTCAAAACCTTTTACACAGAGACTAAAGGCTAAATTCAGAAATATATGGGTGCCAAAATCCCAAACTGCAACACAGAACAGTCTTCTCCAGGGGCTGCTTGAAGGGGTACCTAAAGCCTCGCAAGTAGGTGAGTTCTTAGCACCCTGTGGAAGACAAAGGTTGTAGAAAGTAATGAGAAATGGGAACAACCCTCTGATATTTAACCTCCTCTGTAATAAACCTAAGTCTATAAAGCCCCAGACCATGCTTAATATTTTACTCTGGCCGATGTCTGCACCTCCTCCTTGAATGTTGGGTATTTTGATTATGCCGTAGAGGTGTACCTGCTGTCCCAGATTCTCCTGCCAAAACTTAGCACCTAAGTTACTGCAATACCCATGTGTACTTAGCACAACTTTCCTATGCAAAGGGAAGAGATGTTTTTTCAGTGAGGTTGGACTTGTCAGGTTCTGAAAGATGCTAATGACTTTGCTGCTTGAAAAGCAATGATATCAAAGCATGCCATCATCCAGGCCACTGGTTCATGCTGCAGATGACTGAAATAAAACATCAGACCTAAAACTGTGTAATTAATATGCTTGCTTTGGGAGTAAAACTCCAGTTGAGTAATATATGGTGAGGTATCATCCTGTTGATTGCGAAAGCCCCACCCATGAAGAATCACTGAAAGCACCACAGGAGGAGACTTTTAACAAGCCTTTCCATCTGATAGAAGCTAACAGGAGGCTAAGTGTACGTGAGAGGGAATAATAATTATTGTCTCTGACCTGCTGTCCCCCAAGTGCATTGGAAGGGATGGATTTTCGATGATCATGTTGAGATAATTAAGATGGAGACATGCACATGGCAAGCGGTGCATTGGCTGATCCCCTTTTCTCTTGCAGAAGGTGTTTGGACGTCTCACTTTTCCTTCACAAATTATCTTAACCAGCATTTTTAGGATGATATTCTAAGCGTAAGCAGAAGTCTAATGTACTTTCCAAGTGGTGTAGAGATGATTCTGTCTTTAAAGATATCTAATTTCTGTAGCAAGGGAGAAGATTATTTTACACCATATGGTAGCTGTCCTGTGATGTCATAGTGATTAATGACAGGATCAGTTGCATGCTCCAGTGGCATAAGACATGACCTGAGTTCCTTCTAAACGCAACAGTTACACGCTCGTACTAGGATCCTGCGATTAACTGAGCTCTAGTCTTGGCTCCCCCTGGGTTTGAGAACTATAAAATGAATGCAAAGACTACTACCAGCTTCATGAGGATGTGGGTCAAGCGTTCTGTGACTTTCGGCAGATCTTTTAGAATGTGGATATCTGTTCCCCATCTGTAAAACTGATATTATAATTAGACATTCACAGGCTTGATGTAAAATTAACTGGTTAAAGGTCTCTGAAACCTTTGTAGAAGAGAAATGTTAAGTGGAAATGCCATTTCTTAGGGAAATTATCTGTGTATTTTTAACTCTGTATCATAAACTGAAGAACCTCCAATACTCACTGCCTAATGATCTCATTTAAATGTGTAGAGTTTAATTGGCCTTATGATTGTTTGTCAGATAAAAACAGGAAGTCTTCGTTAAACATTCTGCTTCCATTTCAAAGATTGTGGGGCTAGTCATAGTTACCTGCCTGAAATAATTCTAGGAGCAGATGAAGTACTCCTGCTGTACTGAAGCAAAACAATACCGTCAAGGAATGATCCATTTCTGCCAATACCAACTTCATCGATATCTTGATGACTGTCACTTTAGCTGTCATTTTAGGTCACATGTAAAGATGTATGTGATTTGTCATTAGCTAATGCTAAAAGAAACCAATAGAAAAAACTTTCTGTGATCCAGTCTTTATGTATGATTTTCTTCAGTCTTTCCGGATCATTTTGGTCAAAATTACAGTCTTGGCATACGCTGAAGTTGGGATCAGGCTTCACATTTATGAAGCCGCTGAGGCACTTTGAACCCAGGATCTTCAAACGATTCATCTTTTGGATCTGTCTTTCTCTGTCTCTAATGATACCAATATAATATCAATAGGTCGTTTCAATGTATTTCAATACCTCTTTTCCACTGCTGGTTACTGGACAGTTCAGTCAGCAGAAGATCCTGTTGCTATTGGCGTTGCATTTTACCAAAAACAAGACATCACTGCTGTTTGCGTTAGATTCTTCCATTTAGCCAAATGTAAATGCTCCTGGGTTATGAAGAGAGTGTTTGAAGGCTGACATGTCTCGATTCTCAGCCTAATATTTTACAATTTTCTTGAATAAATCACACCCCAGACTGATTTCTGAATCTTGCAGTGTATGAGTGTGTAATCACTTCACACTGGTGAAACTCTCCTCCACTACTAATATTCTGATTGCAATATCATCCTGGAGGTAAGGAAAAAATTGCATTTCTACAGGTATTTTTCTTCTACAGACATTTTTCTTACATGATCCAAGGAGTACAGACAGGAGCACTGTGCACTGTATAATCTCACCAGCACATAGATTTGTGTTCTTCCCTGTTCACTCACAGTTTTCATGACAGGTTTGGAAGTGAATGAATGCACAAGTTTCAAATAATTTATAGAAGTGAAGAAGAAACATTCACATAGATGATCACGTTCCACTGATGACACTCTGGGTGATGTCTGGAGGGTACCAGGTGCCAGATACAGTGATGAGAGAAGGTGGAGGTAAACGCAGCCCGTTGGCTGGCTTGATTTTGTTCCTTACCACTCTAGGAAAGCCACCAATCCCTGCTTGCTCGTGGCGATGAGTTTTCATATCGTCTGGAAGTGACAGTGGATGGCTACTCCTACGGGCAGATCACAGCTCTGATCTTGGAATGACAGTTCTGGTGGGGTTTTTTATGGTGAATAAAATTACACACAACCTGTGAACGCTCTCCTGGTCTTTTTTCCTGAACTTTCTAGGTGTCTATCCAAAGGCATTCTCAGCTGAACTTGCTTAGGCTAATTTACAACTTCTTTTGTTAGCAGACTCTATACTGGTACCTCCTGTTTTGCAGAAGATGGGCATTCCTTCCGGCTTTTAATTCATCCACGTAGCTATTGAGTGACGACAGCAGTGTTAATTTATGATTGGATGTTGGAATCTGAAATAGCAAGTGGAAAGGGAGAGACAAGAGGCTTTCAAGGCATGAAATTAAAACCTTTGGGCTATGACTGAACTTACTGCTTGTTTTTCTATTTTGTTGCCATCAATGCTTTTGTTCTCTTGATGTGACGTGTTTCACAGGGCATGATTTGGGGCCTTTTTCCTCTTTGTTTTCATGTGCTATATAGGATATTTTTTATTAGTTTCTATTATAACCCATGCCTTGTCTGTTCTTGTGCAGGCGTGTGCTATTAACTGTCTTTATTAGAGCTATAAACATTTCTGAGATATTTAGCTGTGGTTCCCCGTTAACTTGCACAAGAATCAGATCTGAGTAAACAGCAGATATAAAGTTCTAGGGAAGCCTGAGAGTCAGCAATCTTGTGCCTCTGTGCTAACCAGGCTCAGGGCACCGCCACGGCCATTGGCTAGCTATCAGGAAAACCATTGAAGCCCGTGACTTTTCCTGGTAGTTTTGACCTGGGCCAACCAACGGTCTGCCAGAGAGTGTCTGGGCCCAGGGTGTGGGACAGGACAGGGCAGTACGGGACAGGACAAGGGCTGTTCACGTGATGGACAAAGCTATACTTCTGAAAGGGAAGAGTGGGGAGCCATACGGCTCAAAGTCTCTCCATCTGCCACATGGGGCACGAAGAAGGGTCAGGGCATTTTTGGTTTTAATTAGTATTAAGGGTAACCTTTAAGAGTAAAGAAGGAAAACCGGAGGACAAAGTAGAAGATGGAGAGACTAAATTCACTCTGGTCAAGAATTCCTAACCTACTTTTATGAACTTTGTTGAAGGAGGAAAATCTGAAGTGAATTATCTGTTTTCATGACCTCTTGTCCTTAAATGTACTTGAAGATGTCAGGGTCTGGAAAGGATGCTTAGGCGTTAGAAAGAACTGCCAGGAGATCTTATTTATGTTCCTTACTCTGCTACCACTCCAAAATAAGACTCTAGCAACTTCTTTCTCATGTCAGTAATACAGAGGCAACATTTTTTCCTTTTTTTTTTTTTTTTGTCTTCCACAGAGATTGTCCTTTTAAAGTATAGGCGCAGCTTGCTGGCAGCGAGTCCATGGCAGTGTCTGCTCTAGGCAATAAGAGCTAAGACTTATGATTTCATGAAAACATGATTTTCAAAGATTCTTGTAATTCAAAATAATTCTGAAGTGCCAAGCATCTCAGAGGGTGAGCGTAAGACAAAAACCAGGATCAAAAAAGTGTAAAGGGATGTTGCTGCTTGAAGATTTGCTTTCTCGGCTTTCTGGGATATAACCAGGTTCCACTACTGCCAAGTCAAAAACGCTGTAGATACAAAAGAAAGCTCAAAGGTGCTATAAACTCATTCTGCTGCTTCAGATCTGTTAAAAACGTTCTCTCTGCACCGGATTTAATGTTTTGCTTTGCTTTAAAGACACATCATATGTCCCCTGCAACGGGCATAAAACTGTGAAACCAGTATAAATTCTGCAGTTTTTCTTGCACCGAGTTCAACAATCATGACCCACCCCAATCGAGTCCAGCGTTGATGTTTGAGCCAGAAGGAACAGATGCTTGATTCGCAATCAGGGAACTGCGGTGTGAGCGGCAGCCGGGCTTGTCAAATGCATAATGGCTTTCCAACAGTAGTTAGGACTTCCGTTTCTGCAAAGGGGGATCCAGGGATTCAGCTGATCTCGTGACAAGCGTGGATGGTAAATACCAAACTGAATAGCTCGACTAGAAAGGTATTAAGCGTTTTGCCCGTCTCCATTTCTGAATGCTCACCTTTGGGCACAAACAGCGTGGCTTGTCAGAAGGCTGCAGCTCAATCCACAATTCACACAGTTCTGAGGGGTCTCTAAGGTCACACTCTCCAGATTGTTGTATGATTTAAAATGGTACACAAGCTGCTGGCAGGAAACACAACAAACGAGTATGACCCAAGTCTTGCTAGAACCACCTGCTTTGTCTTATAAATGGTGGACAGCACATATAAGAGATCTCAAGAAATGAAGGAGATTTTACTCATTGTACAGAGTCATGCCAAAGGATACAATTTTATTCTTAAGAGATCTTTATGGCTTTGACTTACTGCTCTTATGTGTCAAGCTAAACTCTGATCTGTCTTACCAGGTTCAATCAAGATACCTCCAAGTTCTGAAAACACAGTGTACCTTGTGCAATCGATGCATTACCAACATGTTAAAAAAAAAGTGCAAATGGAATTTGAATGAGTTCTTGGCATTTGTGATAGTTAGAAAAAATAAGTATCGGTGTATAGTTAAAATCCACAAAGTGTTCTATGAACAGCAGGATAATTTTCTTCAGAAAGTTGTTTCAACCTTTCAGTAGGAAAAGGTTTCAGTGATAACAACTGACACAGCCAGAAAGAGCAGAAGGCTGTGGATAAGTCCTTTGTCCTTTCTTGGATTGCTCACTCTGGCAGGCTTGCACATGTCTGAGAGCCTACACAAGCTCCAGAACCCTACAAAAGTCTCGTAACATAAAGGAATGAGGTGAAGGACATGAGCTAGCTGCAGTGAGTGCCCACACACTATCAAGGCAGTGCAAGACCAAGGCTGCCCCTTGGCCTCACATTCCCCGCCATTCATAGTGGAAATCTGACCTTGTGCTTGGCACAAGCTCCTGGTTATTCTTGGTGGTTTGGGAGAGGGTCCAGGCTTGCTCGATGCTATTGCACAAAGGCACGCTCTTGTTCATGCAGTCTGACAGAGTCAGGCTTACACAGGGCTAAATGTGCTATGGCTTGCTTTATTTAACAGGTATACTGAGCAGAGCTCTTCCCAAATACAGGGCGGAGGCTCTGAGCCTGAGGTACAGCAGGAACGTGGCTGGAAACATGAACATCATAGGGTTTTGCTTGCTTAACCCAGCTTTCTTCCCTTTGCAACAGCAATTAACCTGGCATGAGTTCTCCTCCTTCATTAGTGTCAGGGCATGAAGGCAGAGGGAAATGAACTTGTGACAGGCATGACCAAGAGAGGTCACGGGTTTGGTCAGGAGACCCCCACCCTTCGTTCCAGGTAGGCACAGTTTGAGCCATGCTCCTGATGATTAACACCAACTTTTAGCGATTTATCACTTTCAGTGCAAAGTTGAGGGAATTGTGTGTGAGAAGGCAGTGAGAAATTCCCACAGAAAACTTGGATTCAGGTTTTGTTGCTGCTGATTGTCATATCCTGGTTGCATTGAAAGCACCGTTTATTGTTCTCCTTCCTGGGTGACCACGAAAATGATTTGAGTCAGGGCCAGCAGTAGCTCGCTTCTTCATTCCCATGTAGCTTTTGCTTGTCAGAGTCATAAACTCTGAACGGCTCCACCGCAGAAATAATATTGTTAACTCTAAGCACTCAGAAGTTTTTAATCAAAGACCCTAAAATTGAGAGACAGGCTTAAATGCCAGAGACTCTATTGTTAAATGATGACTCATAATACTAAAAAATTATTTTATCTTCTGTTGTGTAAGACTGAAGAATACACTTGATTGACATTTAAAAACTTTTCCCTGCAACCATGCAGACTAGAGTGTTGAGACTCTCGTATATTTAAATTGCAGGATCTGGGACTTACAGTGGAAATGTTAAAAAACCCAAACTTTTCACGAGGGGTTCTGATATTAAAGGTTGGTTGGTTTTCTTTTTTCAGTGCCTCTACTTTGGTAAGGAATTATGTTGGCAGCACTTCTTAAAATTGCATAATTTAAACGCAAGTATCCTGAAAAATCTTACTTATAAGGAGTAACAGAGACTTTAATTCCATGAGTGAGAAAGGCCAAGACAGGGAACTGCATAGTAACGTTGCTGCTGAAAACAATCTAAAGAAAATATGTAAGCCAGTTACTAACCACTAGAATTTTAGAAATCATTTCTCTATGAGCAAACTGTTTTCCTTTAACCTTTTAGAGATTTCTTTCATCAGTCTGAGCAAGATAGAGAACTATTTTTGTAATGGTGCCAGAACCCACCGTAGCAATTCTAAATACGCTAAAGAAAATGTTTTATGTCAGACAGATACAGGCTAAAACGCTGGATCCAAATAATTCACAGATTAAGGCAAAAGTCAGATGCGTATGCTTACTTTCAGTTTGCTGCCATGCCTGTCATCAACCAGAACGGAGGCCAAATGCAACCAGCATCAGGCTTGAAGGAACTCAGTATCCGAGCCTGACTTTCACTCTAAGGCTCAGAACCATTTTGCTTAGACATATTTGAAACAACTGAATCATTCTCATCAAAGACACGAGCACCCTTGGTTGACTTACAGGAGAATATTCTTCAAAAACACTCTAGTGAGGCAAGCTTCCTCAAACATTTCCAAAACCTCAGAACTGGTGAAACAGCCCACACTTCATGCAAGTTTTTTTCCTACACCTCTGTCTCTGTTGCAAAATACGTTTCATAGAAAGAAGGTGTATTTATAGCTTCCTGTACAAAGAGACTGTGACTCATACCTAAAGTAATGGCTCCCTCCCCAATGTAGCGTGATGCCGTCGTTATTAGGGTAACCTTGGAAAGGCAGACTGAGAAAAAGCCTCCAAAGTTGAAGACAAACGGACTGACTAGTGAATCCAGCCCTGCGGTCCGTTTTCTGGTGTGCAGAACACTTTCTGACCTCCTGGTCTCGTTAGAGCTGGCTGTTTAAAAGTCCATTGAGGCACGCGTGGAGAGCACTTGGAATCAATGCCCCTGCCTCTTTTGTCAGGCTGTATCCCTGCGGCTGTAAACCCAGCGAAGAATTACAGAGGACACCCGTGATTTGTAAATGTGGATGCGGGTCTCCTAAATGCAGCAGATGGCCCTGGTCCTCTGCCTGGCAGGAGGAACTGGTCTTTATAAGCTCACATGTTCCGATTGGAAGTGATTAACTTATCTGCAGAGATCCAACACTTGCTAGTCTGTGTTTGATGGGGAGAAGAGAGTCATTCTTACAACATTGCGGAGGGGGGTGTGAGTTGAGTGTTAGTTGCGTGTGCCCGCATATGGATGTCAGCTGCTGCCCTCTGCTGCACTGAATCACACCTTCCCAGCAGCCAACCACCAGCACCCTTCTTCGACAACTACAACACACTGGTTCTTTCGGAGCTGGAGAAATCCCTTCCCTCCTGCCAGTGAGACAGTCAGAGAGTCCCGGTGCGTTGCTCTGAGCCTAGCATGAGGCTTGTCAGGCTATAGCTTTCTTGCAGTGGTCTAGAGCAGTGCTTGTGCTCTGGAGTCTGCTGAGCGTGCAGATCTCCTCGGTCTAACCCAAAACTTGCCTGTACTGAAGCCATCTTCATTATCGCCTCAGCAGAAGGCAGAGACTCTGAACCTATATGTGAATGATGGAAACTGTAGTGGTAAGGGCTTAGCAATGCCTTTAGAAGGTTGGCATACTCCGAAAGTTTAAGCTTGTAAGGTTCTTCACTTTCTGCCCCCAAGGCGAGAGGAAAATTTCCTCCATCCACCACTGGAGAGGTTGTGCCAGCCCCTGTGCTCAGTTTTTGCCAGATCATGGGCTTGGTCTTACATCAGCCACTTCCCTGCATGGCAGGGAACAGCAAGATGTGAACATCTCCTCCTTGCAGTGAGAAAGAAGGAATGTCCTGCCTCGCTGGAGGTTGATGCAAGGGCAATGGCTGTCATCTTCAAGGAGCTTCCTGAAGGGCTCGGTATTTGCGTGTCTGAGGAGGGTTCAGGGGAGACTGAGCGTGCTGGGAAATCTGTAAGTTAAGAACCACACAAAACGTGTGTGTTTGGCAGCGTTTGAGGATAGAAAGCCTAGATTAGACCGCACAGAGAACTGTAGGGGGGTTGGGGACGGGAAGATATTTTTTAACCTAACCTTTGGTTCCGGTTCAGGGTCTCTGCCTGCTGATAAGGCAGTGGTGAAGACAGCGTAAATACAAGCAAGATTTGGCTTAGGCTGAGAACAGCCATGCGCTCTCCAGACTCCAGGCCAGCAGAAGACCTTGCAGTCTGCTCCCTGCCGCTCATTCACGCATCTGCAAGGGATTAAAGTCCTTGCAGATCTGCCAGCCAATGTGCTGCTCTGAACGCTCCCTCACCTCCATCAGCTGCGGAAGAGTTCAGCTAGGTGAAGCTGTTTAAAACAGAATTTGCTGGTCTGGTTCATTCTGATTCAGATAATTTAAATGAGCAAATTTCTTGTGAGCAGCAAGCTGGATCTGCCAAAGGGGCAGTGAAAAATATCAAGGGTGCTGGGCTGAACGGTGTTGGATCACGAAGTGCGGTCACAACAGGACGTACAGCCAAGACACAAGGACCGTTATGTTTGAAAAAGCTCCTAACCTTTACTTAAAGTTTAAAATTTGCTTGTGTATTTGTGAAAGTGTGCACATACAGTGCCCAGCCTTGTGCCTGGACAAATGAGAGATTATGGAAAATGAATAACAAAAAATTAAGTTGCTCACAGCTACCCCTTGTCAAACCTCCCAAACTGGAATACTTTTTCTCTTAGGAAATTGTTATTTAAGACTTTCCAAATAGGATTCTCAAATGTTTACCTTACACGTACTTTTCTTCCTTCCACCTGCTCTCCCTTCAAATTATTTATAACTGCAGCATCTGGAATTTTGAGCTGATTTGACCTGTCTTAATGTGGTCTGGTGATATGAATAAATAATGGTGCAATGCCACGTGTTCTTGTACGTTTTCCAGTATGTGGTTAAACCAGACTGGGACAGTCAAATACAGAAAAAAACCATGGAAGTATCATGGCTGTGTGAGCATATCGAATTACTGATGCCACAGGCAGTATAAAACCCTACGTGAACGCCAAGGTCAACCAGGACCGTGCAAGTGACGGATCACTGGTTTTAGAGGACCAAAAACTTTTGGCTGATAACATTTCTGCTATTTCAAATTCACGAGTTACCTACCCTGTGATTCACATCTCCCCTTCTTTATTCTTCCAATCTTATCAGTGTTTTTCCTACATCCATGAGAGTAGTCAGTCCTGGCTGCAGCATCAGGATTTACCCCCATCATCTACGAAACAATGAACACATCTCTTTAACGGTTGGAAGCCTGCTCTGGAAGGACCGCTGTATGATTGCTAAATGTGTGACTAGGCAGGGTGGATTTTGCCAGAGACAGTCACGTTACGCTTGCCCTGTGGCCAAGGGGAAGGCATTCTTGCATCAGCCCTGGGAGCAGAGAGTGGCTGCGTTGTGCCAGTACGAGTGTAAGGCACGTATAAAATATGAAGGAAGCTTGTCAACCCGGATTAACTTGCAAACACCTCTTCTTCAGCCCATGTTGCGAAGGAAGGAATTGTCTGGAAAGATGAGCGTTTCGTGGCCTTGCCTGTGCGCAATCAACATTAAACTCCTCTTGGTTCGTTGACTACGAAAAATGACAAAACAGAGCTAGAAAAGTTGCTTCATTACAGCTCGAGTTACTGAGCGCAATTCAAGGGGAGGCAGGTCCTTACAGAGATTCACTTCAAACATGCAGACGCGAAAAATAGGCTCTAAAAATAACAAACTGAGATTATATAAACAATTTCAACACCCAGCTCATACACAATATTAAAAGAATATGTTCTCATGGCAGCAGCTCAGATAAATCACTCCTGCTGAGGTTGAGGCAGTAGTTTAGAGCCTCAATCTCTCCTCTGATGTAAGAGAAGCTAGACCAAGTGTGGTTTTTTTCAAATAATTGTGGACTTATTGCTGATGTAAGGGCGTTTTAAGTTTCTGGAAGAAGTAAATTGTGAGGATGAACACTATTGCCCTACAGACTGGAGCTCTAATGATCTAATATGGAGTTAATAAAACGAGCACAGAAAACCAGAAGGGAAGATACTAGGGTTGCTGTGATATTATTTTTAAAGGCTATGTGAGGATCTATGAAACACCTCGTATAAATAAGTTCTTACTCATTCTTAGAGCAGTTACAACATGTGTTAAGTAAGTACATCAACGCTTTGTAATTACGGAGATATTTAAGGGAACTCTTTAAACTCTGGTGAGATGTTCAAAAAAACTCTCATTTTCTCTTCAGCAGCATTGACATCTTACCTGTGTCTTTAGGAACTCGTTTCCCTTTGTGTCACTGAGTCTCTCATTTATCTCACATGCTGGTGTGTCACTACTTTGGGGCAGAAGAACTGTACCGTGTCTGCTGAGAGTCGAGTGCTTGTTACTGTTTTCTCTTTCAGGCACAGAAAAGGAATTTGAAAAATAATTAGGGCAAAACTATTTAATTATAGCAACATGTCTTATTGGCTATTTTTGGCACATTAGTCTATATGTCTATATATCAACTTTTTTTTGTGCCTTAATAATGTCTATACATCAGAAGCATCCATCACTGAGCTATTGATATTTTTAAGTCTTTTGATATTTTGGGGTTTTCAACAACATTGTACTTCATCCAACATTGCGATGCACATCGCATCACTATTTGCCCATCCAGAAATCAAAATAACATTATTATAAAATGTTAACCATGCTGATTCTGTAGCATTACAAAAGAGCACCAGACTAGTTCTAAGTGACCACACACAGTACAGTGAAGCAGGAGAGGTGGCCAAATATTTGTAGCCATTCTGATTTTCCCAGTAATATGCTGGGACACTAGCTTCTATTGTCTAAGAAGGAATTGTGTCACCTACCGAATAAAATGATGGTTTGCATTTGTTTATTGCTTGTCATGTAGAATTAGAGAGTGTATTAATTTGCCTATTGATGTAATTTTGGTGTTGTTTTGCATGCCGCTGAAATGCAGCCACCTCTGGGGAGATGCGTGGCAGCTGCGAATAGCTTAGGGCATTGCAACAGTGTGGGAACCGAGTGGAGAACTGTGATTTAGGGGCAACCTGGATTTTTCAACAGTTACTGCTCAATAAGTTCTTTGAAATGGTGACTTTACTGCCAGTTGCAGCAGCTGCTGGGCTCTTATATTCCCATAAGGAGAAAATTAGAAATACCTAATTCCTTCTCGATGATTTTTTTGTTCTTGCTGCTTCAATAAAACAGTTGGCCATTTTTTTGTTTGCTTGTTTTGTTTAGAGAATTAAAGACATAATAGAATTAAAATATTCAGGAAAATAAACTATTCTTAGCTACTAAGCAGACTCACACTTCAGAGATATTTATTCGGTTTGCTACCTGTCAGCACTCTTAAGCTTCTCTTTTGCTGCAAGTTTCATCTCTCACTGCTCCCGTAGAGCCAGATTCTGCATGTTTCTCGTGATAAATCCTGTCTTACCTCTTCAGTTCACTACAGCTGATGTCAACATTCACAAGCTGCTCAATCTGCGCATCAACCTGAGCAGCTGGAGATTAATATACTGTGATAAAAGTCAATGGAACAACAATATTTTCACCAAAAAAAGCCAACAAAAAAAAAAAAAGCATGAAGCAAAACCATCATCATCTGACCCCTTGTACTAAAACCAGTTTCAATGAGCACTGAGTCATGTTTATACAACCATAACAGTTGAATGTAGTAATTTGATCTACCTATTGCAAAAGAGATGTATCCAAAGGGCTAGACCCCTCAAGGACTAGATTTTGGATGTTCTGCCATGGGGCGGAGCCCAGAGAATCACAGCAGGTGCCTGTGCTCACCTAGTCAACACCCAGGAAAGCTGGCGGCGTGGAAGGAGATTCAGAAAAGCTCAGATGCCAGGAGGAGCGACACCTGGAGGACTATTTGATGGGTTTTTAAATATCCAATGAGGTTTTGAATATTCAGTGGCAAAGTGCAGCAAATTCAACAAGTGAGAGGGCCCTTTTCAGAGGACTCGACAGACCATGGATTTGGACTCCCTCCAGAGAGCACCACGACATCCAAGATGTAAGTCCACCTTTCTTCCTGCAGAAGAGTGAGTTTAATTCAGGTCTAACTCCACCGGAACACACCTGAGCACAGAATCATTCTCTGCAGAGTGCCATTATTGTTAGGGGAAAATGCACAGGTCTATGTTAGAAAAGTCAGATAGGAGTCCAAGAGTTCAGTCTGTATGCAGAATTAATGAATAATCTGCAGCACATTAAAATATTCAGAAAAGTAATTTCCAACCACATCTACAAAGAAAGGAACTATAATTATCTGAGCTTCATGGGGGAGGAAACCAGGACATATTTTAGCTTATATGTCTCACTTAGCAAAAATTTTAAATGTCATAAGTAGCACTAAACCCTAGAAACACTTCCTAAATCTCAGCTCTGCTGCTTCGTTATAACGGTCCGTGTTAATAATTTCTAATAATTTTGTTTTGAAGAAACATTTTCTGTGCATTTATTAATTTTCATCGTAACCGTACTGAAGAGAAGTTGCCTGCAATTGAGACAAAGTTAAAATTAAAATGTTTCCTATCAATGTTTAAATCAATTATAATACTCGATAGGAAACTAAAGGCTAAGCTGACGCCTTTCACTTTGCATTGGTTCTAGTGGCTGATCAGAACAGCTCAATCTAAGCTGCAGACAATTAGATTTGAAGTCAGTTCGTCCTCATGTAAGGGAAGAAATCACAGCTGGCCAATTTAGAAGCCCGAATGTTGCCACAAGCAGTCATTGCCTGATGCAAATCAAATAATAGTTATTGCTTAAGCGTGCTGCATAAAGTCTGTACAGAGGATGCTCTTCCTGAGCAGGAGTGTATTCATACAGTCTCAACACACGTGATTCATGAGCACCAGTAAAGCAGAAATAACAAGACTGTGAAGAAAACTATTAAATTATTATCACTTAAGGCTCTGGTCAGTTTTACAGCCTTTATTACTCTGACAGATTTCTAGCATAGTCATGGTTTTTAAAAAAAAGAAAAAAAAAAAAGAGGAGAGGAGGGCTTTTGCATATGATAGTTAGGTTTAGCTGTAAAACGCACAGAGAGTTGGTTTTGCAATCAGTGCCAGTGTCAGAGGGCTGTTCCAGCATTGTCCTTCTAATGAGACAACCTTCTGCCTCCAGGAGGCTCAGCAAGGGAACGGAACGTAGTTTGCAGCTTCATAGTCTCCTTCAGCTACTGCGGGGTCTGTAGTGGAAAATGATGCTCTTGGGAAAAACGCAGCATCCTAAAATTAAGAGTTCAGAGGAAACATGTTATCTAATACATCTCACTGGGCCTTTCTTCTCACTGTAGGAGAAGGAATGTTCGACTGTTCTATTTCCCAGCAGCAGTTAAATCAAAGGATGGGAGAAAAGAACCACAAATGGCTACTCAGCATTTTAATTCTGTTTAATGGAGGAGGTAGCTTTGCCAATTCTGTTTGGGTATTTTAAAACAAAGGAGACCAAATAATAAACCTTAATTTCCTATGCCTTCATTTTATTCTGCACAAAGCTGCTTTTGCACCGAGCTCTCAAAATACTGGGGGAATTCTATGAAATATTCCTGTGACAGATTTCCTGATGGAATAGTGTGTAATTCTTCATGGATAGATGTTATCTGCCAGAGATCACCTTTGGCGAGAGTAGGTCATTACTGGAGTAGCAAAGGGGAGACAGCAGGTTTATACGAGGAAGGTTCTAAGTGGGCTGCCTATGCAGGCTTTTCAATTCCTCCACAGCCTTTGGCATCTACTATATATCCATTGGAAAGAATCCTGTTCCCACTGAACTCAATGGGGTTTACCAGTAATTTCCATGGGGCTAACACTTTACTTCAGGAATTTTGGAATGAAGGTAAGCCATCAGTCTTCAGGATGCTGAGGAACCTCTAACTAGAAGGATTGGGAAGGGAATTCTTCCTGTGAGCATGTCATTTAGGGTATGGTAGAAGGGCTCTGTGCCCCAGCGTGGAGTTGCGCAGAGAGACTGACTCCAGTCCTAGCAGGGTTACGGATCCTTACAACAGTGCTCCAACTTGACAGTCTCATGAGGACTAACTCATGTCTTCCCAATTCCTGAAAGAGTTTATTCAAGACCCTTTCTGACATGTCTGGGCATGCCGTGTCATCATCCCTTCAAGGACTGTTCAGTCCAGCATTTCTTAGACCTTACCCTCTTTTATCTAGGACTAGTCCCTTCTGAAGACAGGATATTAGACTACACAGACAACTTGTTTGGCCTCATAAGATCATAATAATAAGATCATAAGATCTCATAAATGTTTCATCCTGTAGGAGATGCAGGAAGCACTTTTTAGTCTCTGACACAATCATGATGCAGCTGTGGTCACTGTCACTATCAGTGCTGGGATTCCATTTTCCACTGATCTGGGTTAGATTTGCGCAGTTCTATCTAAGCAACTGTCATCCCTGCTCATTCTCCTGCATTTCCCTTCTGTTAAGTACGGAGCTGGAGGGTTTTTTTCTCTTTTGGCTTGCCTTATGTCCAGGATGGATTTCAGCTACCTATTCCCAGCCCATATATCCGACTACCCTCTATCCTTCTCTGTTAACTTCCCCATCCTCCCTGGTGCTCGTAGCACCTCCTAATTTAGTAGTATCTCCAGATTTAACAAATGTGGTGTGTGTTCCCTCTTCCAGATCATTAATAAAAATGTTGAATAACGCTGGGCCAAATTCCCATCCCTACAGCACCTCCCTACAAGCATGATGTATTGTTGTTTAAATTACACTGCAGGGAGCGCTCCCTTGCGTTGTGCGTGCCAGCACTGAGGATGCGCTGTAGTGTAACAACATAGATAAGAGCAGACTATAATATTCCTATATCTTGGGCTTAGTTAAGCTCTATTTCAGATGTTTCCTTGTACCTTTGAAACTTGAAGTGCAGGTGTACAATATCTCAGTAGTCAGGGGAGTCATATTAACGGGTTTGGCAGAGCTTGGAAAGCACAAGTTGAGCCAACTGTTTGACTTTGGGAGAATGCCTGATGTTTTATTAGCACTGCTGCTTCTCTTCAAGAGAAGTCAGTGGTCATTTGGGAGGTCTGATGAGAAATGTTTCATCAACAAAGTACTGGTGTTTCCGAGGAGGAAAATTAAAACCATTCTGTATCCCAAAAAGTGATTTGTTTAAAAGTACATCTCAAGTTATTCTAACTTGTAGCTCCAGTCGTAAAAGGCATGAGGTATGAGGAGACTGTCAGGGTAAGGACAGCGCTTTCCTCCACAGGCACTTCTCTAAGTGTAAAGCTAAATAGCTGTCCCCAATAGTTGACTTTACCTGGGATTTCTCAGGAAGGTCAACCTCTAGTCAGATAGCTCTTTTCTGAATGCAGCTTAACAGAGAAACTTAATGACCTCTATTTACTTCAAGTAGAAACCCATCAAAGGGACAATTAACTAATTTTAAACAGAAATTGGCTCCCTGGTGAGAAGCAAGCTTATAAATAAACCATTTCATTTGTTCACTGAACTAGACCGTCATGCAAGCGAAATTGCTGACTCCAAAGCAGACAAGCGATTGGAAATGTTTACATGAATGACTTCAGATTGGAAAACTTCTCTTGCCTTAAGTGCCCTGAGAGAAGGACTTGGGGGAGGAAACCAGGGAAGCGGATTCCTTTGCCACTGCTGACGTGCAGGTTGCAGCCAGGCTCAGCCCTGCCGTGTTTATGGTGCCCACTGGAGCAGAGCCGCCCAAACTCTCTCCAGTGACGAGCAGGCGGTAAAGTGGTGCAGACAGACACAGCTCCTCAGCTCTCCGGTTTGCACGCAAGTGACCTGGCCAATAGCACCGCACCCGGAGAGAAGAGCAGGTTCATGCTCCAGATTAGACTGGGTAAAATAGCAGTGTTTGCGTGAAAGCTGCACTGATTGCCTCTTGGTTTTCTCTCTTGAGTGCTCCCATCACCATGGGACCTGAGTACCTTTAGTCTTCACCACATATTTTTTTCAGTATAAAACAGTTTTCTGCAGGAATGGAAGTGCTGGTTTCTGATACAGTCACCGTGCCTCAGTTTACTGAGTGAGGTGTTTGATGGGACTCAGACTTCCAAAAGAGCAAAGCAAGGAAGAAAGGTCCCTGTACCAGGATGCTGCTTTATGACACACCTTGGGGGCTTTCATTTTCTTTCCAAACCAACATCCCTGAGAAGCAGCATGTGCACTCAGCATGTATTGCCAGTGCTCATCACCACAGAATTTCCTCGGTACTAACTTTGTTTAAGGAGGGAATACATGAGAATAGCCTGAAGGTGTTTAAAAGAAGACAAATAAGGCAGCAGAGGAGAGACATTTCAGGCCGGTTTCCAATCCCATGAGAAATGGGAAATGCAAAAATATCTGATGAGACCCCAGTGCTTTCTCAAGCAGAGAACAGAATGGAACCTTCCTAGGTCCGATGTGGGGCTCAGGAGGGAAACTTTATAGCTGTCTTCACTCTGTCTGAATAGAGCTCTCGTTTGCTGTGCAAAATGTTATCAGGGCGGAGATTAATTGCTTCCAAAGGCAGCCAAGCAACTGCTAGAGGCAATAAAAAGGGGAAGAAAGAAAAGAGCCTTTAAGTAGAATTTAATGACCTTCTCCTGCACATTATTTTACTGTACAGATTAATGTATAGTCACTTGTATAAATGCAAGAGAGTTTGCACTTGTGCCTGTGTGTGACTGCGTGTGGTGAGACCTCACTTGCACACCCCGTTTGCTCTCTTCTCTAACGATGATTATCTTTGCTCGGAGGAACATGCCGTGTTTAAATCAACTCATCTCATCTAAACTAATCTGGAAACAAGAGATACAACTGTTCCAGCTGGGAAACAAGCAGCCTGTATCCTGAGGTAGGTTTTCTGTCTTCAGCAGACTTTTGGGACCTTCATCAGTCTTTGACACAGCTGGCAGAAAAGTTCAAACCGTGACACTTTGCTTTGGTATTTCATGCCTGCTAAGTGACAGGAAGGGCTGTTCGTGGCATATCTGACACATCAATGCATTTAGGCATGATTTAGTAAACTTGTGACTCAATCCATTTCAAAGTACTGAAGTGTCGGATCATTTTCAGCTGTGAATATTGAAAACTCTCTGATAATCACAGGGGAGGAGAAGGCACTAGGAAAACTCAAAATGTATTTTTTACCCCAGAGAGGTCAAGCATAAGATCTTACTTTCACCACAGATTAGTTTTCTACTATCTCATTAACTACCTGTATTTTTTCTGGGTTTTTTTAATCCACAGAAGTGCATCCTGGGAAGAAGGAAGGCTGACTGTCCTAACATCGCTGGGATATTTCTGATATGGACAGGTTAGGTTTTTTCTTTCCTTGAATCTTTGTACAATCAGAGTTGATAAATGCTATAACTGAAAGTAATAGTCATTCTTCAGAAGTTACAGATGTGGCAGAAGAAATGAATAAATTCAATTAGTTCGGTCCTTATCCGACTCAAACCAACATATACCAGACCAGTTAATGGAGTTACGGAGTTACGTCCATTTACAAACCGTTTACAGACACAATCAAGCACAAGAAACATTGTCATCCTTTTTTTTTTTTCCTTTCCACTTAATCTCAACATTGGGGAAAGAACAAGTCTGCTACAAAAAAAAAAAAAAGGAGGCTAAGAATAGACCAGAAAATATGTTTGGTAGAAGATAGCTCATGCTCCCAGCATTTTGTGGAGAACCACAGCTGTGGGTCAGCACACATTCCCATAAAATGGTTATCAGATGCAAGTATGCAGTTTCCCAGCAGAACTCTGTGGTTCAGAGTTAGCAGCAAGCGATTCTCACCACACAGCTGAAGTAATTTCCCTGGGTTTGCCCCAGTTTTTTAAACAAAATGAAATACACCACAAATTCGGGAAAGCTGAGAAGATAAGTCTCGAAGCCAATGCTCAATTTGGGAAAACTAAAGGAGGGGGAAATAATTTAAGGTATGCACATAAGGCATATACCCACATTCTGTCTGTCACTGTATCTTCATGGGGACGAAAGGAAAAGTTGCTTTCAGTTATTTTTTCAAAGACAGACCACACACCACCTTCTTCCAGCTTGCAAATTTTATCTCTTTTTCCCCATTCTGCTGCAAAGAATAACTGAGATATTAATATCAAAGCCACAGGCTGGGGTCAAAGCAAGGATCGTTGATGAGATGTCCCCAGCGTTTAGACTTGTCCCCAGTTTCAGTGGAAAGAAAACCTGTCCCTCTTCTGTTTCCCTTTGCTGGCCGATTAGATCATGCCTTTGAAGGATAACACTTCGAGAGTGCTGCGTGAAGATGACTGCAGCTGTATCCTGTGCTTGTCTTGGACCCATCCCAGGAGGTTGAATCTGATCTGAAATACAATGGAAGTCCTCTCAAACTCACTTTGACAAAATAATCTGTCCTATAGATGGGAAACCAGCTAGCTGAACCAACCAGTTCAGCTTATAATGATGGGGGAAAAAAGCTATAAAGGTTTTTAAAGATTCTGGTTGCAGTATGAATGAAGATGCTTTCCTGCAGAGGTGACGCTGCTTTGGGTATTCATTGGCATAGCCACCCCCAGTAAGTGCCCGTGCAGGGAATGCTAAAATGACAATTTCTGCTATGTCACCTTCCAAAGGAGCTGCTTCGTCTGTTCTTAGGATGGGCTTGAACAGGGGGGATAGTGTCAGTGCTGTGAATTAACTCTGAGTTACAGAGGCAAAAGAAGTGGGGGAGAAAAGGAAGCTTGCTGAATTTTGGCACCAGAGACAGCTTATTCCTCTAGCTAATCTTCTCCGATTGTATCTCTGGTCAACAAAGACAGAACAGTTCCCCCGGAAGCCAATTCAGGGCACTTAAATTAGACATCTGCTCAGAATCACTTTCTAGAAGAATCTCTGCTTTTATCCATTGACTATAGAGGGGAAAAAAGCCAGCTCCATCTGGCGATGTCAATACCTCCTGACTAGTAGTGTCACCTGAGGCAAAGTCCCGTAACAAGGCCAGAAGATAAGATCACTCACAGATCCTTCTGCTCTGTGTACATCCTGTGCTTCACCCATCAGTACATGCAGATTGCACTTACAGCTGGACCAGGAGGTCCCTGATGTTTACCGTGCTGGAGCTTTTGGATTAATTTCCCAGATTTACCCTGCAGACCATTGCAAAGTATGGGTGCTCTAGAATTCATTATTTCCTGATGGATATATTATCATTAAATCTCATAGCATAGATCAAGCTATGAATAAGTCACAATCTTTGAAGCCCGTATACGAAGGTTGTGAAACCTGGTAAGAAAAAGAAAAGTAATTATTCTTATGATCAGATAAAGAATTTACATACACTAGAATATATAAAAATGAGAGAAAGTTTTGTTTAAAAATGAGAAAAGATGAGAAACAGGGGTTTAGGAAGTCCAAATCTCACCCTCTAATCCCAACCTCTACCCTGCTTTGTGACCACAGGCACTGTCATGTACTTCCCTCGTTTCCTAATGACCTTCAGTAATAAACTGTTGTTATTATCTAGGTCCAAGGTAACGTTTTTACCCACCAACCTCAAACTCTAATACTAAGGAAGCAGCATTATTTTTTGGTTTTCAGATTTGGGACAGGGGCTGTGCAGAGAGAAGCAAAAGGATTTGTCCAACCTTACCAGCAGATCGAGTGGGAAGAGGACAACCTACTCCGGCATCTCAGGTTACTTCTATATCTCCTAGCCCCCATTTTGCAAATTGCTCTCCTATCCACATTGTGTTCTGAACTAAATTAATTAAAGTTTGAGTAGCCTACTGGTCCTGAGTTGGAAGAAGGAACGTACTCTAAGTGCATGGTAAATATTTTATGCATTGTCTCCCTAAGACACCAAAGATTACCCTATCATTGCTCAAAATACAAGTAAAAATTTGCTTGACAGAAAAAAGAAGTGTTGTTTTGCGACTGTTTTTTATAGCTGGTCAGCAAACGAATTTTCCAACCGAGGGGAAAAAAGAAACAAAATAGAATATTAACAGAATTCTTTTACAGAACAATATACAAAAAAAAGTATTTCAGGTCAACGAAAACCTTTTATTCTGATAAATGGATAATATTATCTCATAGGCAGGCCTCTAATATGTCCTTTTAAAACTACTTTTTTAATGTTTTTCTACTGATTTTAAAAGAAATGTAAGAAAAACCAGTAAAATTTCCAAATTACTCTTTCATTGCAGAAAAAAAACAAAAGTCTGAAAGTGAGTTTCCCAACTCTTCCTCTCCACTATTCTTATTTTAGGTGGTTCTTGCTGTCCACCAAGAGGTGGAATAAACATGTTGCCAGCTGGGTCACTTTTGCATGAGGCCTTCACCCAATTCTGCAAATATGTTGTTGATTGGGAGGACTTACCCTTTGTCCTTATACTTGGGCACAGGGAGACAGAACAAGTTCAAAACACAACTAAAGAAAGGGTGCGAGAGAAATGCAGTTCCTGGGAAGCTGTCTGAAGTACTTGCCTTCAGCTCTATTTTCCCACCAAAGTCAATGACTAAAAGATGTCCAACGACTGCTTCTTCTCAAGAATACTGCTCATTTCCACCAGGAGAGCTGGAAATAGGGGAGACCTTATTGAGCTCTACAACTACCTGAAAGGAGCTTGTAGTGAGGTGGGGGTCAGACTCTTCTCGCATGTGACAGGTGATGAGATGTGAAGAAACGGTCTGAAGTTGCACCAGGGGAGGATCAGGTTGGACATTAGGAAAAATTTCTTCACCAAAAGGGTTGTGCAGCATTGGAACAGGCTGCCCAGGGAAGTGGTGGAGTCCCCATCCCT
The DNA here is from genome assembly GCA_009769605.1 of Bucorvus abyssinicus. NCBI lineage: Eukaryota > Metazoa > Chordata > Aves > Bucerotiformes > Bucorvidae > Bucorvus > Bucorvus abyssinicus. The sequence goes on along the minus strand of CM020033.1, from coordinate 33,085,535 downwards.
GGAGGTGTTTAAGACGTGTGGATGTGGTGCTGAGGGATATGGTTTAGGGACCCTGGCAGTGCAGGGTGAGTGGTTGGACTCGATGATCTTAAAGGTCTCTTCCATCAGATGGTTCTGCGACTCTGTGAAATTTTGTCCCTATGTAATCTGATAGTTTATAAAATTTATCAGAGATTTCTGCACGAACAACGACCTGTTTAGAAGACTGGGGTCGATTTGTGTCAGCTGCTGTATAACTGTCAATACCTACTTCTCCAACATACAGATCAACAGTCTTCTGGGCAAGCATGAAGGCAGCCCCTTCACTGAGCACTGGACTTGCTGTTACACCATGCAGAATCTTGCCATGACCTGTTGTCCACTTCCCTTCCCAAGTGACTTGTGCAACAGAAGACCCAAGACATTAATTCCTCGAGAAGTTTAGTGCACCTGAAATACCAAGCTCAGACACACGTCTTTGTCCAGCAGCTCTCAGAGTCCTGGGCAGAAACAGAGCAGATTTACAGCTCTTCAGGCTTGCAATGACAATTAGGCTGCTTCAAAGCTCCATGGAGAGTTTTACTTAAACACTGCTTTTCTAATACCTATGAAAATCCTGCAAAACTTTATATAGTGGAAGAAAAGCTAACTAGAATATCCAGTGATTAAACTTTTTCTAATGTTTCTGTTTCAAAAAGCATGAGACAATTCAATACAAAGAAAACCTACTGCCATCATTAATGTCAATGTTTACTCTGTATTTACTGCTCTGAATATTTCAGATCTGCCCTTTTACAACAGTTCCTATATTACTGTTTTGATCTCTTCCATATTTTTACAGTAGGTACCCTAAACTTTTCTTATCAATGCACTGTAATGATTTACTTACTTCTAGTTAATAAGATACTTTTGTTTATGTTTGTCTTTCAGGATTTTTTATGAATTTGGTTGCTGTTTAACAGTAATAGTTATAAGTGGATCCAAGTACATTAGTTTGGCCTTGATATGGCAGTTGGTGTAGCACTGATTCAAAAGTTATCAGAAGTAAGTGAAATGGAGGCTTTGTGGAGCAGACTGCTCAGTGGGTGACACCAGCAGCGAATTTCCTTCCAGATCTGCTGAGGTGAAACTGCTGCGATGGGCATCTCCAGGGTTTTTAGATGAAGTTTCAGACGTTTGGACAGGAATTATAATGGGTAAATGCCACCTGCTTAGTTGTTCAGCTGGTATTCCCGTATACGGACGTCACCTGGTTATCGATTTTGTGGTAGTGCATATTTCATTTTCAGCGAGTATGCTGAATCACAGGTGGAGAAGGCAAAAGGCAGCAAAGGCTTAAGATGTTTAAACAAATCTCGTATCTTCCCGTGGCCTGACTTCTGACCTTTGAATACTTGAGTTTGACAACCCTGCCATGGCTTTCCATTGGCATCTCCCAGTTTTCTCTTCTTGGACAAGGTATTAGAATGCTGCATCAGAGGACAGCTTGTCAACGTGGTGAGCAACGTTGGCCAGAAGGTGTAAGTTCCCATTTGCCACAGAGAGGAGATCTGTAGTTCTCAGCTCTTTTCCCATGGGGTGCTCTGGCTAAGTGTCTGTAGAGCGCTACTGCTCTTACACGTAATGGCTGCAAGCAAGCTGAGGGGCAAAAGTCAAGTGTAAAAGAACACTGAATTAAAAGCAGCCATTCTAGGTGGAAAAAGCTAAAATAGCCCGGCTTTCAGCAGCCCTTTCTGAGAGCTGGTAGTGTTTACCTTTCCCGTGGTGCAGTCACCAAGAGAACGTCCCTTCTTTATGCAACTGCTTACTTTTCTGAAACTCTTTGATACTTAACATTGCTTATGACTTCTCTTGTTCATCAGATTTTCTTTAAATGAGACGTTATTAGGGGAGGTCAGACGGACAGACACGCACACGCAAGCACACAGAGTATGATCAAACGAGGCTCATTTCCTTACAAGCCTGAGGTAAAAATAACATTTTTTAATTTCCATTGCCAGAGTTTTGAGCACTTCTCATTACAGGATCAGGAATGAATCTTGGCACTGCTGACTAGAGGCATTTACTGTAGACAGTGGAATTACTGTTTACCCTCCAACGACATGTTTCCTCCTTCTTCTGGGCCTCCCATGAGAAGTGGGTAAATTGCTTAAGAGCAGAAATCTAAATCTCACCATGAATCCTTCAACCTCCTGAGAAGTACTAAGGGAGTCAGAAATGAAGAAAAACAGACTTGACAAGCTTAATCTATTTCTTGTGCGTGGATATGTGTGAGCATGTTGCCGTTTCCCCACAACAATCCACAGATCGAGGAAAGTTCACTTACTGCAAGCTCAGAGATACAAAGTCTGTCCAGCCATGACAACAGCACAGAAAAGTTCTGCCAGATGATCTACGAAGAACTGACTGGTGAAGAAGGCGAATACAGAGCAATCAGTGGATCTCTCTTGTGCTAAAGGAACCAAGGGTTGACAGTGCAATGCACAAGTAGCAACACTGCTGCTAAAATAAACAAAGGGACAACCTCTGTCACACCTATGGGACTGTCAAGATTACGTGGCTAGCCATACAAAAATAAAAGCCAGTCATGGTGTTTCGTTGGAACAACAGGATAGCACAGAAGGAGGTTAAGCACAGCCATTAGTTGCCTCTTGCTTCTTACTCCATATAACCTTCTTCTCCACCCTTGAGATCCACCATCACTGTTACGATTGTCCTCTTCCCCTGTAGCCGAGATCCTCCAAGATGAAATGAAGGACTTTCTGACTCAGCAGCTACCCTGGGAAAGAAGGTTTTACGCAAGGGTGGGATCATCTCTCTCTGACCCGAGCCCTTCCTCGCATTGTATTCCTGCCTCTTATTTCTGAAAAATAGCTTGCTGTCCCCCTCCTGCTAGCGGCACAACGTTACCTCAGCCAGGGGAGGCGGCAGCTATAGAGACACATGCAAGCTGTCCATGAGTAGCATTTAGCTACTTGACAGCAGGATGCAGTGGTTTCAATGACATCATGCTAAACTTTTCCAGCTGAATTCCAGCTGGAAGCGTTCGTCTATGTCTTCAGCAGGGAATCACGGATTTAGCACAGGCCAAGTGTGTGCTCACTGCAGAAAGCAGAGAGAAAAAGCTCCTTTTGCTAGAAAAGTGTTGTTGAGGCACACCTGAAAAGGTGTGTTGCTACAATTCAGCTGAACAATAGCTGAATTGTAATAGCAACTGTTCAGATGAAAGCCTAAAATGTACATATCAGCAGCTAAAGATGGCCGGAATTAGTGCATATGCTGTGAAACTGAAGTCATCCAAGAATATTTGTAAAACCTCAGGCAAGGAGATGCCTGATATCTCCTTAGAAAAAGTGATGAGCTTTTCTCCATATATCGCTGACCTAACAATGAACTCAAATCTTGCAGAAAGAAGTTTGTACCTCATTGATGAATTCCCCTGTGTTTGACAAGCCTGTAAGAAAACCAGCTGATGAAGCAGATGCAAGAGGCACGATTATTTCTAGCACCATACATCAGAAAACTAACGTTATGCTTGTTTCAAGTAGTTCTTCTAACAGAAAAATAAACTCTTTAAAAGCGCGAACTGTTGCCTCCTGAAGCTTTGCCAAAAGGATTTTGTGACAGTTAACCGAAAAAAAAAAAAAGGAGGGGTGAGTTATGAAATGCTGACAAACTGCATTGAAAACTGATAGTGGGGGCTTTTACTCACCAAATTGCCTCACCTTGGCTGAGGAAGAGATGACAGAAAATCTCTGAGCTGGAATTAGGCTGGCCATTTCTAGAGGCCAGATAAAATTGCTACAGTCACATGACAACCAGTAATTACAGCTTTTAATCATTTTTGACCAAAAAGAAAAAAAAAGAGAGAGAGAAGGATCAGTAAAAAAAAGTTTGCAGTAAAAAGAATTAGAAGAATTTGCAGAAAACTTGGATTGTCAGTGATTGAAAATCTGTCTATAAAAAAAAAAAAAAGAATAAAGGAAGTTCCCCAAGCGTATGCAGGCTGATTTCGAAAGAGAGGATCACGCCAACGCTTCAGAAAATTAAAGTGATGAAACTTTGCTTTATCTCCAAATTCCAACTGTGCGTATGAAACAGCTGCCAAAGGCAATGCTCTCCTCAATGACAAAATCCAGCACATGCTTGGAAGCAAGAGAATTTACTCGATTTTCATATGTATGGTTGAAATACTGGGTTGCCCTGTCATTTCCTAAAATTAAATTAAATTATAGCACTTTTTATTCACCGAACAGTTATTTTAAATGTGCTAGTACTGCCTCTTACCACCATTGGCTAACAAATTGTTGTGGTGAACTACCTGGTGATGTAAATTATCCACAGATGTATGTGAGTGGTTACGTTTGATTTAACGTCTATCTTTAGTGAAGAGGAGAAAGCTTGAGATGCGGATTATTTGTGTCAATAATAGGTAATACAGTCACGAATTTTGGAAGCCAAAATCCTAACTCGTTCTCTAGCAAATAAGTTGCCTTGCAGTTGTTTATGGTTAAGATGCAAACTCCAAATGTGAAAGTGCCTGAAGATCCCCTGCTGGGACTGGAGAGAATAATAACCACTCCATCATATTTGTCCTCTTCATTATACCCTAGTAACTCCTCCCTACCTGGGATGACACCTCTAAATGGAGATCTCTGTGGGTATCTCTTGTACGCTTTCTTTCACAACCTGAGAGCAATGCTCCATGGCGTACTTGGTTTCAGACTCCAGACCAGTTCCATCATCTCCCTGGATACTCTGGTATTCTGTTCTTTTTAGATGTAAACAGACCGCTTCAAACACTTGATCTCCTGGATCGTAGTCAGCTTCACAGCAAACTGACTCTTCTTTATAGACATTGGAATGCGTACTTATATCACATATTTTTAACCATATTCAGTTTAGCTGAGAGTTTGCTTACTCAGTTCTTTTGCCTCTCTCTTCAGACTCTCGGGAAGGTTGCAATTAGCCCCATTATGGTAGTATCTTAGTAGTAGTTTAATGTATTTTCACTTTGTTTCAACTTCCATTGCTTTTGTGGTCCTCAGTTCAGCTTGTGATAAAATTTGTATTTCAGCATCACCTCCTTTTAGGACGTCATTACAAATGGCTGATAAAAATGACATAAACGTCTGACCACTGAAAAGAAACGTTGTGAATTGGACTAGTAGGGATGACAGGTCATCCCTTAACAACAAAATCCATTGTCTTCTGAGGCCTCTTCTTTGGATAATAAACTAATCTGTCATACTAAAATTTCTTGTGGGGGCACTTAGTATTTACCTGCTACAGGCAACATAAAGACTTTTCTGTTTCTGACCACTCTGTTCCTATGGCCTGTCTACCATAATTATTGAAGGGAAATTGTTCACTAGGGACTGCTGTGAAATATTTTTGAATGATACTGAAGTGTTCAGAGGAAAGAAAAAGAGTTACTAAACAAAACCAAGGACGAGATTGCAGGTCTTAAATTCCTTGAGCAAGAAGTGGATTTATTTACTTTACAGTAGGACACAAAGTAATGATCTGAGTTCTACAGCAGCTTTTGTTCAAGAGTTCAGATGGTGGGTAAGGTGTCTGAAGTTAAAAGGAAAGAAATGCCTCAGAGGCACTACTTCAGACAGTGTATTTTTAGCTTACTGAGCAAGAAAAAAAAAAAAAATTAAGGCAAACATTTCCCAAAGTCCTTGGGTTTTGTATGATCTGCCTGACACAATCAATTGAAAATTCTCCAGAAACAGTCCTATATGCATTCATGCGCTCAATTCAGCGAAGTCTTATACACAGCTTCTTGGTGTAATTACCCAGGGTTTCGAGATTACCCTCAGCCACTGCGTTGATAGGATATTTCATTACACATAAATTCCTAGGGAGGTCTTTTATTTTCCAGTCTTTAATAAACCCACGTTCAGACAAAATTCCTATTTGAACTGAGCAAAGGTTTTTGAGCTTAGAAACCAGTCAGAATCAAAATAGTTCATACCTATAGGTGAGCTACAAGAAATCTCATAATCCCCCCTCTGAGAACACAGTCTGAGAACATAAAAACAGCTGAATCAGGTTAGACCAACTCAGTGGCTGAGACAGGTACTGGTGTGATTAATAAAAATTCCTCGTTCTTTTTTCTATCATGTTTTTTTCCAATCCCTTTTAGAAACCACGAAAGCTTCCAGCATCCTCAGTGTCCGGGGGGCAAGGAGTTCTTCATGTCTGAGTGAAGAAAAATCACCTTTTGGCCTAGGAACCTACCGCCTGGTGGGTTGATGTACTAGTTCTTGTACTGGAAGAGACAGTGAACAATAATTTCTTATTCACCTTCTCCATGTCATTCATGCTTTTGCAGATCCCCTTCCAGTCATCTTCTTTTTCCAGGCTGAAAGGTCCCGGTCTATTTATTAGTTCCTCATACGGACGATATTTCATGTCTCTGATTACCCTTGTCCTTGAAAACTTTCCTAGTTCTACTACATCCTTACTGAAGTTGTGAGGGGAGGAAGGGACGCATCCAGAGTCGAGCACCATAAACAAAACGCAGGTGTACAAGGATTTTACAGTAGTATGATGATGATGTCTTCCCTAATACAACCTGATGTCCAATCTGCCTTTCTGAGGGCTACTAAGGGAAGAACTGAGAGTTTCACCAAGCTATTTATTCTAACTGCAAGATCCTGCCTCTCGGTGGTAGTAGTCAGTTCACACCCCATCACCCAGTTTACAGATTTCTATTGCTCACTTTTGCTGTGTTTTCTTTTTTTAAAGTTACAAAAAAAAAAAAAAAACTATGAAAAAGTAATCTTTAGCTGTGATATTGCAGAAAACCAGTCAGCACGACCTGACATGTTGCATCGTCTCCTTCCTTTGCGCTGGACTAGCTCGTGCGGTGTCCAGAGCGTATCTCTGGGACTCTCTTGACAATTTGCCTGGGATTGGGGTCCATTAGCAGTGCAAACGAAGGACACCGTTTCATTCTGCCTTCCACCAAATCCAGGGAAAGAGGTGACCAGCTGTTCCCTCCTGCCAGACGGCAACGCCTTTCATGATGGTGAAAAGATATTAAAAATCTCTGGATCTTATTATTGCTCAGGATTTTATGATCACTGAAGTCCAGCTAATGCTTTTTGGAAGAGGATGTGCTGCCTGTAGTTGTGAGGTACCGAGGCGAAGCGACAATTCAGAAGGCGCCTTTATAAGAAGTCGGATTTTATGACTTCGGTAGTTGAGCCTCTGTCGAATGCGTGTCACCTGTTGCCCCTTACCAAGCACGTCTCTGATGGTTTTGATTCACTTAGTTCGTTCATTCTTACCGCACAAAGCAGCATTGGTGGGCCTGGGCTAATAAAAGCAGATCACTAAGGCCCTCGGGGCACAGGAAACCAGCAAATGCATGTTTAGGGGGGAAAAAAAAAAAAAGGAAAGAAAGGAAAAAGGGCCATATGACCTAGCACAGGAAACAAATCTAATGAAGGAATGTCCTCGGCTTTCACAGGAAATTATTTTCATTTTATGCCATTTTCTGCCTCCATAAAAAGTAGCAGAGTTGACCTCCTGCGCTCCTACCTAACCTTTCAGCATCAAGGACTGGAGAGGAGAAGCGTTTCCTCCACCGACAAGATGCTGATCCGTTAGAAGCGTAGCAGAGAACAGACCCTTTTCATCACGGGCAGCTGAACCGTCACACCACAGCCAATATTTTCTGAAGCAGAGCTTAGCGGGGAACGGGGGTGTCTGATGTTTTGTAACCTAACTGAGATATTTAAAAGGTGCTAGGTTTTGAGAAAACACACTTTCTGGCACCCAGATCCCAGCTGGGATCTTCAGAATCACTGCCGGTTCCTTACCTCCTGGTAGCTTTCCCCCGGCAGCGTGAAGCCAGGCTGTGACAAATCCCAGGCAGTTGTTGGAGGTGGCGGTGCTTTAACCTGACACTTTCTGTCACGCACGCGTGCTGGACCTGTCAGGTTTGCATTTAGGGCAGAAGCTCAAATAGCGTTTTCATGTCCATCTGCCGCAGACCACACCTCAGTTCACTTCAGCCTCGTGAAGGAGCTCGGTATCTTCCCACATACCAGACCCTGTACTCACACCTTTTATTGCTGATATGGTATCTAAGGGAGAAGTTGTATTGGGCATGGTCTGGCTCAAAGAAAGATAATCCTACAGCATCCTTAGGTTGCACTGTTAATGCCGGAACAGTGGGCGATTCAAACTCTCATGTTTGTTTTCTCATGGTAGAAAAGCACAATAAAACTCCTAGATGTCAAAACGTTATTTTTTAAAGTAACTACTTCTGGAGACAACTGTACAAAATGCTTTGGGTCAGGAGGTGAGTGCCCGTGTCCGTCCTCCTTCATTAATTAGACATGTTAAAACTACAGAGAACACGTGTCCAAGCTGCAGTTCAAAGGAAACCTTAGAGGGAGTCGATGACCAGCCTTTAAGAAATAACTTTATCTGCACCATATTCAACTTCTTTCTGCAACTTCCTGCGATTCTCAAATTAACACCAGTGCAATGAATCTTTGTAAATTAATGAGTTTAATGAGTGAACAAGAATCAGCCAGTCTCCCTTGTTTCAAAACCACTAATCAGAACTCAAACCAAGCACAAACCTCTGAGTCACAGCCTCTTGCTAATAACACGCTTTTTGCTTTGAAGGGAATAATTAAATCATCACCACATTCCTTTTTCTCTGGATAACTTCCTGTATGATATGAATTTAGATCAAAACTTACCCTTTCTCCCCTAAGGGTTCTTTGTTATATCACTTTGGAGAATGATTTCATTAATGACTTTTGTCCTTGAGGGCATAAAAATCAGGTAAGTAAGTGAGCGGTGCTGATTGCCTGAACCTCAAAAGGACTTGATAAGCCAGACACACCCTGGTATTTTACAACTCTGTTAGATAGCACACAGTCCTACACAAAGCTTGTTATAAAACAGAAGCTGTAAAAATCTGGACACTGACACAAGGAGTACAACAGGCAGGTTGGCTTGACAGTGGAGGGCTATATCAATAAAATAGCCATAACTGAAAACACAGAACAACCAAAATCTGTTTAGTAACGTAATAACCAACTCTGAAATACGTATGAAATGGTGGCTGGGTCAAAGATGTAGGGGAATAAGATTCTTCCATAAAAGTGGTATAAGATTCTAAGAGCAAAAATCAGAATGAGAAGAAAGCTACTTTAGATTTTCTCTCTGACTGTGGGCCCTGGGTCATAAAGGACAAAATGTTTGTAGCTGGTTAATATTACCATTCGCCGGATCAGGTAAAGGCTATTGAATGCAGAGTGTGGAGAAAGATCAGAGGCAACCCAAGTCTCATAAAATGGTGATAACGGGTGACCTTTGTAACCTGTATATAAACTGGTCAAATGTCACCATGGGAAAAGGTTAACAGAAACAATTTCTTGGTGCCTTAAAAGATTGCTTCTTGGAACAGCTATTAACCTACTGTATTTCCATCGGCCGGTGTGTTTTCAGTTCAAACAGGTAGTGTATTATTACTAACAGCTGCATATCTCATGTAGTTAGGATGAGGTTCATGGAGAACAGTGAGGTCAGAGCACCGGGGGAGTGAATAAAGTGCAGAACCACATGTAAGGTGACCTGGTTTCTACTCCCCATCCTGCCAAAGATTTGCTGAGTGATCTTGAATTCAGGTTCCTTGGCTTTTCCTTGGCTTCTTTGGGCTTTCACCTTGCCACCTGTGAAGTCAAAGTATTGTCCACCCATTGAAGTCTCTGGGAAGCTACACTCACTGCTATGTCGAGAGCTTTGAGGTCCTCTAATGGAAATGGTGGGTAGAGGTGTAAAACATTGCTATGTGTGTTGAGCAGTTGTTGTTTATGGGCTGTGAGCGTCTCAAAGGATGTCATCTTCCAGCAGATGGTCTAAATCAGCAGCATTGTCTCCAATTAGGCTAAAAGTACCATGACTGAGACCAAATACATGATGTCCACTCAGTCATTGACATCATGGCAGATTAATCTTCTTCAACAAGGGAAAAGCATATTTTTACTTCAAGTGGTGGCAGGAAGAGTCTGAGAAGGCTCGGCATAGTGGCAGGATATTCAGGGAACTATTTTCCTGCTCGCCATGGCGCACAGATGGAAAGAAAGCTGGACGTCCTAGCTGCCTGCGGGAAGGAATCTGCAAACCACGAGCATTTAGCTCCTCGTAATGCATGACTCCAGCTATCAGCTGGTCAACAGGTTTTCTTCTCCCACTTGGAAGAGGGACCCATTCGCCGAACATTATAGCTTTGCTTTGCTTGTCAAATCATGAAGTTAAGCCCACAGCCATTTCTGCCTCTATGATAAACATAAACTCCTCCCAAAACATTACTCTCACACTCTCCCTCTGCTTTCAGAGAGCAAACTACCAACTCTGAATCCTGTTTGTGCAACATTTCCAGAACCATGAGCTTTAACTCCACCCCTCGGCTTACTATTTCCGTCTTCGTTTGTTGATCACTTTATACCCCAACTTTAAAGTGTTTGTTTCAGGCACGTAGCCCTTAATTTTGCACTTGAAATGTCTATGTGTGAGTGCACAGTTGCAACCTGCCACAAAGGAGGTTGCACGTACATTTTCCTGATGTGTGTGTGCTGTTGGACTCCTTCATCCCGTGCAGCTAATGTCACCTACAGACAGGCATTCTGCAGAGCCTTCGTTCTTGAAACGGGTGCACTAAAATGCCATTTGGTGCGTGTCTCTTCCTGGAGCTGGAGCCGAATTACAAAAAGAGAGCCCTCATTCATCTGAGACCACAGACAATTAATGCTGGGTTCAGTTTAGGGAAACCAGAGCCTACTTGGGGGAGAAGAAACATTGTCTCTCGCTGGGCTGCTCCCCTGGGAAAGGGGAATTTTGCATTTCTCTGAAAAGTGGCTTTTCTTTTTAATTATGTTTGAAAATGGAAGGAAGTACGAACAAAGCTTTCAAATACGGGTAAGTTGAAACAGAATTTCAAATCTGTTTCGGGTCTGGTCCTACAAAGAATAAATGGGTGTGTAGCTTTGTGGAGACTCGTGCCTTAACCCAGATTCTGCACATTTTAAGTTCAAGCAGGACCAGACCTTTCACTTTGAAATAGATGCGTTCTCATGTTGAAGACCGAAGGCTCTTCAGCTCATTGTATTTCCACCTAGTGCTTCATATTTTTTATAGGAGGCTAAAAATAATTGCCCCAGCTGGAAAACATTAACATGTAAATGGACAAGACAAGAATTAATTAAAGGAAGAAGAATGTGTGCAACAGCATGCATATTTTCCACATGTACAAGTACAACTACAAAAGTATTTTGAAACTGGTCTCTTAACTATGTAAACGATAAAATGTAAATTGAGCTCACTGTTTGCTTCAGTGGAACCCCAGAACCCACATGCTCAGTTCAGGAACATTCTTGTCCAAGAGCTGCTACAAGCTAAAATGGCAATGAACAGGTCATACATTGGAAAAACAATTGACTGGATGCAAAAATGATGTCAGTCCATTTCTTTCTGCACATGAAATCCACATATATGCACCGTGACCGTGACCGTGAGTGCACCAGAACAGCACTGCTTATCTCCACTAACGTGCCTGGATAATGTAGCGGTGAGTCCATATTCACCATGTGTGAGGTGCAGAAACCTCTACCCAAGCTCCTCACAGATTAGTACCTCCACAGGGCATGGTCCAGTGCTCTTCTGGGACCTGATTTCAGGTCCACAAAGCAGGACAGCCTTCAGGCTGCTTCACCTGGCATCGTGCCCTGCTAATTGTGCTGATTCCCTTGAGTGTCCCCTTGCTGCGCTGGGGTAGTATGTGCTGTCCTCACACCCTCAGGCTGCCAGCACTGAGATCCAGCAGTTTGTATCACACTTGTCCATTCTCCTCCAGAGCTCTCAAATAAGGAGAAAAATCTTGCCTTCACGGCTCTCTTTTTAGATGTGCGAGTGGTATTGGGAGAAGTTGGGGAAGTTTGCAGCTTCTAAAGTGGGTCTATTTAATACTGTCAACTTTGAGACAGAATAAGCTAATTTATAAAAGAGTATAAACACCCATAAAGCTGTTTTGCAGGCACTTTCCGGAGTATGACTGCTCTTTAAAATACTTAGAGATATTTTTTAATATTTTATTAGATAGCCTGGTTTACAGTTAAGTGCCTAACAACCCCACAATGTAAAGCTTGACATTTGCCTGCCAATATCTTCAGCTTCCAGCATTTTAACTGTGTTTCAGCAGTGCTATCAAGTGAGTTTATTCAGCTCAGTTTGCATCTTCTATGAATGATGTGAAGAGGCAGAATGAGGATTCCTGTAGAGTACTGCATACATTAGTATTAGCCAAAAAAAAATAGGAATCCTCCCATTAAAAAAGCAAAAAAAAAAAAGCACTTTTGGAAAAAAATACCAGTCATGCATTAGAATGGAAAGTCAAGACTATGAAATTTAGCATGCAAACTGGCTCACTTCCCTTTGTAGATAATTTGTATTATTAATTATTCACTGGGGAAAAGTCTGAAATTTAAGAATTGCGTTTCTCATATATATCCTAATTGTCAGGTGAGAAGGGTTACGCTTTTTACCTTCATCTCTGTCCCAGAGTCTCAGGGCTGTAATGAAATAACTCCTGAAAAAAGGGAAACAGTGTTTTATATTATGTGATAGCCAGTGGGGAAGAAAATTCACCTGGGAAACTGAAGAAAGTGAGGTCATGCTGACATCTTTTTAAAAGTTACTACTTCTCAGCCGTTTCTGCCGAGAGCCACAGCCTCAGTTACCACTTGTGAGTTTTTCTGTTTCTGTGGTGCAGGAGAGATGAAAATAGATTTTACTTTGGAATGGAAACTCCAGGGATTTGGATAAGTTGCAGGATCTCAGAAGAGGGGCTGAACCTTGTTAAAATGTGTTAATGAGGTTGCAAATCATCATAACCTGTAGTTCCAAACCCTGCCCTGAGTAGGACAGACAGTGGCTCTGAAATTGGTCACTTTTCTCTCTTTCCCTGATTTCTCCACCACCATACAGAAAAAAAATAGCTTATTAGTAGCAGTACAAATAAAATATCAAACTAATATTAATCCCTCTAATTAACAAAATAATAAATGGCCATGCTGTGATTTTTCCCAGTCCAGAGTATAGTTGGTGGTTTCTGTTTGGTGCTGCGTTTCAGCGCAGTTCCTAGAGGACAACAAGAGGAATGTTGTTGTCAGGAGGAGGTTGTGGAGGCAAACCACTGTGCCTTGTCTGACAGCTTCATCCTGCGTCACCTGTGGGCCCTGGGATTTATAAGTAGTGAAAGAAATTTCTTTGCATCCATACATTGGCTCTTTGACATCAGTCACTGGTGGTGACATTATCCTAACCTACGGCAGTAATTCCGACCTTTGCCTTGCGTGCTGTCTTCATGCAGTAGGAACTTGGCAATGAAGAGTGGGCTTTAATTACACTGCGATATAGAATCACAGAATCACAGAATCATCTGGTTGGGCGAGACCTTCAAGATCATCGAGCCCAACTGTTCATCCTGCACTGCGGGACCCCCTAAGCCACGTCCATCAGCGCCACATCTGCATGATATGCCCCATTCTAGACCACAGGCATCAGAGGTTTGGCATAAACAACAACAGCAACAAAATAAAACGGAGTTTCCCAGGCTGAAAGGGACTTCGTGGGGTTTGAGTGAAGGAGAAGTCGTACTGTGGTGAGGCAGACAGGGTAAACACTGCTGACAGCAGATGTAGAGCCACTGGTGGCTCGTGACTTGGTCTTCTCAGCTTCTGCAGTGACGGTAATCCTTTCCCAAAACAGTGCAGTCCTGAAGTGCTGCCTCATGAAGAAGCACAGATAAAAGGCGTTATTTTCTCTCGAAGGTGGAAGAAAAAGCAGAGATGTTTGTAACGACCTGTCCTTGCCCCCTTGGTTTGCTCCAGTTTCACACTCCGTAACATACGTGAAGTCTGCCAGTGGCTGTTCAGTCTGTTAACGTTAAGGGAAGTTTCCTAAGTGGGGGTGGGAGGGGAGGAAACACGCTGCTTGTGCCGCAAACACCGCACGCACTTTCTCTGCGTGTTCCCAAAGACCAACACACACTGCGAACAGAAAACTCGGTGTTTTTAAAAATGCTAAATCTGGCGTCTCGAGCCCGAAGCCAAACTTCGGATCTGGAAACCTCTGTAATTTGGGTAAGATGGATTCAGATCTGGACACTGTGGCTCAGAGCTCGTCCTAAAATACAACAGCTGACCTCCATCTGCCCTCAGCGCGTCCTCTTCTCAGATGACCGCGGCCCCTCTGCTTGCTGTGGTTGACTACTTCAGAACAAGACTACCCCGGAGAGCCGTGGGATGATGAGCTGTAGCCGCAGCAGGACTCCGCTCTAATGCATTCTTCTGCCATATGCTTTTTTATTAGAGCTTGAAGAAGTTTTCCGTGAATGACTCAGTGCTATTATGTGACTGTCTCAGTGCTATTATGTCGTTACTTCTTATCTCTTGAATAAAACCACCATAATATTAACTGCAGGTTTCGGTGATGTTTATTCGCATTTGCACAAGAACTGTCATCTTAAAATTAACAGCTTTACATTTATAATATGTCATCAAGATCTGCTGCTTGTTGCTGCCTTCTGCTGTGATTAAATAAACAAATATTCCACCATAATTTACACCTTTTCCAAACAATTGTGGTGATTTTTGGTTTCATCCACCCTATGACACTGCATGCTCTGTTAGAAGCCACTGGATCTTCTCTTATTATAGTTAAGAAGCCCCAGAACAACATGGTTACCATGAGCTGGAAAAGTGACCCCCTCCAAAGAGAGATACCACTCACAGCAGCAATGGTCTTTTAGATACAAATATCTTCACTGGCCAAAAAGATTGGTAAACTACCCAGCAATAAATCTCCTTTAAAATACGCAATTATTGTATATTTTAAATAAATAAAGAAATGAAAAGAGAGAAATCAAAGATTGGTTACCCAAAGAGGACAAGTGCAATGAAAAATATCTCACCTAATCACGTTGCTCTCGGTATAGCTCTCATCTGAAAGAATGGTGTGACCCACATTGCTGACCCTAGGTGGTATCTTTGTGTGTGATATCTCTGACTGAAATAATCTGTGACTGGGTTGTATTGTTTTAACTGAAAACAAAGCACTTAAAAAAATCAAAAGGAAAAAATTCCAATCTTTTTGCTTTACTCTGCAAACCGAAAAGAAAAGCTTATTTTTTCTTACAGATCACTGTTAACCTTTTCAAGATATTTGGGGAGTAGAAATATATTATTAACCCTGATAAAACAAGAACAGGAAACAAGGACACAGATGAATAAAAAGCTCCAGATTTTCAATGAAACTTTGACAACGAGGTAGAAGAGAGGGGGAAAAAAACCAGCAATAAAAAACATTGGCCAATTCTAGCGGACGCAAACCAGTCTGAGCACCTAGACAGAAATCCACGTGGTCAGCAGTGTGTCAAACAGCTCTGCTGTTTTTAATTTTAATTTAGTGTGCAGTAATGAGTATAGTTTTGGTTTTTCCCCGTTGTACTCATTTGTCTGAATCATCCACACTTACTGAAATACTCCTTTGTAGCTCAGGCAACGCAGCTCTGAGCTCGGTGGGGCTGGTTCCCGTTGTGCTCCAGGCATATCTACAGTATCTGGCTTGATTAATCTGTTGCCTTTGTACGGTTTATTTAAAATGTCAGATGAATTGTTAATGTGGGAAAACATTCTGGGCCAAATTCATCTTCCAGCTACACCTGTGCTGCCTAAGCAAAATCCACGACATCCTACAGCTGTACAGAGAGAGTGGAACTGTAGCTCATTCAGAACAGAGAAAATGTCCGAATCTTGGGTTAAATTTGTCAGTGATTGTAAGATCTGGATGCCTGTAATTAAGCTTCTCATTAATGTTAAAGGAAGTCCATTAAAATCAGCAGAAATCCAAAAATTTGCAGTCTGTTGATTCAAATGCCGAGGATCAAGGTTTCTCCTTTTGCAATGGTCTCATGCCCACACATGTCAGGTTTTTTCCTTTTGTTCTTTTACACAAATCTGTATTTGCAACTTTCTTTATCTGGAAAATGTGTATAATTATCACACTTACCACCCAAAGTATTGATGAGACAATGAAGGAAGACATTCTGTCTGTCTAAGCAAAGATCAGTAGAATATCCACAAAGTGTAAGAATTAGGGATTTATTTCTGTTTAGTAACTGACATTTTGACATCGGCAGACAGAAACTTCAACCCTTCCCCTTAGACTTCTTCCATCTTTCCAAGGTGCTTTAGCTTGAATGAACTTCTTTTGATTAGCCAGCCTAAATGGTTTTTTTTTTCCTGACCTGTGTAGGTTGTTTTTTTTTTTTTTTGTTGTTGTTGTTCAGTTGGTTTGGTTTTTATTTTGTCACAGATACGTGGTGATGGCTGTATAACCACAGCTGAGGTCTTGGTCTCTGAGCATATCACAACTTCTGCAATATTAATGTGTTCAAGGTGTTCTGGAAGGTATTTGCAGATGAAGACGACAATCTGTCATATTTGAGGTAGCCTGAAGAAACTAACTAGGTAATGAGAATGATCCAGTCACAGAGGCACAAGTATAGGAATAAATCCCATAGACCTCCATGCTCCAGTGGCTGTACAATATCCAAGTATCAAACTGAGGAACACTCCATGGAAAAACGATGGCCATTTCCAAAACTGCGATTCATCCCATCAGCTTAATATCTGAGTCAGGGGAAACAAATCGCTCTATGGAGTTACATTTCTCACCCCACTGAGCTTGGATAGAGCCTGGGTGACTAGCTTCGGCTGAATGCCTGACTTTGATCGGCAGCTGGAAAAACTCTCATCCTAATTGACTTGCTACAATCATCATTCACTGATTTGCAGAAGAGTGATACAAAAGCCCAACCTCCTGAACCTCAGAAGAATTTTTCTGAACAGTCCTGCAGGGAAGAAAGACAGATCTTGAAAGCTAGTACTTAATACATGCAGAAGGCGGACAAATCAGACTGCACACTTCTAAGACTATCACTAAAAATCAGAGTTTAACTCAGTGGTGTGGATCAGTTACATACTACAAAGATATTCTTTTTTTGCTGACTCAAAAGTATTTTGCCAGAGACTTTTTGGTATATGAATATTTGCTTTTGAGCTCAGCAGCAGTCTTGGAGATTATGCTGAAAAACTGCATCTACAGGTATCTCTTTTAAAAGCATCCCAGGAGGATTCCAAATATTGCTTTCTAAAAAGCTGTGAGTCGATTGTCCACTTCAAAGGAAAGCATTCCTGCTGGCCTAGAAAGCTGTGAGTGAAAGCTTTATATGGTAACAAAGTACACGATGCACACCTAGAGAAACTGGTCAGCACTGGTAGGGATCGATATTTTTGAGAGCTGAAAATGTGATGCCTTTGCTTCACAAATGCTCTAACGGGTGTACTGCTGCACCATGATCTAATGACGGGGGCCCTGCCATCTCATCTGCTTCTTCAGCAAAGAAAACAGGTCCAGAAGCCATGACACCAGTACAACGTCAACTGAGTCTTAGCTTCAGATCCACACCTGCAATACAACGCGTGCAGCGCAAGCCACGTTGGAATAATAATATACACAACATTCGCAGAGGAGAATGCCGGAGGAGTAATGCTGAAGGAGCCCTTTGTTAACCCTTCCAACCGGGGTGGCTCTTTCCCTTTTCCTTGGGCGTTGTCGTGTACCAAAGAGTGGTTTTCAGGCCAGTGGCGAGCCCAATACAGCTGTTTTGTTCAGCTCTCATTGCAGATGTGGGGACAGCGTATGGAGATGGGCAAATGCAGAACCTTTGCTGTGAACTACCCTTTCATTTCTTGTGCTGAACTTAGCCTTGTGTCGAGCAGGAACCCCACTGTCAACCCACTCCTCGTGCCGTACAGTTAGTTAACAGAGTGGTTCACCGCTTTTCTGTTTGGTGGCTGGAGCTTAGTTTCCTTTTATTTTTGCTCTCAGAAGACACTAAACTGAATCCTGCTTTGTAAGGCCCATACATAATGTTTCTGCACAGACTCCATGATCTTTTAAACAGAAAATACCACAGCACACCCTGAAACAAAATCACGAACTGCCAACAAGGAGGAGTTGAATGAATTTAGTGACCTAAATGGAAATAAAGTTGTTTTTCCAATCAAATCCTTGAAGATCCACATCTGGTTTAAGATCTGACTTTTGGTGAGTTAGGTGTCTAAGCTGAGTGTCCACAGAGCCTTTCTTAACCTGGCTGGACAAAGAGGAAAGCGCCACCAGGAGAGGAAGAGGAACCTAACTGAGGTTCAGGGAATTGCCCTCAGAAAAACCTGTGCAGAAAGATGACCCTCTTCAATTAGGTAAGTTTGAGGATCAGAAACGTCAGTTTAACAGCCCTGGAGACTGCGCTATCCCAAAGCAGCCTGAGCAGCACTGTCAATGAGAACTTCCTGCCTCTGATCTCCACACGGGCTCCGAGCCTCGTGAGGGGGTCAAAGGGAGGAGTTCAGATGGGTTTCTCTGTTCAGTCCTTGGGCTGCCATCCAAGGCCAACGGCACGAATGCCACTGGGGGTGGAGGTTTGTCTGATGTGGTGTACCTTCTCTGCTGCTCCAAATCTGTCCATGCTTTCCTTATTCTCTGGTGTTCCTGGAAACTCCAAGGGCTTTTTAAAGATCTTACAAAAGCGTAACCAGAAACATCCCATAAACCAACAGCATTCTTCCAGAAGCACATTTTGCCCCCTAGTAGCTACCCACATCGCTTCAGTGTCTAACGGCAGTTGACTTCTGAGGTCGTGTTTCTCAGTGTACCTCGTGGTGCTCAGTTATGTGGTTTCCTGACCACCGCGGTCCCTAGGGACTGATGAGCAGAATCAGCTCAATGCAGCATTCAGTGCTGACAGGAACACAAACGCCCCAGTTTGGCACGGTACATCAAGAAATGCTTAAATCACACAGAACTTAATGAGATTTAAGCACAGGCTTCTTGTCAGCTGCCTTTAGCCGCTTTAGTCATCTCAGCCTCTTTTGGTTAGCACGGCACAGGCCTGACTGCAATTCGAAGAACCCAGAAATGTGGTTTGTTTAAAGATCCTCAGGGTTCAGAAAGGATTTTAACAGTAGGCAGTACAGGAGACAGCGCAGTGATTGATAGGAGACGTGGAAATTATTAGCTTATCACTGGACGAGCAGGGACAGTTTGAAGAGCAGGTACAGAATTACCACAAGCAGATAGGGAGCTTCTAAATCAATTTTTATATATACCTCCCCCAGCCCAGTTCTAGGCATCCAAGGGGAATTACTCCTGTCTAACTCACTTCTGCGGTTAAGTATGGAGTCTTACTTTTTGTTCCTACATCAATTACACTGTACTGTGTTTTATTGGTACGAACTCCCTGATGGTTTTTCTCTTGGAGAATATTAAGAAGTCGCTGGCTCAGAAATATAACTGACTGCCATGATCAGTTCCACTACCCAATATGCTGGCAAGGAAAGGCATTTGTTGTAGAGAATTGTCCTTCGAGAATGGCATTTGAAAGTGTTCACCTAAATTACGGTTGTGCCATAAATACGACACGTTTAAACTACGGCAGCTGAGAAATTATATGTATGAATAATTACAGGGATACAATCTCTTTGCACTGGCACATAAAGATTTAATCTCTTGGGTTAAGTACCCAGAACACAGCAGTTGTGTCAAGATAATAGTTAAAACGATGCTCAGAGAAATGTTTCTCGTGGTTGTTTCTCAGAGCTTTGATGGGTTTTTTGAAGGAAATGCCTTCCGTGGAGTACAGGTGCAAAGCTCTTGTGGCGGCCCCTGGGTGAGCATTGTTCTGGGGAAACGTTGCAGGAAGGCAGAGGAGGCAAGTGACCACTGAACGGCTGGCCCAAGCGCCGGTTCGTACCTCAGTCCCTCGCGTTCTCAGAATGCCCCATACGCTTCTGGTAAAAGCAGCATAAATAACTACCAGGAACACGGTGGCATTCCTGGAGAATTTGGCAGAGATTAGGTCAAGAAGATGGTACAAATAACTCCTCTGAACCACTGTAACAGTCCCAGAATAACCTAACAACTTTCAGAGAGCTCTGGGTACTCTGGGAAACGTAAGCGGTAGAAAATCTAGTAGATCGATGGGGCTATGATAAGAAATAACTTTTTCCCCCCCAATTTTTCCTGAAGTAGAAATTCTAAACTCCATTTAAACCTACACCTTGTAACCACTGTCATTATTCCACTTAGAGCGTGGTGGATAAAGTTAAATGTGTATCCATGGAACTGTAATTACACAATGCAGTCATGGGGGATCTTCCACTCACACTCCAAATACTACTGCTGTAAATAGATATTTTTGGTGTAGGTAAAAAAAAGCAGAACAACACTTTTAAGTGTTGTTTTCTATTTCTCACAAACTGCAGTCCTTTAAAGCTGTTAGAAAAAATTCTAGTGAACCCAAAATCAGATAAAGGCCGTGGGGTGTGAGCCCTCTTCACTTTACAGGTTCTTCACAGCACACTGGGATGTGGGCACGTACCCTACAGCTTTCTTTCCACAGAGTATCTTTATTTTCTTAGAAATAACTTTCTAAAGACAACTCTTTAAAGTTGCAAAATGCCAGAAATGAACAATGAATGTCCAGTTTTCACTAGGGGAAAGGGGAAAAAAAAAAAAGCCAAACTCTATAGTGGCATTGCTCAGCAGTTCTGTAAGTATTTTCTAGAGGAAATCAGCTATTACTCTCCTTTTTATGCAGGAAGAACTTCTCAGCAAGCTGCAACGATTTGACGGAAGTCACCAAGTACACTAGTGGCAGAGCTGCGAGAAGACTTGGATGTCCTGAATGTTTGCTTGGTGTTCAACCCTCCAAGCAACTGTATAAAAATTTCCTCTCCTGCATGTATAGAATCCTTTCACATTTCTTTAAACCCTTTGTGCTTAAATTGTGTTCAGGTCTGTGCAACTTTCTGTAAGATTTCTTCACTCTATGTATTTGTTCTATGCATGTTGCTGGCGAAGAGAGGAGGAAAGCTGGCGCAAACTCAGGTATTTCACTGTACATCTGGAAGCTGGCTTTGCAGACCTGGGGCAGAATTCTGGCCCAACTGACATTAATGGCAAAACTTCAATGAGGCAGGATTTCACCCCTGGGAACTAAGGGAAAATATCTTCACTCTTACAAGCTGAGAACAGAAACTTGCTTTCAACAAGATGTTATTTGCTGCTACCTATTCTGCAACAGTTCTAACGAGAGTTTTGTAGTCAGACCAGTTCAGATTTTTAAAGGAAATAAGAATGAAAATCATGGTCGATTCCATTTCACTGACTTATGAGTACAGAGACCAATTAATTCACATATGCAGAAAAATAATAACAAAACCTCACAGCTATGTTGCAGTGACCTTTTTGTTACTGATTTAGAGTGAAGCTATTTTTGTTAACATTCTGTTTTTTCAAATTATACACATGTATTTATCTGGATTGAACTTTGAAAGGTTTACTATAGGGTTAAGGTAATAAATTGAAAGGAGAAATAACACTGTCTCACAAAATCATAAACAATCAGAACATCATCTACGAAATGCAAAAAAGAAAACTACTTCAAAACTAAAAAAAATAATAAAAAAAAGGAAATAAAGAAAGGGGGGCAGAATAAAGCTCCTTTTTATTTCTAACAAATGTTAATTCAAAGCTAAGTGAAAAGAAACGCCATAATTGCTTCTAAGACTTATACGTCTGGGCCTCATTTGTATGGAATTTTCCAAAATCTCTCAGTTCTAAACGACCTAAAGACACTTTTGCCCTGTGACTGCATGCTACAAGCCGTTGTGGACACACAAACTTTGGCCAGAGCCATTACAACAAAAAGAGGCCAAGAGGTTTGTCCAGATGTTCCCTGTCCCTCCATTTTAAAACGGAGTCCGAAAGGAAGAGCAAGCTGCTCTGGAACCCCCGTTTCGCTTTTAGCCAAGTGTAAAGGTTGTGAAATCTTTGAGACCTGTCGCTCGCACTTCAGTATCCTGAGGTTACGCCATCGCTGAAGTGTGCTGCTGAAAAAGAACCGCCTTGTGAATTAAGACCCAACAAGGCTCAAACCAAATTTGATCACGGTCCAGGTCATAGAATCACAGAACCATCTGGCTGGAAGAGACCCTTAAGATCATCGAGTCCAACCGTTCCCCCTGCACCGCCAGGGTCCCTAAACCATGTCCCTCAGCACCACAGCCACACGGCTGTTAAACAGCTCCAGGGATGGGGACTCCACCACCTCCCCAGGCAGCCTGTTCCAATGCTGCACAACCCTCTCTGTAAAGAAGTTCTTCCTGATATCCAACCTAGATCTCCCCTGGGGCAACTAAAGGCCATTTCCTCTTGTCCTGTCCAAGCAATTGTCAGCATAGGTTTTATAGGAGGTATTGATTTACAAAATTATCAGTTAACTGTGCAAATTCACAGGGAAAGTCTAAAGACCTGTCCTAATCCAGGCTATTAAACCACATTATTTCTTTCCATTTACAACATTGTTGTTGTTGTGTCCTCTCCCTTTCATTTCTTTTTATTTGCTCTCTGGTCAGGTCTCCAGGCACTCCCCTCCCCGCTTCAGACACAGCGTTTTCTCAGGTGCCGCTCTCCCGGTAACCTCGGTTAGTAATTGGTTCACATACATCACTTTCCAAGACGGCAGCGCTGAGATTACTGCGAGCAGATACAAACAAGGAGGGCTATAAATTACAGCAGCACATTTAGTGGGCACAGAGGAGCAGAGAGCAGCAGCGAGTCGCCTGCCTCTTTGCTTATTTTCTCATGATATTTTAGAAAGAGAGATATAAGCGCTCGCTGTGTCCTGGGCACGACCCACACGCACTAGAAAATGGTTCTTTGGAATGCGTTGGGTCCCTGCTGAAAGGGCTGAAGTCGGCACAGGAGGCTTTCAAAGCAGCTTGCTTCAACCATTGGGATTTTGGGCAGATGCTGCTGCAATGGGATTGTTCTGAAGTTCACAAGAGAATAAGAAGAGGGGCATAAACCTGGACAAATTGGACACTCACAAATATTCCAAGCAATGGTTTTGCATCTCTCTCTATAGTAGTCTGTACTATTAGGAGAACGGTTCACTTCAGACAAGCGGGGACAAACTATTGGGAGAGCTCAAAGCTGTACTTACAAGCATCTAAAGCAGGCACCAGACTTTGAAATGAGCTCAGCTCAAGCACCAATGCAACATTTAATCCTTCGCCTAACTTTGCCTTATTTTATGCATATTGTTTTAGGATTCACCTTATTTCTTACCCTTTTTTTTATTATTTATTCTGTTTGCTCCGCTTCCTGTGTCCTTTCCTTTCATTGCTGTTTCTTCCACGATTTTCCCATCTATGCTCCCCTCTTCACTCTTCCTCCAAACACGTTTTCCCTCCCTCTCTATGTCATTCCTATTGACACAGTTACTAGTGATGTTATTTCCAACCCATTCTACTATTAATAATGTATGTGAAGACCATTCAGTGTCACTTACTTTGTTCTGCTCCCCATGTTCCTGTACCTTTTCCTAACTTACAGATAAATGGAGGGTGGCCAAAGCTGGAAGATGGGATACGAAAGGAGGTTTAGATTTCATGATATCTGGAGCTGCTGGTTGGGGAAGTATAATTCAAAAGACTGAAAGAGCCGTCTAAGTTCTGTTTGCGCATTCTGAAGAGAGGTAAGTGCCTAGCACCAGGCAGTTGATAGGGAACATTTGAAAAAGGGCTGTGTGAAAAAAACCTCGTCTCTCCCTTGAACAGCGACAACCACCTCAGGCAGGCAGAGAGATGCCTTTACAAAACTGGAATTCAGACTGCCAAACTTCCTCCTGCCTCCTCAATGTATTTGGGCAGGACAAGCAGGGACAGCACCTGTTCTGGTGCCAAGGCAGGTGGTCCAACTCTTGCACCTAATCCTTTCCCAGAATGCTCTTTAGAATGGCCTGAGGGCTTGGAAGACGCTACGGAGGCTTCAAAGCCTGTCTATTTTTGCTCACTGCAGTTCTATGTCACTTTAGACGTGCATCCTAGGACATGAATGTTCTTAACCTAAAATGGGGATGAGACAAACTGGTTGGGTAACAGTTTCAGATTTTACTCACCCTTTACCAGTGGTAGGAATTTTTTTTCTGGCTTATATGGCGGGACCTGAATCGTTATTACTGTTTCGTACTCACTGAGAGTCTGTAGTGGTCAACACAATGATCTCGTCCATAGCCCATGTAGCTTCAGAGCTGGATCCTGGCAGGCATCGTTCCCTCCTCTCATGTGGGAATGAGTGAACAGAGTGTATTCAGCACCCAGGGGATCAGGGGCTTGTGCTCCTCACATATTCTTGTTCTGTTAAAGTAAAGGCAAGAAAACGCTTGGGTTGAATATAGCTATGAAGATACATATCCCCCATAATTACCCAATTTAGCTGTATAAAAGGACACCACACTTAGATCTGAAAAAGGGTTGCATTTTTGGGAACTGTTTCGCAATAGACCAAATTTCGGTCAATGTCCATCTGATAGCACTTAGTTGTTGTGGTAGCATTGTTTGAAGTGGTTTCTTTCTACATTGGCTTGGGCTCATAAACTAGTCAGCAACGGTATATGCTACCACCCACATTTAACTCAGAGGCAAGCAACGCACAGCTGGAAATAGTCATTGCTCTAGCAAGAGAAATAAGAGCAATGTGAACGAAGAAATTGCTGATTCATGTCTTTGGCCAGCTTGGTTTTCAGGAATTTGATGGTTTACGAAGGGATGAAATCTAGAACTGCTTAATTATGGCGGGGGGGGGGGGGGGGGCACAGGATGTCAGGATTCTGTCAAAAATTGTCTGTTAGAAAGTACTAGCTCCTTCTGCCTACAACAGGCACAATTTTAAGTTCCCTTCATGGCAGAGCTTTGTTGATTTTTACGGTAACTTAGCAAAAAAATAGAATAAGCACATGCTAATTGTCAGAGAGAACCGCAGAGAGAGGTAAAGAGAAGCAGGGGTGGTACACGTGCAGAGCTCTGGTCAGAGAAAGAATTACACAGCGTTAATACGCTGAAGTGTACGAAGTGAAGTTTTGCCTGAAGTCTAATAACAAAACATTAGCGCAACAAGTAGAACAGTGCAAAAATTAAACAAAAGTAAATGGACCGTGAACTTGTGAGGCACTAAGAAAAGTGTCAAAAAATGGTGCGAATATAGGGTAATAAACATCTAGAAATTTAATTTTTACTTTTGCTCTTGTTTGTGCTCCCCTGCAGTTTGTAATAATGTTTTCTGCATCTTGTTAATTATTGGCATTACAAAAATAGCACGCTGAGCGTTAAAGGAGATCAGATACTCACAAGTGGGTTGCCCAATGGTAGTAAGGTCAAAAATGTAAAAACAAACAAGCAAAACAACGACAGGACAAATAGAAAGGAGAAGAGGGGCAAGGGCAATCTCTCCAGTTTACAAACAGGGCACTAAATCCTCCCCAGTTTGTAGATGGAGCACTAAGATCCTTTAGCCCTTCAGACCTCAATCAAGGCTGCAGACGTGACGGGGTTCCTTGGAACAGAACAAGAATGTTTCAAGTATGGAGGAGAGAAAAACAGCCTCAAATGTGTTTTCAATGCTACAAAGAAGGAAAGCAAAGCTTTCCAGAACTTCTCGGAGGAAATGAGTGAAAGGGAAGCCCCGGGAAGACTTGTTAATAGGTACTTTCATGGGATGTGGGAGACCAAGCTCACAGACGGTCCAGCAAAGTGGGGACTTGAACTGGAGCGACTAGTGTTACGTGCGAGGGCCGGAAGCTCTGAACCTGTCCACCTCTGTTTGCAGAGTCAACTCACACCTGGGGGAAACCGTCCACAGAACTGACGCGACAGTTCAGCTTTAATGCAGTGCCATTTTTCAGCAGGAAAATATTCTCTAAAAAACACATTTTTTTTTCACCAGTCCTTTTTCATCAGGGTGCAGTGCAGGTTGGCAGTGAATTTTTTCCTTACTAGTATTTTGCTGGCAGAAATTTTGTGCAACATCTGTGTATAAATTTCATGCATTAGGACTTCAGAAAGACACTGGAACGGTATCACAAAATAAAATAGAACCGCCTTCAATGCTAACATCTCCCAGTCACTCCTAGTAACATATACCATCATTTTTTATTGATCAAGTTAACTTTAAATGCACTTTCTCCAAAGGAATTATCGTAGGTTGAGGCCTGCGATCACTTTGTCCAGTCTCAACCAGCCTTTGTTTTTCCACTCACTCACTGCAAAACCGACAACAGGAAGGGTCAGATAGGTCACGCTTAGCTAGTTGCAAATGCCACAGCGTATTATCCAAGACAGAGAATATAATTATCTTTTCACGAGTGGCAATTAGGAAGAATATCCCCTATCAATTCTGTTTAACAATCAACATCCGCAATGTGGCAGAAGCCAAGGCATACGACAGCAAGGCCAAGGTACCTTCGTAAGGTTAAAACGAACAGCAAATACAGAAGGGTTTTTTGTCAGCAGAAATGTTGAAAAATATGAAATCTGAAGAAAAGAAAATACTTATTCTAAATACTTCAAAATATTTTTGGAAAATTCAATATTGTGAAAGTAGGCACTCGGTTAGGGTGTTCCTTCCGCATCTTAGCACACCTTACAGATGTAATGGGCAACAAATAAGTAGCAAATTATTTAGTATTTTTATGGGGCAGTATGCTGAGGGTATTATCATCTCTTTTCCACAGATAAGCAACATTTTACAAAGGAAGAAAACGATCCCACTTATTACTAAACTCATTTACAGTGGACACGGAAAAATGGAGTTAAAGAGAAGTTAAGTCAGCAGTTAAAAAGTGAGAGCTAATTTGGGATACCTCTGCTTCTGGCTGCCTGATCTAAGTACTTGGAATTATTTTCTGAAGCTTTCAATTGTGGTCTGGCTTCAGCCCAGATCTCCTCTGTTCCAGGTCTGTGCTTTAACCACAAGATCATTCCTCAATCCCTCTACAGTGAATAAAATGAAATTATATAGATATTGAAAGTCTTAATTTTGGTGTCTACGGACTAACACTGAAAGTATCCTGGATCACCAACAAAGAGTTCATACACTAGGAAAGTTTATTTCCTATCGTGCCATATCCACAGGATCACTTTTCTGCCAAGTTAACTTTCCTATGTGTAACGGTCTTCAGTTCCATTAGTGAGTGAAACGACCTTGGACTGGATCATCTGGGCTGGGCTGTGTACCAACAGACTGAACGTGTCTCTCTGATTTCTTCCAAGTGATATCTGGTTTTCTCTTGTTTGTCTCAAACCTACAGAGTCCGTTTCTGATGGACTCTCAGTTGAAAAGCTCTTCCTTTGTATTGTTGAGGGAAGCAAACGCATTCAGTTTGGCACCAGACTCACAGAGAATTCCAGTAATTTCCACAGCAATTTAGCCGTAAGCCATTTGGGATGGTCACAGAAATGCCCCATGGGATGGATTGAATTCAATTTCCCCCACTTCTTTCAAACAGCTGAACAACACACTAGATCCTTCCTTTCTCAGGGGGCACAGTCAACACCTGACAGTCATCCCGGTGTCCATCTGCAGCCGACTCTGGCTGTATTTTGTACCCAAGAAAATCAGCTTCCCAGTAGTTATCCAGTGACATAAAAGTCATAAGTTACATAAAGGAAGGGCGATTTTCCTTCTTACCTTCTTTCCTTTCTGAAGAGAACTGGCAACACTGCAGACAATTGGCCATAATGGAAAAAAATATTATCAAAACATCTACAGAAGTGTCAGGGTTACAGGATGTTTGATAAAAAAGGAAATAGTTATTGTCAAATGGCAATTACCCTTGAACTAACAGTACCGGGTGATGACACAGTAACTAACGGATCTTTGCGTTGAAGTTTCTCCCAACTGGAGCTCTGGAAGACTCTCTCACATGAAGTTCTCCTGTAGACACGTGGAAAGACTCTGCCAAGCTCTGACTAGAAAATCGTACATTGGAAGCTTTAAAGCTTTTAAATATTACACGTGCAAATTCACCTGATTTCACTGGCACTCAGTACTCAGCAGAAAATAATATACAATATACTGTCACTGGATCATTGACCAGTAACCCATCACAGACTCTATTTCCATCTTCTACCATGAAGACGAGCACGCTAACTCAGTATCAGGTAGTTCACCATTATGGCTCAATCAAGACATTTTACATATCTCGTTCTTCAGAAATTACTTTTCTTCCTCTCTATCTGTCAAAAAGATAGATCATAACTTTCTCAGCAACCCTTTTTTTATAGTTTACGGAAATCACATTGTCCCTCAAGACTGAAGAGAAAGCCAAAATTTCCCCTGGATGCTTACAGATGGAAGAATTTATCTTCCTCAAAGCTTATGAGTTCCTCTCCTTCCTTTTGCTATTTGACTACAGCTGTGTATAAGATGCTAAAACTAGCTTCAAGGCCTCCATCTGAGACCTGAGAAGCTCGTGATACAACTGGCAAGATGAAATACAAAAAGAAAGAAGCAAAAGCTGCCGGATTTTTGTGTTCAAGAGGCTGAGACAGTGGGATATTTGCCTCAGACCTCATGGAGAGTCAGCATCAGTGTCAGGATCTGAGCCAGGGGCCCCCAGGTACGTTGATCTAAGCCTTCCACTTGTAGTTGCCTCCTCCAGGCTCAAAGGAAAGGGCTTTTCGAAGCTTGCCTCTGCAAACCCACCACAAGTCTGAAGAAAACCCCGTTAGTGACCAGCAGTGACCGCCCCCTGACCCTCATTTGAAATGCATGTAACGTTAAACATTAACCGGCCAAAGAGCTAAAACCTTGCCGGGGCTGCTCTGCAGCATGGATCGACAGGAGCACGCAGTGTGCTAGGGACAGACATGCAAATGTCAAAGATGCTCTTGTCTGATCTGTTCTTTGGCATTAGGCTACCGCTCGAAAGCCTTTTAACAGACATAACCTGCTTCTCCATCGTTCCTTGCCTTGAACTGCTGCAGAAGGCAAAAGGGACTCGCAGGCAAAAAAACCAGGGATAACAACGGGTTGCAGTGGTTTTCCCTGTGAATATCACTGACAGCATCATTTTAAAGCACAAAGGTGAAAGGAGTTTTTCATAGCTGCCGGAAATCCTGGTAACACACTCTCTTTGTTTCCCAGCTACTGGGGCCAGACAAACCTTGCCTGACTCCTTCGTGTACGAGGTTCTAACATCCCTGTTCCTGGCACCTCCTACTGCCTGCTGCCAGCTCAGCTGTGACACGTAACCATAGTCAAAAAGGGGCTGACGTGCCAGTTTTGTAACGCATGCACACGCTGTTCAAGATTATCTAACAGCCTCTGGGAGAAGGATGTCTTCGGGGTCCTAATTAAAAGAAATCATAGCCAGTCAAATCAAGTGCTTCCTATCCGTGTTTTATTCAGTAAAGAAGGGATGGCACGGATAGTAACTCGCCCAGCCTTGCCTTTCCAGTGCGGGGCCGGGGAGAGCAGTGGGCCCTTCAAAGCTCTGCGACAGCCGTAAACTAGTCCCAAATCGATTGTTATCCCCAAACCCCTTCTCTGAAGGCTTAATGGTATTTTCACATGGGATCCAAAGCAGGCGGTCTTCAAGGGAAGTTATTGCATCTGGTGAAAAAAAATGAAGTTGACATTTTTTGACAAGACCCTTAAGTATGGCTCTCCCAAGAGGGCTGTAACATAGAAGAGGCTGAGCAGGTGGTAATAATCAGCATTACATACATTTGAGCATTTTCTATAACATGGATTACCACGGAATTCCTTCCTCCCCCTCGTCTCCTCGGAGAGACTCGCACAAATTGCGAGCATTTTCGAGGCCCTTTGATAAGCATTTCTATCACCAGCTTCACAGCTGTAGAGAGATTGTTTAAAATATATAAAACGCGGTCCCACCCTCCCTCAAAGATAAGGAGTGGGGAAGGAGAGGACTCGCTCTCTCCTTGCTTTCTCAGCTCCCACAGCGCCTGTTTTCTACGTGCTACCTAAAAATACTATACCGTTGTGATGAAGCACAACGTAGCGGTGCTTCAGCAGCAACAAGCCACTGCTTGTCCGCTTTGGAGCGAAGGGTGGAGGCACAGCCGCACCTCGGAGAAAGGCAGTGAGGAAAAGCAAAGATAACTACGCAAAGAGTAGCGTGCTCTTGCAAAAGGCCAAGAGGAAATTTAAACCTTTTATCCCAATTCTTCTCCTGCCTACACCAGAAAGAGGTATAGGGTGAGGGGGTTTAATCGCAACCAGAGCCCCTTTCAAGGCGGGGGGAAGAATCCTACGGGGAAGCGAGATGTGACAGTACTTCTGCCATTGGTGCAGCCTTATACGAGGTCTCCAGGAGGGGAGCCCGGGATGCCACTGTGCCCTTGGGAGCGGAGGTCCTGGGCTGAGCAGCGGTCTCTGCTACAAAGGCCTTACAGTTTAAGATGATGCCACGGAACAATTAAATGTGTGGCATTACGAGTTAACATTAATAAATGCTTTTACAATTAGTTCAGCGATACGTTTTCACTGAATAACATATCGACAAAAAACGCAGTTTCTGGAGGTCACTGAAGCAATTAGGAAATGGTGAGTGGTTTCTGCCTCAAAAAAAGGGAAGAAAAGAACTGTGGAAATAGGGGATGGAGGAAGGTCCTTCAAGATAATGGCTCATTTCTATGCAGCAATTTTAATAATCTCTTAATTTTCCATTTCAGAACTCTGTCTTTGTCTTCATATATCGGTTTTATTGGTTTTCAATGTAATACTCGTTTTGTCTTGTTCTGAGAGGGGAAGATTTTGCTAGGGAAAGAAAGCGCTGGCCAAAGTGCTTGGATCAAATAATACATTCCGAGTCAACATAAAGCAAGGATTGTAGTTTCCTCACAAAAATCCACATCTATATTTTCTTGGCTTTCTCTGTATGTTTTTTAGATTTAGAATGTTTTACTTAAAAATCCATTATTGAAATGGCTTCGACAGAAACACACCACATTCACATGTTCTCCTCAATTTTACAGTATCTTCGCATCTTCACTATTATTTTACAGATTTCTGGAGCCCTTGTCCTTAATACTTGAGCAGTGACACTGATAGAGACTTTCGATTTTATCTCAGCTAATGTTCACCTCATTCTGATAAAATCATACTTCTATATACATACGTTTGTAAAAGGATGTAAGGGATTCTCTGTATTGTTCTTCCCCAGAAGAGCTCTAATCCTCTTTTCAGGTAGTTATTGGATACCAGATTTTTTTATCAACAACCCTGGTAACCTAGGTGCTTCTTAGCTGAAAATCATAGACCATAATTTTTCTTTCATCTCAAACATGCTAACCCTGCAAAGAGGAACTCTGTCAGCTCTCTCCTGGTTTCAGTCAGAGTCATGTTATTTTCTCCTTTTATTATTTCATTTTTTTGCTAGAAAACTGCAACAAGCTTCTATCTTACTTAAATTCTACAAGAGCTTCAACAGAGGGAAGCCTTAATAAAACCTTAGTGTGTTCTCTCACGGTGTCCCCTGGCTGGGTAACACTCATGTTCCAGAACACCGAGGGCTTTATTTCCAAAGCATACAAGCAACATCCCCTGAAGCCAGAGAAAAGAAATTATAATTTTACTGGTTCATTTCTGTCACTTGTGTTGCAACAGTGTGTAACAGCACGGTTAAGACCAGTTTATTAGGACAACATATTCTTACATGAAGCAAGTTAATAACCATTTTTGCTTTAAAAGATCGTTTTGCTAATGACATTTGATTGCTTCATGGAGAGATTAGGGATGTGTCCAGAGAACATCTCTGTAGGAGAAAGAGGCTTGAGAGCCTAATAATCTTGGGGCATGTACAGGATCGCCTGCCTGTCTTTCCGCATCTCTGTACATTCATAGTACATTTGTGATCTAGCATAAAGGGGAGGAAACTGGGGTACAGTATGGCCTCAATAAAACGAAGGGCTTTCCGTGCACTTAGCAAGATCTGACCGTCATAAGCCAGAGTAAAAGCTGAACCACTGTTGTTGCCAAGTATGTCTTTATTCCCAAAAAATGCCCTGCCATGAACCTATGCCTCTTAGTCCTCATGTTTCTCTTGAGTGACCTCTATCAGCTGTGCTTAAACTACCAACTGCTACCCTCCGGGATTCCTTCTTTTGCCGTATCACAATTTTCTAGGATGCTCTGAATGGGAAGTATCTCTCACTCAGCCCTACAGGTCCTGTTTTAGGGGATTGGGTCCCCCAGACTAATCAAAGAACTCATGCCTTGGCTCACCTTGGACAAAGCCTTATAATCTCACGGCTCTTCACTCCAGCCTAAAATTCGAAGTCAGCCTCACCACGTTCATAAATAAGGATTTTGAAGCTTATTGCAGATGCCTGAGTGTTGATACAGTAATAGAGCACTCCAGAATGAATTATGACCTTCTCATGTGGCAAGGGGTGTCATCTTTTTATTGATAAAGTAAAATATTAAAACCAATGACTTTCATCTGATACCTGCAGTCATATAAATGCACATGGGAGAGCAGACTGTAAAATGAGAGCTGGCACTTGAGGTAGCTGGGGTCTGATTTGCATATAGCCAAGTAAAACAAGCTAAATAAAACATGGATGCAGAAGCAATATTTGCACACTAAGGGAAAAAGAAAAGACTGGTTTCACAGATGAGTCTGTTGGGAAGGGAAAAACTTATTACTAATAACTAAGCCTGTCATATCACTACGAAACTTGCTGATTCTGAACTCAACGCAATGAACACACTAGTCTGATTTGTGGGTCAGTGCCTGTTCTGTGGATGTTTTGCAAGTTCCCATCAAGGGAACTAATATTGCTATCCCACAGGAGCTGGTCATAGTAACAAAACGTGGAGCAGGAACTCCAATAGCATTGGTAGCTGTATAGAACGGTCTTGAGGAGTTTTTCGCTTTTAGGCTCAGTAGTGCCTCTGGCTAATGGAGTCATAATTAGTTAAACCAATTACTGAAAGAGATCTTCAGACTCTCTTCCTTCTACTTCCTTTCTCCTTACTTTGCAAGCTGCCTCCTATTAGGCATCTCGTTGCTGCCTGCTTTCAGCTGGAGCCTCTGCACGGCCACAGCAGGACACAAGTCTCTGACTTCCACTCACACACAGAGTTCCTGTTTCTAACAGGGGGGTTGTGAGATCTTGGACCTCAACGGGAGAATAGAGGGCAATTCCACAAGTGGGGAAAGGGCAGCAGAAAACGTGGTCTGAATTATCATGTCATTCCACAATGCCAGCTTTGGTTGCTGACAGGTCGTCAATACAGCACTGCCTAGCACTGAAAAAGGTCCGTCTCTACTTACACTAACACATCCGTGGTGCATACTGATTAGCTGACATCTGTCATTGTTTCTGACTGCCACTGCACACACCGCCCAACATCAGCCAGACTCTGGCATGCCGTTAACTTCTGAGCAGCAGAACTACTGGTTTTATATTGTATCTGTACTCTGGAGGCTCGGGATGAAACACGTTCTCTCCCACAAGAACCTACCCAGAGTCTAGCTAAAGTCAGCGCGGGTCAGGAATGAGAGGAACGTCAGCAGTGCTGGTCCACTGCCTCCTGCATCCGCTGCATGTGAACCACTGCACTCTATCGCAAAATTAGGTCTCCGCAATTTGTTGAACTGACATCAGGCCAAAAATATTGAAACCGTGTGAGTTGCTTGACAATACGGTTCTGACAGTCCACGTAGGGTAAATAAATCCTGCATGGATTCTGTATTTGCATGAAGAATTGTACATTATGCTGTATGAATCTTTTGATGATGTATTTACTATTAACACACCTGTAAAAGATATTGGGTTCATGCTGCTTCTTCTGAAGGTCAGATTTGGGGTCTTTATGTCGAGACAGTACTTTCTAAAAGCTGTGGGGTAGTTCATATAACAGCTGTTAGATTTATTTCTTGGAGCGCCTGCCGTAAACCAGCTTTTGTGTGTGACTTCTTGTTTTACCTGTAGGAAACTAGATTCCATACACTTTTTAATGTTAGCAATTAATTTGCGCAGCGCTCAACAGCCTATTCTGGACAAATATGGAAGCAAATTCAGGAAGAAGTGAGTTCTTCATGGAAAATAACCCAGCTTAACCATGTGCTGGCTGCTGCATTTCCATCTTTCACCCTGTGGGACACATCACTTGACCAAAGCTGGGAAGATACACTGATACGCCATTCACGCAAGGGAAAACGGTTTATACTTCTAGTTTGCCATTGGCAGAGATTCTTCTTTTCTTTCTAGCAAAATAGCTGTCGCCCACAGAACCGCTGACTCGCCGTGGTAGAACGCGTGCTCTAAATGCCGTCCGTAAGCCTGTGGTGACTCCTAAGCTCTGGAGACTTTCAGAACGCTGCCCTGAGCCAGATGGGAGGACCGGATTCTTTTAATGCTAAGTGTGACTGAAAGAGCCTCTACCCTGTTCCTGGGGCTGCTAAAACCAATTGTACGAGAGGCGATATTCAGCATGTTCAAAACATTTCAGGAAGAGATTAGTTAAATGGTATGCTGGGCTTTTCCTCCAGCTGGGCCCACAAGCAGCGATAGCAACTACCGACTTTTCACCAGCGTCGGTAGTTAGGTCTGCCTCACTCCCCGGAGATTAACTCTCTGCAGAACAGATTATGGCAGTCCGGCTCCTGTATCCACGGGCGGACTCCGTCAGCAGGCTGATTTCAATTAGAGGAGTTAAGTGCTATTGACTTCTCCCATGTACGAGGAGGTAGGCATGTGAGGTAGGAGCCAGATAAGAAACCAGACTACTGAGTTAATCTTCCAGTAATAAAGGCGAGAAAGAACCTTCATCTGTGATCTCCTAAAAGAACACATTGCTTTATTTCACTGCAATCAACTGAACCCTGATAAATGATGACTTGCAAAGGAAGAAAAAATTGTGTGGTTTTGTTCCAGTTTTCTTCGGTACGAGATGAGAAAACACCAATGTTCTGTATCGGCAATTAAAGCCTTGTCTGCCTTAAAAAGCTCTGGGGCATCGGAGGACTAATCAGGTTATAACCTCGTAAGAGGCAGAGGGCTGAGGTCATGTTCTAACGGTCCGGGAACTCAGGCAGCATTAACGCTTTTCCGTGGACCTGGCTCCCTGCTTCCGACAATGTATCGCCACGTTGTTAGTACAAAACACCGTCCCGTAGCTGGGGCAGAAAGTAGTCCCCTTTTTGAAGAACTTGGCCAAAGACTGGCTGTGGCCTCCTCACTGCGCACCACAGCTGGCCAAAACCTCAATGCACTTGTTTTCCTTGACAACCTCACCCCAAGCAGGACTATTCCATGGGGAAACCGTGCCTGTTTATGG
Source organism: Bucorvus abyssinicus (assembly GCA_009769605.1). NCBI lineage: Eukaryota > Metazoa > Chordata > Aves > Bucerotiformes > Bucorvidae > Bucorvus > Bucorvus abyssinicus. The sequence continues at coordinate 33,050,240 of CM020033.1, read as the reverse complement.
CTGTGTGTCTTTCTTTGGTCACTGCCTTCTTCGCGTGTCCTCACTGGTGGATTAAAAAGAATTCACACCTCACTAAGTGAGTAAAACACCTGGAGCATGAGTGATCACTTAATAAGCAGCTTGCTAGAGATCCGCTTTCCGCTCTGCCTGAACCCGGCTGAAAGTGAACCGAGATCCATTTGACTTCCACGGTGACGATCCAAATGTCGATGCTGCTGCCCTCTTTGCACACATCAAGAAGGCTCCCAGATTGCGGGGAGGTGATGTACTCCGTAGCATTTCTTACAACACCTCTTCCGGAGGCAAGAGAAATGTTCTCAGAGGGGTTCACACAGTACCTATATCGGAGACGGTAAGGACACCTGGAGAGGAGGGGTTGAGGGTATTTAGCGCACACTCTTTCGCTTTGTTGCACTGGCAGAAAAGCCAAATATTTTCTGTTTGGTGACAGCAGGGGCTGCCGAGCAGGTGGGGAGAGATGTGCAGGTGGGGAGATCACACAGGTTTCAAGAGCAATTTCACATCTGCGCTCAAGGCCTCTCTTTCATCACAACATTTATCTCTTCTTTTGAGCACCCCGACTGCAGGAGGGGTTCTTTTTGTAGCTCGAGAGTGATGCTTAAATAATGATGCTTACCATGTACCTCTTCAAAGTCTCATACAAGCAACAATTACTCCAGTCTCACAACAGTCCTGTAAAGTGGGCAAGCTCTTCCTGTCTTTTTGTTTGCAAAAGATAAAGGAATAGATAGAGAGGTTCAGTTCCCTCGAGACACGCATCCAGATATTGGCAGAGCCTGAGCTACAGCTTGGAAATCGCAGCTAACGCCCAGAGTGCTGCAACACGTCAGAGAGGTCAGGAAGTTAAGCAGGGGGTGGGTCTACAGGATTTCTCATGGAGAGAAGAGGTTGTAAACTCTTCTGAGCAGACTTCCTGGTGCTCAGCTCCAAAGTCAGGTCTAGGACCCAGCTCTCCCACTTGAAGGACAAGAGAGCTGAGACAGATGTAGGTGTTGACAGGAAGGATCGTGCTTTGAAGTCCTAATTCTCAGCTTGACTCACAGCCACGGGGCTGTAGTGAATTGTCATGTTTGGAGGAGGATCTTCTGAAGTCAGTGGATACAACCTGTTTAGATGGTGCTATTGTTACCTAAGAGACATTTCAGGTTTTCTTCCCCTTCACAGTTTTACTCTGTTGTCTGTTAGTATCAACATTTATTTTCATTGAGAATTTCACAATTCACTTACTTTGCAGTAATACCAGGTGGCGTTTAGACATGAATCAAGCAAAGCCAGTTCTACCTAGGAAATTTGAGGTGTCTGGTGAATGAACAGTCTGAAACTCTACAGAACTTATTACTGACAGATCCAGTTTGATTTCGATTTAAAGCGGTGAAAATTCAGATTATTTCTATTTTTTTCCAAATAAATTGGTCTATTAGCGACAAAGCTGCAAAATTCTCAAATCTTCTCTTTAACTTGTGTGTGAATTTCTCGCTGCTACTGGAGATATTCACGTGTTCAACTTCTCTACAGAGCAGGGCTTAAGCCACTGCAGAGATTGGGAGTTTTCAAGTCTTATTGTAAGTTAAAAATTAAAGTCATTTTGATAGTGTACTGTTTTCAAAAAGAAACACTGTTTCCTTAGGTAAAAAATAAAGAAATACGACAAAACTAGGACAGCCATGTCTGAGAGCTGAAATAAATCCAGCAGTTTAAGTCCAATAACTGAGTTATGAAAAGTCTCTGGTATGTAAGCGTACATCATGGAAGCCCTGCTAAACATTCCTCTTGCAGGTAAAAGCAGCTGACATTTCCATGTAAAAAATTACTCTGTCATGACATTGCTATTTCCCTATGTATGGAAACATGTATACGTGTCTGTATATGTGGGGATAGCAACATCCTGGCAAGTTTCCCCCTATACTCTCTATATAAATCTACAGGAATATACGTTTTAGAGAAGGTAGAGGAGATTTGTACCCTGCCAGTTCCCCAGCAGCACACACAGTAATATGATTTGACCAAGTGTAGAGTACAACTGAGGAAGGATTATAAATTATTTAGCCAGGTGTATTCCAAATGCCAGATTAACTGTGTCTGAATTTCTCCTGATATTTGTCTCCCATATTCTTTAAAACTTCCTTGTGGTGAAGACAAGACGATTTCCCCAGGCTACCTATTCCAGAACTTAACTTTCCTTAGTGTTGAAAGTCTTTTTCTATTGTCAAACCTAAATCACCCTCATCGTGACTTAAGACAGTTCCTTTTTGTACCGTCCCCCCCGGGCAACAACAATAATTTGTTTCTTTCCTAATGTAAGAGGAGAGTAGATAGGTCTAGTATATTAATTCTTCACAGAACAATATGCAATTGTTTTCTGCTTCCTTGAGATTTCCTTGGACATCTCTTCAGCCGGTCACCTGGGTACCCTGGGAAGAATTTCCTGAGGCCTGGGTAGGGCATACCCAACTGACCTAAGTCTGACCAGCCAGTTCATCCAGTGTCATAAACAGAATTTAGGAAAAAAGGCTTAAGCCACCTGACTTCTGTCTGCCAGTAGTTTTTCCTCCCTATGAGTATCATACCAACATTACGCTCTCTGCTACAATTATGGAATTGCATAATTTACATGCATACTGCCTTCATTTACAGCAGGATCTAAGTTTAGTCTTTGCTCTTCTTATTTCTTGCTCATTTTTCTTCCATTGCGTTTGTGCTTGGTCTTGGGAATTTTGATGCCATTTCCACTGTTCTCTGGTTCTGGGGCTCAACAACTTTAAAGGACATATGACTTAACCAAGTTTGCATCTCTCTAGATTCCTTTATTTTTTGGTATTTGCACAGCTTTTTCTTGCATCATTAATAAAAGTCATTAGAAAATTGCAAATTCTTTTAAACACCTGTCATCCTTAGTTCTGCGTTACAGGCTGCGGTCAGTTAGTGTCTACAAACAACAAGTAAGACCGGTTTCAGCACAGGAATGACATTACTGTCGTTTTCTTCCTCACTCCACAAGCAGACCACATTTGTGCCCTGACTTCTGTGTCGCAAACCCGAGTCTGATTCCAATCTCACAAACGTAAGAGACTTCATCACAAAGCCCTGCGTGCTTTGCTTTCTGCAAGTCTCTTTAAAATGTTTCCTGCTTAACAGGCAATAGAGACGATACAGTCACTGCTCCTGACTTACAGGAGTGACAGGAACTACAGCAGGTAATTAAAATTGTCAGGTGTGATACCTGCGGAACATTTACCCGGTGCATAAATTCTCATTTGATCTCTATCCGTTCCACTCACTCCTAGTGATCGGTATGACTGCAGTCACTGTGTGCAAAGCAAATCTGCTGGGAAGAACCGTTCCTGTCCCAAAGAGTTTCCCAGTATGCCTTGTCGAAAGCAGTAATGTATATTCTGCAGGAAATTCCAAAATTCAATGTTTTTTCTCCTGAATTAAAGCTGAAATCTAAAATACAGCTGCAAATCCCCAAGAACCTAATCCAGGAAAGCTTTTTTCTTTGTTATAAATCATCCAGTCAAATCCAAATGTCCAATATAATAAAATAGCTATCTTTCAGTCGCAGTTTGTGTTCTAATGTCAGTATTAAATTGAAGTTATTTAAAATACATTAAGTATACTCTGTGCATGAATCAGAAAGAAACACAGTCACTTTATTAAAATGAAAAAGCTAATTCTCTTTAATAGTTTTTCCACTTTAAATTATCAAAACTGGTGTTGTCCAATTAGACACCATGGTTTTTATTGAAGTGTTTTTTCCTGTAGGGGCTGGTCAAACAATTCGCTGTGTTCTTACATAACCAATGAAAAGTGACTGAGATAAACAGGCAGGACCGACTCATCAAAAAACAACAGTCAGATGCAATTAGCTGGGGAAAGTTGCTATTACTGCATTTCTCCTCTGTGGTCACTCGTGGTCTTCGCTCATAGCTGAGGACCTCACTCTTTGAGCTCACGTTTCCTCCGCCACTAATCCCTTCCTGATGCTGGCTGGAGATGGTGAGTGCACACAACTGTAAATGACTTTAAAGGGACTAGAAGATGTATTTGGCTCGCTGATCCGCACAGAGCGCCAGTGCCTCACACTGTCACAGGTCCTTGGTATTTACGCGGTGACCTCTGAGTTTTTGGTTTATTTTCAGGACTAACCCTTGGCACCATGTAAACACATTGACCTCCTAACTTTGTAGGAAGTCTTCCTGGACTATGTGTTGGGGGAAGCCTTACTTCGTTAGACGGTACAGAAGGGGTTTAATGCCAGATCCTGTAAAAATGCCTCTGAGGCTCTGTCTGGTTTGGTAAATTAACCATTCCCAGCACCTCCTCTGGCACAGAAGCTAAGCAGCATGAAAGATTAGAGGTCTATAGGCTTAAACCCCTCTATCTTCTAAAACAGTACAGAGGGCTGTATTATTTTGATTTACTGCAAATGACCCTTGGCCCCACTGTTCCCTAAACAAGATGCACCATGGTTTGGCAAAGCCAGGGTTCACTTGGGCCAATGCCATGCCAAGGACCATTCCAACAGTACAGAAATACAAGCAATCGAGCCTCAGGGCTTGGAAACACCCCCTGGTACTCTTTGGTTTACTAATTACAGGTTTACCTTCAGAGTAAGGTTTTAATCCCTGCATCAAATTTGAATAAATGTGTTGAGTCAAGGAGGTTTTGCAGGAAGCCACAAGGGTGTGGATACCACACATGACCCCCAGCACACATTGCCTTGCAGGCTCACATCTCTTCTCGGGTTTCTCAGCTGATTTCTTGCAGTGGGTGAGGTCACCCTGTCATCAACATCTTCCTGTCAGGCAAAGCAAGTGATCTCCACAATTTTGATGTGCCATGTCATTTGCTTCACAAGATGCTCCTGACTTGCTCCTCTCACCTCCAAGCTACCATTGATATTAAAGCCAGACGTATAGCAGGCAAACCTTGCCGTTCCAAAACCTTCTCTGCCGTTGTCAAGCACCTTCAGGTTTTACCAAGAAACCAATCAACATCCACCACAAAGGCTTGAAAACTCTATTCTATCTCTGTCATCGAGAACTCGCTTTCATTCAATGTGGGAAGGAGCACGGAGATGATTTACTGATTTAGGAACTGGGTGGAGCAGACCACAAAGGAATCAACTGGAAACATGTGGTGTGAATTATTTGCAAAGGAGGAGGGAAAGAGGGAGGAAAAATTGCCTATAGAGCTCTATAGATAGATCTGGATATATAGCTGTATAATGTGGAGTACCAGAGAAACAAAGCACAGATGATTAGGCCAAACCAAACACGCACATTAAACATTGCGCTTGGCCTCATTTCAAAACAGGCAGCAGCCTCAGCAGGGAGAGGCGGCTTGCCAAAATTGCATCAGACACACATTAGGGAAGGAGGAAATGAGTTTACTTGGGCCAGCTGTGACATCAAAGGGGTTGGTCCTGAAATGGATTGTGGGAAAGGGTTCCCCCTTCGGTAAAGTTTGCAAAGTTCAGCCAACCCTTTATAAAGAGACCCAACTCTGAAGAGAACTTCACTTGGGGTTTGGGTTTTTTTTTTTCTTCCTTTCCTAAAGAAAAACAGCGTTCTCAGTCAGCCAGAAGTGTGAGACTGGGGACTGCTGGAAGGGGGAAAGGGTGGACAGAAGGCGTGAAGCTGTGCTCTGGAAGAGGAGGATTGAATCCCCGTTTCAATGATCATCTCTCTCACAAAAAGTGCCCCAGTAACAAGCAGAGCTTTGTGTGCTAAAGTGATTGCAGTAGGTTTTTATTAAGAAGGGTCTTACTGAGGTAAATGAGGAAGGCAAAACTATGAGAAACCGTTCCCTAGTTCAATAATGGCTCGGAACTGCAGCCAGCCTGATGGGAAATGTAGATAAAACTCAGAAAGCAAAGCAAGATGAGACAACTCCTGGCATCACTGAGATCAGTGACCAAAGTCCCACCCACATGAGGGAGACACGGACATACATCAGTCCACCAGCTGCTCCGTTTAGCCATTTTCCCGCTTTCCTCGCAATCCTGCTTTGAGACCTGTTGCACATTTTCACAGACGTAATTCCTTCCCAAAGGATGTCCTGCTAAAGGAGGTCCCTGACCTGCTCCAACCTCACTGATGATGAGAGATGCTTCAAACGATGCGCGTGCCACGGCGCTTCTCTTTGGGACACTTAGTATTCCATGTCACACGGAAAACAGGCAGTATCTAAATACTGTTTTGCCACTAAATACCTTAATGTCACTTGAACAGCTTAATTCCATCTCTGCTGAATCTCGGCTGATTATGTCCTGGAGACTGAAGTTGTAGAAGTAACTCATTTAATGGAAGGTTTCCAGTTTTTCAAAATATTTTTTGTTATGTCTCTTGATGATAATTTACAAGATGTTTACAGTGACAAAAAAAAACCCCAATCCTAATGCTATCCAGAAAGCGTCAGCTTATTCTTTTGAAGGTGAGTTTGGTCGGTATATGTAATGCTATTCTCTTTATCCTCAAACAGTGTTTAATTTTTTTTTTTTTAACCAAGTGTTTTCCTAAGACCATTTTTACTTTGAATCTGCCTAGCTGCACCAAAAGCTTACCCTCACGGAGAATGTGTCAGTGTATCATGACAAGCCCATGCGCAACACTCTATTTAGTGTATCACCAAGGTAACTCAGAAGAGATCCATAATTTACAGTTCCTCAGCATTAGGGGTTTCATGTGTCCTGGTAAACTAACAAGTGCCAGGGCATGTTCCCCAGCACTGAATCTCCACCGCCTGAACTGCTGAGCCATTTTGACCTGGATCAGCAGGCATTTTCCCAAGCAGCTCTGGGTGCAGCTAAGTGTTAGGGCTGGTGGGGAAACATTCCCAGTATGAAATTTGGTATTACCTTCCCAGTGGCAGAAAAAAATTGTAGACACATACACTGTGGCATATAGCAATTTTAAACTCCAGTTTGGGATATTTTCAAGGATCATTTCATTGCTCAGCAGGAAATTGAATTGTCTGAAAACTGAGACCTTCACAATTACTAATGCTTCAAGAAGTCTCCACTGCGGTTTATGCTTTGCGAAGAGTTGCGATGAGCAGCCCCAGACTCTCTTAGATTGCTTTGAGAAGAAGGAAGATGCTCACGTGGTATTTCGCTTTCAATCCTCTTTCTTTCCTGGTAGTTGATGCAGAGGCTGAAAGAGGTCTTCCCTGAGTCCCGTGATTCATGAAAATCTTCTTTAATTGTCTGGTGCTCTAAAGAAGTGCCAGCTTATGGTTGTCTTTTACCGGGAAGAGTGTAACAACACCTTTGTGTTTTTATCTAAAAAATGCGTATCCTTCCCTTTCTAGTTTCTCCACGGTGGTTATAGTCACACGGCCTTCTTACAAAAGTCACTTGTATTCTGTCATCACCTAAGATCTTTAACACCTCTAACCACATTTTAAGGGGAAAAAAAGTCCATACCAGTTCTTCTTAAAACAGCTTGATCTCGGGGTCCATCTACTTCCTCCTTTTACCTGAGATCCTTATACCAGCTGGGATCAAATGCTCTTTGTTAATCTTCCCGTGTAAAATAGTGTCTGAGAGAGACTTTGCTACCTCACAAAGGGTCCAATTATGAAGCTTAATCAACATTTATATAGTGCTTTGAGTTTTCAGAGGGCAACAGTTATAACACTATGCACAAATATTTATTATTATTAATGCTGTAAATCTCTCCTGTCAGTGCTTTATCAGTTAGATACAAAATTATTTCAGGTGCCAACCCAAGGACAGTAGCCGGCACTGGTAATTGAAAGTATTGAAACCATTATAATAAATATAAGGAGAGAGGATGAAACGATGTAAATCAAACATGCAATGTGAGGTGGTTGGAATAACCAATTTATTTTCACTCAAGGGTTATAGCCTTGTGTAATTGGCACTGATGGTTTCTCTGCGCTTCACCACTTGTGAATTTTGTGGTCATCCCTCAATCACAAAGATAAACTGACCTGCCCCCATATGTACTAAGTGAAGTTTAAAATAATCACTAAACATTTTATTTCCATTATTGTAGTTGGACTTCAGGTCTTGTAAGAAGGTTAAAAAAGTGTAATGAAACTGTACGCATGGAAAATGGGGGAATCTTGAGCCTGGGCAAAGATTTCCCTATTCCTTACCCGACTACAGAGTTCTGAATAATTATCAGGTTTATTTTGCTCAGGGTTTTGTTTGGTTTTTTTTTTTTTGTTAAACCGTAGTGGGTCGCTTGGAGAACCAAAAGCTGTTGTGCCTTTTGAAGCATCACGATAAACAAACAGCAAGTGACGCTGGTTCTATGCTATCCTCACGTCTCCTTCAGCTTCTGACTCAGCAGCATGCTCTGTGTGTCTCTCAGATGTCAGGAGTTAATTCTTCTATCTCCTAACAGGTCTTCCTTTCCATGACTCCTTTAGTCCAGAGCCTCTGCAATCGCATAGGGGTGCAGAGACAGACACAACTGTTGTTTCTGCGGGTGCGACCTCACCTTCTTGATATAATGAATTGGAGAAATACTCGTTAAATTCTATGTCTTTTAGGTTTTCTCTAGTATTTACTTACATAGGGACTTTTGTTCTTGGTTGCACATCCTTCTCAGAAAGCAGGACACTAAATTTCCCAAATACAGGCTATTAACAAGAAAAATTGCTTTCAAATGTGAACAGAGGGGGAATCTTCTAACATTAGAGAACCAGGAAGCTTAATGATGTGCCTTAAGAAAAAGACATTTTAAAAATACCCTAACAATAAAGTTTGAAGCTTGTATCTTGACTCCTTTTCAAATTTTAAACATTACTTCTTCTCTCTTTGTTTAAAATTAGGAGAAGTAAATTTGCTTTTGCCCTCAGTTGCATAATTAAGTTATTTTTTCCACTCCATTTAGCAAGCCTGGAAGCGCAGTGTTTTCCTGAAGCAATTTAGGTACAATGATGTCTATAAACTGTTATACTTCAGTGACTCCTCTAATCATCAGTCTCTGAGTTAGAACTTCAAACTCTTGCTGTGCAGGTTGTGTCCCAGTAAAACCAAAACAAGCTAAATTTCAGCTTCACACATTACTGCGTGTGATTCAGAGCTGAGCTGGTGGAACAGCATAACGTTCCAAATAAAAAAATACAGACATTGAATTGAAGCCTCTGTTCAAGTAGACGTTAAGTCTTCTTTCTCTTTTCTGAAGTCAGCAGGCTCCTGACTCCTCTGTACTGTGTGCAGATCTCAATGCCATTAACACCACCATTGTCTCCTGGCCACACTGTCACTGCCAGCCTGCTGAGATGGAGATCAGCAGTGGGATTTCCAACTGAGCGTTTAAGCCTGCTATTAAGCCATTGCTCTGCAAAGTCAGAGTAGGTGGCAAGATTCTTCTCCCGTATATTTGGTGCCAGACCAAAGAGTTGGCAAGCTTAAATTCCGTCCCAATCCTCATTAATCTAAATTAATTCCTTGAAATCTGAAGGATATGTTAATTTTCATTTGAAAATCAGGTTTTGCAGAAGATGAAGGCGTGTTGCCTAGTATTCAATTAAAATTGCTACTTCATTATATGACTTGGTTTTGCTGATAGACTGATCCTAAAATGGCATGTTATGTCATGTCTGGACATCCTGGAGATATTGACACTGTCTAACTTAAGACACATGATCCAAGCATGAAAAATAAATATTAGTGCCCCACATCCAAGTACTATTACTGCAAAACTGAGATTTCCAGAGGGCAGTGCAGGAAGGTCGCCTTTCCTTGCTAATGAAGAACCCAAGGAAACTAGTTAAAAGGTTCTGAGAATATGGCTCTCTGAGTATTTGATTACTAGAATGATGCCTTTGTTGACCAGAGATAATTGTATAGGATTCTGCTGTAAGTTTTCTTGTATCTACAAGGAAAGGAGCACTTTTCTCCTAGTTCGTAACTGGTTCTTTACATCAATCCTGTAAAGGGTCTAGTAGGGAACTGAACTGACCATGGATATAAGGATTTTTCCTGTTTTCTGAAAGTTTTCATTGGTAACCTCTAGCATACTCAGACATAAAACCTGCCTACACCACAGGATGCAAAAAATGAGTCAAAAAGGGGAGAAGTAATTTATCTGGAAGAAACCATTGTGATCATCTGAACTGGTCCATGTTGTACCTTGGGCTGACAAAATTTTCAGGTTTCCTACTTGTTGAATGGAAGCTTTATTCAGTGTACATATGCGTATGTGTATGGGGGGAGATGATGGGTTGTACTCTGCAACTTTCGGTCTGCAATATAGCAAAAATGATCAAACTATATTCAGTCTGAATTCACCAAATATTTTTTATCCTTCTTCAATCAAATTGATAAAGTGTGTACAATGAAGATGCTGTCCTTTTATCTTCTATTAGCTGAGCAGTTAGAACACTTCTCCTCGATGCAGGAGAACCTGCTTCATTTCCTTCTACACCCTGAAGTTATTTCAGCGTGTTATAGGACAAAGGGCAGATACGGACTTTAACTTCCATTTTCCCATTCCAAGTATCAGTGTAGTGTGGTGGTAGAAGGAGGAGGTTGCCTCAGAACTGATGCTCACTATTGTTAATGATCTTCCACTTTCTGTGAAGAATTAACCCTTGATTAGGGCTGAACATGGAGCCCAGGTGCTCTGCTGACCAGCTGAAGATCTTGAGGACAAAGTCTGAGCTACTGGTTGACTCTCAGTGCATATGACCTACCCTCAGGTGCAAGGATGCTTTAGTTCGCCTGTCCTAGGGAGCTCAATCTATTCATCCTCAGACAGGCTCCTACCTTTCCTTTGAAGCCATGCCTCTCTGAAGAACTCCAAAGAAAGCCCAAACTCGAAGAGTCATCGAGCATTTCCCAGAACATCCAAAAATCTTCATATGAAATGACAGACCATAGTTCAGACCTCATCTTATCTTGGACGTTTGTTTACCCAAGTGAGTAGCAAAACAACTGGATAGTGGTTTGTTCTGAAACAGGGTTTCAACTGTCTCTTCAATAAAGCTGTTTTCCTGTGTATCAGATATTTAGCAATTAAGCAGATGTTTCCAATAAAGGGGTAATAAGTAGTGGTCATTGTAATATGTTTGTCCCTCAGAAATAAGTGCTCAAAGTTGCATTTCAACATTCTGAGGCTAGCTGGAATCCAGATCAGTTTTCAGGCACAGAAGAAAGACTTTTACAATGTAAAAGGTACTTTTCTGCTCTTCTAGAAATGAAACCCAAGAGCTGTGTTTTCCCTGGAGTGTTTTCCCTTAGTCCTGATTAACACAGTCCACAGGAAAAAAAATATCATGCAAATTAATGAGTTAGTCGTGCTGAGGAAGTAGAAGTAATTTATTTGTATGCTATTTTAAAATGTTTTCATAGATTTTTTAACTCTGTAAGTACACAAACGAAGCGAGATCCACTGGCCGTTTTGCCATGGGTTCACCAGAGCCCAGTCACAGAGGGGACTCCATTGCAGTGAGCCAGTATCTGCGCAGGAGAGAAATGTGCAGTGCTGCACTAGTAGTCCTTGAAGAGTTTCTTTGTAGAAAAGCCTGCTACCATTTCCTGATTAAGCTGGCTCCTTAAAAGATACTTAAGGCTAGACAACGACCTCATTGTCCCTGCTCTTACACCATGATTTTTGAAATTATTTTAAAGTCTCTTGCCCAGGGTTAGTATTAATATTTATCCCATCTCATACATAATGAAAATAGCTTGGTAAAGTAATCCTATACATGTGTTGATTAAGGTTTGGTTTCTGGAGTTACGTCTTTGTTTCTGACTAAAGGGTAGTTCAGCCAAAGAACACGCACAAGATCTACCCACAAATATCTTTTCTTTTTTGTTCATACAATAAATAAACTCTCTCTTTTTCTTTAAAAGAAATTGAGGAGTGGGGAGTCTTTTTTCCTCTTTTATAGCTTCTCAAGGGCAAAATAATAGAGAAATGTATTCAGATCAGATGTGAAAATCTTATTAGGAACATCTGTGCTAATCAATGTTTATAAAAAATGTAAATAAATTACACAGGCAGGGAATATTAGAAAAGACGGTTCTTGGTTTTCTCACTCTTCAAGCTATTACATAAATAAGTCCTGATCTTCCAAATCTGGAGTCATGTGAGTGCTGTCTTTGAAGCCGAAGCATTCACTGATTTGACAGGAATAAATTACTACTTACATGGATCAGAACTTGGACGACTGAAGCTCTGATATAAATATTTTTCTCTCTTGTGCATCAGATTGAACGAAACGGCAAAAGGGTTTTTTCCCAACTCTTTGTAGACTAAGAAATCAATTTTAGAAGTGTTCAAATCCTTCGCTATTCCTGGCCTTGACTTCAGCTCCAGCCCTAAGGCTGCTCCTACTTCAGAGACTACTAGCAGCTCTCAGAGGTCATCTCACTCACTGGAATCAGAGAACAGAGCTTTTTGAATCTCTCCACTTGACTCCAACCATACCGTCTATTAAATGAAATGCAAAAGCCAACACAGTGAAATCAGGTCCACCCTACTAGGAAATCCTAGTAGGCAACCGTATAGTTACAACCTCCAGAAGAACCAAGAAATCTCTCTCCTGAAGGGATCTATTGGCTCTCTCCACTAATGGGATCATTCTTCTGCACTAAACTTCATTACCCAGGAATACTTTGATGCCAAAATACATAACAGAGGAAAAAATGTTTCTACTCTCAGTTTTATTTGGACACTTTTACTAGCCTTGACTCAAGCGGAGAAAACTTTATCATATATCCCGTAAGAGTTCACAAAATGACAGGACGTAACCTGACAACTCAGAAAGCTTAGCTTAAGTGGACTGGCAAAACACTTACAGAGGTGTAGCTACCATGATTCTACAAATGCAAGGCAAATGGTTAGAGTAACATGGTGGTCAGGCTCGGGACAGTACTTTGATTGCCTTGTACCTAGGTTATTTCTGCGATTGGTGGCCACAGAGAATGGATAAATACTTGCATGGACCAGCTGGTGAAGAGAGGCATCAAAATGGTGTTTTCAGCATCTTCCTGGGAACTAAGTTCACTAAAGAAAGATTGATGTGTCAGAGGAAAAATATAAATGTTTGAAAATGCCAGAGGTCAACCACTAACCCCCTAAAAATGTATCCCATGGTAGGTTCCTCCAACATTTTGAAGCATTTCATGACTAGCAAATTTTGAAGACATAAGCCAAGATCCATGTTAAAATTGCGTGGAATTCCTGCAGCAAAAGGATTTCTTTTCCATTCACCCACCTTCAGATTATACTACTTGACCTCTGTTGATTTCTATTTCAAGAATATTCATCCGTATGATCCTAGAGTAACATTTTAAGTTACACACTCAAGAAAGGAGATGCCATACTGAAACAGGCCAATGACTGTAGGTCTCTTGCCCTCCAGCAGTAGCCAACACCCGGTGCTTCAGAGGCATTTGCAAACCTATCACTATATACAACGCTGGCAATGCAATACCCTGTTAATAATCTAATTTGCCATCATTTAAAACAAGGTAACAGTCCCTGCATGATTTAAATTCTTTCTACTATTCAGCAGCTGCACGGTTATAGAAAGTCAGGAAAAGTACATTATGATTTTCAATGAAGCACGGTGCTTTAACGTTACTCTTGTTCACTTCTCAGGTTTGTTCACAGGGTACGTGTTCAGGTTACTGAGGTCAGCGGGTCACGTCTGTCTTTCAATAGCCATTTTCTCAGCAGAGCATTGGGCATAACCTTCTGCTGGTGATGGAGGTGCCGGTGCTGATCTTTGGTACCATTCAGAGGTGTACCAACCATGTGTTTCTCTAATACATGCATACATTTAGCATTTAATCCAATGCTCTGAGTTGATCAGTGAAGTTTATTCTGACTGAAATGTTTTTTCTTTTGTCAGTTTTAAAAATTTGGCCACCACCCCTCATATCCTGTGCTTTCTGCTGTAGATATTACTGGTGACTACTTCTGAGAGAGAAAAACATGAATTTGAACCTCTGCTTCTTGACTTTCGACTGCCTATCGTGAACAGCTCTTGCTTTTCAGCTCAACTACACAATGACTACTGAGAGGTTTTGTCTGTTTTGTTATTCTTACATCATCACTGCAATTTCCACCTCCACTTGAGGAGTGCAGAAGCAAACGTTTGAATGGTGCTTAACTCAGAAGAGCACTTAGCCGTGAGCTCGATGGCACTTTGCAATCACAGTTCACTCATGTTTTAGATACTTGTTCTACGCACATCCTTTGCAGGGAACTATTTAGCGCATGTTGTGTCCATAAATAAGGTATGGTCACCAGAATCCTGATGGTCACAAGCTTAAAATCAATT